>CP106728.1:25087973-27487973 GCA_025506655.1 Gossypium rotundifolium
TTTTAAGGTGTCATCAATTAATAAAGAAATATAACTTCAAAGGAAACCTTTATATAGACCCAAAGTCTAATTTATCTTATTTTCTTAAGCAAAGTGTGATATGAGATATGTGTTTATATAGACTCATGAATAGTTTTGCGAATTGTCACAAACAATGTAAGTTCCTTTATCTTTTAACTAATAACATAGGATGAAATGCTACACTATATTTGATTTTTTTTTTACAAAACAATTTTTTTATATTTTGTTAACATTTTCTTATATTATAAAATTATCTTTTGAGATCTTTAATCTTGTTGCATTTTAGAATTGTTAACATATACAAAAGAACTATTAAAAAAGAAGAGAACAAATTGCACATATGAAACTTGTATATGCAATAATCTTTTATTCAATTTTAAATGTTTGAAGTTAATATCAATGCAATTCTAATTTTAAAATAATTTTCCATTATTTAAATTTAAGAGTTATATTTTAAATTTTTATTATTTATTTTATTTTATATTATGAATGTTTGATTAATAAATAAATTGTGAGCATTTGATACTCAAATAGTATTTTTTTTGTAATTTAAAAAAAGATATATCTTTTAAATATTTATTTATTTTAATATCTTACTATACTAATTAATTTTGTAATTCTAATTTAATTTAATTTTCATCACCTAATGAATTACGATAAATTTATTTTGATATATTTTGACTAGATAGATAATCTATTTAAACATAGTATATAATTATATTAAATAAGTTTTTTATAGAAATATATAATATACAAAAATATTATAATTATTTTCATATTTTATATCTAGATTAAATTACATTAATAGTCACTTAATTATATTTTTAGCTTCTTGAATTATAAAAACTTACAAAATGATCACTCAACTATTAGTAATTTTTAAATATTTATTTTTAATATTTTACCATACTCATTTTATATTATTTTATATTTTATATTTTATAGTTTTTTTACTTATAGAGTTTAAAAGTTTTTATTTATAATGTAACAAATGTTAACTTTTTGTAAAAAATTTAAACTCTAAGTAAAAAATATCAAATATAATTAACATTTCATCTCGTATTTGTTAGTTAAAGAGGAAGGAATCCCAAATTGTTTAGGAACAAGCTACAAAACTATTCATGAGTCTATATATGTATATCTCATATCATTTTATGTCAAGAAAGAAAGAAATTGAGACTTTGGGTCTATATAAAGGTTTCATTTGTAAGTTATATTTCCTTATTAATTGATGGCACTTAAAAATGGTGTTGTTACTTTTAGCCTTTATAAAGGTTTATTCTCGTAAATTTTTAAAAATTCGAGAATAGTTTTTTTAAAAACACCTTGTAACGCGCCTTTGGGAGAGCGTTGCCACGCCGCAAGCTGTTCCTCAAAGACGCGTTTTTGGGAATGTAGTAAGCGTTCCTCAAAGGCACACTTTCAGTGCAGATCCCCACAAAACGCACCGTATCGTGCCAACGCTTAATGGAGAAATAATGCCTTTTTGTAAATTTAAAAAAATCGAATTCTTCCGTAAATAAAGTCTTTTTGTATATTTAGGTATTTTGCCCTAGAGCTTCTTTTATATTGATTTTATAATTTATGAAAATTATTTTTTTGAAAATTCATAATTATTCTTCTTTATAAAGTCATTTTCAGTGTTCCAATTTAGGGCAACTTACTAATAAACGCCTTTTTTTAAAAAAAAAATCTGAAATAGACCTATTATTCAATTATTTCTGGAATGGGATATTTTCCGAAAGCGTTCATCATTGTGATGTCGTGGTATGTGGCGGATGGCGCCACGCGGGAAGCGTTTTTGCCTATCGACAAGCGCTTCCTTGATAGCGCTTCTTGATGTGGCAAAAGCAGCTCCCAGAATGCTTAAGCCATTTTTCAAAAAAAACTATTCTCGAATTAAATATTCAAAAAGGTCATTTTAGATATTATAAAATAGATTAATTTTTTTAATATTTGCGAGAATAAACGTTTATAAAGGCTCAAAGTGACAACAACATTTTTTTTAAGGAATGTCACCAATTAATATGAAAATATAACTTGCAAAGCAAATCTTTATATAGACCAAGAAATCTCATTTCTCTTATTTTTTGAGTAATGTAGGATGTGAGATATGTGTATATATAGACTAAATGAATAGTTTTTGCGACTTTTCCTACAAACAGTGTGGGTTACTTCTCTTTTAACTAACAACATGAGATTAAATGCTACACTATATTTTATATTTTTTTACTTAGAGTTTAATTTTTTTACAAAAGTTAACATTTGTTACATTATAAATAAAACTTTTAAACTCTATAAGTAAAAAATATATAAAATATAAAATGAGTATGGTAAAATATTAAAAATAAATATTTAAAAATTACTAATAGTTGATTGATCATTTTGTAAGTTTTATAATTCGATAACTAAAAAATATAGTTAAGTGACTACTAATGTAATTTAATCTAGATATAAAATATGAAAAATAATTATTATATTTTATGTATATTATATATTTCTATAAAAAAAAACTTATTTAACATATTTATATACTATGTTTAAATAGATTATCTATCTAGTCAAAATATATAAGAAATAAATTTACCTTCATTCATTAGATGATGAAAATTAAATTAAAATTAGAATTAAAAATTAATTAAGTATAGTAAAAATAATAAAAATAAATAAATATTTAAAAGATATATCAATTTTTAAATGACATAAAAATACTATTTGAGTACCAAATACTCACCATTTATTTATTAATCAAATATTCATAATATAAAATAAAATAAGTAATAAAAAAATTAAAAGTATAACTTCTAAATTTAAATAATGAAAAGTATTTTAAAATTAGAATTACATTGATATTAACTTCAAACATTTAAAATTGAATAGAAAATTATTACATGTACAAGTTTTATATGTGCAATTTGTTCTTCTTTTTAATAGTTCTTTTATATATGTTAACAATTCTAAAATGCAACAAGATTAAAGATCTCAAAACATAATTTTATAATATGAGAAAATGTTAACAAAATATAAAAAATAGAAATTGTTTTGTAAAAAATATCAAATATAGTGTAGCATTTAATCTCATGTTTGTTAGTTAAAAGAAGAATGAATCCCACATTGTTTAAAGACAAGCTATAAACCTATTCATGAGTCTATATATACACATATCTCACATCTCACTTTGCTTAAAAAATAAGGAAATAAGACTTTGAATCTATATAAAAATTTGCTTTGTAAGTTATATTTCCATATTAATTAGTGACATCTTAAAAAAATAATGTTGTCACTTTGAGCCTTTATAAAAGTTTATTCTCGTAAATTTTTAAAAATTTAGTTTATTTTATAATATCTAAAAAATAATTTTTTTAAAAATTTAATTCAAGAATAATTTTTTTTTTTGGAAAAGAACACTGGCTAAAAAGCGTCCCTAGGGAGTATTTTTGCCACATTAGCAAAGCGTGCCCTCAAAAGTTGTCACGATGTGGCAAAATGTTTCCCCAGGCAACGCTTGTAATCACGTGATGACATTATGACCGACGTGGGCGGCAGCTTTGAGAAAATGACCTATTCCAATAAATAATTGAATAATAAATCTATTTCTGTAATTTTAAAAAAAAGGACATTTATTAGTAAATTGCCCTCCAATTTAAGTCTAAAACCTGATTATCTTTTGTAGAGGAAAAAAACTGTGATAGAACAAGAATGAAAGAGAAAGTGTTAGGTGATGGATTGGATAATATGGAAATCTTTATTTTGATTATATTTGTGGCGACTGAGGAGTCATGTAGATTTGTGATTTGTGAATTTTATAAATCATAATATAATCCCACTCATTATATCATCCATTTTTAATTTATCCACCGATTGCTGTTTCAGTTATTTATAAATTAATTATTTTAATTTTTATAAATTATAATATGAAGATAAAGTTCAAACGATCGAACGCGATTTACTTTGACTTAGAATTTAGACCAATAAACATCTTTTAACCTTCGATCATATGTACTTAAAATTCAGATGTTATAATTTTTATGTACAAATTAATTTAATCAATTAATCTAATGTCAAAATTAATTTGAAATGAGATTCATAATGTAAGAATTCCAAGGCGTAGGTTAGGAAGTTCAAAAATCATCGATAATAATAGTAAAATAGAAAAGAAAAAAGGGAGGTTAATGATGATTTTAAAATCTTTTATACTAGGGAATCTAATATCCTTATGCATGACGATAATCAATTCGGTCGTTATGATTTGACTCTCTTATGGATTTCTGACCACACTATCCATAGGTCACTCTTATATATGACACAAGCCACCATCATGTAACAATCAACAGTAAGATATCACACATAAATGTGTGAGGATGAAATGGTGGCCAAATCTTCACGCTATTTCCACTAATTAATAGACGTTTCTCTAAAAATATCACCGTCATGTTTATACTAGATATTATGTTTTTTTTTCATTTTATTAAAAATTTTAAAATTATTTTTTAATGTTAAATCTTTTTTTTTGTTAAAAGTTAATTCTTATACTTTAATAATTTAAGGTACACGTTATAGATGACTAATTTGACAATCACATCAATTCTTAACTGTAAAAATAATAAAATTTTTAATAGATATAACATAAATGGATGAAAACTTATCTTAAAAAGTTGTTCAAAATTTAAAAACATTTGGATCATCTGGGGTTATACAAGTTTAAGAATGAAGTTTTTGTTGTGTCAAAGCATTAGCGATTTGGATATTTTAGGTTTTAATAACTTAAAATCAAATTGTGCTAGATAACGTGATTTCAGATTAAATTTATGTCAAATTGGGATCAATCTCAGATTCGATGAGCTCGAATTGTAGCAATGTATGATTGAATCTGATTCTTCTTAGAATTGCTATGGAACTGAATGAAACTAATGGGTAGTTCTAAATTCCCATCACAAAAACCAAAATATACTTTCTTTTCTCAAGCTTCAATTCAACAAAAGGACAGTTATAATGCATTCCTCCATAAAAATTCATCCATACACAAGAAGAAAAAATACAGAGCATTCTAATAAAACAACCATGAAAGAATCTAATAACAAAAAACTTTTAATAAGCAAAAAAACAAAAAAAAAAATAGAAAGCAAACAACAAAGCTCGGATTAAAATTTCTTACTCACTTTCCTGTGGCATGAGCAAAATTTCAATCAAAACATTCCTCTACTGTTATTAAGAATCGATCCAAGGGTACCCAACACAGCAAAAGCCAGCAATGGACTAACATCCAGTGTATCAAAAATGGGTGGAATTATATTCCTAAACAGATTCAAATAAGGATCACAAAGATCCCTAATAGCCGAAAGTGGTTGCCGATCCCAAGGTATATTAGGGAACCAACTAAGCAAAACCCGAACCATCAAAACCCCACTGTAAATATCGAGCCATTTAGATAAACCAGCCGCCACCACCGTCAACGGCGTGTTGAGGTATCCGCTTGGGCGGTCTTTTAAGGAAGCGAAGAAGAGAGTGCCCGTGGTGGATAGTGCGGTCGGGGTTCGGAGGATTGTTGCCGCGGCGAGATTTTGGATCGTTTTGGTCAAGAGAATGGTGGCGGCGAGGGTTAGGGAGAAAAGGGTTTTGAGGGTTCGAGTTGAACCATTGAGTGGGGACTGAGTTTGAGTTTGGGAGTTGTTGTTGTAGGGTGCTGTAATGGAAGCTAATGGGGTGACTTTGGGGGGTTTGGAATTGGGGTTTGAGGGTTTAATGGGGAGAGAAAAGGGAGGTGAACTGGGTTTTGAGGTGAAGATTGGGGCATTAACGTTTCGTGGAGGAAGGTTTATTGAAGCTCGAAGAAGAAGGGTTTGGCTGAGTATCATGTTTGGGAAACTACTTCTTTCTCGAGAAACAAACAGAAAAAAAAGATTGAAGAGAAGGGTTTTAAGGTTGAGAAAGGAAAAGACTAGTTGAAAGATTGGTAAGTGTTATACTGTTATCCATTTTATTATCCAAGTAAAACTAAGATCAAAATTTTGTTTTGATCCTTATACTATACTAAAAATTTTAATTTAGTCCTTCTACCGAATTATTAACACTTATTAACTATTTTTATTAAATTTATTAGATTAAATTTCTTGACAATTATTTTGAGAAAATAATATGCAAATAGTTAATAGTGGTCACAATATGAACCAACTAATTGCATTATAGAAAAAAAATAAACTAAATCATATCGAATTAAAATATATAAGGATTAAATGCTAAATTTAGCATGGTGGAAGGATCAAAAGCAAGATTTGATCTAAATTAACAATTTGAAGTCTTTGAGTGATTTTTTTAAAATTTTATTTTATTGTTATGATATCAGTTTAATTGAAATCATGTACGCTTAAGTGCATCATCTAACAATAAGAAGAAAGATCAACATTATATCAACACAAAGGAAATAATTGAGGCCTTAAGCTTCAATCAAATTTCCCTTTGGTCTACTTTCCATGATCATCCTCTTCAACAATCTTAAAGGAGCAGCCACCATCATCCCCAACCGAATCACCGGTCACGATCCCATATTGAACCCTCGTCGCTTATTCCATAGTCGATAAATACGTCAGCCCTAATCATACTTTACCATCAACATTGATGAATTTGGGAAAATTGATATAGCAATGGAACCTTTCTTCATCATCCTTTATTTTTAAAAACAACAAAAACGCTCTACCAAGTGTTTGTTAATTTGCTTCTTTGAATTCTTATATAGTGAGTGTAAAGGTGGAGAAAGGTCATGCTAATCATGATGGTCATAATGGAAGCAATTATAACATGATGTTAATGTTATTAAAGGGAGGATGGCAATGGAAAAGCTTAATAATAGATGGGTGTTTTTTTTTTAGCATTATAGGGTTGTGGTGGTAATGATTAGAAGATATGGGATTTCCTCAAATGGGTTCAATGAAAATTAGTAGGTAAGAGGTATTAATCATCATGGAATCTAATACTTTTACTTTAAATGATTACATCTTAGCTAAATTAAAGTCTAATTAGATTAATTTTAAATTGGAATAAAAGTTATTTTCTTTATTCACAAAACTTAAACATAAAATTTTATTTAAGAGCTTGAAATAATTTATTATCATTAGGTTTTAATAGCATAAAATCTAATACTATATTCTTAATCTATGAAATTCGATTATTTAAAATCTCTCTCCCATTCATTTCCTTTATAGTATACTAGTTTATGGCCCAATACCTTGGGTCTTAATAGCCTAAAGCGAACAAGTATTGAAAGAAAGGCCTATCTTTTATGAAATATATATTAAGCCCACAACAGCAAATTAATATAGAATAGGAAACTTAGTTTTAATTCCGAAATTTAGACCTATTCATGAGATAAATCACTCATTTGACTTGAATCAAGTTTGGATATAAAAATTTTAATGAATCGACTTAAATTAAATTTAAATAATAAAAATATTTTATTTAAATTTAATTATAATAATATATAAACATAATATACAAGCTTGGACAAATTCAAGTCTGAACTTGAAAAATATTTTAAATTCGTGATTAGACCTATTCATGGGTCAAACTATCTGTCCAGCCCGAAGGTCTGCCCGAAATTTAAGAGAGTTTGGGTAAAAATATTAGGCTCGAAAAATAGGTTTGGGCAAAAAAAATAAGCTTATTTAAAATATGGGTTGGGCTCAAACTTGAACATTCAAGACTTGAGCTTGGCCCGATCCGTTGTAAATTTATAATATTTATATTATGTTTTTTTTATATATTATGTAATTTAAAACACATTAAAAAAAAACCTATACTAAATACATAATACTACTATAATGTAATCATTAAAATAATGTTAAGATGCAATCCTCCCTAGAGAGGTGTTTGACACAATGCAAGCTTGCGTACCTCCCAAAGGAGTCTGGAGGGAATTGTCTCTCTTTTGAAGTGGATGGCTCTGAGGAAATTTTCTATGCGTGAGTCATACAAACATCTTTGTTGTCCCATCTCATCTAATCAGCTCAGGGATGATGAAGTCATTTGGAAAATGAAAATCCCTCAAAGAGTAAGAACTTTCTTGTGGATGCTTGTTAGGAATAAGATTTTGACAAACGAGGAGCGCACACGAAGAGGTATGTCTTCTTTTCCTTTTTGTGAACAATGTGGTAAGTCGATTGAATCAGCGATCTATGCTGTGTGAGATTGTGATTTCGCCCAATTGTTGTGGAAGTACTTATTACCTAGGAATGCTTGGAATGTTTTTTTCAACTTTCATATTGGGGAGTGGATACACTGGAATATCATGAATAAAGGGATGCTTAATGTTGATGGTGGTGAATGGTCAACCCTTTTTTCAATAGTGACTTGGTTCATTTGGAAAAATCGCTACGCTTTCATTTTTAAAAATGCTAGAAGTAGCAGTCATGAACTCATTCCATCGGCTCTTGCTTGGACGAAGTCTTGTGGGTATAGTGCCAAGATGGATCATTTGGCTTCCTCTTCTAAAACTGAACAAAGATGCTAGTGTCCCGATTCAGGTTGGTTCAAGATTAACGTTGATGGTTCTGTATCAAAAAACAACACCAAAACAGCAATCGGAGGAGCTTTGCAAAACTCAGATGGAGAGTGGTTGATGGGTTTTAACATGGTAACAGGGATGGATGAGATATTCAAGGTTGAAGCACAAGCAATTGTTAAAGGGATGAAATTGGCTTGGTTGAAGGGTTATAAACAGGTTGAGATTAATTGTGACAATACGATGTGAACACCCCAAACCCTACCACGAGCCTTAACCGGATCCGTATGTTCTCTTGTAAACAAATAAATTCTTTTGTTACTTAGGAAAAACTTGTGTGTTTTGAAAGAAAGATTGTTTTGGGTTGGGCTTGAGTTGAAAACAAGTTATTTCATTATTAAAATCCTTTACTTTAGGTGACAAAACGTTTGGGCTTTGTTTTAAAATAAATTTACTTAATCTTTTAATAAATAAAAGTTTGTAAACTTAATAAATAAAAAGCAAAATCGCTTGAGTATGGCCTTACATACGTCAAATAATTCCCAAAAAAAATAAATTAAAAGTACTTAATGAAATAAAATCCAAATTAAATAAATTCCTTGCTTTGCATGGCCACCTTTAACTCCCGGACCAGGTCGTCCATCACGATCGTTAACGAAAAATAATCCCACAAAGGGTGAGTCAAAGCAGACTCAATGTGTAACCAACACTAAAATTTAACAATTTAGAGCATATGTTCACATATTGTATGCATATTCATATAATGATAGGAAATAATGATGCTAACCCTAACCCAAACCTATATGCCATTAGCTACACATCCCGCCATCACGCATTCGCACATCGTGGGACTACTAAGTCAACCCTCCATCCGCTACACACCATCGGCGCAACACGCCTGTAATGACGTGCTCATTGCCTCTTATAAAATTCATGGTCTTAGGTCACCACATTCAAATATCGTGGTCTTAGGTCACCACATTCGAATGTATCCTTGGTCTTAGGTCACCACATCACTTCCCTTTTTCATATAACCCATATGCCCCATATCACACATAACATGCATTAACATGCCAAATTGCTTATTTCACATTCTAAATGTGTCATGTGTATGCATGAATGATATTTAATCCATAATCCTAGATGGAGTAGGAACGCACTGAGTACTTTGTACCATGACATGGTACCTAGCCATATTCACATTCTTATACACATACTTATATTAAACATTGCCATAAAACTTATTAAGAAATAGTGTAGTACACACCGATTCGCTTAAGGTTTCCAATCTAAATCCACGAGCTTGCAGTCTAATGCCTTAGATCTTAAATCTCTACATTTAATCAATCACTTAATACTTAGTAAAGAGCCAATTCGCCATAAAACCAAATCCAAAGAGGATTAGTACCACTTAAATCTACCACTGCTGCCGATTGATGTCTAATCAAATGCCAAAACTTTGTATCCTTCTTTCTTGAAATTCCAATCACTAGATTACTTGAATAGCCATTAGTTTGAAACTTTTAAATATTAATGAAACACATCTATTTACTCAACATGGCCTTGGTCGAATGCTTATAGATACTTACCTTGTGGATTTTAAATCCCGAAACTCATATAGATAACTAGGGAACACGCTGACTGGTGTACCTTTGGGAAAAGAATTTCTCCTTCCTTGTAGTCGACACTTAGTAAATCCCAGAAAGATCTCTTCAAAGTTTGGCAACAAGATATTAATGAAGTTAGTCCTGGATTTCGACAAATCTTAAAGAAAAAGGATGAAACCGAATGAGATCTTACCCTTACCGCTTTAGATTGGCAATCCTTGCTTGAACCTTTAGCAATATTCTACTATGTGGGCTAGAAGGATTTTGATTTCGCTTTTGATTGGTATAAAGAAATCGGCTAATGATTATCCTGTGTTGTCGATTTATCAAAAGAAAAGAAGAGGAAAAAGAGTCACTAGGGATCTGAAGAATGGTGGACTTATGGAGAGAAAAGATTTCGCTAGAGAAAGGAGAGAGTTTGCTAGGAAATTTTCGCAGAGACTTCAATGGAAAAGAAAGATTGATGAATAGCCTTATTTTCCTCCTTTTGTCGAAATTACTAGTCCAGAGACTCATAACTTGGCCATCCACTTCTCTTATCTTTATTAAAAATTAATGGAAATAATCCTTAATTATCTCTTATCTCTTAAATAATAATTATCCATCATTGATCCACCTATTTAGCCGAATTTAAAGAGAAGTTAAACTCTTCCCAAGTGCCTTGAGTGCCGCTCAACCTTTGCTCCTCTAAAGCAAAAATAAAACTCTTTATTTGCTTCCCACGTGACTCTAACCTGAGCTCCTTCCCTTGATTGTGGCGTCACTTCATGGGCTTTAAGTGGTGCCTCTAGCCACTTCTCAATTGTTCGTTTGTGTCAAATTTTTCTATTAATTTTCTTAAAGACCACCTTGCCTTATTTTCCTCTTTTAAACTTAACATTGAGGGCTATATCGGGATAGGATCACCCGTCCGGCTAGACCCTTTTACCGCAATTCCTTTTTAGAGATCCATCGAATTTTCCTTTCATTCAACCGGATTTCTTCCCTTTTTATCAAATATATCAATGTTTCATCAATCTTCATACAATGAACATTCAAATTATATTCACATCAATAACATACATTTCAAGCATTTAAGAATATAATTCAAGTTACATGAACTTACAATTCGATTTTTATACCATAACGATAATCTTAGTTTCATAATAAATATTTGAAATAAAATATTATATCATTTCTACCTCAACGTTTATCAATTATAATCGAGCATGTGATCAATTTATACACAAGTCATTCATTTATTATTTTCCTCCTCCTCCTCTACATCCACATCCTTAGTATAAACAACACACTTGTAAGTAACATTATCCATAATTTTCACTATTTACTTATGTGAATATTCAAGCTGTCCATCCGTGTCATAGTCACTAAATTATTTTTATCTTGAGCTACAGAACTCCAAATTAAGATCCGTAAATTTTATTTGAAACTAGACTCACATATCTTCTTACCATAATATTTCCAAAATTTTTGGTGTGGCCAATTAGTACAGTTTATTAGTTAAGTTCTCCCCTGTTACACAGTCCTACTGCTCTGGCCTCTCTTCACTAAAAATCAATTATCTCATAGTAAAATTTTCATATAGTGTTTCCGACTATTTCTAATGAAAATAGGCTCACTAAGAAATATAAACATATAAATTATAACTCATAATTATTTTGTACCAATTTTAGTGAATTTATAAAGTAAGAACAGGGGATCACGAAGTTATTCTAAATCAGTCTTACAAAACTTTAAATATCTCAATATGTAGACTTCCTTTGCCTTCTCTGTTTCTTTTATATGAAAATAGACTCAACAAGCTTTAATTATATATCTCACTCAACTTCTAATTCAATTTCTACCATTTTTGGTGATTTTTCAAAGTTAGACAACTGCTGCCGTCCAAAACTGTTTTAGTGTAACATGTTGATTTCTATTTTGTCCCAAATTTCACAATTCATACAATTCAGTCCTTGCTCAATTAACTCCTCAATTGAGCTAATTTTCTCATTTAATACTTTTCTCTATCATTTTAAACTACTTCATAACCTTTGAAAATCAGAATTTTAACACTAGGCCTTAATTTCAACTCTTTCACAATTAGGTCCTAAAACCAATTTCCATCAATTTTACTTGATAAAATCATCATATAACAAAATTAAAGCTTCAATTCTATATTTATTCATCATATTATTCCATCACTCATCCATATCAACTTTAAAAATTAGCCATAGAATCAAAAACTAATGACATACTAAGTTGGACCCAATTGTAAAAGTTTAAAACATTGAAATTTCAAGGAGAAAGCAAGAATTAAACTTACATGAAGCCAGAGTATGAAACCAGCTTGAACCCTCTTCCATGTCTGTTTTTCAGCTGATGAAAATGAAGAGAAATGAAGAGAATTCTAGATATTCCAATTTGGTATATTACACGATGCTTATAGATACCATCCGTAATGGGTTCGCATCAATTAGTAACATTGTAGAAGTCCGGTTAATTCATGAATGGTGTAAAAAGGATTGGAAAGTGAAGTTTAGGCATGTCTTATAGATACCATACGAGGAAGCAACAAGGTAGAAGTCCGTTAATTCATGATTGTTTGACAAAGTTTAGGCATGTCTTGCGAGGAAGCAACAAGGTAGCTGATTGTTTGACAAATACGGCAATAAGAAAGCTTAACCAAGTAGTTTTTTTCACAGTTCCACCACAGTATGTTATACGGCTGCTAGAAGAGGATACTCATGATTCCTTATATGAAGGAACCACTGTTTCTATTCATTCTTAGCAAATAAGAGTGTTAGTTTTCTCTACCAAATAAAAAAAATGTTAAGATGATTATATAAAATTTTTCAATAAAGAAAAATGTATAAAATTATTAATATTAAAATTAATATAATATAAATATTTTTTAAAAAAAAGAATTAAAAGATAGTATGGATGACCTAAAATGAGTTTCGGTTAATCTTTTATAAATATGGATTAGTTTGGGTAAAATTTTAGGCCCAGATTTTGAGTTGAGTAAGTATAAAGTATGTTAATATCATATTTAAATTCAACCCAACCCACGAGTATCTTTAATCGCAACCCAATACACCTGGTAAATCAATGTATTCCAAGCAAACTTCATAATAAAGATTATCAATATTTTGCCCTAAAGAAGATTCATTGCTGGTTTCAATTCTTCGACCAAATCTATCACTATTTACTTCTTTAAGCATCCGATTAACATATAAATTTATCAGTAATCAAATATATTATCTCTCACAAGGATTGGATTCGAAAACAGTGACAAAATAAATCAATATAGGAATAAATACCAAACATACCTACCGACACTACTACCAGTCCCCCATTCAAAAGTAGCCCCAGGACCCTAAGAATCAACCAACAAAGTAAACATCACAAACATATTATTAAAACCATGGGTGTTTCACCATCATCAACCACACATCTCCGCAGTGCTGTCGTCGTTGGTGCCGTAGTTCTTCGAGGCCGGATACTTGATAGCATTAAGTTCAACTTTACGCAAAGCAGCTTTCCCCAAATCAATGCCACAAATATCAGATAGCCTAACGAGGTAAAGTAGCACATCGGAAAGCTCTTCACCGAGGTGAACTTTTTCATCTTCTTTCCAATCGGGCAACCCTTTAGGAACCTCACCTTTCCATTGAAATATCTCAGAGAGTTCCCCTACTTCACCTACCTATATCAATATATAATAAATATTGCAAATATTCAATAATAATAGAAAAAAAAAGGACATAAAAAGCTATATATATTCATTGACATCATCTGTTTGAGGTATCGTCTGCTGAACTAGCCCTTGAAGGGTGGAAGTATCGTGTCTGGGATGCCTATATGTCAGGTTTTAGCCTCGGATAAAAGGGTTCACGGAGTTTGACAAGAGCGCCTAGTCCACCAAGTAAATGTTTAGCATTTATTTTGGTGGGGTTCGAATCCACGCCCTTAACAGGTCTCAATAGGTAAGAACACTTACCACTTGATTAAGTAAGTTTGCCAAACTCCATAAACCCTTTTTTGTTCTCCTCAAAATAGGGAGACAAAAACCTAATGCTAAACACTCCGAAAACAATACTTCCGTTGAAGGTACAAGACTGACCAGAGAGCAACCTCCCCCAACAGATTTCAATGAAGGAGAATCATGTGTGTTAGCATAGGTTACCATGGCCAAAAGGAGGTTTCTGGGGCTATGGAACTGATCCCAGTTCCTTTCCTTGGCAAAATCAGCCATTTTTTGCTTAAGGAGATGGAGGCTCACACTTTGATCATCACCTTCTTGTTGAACACCAGTCATCTTTAGAAGAACACTGAAAGCTAGATTTAGATTAAGAGAATTTTTTTTTACACACACATATGTATATGTGTGTATATATATATATATGTAAAGAGAGAGAGGGGGAGGCTAAGAATGAATTACTCGATTGCTGCTTATGTTTGGCCAAATTAATAGATAAAATAGAAAATTAAACATACCATAAGATTACATCCCATTTAGGTATGTAATCCAAATAATAAAATTCCTTTCCTAATCTATGATTCTTTAAAAAGTAATTACAGATTAGTGACAAATGAAATTAGGCTATAGGTTGTAATTTAGTTGAGTTGAGTCCGAATATTGTTAAGCTCGATATTCAATTTAAATTAGATTGGGCAATTATTTTTAAGTTCGAACTCAACTCAAGATATATTCAAGCTATACAAGCTTAAGCTTGATTAAGTTTGTTCATCAATTTTTATACTCAAGCTTGAATTTGAGCTTGATAATTTAACTTAGGGTTAATAAAATGTATTAAGGGTAATAATATAATTTAATAATATAAAATTATGAAAAGTTCGATAAGGCTTGCTGATTGTTCAAGTCGAGTATTACTAAGCATGAATTTAGCTTGACCGATAGCTCAATCTCAAGCTCAACTCAGCTCAGCTCGATAATTACAGAATATAATTCAAATTTTATTCTAATTGAACTCAAGTAGCTTACAAGCAGTAGTGTCTCATTTGCACCCGTTACTTTTGCATTGTTAATGAAGGTTTTGGGACTTTAAGTGCCTAAGATCGAGTTCTACCATTCAAAAATTATGTGTGAAATAATAAGTTAATTTATTTTATACTTATAATGGTTGATTTTGATTACTATTGTGAAAATAATTAGTTAGTTATAACTTTAAAGAAAAATAGTAATTAAAAATCGTATTTTATTATAAATTTTAAGAGATACAGTTGATATTTAAATTAATTGCGTCAAATATCTTTAAATTTTTGTGCATCAATCAGAGCAGAATATATATAAAAAAAGACGATTTTTTTCAAGGTTACAATCACAGCTACATTAATGCAAGAATGAGATTATAATTATAATGAAAACATTCGTGTAATTATTGCCAAAATCAAGCAGTTAAAATAATTTTGGTGACTTTCTCGATTGTATTAAATGTTTAATTGGAGATGATTTTGTATTGGATTTAACAATGTTTAAATCTACGAATTTTAAATTATTACAATAACAATAACATTATCTCAATTAATATTTATTACTTACTTCACACTTTCAAATTTAACGTTTAAAATTTTAATCTTGTTTAACTTTAGAATTAGTCAATAATCTTTTAGTTTCAAACAAATTTTTGGCTTCTTCCAACAAAGTGAAAAAGGAAAATACAACTTTGGTAAAATTATTCTGAAAGTCTTTATATTAAAAATTAGATTATATTGAAGATATGAGTCTTCCCTCTGGCACAAATTTTGTCTGCCCTCTGGCACGTAATTAGGGTTTATGTTTTTTCAACTTTTCTTTAGTAATTCTTGAAAAATGGCGGCCGGCTTGATCTCCTCCACTAGTTCCACAAATAAACGCATAGGGATATTTGCTCTAGACCTGCAATCATGGAAAAAGAGTTTGCTGGATTAACACTTGATGAAGAAGAAGAAGAAGTTATACAGATCCAGATTGAACCGAGTCAAATAAGGGAAGAGTAAAACTTTCAACTGGTGGGCTGCTTTTTAACGGCAAGCGTCATTCACTTCCCAGCAATGAAGGGCACCATGGCAAATCTATGGCACCCAGTCAGAGGTGTCCAAATCAGAGATTTGGGAGATAAACGGTTTTTATTTCAATTTTTTCATGCTATGGATTTGGAAAAAGTTTTAAAAGGTTCCCCATGGACATTTAATAATCACCTCCTGATTCTTCACCCACTTCAAATGGGGGAGGACCCATTGAAAATTCCTTTAATTTTTACACCGTTTTGGGTACAAATTCATGATATTTCTTTGGGATTTTTCTCGAAAAATTTGGCAAGACAATTGGGAGATTTCATGGGAAAATTTTTAGAATATGACAGTTTAGATTTGGGGAAAGGCTGGAGGAATTTCATGAGGATCAGAGTTCAATTGGATGTCCGCCAACCACTAAAAAGAAAGAAGAAGGTGTCATTTGGGGGAAATTGTTCATATATTAGATTTAAATATGAAAGGCTTACTCTTTTTTGTTTCTACTGTGGTCGCTTAGGTCATAATGATTCTTATTGTGAAGCAAATATGTTGTTAAGTGTGGAAGTAGTAGTTATGGGATGGGATCTATCTCTAAGAACACAATCAAAAAGAGCCTTAGCAATGAAAAGCATCTGGCTACGTAATGTTGAAGAAGATGGAAAAAATAAAATCTCACCATTAATCGTAAATCAGAAAACATACCATGGGGAGCGAGGTTTCAATCGAAGGATGAGAGGTCAATAGATCCAGTTTTAGGGGTTAATTTGGAAGGAGGAAATTATTATTTTTCACAATGAAAGGAGTCTTGTTCAACAATGGATTATGATGAGAAGGAAAAAGTGTTAATGGGGGTGAAGGGAAAAAAAAGACAAAGAGGAGAAAGTAATGATCTCACAACAGGGACAGAGGGTGATAATTCAACAGTAAAAATAGGAGTTTGTTTGAAACGGATCTTTTACCAGTAGCGGCTGCCAAAAGGCAAGCCGACCGACAGCAATGAAAATCTTAAGCTGAAATGTCCGTGGACTGGGGAATCCTCGGACTATTCGAAGGCTTCGGCATACACTGAGGCTACATATTCCCCAAATGGTCTTTTTTATGGAGACAAAAATTAATAAAACACGAATGGAACGAGTGCGAAGGGGTTGCGATTTCTTTAATGGAATTGATGTGCATCCGGAAGGTTCGAGGGGAGGATTATGTTTGGCTTGGAAAGGTGATGTTTCGATTAGTCTACAGAGCTTCTCAAGAAGGCATATTGATGTTCTCATTGACGACCATAATAATGGACAACTTTGGAGATTTACAGGTTTTTACGGTTCTCCTTATACACAGGACAATGATGAATCATGGAATTTACTTAAGAGTTTGAGACAGAGCGATGATATTCTTTGGTTTGTGTGCGGTGACTTTAATGAAGTGATGTATGATTTTGAAAAAAAGGGAGGGTTGCTTAGGGAGGAAAGAAGGATGAAAGCTTTTCGTAGTGCTCTAGAAGATTGTCGACTAATTGATGTGGGGTATTCTGAAAATTGGTTCACTTGGAAAAGAGGGAATTTACCATAAATAAATATTCGAGAGCGATTAGACAGAGGTGTGGCCAATGAAAATTGGATGTCTATGTTTCCGGAAGCCATCATTCAACATCTGACTCACTCAATTTTTGATCATTGCCCTCTCCTAATCTCAACAAAAAAAGAAGATGATCGGAAGAGCAAGAAAACTTTTAAATTTGAAGCATGGTGGGTCTTAAAAGAGTCTTTTGAAGCTGAAGTTAAAGTAATTTGGGAATCATCATCAGGAGATTTTTTACAGAAATTGAATAACCTCAAAATAGGTCTAGAAAATTGGGCCAAACGGATCTATATGACTAGGAAGCGAAATAAAGAATTCTTGAATTTAAAGCTGAGTGAATTACTGGAAGCAGAAAGGAGTGACAACAACTTAGCAGAGCTGATTGACACAAAATTACAATTGAACTTGGAGATTGATAAGAATGAAAGATACTGGGAACAAAGAGCTAGAATTAACTGGCTAAAACTTGGTGATAGAAATATAGCATTCTTTCATAACCATGCGACACAAAAACGTCAACAAAATCGCATAAGGAGTTTACAGAACATGAATGGAGAGGAAACGGAGGACATGCATGGAATGGATGAAATTGCTAGAAACTATTTTCAAGAACTTTTTGAGGCGAAAGAAAGGGGTAGTTACGAAAACCTCTTAACAGACATTGAACAATGTATCACTGAAGAGGATAACAGATGCCTCACGGCACAGTATACAAAGGAAGAGATTTGGGAATCACTACAAAGCATGGGCGCTATAAAGGCTCTAGGTGAAGATGGTTTTCCAGCCCTATTTTTTCAAAAATGTTGGCATATCATTGGGGAAGAGGTTTTGAGTTTCTGCCTTCAACATTTGAACGGGGGTATGGAGGTTAGTCCTGTTAATAATACCCATATTGTACTTATCCTAAAAAAAGCTAACCCAATCAGCCTCTCACTTTCGACCAATTAGCTTATGTAATGCCATTTACAAAATAATGGCAAAAACTATTGCTAATCGCTTCAGATGAGTTTTAGAAAAATGTGTTGACAGTGCACAGAGTGCTTTTGTGCCAGGCAGATTAATTTCAGACAATGTACTACTAGCATATGAAATTTTGCACACTTTGAAAAGGAAAAATTTAGAAAGAAGGGTTGGATGCCAGTTAAGCTGGATATGAGTAAGGCTTATGATAGAGTTGAGTGGTCTTGTCTACAGCAAATCATGGGGAAAATAGGCTTTGACCCAAATTGGGTTAGTTCTATTATGAATTGTATTTCTACTGTTTCCTATTCAGTAATCCTTATTAGTCAGATAGGGGACACATTCTAGCCGTCGAGAGGGTTACGGTAAGGTGATCCACTTAGCCCATTTTTACTTTTAATATATGGAGAAGGTTTATCCAGTCTAATGAGGAAAGCTACCAATGAAGGGCACTTAAAAGGGGTAAAAGCGAGTAGGCGTGGACCACAAATTTCACACTTACTCTTTGCTGATGATTGCATCTTATTTGGAGAGGCTAATGAAAGAGGAGCAGGTCTTATTAAAAAGATCCTACGTGAATATGGAAATTGTACGGGACAATAAGTGAATTTTGATAAATCGACGGTCTTCTTCAGCTCAAGCACACGAGAGAAGAAAATAGTTTAGTTACTCGAGTGTTGGGAGTACGGAGTTCAAATGACCCGGAGCGTTACCTTGGATTACCGAATATGGTGGGTAGGAGGAAGAAAGAAGCTTTTCAAAACTTGAAAGATAGGTTTAAACAGAGAATCGACAATTGGAGTATTCGACACCTCTACAAGGAGGAAAAAAGGTTTTTATAAAAGCAGTTCTACTGGCTATCCCGAAATATACAATGGCCTATTTTTTGCTTCCTAAATCCTTATGTGCCGAGCTAGAAAGCCTCATTGCAAAATTTTGGTGGCAGAAGGGACACGGTAAAAGGGGTATTCATTGGTGCGTGGAAGGAGTTATGTATCGCAAAAAAGCAAGGTGGTTTGGATTTTCAAAATCTTGATCATTTTAATGTTGCATTGTTAGCCAAGCAGGGTTGGCGACTTATTAATTACCCGAATTCTCTTTTAGCATAGGTTTTAAAAGCTAAATATTTTCCAAACTCAGATTTAGTACATGCTCAGTTGGGGAACTTACCTTCTCTTACCTGGAAAAATGTGTGGGCAGCCAAAGGGTTACTGCAAGATGGACTGGGATGGCGTATTGGGAGGGGGGATCAAGTTTTTGTTTGGAATGATTGTTGGATTCCGGTGAGTTGACAAGATTCAAAGCGAGAATTTCAACAACAAAGATGTAAATTGAGTTAGTTTCAAGCTTAATTGATTCAACAACAAGAAAGTGGAAAGTTGATCTTATTGAACATACCTTCCCAGAAAGCATTGCACAGAAGATTCTACAAATCCCATTGGCGGAAGAGACACATGTAGATTTCCAAGTCTGGTATGGAGAACACTCGGGCGAATTTACAGTAAGAAGTGCCTACAAACTATTACAAGATGCTAACTTGGCTCCTAGAGATTATTTATTACAAACTTAAACTATAAATTTCTACAGAAAACTGTGGAATTTACAACTGCAGTCGAAAATTCTCATAACAATCTGGCGTCTTTCATGAAACTTTTCTACTAGACAGGCTTTAAGGATCGAAGATCGATCTCGATAGTTCCCGCCTCAGTGTCGAATCAGAAGAATATTGTCTCCACATCTTTAGGCGTGGACCTCAAAGATTAGAAACATGGCAGAACCTTAATCTTTTATGGGTTACACATAATGCGGAAATCGATTTGTGGGTTTGGCTTACCTAGGTCTTTACCATAGGAAGTGGCACTCAATGTAAACTGTTCTGCTGCGCTATTTGGATGATTTGGAGCTCTCGAAACAAGTTGGTGCGTGAGGGGAAAACCATATCAGGGGCAGAATTAGCAAACAAAGTTCATCTCTACATAGCAGAAATTGATGGGTCGAAAGAAAAATCAGTTACCTTACGGGATAGCAGACGTCAAGACTTGACTTCAAGTAAGAAGGAGGTAACCATTTATTTTGATGCATCATTTGATAGTCGATCTGCCAGATTGGCATTGGGCCTGGTTGTAAGGGGGAGTCCGATGAGTTACTCGTTTCTAAAGCAGTTATCCACTTGGCAATTTCATCATCATTTATGGCGGAAACACATGCATGTTTACAGGCAGTAGAGTTAGGAATTTCATTGGGTTTTCAGACTACTGTTATCACAGGGGACTCCAAAATAGTCATTAGAAAATGCAACACAAAAGCTGTCGATAAATCAGTATTGGGGGCAATCATTCAAGATATCAAAAGGAAAAGGTAATTTTGAAAAAAGTTGGTTTTAGTTTGTGCCTAGATCAGAAAATGGCCTAGCGCATGACATAGCAACAAGAGCGTTAAAGATGGGAGAAGAGACATACCTGGAAGAAGAAAGTTTTAGACGCCTGCGGAATAGAAGGGAGGAAAGATGGAATCGCAATCCGGATTGAAAGGAGCAAGAAGACGTTACAAATGAAAAGATAGCAAAAATGAATTTAATTTTGGGAACTGCTATTACTTTGAAAATTGGTAAAGGCCATTGGAACTCAGAACGTCAGAAATTAAGTGGATGCTAGCTATTGAAACCGACTGGATTGATGGGATTTATTTTTGAATTTTAAATTTCTGTTTTGTTTTTCCTTTAGGCTTTTCTATTTGGGCCTCTGTTTGCTTTTTTGGTCTTTGGGCCAATCTCACAGGCCCGAGACTTACTGTTTTAATTTTACTTTGCTTTTCTTTTGTTCAAATCAAATAAAATCTAGTCGGGTCTTTTTCAAAAAAAAAAAGAATTAGATTATATTTTATTTTAGTTACTCAGAGAAAAAAGATAAATTAATCCCTTTATGTTATATTAAAGAGCAAAGTGGTTATTTTTATTAAAATTTTCATTCATTTCTACTATTAAAAACTACTATTGTAGCTGACGGACTAATCAAATAGATACATGTGGCGTGCCACGTATACCTCATTATGATGTACATAGACCAGCTTTTATAGTAGAAATAAATGAAATTTTGAACAAAAGTATCATTTTACTATTTGATCTAATATATAGGGATTAATTTGTCTATTTTTATTAAAAAATAAAATGCAATCGACTCTAATATCAAAACTCTATCATACTTTTACCTAGAACATATATATATATATATATATATATGAAAGAATACATAACAACACCCTAAATCTAGTAGTAATTTTTTTTTTTTACTTTACTACCAATATATAGGATAATTACTATATACTCTAAAGCAATTAACCCAAAATTTTCAATGTATTTGATTTGGTCCTATTGGATTGAATTTGAATTCACATTTATTTTTATGCATCTCAACACATGAGCTTCAAGGAAAGTCACCAAAATCAGATTCGGTAACACACTACCATCAAATTATATATAAGACCGAAAGTGGATGTTCTATCAAACACCGTCCTAGGAAATTCCAAACCACCTTTATTCATGTCTCTAATTTAAATAAAACTGTCCCAATCCCCAAAATTTCAATACTAAACTCAATTTATTTTAACTCAATTTTAAAAAAATAGGTATAATAATAAATTTAATTATTAATATTTACCCAATTCCTAAAAAATTATCGCTAAAATTTATTTTGTACACAATTTAAATTGTGTTAGTATTTAATAGTCACTAACTATGTTTTTTTTTTTTTTTGTCATCTAATTATGAAAAGCTACAAAAAGGTTCCTCAATTATTTAATTTTTTCTTTTTTAGTCATCCAACTATTTTAATTTTTTGGGTGTTTTCATTTTTATATTAACTAATTGGTGACAAGAAAAGACAAAATTAAATAGTTGAGTGGCCACTTTGTAACTTTTCAATAACTACTAATGTGGTTCACCCTTTTTTTGTCAATTTGATCATAATTTTTTTTATTATTATCTTGATCTTAACTATCAAATTTTAGTTAAATTATTTTTTTGGAGAAGTTGATTGAATTATTAAAATTTTGATGAGAATGACATTATAACTATGGGCGCAAGCGGTAGCCTACGCCCCTAAAATGGGAAAAATTATATTCTAACCCTCTAAAATCTATAAAGATATAAGTTAATATGGAACGGATTTCTTTTTCTTTCAATAATATTATAATATTATTATGCATGCAACTGTAGTAAACATGACATGTTGGCAATTTTAAATATGAAGATAGTGATCCCTCTTGGTGGAATTTGATGAGTTTATTGGTTGTTGATGATGGTGAAGCAAGCTAAGGAAAGCTCAGGGTCAAATACAGCTCCTTTTTGTAAAAGACAAAAGATTTAGGTTAATTAAGAAGTTGTAAACTGGAATGGGTAGAATTTTAGTGCTTTGCGTTGCGTTTAGGGAATTTGTTGAAAACAAATCAAAGTTTAATTGGTGGGTAATTAATTAATTAAGAGGTTTGCTTGATTTAGTCACGGACTGGATTCCATATGAACTGTCATTATCCATTCCTATGTCCACACAATGGAGGTTTTCTCTTTTACATCAAATTTGATTTAATGTGTAGTTGTATATATGAACTTTAATTTGGTGTAATTATACACATAAAATACTAATTGTGATTCAGATGTAATACTTGAAACTTTAATTTTGATTTAATCATGCATATTTAAAGAAAAATAAATATATCAATTTATTTTTATATTGAATTAATAAATATAATTATTTATGCATGCAGTACTATATTATAAAATGATGTTATATCAATAATTGTGCTAATAATTTTAAGAATTGAATCAAATCAAAATTTTATGTATACAATTACACATTAAATCATAATTCATATATTATTTTAATATTTATTCTTTTTCTTTTAAATACCAATTTGGGTCGGTCCATTTGAGACATTTTACATCAATATTTAACTCTTTTTGTGTGTCTCAAGACATGATGAATTTTAAAATTATTTTATGTATAATTACTTCAATTTTTTTATCATTAATTTCACTTACGGAGAATTTTTAAAGGATTAGCGTGTATAATAGAGATGAAGTTATAAATATTTTTAAGGGACCAAAATTAGATTATATATTTTTACGAATTTTACATTTTTCTATTTTAATAAGCTATATGTTTGTAATTACACTTATTGCTTAATAGTGTAAATTGAGTTAATTGTTTTGTTTTTCCTTTTAAAACTATATGATCCTTTTAGGATTGACATTTACTCTACATCAACTTCTCCTGTTTCTTCTATTCAATAAAATTTTCTCAAAAGCACAAACCACTATTTCATAGTTCAATTTTTCTTGTGTTTTTAATATTTGAGTTTATTCTTGATTATTATTCTTTTAGATTTA
Organism: Gossypium rotundifolium; assembly: GCA_025506655.1. Classification (NCBI taxonomy): domain Eukaryota; kingdom Viridiplantae; phylum Streptophyta; class Magnoliopsida; order Malvales; family Malvaceae; genus Gossypium; species Gossypium rotundifolium. The sequence goes on from CP106728.1 coordinate 25,112,011, forward strand.
TAATATTATATATTAATAGTAAAATTTATTTCAAATATTTCAAATTTATATTTAAATTCATTTAAAATATGACTTTATTTAATATAATTTAAAATGTTCAAAAAATTAGAATAAAATTCTAAAATAAAACTTACATAATTCAAATTTATCAAATAGTCTAACAATATCTCGTACTTAATTTTCATTAATATATACCAAATAAATTTTATAATTCAATTTCAGTAATAATTTAACCAGCACTTTTAAAAGATATATTATTTTTAATTAATCTTTTCTTGAAAGTTAATTTGTAATTTATAAATATAGACATAATATAAATAATTAAATTAATTAATTTTTGCATTGTGTTAGAAATTGGTGTTATTTAAATCGGATCTGATTAGTCGGACGAACTGTTTGGATCGAGATGATGGTATATCAATCCGAGCATAGGAATTGAATTAATCTTTACATGAACCACTCGAAACATGTAAAAATCAAAAACAAAAAAAAAAATCTGAATCCGTCTTATAAAATTTTAATTACTTATTTAATTATTATTCAACCCACAATTGAGTTAAAAATCAATGATGTGACTAATTCAACCAGAGGATTGAAATTAATAAAGCTTCCAATAATTTAGTTTGAAAAACCGTTAAAATGTTTGAGGAAAACTCCCGCGAATAACCCAACTTTACAAATATACCTAACGTTACCACCAACCCTTTCTCTTCTCTTTTCTTTCTGTATAATCTGTGCCTTCACCACTTTCGTTGATCAACCCTTATACCAAAACAGCCATGTCCATTGATGCAAACAATCCCTTTCTTTTCCTTCATATTCTCAAAAAAGCACCCATTTTCTCCCATTTTGTCATCATCATCACCCCCATTGCCAAATTCACCATTGCAACCTCTACTAACTTCCTTCTTATTTCATATCTTTCTTTCCCTTTCTCTTTTCATAACAAATGATGGAGTCTCAACAAGAACCCAAGGTTACAATCCCCCCTTTGATCCCTTTGGAGTACTCGAACCGGGTGATGTTGAAAACGATATTGGAATGTGGTGATGATGAGATAGGGTTGTTTGGTAAGACAGTGGTGGTTGGAGGATGGGTTAAATCTTCTAAGGAAGTTAAAAGGGAGCCCGTGGTGGCGGCATTGAAGCCACCGACGGCGGCTGAGGCCTTCCCTCCTTCTCCGGGCCCTAAAGAACTTAGTTGCGTCGAAGTGGTTCAATCTCGAATCCCATTTTTCAAGAAAATTATAAGAGTTTTCGGTGTTTCTTCTGACAGTTATCCAGGTGTTCGAGAAAAGTTCGAGTCAGTTCCTAAACCGCCGCCGCCGCCTTCGAAGTTCTTTCTACAAATTAATGATGGCTCTTCCATTTCAAGTCTTATGGTACTCTAAAACCCTGGATTTTTTCCCTCTTTAATTATGCAAATTCCTAATTGGTACTTGAAAATTTCTCAGGTTGTAATAGATTCAGCTATAGTTCCAGTATCTGCAGGCCACGTTCTACCTACAGGAACATGTATATTAGCCCAAGGTGTTTTAGAAAAACCATCAGCACATGGAAAACAAACAGTCGAGCTTAAAGTCGAGAAAATTCTTCACATTGGAACAGTCGAACCGGATACATATCCGTTATCAAGAAAAAGATTACCCCTTGATTCTTTAAGGGATTATCCCCATATTCGTCCTAGGACGACTACGGTATTCTCTGCATACATTGCTATTCAATGTTCATGTGAAAGGCACCTAATGTACTTGTTTCATTCCCATGCTTTGAATTGCAGGTGGCATCTATAACACGAATCCGCGACACCCTTGACTTCGCGGCCCACACATTCTTCCATAACCATGGTTTTTTGCATGTACAAGTGCCAATAATCACAACTATAGACTCCGAAGGTTTCAGTGAAAAGTTTCAGGTTACAACAAGCAAGAAATGGGGGTTCGGGAGTGGTGCCGATTCCGATGTTTGGCATGAAACTGTTAAGGCTGAACAACATATTGAAGCAAGAGACAAATCCAAACTAGGAACTGGAGTGAAGCCTGAGGTCAAAGAAGATTTCTTTGGTCGCCAGAGCTATTTAAGTGTTTCAGGTCGGCTACATTTAGAGAGCTATGCATGTGCTCTTGGGAATGTTTACTCGTTTGGACCCAGATTTCGGGCTGAGAAAACAGGATCAATCAAACAAGTGGCTGAAATGTGGGTTGTTGAGGTCGAAATGGCATTTTCACAACTAGAGGTAATACTTCGTTATCTTCTGAGTTCATGCATCATATGCAAAACCTGAATCCATCCACTTAGAATGAAATGATTTTTTAAAAAAGGTAAATGCGGATGGGCCAAATAGTTTCTTTTTTGGGACAACCATAATTACAACCTAAACTATTTCTAAGAAAATTAACAGTGAGGATAAAATATTATTTATTTTGTCTCATTCTGCCTCTTCACTATATTAAATTATTGTTTTATCTTTATATATAACTAAATTATAGGGAAAAAACTGCAAAATATTATTTATTTAGCCTCATTCTGCCTCTTCACTATACTAAGTTATTGTTTTATCTTTATATATAATTAAATTTTTATGTTGAAATATATATTTTCAAAAATTATGTTTAAAATTTTGCTTGCTTTTAAAAAATTAAAATAGCAAGCAAATATCAAAATAAAATTATTTGAATGTATTATGTATCTAATATTTATAGAAGTGGTAATAATCTTCAATATTACACATTCATAATGAAACAAAGAAGATAGTAAGACAAAACGAGCTGATTGTAAAGTAGTGGTGGATTTAATATCCACCCTGTTGCCAAGATTTTTAGAATTGAACTAATGATCATACTAATCAAATTATCGATTTACCAATTCGATTAAATAAATCATTAAAAAATTCATAAAAACCTAACTTAATGTTGATTCAACAAGTTTTTTAATCCGATTCAATCAGTTTATATCGATTCACGAGTCAACCGGTTTAATGCCTCTTTGGACCGATATCTTGACCGATTCTCAATTCAACCAACCAGTCCAATTCGATTCAAATAATCATGCCTATTGCACTCCATTTCCATCCCTAAGTGAAAAATATATCGAAAAAAGAAATGAATTATATTACTTAATCAGCTTAAATGTGAATTGTGTTTTCATATATGAAGATTGGTTGATATCTTTGATTGGAGTTTTCCAGGACTCAATGAAATGTGCAGAGGACTGCTTCAAATTTCTGTGCAAATGGATATTGGATCACTGTCCACACGACATGAAGTTTGTCACAGGAAGAATTGACAAGACTATTGTTCACCGTCTTGAATATATGATATCAATTTCTTATGAAAGGATTTCTTATAGAGAGGCAGTAGATATCTTGAGAAAGGTAAACCTGAAACTACATAAATTTTCTATATATTATTTTTTATATATTACTCGAATTATAACCCAGATTTTAAATTAATTTTTAAATTTTAAAACAGATTTGTCGACTTTTCAAAGTATTAGTATGCAGAGGCGGAGCTAAATGGTGGCAAGGGGCCTTGGCCCCCAAAATTTTGGAAAAATATTTTTTTCATTGAAATTTAAAAAAAAAATTAATTAAACTCTTAGATTAATGAGAATTTTTAAAAATTTCTCATTAAACTCCTAAGCCTCCCAAATTTAATCCCAAGATCTGCCATGGTTAGTATGCCCTTTTTATCAGTCGAACCATTAGCGTAAATGTTAAATATCAGCTCAACTCAAATCTGACATGAAGCAGGGAATCAAATTGAAAAGAAAACATTTATGTACCTACTACATAATCAACTAAGAAATAAACCTCTTGGCACTATCTTCTTTATTAACACATAAAATCTATTCATGTAATAAGTACACGAACTTATAATTTAATCCACATATTCTAAATATGCTCCATATTATATCTAAATTGGCCTTTAATGCCTAAATTGACTGCTAGATTGATAGAAAGATATGATTGATACAATATTGATACTTTAAAAACTCAATTAGAACATTTCCAACAATAAGAACCAACTTATAATATAAGCAATCATTTAAGGACGTTTGGTGCAATTAACCATAATAAGCCGGCCAACATGACTGCCATATCTTTAGCAACTTATGTCTGATCAAAGTGTTTCATTCTTCAACACCAGGTGACAGATAAGACTTTTGAAACAAAACTTCGATGGGGAGTCCCTTTAACAGCTGAACATCTAAGGTACATATAATCTGGCTACTAACAAAGAACTATCACATGCAAATATCCTAAAACAATATGAGACTTTTCCTACAAAATGTCCTCATTATTTTCCATTTACTCAATGGCAGCTACTTGGCTGATGATCACTATAAGAGACCTGTGATTATTTATGATTATCCAAAAACAGTTAAGCCATTTTATGTACGCTTGAATGATGATGGAAAAACAGTGGCCACTTTTGATATGGTTGTACCCAAGGTAAAGTCTAAAACTTGAAACAAATATATTGAAACAGTGGATGGTTTTGAGTTGGTTATGAAAGATGGATAAATGGTAATGCAGATGGGAACAGTGATTACGGGTAGCCAAAGTGAAGAGCGGCTTGACATGCTAAGTGCAAGGTAATGTCAAAACAACTCGAACTCAAAATGACTTGTACCAGAAATGATCTGAAATGATTCAAACCCATAACGATCCGATCTGAAAAATCCAAATCTCAAATGTGAATGAACTGACCTAAAACTACTTGAACCCAAAACAACCCGATCTAAACTCTAGGTTTATCTCAATTCTTCTAATGATCACTTTAAAGCCATCTTAATTTGGGTCTATTCTTGAGGACTGAACTATTCTCAATACTATCCTTATTGATACCAAAGCCTATTTTCCTTGTTTGCTATGGTTTTCTGATTTCAGAATGAAGGAATTTGACTTGTCAAGAGATCAGTACGAATGGTACCAAGATCTTCGCAAGCATGGAACAGTCAAGCACTCTGGGTTTAGCCTAGGGTTCGATCTTATGGTTCTTCTTATGACTGGCCTCACTGATGTCAGAGATGTAGTTCCTTTTCCCCGAACTCATGGCAAAGCCAACAACTAAGAAACTGTCCATAAAGTTCATAAAAATAGAGAGATCATAGTTTCAACTTGGTTGTGTTTCAGATACAGAGAAACTTGTGTAAATTACATCTTAATCTTATAGCTAAAGATGCTTTAAACAAACTGGTTATGGATGAACTATCACCAATTCACCATTGTTGTGCAAAATGAAGTGCCATTAAATCAAATGGAAAGAGAAATGGAATTCAAAAAACCATTTTCACCTGCTCAATATCACAAATGCCTTCTCTATTGTGGACTATCAGATGAACCCGAAAAACAAGCAAGAAGTTCAGATAAATATACATAGATAGAACTAAAAGGAAAATTGGCCGTCACCCGATAGCGACATCTTAGATTTCATTATACTACCATCAACACATATTTAGAGCAGTGAAGAAAGCAGAACCTGATGACCAAATCAAAGGGGACTTCGCTTGCCACTTTGAGTATTACAACTAAAAATGAGAGAACAAATTATGAATACCTGAGGTTCCTTCAAGGTTTCCTCAAGGCAGATGCTGCACCCATGACAAGAGCCAAGACGATGCCCATACCAGCCCCGAATGAGGCACCTACAGCGGCAGATGTCAAAGCTGACGCCTTGGCATGAGAATCTTTCTTATCTATTGCCATAGCATGTTCTCGTGCCAACTCCAATGAAAGCCTATCTCTAGCAAGCTCCTTCAAATTTGAAATGAAACAAGAAACACAAAATTATTCATGAGCATGTAAACTTAAATACGTAAAACAAGAAGAAACTAAACCATATGGCACACTGTAGAAATGCTTGAGTATCCACAAATAACAAGTGAGTCGTGTTTCCATATTTCCTGTATACTGTACAAACATATCAATAACAGTTATTCAAGTTCATCCTACCAATATTAATTAAAAAAAATTCATAATGGGCAAATTTATCCAAGTAGTTCAATTATAAATGCTTATTAGTTGCAATTGGGCCATATCTAAGATGTTATGTTATATTAACCATAAGTACATAAGTTGGAATATTATTATCATTATCATTTGATGAGGAATAAGAAAATAGCGACTGTTCAAAAAATTGTGAATGTAATCAGATGGGCCAGAACCCACTCCACTGTCCAGTTAGAAGTATGATGACAACAAAACAAAGGCATTTACAATAATAAGTTTGCATTTTGCAACTAATTGAAGCAAAATAGATCCTCAGATTATGCATTATGTTTTTTGTCAGCAACTGTTATATCAGCCAGACAATAAGAAGGTCAGTCGCTAACTGCTGCCTGTCATCATTTCAGTTGGAATTAAAAGGTCAATGTTATCAAAGCAAATATGTACTGCACAAAAGTTTCAGTTTTTATCACGAGATTAGTTACTATGTACTTTGCTTTATTATTACTTCGCTACTGTTTCAGCTATGTTTCTCAACTAATTAAGCATATCCCAAATCTATGATCTCTTAATAAATTCTCTGATGCCTACAGATAAGGAACTGCATCAGTTGCTATGCATATTCAAAGCTATTTATAATCTATAGTTGTACCTCCAGGGAAGCCTCTTCATGGCTCCAAAGAACACGGTGGACAACATGGCAAAGGGAATCAACCCCCTCCACAGGCAAAACAGTATCTTTCCTTCGGAAAGGTCGGCGAACAAGGTCAATTGGAGCAGATAGAAACTTCTGAACACCCATTCTCCCATCAGAATTTTCACTCATTACACCCCAAGGCAATGAAAAACTAGCAGCACCAGGCATCACGTACGGACAGGAATTGACAACTTCAGTGGTACTTGGAGATGCTTGATATGCCTGAATAACTGTATTAATAGCAGCTCTCTGTTGATGTGCACTAACAGAAAATTTGTTAGTTATTACAAGGACCCAAGGTATTCCAAGTGATTTTGCCTGATCTAATAGTGGCAAAAGGGCTGGATATTGCTCAGATGAATCTGGATGATTGTATCGAGGTATCCTATGGGATAGGTTATGCACAAGAATAATTAAATCGGTCTTTCTACTAAGGTCATGGATTCCCCTCCATAGTTCATCTTTGAACCGAGAAGCTTCTATGGCCAGCTCCTATAACATACAAAAACACAGTAAAATAAATTACACTTCTATTTTCTTTAAAGACACAAAAGGTGGATATTAATTTATATAATACCAATACAGTTCTAACTGCACATTAATTCCGCTCTGACTTTCTTTTTAGCACCATAAGATTCAATGCTATATACTCAATAAACTTAAAATGCTCAATAGCAGGATCACCCCAACTTCACCACCAACCATGAATTCACAGAAAGAAAGTTCAAGGTAAAAGGAGAAATAATATTTCCTATCCCACCTTATAAGCATTATGTGTCACTCAAGAACTCTACAAATCGTTTCAGACAAAATAAATCTATTTTGCATTAAAAGTGGAGTAAGAAATATCGAATGTCATGATAAAGGGCATAAAATCTGAGATCACTTTCCACAAAAAAGGAAACAAAACTTTGAATTCTAGAACATGATCTAGTTTCAACCATATTCCTCAGATTTTCACAGCAAAATTACCTGCAAGTTTACACCAGGTGAATCACAATAGCATAAACCACCAGCAATACCTTCTTGAAAATCAGATTCCACTTGTAGATTTTCAGTATTGGTAATATGAGTCAATTTGCCTTTACCCAATATTGCATTGAAAAGAGAGGTTTTACCAGCACCCTGGTAACCATAAAAAAAACATTCAGGAACATAGAAGGCAAAAACAACATAAAATTTTAAGAGTTTGAAGGGAAAATAAGAATACCTCCAGACCAAGAAGTCGCACCCTGCGAGTTCTAACATGAACCTCCTTTGATGCAGTTGAAAAATCACTAGTACAGAAAATGAAAAAGTCACTCAAGCCTTCTGGCCTTACGTATTTTTCTTGATGAGATGATGCCATATCATGTTCTTTATTGAGATTAACTGTCTCTGAATTAATTGAAGGGAACATGGTCATCAAAGAATCAGCTAGTGTCTGATGCTTAGGAGGTCGCCTCAAGGGAGCTCCTACTAAGACTCTTATTTTTTGTAATTCGGGTGGTTCCCCATTCCCAGATGAGTAGTCTGGTGCCGAAGGAAATGATTCCACGGTAGTTGAACACCTGAATAAGAAGCAATATCGTATAAAAGTGCTTATCTTGCACCAAGGAGATTGAGAGAGAAACTGGTGCAACTTTGGGCTTACAAGATATAGATCTAGGTGACCAATTTTTACACACATTTATTTGAATGTCACAGGTGCAGAAAAGAAGATCCAGCATGTATTTACTAGACCCATATCGAATAAGGAATTTTACATGTGTGTGCATTTTGGCTGAGTTGTTTTATTAATGATACTTTCCAGATCAGCAAAAGCAGAGAGTACATTTCTTTTTTGGAAATTCTTGAACAAACCCAGATTGAAATAACAGAGAGAAAACCGTACATTTAATCAATTCAAAGATGATGAAACCCTCACAGTTCCTTCTGCCAATAAGACTGTGACTTCATATTTTATCAAGGAACGGGAGAAAATAGAAGAAAAAGAAGAGAGGGGGACTAGAATTAAACTGCAGATTCGTTATACTGGAGTTTGAAGCTGTCTACTGATCTGAAGATTCACCACTAAGTCCCAAATCTGGTTAGCATTCCTAACTTTAACAGGATTCTTATTGTTAGGTAAGAGTACTTGGCTGATATATTACTAGTTAACTTAGCTTCAAGTCAGAAATATAACAGGGTTTGAACCATCAATAGTAGTTGACTTCAATGTCAGCAAAAATATTGATGAAAACAATATCTTAGGATGGAAGCACCATGAAGCAGATTCAATCAGAGAATAACATCCTGAAGATTTATGATGACATCTTCCCATATCAGCTGGACATAATAAATTCACAAAAGTAAAACAAGAAAATGAAGACAAATAACCGTACCATTTGCCATTTACTTGAGCATGAACCAGAGTGCACTTATGCAACCTGAATCCAGTAATATCAACCTTCAATTGTTCTGTACTCTTCTCGCCAGGAATACCATTCCAACCAAGAGGCACAATGGAAGTAGCTGTACGAATAATAGGAGACTCAACAATATGCCCAAGCTCTACAGCACCTGCATCTGACAACCCAAGCCATTGTTGCAGATGTGGGAACTGTTGCACTTGCTCCATTCCAAAGAAAGTTGAAGCACTATCATTCATGCACAAGTTATAAATTCTGCCAAAAGAAAGAAAGGATTATGATGGATCACTTAAATAATTTGCTAAAAATCTGTCTAAGGAGGAAGTATTTAAGTGCCATGTCCCAAATGAGGATATTTGTTATCTCCAAGAAATGCTCAACAGGTTATGGGTTCCCAAAATTTCAACTTATGCACATGTCCATATCTTAAATATTTCATAAATTTCATTACTTTTAGGCATAAAACTAGCCAAAGTTGACAGAGAGAGAGAGAACAGATAGAGAGAACAAATAATCATGAATAAGAATGAACAATGAATAATAAGAAGCACAATATCAAGTACATGATGACTAGTAAAACGTCACATGAAGATATATTTAGACCTGCTGTCATCATTTAAAGTGGCTTTAGTATAAAAAAAAGTTTACAACAGGAAGACCAAAGCAAAAGATAACTGCAAACGGCCAATCTACCTAGCAATAAGAAGCACAGAAAAAGCTGTCTGGGATCATAAATGGCCGAAGAGCCAAGAGTTTCATTGATGGTTTTTCAGTATTCAATCAAGCATATACATTCTCTTGGTTAAGCTTAAGGCAGCTAGCAACATGGTATAAGTATAGCAGTATAAATTCAAAGAAGATGTTGGCAGCAACTCCAACACCTGAAACAAAGGTGGTGGCCAGGCTCCTAAGGATTTATATAAAGGGACGCCTTTCAATTAGAATATTCATTTTATATAATCATAACAGATAACCGATGTGACCATGAAATCAATTAGACTTCCAGAACTGGAACTAGAATTTAGTAATGGCCAGTCAATTTTTCCTTCTAATGTCTTTCATGGAGGAAGAGAAAACAATAAAGGTTGCTTGGATAAATAATAAACTCGTAGTTAATGTACATAATTACAATCTTGTTCTAACTCCAGTTCTACACCTGGTCACCAATAATCAGCAGTGCCTATGTATTTTCAGTAGAGAACATGATAAAGAAATTAGATTAAACAACACCTCTGCCAAGGGATTACAACGCAACAGTGTTGGACTCACCAACAATCAATATGTTCAGGAGTTTATGTTTAAATTCTTCAATTTGTTTAGAAAACGGGCCCTATTTGGTCATTTTATTGGCAGATGCTCTGTATCAGTTGCTATGCATTTTCCATGATATATTAATAGTAGGATAATAAGAAGTTCAAAACATGAAGGTCAAAATTTGCAATGTAGGAGAATAAAGATCTACCTAATTCAACAGAAGAAAAGAAATGCAACATTACAACTAGAACTTCAGACTAAACATTAACATAAACAGCATTGAGAGTTAAAATATTGCAAAATCAATCATTACCTTTGAAATCGACACCTATACGAATACATTGAATGAGATTGAAATCGCTCCTTTAATTCAACAATCACAGATCTGACCTGAAAATGTCTTTGCCAGAAGAAAGCAAACAAAATGAGAAGCTGAAGAAGACAAAATCTGCAGCACAAAAATCATAAAAGCTAATGGCCACTGAAAATAGCGCCACTTAAGTTATGAAGTTAAAAAAATTCCAAATCTTAGGCTGCATAAATAAAGGAAACTCATACCGATGTCAACTTTGAGTACTCTGCACCTGAGAGTGATTCAACTGATGAATTGCCCAAGAGATAGAGCTGTTATGAGTGAAATTTTGTTAATTATTTATTTGTCTAAATAATTGAAATGACAGTGCTACAAACTTGTGGAAACCATTATGCACTGTAACATTTAAGAGAACAGCTTAGTAGGATGCCATGATGCTGAAGAAAGTTAAATAGTGACCTATCATAAGCGAGAACTGTTGTCAGCTGTAACTATCACAAAAGGTTACAGAACTCCCAAAGATGTCTCAATAAGGCAAATTGATGTATAAGAAAGCTACATAACTTTCATGAAATTCCAAATTCTAAACCTCAAATAGATTGGCCAGCAGAATTAAGAGCTTGGGAGTCAGGACCGGTCCAAATCAGGATTAGCTTACACAGAGTGCCAAAGCAACAAGATTATCAAATGTCCCTTTAAACAATCTCAAATTGCCTATTTAACTGATGCACAGCAAATAAACTACAATGACATATTATTATCAATATTCTCCACCTTCATGCACTAAATAAGATGATTGACAAAGAAACAAATGATTGAAGTATTCCTTCATAATATGTACCTGTCCAAATGGAACATATGAAGGTAAGGAAGGCACCCTACGCCATCTATTGTTGTCCTCACTACCATTGTTTTTTCCTGTTAACTTGCTAGATCCTGGGTCTGATGCACCATTATCAGTGTCAGCAAATGGTTTAAGAGATATGCCATCAGTGCCCTCTTGAATTTCAAGAAACTGTGGTCCAACAACTACATCCTCAATTGGAGCAGCAGTTGTAGAGTCAGCTGCAGATGGTTCTATGAGATCAACTTGCTTTCCTCTGTATTTTTTAAATTGTCTTCTAACACCTTCTAGTGGAACAAGTTTTGAAAGTCTCCAAAAGGGACCCTGGACGGGGCCTACACCTATAACCAATTGCTCCCCTTCATTCTCATTTAGCTTTTCTATCTTTCCTTTCTGTGAACCTTGTTCATTCTTTGATGTCGACAAACTGGTACTTTCCACACCAGAGGACATAAGTGAACTTTGAGCATTATAGTGGTGAAAATAAGCAGGTGAAAGGATACGTGGTATAAGATCTTCAGGAATGCAGTAACTCTTGAAATAGTGTTGCCAACCTTTTCTATTAACATAACTAGCAAAGATGCATATAAAGAGTAGAACAAACACATTAGCTTCTGAAGAGAAAAAAAATCAAAGCATAATTATTTCAGAAAAAGGGAGGAGCACTCACTCTCTTAGGGCTGCATTTCCTACTGGAGGCTGGGAAAATGTGACACACTTGACATGAACCTTTTCACTTTCTTTTGATGAAGATGATTCAGCAATGACCCTCAAAATGGCAAGGGTAGCCAATGCTGCTACCTACAACATCAGACACAAATAAGGCATGAAATAGATGGTCAAAGGCAACATGCCAGGTAAGTTTTATGTAAAACTTACTGCTCCACCAAGTGAATGTCCACATAATACAAGTTTTCGCTTCTTTTTCTGAGCCAGCCTGTACAACTCCAAAGCAGGTATGCCTTTGGCACGAGCTAAGAAACCCTAAATTTTATTAATTGGAATGAAAATAAATAAAATCTGGAAGTATTTATTACCATACATGATAACTTATTACATAAAATTATGAACAGAGCAAAAATATTCAACACTTTATCAATGTGAAAACCACAAACAATATATCCTAGAAAATAAATTCTATTGATATACAAATGATGACTGTCACCCTACCCGATGGGCGGCAGGTTCAGGCCTATCTTTAATCTGCTTAGGTTTTGACCCCAATGAAATGGACTTGTTTTCCCCGTTTCCTTTTTCTCTTTCACCTTGGTTGGCTTCAGTTACTTCAATCCGGTCAACATCCTCATTAAATATGGCACCTTGCAGTATGTTTGCACCAGCCATGACATCTCTTAATGAAACCAAGAAAGAAAAAAGAATAAACATTTGAAAGTAATGAATAATCAGTCAAACTATAAAAGTCCCATGCTTACTTATACTGTTTGGTTCCAATGAAGGAAGCAAATAGCGTATCACCAGCTTCTGCCAACAGATACCTGCAACAAGAAAGATGCAAAGGAAAAATAAGAGAACAATAACTATTGAATTCGAAGATTATTATCTCAGACTATGTAACTGATTAGTAGTAATTCAAAGTGGAGTATCATCAAAGATCTAATCCAAACTAAATGTAAAGCAGGCAATCATCTAAATTAATCACCTTCATCTTCACTACATAATTACTGCTTGCTAGAGATTCTCTTCGACCAGGTAATTGACATCAACAAAACAAGGAGTGCATCTTATAAAGCAAAAAATAACTCACCTGTGCGAAACATGATCTGAAGAAGGTTGCACACGTTCTAGAGAAACAACCTGTCCTCCAAAATCAGCTTTAAATTTGTTTACAGCTCGCATCATCTCACTAGCAGGTTTCTACCATGTAAGGCAAAACAAAAATCATTTTGCATTAAATAAAAAAAAAAAAATTCATCATCCGTGAGCAATCATGCGCCTTATGCATCAATTATTCATTTTTTTTTTTTGAAAAGTAATCAATTATTCAATTTCTTTTAGCTCATGATTCAAATTAAACACTGATTAATATTACCATTCGTAAAAGTTAATCATAAAACCATAATAACTTCCTAAAATTCAAACTCGGCCTAAATTACCTTGTAAACACACTCAGAGAGCACCATGCAACAAAGAATGTCCTGCAAATCGGAGACGGAATCAACTTTAACAGCTCGGCAAAGCTCTTGTAGCTGTCGCTTCCGTCTCTCGTACTCCTGTTGGAGCCTCTGACGGTGTTCTCTGCCACCGGTGTTCCACGGTGGCCACTGCCACCTCATCCGCCACCGTAGCGGTCCCCACGAGACTTTAAGGATCTTAGCTCTTTGGTCCTTGATCCATGTCTCTACTTTGCTCTGCATTGATTCCATCATTTGATCAAAATAATTTTAATTTCCATTTTTTTATAAAACAAACAATTGAGATTTGGGAAAAAAGAGATATGGTGCGAATCCTAGTTTCCTTAGAAGAAGCCAAAGAAGCATATGCCTCTATGAAAAATGCTTAACGACTTGCTCCTTTTTCTAGTTTTTTTTCTTCTTCTTCTTTTTTCTCTTAGAAAATAAAAATTTTATTGGTTTCTTTATCGTTCATAAATATGGCAAAGCCGGAGCCTGATATTTCGTATCCATGGCTGAGCTTTGGCACTTCATGACTTCAGGCCCATTAACTGATGATTGCTTGTATGGTCCGTTTAGGTTCGGTTTGGTTTTTGAACTAAATTATTTTTTTATTTAATTTGTAATTATTTTGTAATTTTTATGTAATAAAAAATAATATTTTATATATAAATTATGTGAAAATAATTTTAAAATTTGTTGTATATGGGCCAAAGTTGAGATCATTACTGTCATCACCTAGCCCAAAAGGCCGAAACCAGGGACCAATTAAGGAATAAAATAGAATGTTGGATCTCCTTGGATTTGGACAATGGTGAGGGAGACCCGAAGTAATGCAGAACCAATGATGCCATAGTAAAATAAAGCAGACAATTTTTTTTTTAGTTAAACGAGAGTCAGGGTGGTTAAATTATCTGAGATTATATTTTAGTTATTTAATTTTAAAAGTTATGAAGTAATTATAAAAAATTTTGATTTTTTTAAGTAATTAAATTATTTTAAAGTTTTTATTTAAGCTAATAGGTTATTAAGGGTTTTCTTTTAAGTTCTAACAAGTTCTAATGGACGATTTGACAAATAGTACGGTAGATCAATACTAATCAATGAATAAAATAGCATACATTAAATTCAAATCGATCTAACGATCAATATCAAATATCAAAGAAGGTTGTTGTTTAAGATAAAAGTAAGTAAAGATCAAATATTTTATTTCATGTAATGTAAAATATTTGTATTTTAAGATAAAAGTAAGGTATAATTCAATATTCATTAGATTTTGTTTATTTAAAAACTTTATTTAGTTTTAATATAATAATATAACTAATGGGTGACGTTTGGTGTTTCCCATGATTATAATGGGATGTGATTTATTGGAAAATGATTATTGAGAATATTACTTTACAAGGTTTAGTATACATTAAAAGATATTGATTAATATCCCAATAAACTTATATTATAATGTTTAGTTGACTAAATATTTTTTTGGAATGTAAAATCAAATTACAAAATTAACTTTATTAACTGAAAGATAATATCCATATATTTAATTTTATAATAAATTTTATTATTAACAAATATTTGAATTAAATATTTAATAATAAAATTTAATTGATATTTTTAAATAATTTTTAAAGTTTATAAATTTAATGGAAAGTAAAACTGTTTCAAATTTATCTTACATATATTTTTAAATATAATAATGCACATATAAAATTAAAAATTAAGTTTGTTTTAGCTAAAGGCTAACCCATAATAATAATAAAAGTTAATTCTAAATATTGCTCTGAGTAAAACTACAAATAATTAAATCATAGGTAAATTTAAATATTTTAAATTATTATAACTGCAGTTCAAGACGAATATAAAAGTATGATTCAATATTATAATTTTAATGTGTTAAAATTTATCAAATTAAATGTTAAGTTTAAATATAACGGCAAAACATTAATTTCAATTTTAAATTTATCCAAAAAACTAGATTTAAACATTTTATATCTTACACATATTTTTAAATTTAAAATAAAAATTTTATTAATTGAAAATTAAATTAAAATTAAATCAAATACAATCAAATCAAAATTTATGAATCATGATGAAAATTGGTTTTATCATATTGAGATGAGATTACCATAATAATTATTGAAATTGGATTATCTAATTGTATCTTAAAAATAATATGTAATAAATTTAACAATTTTAATTTTTAAGAACAATTAAATTATATTTGGAAAAATTTAAAAAATCAATTCCTATAAATAATTAAAATAATTTTTAATTAAAAATAAATACTAATAATATTAAATATATATATTTAAATGTTCTCAACGTTGATTTCTTTACCTAATCCCAAATTTAAGTTTGCTATCCATTGTAAAGCTATACATGGGCCGGGCTACCTGGCCTGGCCGGAAGGCCCACCCGAAAAATGGGAGGGTTAAGTAAAATATAGGCCCGAAAAATGGGCTTGAGCAAAAAATGAGGCCCGTTTAAAAATGGGCTAGACCTCGAGTATGATTTTTTTAGCTCGGGCCCTGCCCAAAATATTTTAGTATTATTTTTATTTTTTATTAATAAAATTTTAACTTTAGTAATTTACTTTTCAGTTTTCACGTGCCGTTCTCTTCCAGCCATCCTCCCCTTTTTTCCATTTTTGAAATCAAAATCCCTAACATAACTAGTCTGTAGTCTCCACCTCCTCTTCATCTTCTTCCCGCTTCCTCCCAAACATTCCCGAATACCCATTCATCTCCAGTCTTAGCCTCCAGTGGAACTTCTCCACCTCCCAACAGCACATTGTCTCTAGCATCTTCAATTTTGCGGTCTCGGAGATCCCCCAAGTTGTAAGCTTCTTCTTCAATCTTCATTTACCACTTAGGCCTTTATCTTGGTTCAGTTTTGTTTTTCTTTTTCTTTTGGTTTCAAATACCTAGTTGCAGTAGAGCTCTTAGATGCATTGAGCATTTTTTTCTTCAAGATTTTTTATGATAGCTTAAAAACCCAATCATGTTTGAAAATTGAATCATAGTATTAGAAGTTTTCTTCCTTCCTCTTTTGGTTGTATGTTTTATGGGATTTTGGAGCGTTGAAGAAGCCAAATCTGGTGGGAAATGAAGTAAAAAAAAATGATTATAAAAATGGCAGCCTGAGGTAGGAAAAGGAGAAATTTCCTTTCTTTCCAAGAAAAAATCCTACGTTTAAAAAAATGTATATTGTGTATCTTAAAAGGCTGATTTATGGGCCAATTTATTGACTTGATTTATTTGATTAAATTCTTGAATTACAATCTGCTCATTCTAACCTTTTTTCATTCATTTTGTACGCAATGATTCTAAAATTGAAATCCTTACATTATCATCTCACATATTTTAAATTGAAATCCTTACATTATCATCTCACTTATTTAAGAAAGTAACTATGAATTGAACGAAATAGTAACTATCATGCTGATTTTGTTTTTTAACTTTAATTAGTCTCTTAGTGCAAAGATTATTGTAACATGTGCTTTTAGTGATTTTGAGATGAACTATGATTCATATTTTAAATTGATCCTAAATTTTATAACATTCAAATTGAGTTCTTATTTTTATATGTTATATCAAAAATTAAAAAATATATTATTTTTCAAGGATAACACATGAACGTATTGCTTGAGGCTGCAATTAATTTGACAGAATTGGCTTTAAACTCAAGAAAATGTGCTGCCTTTGGTCAACTTTGAAATGTTTACATCTATTAGTTGTTTTTATGACTATGAATAATTTGGGCTAATTTGGTTTATTTGGATTCCAGGACTTAAGTTTTTATGACCATGTCTAGTTCGAACACTCCTCACTACAACAAAACAGACCTACAAATGACAATTACTGGGCGACACTTTCGTAAGTGTTGGGATAGATAGCCAACATATGCTTTAGACAACTCTTTTATAAGGGTTGATATGCAAGCCTAAGGCAACACTTAAATAAGAGTTGGCTTTGTCTAGTCCTAAGACGACACATTTGGGGCGACACTTTCCTAAGTGTTGGTATAGACTTCCAACATACGCTTTGACCAACTCTTTGTATAAGGGTTGTGATATGTATGTCTAAGGCAACGCGTGAATAAGAGTTGGCTTTTATATAGTCCTAAGACGACACTTTTATGGCAACACTTTCCTAAGTGTTGGGATAGACTTGCCAACATACGCTTTGGCCAACTCTTTTTATAAGGGTTGGGATATGTCTGCTTAAGGCGACGCCTGAATAAGAGTTGGCTTTTGTGTAGTCATAAGACGATAATTTTGGGGAGACACTTTCCTAAGTGTTGGGATAGACTACGCTTTGGCTAACTCTTTGTATAAGGGTTGGGAGATGTATACCTAAGGCAATGCTTGAATAAGAGTCGGCTTTTTTTGAATGCGTAGCACCAAAAAATTGGATTTAAAATATGAATATTCTTCAAATTTTACATCATCGGTTTGTTAATAATTATATATATTCAAATTAAAAATAACTTAATAGGTTCGAGTGTGAATAAAGTTTTTAATAAAAATGTACATAAAAATTAAATTTAGTTTAGGGTTTAAGGTTTAAAGTGTAGGGTTTAATGCTTAGGAATTATATTTTAGGGTTTAAGGTTTATGATTTTAGGGTTTATCATTTTAGGAGTATGTGATTATGTATTTAAGGTTTAGAGTTTAAGGTTTAGGGGTTAGGGATTATATTTTAGGGTTTAATGTTTAAAGTTTAAGGTGTAAGGTTTAAAGGTTATATTTTAAGGATTAGGGTTATGAGTTTGGGGTTTATCATTTTCAAATTTTGTGATTATGGATTTAGGGTTTAGAGTTAAAAGTTTAGGGGCTCGAGATTATATTTTAAGATTTAAGGTTTAGAGTTTGGGGTTTAAGGTTTTAGTGTTATATTTTAAGGTTTAGGGTTTATAAGTTTAGAGTTTATCATTTTGGGATTTTGTGATTATGGATTTAGGGTTTAGAGTTTAAGATGGAAGCATCAGACTTATGTTTTTAGAATATGCTCTGATATTTTAATCGATGGGACATCACAAATTTCAAAGGGCTAAGAAATTAAGTATTTAAGTTTATATTAAGAGAAAATGCAATTTGAATTGGCAAAGATCATTAGGAAAGAACAAAAGTGAAAGAGGAAGTTGCGATGTAGTGGAAGTGAAAAGTGAAGCATGTGAATTAGTCATTGAGTTAAGCTTTCGATTAGGGAAGGATGCTAACTTCCACTTATCTCTTCTAAAGCGGTGAAAACACTAATCGATTTGAGTTTGAATTTTATTTTTAAGAACATCTTAAAGATTTTTAATTTTAACATTTACTCATGAAATATTTAGTGTGTAAATTTTCATCAAAAGATTAATTTATTTTTTATTCTTTTAAATATATTTTAACTTAATGTAATGTGTCAAAACCACACCTAATATCAATTTTAACTTTAAAAGTTACAAAATAGTTATTAAATTTTTCAAAAATTTCATTCAAGTCATGAGTTGCTAAAATCACTATAGTCTTTTTTATTTGCCTTTGGCCGCACCAATTGAAAGCTCTCATATTGCTCTCTCTTCTACGCTTCTTGTTTTTCATGAAGCTTTTTGAACATCGATAATCTACAAACAAAAATCTATACATTTCTTTTTTATCTTTGACATTAATCGTTAAATTAACTTGAATATTTGATAAATATTACTATATCGTACTGATTATTAAATCACAACTTGAAACTTGCTAGTTGGATCTTTAAATATATAACAACGTAATAACTTGAATAAAAATTGTTATTAATTAAATGATTTAATTTCAAATAATTTAATGACCACTTTTGAAATTAGATGTTCAAAATGATAAGATGTTAACTTTATATAGTTCACCCTTAATTTAGTGGACAATTAAGTGAATTGCTTCTCTAATGTTGATTTCTAAATTAAATTCACTATTGGCTCTTGGTTTTAGTCATTTCAGGTCAAGGAAAAGTTATCCCATTAGAGATTTGAATCATGGACTTGAAACAAATCTAAATCCCAAAATCAGATTAAACAACCCACCCTTAAACGCATAGCGTTTGAGTTGATTGTACTCTCGATCCATCCTCACCATATCTCGATTTCCCAAGGTAAGGTGAAGTCGAAGCTTTCTCTTTGTTTTCTTCTATCTTGCTTGGTTCAAAATGCGAAGAAAAGGGATTATTTTATTGAAAATTTGGATTTTAGTTTCAAAATACGTTCGAATTTTTTGGGATTTTTGTTGTTTTGTCATTTCTGTCTTTCATGATCTTCTTTTGCAATTTGTAATCCCCTTAGTAAAAAAAAAAACATACAAAACCCCATACCCGAAATCAAAACCCCCCTTTTCTCCTCCCTTCCCTTAATCTCTTCCCCTAATCAAAACCCAAAATCAAGATCCAGTAAGTACTTTGTTCATTAACAAATTTCATATAATATATGACGGTAGGAGGTTTTTCCTATCGTTTACCCTCAATTACTAATATATGAAACTTGCCATTTCGCCTCCATGCCTCGTGGTCTTTGTTGAGTCCGATTAGAGGTTAGCTAAATCTTTGGTTTCTTTGCATATACGAGGATAAGGTTTCCGTATCCATTTCAAAGGAAGACCACGTTTAACGCGGAGATGCTTTTGCGATCATAAATGCGTCCTTTGTTGCCATTATTGAGGTGTGTTATGGGACATTAATGCGATATATACTTGGTAGCGATTATTTTCTTATCTCAGGTGATCTGCATTCTTAGCCCTTTGGTTACAAAGAACATTATTTAATTTGCCATTACCATGGGCATGTAAAATGGAACTGCTGTGTGCATGTGCAATATGTGTTTACATGCATTGTCAATTCTCCAATCCTGGAGAACAAAAGAGGTTCCCTGTTGTGTTGAGAATTTGATAGGGTTTTTACTTTTCAATTTCATGTTATTGTCTTGATATAGACATTGTTCTCTTCAAAAAACATCTTTCTTTCCCAAACCAGAATTTAATATCTGATGTCTTGTCTGCTGTTACTGGTTTGTTTCTATGTATTGTTGGGTTCTTTGTAAAAAATGAGGGTGAATGTACCCTCCTTGAGGAACCCCTTTTAAATGGAGATTCTTGTGTTAGTAACGTGTAGTGTTGAGTAAGGAAAAAGGGTGATCTGTAACCCCATATTCGAAATAAAATCATACATCGAATACAACTAGGTGGTGGCTTCAAACATAAAATGTAATTGATAGGTGATTGCGAACATGGTTTAAACTTCAATTTCTTAAAAAAAAAAAATTCATGGCAACTAATAATTGATTTAATCCTTTTACAGATAATTTCAATTCATCTTGGCCTACAAAAGCAACACTTCAACTCGCTAATACTACACATAGCATTAGATTCTTAATTGTATCCTTTGGGAAAATAGTAGACGTACAAGATGTGTATTTCTCTTACTTGCTAATATCTCATGCGGTATTATGTGATGGGCTAGATTTCACATTTGCTTGTGCCATGATCATTACCATAATCTTTGTTTCTCTTTTCACTAATTTGCAACTAGTGATGACTTAATTTTTTGAGTTTCCAATTGATGTGGTTTATGACTAATGCATTTGCGATTATGTTCCACATTTCTGAACATTTGCAATCCTTTTCTCCGGTGCGAGTATATGGGCTTTTGCAGAAATTTTGACAATGATTGGTGCTTATGATAACAAAGCTCCCCAAAGCGAGTTCAATTTCTTGCATCTTGTGCTTCTGGACTCATCGGTCTTGCACTTTGGTAAGGTCATATGTATATATATATATCAATAAATTGACGTTTTAGTTTTAATAATTAATGGTTGATGCAAGCAAAAAAAAGACAAAAAAAACCATGAGTCATCTATTATCTTATGCTATTTTGTTTGTAATTTAGTGAAAATGCATGTCCATTGAGCTTGCCTCATATAAAGCTTTTTGAGTTCTATTGTTAATGGTTTCATTTTGTGAACTTGTCGCTAAATTAAAGATCCCGAAGCATATACCTTTTTACTATAAGTGAGATATACGTGACATTGGATTTACCAGTTTGATATAACCAGAAGGTTAGTTAACCTTTTCTTTTCCTTCTTTTTTTGGTCTTTTTTATTTAGGTTTAAATTTTTCTATCTTTGAATTTTGGACTATTTTATTTAGGAATTTAGATATTATTTATCATAAATTTTAATATTATTTAATCGTCATAAAGATAAATTTTATTTATTTTAATATTTAAATTTGTTATTTTATTTATGGATAAATTAGGTAGTTTTGGTTGTTGTTAGTTCACTAGAAAGCTCATCTATTTCCACGCATGAACCTTAGGATTAGGCATTAGATACTCTATTTTAATATTAATTACTTTAATGATGGTTGATAAAAGTTGGATGCACGCTCCAAGATTTAGCTCCAATCCTAGTTTGGACTAGAAAGATTTCTATCATTTGCAATTGGAAAATCACTTTCTAATGGAAAATATATTGTCCGTGCCATCGTTGCAATAATAGGATATTGCACGAACCACATATTGTGGGTGAGCATCTTCGTCTTCATGGTATAGTAAAGAATACGGGCATTGGATTTTCATGGAAAATCCATTGCAAGGACATCGGTGCAAACCGACCAAAGCGATGAGAGCTTCTCAGTCAATTTATGCGTTGTCACAAGACAACGAAGTGATTAAGAGATCTCATAACGGATGCTTTAGGTATCAACATCCCAACTCTCAATGAAAGTTTTGATGGAGTTTCAGCGAGTTTGAATAATGGTCGAGAGTATGATGTTAACGAGGCCCAAAGGATCTGCGGAGAGAGCAACTAATCTTCTAGATGATTGTGAGATTCCGCTCTATCCCTGTTGTGTCAAGTTCTCACGCATCTCATTCCTTCTTCGTCTTTACCACTTCAAAGCACTTTTGGATGGTCAGCAAAATCTTTGACATGCTTATTGGAGTTTTTAAATGAGGCATTTCAGATGGAAACACAATCCAGACTACATACTATGAAGCGAAGAAAATATTTACACTAAATCTTGGGTATGTCAAGATTGATGCATGCCGAATGATTGTATGTTATCTTTGGGAGATGCTAGTAAAAGATCGGTTGTGATGTCTGTAAAAAGCTCAAGGTGGCAATCTTCTAATAAGTTGGATGTAGATGAACAAGTTGATGGTAGTTGTCGCCATCCTAAGCCCTGCCAAGGTATTGCGGTACTTTCCTTTGATTCCTAGACTTAAAAGATTATTTCAATCCTCCAAGACATCACAATCCATGAGATGGCATAAAGAAGGATGAACCAAAGATGGTATATTGAGGCATCCAGCCAATGGTTCTGCCTGGGATGCGTTTGATAAGAGGTTTCCTAATTTTGCATCTGATCCTCTCAATGTTAGGCTAGGTTTGGCTAGCGATGGATTTAATCCATTCCGAACAATGAGTACAAGTCATAGTACATGGCCCGTACTTCTTATTCCTTATAATTTGGAACCTTGGGCATGCATGAAACAATCATCAATGACACTCTCAATGGTTATCCCTGGTGAAAAAGGACCTGGCAATGACATTGATGTCTATATGCAGCCTTTAATTAAAGAGTTGAAGCAATTGTGGATGGAGTTGATGCTTTTGATTCATCGATTTTGAATCTTTCACTTTACGGGCTTGTCTTTTTGGACAATCAATGATTTCCACTTCGCTAATCTTTCGAGGTGGAGTACAAAAGGTCGGTTGCTTGCCCAAGGTATGTCTTGAAAAACTAAATCTCGATGGCTACTGATGCGGTCAAAAATTACATTATATGGGTCATCGTCGATGGTTATCACCGAACACCTATTTGAAAACAAAGTCGTGAATTGATGGCACTATAGAGTATGAGGTAGCTCTATACCACGATCTGGGAAGATATCTTAAGGGAAGTTGAATGTGTCAATTTTATTTATGGAAAAGCTCGAAGAGGAGACGGAAGAAATAGATGAAAGGTCGGTAAAACTTGATGTAGACGAGGGTGTGATTTGTTTAACAACTTTGAAGAATTGGTTGTAGAAGGTGATGAAGAAAATCTCATAAATCAAGACGAGACTTTATGGAAGAAGAGGAGCATATTTTTTTTGACTTGCCTTATTGGCGTTACAATTTACTTCGACATAACTTTGATGTCATGCACATTGAGAAGAACATATGTGACAATGTCGTTGGCACCCTTCTTAATCTCTCACGTGGTGGTAAAGATAATATCAAGGCACGCAAGGACCTACAAGATATGGGCATCAAAGTCATCTCCATCCAAAATGAGAAGCGGAAAGAGTACCTACATAGCGTGTTACACTCTTGCATCCAAGGAAAGAGATATATTTCTTTCCATTGTGAAGAACTTGAAGGTACTAGATGGTTATGCATCAAACATTTCTTAATGCGTGAATTTGAAAAAGCACAAGTTCAGCAACCTTAAAAGTCATGACGGTCACATTCTCATGCAAGATTTGCTTCCTATATGCGTAAGAGGAGTTGTAGAAAAGAAGATGTTAAGTGTTATTACAAATCTATCAGATTTCTTCAAGAGATTATGTGCGATCCACAAGAACTTGATCAACTTCAAAGCCAAGTCGTATTAACACTTTGTGAAATGGAGAAAATATTTCCTCCAAGTTTCTTCACAATCATGATTCATTTGATTATTCATTTGCTGATGGAGGCTAAGCTTGGTGGACCTGTTCAATATCGGTGGATGTACCCAGTCGAAAGGTATATGAAATATACCAATAATATTTCACAATATTATTTTTTTTATATTTTAATATATAATATAACAAGTATGTAAAAAATTATATGTGATGCAGGTATCTTATGGGATTGAAAGCGTCAGTGCGAAATAGAGCTTATCCCGAAGGTTCCATTCTTTGAAGGGTATATAGTTTCGAATGTCTTACATTTTGCTCCGTTTTTTCGATGTTGAGACTATATTTTCCGTCCTCCGAGGAATGATGGGAATATTCAAAAACGGTACATTTTCTCTTTTGGAGGACGTCAAATTGGCAACATGAACACGAAGATATTGGACACGCGATCTCTTGCACGAGCAAACCGCTATGTTCTATTGCATAGCGATAAGTTATCGCCTTACCGTCAGTGAGTTTCCTGAGGAAAATCTTGTCATTAGATTCTTTTTCTTAACCAATAGACAAATAAATTTATCACATAATTTGTATACATTTTGACAACATTTTTCCCAATATACTGAATATATGATATATAGAGAATTTTTGGAGTCTGAGCGAGCTGTTTATGGTGGCATTCAAATTAGTAAACGCATCGAGGACAAATGGTTGGTTGAAAAGTTCCCAATATGGCTTGCGAAACAGGTAAATTGTCACTATTAAAATAATTTATTGTATTATTTATGTAATGAGGGAATATTGTAGAAATTTGATCATAGAATAAGAGTTAATTGATTTCTTACTATATGGCTAGATTCCAAAGATGGAAGTTGAACAAGTTGATGCTGATGTAATTGCTCTTGCTCGAGGACCGCATAAGGTGGTTTCCACATATGATGGGCTTATAATTAATGGTTTTAGGGTCCACACTAAAAAACTTGAGCAACATCGTAAAACTCAAAACAATGGCGTGATGGTTTTCTTGTGGTAGAAACTATTATGGCAATTGCATTGAAATTATCGAGCTAAACTATTATGATAGGTTTGGGTTATCATGCTTAGATGTGATTGGGTGAATATTAAATCTCCTAAAAGTATGAAGAAGGATGCAAATGGTTGTATTATGGTAAAATTTTTAGAGCTTATCCATACAGGGAATCGTGATTCAGACGATCCATACATATTGGCTTCTCAAGCGAAACAAGCATTTTATGTCGAGGATGGCAAGAAAGAAGGATGGCTCCATGTTATTGGAATAAATCCAAGAGATTTGTTCAATCTAAGCTTTGAAACCCCCGTAGAAGATGATGAATATCCGCAATGTGATCATCATATTGTAACTTAATAATTTTATTTTTAATTTGAACAAGAACGATGTTTGAAGTGCAAATATTTTGTGTAATTGATATATTTAATGCAGATGAATTGCCCAAGAAAGCAGAGCACTTAGTGAAGATGACATTCATATTATATTAACATCTATGTATGTTCATTTTATATTTGGAGACATTTTGTTAGTATTATATTTCTATTTAAGAAAAGAGAGAATATAAGTTTTAAGTTCTAATGCATATTGGCTTTTTCCATTTGTGAAAATTTCTGCTTTACTGTCATTTGGCTTTTCTAATGTTCCAAGTAATTTCCTTATTGTAATGTTAGTCGGCACTAAAGCACAATACAATACGCTGTATTATGAACTGCTAAATTCTTGTCTATCTGTATGTAATTGAACAATCTTTAGTAGGTTTATCTAGCATAGATATCCTCAAAATGGTTGTTTCTTTTTGAGTCTTGATGGCTTGTTCATTTGCATATATGACTCTTGTCTATTTGTCCATAAGTTTCGATCATTTGACGACTTTCTTGCAGGTTTTGGTTATGACAGCTCAAATTCTGCTGAATATTTTGAGACACATCATAATTAAAATGGAATCAATCAATCTCCTTATCCTCGCTAGTGATGTAGGTTTGGTACAAAGGTCGATCCACTGCAAATATTGGAATATAGGTGTATCCATATTTCAACCTTATGCATTTGTGGTTTAAGAGGCTCTTTCTCCAACATTTTAATGATTAACATCTCTAAGAGACTAAGTGTTTTTCAGATGTAACATATCAACAATTTGAATTCCATCAAAGCTGTTCCTTGTGATAGCAAGTTTAACTTATAAGAGTAGTTCATTTTATTTGTTGCCATATATGGATGCTTGTACTTGTTACATTACGTGATAAGACATGGGATTTTTTTCCCATATTTGTGGATTTGATAAATTTTAACTCTAGGCCTTAATTTCAACTCTTTCACAATTAGGTCCTAAAATCAATTTCCATCAATTTTACTTAATAAAATCATCATATAACAAAATTAAAGCTTCAATTCAATATTTATTCATCATATTCTTCCAGCACTAATCCACATAAACTTTAAAAATTAGCTATAGAATCAAAACTAATGACATAGTAAGTTGGACCCAATTGTAAATGTCCAAAACATAGAAATTTCAAGGAGAAAGTAAGAATTAAACTTACATGAAGCTTGAGTATGAAAACCAGCTTGAAACTCTCTCCCATGGTTGTTTTTCAGCTGAAGAAAATGAAGAGAAATGAAGAGAAATCTAGATAATTCCAATTTGGTCCCATACTTATTTAACTAATTTTGGCAATTTTCCAATTTTACCCTTATTTCATCCATTTCCTGATTTTTCTCAGCTATTGCCGCCCAAAATATCTCCTTTGGGCTTATTTTCACTTTAGGTCCTTCCTCATTTGACAATCAGACTATTTAATCCTTTTAGCAACTTTTATACACTTTTCATTTTAGTCCTTTTATTTAATTAACCACCCAAACGCCAAAATTTTCTAACGAAATTTTAATACTACCTTATTGACATTCCTTAAATATTCATAAAATATTTATGACTCGGTTTATAACACGAGATCTCGATACTTCTTTTCTCGATTTCTTGACCAAATAAATCTTTATAAAACACAATTTACTATTTTAAAACATTTTAAAAGCTACAGTTGACTCGTAAATATTAAATAAATATAATCTACAAGTCCATTTCTCAGATTTGGTGGTCTCAACCATTATTTTTAACATCACTAAAATTTGGGCTATTAAGGGCTAGCTCCTTGTTTCTGACATTAAATCCTCTCCCTTTTGTGCCGAAATTCCTTAGCTTCTTTTCTCCAAATTTCTTTCTCCAATTTCTCCTAAAAGCCAAAAACTCCATTATTCTCTTCTTTCTTCTAAAAGCTGAAAACTCCATTATTCTCTTCCTTCTCTAAAAAGCCAAAATCTCTATAGTTTTTATTTTATTCATCCTATTTGAGAAATTGTTCTATACTTCCGGCATTTAAATCCTCCATTGACATTGTCGAATTCTCTCTCTAGTACTAGCCGAATCTCCTAAGTTAAGGTAAGAGTAGATTTTTGATTAGTTCTCATAATCTATTCCGATTTTTGAAAAGGCAAAAGCCGAAAGCTAATAGTTTAATGGTTTATGATGGGCGGCAAGTCGGGATTTGAAGGAAGCCTAGTCGACTAGATCTAAAAGTCGAAATTCATAAGTCTCCAATTTCGAGATTTTTAAGGTAAGAAGATTTTCCTAGATTTCTATTAGATTTCATCATTATATACAAGATTTTAACTTTATAAGGAGGATTAACGATTAAATATTATTATAGTAACTCGATAAGGATTTATGATGGAATTAAATATGGATCCTGCAAAAAAGAATCCTCAAGTTTAAGAAACGATGATTCTTACTTCACAGTTGCCAGATTAGTTGTGGACAAGCGAACAACATCTTAGGCGATAGCTCGATGGTGTCGACTAAGGATAGTGTCATATAGAAAGCCTCGCTTTATCGTAATCGGTATGTTATAGGCTAAAAGTCAAAAGGTGTGTAGATCTCTCATCACACTAGTTAATCAATTTATGTATGTTATGGGCTAAAAGTAAAATGAGGTCGTTTTTTTAATTCCTTACCGAAGGGTAGACAAGGGATGCATTTCGTAATCATAGAAACTTTCTATGTTTATCGTATGTAAATATGTGATCTGTTTAGATAGTTTAATGTTCGATTCTTGCATGTATGCATGAGATGGATTGATTGATTTTCGAGCAAATTGGTCGCGAGGCAATCGGTGGCTTTGCATATAAGTCACATAGTGATCGATCTTTTATATTAATGATATATTTATGTCGATTATTATTAAGGTCGATACTTGATTCATATGTATTTTCTAAGTAGGTCAATAGTGATTCGGTCTTTATGACTGCATCTATTTTTCGATATGGTTTTAGCATGGAGGGTTGATTGTAGAAACAACGTAGATGGTTGGTAGGGTGTAAGAGTGGACTCATAGGTTTTGATGGGCCATGTTGCATATTTTGTTACCCTGTATAGGCCATGGCTCATAATGTGTTTAGGCCCAAGCCTTTTATGTGTTCTCAAAATTTGTATATTGAGTCTTGGTGACTCAACCTTTTATTTTTCCCAACATTTTTGACCATTAAGATCGTGAACATGGGATTGATTTTAACTTGAGGCCATCAAGTTTTATTTCTACAAATTATTTGATTTCTTTAAGTTTATTTTATTTTTATTTGGGATTTTTTAGAGGCCCTAGTTTATTCAACTAAGAAGTTTTCAATGTTATGCAACTTATAAATTTTATGTCAAGGTTTATTTTACTTAATAATACTAATATAAGATTTTATTTTTAAATGTCACTTATTTACTCTAATAATGTCTAATTAACTTACGACTTCGAACAAGTTTATGTAAGAAACAAATGGGTATTATTTATTTATATTTATTTTGACATCAATTTTTTTTTCAAAATAGATTTTTCTAATTAAAGAGAACTATAGGATGAAGCATGCAAGATGGTTAAAGACTCTATGCCAACACACGAGAGTTCTTTCACACCTCAAGATAATATTGCATTAGAAAATGAGGTTTATACACAATTGTTCTACGAAAAGGATGGAAAATGTTAGGGTATGGATGTGGGATGACCAAATCTAGGTTGTTTGGCTATGGGTCACCACCACAGGAAGCCAATCTACATCAGCCATCAGTACATTGATTGAAGAGATGAGCGCTAAACATGTCGAGCAAATACAAACAATTCAAGTCGAACAAGCAGTTCGAGAGAAAACTCTACTCGAGGAAGCGAATCTCGATTTCAGACGAAGTCATGAGGCGAAGCTCGTTTGATAGCTGAGGTAGAAGAAAGATTTATGAAATTAACTGAAATTCGAGAGGCAAAGTTCATGGATATGATGGATGCTCGTGATAAAAAGTATAAGGCTCTCATCGATGAGTGTATGGCAAAGGGAATGTCAAGTAAGTTCCAAGGTTTTTCATAGTAAACATATTAAGGTCACTACTATATTGTCAACAACTTTGTTAATGGTTTAATAGACATTGACTGTTGTAATTGAATGCTAGGTTCTTATTTAATGTCCTCATTGCTTGCTCAACTAATATTTACTGGATGTACTGCTGAAAATTCTTTATTTAGCTTCAATTTATGGTTCTTTGGTTAATATTAATAGTCTTCCCATGTGTTCATGTTGTTTCTCATTTAACTCGTATAAATAGAAAATGTACATTGCTATTTTTGCGTTGAATTTCGAGTAGCGGACTTGATGATAAAGCCTTGATTCGGATGATGATGAATGACCAGCTCTGCATATTATGTATTATATATATATGTTAATAGTGGTTGATGAATGCAGCTTGTCCCATAATTTTTTGGTGTCATGGGAATCAAGTTGACAACATGTTTGCAACGTATTGATTTATTCATTAGGATTTTATATAATTTTTGATATCATGGGAATCAAGTTGACAACATGTTTGCAACGTGTTGATCGCTTCTACTAGGATTTTGTATAATTTTTGATGTCATGTGAAATAGGTTGACAACATGCTTGCAACTTGTTGACTACTTCTATTAGGATTTTGTATATAAATTACTAACTACATTATTTAATGATAATTTTGTATTTATATGATTATTTTATGTTAATTAATTGTTCAATTAATATTGACTCATCGAAACTCAATTCATACAAATTTGCTCATATTTCACTAAAATAGGCTCTTAAAACCGTAAAAAATATCGTAAAAAAATCGACATGAGAAAAAGATCTATCCCAACCTTTTTAAGTTTGTTTTAGATAGGTTTGCCTTAACCTTTTTAAGGATGCCTTAGACGGGTTTCTTTCAACTTTTTTCCACTTGCCTTGGAAAATGTCTATCCTAACCTTTTTAGGGTTGCTGTAAAAGGGTTTATCCCGACATTTTTAACGTTGTCTTGGACATGTCAATACCAACGTTTTCTAAAAGTTGCCTTAGAGAAGACCTTTCCCAACATTTTTAAGGTTACCTTAGGCTAATTTATACCAACCTTTTTTAAAAGTTGTTTTAGACAAGGTCTATCCTAACATTTTTAAAAGGTTGCCTTAGACAGGTCTATCCCAACTTTTTTAAAGTTTGTCTTAGAGAATGTCTATTCCAACTTTTTCAAAAGGTTGCCTTAGGAATGGTCTATACCAACGTATTTAAAGTTGCCTTAGACTATTCTATCCCAATCTTTTTTAAAGGTTGCATTAGACAAGGTTTATCGCGACTATTTTTAAATGTTGCCTTAGACAAATTTCATCCCAACTTTCTTTAAAAGGTTATCTTAGACTAGTCTATACCAACCTTTTTAATGTTGTCTTAAACATGTATTTGGCAACTTTTCTCCAAAGGTTGTACTTGACTAGGCCTTCCCCAACCTTTTTTAAAGGTCGGTATTGACTAAACTTTTCCCAACACATAAATAAGCGTCGGCTTATGTTAACTTATAGCGACGCTTTTTCAAAAGCGTCGCAATGCATATACCAACCCCATTATATACGACCATTTTGGAAGCGTCGAGAGAAGCGTCGCTGAATCTATGGCAACCTTTTTTGCGTCGTCTTATGTCAAAAAATGTATCGCTATAGGGCTGTTTTGTTGTAGTGCCTATACCTGTGGACGATGGGTTTAATTAGTATGAAAATGCTGCCAAACGTTAAAAGTCTACCACTTCAAAGGTGTAGGATGAAATGACAAAGCTTGAATGCGAGGACAAAAATGAATTGAAGGCATAATGTAATCACTGTAAGAGTGTCTTGTCTGCTAAATCTTCTAGTGGAACCTCTCATTTAAGACGTCATCTAAATCAATGTTTGGAAAAATTTAATAAGGACATCACTCAATACACCATAGTCAATCAACCATCATTAGGAGGTGGTCCATCTATAAAAAACTATAAGTTTGATGCTGATGAGTGTCGTCGAGCTGTTTCTACTTTTCTTATGTGTGGCAAGCATTCATTTAGGACAGTTGAAGAATCGGGATTTAGATACACGATGAGAATTGCTAGTCCTAATTTTAAGAATATAAGTAAAGTTACAGTTGCTAGGGATGTCCTAATGTATTATGCAAAAGAGAGATCATGTTAAAGAATAGTTGGCTAAAGCACCTAGTTTAATTTGTCTAACTTCCGATAATTGGAACTCAGAGCATTCTAATGATGAATATATTTGCATTACTGCTCATTGGATTGACAAAGATTGGAAGCAACAAAAGAGAATCATAATGTTTTGAGCTTTATTTCCTCCGCGTGATGGTTTGAGCATAGCGGATGAACTTGTTTTATGTTTATCTCAATGGGGTATAGACAAGAAAATTTTTAGCATCACTTTGGATAATGCTTCTTATAATGATATGTTGGTTTCTTGTCTTAAAAATCGTTTTCGTGCGAATCGAGCTATTTTGTGTGATGGTGCTTTTTTTCAAGTTAGATGTTGTGCACATATTTTGAATCTTATAGTTAAAGCTAGTTTGGAACTTGTTGATGATGTTGTTGGTAAGATTCGAAATGGAATTAAGTACATAAAACAGTCGGGAATTCGTAGGAAAGGATTTTATGATGTGGCCGACAAAAGTTTTCATTTGAATGTGACCAAAAAGTTGCGTCAAGATGTGTGTGTGTGATGGAATTCTACTTATTTGATGCTTGAATCTTCTCTCTACTATAGAGATGTGCTAGATTATTGGGGCCAACGGGATAAAGACTATCAAATATTTGCACTTTCTGACGAGGAGTGGAGAAATGTTGCTATTCTTTGCAAATTTTTGAAAGTCTTTTATGATTGACTTGTATTTTTTCTGGTTCTAATTATCCGACGGCCAATCTTTATATCAGAGGGGTTTGGAAGGTTCACAAGGTCTTGCTTGATTCAGTTAAATGTCCTCACTCTTTTTTAACTCCAATGGTTAAGCAAATGCAAGAGAAATTTAATAAATATTGGGCTGAGTATTCGTTGATATTGTCATGTACTGCAATTTTAGATCCTCGTTACAAGTTGAATTATGTGCAGTATTGCTTTACTACAATCTATAGTATACATGCTTCAGATTTTGTTGAAACCATTCTTAGCAATCTTAGACTCTTGCTTGACGAGTATGCTAAGAAATCCAAATCCACGTCTTCCTCTTTGGCTGAGAATTCTAATGTCTCAGATAAAGATCCGTTGATTCTAGTTTGCATCAACACAATGTTAATAGTGTTGATTTTGGGGGAGATTTTGATGAGAGTGATGATTATAAATGATATTTAAATGAATCTAGCACTAAGAGTGAAAGGTCACAGATGGACATTTATTTGGAAGAACCGGAGCTTGAGTTGAATAGTCAAATAGATGTTTTGGATTATTGGAGCAAAAGTTCAGTTCGATATAATGAGCTTTCATTATTGGCTCGTGATCTTTTGGCAATTCCAATATCGACTGTAGCTTCCGAATCGGCTTTTAGCATTGGTAAAAAAGGTATCACACCTTTGAGGAGTTCACTTAAGCCAAAAATGGTTCAAGCCGTTGTTTGCCTTGATGATTGGATGCGAGCTAAGGGATTTTCAATGGGTAATTATTATTCTCATTTATTGTTGTAATTTTATATTATTTTTTATCAATTTGATAATCTAATTATTTATTCTTATTTCATGTTAGAAGTTGGTGACAAGAATGACGATGAGGACGATATTTCTTCGATTGCTTTTTAGGTTACCTTCCTTCCTAACTATTGACAATTTAATTTAGCTTACAATTTATAGTTTCTTATAAAATTAAATATGTTAATTGGTTAATGTATAAATATTTTGGTTGGTTGATTATATTTTGCAGGTTTTTGGTGTTGTTTTGAGATTGTTGGTGATGTTGTTTTTCTCATTTGCTAGTCTTGTTTTTAGCAATCGCTTGTTGTTCTTGTTTGATCTTTGTTTTATTGTTCTTTATGGTATTTTATTGTTACATTGTCGTATTTAATTTAATTCCATATTATAGAACTTTTGTTTTGTTTCAATTTTAATATAATTACTTTTTACTGCTCATTGTCATTTTTAATATTATTTCGATATGATCTTTGAGATCCTATAATATATTAATTGAATATCAAGACTTTAAAAAAAAAAACACTCTTTATTACTTTTTATATATTAATCAATAATGTTTAAGTTGAATGCTCCGTATCTCAAGTTTTTAAGTGATAAACATGTGTTTTAAGTTGCTTGCAAAAGTTGGAATGTTACCTAATTTTTGTTACCAAATTAGGAACATGTGTTTATTTTATTCCATATTTAATTTCTTTAAATTGAATTTTTGAGAATATGAAAAATTATTAATAAATTAAGCATCTATTTTCGTAAAGTAGAAAATTAAATGGTTAGTATCATTATGAGATTCAAAGTAGAAAATTAAGCATCTATTTTCCTTAAATGTATTTGATTCATTATTTTTTATTTTTTATTTAATAAAATAAAAAATAATAGGGGTCGGGCTCGAACTTACCAGTTTCATGTCGAGCTGGGCTTGGACAATTTTTCAGGCCCATATTTCGGGCCGAGCTAAGGCAAGACCTAGATTTTTAGTTGGGTCCGATCGCCCGGTCCATGTACACCTCTAATCCATTGTCCGTGTCAAACTTTTTTAAAACTATATTGAAAATCCATTTATGCTTCTTATGGCATAATCATATCTAGATAAATTAAAATCCAAATTCTTAAAAATATATAAAATTAAATTTAGAATAAAAATAATTAGAAGATAAATTACTGATATCTTCTACATAAATGCTTAGTTAACACTTGAAATTAACGAATTATTGTGCTTCTTTTATTTCTTAGATCTTAGAGCTACAAGAAATAATTACAAATAATTACTAAGCTAACCATCTAATCTAAGCAATAACGAAGTCGGAAAATTTTTTAGGAGGTAGAAATTAAATTGTAATTTTTACAATAATAAAAATATAATTTTAAAAGATTAAATGAAAAATTTATCATTTTAGGAAATAAAGTACAATTTTACATTTACTAATTTAAAATTTTAAAAGTTAAAATAAAAATTTTTCTATTTTAAGAGGATCGAATCCCCGCCAACTCCTAAATTCACTCGTGAATCTAATTAATAATATTACTTATTGATAAAACTTAATAAATTATATTATAATTAAATTGTAATTGAATAAAAGTATTCACTACAAAGAAAAGCAGGACTTTTAGCGGCGTTTTTTAGGCTTTTAGCGGCGTTTTTAAGCGCCACTAATAGAGCTTATGCTTTTGAAAAACGCCAAAAAACGCCGCTAAATGTGGCGCATAAAATTTAGCGTTTTGTGAAAAAACGCATTATAAACCATGACTTTTAGCGCGTTTTTGAAAACGCTAAAAACATAACTTTAGCGGCGCTCTCCTCAAAAACGCCGCTAAAGCGACTACTTTGCTAGCTTTTTTCTAAAACGCCATAAAAACATGACTTTTAGCGCGCTTTTTCTAAAAACGCCGCTAAAGGTGGCGACTTTTAGCGGCGATTTTTCCTAAAACGCCGCAAAAAACATGACTTTTAGCGGGCTTTTTCTAAAACGCCGCTAAAGGTGGCGACTTTTAGCGGCGCTTATTTCAAAAATGCCACTACAGGTTTGACTTTTAGCGGCGCTTTTTCCTCAAACGCCGCTAACTTGTACATATTTAAAATATTCAATTTATCCAATATCATACGCCTCACACTAGAACCAACCAATGACAACAAATATAATATATAATTTCAACCCAAATAACAAATGTAGCATAAAAAATTGCACCAACTACATTAATTCTAAATGTTATTTTAAAATAAATAAAAAATATATGATATCGTACAAAATATCCTTACAAAATGTTAAATGTAACAATGTTAAAATCATCTTACAATAAGACCATAAATGTCTAAGATGGCAACGTCTTCGACTGTTGCAACATCTTCATCATAGTCTCAAGTCAGAGTGAAGTTCTTCATACTTCTATTTTGCTCTGCCTCCTTCTTGCTTGCCGCTTTAAGTAGAGAAATTTGCTCTGCCTCCCTCAGCTTGCGCTCGGCCTCCTCGCTTCTTGCCTCACTCTAAGTTGAGAAATTTGCTCAACCGTGCTAGATTGCATTTGAGCTATCTGGTCTTTTAGCCTCTGAACTTCAGCACGAGATTGACTCCCGGAAGGCATATATTGTTGGGAGTCGGATCCAAAATATTGGGTCGGAGTAACACCAGATCCTTGAAGTCGAACCCGACCGTACCTTTCAACACCCAAAACATTAGTGATAATTTTGTTATAAATATACTCAAGAATAACAGAACTATCAGTCGAAGCAGTAGTACCTTTCAGGACCCAAAACATCGGTAATAATTACATTATCGACATCCTCAAGATGAACAGAACTATCACTTTCGAGCGGTACCGCTTCATAAAGTGTCTTCTTCTCCTTTAGTTTCTCCTAATAAATTAATCAAAAAGTTAGAAACGAAATATACAATAAGAAGGAATGCATCATAACTTAACATTATTAATTTAAAACTACTAACGAAGAATTAAACTATTATAAGTAAACATTATAAATCCATTTTTAATAAATCAAATTTTATTAAGTAAATATACCATAATCTCTCCAGCTTCGGGTGTCATCGGAGACCCATCCTTCTTCCTGTGCGTAATGTCAAAAAGCTGAACGCGTCCAACTTTTTGACCGGTGGAGAGTTCCTACAGTGTTGTATTACAAATATAATTTAATAGTATAAAGTCATTAATATTTGACAGAATTAATAAATTATAATACCTCGGCCTCAGCTACAGAAGCAAAACTTCTCGATCCTCGCCGTAATGCGTGAATTTTTGTTTACACTGCTTTGTTTCGACACGCTCACGGTCCTACATAATGATATTATTGTTACGTATATAGTAAATACTATACAATCAAAAACTTATAAGAGTTTAGAAGTAGGTAATACCTCTCCTTTCTTTGAGTTCCGAATCTAACCGCATCTTTCCATTGATGCCTCAACATTCCGGTGGGACATTCCGATTTATCCTCGAGGCTTATTTCTTTCTTAAAATATTCTTTTTCAATATGCTTTTGTTGTCTCTCCATTTTTTTCCCAATGTCTTTTTATATAGTCATCGGAGACCTCCAAATTAAACCTCTCTAAAAAATATAAATTTAAAAAGTAAATATAAATGAAACTTCAACCAAAGTATTATAAATTACATTCATATTTTGTTACCTTAATGTTCTCCAGAGCTTGATTTTTGTTTATGTTAGGCATGTGATGCCATGACTGTAATTGATGGGCAACATATTTGCATTTCGTGCAATAATGCCCAAATAGCCTCCTAGAACTCGAGCTTGAGGCCAATAGGCTGGCCATAATCTGCTTTCTCCTTACTTTCACACGGGCGCGAAATTTAATTCGTATAAACCTTTAAGCAGCGAACGTCCACGACCTTTGCGCGTCCCACCATTCTCAGCTGACCAATGATAAATTATTGTTATATTAAAATTGAAAAATAAATCAATAAAAAAAGTCAACATCCATGTAAAATAATTTAATTTTACTTTGTAATTTTGTAAGCTCATCATCTATGTCAGGCACATTAGAGGATCCAACTACTGTTCGCTGTTCACTATTGCCCTCTCCGGAATTTATAGTATCATGTACAATATTTAAATCTCGCATTCTTCTTCTACTCATTTTCCCTGCAATACACATAAAATAGTTGAAATATTAGTAACAAATAAC
This sequence comes from Gossypium rotundifolium, assembly GCA_025506655.1. Classification (NCBI taxonomy): domain Eukaryota; kingdom Viridiplantae; phylum Streptophyta; class Magnoliopsida; order Malvales; family Malvaceae; genus Gossypium; species Gossypium rotundifolium. The sequence continues at coordinate 25,149,390 of CP106728.1, forward strand.
AACAATAATGGTACATATAAAATATTTAAATTACATAAAATGACCATGATTAAAATTATAATATTACATATAAATAAAAAATAGTAAAATCTTACTACATCATAATTAAGTAAATATCTTCGTCCACATCCCGACGAACCCATTGAAATTGTGCACTAGTACTAGGATATTTTCATTTAAGTTTTGTTACGGAAAAGGCAGTTTACGATATTTCGACGATGTCATCTCTACTTCCTTTGCCCATGTCGAACAAGTCTCTAGGAGTATTTGAAGTGCAATATACCAACCCTCATCAGTTGGATCTTCCGAGTAAAAACTTGTTTCACTTAAGAAGAAAACACATACTGGCTGCCTATCGGTTGTTCTCGGTGTGAATCAATCGAGAGAAATTCACCATTGTAAAACCATATTGATCTTTTTAATTCATGAGCCGTATTCACATCACCCATTCACCTCGAAACAAGACAACTTTCCATTTGCCGTAATAATCCAACTCAATGATGTCGTAATAAGTCCGTAATACTCCAAATTCCCTCGGCGAGGATTCATCGTCCCTAGCACTAGAATAACTCGTAATTGAAGAATTAACAACAATTCCACAATTTTGGGTTCTCCTCAACCTCTCGCGATACCTTGTATGAAATCAGATCCGTTGATGAGGAATGCACTATATCTTTTCACTATTCGGTTTGGACCTTGTGAAAGCCATTTAACCGTCATTAACTTCATTCCGACTCAAACCTATTGAATCGAAAGTAAATCGAGTAATTATAAATGTTATGAGAAAACATTATTACTTGTCAATGAAAACTTAAATTACATACCATTTGGCTTAACCATTCATGGAATGATTACGTGAACATCTTATTAATTTCTCGTCGATGTAACCTTCGGGACCGTGAACGAGCTCTCAATACTTGTTTGTACTCACTATGTTAAAAATGGTTACTTTGTTAAAAGACAAACAAATGGCAATTGATGAGTATTTATCAAATTCTAGAACTTACTTAGAAATGGTTCCATTGAATCGTGATGAAAAGAACGTGTCGATGTGCTTGGACCCATGATCCGTCGTCTAATTACGCAATTTCGACTTTGTTGATCGGTTCAGAAACTTTGAAATAAATAAGTTTCGCCAAGTTATGATCTGTGAGCCCGACATTTCTACTTGGTCATTCATTCTTGTTTCAACATCTTCCAAATACCTTGAGCGAGAAAGTCATACATTCTTACTCGCTAAGTAGCCTTCGACAATTGATCCTTCCGGATAACGTTTATTGCGGCAATAAGACTTCAATTTGGAGAGGAACCTAAACACGAAATAGAACATTATCAAAAGTTGGAACTAAAGGCATTTAGGTGAATGAAGGAATAATTTACAAATAAATAATACCTTTCAATGGGATACATCCATCGATAGAACACGGGTCCACCAAGTATCGCTTCACGCGGAGATGAATTAACAAGTGCACCATAATTGTGAAGAAGGAAGGCGGGAAGATCTTCTCCAGATTGCATAAAAGTCGGTCATGGCTCGATCTTGTAGTGTCTCAAGTTCTTGAACGTCCAAAACTTTGCCACAAATGCCTTTCATTATGTTGGGCGCTTCAATTACACAAGACGTCACCTTTTTGACATACAACACCGCATAGCAATGGCAAGAAGGCTTGCATCAAGATGTGATAGTCATGCGATTTTAAGCCATATAGTCTTGATCTTTAAGACTAACACATCGAGATATATTTGATGCATATGCATCCGGACCTTTATATCCTTCAACACCGTCATGAACACTTCTTTTCCGTCTTCAACATTGAATAAATAGCGGTAGAACGATATTTCATATTCGGAAGTGCTTGAGGATGAAGCTCACGCCAATTCCTATGTGAACTAAATCAAGTCGACTTTGAAGATTGTCTTTTGATTTTCCATCGACATTCAAAATAGTCCCAATAATGTTCTCGCAGACATTTTTCTCAATGTGCATGACATCAAGATTATGGCGTAATATCGATGCTCCCAATAAGGCAACTCAAAAAATACTTCTTTTTCCACAACTCCGCCTCATTAGGATCATCCTCTTCGTCGATTCATCATCGATTCATCCCTTTCTCTGCAGCTTTCTTTTCGACTTGGCGGTTGATTCATCTTCCCATAAATAAAATTTATATCTTTCAACATGAATAATATTTGGATCCATTTGTCTCATGATGGAGCTTCTTTGAACTCTTCAAGATCAAAACCGAAAGCACTCGATATCTAAATCTATGATTTTACGGTAACCACCGACGATGCCCCATATAAGAGAACTTCTTCCCATTATATAACCATTTCGAACATGTGCATGACAACAAGGACAAGCATAACGTCCCCTAGTACTCCAACCAGATAAATTAGCATAAGCCGGGAAGTCATTAATAGTCCACATCAAAGCTGCACGTAAGTTAAAGTTCTCTTTTCTCATTGCATTGTATGTCTCAACACCAACCCATAGTTGTTTTAACTCTTCAATAAGTGGCTGCAAATATATGTCAATATCATTCCCGGGCCCTTTCTCTCCAGGTATAATCATAGATAAGATAAAAGATGACTATTTCATGTAAACCCATGGAGGTAAATTGTAAGGAACAAGCACCACTGGCCAAGTACTATACGCTGTGTTCATGAGTTTATAAGGGTTAAATCCATCTGATGCTAGCCCAAGCCTAACACTCCGAGGATCGCGTGCAAAGCTTAGAATTGAGTCAAATGATTTCCAAGCTAAAGAATCATGGGTGCCTTAACAATCCATCATCGGTTCGTCCATCATGGTGCCACGTCATTGACTTCATTGTGTCTTGACGACATGAAAAACCTTTGAAGCCTTGGTATTAGCGGAAATACCGCAAAATCTTAACCATTTGCTTACTTGAATGTGTACCTGTTCGTCATCGTTACCATCCTCTGCATTTCTTTTAATCCAACGAGATTCACCGCAGACATGACAAGACCTTTGTTGGTTTATCCGTTATTAATACAACATGCAATCATTTCGACAACTATGAATTTTGTTGTAGCCAAGACCCAAATCCTTTATTAGTTTTTCATGTCTTTGGACGATTTAGGGATTTTCACAAACGAGAACATTTCTTACAGAAACTCTAACAGCATTGTCAACGAGTTTCCGGTCCATCCTCCCAAACATTTCAAGTGAAAAAGACGAATACAGAAAGACAGTTTGGAAAATTTTGATCCCTCATACAGTTCTTCATTCATTTCACCAAGTAACGTGTAGAACCTTGCCGCTTCTTCATTTGGTTGTTCATCATGTACAGTTCTTCCACCTTCGGTGAAAGTATTTCCACCAAAACTATAATCATCGGTTGCACCCATGTCAGGTGGAAATGACCCGAAACCATCACTGTGCATATTAAAAGCATCCCGCAACATGCCTTCCATGTTATAATCTCTAACATTCTGATTGTAAGCACTATGAGGATAACCTAGATTCATCGATAATGATGCTCCACTAGATGTACACTCTCCATGAAAAATCCATTTTTTGTACCCCGAACAAAGCCATCAACAACTAGATGTTCATAGACAACTTCACGGTAATGCCAATTGGTATTGCAACACTTCTCACACGGGCAAAGAATCATATTCTCTTGGCTTGCATTTTGAAATGCGAAATTCAAAAAAGTTTCTACTCCATTTCGATAACCGTTGCTTACCCTTGACAAATTCATCCAAGTCCTATCCATTTCATAGTTGTTGAAGTCTAATGTTGACAATAAATTACACGGCTAAATTGTTAATTTATAATTTACGTAAGTAATGATAATTTCATATATATAGCGAGTACTATGTAAGTATTATGTAAGTTATGTATTATGTAAGTTATATATTATGTAAGTTATGTATTCTTTAAGATTCAACATACGTGGCATTGTTACACCTAGGGAGGATCCGTTATATCTAATGATGAGATATACTGCAACCCGTCAGTTTCGACATATATACTTTAAATCTCTTTTTTTCTATACAAGTATTATGTAAGTTATGTATTATGTAAGTTATATATTATGTAAGTTATGTATTCTTTAAGATTCAACATACGTGGCATTGTTACACCTAGGAGGATCCGTTATATCTAATATGAGATATACTGCAACCCGTCAGTTTCGACCTATATACTTTGAATCTCTTTTTTCTATACAAGTATTATGTAAGTTATGTATTATGTGTTATATATTATGTAAGTTATGTATTCTTTAAGATTCAACATATGTGGCATTGTTGCACCTAGGGAGGATCCGTTATATCTAACGATGAGATATCTGAACCCGTCGTGTTTCGACCTATATACTTTGAATCTCTTTTTTTCTATACAAGTATTATGTAAGTTATGTATTATGTAAGTTATATATTATGTAAGTTATGTATTCTTTAAGATTCAACATACGTGGCATTGTTACACCTAGGGAGGATCCGTTATATCTAACGATGAGATATACTAAGAACCCGTCAGTTTCCAACCTATATACTTTGAATCTCTTTTTTTCTATACAAGTATTATGTAAGTTATGTATTATGTGTTATATATTATGTAAGTTATGTATTCTTTAAGATTCAACATACGTGGCATTGTTACACCTAGGAGGATCCGTTATATCTAACGGTGAGATATACGGCAACCCGTCGAGTTTCAACCTATATACTTTGAATCTCTTTTTTTTCTATACAAGTATTATGTAAGTTAAATAATGTAATAAAAGCTATGTAAGTTATGTAAGTTATGTACATGTAAGTTATGTAATTTTATGTTAGTTATGTATTATGAATTATGTAAGTTAAATTAAAATTTCAAATCGAGAATAAGTTAAAATTTGGAAAATGTTATTATATGGTTTTTATAATTGAAATTTGCTGTGATCTTATTAAGTTTACAAAGTTTTTAACTTACTTCTTTTAAAAAATTATTTTCTATATTAAAACATATTCTTTATTATAATATATAATATATGTAATGATGTTTTGTATTAAAATATGTTAATATCTTCTTAACTTGCAAATATTTATTAAAATATGAATTTATGTTAAAAGTTATAACATACTTTAACAATTTACTTTTATATTTTGTTAATGTTATTTTTATATCGCATCACGTACCTAAATTTTAAAAAATAATACCGCGACTTGTAAAAATCTAAGCGGCATGAGTAGATAGCAAATTGGAGGTTGTTCAAACATTATTAATAATAAACAAGAATAATAAACAGCGTTTAGGCATAAATTAATAATAAACCGCAATAATAAACAAACAATAATAATAAACAACAATAATAATCGAGAATAATAATAAACAACAATAATAATCCGCAATTTTGGAATGACAATTTAGCAAGTTAAATATCTGACTTATATACTTCAAGTCCAAACGAAAGCTTGTCTAATAAGCATATACACATATTTGAAGTCCAAAAGAAAGCTTGTCCGGAAGAAACCTTGTGTACTAACTTTATTGAAACTAAGGAGGAAGATAGACAATTATGATCAAATCAGAAAGTACTAAATATCGATTAAGGTGAAACATGATAGTAAGCAATGGAATTTTCAGCATATACCTTGATAAATTAAGCCTTTTTCGTGAAGTCTAATAAGCGCAGATAATGACTCACGCAATGATGTATACAAGGTTGAACACAAACTTACTTCATAATACAAACACCTAAAACAACTAATCAACTATATTAGCAATAGATAAAATGTCAAGTTCCAACAAAACAATCACATAAAACTAGTTGGCAAAATCTACAAAAATATGCTCGCTATGTGATTTCACAAAATTCTATAAGAAGAAATGCGACAAAATATCGGCTCAATTCAAGTTCGATCCCAACTCCAATTATTTTATTTCTACCATTCATCTCCATAAGAATAAAATGCTAGTAGCTTGTTCTCAGAACAGAGAACATAGGCATGGTTGTGGCTTTAACATATACAACCACAAGTTCACAGGTTTGACAAATAGACCTTGTAATACAATAACTATAACTATCACGATCGAGAACTATAATATAAAATAACTATAGAAACGGAAAATAAAAGATCAACGAAAAAAAAAAGAGAAGTGAGAAACTATACTGAAATATTCTTGTTCGCCAAAGTCGAGGAAAAAGGCACCATTGATCAAACTGGCGAGACCGAATAGAGTTTGAGCAATAGTCTTCTTATGTATCTCTACGTGCTTTGGCTTTCTCAATTGATTCCATGGCTTCGTCAAATAATTTCGAGTAAAAAATGGAATCGAGAATGTTCAAGCAAGTCTTAATTGAGTAAATATCCTCTAGTATCTAATCTAACCAAAAGTTCAATCCAAAGACAACATTAGAGGTCGAATCAATCAAACTGTAATTTCTTGTTAGTTTGGATTTATGAAGTATTTTATGCGAAGGCAAGGCTTTATCATGCAAGACAATGTATAAACATAGATAATATTAGAGAGAATATATTAGAAATTTGGCACACATATCATTTATAACTAGTTCAATAAATAAACCAATAGAAAGATAAGAAATGGGAATGGAGAGGATGAATATGGGTCCAAAGACTTGAAATTCTACAATCTAACAACAAATCTCGCCTTAGAGCACCTGAGCATAAAACTATATTTGCAAACAGGGGCTCCAATAGTAGAGAAACAGCAAAAAAATATATGTATACAAAAAACTATATTTCGATTCGGCATAAAACTGAACCATCCATCCTCAGAAATTTTTATGCACACCTGTTATTACATATCTTGAATACGAGCAAGAGAAACCAGAAAAGAGATTCAAAAGGTTCCTTTTTCGATCTTATTCTCCTTGATTTTTCTTTGGAATCCAATTTGTAGCATCGATTTCTTTCTTTTTTTTTTCCTACGTGTGAAAAATAAAAAAAAGGGAAGGGAAAAGGGATACGATTTGGGCAATACGTTTAGCTTTGACGCTTTCGAAAGCGGCGTGCCCAAAGGAAATAGGAGCCTCTTACAATCGTCTGGAGGTGTACACGTCGAAGCCTTTGCCTCCGACCACCGATTGAAATGGTGGATCGTCGATAGGAAATCGATTTGGGGCTTCGGTTGAAAGGGGAAAATGAAAAGGGGCTAGAATTTCATCCGATTGAAATGGTGGATCGTCGATAGGAAATCGATTTGGGGCTTCGGTTGAAAGGGGAAAATGAAAAGGGGCTAGAATTTCATCCGATTGAAATGGTGGATCGTCGATAGGAAATCGATTTGGGGCTTCAGTTGAAAGGGGAAAATGAAAAGGGGCTAGAATTTCATCAAAGGGGATTACCAGAGAAAGGGTTGGTGGCCATTAAGAAAACGAATTTGTGAAACGACGCCGTGCTGAGTGACCGGCTTACTTTTAGCGGCGTTTTTGGGAAAGCGCCGCTAATGACCAGACTTTTAATGCGGCGTTTTGGGAAAGCGCCGTTAAAGGTCAGACTTTAGCGGCGTTTTGGGAAAGCGCTAATGACTGACTTTTTAGCGGCGTTTTGGAGAAGCGCCGCTAAAGGTCAGACTTTTAGCGGCGTTTTGGAAAGCGCCGCTAAAATGCCATACTTTTAATGGCGTTTTGTAAATAAACGCCACTATTGTTCTTTTTTGGCGTTTTCATTAAAACGCCGCTAATGTATAAAATTTTATGCGTTTTTATTTAAAACGCCACTAAAAACGCTTAAAAGTCTGCTTTTGGTGTAGTGATTGTATATGTATATGTATGATATGAAAGTGCTCTAGTTCAATATTTTTTATTTTGAATGTTATTTGAAAATGTTGGATGCCAATGTATATGTTTATAATATTAATATTTTGATTAAAATATAATTCTAATACTAATTAAATAATAATTAATTTTAAAATTAAGTTAAAATTTTAATATGAATATAAAGTCTAGCTCAATATTGATACCATTTTATCTGATAACTTTGATTTTAATTTCAATTTAATAATAAATTTCAATTATATCTTCAATATTTCAATTTGTTCAATTATTATTCATTTATTAAAAATTTATTTTTATAATATAATAAGTAATAAAGGACATTTAGTGAATATTCATATAATGAATAATAAGTAATATTTACGTTGATTTAAAAGCTTTTTAAACTCGTAATTTTATATATATCATATATTATAAATTATAAATTATAAATATTTGATCTTGACATCATGATGACGCCCATCTATTTCATTTTTCTTTTCTTTTTTTATTTTGTAATTCATTTTCTTTCCAGATTTACGGATAATGTCCCCACTTTTTTCTTTAAATAAAATACCAAATCGTTAGATTTTTAACTTTCGTCACCATTTTGAACACTAAAAACCAAGAATGGCGACTTCTCAAATTGGTTCGCATGCACGTCAAACAGCTTTTCTACCAACACAATAATTTAGTTCCAAAATATTATAATATATCCTGTCGCTAAAGCTAATCTCTCACTTCTAGGGATGTTAATAATCCAAGATAAATCCTACCTACTATAGACACTGATATCTATACTATCGTTTGAAGAGATTCATAAGGTTGTTATCCTCAACAATCCAATTTTAATTTGGTTGCGAAATTATTAAAATTTATTTATGTTTATAAGAATTTAAAAAAATATTTAGACATGATTGATTTTGAAAAAAAATTATAATTTTATTGTATCAACTTTTTCATTTCAATTAAAATTTCATTTAATTTTAATGTTTTTTTTCACCTATGATTCTATAATCGATTTTTTTAATGAAATATAGACTATGATATGAAATTTAACATTTAGGGATTATAGCATTTTCACTAAGAAAGAACATCTTGCAAGCAATTAATATATTTAAGATCGTGCAAACACAATACATTATGAGGCTACATTAATGGGACCACATGTCTAACACGAACAATATAACTACCATTCACACATCACAAATATTAATTTTTCACATATAAGAATCTATATCTACTACAACAAGATATCAATAAGTCAACTAAATCTCAAAAAACTGAAAACCAATATACGAGCAACAAGTGGTACATTTAGAACTATCATAAACAACCCTTATAGGTTTATTGGCACCAAGGGAATGAAATGCACTCTACCTCTAGCACCCTTCTTAGAATTCTCAGTAGGGCAGCACCAAGAGGGGCTGGAAGGCCAGGGTCTACCCTAAAATGAGAAAATATTATATTGGCCCCTTTAAATTTTATAAACTCATATGTTAACAAATGATAAAGTTGTACTTTAATTTATCTAACAATGATAAAATTTTAATTTAATTTTTTAAAATTTATAAAATTAATAAAATAATATTTTAACTCCTATAAAATTATATAATTCAATTCCACCCTAAAATAATTTCCAATTTTGGTTGACATAATTGTCGAGAAAAGGTGGCAGTGCTGCTATCGAATCCCGGTGTAAAATTAATAATTAAGAAACCTCATCCAATCCAAGTTTGGAACAGTTAATCTCTTTGTCCACAACTCCAAGAAATTTCCTAACACCATAAAATTTGACAAAATTGCATCAATTTGAATTGACATGTAAAACAAACAAGCAAGCACTAAAGTAGGTATTATCCTCATTAATAAATTCACCTTGAGCTGTCTCGTTTTGAATATCATTTTCACCATAATTTTTGGTTGCCTTCAAATTGATCCTTTGTTCATTTGGGTATAGTGAAAGGTCAAATTCAGTTCATCTGATAAAATAGTTGATATTCATGGATCACATTATGAATTTCATTATTTTATAAACTTAAATGTCAACTTATATGTTAAACGGTGAATTCGGATACGAAATTAAACATTTTAAAATATACAAATAAAATTTAAAACATATGTATATATGGACAAGTTGGATTTGACATGTATCATTAAAATTTTGGAGGGTTTTTCTTTTTATTAACATATGAAATCTAAGTTGATATTTAATACTCAAATTAATGGCTAAGACAATGGAATGCCTTGATTTATTTTTAATATGATATTCGAGTGTGAAAGTAAAAGAGACAAGTAGAGGCCTTGAAACCCCTAAAATGGAAAATTTCAGTTTTATTCCCTTCAATATTTACAGAACTTGAAATATATGATAAAAATATAGTTCTCCAAATTATAAACTTTTGATTTAGTTTTTCTAAAATTATAAAGATATATGTCAATACAATGGTGAAAACTGCATTTTAACTCTCGTAAACGTATATAACTTAATCTCGACTTTTCACCCTTGACAATACTATTATTTTGAAGATTCAGTTAGAACATTTTGCAATTTGAAAGATTAATTTAAAATTAGATAGATTTGAACAATATTGACATGAAATATTAACCTAAAACTCACCGACATATACAATAGGTAAATATACACATATACTAAATGACCCAAGTGACAACAACACCGTTATAAATAGGCGGTCTGAAAGCGATTAAACCCGAAACAAAACTTTCAAACACGAGAGATCGATGATAAAACAAGTCCGATACGAAATCATGTTGTTTTCGATGGATCACGTGGCAAGATTCTGTCGTCCACCTTGGCCGTTGTTGTATCCATCGTAAGTTATGTTGGATTTTCCGGATTTTCTCTTCAAAACTACAACCCAAGTAATTGCTTCCAACAAGAAGGAAATGGCGCCCAAGGCGATAATGATGATTATGTAAGCCAACTTCCATTTGCGGTCGGGGTTCAAGATATCGAAACCCTTGAACACGTTGAGGATGCCGAGGACGAGTACGGCGTATCCGACACCGTGGTGGTAAATGTTCCAGTAGAATCGGTACTTGTGGTCCTTCTTCGGCCTTAGAAACAAGGCAAAAATCTGGGAAAGATAAGCAATAAATTCAAAGTTAGGTGACCACAACAAAAAACGAAAAAACTTGCTATGGTCATTGGAGTATAAGAAAAAAAAGGCTAAGGACTAATTCCTCCATATATCCTCAATCATTATTCAAATTTTAAATTGGTCCATAAACTTCAAAAATGTCCCAATTCAATTCTTAAAGTAACAATAGTGCATCAACTAGATTTTTCTACCAACATAACTATATAATAGCTTGAGCATTGACGTGGACAATATTTAAATACATGGATTAAATTGTAAACACATACTTATTGCATGAAAACTTGGACTCGATAAAAAAACAACACTCTTAAATTATAATAGTATTATCTTTTTTTAACATCTTACACTGACATAGTGTAAATATAGGAGTGAAGTCAGGAATTTGATATTAGGGGTCGAAATCAAATTTAAAAAGCTTGGGGACCAAAAGTATTATTATTTCAATTAATCAAATGGAGTCAGCGCCCATGCTTGCCCGCCTAGCTATGCCTTTGTGTAAATATATACATTTACAATTTTATCTATATATTTTAAATATATTTTAATGCTTAAATTCATGAGCTATTCTATGATTAAAATGTTATGAATAGTTTAAGATGAATTTGAATCGGAAGACTTTTGAAACAATTAACCCAAAACTTTAATATTAATTAAACTATTTGCATTGGGATTCAAGAAATACCTGCACAGTAGCTAAAACGAAAAGGGCGATGCCGATATACCGGTGACTAGAATACATTATCCCCGGCGATTCAGTTCCGAGCTTAAGACCGGTTCCCCAGCCGGCAACTCCAATGGCGTAACCCGATATCTGACACAACATATGAAGATAAAACCAAGCTGGATCTGGAGATTCAAACGCTCTTATATACCTCGCGATCATTGCTCCGAGTGGAAACAAAATTCCCCAACTCGAGCCGTTCAGTATCCCATAGATCTGTCGTCACCATGTTTTTTTCTTTTAGTGAAAAAGATGAATCACTGGAAATATAGTAAAGCATTGGTCTAATTCTAGTTTTAGTCCTATTTATCTGAATTTGAATATGTTAATTGGTCATAATTTGATCTTCTATCTTTATAATATTATTACTAGAGATTCAACTTAACAACATCGTTAATTAATGTTATTGTTACCTCTAAAAATAAATCATGTACTTAGAGTTTCTTTTTCCAAAAGTAATATCAAACTATCAATTAGTCTTACGTTAAATGTCATATTTGTATGGGTTGATTTTATATTTTAAGATAAAAATAAGTTAGAAATTGATATTTTCGTAGGTGAGTTTGAATGTTCAGTGCGTTTATCTACCGTTAGTATAAAAATAACGGTGACAGTGTGATTAGATACTATAATGTATTACAAAAAATAAATTAAACACAACGCAACACATTACGTCCACTCGCACATCCAAACCCATCCTCAACTTTATATTTCAACCATTTAAATATGCTAATAATTAGCTCAATTTAAAAATAAAAAATTGTTCTTCAAGTATTTGATATTATATTTGTTGCAACAACTAAGACGAGGTGACTTTGAGTGCACTTAAATGCTTATTATCTTCCAATTTAAAATTGTATAAAAATTTAAAATTAAATTTTACCATAGTAGGAGGAGTAAAACTAGAATTAAACCGTAAACTATCAGTAGTAAAGAAAGCTTACGTTTTTTTCTTAATCGTGGTGTCTCCTCCGGAGCTACCACTAGTGTGTCCATTTTTCAAGAAAAGTGTTCCTTTAGACTGCAAATTAGCGGCGACGAACTCATGTTTTACCAACATGCCGCCGTCTCCGACGCCGGGACCGGCTTGCCATATTTGGTTAATCTTTCCACTAGCCGCTAAATCCGCCGTAACTTTGATTTTAGCAAAAATCACCAAGCTCCCATCGCTTCTGCTTTCCACCGTCTTATCCCAAACCGCGAACGACAAATCCTTCGGTACGATCGAAGAGTAAGAGCTGATATCGTAGGTTCGGACGACGGGAACGCCGGTGGTGGAGTTTTCGTATGCAACGAGGGCTTGTGAACCAACCATGCCGGTCCCTTTCGGGTTAATGGCCCATGCAATCCAGCCGCCGGACTTTGGAGGAGTGGCGACGAAGGCGACAGATAGGGTGGCGATGGGAGAGTCGTAGGTGAAGTGAAGGGAAGAGGAAAGAGAAGGAAGGTCGATACAGGTGGAGAAAACTTGGTTTTTGTTGAACTTTTGGGTGGAGCAAGTAAGGGAAACCGCCGGCGAAATCAGCAGTGTCCAAAAAGTGAAGCGAAGAAAAGCGGTGGCAGACGACGGAGACATTTTAAAACGTAACATGCAACTAGTGTATGTAAATTGCTTTTGGCTATTCAAACAAGAAGTAATCTTGATTAAGCAAAGGAGATAATTAACGAGCAATGATTTATAAAAGAAGTTATCAGATTGTCGTAACCATTTTTTGGAAACAAAAGCAGGTTCGACGTTGGGTTTTGAAAATAGAAATGAAACGGAAGTCGCATACCGACCATTATTTGGTGTGATCGGATCACCTTTATTTTAATAAAACATCTTACTTTACTAAAAGCAGTGTTTTTGGTCCGCAGTTTTAAAAGTCGGTCAAAATTGATTCACATACGAGGAAGGGTTAGCACCCTCGATCGCCCAAAATTGGTACCAAAATGATTAATTAAAGTCTTAGCGTCGGAAATTTTAAAAGGTTTTAAGATACAAATCCTTTAAAATGTTTGGATAATTAGGTAGTAATTGTGAGATTTCTTTGCTCAGGAGGATACGAACATCACATCCAAAGACGTTAGGACATGATGCTCTAAACCTTCGTAATCAAAGCTATCTCATGGTTTCTGAAGTTTATCAAAAGGATGTTTAGTTATTTAGTCAAGCGGAAAATCGCAACCCAAAGACGTTAGGGCACTATTCCCAATTCCTAAATACAAAACATTGCCTTTATTTTAAAAATCTTTGAGCAGTGTAACGACTTTTCAAAATGCATCGTATAGGATTGAATTTAAGAAAAGGTTTGAGTCAAAATTGAGATTTCTTTGTCCCGAGAAGATATAAACATCACATCCGATGCGTTAGGACACGATGTTTCAATCTCTCGTAATCAAAGTCATCTCGTGATTCAAAACTTCGTAAAGGGATGTTAAGTTATTTAGTCAAGCGAAAAATCGCAACCCAAAGACGTTAGGGCACTATTTCTCGAGTTTCCAAATACTGAAAACATTGCCTCATTTTGAAAAATTTTTAGATGAAATACGATAATCTTACAAATGATATTTTGTTCAAAAGTATTGTACAAAACCAAGAGAACAAATATGGATGGGAATGTTATAAATAAAAATACAAATAATAATAATAATAATAATAATAATAATAATAATAATAATAATAATAATAATAATGATAATACCAAGTAGTAAAAAGATGAATAAATAACTAAATAAATAAAATAAGAAATAACAATGACAAAATAATAATGATGATACTTGAAATAAAATAATGATGATAATATGTAAAAGAATAATATGAAATAATATATAAAATATATGCACATAAAAAAATAATAGAATGAGAGTAACAATACGGACAAGGTAATAGCAAAAATAGATAGTAACAATAATAATAATACAATGATCGCCTCAATCATAATATTAGTAAATAAATAAGATAATAGCATGTACGATTGTTATAATGGATAATAGTAATATGAACAAATAATAGTGGAAGTACAACCAAAATAACAAATAATAACATGTTATAATAAGTAATAGAATCAAATAATAATGAAAATACAATTAAAACAAATAATAAAATAATAAAATAAGGTTAGTGATATGTATTAATACTAAAATATCAAAATATAACAATGATAATAACAATATTAATATAATTAACAAAAGAAAAAAAATTTTGCACAATAATTAAGTCGATTGATTTGCATTAAAGATAAAAATTTTGGGGTTAATTTGAAATAAAACAAAAGGAAAGGGACTTATTTATAGCAGCGTGAAAGGTGGGGGACCTAAACGCAATTAATTCTTTTTGTCAAACGCATGCAATAGGGGGCTTAATCGCAAATCGGGGCAAATTATAGAGCTAATTTTAAATTATAAAGACTTGATCGCAAATTAAAATAATGCGGAGGGACTCAGCAGCAAATAGACCACTTTTTCGGAAAAACACGGATCCTCGGGTAGCGGGTGGATTCGGTCGGATGGGCAAAACGCAGCGTCGTTTGGGGCTTCGGGCCTTAGCCAAAACGACGTCGTTTTAATTCAGTTATAAAATCAAAATTTTTTACAAAAATTTCATTTCTCCCTTTCTTTTAAAAAAAAACTGGTTTCAGCTTCCCTTTTTTTCTCTGCAGGTGAGGAATTCCGGCGAGGATTCCGGCCGTCGGCGCCGGAGCTCCGGCCACCGTCCACGGTGGCCGGAAAGGTAAAAATCTTTCCCTTTTTTTTTTATACTTTTATTTTGTTTTTAGATTATAGGTGCTTGCGAAGAAAAAATAAAAAATAAAAAAAATAAAAAAAGAAGAAAATAAAGTTTCGAAAAAAAATCACCTTTTCAACTTTCTGTTAACAGATCTACCTTCTTTTTATGTTCTTTGACTCTCTGTTTGGGTGTTTTTGTTCGAAACCTTTCTTTTTTGGATGAATCTTTTCTCTTTTTTTTTTAAAAGATCTCGTTTTTTTTTGCTTGAATCTTTCTGCCCTTTTTTATTGATTTCTCCAGTAAAAAAAAAACCATCTTTACAAAGCCATTCTTGACTGTTTATAGCAAGAATATGTTTTTGTTGCTTCGCCTCGTTTCGCTTACATGTTGTCTTTTCTTTGCGGGCGTGGGAGCGGATGGAGCAGTGGCGGAGGCGGCGTGTCGGAGGTAGGTTGGCGGTGTCGTCGAAAAGTCGAGGCGGTGGCTAGGGTTTTCAGAAACCCTAGCGTTTCTGAAAAAATTTTAAATTCTTGGGCCTTTTGGGCCACTTGTAATTTGGGCCTGTTTTTTAATTTATTTTGGGTCTGTTTGTTTAGTTTTGGTCTGGGTAGTTTTAGGCTTGGGTTGTAAACGGGTTTGGGTTTGTTTGGGCATTAATGGGTGAAATGGGTCTGGTTTTCTCTTTTTTTTTTTGTGGTAAATGGGCCCGGGCAATTTGGGCTTTGTACAGCTGCCCCTCTTTGCTCATTTTCGTAACGAGAATAGAGCAAAGACTTAAAAAGCCCAATATTGCTCTTACCACGAAGTCTTGGCCTCTTAGGTGCTTTTCTTCAAGTAGCGTCATACCCCCCTACATCTTGTTGCTTGATCCATTTCAACGCTATGTGGCTTCAATCGCTCTTGCAAATTTAGGAATGTCCAATCCGCTATCTTCAACTGATCCCAAAAACTCGGGATTACAGATTGAATCTTCAACCCGCTTCCTGCAACTTCAAGAAGGTCAAATCGCCATCTTGATCCGCTTCTTGCAACTTCAATAAGGTCAAATCTGCTATCTTGATCGATCCTCGCAAACTCAAGGTCACTAGTGCGAATCTTTGATCTGCTTCGCAACTTCAGGGACGTCAAATGCTTCTTTCAATCGATCCTTGCAAACTCAAGGATCACCAGATCAATCTTTGATCGCTTCGCAACTTCGAGAACGTCAAATCGCCATCTTCGATCCGCTTCTTGCAACTTCAAGAAGGTCAAATCTGCTATCTTGATCCGATCCACGCAAACTCAAGGGTCACTAGTGCGAATCTTTGATCCGCTTCGCAACTTCGGAACGTCAAATCGCTTCTTTCAATCGATCCTTGCAAACTCAAGGATCACCAGATGAATCTTTGATTTGCTTCACGCAACCGAGAACGTCAAATCGCTTCTTTCAATCGATCCTTGCAAACTCAAGGATCACCAGAATCTTTGATCTCGCTCGCAACTTCGTGAACGTCAAATCGCTTCTTTCAATCAACCTTGCAAACTCAAGGATCACCGGTGAATCTTTGATCTGCGCTCGCAACTTCAGGGCGTCAAATCGATCTCTCCGATCCGCTCCCATCAGATACTCGAGGAGGCGAGATCTGCTCAACCGTCTTGTCCTTCTTGAGGGCGTAACACATAGAATGAATACATACTTATGCCTAATGATTAGGATGCCATGAGTATGATGAGTCGAAATGTTATGAGTATGATTCCTATTTAAGGTGTTATCACTCATTTGTATGCATCAAGGTTTTATCTTCGTTTTCCTCTCGTTGACCGTTTTCGCATGAATGGCTTGCCCTCGTGGAAATTTGAAACCTATTTTAGGCCTTAGAACAAAAGGTCTGCCTTGACTTCTAATTTGTCTTCCCAGGGAGTCACAACCCCTACTTGAAGAATGTTCAACTTGGTTTGTTCGACTCTCAACCATTTAGGGTATTTGAATCTTTCCTTATCAAAAATTGGCCTGTCTTACTTTTTAAAAGTGACCAAACAACATTATTTATTCTTGCCACAATTACTGAATCGGGCGAGAAACTTCAAAGAGATTGTCTCCAATGTCTTGATCTTGTATTCATGGAAGTTTTAAACAACTGTTCTGTTTTGGCTTCCTGTTTTATCTAGAGATTTCCAAAGTGATACGTGGAACTTTCCTTTGTGAAATCATTAGTTCATCAATTTGTTTTTTAATGCATCATGTTAATGATGGATAACAGTAGATCGATTTCAAAGAGAATCAAAATAAATTTATCTATGAAACAAAGAAAATTGATTGGGGACATATTCCTCCTTTTTTGGGGAAAAGGACTCAAAAATGGTAAAATAACAACATGGGTCAGTTGCCCTAGACATCGCCGATTGGGCTTCTATATACGAGCTTCAAGAAAACTGCTCTGAGCCTGTCATGTGTTTAGAAGACTCGAAGTATTTTGTCGATGCCCGGTGATGCGTACTTCCTCTTACATTGATTATGGCGCCACGAGATCGCGACGTGTCCATTCGAATTTGAGCCGCCTTTTTAAGGTTTTCAACTCAAAAGCCCTTTGGTCTCAAAGGTGCCCTTTTGGGTTTTCCGTGGCCTCTCGTTTTTTTTTTTGAAGTCTCAAAGTGCCCTTTCGGGTTTTCACCTTGGCTTCTTCTATCTTAAGCAAAGTATTTTTAATCGAATCGAGTTCACGGGATTGGGCAAGCTTTTCCGTCCATCTCTGTAAGAATCGATTGCACCTCCGAGAAAGCTTTCTTTACCACATATGGTCCTTCCCGCCGGCATCCATTTCCCTCTGTGGTCCTTTTGTATGGGGAGGATCTTTTTCAAAGACGAGGTCCCTTCGTGGAACTCCTTGGCGAACCTTTTGTTGTAAGCTCGCATCATTCGCTTTTGGTACATCCGACCGTGACGGATAGCTCTCAATCTCTTTTCTTCAATTAAGTTCAAGCTGGTCATATCGAGCTGGATCCATTCACTTCATCCGGTTTCACTTGATAATACTTTAGGAGAAAGGTATTTCTACTTCAATAGGTAGGATCGCCTCCATCCCATAGACCAACGAAAAAGCGTTGCCGGTGGAGGTTGGACGGACGTTCGATAAACATAGAGTCGCGACAGCGACTTCTCATGCCGATCTCTGTAAGTCTCGATCATCTTTCCCACTATCTTTTGATGTTTTTGTTGGTACGCTTCTCTTGCCCCATTCATTTTTGGCGTCGGTGATGAATTGTGGTGTTTGATGTTGAATTGGCTACAAACCCCGCTATCGTGCTATTGTTTAAGTTCGGCGTTGTATGATATGATCCTTTCGGGCATTCCATATCGACAAATGATTTCCTTCTTCAAGAACCTTAGCTAATCACGATTTAGTAGCGTTAGCATACGATCGACCTCTACCCATTTAGTGAAATAGTCGATGACCACAAAGATGAATCGATGCCCATTCGATGCCTTCGGAGATATTGGCCCAATGACGTCCATGCCCCACATGGAAAATGGCCATGGAAAGTCATAACATGTAAAGGTGACGGGTACATGAATTTTGTCTCCATAACCGCACTTATGACATTTTTTGGCATAGTTGATACAGTCTCCTTCCATGGTGGACCAATAATATCCGAATCTCATTATTTGTCTGGCCATTGTGAAACCATTAGCATGAGTTCCACAGACACCTTCATGGACTTCTTCTAGGATTAGCTTAGCTTCGGTGGCGTCTACACACCTCAGCAGCACTTGATCCTTCCTTTTCTTGTATAAGACTTCTCCATCCAAGACGTAATCACAGGCTAATCTCCTCAGCGTCTTTTTTTCATTCTCAGTGGCTTGATCAGGGTACTCACGATTCTTTAAATACCGCAATATATCATGGTACCATGGTGGGCCAGTTTTTCCTTCTTCCTCGACATTGTAGCAATGGGCTGGGTCTTGATGAATGCTCATTTGTATTGGCTTCATATCTTCGCTTTCATTTATTCGGACCATGGAAGCCGGGGTGGCAGGGCATCGGCCATCCGATTCTCGTCCTCAAGCGGTAATTGAAAGTGATGTCATCGAACTCTTTAATAAGTTCTTGGGCCAATCTTTTATAGATAACCAATTTTGGATCCTGGTTTCCCATTCTCCTTTGAGTTGATAGATTACGGGCGAGTCTCCATAGACTTCTAACACCACGATTTTGTATTCGATAGCGGTAGCGAGCCCCATGATGCAAGCTTCATACTCGACCATATTATTAGTGCAATCGAAATCCGGTTTACAAGTGAATGGATAATGGTCTCCTTTTGGGATATCAGATCGCCTAATTCCATTGCCCACGACATTTGATGCCCGTCAAAATTTAATTTCAAGGATAGTCTTGAGGTACCTTCTTCAATGTCCGCCACGTACATCAAGTCTTCATTAGGGAAATCAAAATCCAAGGGCTCATAGTCTTCAAGGCTCTACTAGCTAGAAAGTTCTGCTATCGCGCTCCCTTTTACCGCTTTTGGTTTACATAAGCGATGTCAAATTCGAAGCGATGATCGCCACCGCCATCCTTCCATTCAAGGCGGTAGATTCCATCATATACTTAAGGGGATCTAGCTTTGAGATGAGCCATGTCGTGTGATCAAACATGTATTGCCTCAACCTTGAGTTGTCCAAATCAAGGCACAACATAATTTCTCGATTATGGTACCTCATTTCACATGCGGTGAATTTCTTACTAAGGTAGTATATCGCTTTTCTTTCTTCCCGATTCATCATGTTGACCTAGCACGCATCCCATCGAATTATCAAATCTTGTTAGATAAAGGATGAGGGCTTGTCTCGTTGAGGCGTTAATCTGGGGCTGAGGCGGTATTGTTTCACCTTTTCAAGGTCTTTTGGCACTCTTCATCCCACGTGCAGGTTGTGTTTCTTGAGGAGGCGGAATATGGGATCACATCTCTCGGTCGGTTGTGAAATGAACCGAAGCGATGTAATTCAGCCTTCCTAAGAAACCTCTAACTTCTTTTTGGGTACGTGGCGGAGGTAACTCTTGTATGGCTCTGACTTTATCTAGGTCAACCTCAATCCCCTTTTCACTGACTATGAACCCGAGCAACTTTTCGGACTGAGCAATTGGAATTTTCTCAGCCTCAAGAGCAATTTTCTCAAGACATGCACATGCTCTTCTTCAGTTCGGGATTTGGCGATCATATCGTCGACATAAACCTCAATTTTCACATGCATCATGTCATGGAATAAGGTTACTATAGCTCTACGATATGTCGCTACCGCATTTTTAGCCCAAATGGCATTAACTTGTAGCAAAATGTTCCCACATGGTTATAAATGTCGTCTTGTCCATGTCCTTAGGATGCATTTTATTTGGTTGTACCAGAAAAACCATCCATGAAGGAGAACAACGAATACCTGTTTGTATTGTCTACTAAAGTGTCGATATGAGGCGTGAAAAAATTATCCTTGAAATTTGGCCTTGTTCAGTCTCGTAGTCCACGCACATTCGCACCTTCCCATCTTTCTTGGGGACGGGGACAACGTTAGCCACCAATCAAGTACTTGACCACTTGTAGAACCCGGCATTAAATTGTTTCTCAACTTCTTCTTTATCTTTAACAAGGCGTCTGTCGCATTCTTCCGAGCTTACATTGGGTGGCTTGCATTCTTCCCTTATGGGCAATCGATGTCTTGCAATATCGATTACTTAGTCCGGCATATCTTGAATGCGACCATGCGAACACATCCTTGAATTTATGGAGTAGTTCGATGAGGTCCCTTTGGTTTCTGCGATAATACAAGCTCAATTTTCACCTCTTGCCCCTCTCCTAGGCTCACCGTTTCTCTGAGCTCTTTATGGGGTAGGATCTGTTTTTCTTCTTGCTCTACTATTCTCGGAAATCAGGAGGCAAGTCGCGTTCGTGTCATTTCCAAAGTCCCGAGATTCCTCTGAACACATGTCTTGCTCAAAGGACCTCACGAATCAGTAGTATCATTACTCATATCATTGATGTCTAGAGACACCTAATGGGTATCGAAGGGTGTATAAAGAATAAATGAATTTGAGGACAATTATTCACATGATATGAATGAGAATAAAGAATAAATGGTAAAATGTAAAATAAGAGAATATTTAGTAGAATTGAAGATGCATTTTATTAAAACGAAATGTCCGAACATAAGCCTATTTCACAAAAGAAATCTCATTGTTTCTAGGCTTAAAAACAACAAGAGTGTTCCGAGTATTACTCTGCAAAATCTCTAAACACTACAGGAAATTCCTCTGCAGTCCAATTGTCTAACGTGCTTCCAGGTTCATATGGGCGGATGCCCGACAAGCTTCTTTGATCAATCCCCTCCTCGTGTATGGCATTGATGTGAGGACATTCCCCTCTAGGAGACTCTTTTCCCGGGTAAATCGTTCCTCCTGATACGAAGGTGCGAGATATGTGGGGAAATGTCATCGGTTCCCACTTAACGTCTTCTCCATTCAGCCTGGCATTTCTCCTTTCTTGTCTTTTCTCTATCTCCTTCTTCATTTGTTTAGCATCTGGTTTGAAACCTAAACCAAAGCGATCCCTTTTTTCCTTCAGCATCGGGGCCTGGACTTTCCCTTGAAGATATTTACCCAATCCTTTTCTCGGTAGGGCTCCCTTTCCCACTGTCATTTGCAACCCCATCCTGGTAGTCTTGGATAGTTTAGGTGACGGGACTTTATTCCCTTCTGAAATGAAAGTCGCATTCACGAACTCTAAGGATCGAAATGAACATTCAATGGCTTCCTCATTCGTCTCTAGGTATGGTGCTTCGTTGGTAACAGTTGCTATGATATCATCTTGATGTATAGTTACCGGTAGATTTTACTATTACCAATTTCAATTTACGGTGCGATGATGAAGGTACACCCCATTGAATGAATCCGTGGCCTTCCTAGTAGCGGTTGTAAGAAGGCTTGATATCCATGACCGAAAGTCTACTTCGTAGGTATTAGGCCCGATCAATAATGGTATGTCTATTCTTCCCATCACTCTTCTTTCGGTCTTGTGAATGCTCTCACTATGTTTTGGCGAGATTTCATATGAGAACTATCTATCGGCAACCTCTTGAGTGTGGCTAGTGGTAAGACATTTAATCTTGACCCATTATCTATTAGCACACTTGGCAAGGTGTATCCTTGCAACGGGTAGTTATGTGTAATGCCTTTCTTGACCCATACCTCGGTGAGATTTCGTCATCGTTGAAGTAGATGAAATTATCGGTACGCTTATGTTACTAACCAGACGATCCAATTTGTTGACGGATATATCTTTAGTAACATAGGTCTCATTCAATACTTTCATTAACGCTGCGATGCACTTGAGCTCGAAGTAGTGCTATCTGAGAGATACGGGCTGGTTGTGCATGCGGTTGTTCCACCACACCGTATTATTTGTGTTTCAAGAATTTTAAGAACTCTTTAGCCTCTTCCTCTTTTATGGGCTCATTGACAACGACTTCGGGTTCTTTTTCACCTTAATCGTCTGATCTTGGTTTAGCCAGCTCCGTTCTCCTGTTTTCAGGATCATAACGCTTTCCACTTCGCGTATAGAAACCTTCATTCTTGACTTCCTCCGAAATACTAGTAGAACCTCGCGCTCCTGGTATTGTCACGTTGTAATTATAATTCCAAGGTACCTTTTTACTATCTTGGTAAGGAAAAGAAACAGGTTTCTGAATTGTGATTTTTGGTCTTCCATGCACTCCGCCCTCTGCGTTCCGCGAAATGATGATTCTCGGGTAACTAACTTCGGGCTTTGTCAATTCTTCCTCGGTCGCGCATATTTCCTCTTCTTCCACTCATTCTTCATAAAACTCCAGCTCTTTGTTGTCCATGAGGCCTTGCACCAAAATTTTAAACTCGACATTCTTGGATCTCGTGCCCCTCGTCTTATGGAATTCACAACCATTCTTCATATGTATTTTGCTTCACTGTAGAATCGACTCTATCAATCCTCTTTTACCATTTCCTTCGGACTATTCGCAATGGGGTCTTTACTTGGTGGCGTCTCTCTTGATCTTTCTCGCAATCTCACCGATCGCGTTCACCCTTTTTCCTCGTGATTGGGCAATGGGTTCCCCTTCCTTACCAAGTCATCAAGCGCTATAACACCCATTTTGATTAGCCTCTCGACTACCTTTTTGAAGGCGAGGCAATTCTCTATCGAATGCCCTCTATCCTGCGTGGTAATCGCATTGGCGTTTAGGTCGTACCACTTGGGGTATGGGGCGCAATGGTTGTAAGTAAAGCGGGGACACGATGTGCTCATTGAATAAAATCTGGTATAACTCTTTGTACGTTATCGGAATTGGCGTAAATTGGATCCTCTCAGCATTCGGTCTAGTTCCCGATTCTGTCTTCTTGTACCTGTTGCCGGTTGTAGTTTGCGCTTTGGTGATTAATCGCGATCGCCTTGGGTATCCTCTATTATATGTACTCACATTATTTACCTCACCGTCTTTCTTCTTAGGAGCGACTCTCCGGTGCTTTCTCTGTCTCGATTTTGCCACCCCTTATAGCATGCTCGATCATTTCCCCATTACTATATCAAGAAAGCTCTTAGTTGTACTCCTATCATATGGGTTATGAAAGGGCCTTGAGGTATTAATAAAAAGCATGGCGATCTTTTTTCCAAAAGCGGTAATTTGAACTTGTGTGGCTACTTCCTCCATCATTGGGCATATTGCTGAAACTTTCGTTTGGCTTCTTCTCCATGTTTTGGGCGTGATTCGATCGGCGCTATATCGACTATGTGCCAGATTGTTTCGGGAAGGCTGTGCTAGGTCCTTCCATGACTTGATCTGGTACTACCGAGTGATTGTACCATTTGGTCGCGGACCCACCCGGTCTTGAAAGCGATGAATCGTAGCTTGATCGTTGTTAACATGTCCATCCATCCGTCGACAGAACATTGTGATGTGCGTTTGAGGCGGTGGTCCGTTGTATTTTTCAAAGTCAGGGTTTTGAATTTTGGAGGAAGTCGAGATCCGGGACTAGGCTCAAGTCTTTAAGCGTCCACCCAATGGCGATGGTCGTGATCTCTATTTCCTTAAACTTCTCTTCTAACCATTTGCAACGGTCCTCGAGTTGTTTGGGAAGGTTCGCCTTTGCCTTATCCATTTCAGCCATTTCATCGAAGTCGGGGACTATAGGGTTAGCCGGACCTTCTCCGGGATTAGTGCTGAACCGATGGGAAGTCTTGTTGGCATTCTGATCTCAACTCAACCTGCGTGCTCGATAACAACAAAGTCCTTTGGGGGCATATTTACGGTGGTGCTTGGGTATTTGGCGGTAAATCCGGGAGGGTAGCGGTCATCATTATTCCACGAGCTAGCAATGGCGCCCTTTCCTCGTTCATTGGCCAATAGTTGCGCCAGCTGACTTATCATGTTGTTTTGGGACTCTTGCATCCGTTCCATCATATCTTGCTGGAGCTTCATCATTTGCTCTTGCATCCGTTCTTGCATTTCTTTCTGAAATTGCTCAAATCTTTGATCCATTTTTTTGGTCTTAGTCTGAGTCCCGTAGCGATGTTCGGTTCCCTTTTCTCTTTTCTTTTTCTTTTTACGATAATTTTAACCGATTAGGCTTCTTTTTATAAACTTTAATGTATATAATATGATGCAATGTAATGCTAATGCATGAAATGTATGCAAAAAAGGCATTAATTCGATTCAATTTCCATTAGAATAACTTCTCTAGAAAACAAGTTTCTTTACATAGAATGGATTACATATAAGGCCTTGCCCTAATGCTTAAGGCCTTGACTTCCTCAAGCCTAGCTAACTCTTGTCCTTGTTACGACTTTGATTCATAAAATAAACTTAGTACATCGGCTTGGACTCCTAAGGTTTGCAAATGCTCGCGACCTCTCGCACTTACGCCACTGGCTTCCCCATGATGTAATCCGATCCACGACTTGATTTTGGGAGTGATGAAGTTGTTGCTTCAACGTTCCTCATTGACTTCCAGGATTTCACCCGTAGCTCACAACCATGTAAGCGGACTCTAGCTCTTGATTCTCGCTTTCATTTTTCAATTTTACTCGGGCTAGCTTTTAATTCAACTACAGAGTTGCGACTACGATACTGATACAAGGATTTTTCCAATTCTGCCACCCGAGCCTTTAACTCCTCTTTCTCGCTTTGGGTTTTTACCAGACTTCTTTTCAGAGTATCTTCTCGAGCTTGAGTATCTTGGAGTTCTCTTTCCCATTGGCTAGCTCTATTTTTTCCTCCCTGAGTTCTCGACCCCATTGCTCCGATGTTTTTCCTAATCCAGCAAGCTTCATTGACCTTCGCAACTTCTTATAGTCTGTCTTCAAACTGTCCAAATCTTCTTGACCTTGTTTTTCCCTTTTCTCAACTTTTGGCCTCCGACTTACGAATGTCGACGTCCAAACCAATTGCATCTTCTTCTTCTAACTGTTCTATCCTTTTCCCAATTCGCATTCCTTTTCTCAAAATCTTGTTTAATGATTTCGAGCTCTGATGGGATTACCTGTAGGTGTTCCTCCATTGATCGAGCGTCTTCCTGGCCTGGTGTGGGAATGTTGTCGTTGATTCTCTGGTTCCTCCATCGGTCGTATTCGGGAGTTGTCATCGGGTTTGTGGCAAACCTTTTCATTCTATGAGTCTGACTCCAAGCGCTTGCTATTTCACGGACTCTTTTCTTACAATTATCCCTTTGTATTCAAATTCACCTTTGGATTAGACCTTGTGTTGGGGTATAAACTGCCTCGATCGGTATTGTCTCAACACAAGGAGAGGAGCATATCCGACGGCTCCACATACTCCAAGTAGAGAACCCAGTCAAAATCTCCACATCGGTATAGGATCTCATCGGGGATCATCAAAGGAGCTTTCCATTCCACGTCTTCCTTTTGCGGGTTTTGCGAATTGTCATCCATTTTCTTAGTAAGATCGTCTCGCCTTGGTGTGGTGCTAATTCCTTTAGCGGAGAATAGTCCTCGGAGAAGATTCGACACAGTGCCTTTTCTACTTTCCAAAAATGACTGTTGAACCATACTAGCAAGAGTCAGTACAACCGGTGAATCTTCCTTCGCCGCTCTTGACGCAGCGTTTAGAGACACGAAAGTTTCGCCAGAGTGCGAGGAGCAGGCGTGACTCTTCTATCCAACACGTCGAATAGATCCGAGACCGCCTCATCTACATGCCCTAGAGCTTTAGGAAGATGATCAATCCATAGATGCTCAAGGCAAAGATGTCAACCCTTTTCTTCACATCCGGTGTGCTATGATCAAGTCCCTTAAATTTCTCCAAGGGATACACTTACAATCTCCTTTTGTTTTATCCGTGCCGCAACCCATTGCTCACTCATTCCGTAATATTCATCGACTTTTTCAAGAAGGTGGGAGCGTTAACGAGTCTCGTATAAACTTTGTCGGCTTGAATTTTGAGCAACGAAGTAAAGGCGTGTATTTTTCTATAGTAGGCACTAAATCCACTTTCCGAAAGTAAAAGCATTATAAGCGGGATTCAAAATTGGGCCATAGCTCGAAAAGGTCTTTGGTCTACCTTGATGTCGGCGATATGGCGAATCTCGTAATGATGAGAATAATTGCTTGATCTCATGATCCCATCGACCCCATATCTCTTTCATCTCCGAAGATTGTTTTGGGTGACAACGATCGCGTGAAGTCCCATAATTACGACGTGCCCTTCTGCATGACGCTATCACCTTTTTCTTCTTTGCCTGATCTACCAAACCGGATGACGCGTTGTCTTCCACTCTATCAAAAACCCCTTTCCATGACAAAGCTATCTATTTGGGCAATTGAGCGTGAATCAACACCTTTTGATGAATATGTCATGCAAAAAAAAATAAAATAAAGCAAATCGTTATTTCATACATAATAGGCAAAGAATAAAAAGTACCTAATTTGTTAACCACTAGGGTTTGGCGTGGCTCTACCTAGGGTGGATTCTTTAGGGCTTACTACATGAGGTTTGGTTCTAGGAGAATACTGAACCGTGATTCCTCGATCTTCACCCATTATAGGCTCATATAGACCGAGTTCGATTCGAGGATACATTTCCCTATGGTCGCATCGGAGATGAAAATCTCACGAAGACATAGAATGCGGATATATCCCGGCGATCCACTATCACTCGCACGGAGGTGAAAACCTCACGAAGGAGTAGTTTCTTACTCTCACCTAAAGGTGTGACCACAACGGTCATGCAATGCAATGCAAAATTGAAACAACACGCAATAAAAGATTGTAATTTTCAAATCAAGCTTTCAAACTTAGACAAAAGGCGAAAATAATCAATTTATGGCTTGACTCTCTAAATCGATCCCAGTGGAGTCGCCAAGCCGTCGAACCATTTTTTGGAAACAAAACAGGGTTCGACGTTGGGTTTTGAAAATAGAAATGAAGCGGAGTCGCCAATGCAGACCATTATTTGGTGTGATCGGATCACCTTTATTTTAATAAAACATCTTGCTTTACTAAAACAGTGTTTTTGGTCCGAAGTTTTAAAAGTCGGGTCAAGGAGTCGATTCACATACGAGGAAGGGTTAGCACCCTCGTCGCCCAAAATTGGTACCAAAATGATTAATTAAAGTCTTAGCGTCGGAAATTTTAAAGGTTTTAAGATACAAATCCTTTAAAATGTTTGGATAATTAGGTAGTAATTGTGAGATTTCTTTGCTCAGGAGGATCTGAACATCACATCCACACGTTAGGACATGATGCTCTAAACCTTCGTAATCAAAGCTATCTCATGGTTTCTGAAGTTTATCAAAAGGATGTTTAGTTATTTAGTCAAGCGGAAAATCGCAACCCAACCGTTAGGGCACTATTCCCAATTCTAAATACAAAACATTGCCTTTATTTTAAAATCTTTGAACGAGTTTAACGACTTTTCAAAATGCATCGTATGGGATTGAATTTAAGAAAAGGTTTGAGTCAAAATTCGAGATTTCTTTGTCCCGAGAAGATATAAACATCACATCCGATGCGTTAGGACACGATGTTTCAATCTCGTAATCAAAGTCATCTCGTGATTATAAAACTTCGTAAAGGGATGTTAAGTTATTTAGTCAAGCGAAAAATCGCAACCCAAAGACGTTAGGGCACTATTTCTCGAGTTTCCAAATCTAAAACATTGCCTCATTTTGAAAAATTTTTAGATGAAATACGATAATCTTACAAATGATATTTTGTTCAAAAGTATTGTACAAAACCAAGAGAACAAATATGGATGGGAATGTTATAAATAAAAATACAAATAATAATAATAATAATAATAATAATAATAATAATGATAATACCAAGTAGTAAAAAGATGAATAAATAACTAAATAAATAAAATAAGAAATAACAATGACAAAATAATAATGATGATACTTGAAATAAAATAATGATGATAATATGTAAAAGAATAATATGAAATAATATATAAAAATATATGCACATAAAAAATAATAGAATGAGAGTAACAATACGGACAAGGTAATAGCAAAATAGATAGTAACAATAATAATAATACAATGATCGTCTCAATCATAATATTAGTAAATAAATAAGATAATAGCATATACGATTGTTATAATGGATAATAGTAATATGAACAAATAATAGTGGAAGTACAACCAAAATAACAAATAATAACATGTTATAATAAGTAATAGAATCAAATAATAATGAAAATACAATTAAAACAAATAATAAAAATAATAAAATAAGGTTAGTGAGATGTATTAATACTAAAATATCAAAATATAACAATGATAATAACAATATTAATATAATTAACAAAAGAAAAAAAAATTTTGCACAATAATTAAGTCGATTGATTTGCATTAAAGATAAAAATTTTGGGGTTAATTTGAAATAAAACAAAAGGAAGGGACTTATTTATAGCAGCGTGAAAGGTGGGGGACCTAAACGCAATTAATTCTTTTTGTCAAAACGCACGCAGTGAGGGGGCTTAATCGCAAATCGGGGCAAATTATAGAGCTAATTTTAAATTATAAAGACTTGATCATAAAATTAAAATAATGCGGAGGGACTCCGCAAATAGACCACTTTTTCGAAAAACACGGATCCTCGGGTGGCGGGTCGGATTCGGTCGGATGGGCAAGCAGCGTCGTTTTGGGGCTTCGGGCCAGCCAAAACGCGTCGTTTTAATTCGATTATAAAATCAAATTTTTTACAAAATTTCATTTCTCCTTTCTTTTAAAAAAAACTGGTTTGACTTCCTTTTTTTCTCTGCAGGTGAGGAATTCGTGAGATTCCTAGTCGTTTACGAGTTAAGCCACAGTCCTGATGGTAGGAAAGGTAAAATCTTTCCTTTTTTTTTATACTTTTATTTTGTTTTTAGATTATAGGTGCTTGCGAAGAAAAATAAAAAATAAAAAAATAAAAAGAAGAAAATAAAGTTTGAAAAAAATCACCTTTTCAACTTTACATTAGCAGATCTACCTTCTTTTATGTTCTTTGACTCTCTTTGGGTGTTTTGTTGAAACCTTTCTTTTTGGATGAATCTTTTCTTTTTTTTTTAAAAGATCTCGTTTTTTGCTTGAATCTTTACGCCTTTTTATTGATTTCTCCAATAAAAAAAACCATCTTTACAAAGCCATTCTTGACCTCTTTATAGCCGAATATGTTTTTGTTGCTTCTTGCCTCGTTTACGCTACGTGTTGTCTTTTCTTTGCGAGGCGTGGGGGCGGATGGAAGCAGTGGCGGAGGCGACGGTGTCGGAGGTAGGTTCGGCGGTGTCGGTGAAAAGTCGAGGCGGTGGCTAGGGTTTTGAAACCCTAGCGTTTAAAAAAATTTTAAATTCTTGGGCCTTTTGGGCCACTTGTAATTAAACTGTTTTTTAATTTATTTTGGATCATTTGTTTAGTTTTGGTGCAGGTAGTTTTAGGCTTGGGTTGTAAACGGTTTGGGTTTGTTTGGGCATTAATGGGTGAAATGGGTCTGGTTTTCTCTTTTTTTTTTTGTGGTAAATGAGCCCGGGCAATTTGGGCTTTGTACACAGATTGTAGGATGAATTTGCTGAAAGGTCCTTTCCGAACGAAAACATGCAATAAACTACCAACCCACGATTGGATTATAGCTGGGATTTGGGAAATTTCCAGATTTCAATCACCATCTCAATTTATAATTAGATTATGTAGTGTCGGCAGTATCTGTTTAAGTAAACTCTTCCAACAATAATGATTTTAAATATTTGCTTGATTCAAATAAAACATATTGATTAAATTCTGTAAAATAAAAGTATATCTAATTTTTGAAAAGTTGAAGAACTTTTAATATATTTTAATTTTATTTTCTTCTCAAATGGCACCGTTTGATAAGTTTTTCAAGGATATTTGAATCAAATTAGATGATCGGTTAAACTGATTGAATCGATAATTAATTAAGGTATCGATCAAGAAAGTAATTTTGAATCGATTAGATTAAAAATTAATATAAATTGATTAAATTAACTAAAAATCGATTGGATCGAAATATTTAAATTGAACTAGACCGATTGATTAAATTAATTAGACCACGAGCCAATCAAAATATTAGTCAACTAATTTAACCGAGAACGAGCCAATCAACATATTAGTCAGAAGCATGAATTTGAGAATCGATACAAACATTAAACCGAATAAAAATTCGATTGACTGGGATAAATTTCTTCCGTCTCCACATCGTCCCCTTTCCTAGTGCCCCGCCCATAAATTGATTGTATTTTTTTTTTATAACAAAAATATATATATTTGGAATGAGTTGATTTCATGTCCAAAATAATCGAAATAAATTAAGTATAATTTTTTTGCTTTTAATTACATGTTAATTAATCTAAATTTATAATAAATTATTATATTTTCTTATATTATTTATAATAATTAATGTTTTAATAAAGTTAATTCAATTAAATAATTTATTTGAATTTAATTTAATTTTATTATAAAATTTAAAAAATTGAAAATTATCAATTTTAACAATCAAATAAAAGATAATGAGTAAAATATATAAATAAATTGAATCCAAAATGATTTAATTCTAAATAATTTATGTATTAAATTCCAACCAAATGGTAAAAGATAACCTGAATTAAAAATTATACTCTCAAATCAAAATCTAAAATGACCTAAATCCAAAGTAATCTGAATTAAAAAATATATTCACTCGATAATCATGTAATTAAAAATATTTTGTAATAAACTTAAATTTAACCAAAAAAATTTATCAAATATAAAAATAAAAAAACTAAATTCAATAAAATAAAAATATAATAATTAAAATCCCAATTTTTAAAAACCACGGTGATTTATTTGTGGCACATTTTAACCAAAATCCAAAATTTAAATACTTCTATAAGCAACAAAAATGTGCTATTTTCCAAGACGCAAAAATAATTAGCATAAATGGCGTTTACTATGGGGTTAAGTGAAACATGTGTTATAAAACCATTGGTGAGGCACAGTTAGGACCACAGTATTGAGGTAGAAGAATTTTGTCCAGTTTTTAAACCTTATCGTATAATATAAATATGATTTTTAAAATTATTTTCTTGTTGAGTGATGCCTAACTGATTCTCACGTCCACTCAGTCAATGAATTTAAGTATAATATAAATATGGTAAAATTCATCATAATAGCCCTTTTACTATATTTTAATTAAAATTTGGTCCTTTTAAAGAAAAAAATAGCAAATTGATTCATGTATGGAGAAAAAAAAAGTGAAAATGGTTTTTGTTGTATGTACAAGGACCGTTTTGAAAAAATGTAGAGATCAAGTGTTAAATTTATTACTATATCATGATTAAAATAAACATTTAACAACACAAATTTAACGGAATATCAACAAATCGTAATGAGGGGGCTGGCAGGGAGCCATCCCTCTAAAATGGAAATTTTTTTTATTTAAGCTCTTAAAAATTTTTAAGATTTTAAATTAATAAAGATAAAATTACACTTTGGCCCCTTAAAATTGATAAAATTTTGATTTAATCCTTTAAAAATTATAAAGATATAGGATATTAAAATGGTAAAATTATATTTTTACTACTGTAAAATTATAATTTAATTTCAACCTTTAAAAAATATTTTGACTTCACCCCGAAAATCAAATTTTCTATTTTATAGTAATGTACTAAAATTTAATTCATAACATAATATATAGTCTTATGATACTTTTACCGTGTAAATATAGATTTATGGAATTTTTAATAGACTCTAATTTCAAGTTAATAGACTTCTTTAGTGCACCTTTTTAATAATTGTGTCCAAGGTAACATCTAATTTCAAAATATTCAAAAGATAATGTGGTACATGACTAAAAAGAATTGATGGGATCGTTATTTAATCATAGAGATATTTCTGTACGAGCCCATTTGCCCGGCCCATTTCACAATCCCATTAGACCAAACCCAAAACACTAGACCCAACACCAACCCAAGACCCAAAATTAAAACCCAACAGGCCCACTAACCTAACCAATCAGCCCAATTGCTTAACCAATCAGCCCAATTGCTTAAACACCCCAAAAATAGAAAAATAAACAAAACACAAAAAAAGAAACTGCAAACCCTAGGTGCGCCGCACCTAGGGTCTTCTGCTTCTGACTTTGCCGCGTGCTCTGCCTCTGACCGCATCTACCACCGCCTCGTCATGTCGCCGCCGCCCAAGCACCTGCAAACATTAAACAAGACGGGACAGAACAGGGAACAAGTTGTAAACTACATGGCTATATAAGCCGATTCAAACCATTGTAATAGAGGATTTTTTTTGGAGAAAAACAGAGAGAAAATCAAAAAAAGGGAGATTTTTCGAATTCAAGAAAGAAAAAAAACGAATACTGAGAAATTACAAAGCAAGATCAGAAACTGAAAAGGTGGATTTTCATTTTTTTTACTTTCTATTTCAGCTATCTTCTATTTATTTTTTATTGTTTTCAAACTCTTAAAAAACGAGCAATAACAAAGAAAAAGGAAGAGAAAGAAACTCACCGAAGTCCCCAAGGTTCTCGTCGGAGCGCTTTCCCTCCGTCGTCGAAGAAGCCCGATCGTCGGGCTAAAAAGAGAGGAACAGACGAGAGGAAAAGAAGGAAGATGGGGGGCTCTGCTTTTGTTAAAAAAAAAAGAACTTATAAGTTTTTAAAAAAAAAGATGAGTGATAAAAGTTTTTTTTAATGATGTAATTAATGCTAGTGGAGGCCAGCGCATTGACATTGATGGTGATATGCGCCTATTCAACTTAAATGGGGAATTTATGCGCTTAGTCCCTTCTCATTTCCAGGCTCCTGCAATCAAGTTTTCGTGTTCTTTTAATTTGGCCCTAAATGTCCATTCGATTTCCGATTAAGTCCCCCCTGCTGCTGTGCGTTTTGACAAAAGGGATTAATTGCTATTTTGGTCCCTCTTCTTTTCATGCGTGTTTCAAATAAGTCCCCTTTTCTTTTGTTTTATTTCAAATTAACCCCAATACTCCTATTTTTATGCAATTTAATTCTGCTTAAATTATTTTTGCAATATTTTTAGTTTTTTTTGTTACTACATCATTGTCATTACTATTATTATATTTTTTTGTATATGTTTTATTGTTATTTTGTCTTATTAATTTTATTATTATTCGTTATTTTGATTATATATTTATTATTATTACTTCGTTATTATTATTTACTATCACACTTTCGTATGTCACTATTGTATTTTATTTTATTTTACTTTATTTTTTATTGTGACTAAGATTATTATTTTATTATTTGTTAATTATGTTATTATTATTGATATCTGCTTTTATCATTATCATTACTACTATTATTTTTATGTGTTTATGTTTACTTATTTATTTCATATGTATTTTTTATTAGTACCGTCATTTTTATTGTCGTCATTATTTTATTTTCCATTTCAAGTATCATCTCTATTATCTTGCCATTGTAACCTCTTATTTTATTTATTTATTTATTCATTTTATTACTATTTCGTGTTATCATAATATTATTATTTATATTTTATTTTTAACATTCACATCCATATTTGTCATCTTTGTTTTGTACAATATTTTTGAACAAAGCATCCTTTGTAAAATTATCGTATTTAATCTAAAAATTTTCAAAATGAGGCAATGTTTCTATGATTAGAAACTAGAAATAGTGCCCTAACGTCTTTGAGTTGCGATTTTTCGTTTGACTAAATAACTTAACATCCCTTTTACGAAGTTGTGCGAATCACGAGATGACTTTGGTTACGAGAGATTAAAACATCGTGTCCTAACGTCTTGGATGTGATGTTTATATCTTTCGGGACAAAGAAATTTGAATTTTGACTCAAACCTTTTCTTAATTCAATCCCATACGATGCATTTTGAAAAGTCATTACACTCTGTTCAAAGATTTTTAAAATAAAGGCAATATTTTGTATTTAGGAATTGGAAATAGTGCCCTAACGTCTTTGAGTTGCGATTTTCCGTTTGACTAAATAACTAAACATCCTTTTGATAAACTTCAGAAACCATGAGATAGCTTTGATTACGAAGGTTTAGAGCATCATGTCCTAACGTCTTTGGATGTGATGTTCAGATCCTCTCGAACAAAGAAATCTCAAAATTATGGCCCTAATTATCCAAACATTTTTAAAGGATCATATCTTAAAACCTTTTAAAATTTCCGACACTAAGACTCTAATTAATCATTTTGGTACCAATTTTGGGCGTATCGAGGTGCTAACCCTTCCTCGTATGTAAATTGACTCCGGACCCGACTTTTAAAATTTAGCGGACTAAAAACACTTTTTTAGTAAAGCAAAACGTTTTATTAAAATAAAGGTGATCCGATCACACCAAAATAATGGTCGGTGGCGACTCCCGTTTCATTTCTATTTTCAAAACCCAACGTCGAACCCCGTTTCGTTTTGTTCTCAAAAAAAATGGTTACGATAGTTTGGCGACTCCATTGGGGACATCTTTTAGAGAGTCAAGCCATAAATTGATTATTTTCTGTCTTTTGTCGGAAATTTAAAATTTGATTTGAAAAATTATAATCCTTTTATTACATGTTGTTTTAATCTTGGCATTGCATTGCATGACCGTTGTGGTCACACCTTTAGGCGAGTGAGAAACTACTCCTTCGTGAGGTTTTCACCTCGTGCGGGATAGTGGATCACTTTGGGATACATCTGTACCTATGTCTTCGTGAGATTTTCATCTCCGTGCGACCATAGGAAATGTATCCTCTGGCTGAACTTCGGTCTATATGAGCCTATAATGGGTGAAGATCGAGAATCTGCTGGTTCGTACCCTCCTTAGAACCAAACCTCATATAGTAGGCCCTAAAGAACCTACCCTAGGTAGAGCTATGCCAAACCTAGTGGTTAACAAATTAGGTACTTTTATTCTTTGCCTATTATGTATGAAATACTGATTTGCTTTATTTTTATTTTTGCATGGCATATTCATCAAAAAGGTGTTGATTCACGTTCAATTGCCCAAATAGATAGCTTTGTCATGGAAAGGGGGTTTCTTGATAGAGTGGAGGACAATGCGGCCGTCCGGATATGGTAGAGCGTATGCAAGAAAAAAGGCGATAGTCTTCTGAAGAAGGCGTGTCGAAATTATGGGACTTCACGCGTATCGGTGTCACCCAAAACAATTTTCAAGAGATGAAAGAGATATGGGGTCGATGGGATCATGAGATCAAGCAATTATTCTCTTGTCATTACGAGATCATCACATCCGCTCGACATCAAGGTAGACCAAACCTATTTCGAGCTATAACCCAATTTTGGAACCCATTTATAAATGCATTTTACTTTTCGAGAAAGTGGATCTAGCGCCTCTTATAGAAGAATACGACTTTACTTCGTTGCCGAAAATTCAAGCCGACAAAGTTTATCGAGAGACATTTAACGTTCCACCTTCTTAAAAAGTCGATGAATATTACGGGAATGAGTGAGCGATGGGTTGCAACCGGATAAAACAAAAAGGAGATTGTAAGTGTATCCCTTGGAGAAATTTAAGGACTTGATCATAGCACACGGATGTGAAGAAGAGGGTTGATATCTTTGCCTTGAGCATTTATGGGTTGATTATTTTCCTAAAGCTCTAGGGCATGTAGATGAGGCGATCTCGGATCTATTGACGGGTTGGATAGAAGAGTCACACCGTTCTCGCAATTACAGCCGAAACTTTCGGTCTCTAAGCCGCGTCAAGAAAGAAGCGGCGAAGGGAGATTCACCGTTGTTGCGCGACTCTTGCTAGTATGGTTCAATATCATTTTGGAAAATGAAAAAGGCACAGGGGCGGATCTTCTAAAGACTATTCCCCGCTAAAAAGAATTAGCACCACACCAAGGCGAGGCGATCTTACGGAAGAAAAATGGATGACAATTACAGAAACCCGCAAGAGGAAGGCGTGGTATGGAAAGCTCCTTTGATGATTCGATGAGATACTATATCGATGTGGAGATTTTGGTGGTTCCGTTATTGGGAGTATGGGGCCGTTGGATATGCTCTCTCCTTGTGTTGAGACAATACCGATCGAGACGGTTTATACATAACACAAGGTCTAATTCAGGTGTGAATTTGAATACAAAGGGATAATTGTGAAAAGGGTTCGTGAAATAGCAAGCGCTTAAGTCGACTCATAGAATGAAAAGTTTTACTGAAACCCGATGACAACTCCCTAATACAACCGATGGAAAGCGAGAATCAATGACAACATTTCCACACCGGCCGGAAGATGCTCGATCAATGGAGGAACACCTCACGAGTAATCCCATCGAGCTCAAATCATCAAACAAGATTTTGAGAAAAGGAATGCGAATTAGGGAAAAGAATAGAGCAGTTGGAAGAAGAAGATGCACGGTAGGTTTGGGCGTCGACATTCGGAAGTGGAGGCGAAAAGTTGAGAAAAGGGAAAAACAAAGGTGAAGAAGATTTGAACAGTTTGAAGACAGACTATAAGAAGTTCAAAGGTCAATGAAGCTTCTTTGGATTAGGAAAAACATCGAACAATGGGGTCGAGAACTCGGGGAGGAAAAAAATAGAGCTAGCCAATGGGAAAGAGAACTTGAGATACTCAAGCTCGAAGATACTCTAAAAGAAGTCCGTAAAAACCAAAGCGAGAAAGAGGAATTAAAGGCTCGGGTGGCAGAATTGGAAAGAACCTTGTATCAGTATCGTAGCCGCAACTCTGCAGTTGAATTAAAAGCTAGCCTGAGTAAAATTGAAGAAATGAAAGGGAGAATCGAAGAGCTAGAGTCTGCTTTACATGGTTGTGAGTTACGGGTGGAGCTATGAAGTCAACGAGGGCGTTGAAACAACAACTTCATCACTCCCAAAATCAAGTCGAGGATCGGGATTACATCATGGGGAAGCCGTGACTCAAGTCTGAGAGGTCGCGAGCATTTGCAAACCTTAGGAGTCCAAGGCGATGTGCTAAGTTTATTTTATGAATCAAAGTCGAACAAGGGCAAGAGTTAGCTAGGCTTCTTGAGGAAGTCAAGGCCTTAAGCATTAGGGCGAGGCCTTATATGTAATCCGATTATGTAAAGAAACTTGTTTTCTAGAAAAGTTATTCTAATGGAGATTGAATCGAAATTAATGCCTTTCTTTTTGCATACATTTCATGCATTAGCATTACATTGCATCATGTGCATTAAATCTTACAAAAGAACCTTAAATTGTGACAAGTTACTCGGAACATCGCTACAATCTGCGAGTAAAACTAAAATTATGGATCAAAGGATAGAAAGACTAGAGCAAATACAAAGGAAATACAAGACGTATGCAAGAAAGATTGACCAAGATGCAACAAGATATGATAGAACGGATGCAAGAATCCCAAAACAACATGATAAGCCGGTGGCAACTATTGGCTAGTGAACGAGGAAAGGGCGCATTGTTAGCTCGAAATAATGACGACCACAACACCTCCGGATTTACCCATAGAATACTCAAGCACCACCGAAATATGTCCCCAAAGGGCGCTTGTTATTATCGAGCCACGATGCGATTGAGACCGCAATACACAAGCGTAGCTTTCCGATCGGTTCGAGCACTAATCCGGAGAAGGTCCGACTAACCTATAGTCCCGATTTTGATGAAATGGTGAAATAGATAAGGCAAAGTGAACCTTCCCAAGCAACTCGAGGATCGTTGCAAATGGTTAGAAGAGAAGTTTAAGGAAATAGAGACTGCTGACCATCGCTACGGGGTGGACGCTAAAGACTTGAGCCTAGTCCCAGATCTCGTACTTCCTCCAAAATTCAAGACCCCAGATTTTGAAAAATACAACGGGACCAGTTGCCCCGAAACGCACATCACAATGTTACATCCGACGGATGGCGGGACATGTTAACAACGATCAATGCTGATTCTCGTTTTCAAGATACGATCTGGTCCATGACCAAATGGTACAATCATTCACCAGTACCAAGATCAAGTCATGGAAGGACCTAGCACAGCCTTCGAAACAATCTGAACACATAGTCGATATAGCGCTTTGATCGAATCACGCTCCAAAACATGGAGAAGAAGCCAAGCGAAAGTTTGAGCAATATGCCCAATGATGGAGGAAGTAGCCACACAGTTCAACCATCGCTTTTGGAAAAAGAGCGCCATACTTTTATTAACACCTTGAAGGCCCTTTCATAACTCATATGATAGGGAGTACAACTAAAACTTTGCGATATAGTGATGGCGGGGAGATGATCGAGCATGCTATAAGGGGTGGCAAAATCGAGACAGAGAAAGCACTAGAGAGTCGCTCCCAAGAAGAAAACAAAGTGAGGTAAATAATGTAGTACATATAATAGAGGATACCAAAGCGATCGCGATTAATCGATAAAAGCGATTCTGTTAGACAACCAGGTAAACAAGACAGAATCGGAACTAGACCAAATCTGAAAGGATCAATTCGCCAATTAGATAACGCACAAAGAGTTATACGATTTTATTCAATGAGCACATCGTGTCCCGTTTTATTTACAACCATTGCATTTATACCCTAAGTAGTACGACCCAAACGCTCAATCGATTACCACGCAGGATAGAGGGCATTCGATGAGAATTACCTCACCTTCAAAAAGGTAGTCGAGAGGCTAATCAAAATGGGTGTTATAATATTGATGACTTGGTAAGAAAAGGAACCCATTGCCTAATCATGAGGAAAAGGGGTGAACGCAATCGGTGAAGAGATTGTGAGAAAGATCAAGAGAGACGTCAAGTAAAGACCCCATTGCGAATAGTCCGAAGGAAATGGTAAAAGAGGATTGATAGGGTTGATTCTACAGAATCAAAATCTGAGAATTATTGCGAATTCCATAAGGCGAGGGC
Source organism: Gossypium rotundifolium (assembly GCA_025506655.1). Lineage (NCBI taxonomy): Eukaryota > Viridiplantae > Streptophyta > Magnoliopsida > Malvales > Malvaceae > Gossypium > Gossypium rotundifolium. The sequence continues at coordinate 25,189,006 of CP106728.1, forward strand.
ACGAGATCCAAGAATGTCTTTGAGTTTAAAATTTTGGTGCAAGGCCTCATGGACAACAAAGAGCTGGAGTTTTATGAAGAAGGAGTGGAGGAAGAGGAAATATCTTGTCGAGGAAGAATTGACAAAATCAGGAGTTAGTTACGAGAATCATCATTTCGCAGAACAGTAGGCGAGGTCTGAGGAAGACCGAAAATCACAATTCAAAAACTCGCTTCCTTTCCCTACCAAGATAGTAAAAGGTACCTTGGAATTATAATTGCAATGTGACAACACCGGAGCGCAAGGTTCCACTAGCATTTGGAGGAAGTCAAAACGAAGGTTCTATCTGCCAAGTGGAAAGCGTTATGATCCTAAAAAGCAGGAAAACGGAGCGGCAAAATCAAGATCGTGTCGATTAAGGTGAAAAAGAACCCAACGCCGTTGTCAATGAGCAAGTAAAGAGGAAGAGGCTAAAGAGTTCTTAAAATTCTTGAAACACAATAATACTGAGCAGTGGTGGAGCAACTGTACAAACAACCAGCCCGTATCTACGTGTTAGCACTACTTCTAAGTTAAAAGTGCATCATGAAGCATTAATGAAATCTTGAATGAGACCTATGTTACTAAAGATATATCCGTCAATAAGTTGGATCGTTGCGTTAGTAACATAAGCGCCGATAATTTCATCTACTTGATGATGATTTAAATCCCACCGGAGGTATGGGGTCGACAAAGGCATTACACATAACTACCGTTGCAAGGATACACCTTGCCAAGTGTGCTAATAGATAATGGGTCAGCATTAAATGTCTTACCACTAGCCACACTCAAGAGGTTGCCGATAGATAGTTCTCATATGAAATCACCAAAAGCGTGGTGAGAGCATTCGATGGTACCAAGAAAGAAGAGTGATGGGAAGAATAGACATACCATTATTGATCGGGCCTAATACCTATGAAGTAGACTTTACGGTCATGGACATCAAGCCTTCTGGCTGGCTAATTAGGAGGCCTCGGATTCATTCAATGAGCCGACCTTCGCCACTGTACCGAAATTGAAATTGGTAACGTAAAATCACCGGTAACTATAAACGTCAAGATGATATCATAGTAATCGTTACCAACGAAGCGCCATACCTAGAGACGAATGAGGAAGCCATTGAATGTTCATTTCGATCCTTAGAATTGTGAATCGACTTTCATTTCGAAGGAAATAAAGTCCCGTCACCTAAACTATCCAAGACTACCGGGATGGGATTGCAAATGAAAGGGAAAAGGAGCCCTACCGGAAAAGGATTGGGCAAATATCTCAAGGAAAGTCCAGCCCGTCTTTGAGAGAAAAAGGATCGCTTTGGTTTAGGTTTCAAACCGGATGCTAAGCAGATGAAGAAGGAGATGGAGAAGAAACAAGAAAGGAGAAATGCGGTGAATGGAGAAGACGTGAAGTGGGAACCGATGACATTTCCCACATATCTCACACTTTCGCATCGGGAGGATGATTTACCCGGAAAAGAGTCTCCTGAGGGAATGCTCTCACATCAATGCCATACACGATGAGGAGATTGATCAAAGAAGCTTGTCGGCATCCGCCCGTATATGAACACAGAAGCACATTAGACAATTGAATTTGCAAAGGAATTTCTGTAGTGTTTAGAGATTTTGCGAGTAATATTCAAACACTCTTGTTGTTTTAAGCCTAGAAACAATGAGATTTCTTTTGTGAAATAGGCTTATGTTCTGACATTTTATTTTAATAAAATGCATCTTCAATTCTACTAAATATTCTCTTATTTTACATTTTTACCATTTATTCTTTGTTCTCATTCATATCATGTGAATAATTATCCTCAAATTCATTTATTCTTTATACACCCTTGATACCCATTCTGGTCTCTAGACATCAATGATATGAGTAATGATACTCTGATTCGAGAGTCTGCTTTGAGCAAGACATGTGTTGAGAGGAATCTCGGGACTTTGGAAATGACACGAGAATGCAACTTGCCTCCTGGTTTGTTGAGAATGGTAGAGCGAGGAGAAAGACAGATCCTACCCCATAAAGAGTCGATAGAAATGGTGAGCCTAGGAGAGGGCAAGAGGTGAATGTTGGAACTTGTATTCTTCTGCAGAAACCAAAGGGACCTCATCGAACTACTCCATGAATTCAAGGATGTGTTCGCATGGTCGTACCAAGATATGCCCGGACTAAGATCGATATTGCGAAGACACCGATCGCCAATAAAGGAAGAATGCAAGCCAATCCAACGAAGCTCGTAAGAATGCGACCGGATGTCTTGTTAAAGATAAAAGAAGAAGTCGAGAAACAATTTAATCTAGGGTTCTTACAAGTGGTCAAGTACTCGGATTGGGTGGCTAACGTTGTCCCCGTCCCCAAGAAAGGCGGGAAGATGATGAATGTGCGTGGACTACAGAGACTGAACAAGGCCGGCCAAGGACAATTTTTATTTGCCTCACATCGACACTTTAGTAGACAATACAAAGCAGGTATTCATTATTCTCCTTCATGGATGGTTTTTGGGGTACAACCAAATAAAATGCACCCAAGGACATGGACAAGACAACGTTTATAACCATGTGGGAACATTTTGCTACAAGGTAATGCCATTTGGGCTAAAAATGCAAAGGTAGCGGCATATCGGAGAGCCATGGTAACCTTATTCCATGACATGATGCATGGGAAATTGAGGTTTACGTCGACGATATGATCGCCAAATCTGAATCGAAGAAGAGCATGTGCGAGTCTTGAAAAAATTGCTTTTGAGGTTTGAGAAAATTTCGATTGAAGCTTAACGCGTCAAAGTGTACCTTGAACTCGATGCGAAAGTTGCTCGGGTTCATAGTCAGTGAAAAGGGGATTGAGGTTGACCCAGATAAAGTCAGAGCCATACAAGAATTACCTCCACCACGTACCCAAAAAGAAGTTAGAGGTTTCTTAGGAAGGCTGAATTACATCGCTCGGTTCATTTCACAACTGACCGAGAGATGTGACCCCATATTCCGTCTCCTCAAGAAACACAACCCAGGCACGTGGGATGAAGAGTGCCAAAAGACCTTCGAAAAGGTGAAACGATACCTGTCTCAGGCCCCGGTATTAATGCCGCCTCAACCAGACAAGCCCCTCATCCTTTACCTAACAGTGACTTGATAATTCGATGGGATGCGTGCTGGGTCAACATGATGAATCGGGGAAGAAAGAAAAAGCAATATACTACCTTAGTAAGAAATTCACCGCATGTGAAATGAGGTACCCGCCAATCGAGAAATTATGTTGTGCCTTGATTTGGACAACTCGAAGGTTGAGGCAGTACATCTTTGTATCATCGACATGGCTTATCTCAAAGCTAGATCCCTTAAGTATATGATGGAATCTACCACCTTGAATGGAAGGATGGCGGTGGCGATCCTACTTCTCGAATTTGACATCGTTTATGTAAACCAAAAGGCGGTAAAAGGGAGCGCGATAGCGAACTTTCTAGCCGATGAGAGCCCTTGAAGACTATGAGCCCTTAGATTTTGATTTCCTAATGAAGACTTGATGTCGTGGCGGACATTGAAGAAGATACCTCTGAAGACTATCCTTGAAACTAAATTTTGACGGGCATCAAATCTGGTGGGCAATGGAATTAGGCGATCTGATATCCCCAAAAGGAGGCCATTATCCATTCACTTGCAAACTGGATTTCATTGCACTAACAATATGGTGAATATGAAGCTTGCATCATGGGGCTCTGTATTATCGAATACAAAATCGGGTATTAGAAGTCTATGGAGATTACGCCACAGTAATCTATCAACTCAAAGGAGAATGGGAAACTAGGGATCCAAAATTGGTTATCTATAAAAGATTGGCCCAAGAACTTGTCAAAGAGTTCGATGACATCACTTTCAATTACACCTTGGGGACGAGAATCGGATGGTCGATGCTCGCCACCCTAGCTTCCATGGTCCGAATAAATGAAAGCGAAGATATGAAGCCAATACAAATGAGCATTCATCAAGACCCGATTACATTGCTACAATATCGAGGAAGAAGGAAAAACTAGCCCACCGTGGTACCACGATATATTGCAGTATTTAAAGAATCGTGAGTACCCTAATCAAGCCACCGAATGAAAAAAAAAGACGCCGAGGAGATTAGCACGTGATTACGTCTTGGATGGAGAAGTCTTATACAAGAAAAGGAAGGATCAAGTCTTTGCTAAGGTGTGTGGACACCACCGCTAAGTTAATCTAGAAGAAGTCCATGAAGGTGTCTGTGGGACTCATGCTAATGGTTTCACAATGGCGGACAAATAATGAGGTTCGGATATTATTGGTCCACCATGGAGGGAGATCATCAACTATGCCAAAAATATCATAAATGCGGTTATGGAGACAAGATTCACGTACCCGTCACCTTTACATGTTATGACTTCGCCATGGCCATTTTCCATGTGGGGCATGGGCGTCATTGGGCCAATATCTCAGAAGGCATCGAATGGGCATCGATTCATCTTTGTGGTCATCGACTACTTCACAAAATGGGTAGAGGTCCTCATATGCTAACGTCACTAAATCGGCGGTTAGTCGATTTTTGAAGAAGGAAATCATTTGTCGATATGGAATGCCCGAAAGAATCATATCGGACAACGCTACGAACTTAAACAATAGCACGATAGCGAGGGTTTGTAGCCAATTCAACATCAAACACCACAATTCATCACCGTACGCCCAAAAATGAATGGGGCGAAGGAAGCGACCAACAAAAACATCAAAAGATAGTGGGAAAGATGGTCGAGACTTACGAGATGGCATGAGAAGTTGCCGTTAGCACTTATGCTTATCGAGCGTCCGTCAGAACCTCTCTTTGAGCAGCGCCTTTCTCATTGGTCTATGGGATAGAGGCGGTTCTACCTATTGAAGTGGAAATACCTTCTCTCGAGTATTGTCGAAGTGAAACTAGATGAAGTTTGAATGGATCCAGCTCGATATGACCAGTTGAACTTAATTGAAGAAAAGAGATTGAGGGCTATCCGTCACGGTCGGATGTACCAAAAGCGAATGATGCAAGCTTACAACAAAAGGTTCGCCAAGGAGTTCCACGAAGGGACCTCGTCTTGAAAAAGATCCTTCCATACAAAAGGACCACAGAGGAAATGGATACCGAATCGGGAAGACCGTATGTGGTAAAGAAAGCTTTCGGGAGGTGCATTGATTACAGCAGAGATGGGCGGAAAAGTTTACCCAATCCGTGAACTCAGATTCATTAAAAATACTTTGCTTAAGATAGAAGAAGCCAAGGTGAAAACCCGCAGGGCACTTTGAGACTTGAAAAAAAAAGCGGAGAGGCCAAGGTGAAAACCATAAAAGGGCACCTTGAGACCAAAGGGCTTTGAGTTGAAAACCCAAAAGGGCGGCTCAAATTTTGAATGGACACGTCGCGATCTCGTGGCGCCATAATCAACGAAGAGGAAATACGCGCATATCGGGCATCGACAAAATACTTGAGTCTTCTAAACACATGACAGCTCAGGCGGTCTTCTTGAAGCTTGTATATAGAAGCCCAATTGGCGATGTCTAGGCGTCGATCCATGTTGTTATTTTACCATTTTGAGTCCTTTTCCCAAAAAAAGGAGGAATATGTCCCAATCAATTTTCTTTGTTTCATAGATAAATTCATTTTGATTCTCTTTGAAATCGATCTCTTGTTATCCATCATTAACATGATGCATTAAAAAACAAATTGATGAACTAATGATTTCACAAAAGAAAGTTCCACGTATCACTTTGGAAATCTCTAGATAAGGAAGCCAAAACAGAACAGTTGTTTAGAACTTCCATGAACACAAGATGATCATTGGAGAAAAGGGTCTCAATAAAGACCATTTCTATGAAGTTTCTCTTGGATTCATTAATTGTGGCAAGGGTAAATAATGTTGCTTGGTCACTTTTTTTTAAAAAAAGTAAGACAGAATAATTTTCGATAAGAAAAAACTTTAAATGGTTGAGAGTCGAACAAACCAAGTCAAACATTAAATCAAGAAGGAGTTGTGGCTCCAGGGAAAGCGGCTAGAAGTCAAAGCGGACACATGTTCTAAGGCCTAAAATAGGCTTCGAAAGTTCCACGAGGGCAAGCCATTCATGCGAAAATGGTCAGCGAGAGGAAACAAAGATAAAACCTTGATGGACAAATGAGTGATAACACCTTAAATAGGAATCATACTCATAACATTCGACTCATCATACTCATGGCATCCTAATCATTAGGCATAAATATGTATTCATTCTCGGAGGATCGTCCTCAAGAAGGACAATACGGTTGAGCGAGATCCGTCTCCCCGAGTATGCGGTGGAGCGGATCAAAGATAGCCGATTTGACCTTCTTGAAGTTGCAAGCGGTCGAAGATAATGATTTGACATTCACGAAGTTGCGAGCGGATCAAAACTTCGATCTGGTGATCCTTGAGTTTGCAAGGATCAGTTGAAGAAAGCAGATTTGGCGTTCACGAAGTTGCGAAGCGGATCAAAGACTCGGTCTGGTGACCCTTGAGTTTGCGGGATCGGATCAAAGATAGCGATTTGACCTTCTTGAAGTTGCAAAGTAGATAGAAGATAACAGATTTGACATTCCCGGTTCTGAGCGGATCAAAATTCATCTGGTGATCCTTAAGTTCGCAGGATCGAGTTGAAGAAAGCGGTTGGCGTTCTGAAAGTTGCGAGGCGGATCAAAGACTCGGTCTGGTGATCCTTAAGTTTGCAAGGATCGGATCGAAGATAGCGATTTGACCTTCTTGAAGTTGCAAGAAGCGGATCGAAGATAACAGATTTGACATTCTGAAGTTGCGAAGCGGATCGAAGACATCGATCTGGTGATCCCTAAGTTTGTAGGGATCAGTTGAAGAACCTGATTTGACATTCACGAAGTTGCGGAAGCGGATCGAAGATATCGGTTAGGTGGTCCTTAAGTTTGCGAGGATCAGATTGAACAAAGCGGATTTGGCGTTCCACGAAGTTGCGGGAGCGGATCGAATACATTAGTCTTGTGATCCACGAATTTGTAGGGATCAGATTGAAGATAGTAGGTTTGACATTAGGAAGTTGCGGGAGCGGATCGAAGACAACAAGTCCGGCGATCTTGATGTTACAAGAGTGGATCGAAAGAAGCGGTCGAAGATGCAAGACTTATCTCCTAAAGGCGCAACAACAAATTGGAGATGCAAGTCCTACCACTTGAGAAGCGATGGTGCGAGTCAAAGTAACGAGATGGGATGGATGAAAAGAAGCTACAAAAGAAGTCGGGCTTAGCGAGGCCGGGCAAAATTGGGCCTTTTGAAAGTCTTTGCTCCATTCTCGTTACGATAATGAGCAAAGAGGGCAATTTATGAGCCCATTTGCCCGCCCATTTCACAATCCCATTAGACCAAACCCAAAACACTAGACCCAACACCAACCCAAGACCCAAAATTAAAACCAGCAGCCCACTAACCTAACCAATCATTGATTGCTTAACCAATCATTGATTGCTTAAACACCCCAAAATAGAAAAATAAACAAAACACAAAAAAATCGCAAACCCTAGGTGCGCGCACCTAAGGTCTTCTACTCGACTTTGCCGCGTCTTCTCGCCTCGATAGCATCTACCACCGCCTCGTCATGTCGCCAGCCCAAGCACCGCAAACATTAAACAAGGCGAGACGAGCAGGAACAAGTTGTAAACTACATGGCTATATAAGCGATTCAAACCATTGTAATAGAGGATTTTTTTTGGAGAAAAGCAGAGAAAATCAAAAAGGGAGATTTTTGAATTCAAGAAAGAAAAAAGCGAATCTTGAGAAATTACAAAGCAAGATCGAAACTGAAAGGTGGATTTTCATTTTTTACTTTCTATTTCACTATCTTCTATTTATTTTTATTGTTTTCAAACTCTTAAAAACGAGCAATAACAAAGAAAAAGGAAGAAAAGAAACTCACAAAGTCCCCAAGGTTCTCGTCGGGCGCTTTCCTCCGTCGTCGAAGAAGCGGATCGTCGGGCTAAAAGAGAGAGCAGAGAGAGAAAAGAAGGAAGATGGGGGCTCTGCTTTTGTTAAAAAAAAGAACTTATAAGTTTTAAAAAAAAAAAGATGAGTGATAAAATTTTTTTAATGATGTAATTAATGCTAGTGGAGGCCAGCGCATTGACATTGATGGTGATATCGCCTATTCAACAAATGGGGAATTTATGCGCTTAGTCCTTCTCATTTCCGGGCTCCTGCAATCAAGTTTTCGTGTTCTTTTAATTTGGCCCTAAATGTCCATTCGATTTCGATTAAGTCCCCCTAACTGCTGCGCGTTTTGACAAAAGGGATTAATTGCTATTTTGGTCCCTCTTCTTTTCATGCGTGTTTCAAATAAGTCCCTTTTCTTTTGTTTTATTTCAAATTAACCCCAATACTCCTATTTTATGCAATTTAATTACCTTAAATTATTTTTGCAATATTTTAGTTTTTTTGTTACTACATCATTGTCATTACTATTATTATATTTTTTGTATATGTTTTATTGTTATTTTGTCTTATTAATTTTATTATTATTACTTATTTTGATTATATATTTATTATTATTACTTCGTTATTATTATTTACTATCACACTCGTGTATGTCACTATTGTATTTTATTTTATTTTACTTTATTTTTTATTGTGACTAAGATTATTATTTTATTATTTGTTAATTATGTTATTATTATTGATATCTGTTTTATCATCATCATTACTACTATTATTTTATGTGTTTATGTTTACTTATTTATTTCATATGTATTTTTTATTAGTACCGTCATTTTTATTGTCGTCATTATTTTATTTTCCATTTCAAGTATCATCTCTATTATCTTGCCATTGTAACCTCTTATTTTATTTATTTATTTATTCATTTTTATTACTATTTAGTGTTATCATAATATTATTATTTATATTTTATTTTAACATTCACATCCATATTTGTCATCTTTGTTTTGTACAATATTTTGAACAAAGCATCCTTTGTAAAATTATCGTATTTAAATCTAAAAATTTTCAAAATGAGGCAATGTTTGGTATTTAGAAACTAGAAATAGTGCCCTAACGTCTTTGAGTTGCGATTTTTTCGTTTGACTAAATAACTTAACATCCCTTTTACGGTTGTGCGAATCACGAGATGACTTTGGTTACGAGAGATTAAAACATCGTGTCCTAACGTCTTGGATGTGATGTTTATATCTTTTCGGGACAAAGAAATTTTGAATTTTGACTCAAACCTTTTCTTAAATTCAATCCCATACGATGCATTTTGAAAAGTCATTACACTCTGTTCAAAGATTTTTAAAATAAAGGCAATATTTTGTATTTAGGAATTGGGAAATAGTGCCCTAACGTCTTTGAGTTGCGATTTTCCGTTTGACTAAATAACTAAACATCCTTTTGATAAACTTATTAAAACCATGAGATAGCTTTGATTACGAAGGTTTAGAGCATCATGTCCTAACGTCTTTGGATGTGATGTTCAGTATCCTCTCGAACAAAGAAATCTCAAAATTATGGCCCTAATTATCCAAACATTTTTAAAGGATCGTATCTTAAAACCTTTTAAAATTTCCGACACTAAGACTCTAATTAATCATTTTGGTACCAATTTTGGGCGTGTCGAGGTGCTAACCCTTTCTCGTCATGAATCGACTCCGGACCGACTTTTAAAATTTCGCGGACCAAAAACACTTTTTTAGTAAAGCAAAAGCGTTTTATGAAAATAAAGGTGATCCGATCACACCAAAATAATGGTTGATGGCGACTCCGTTTCATTTCTATTTTCAAAACCCAACGTCGAACCCGTTTCGTTTTGTTCTCAAAAAAATGGTTACGACAATTTCAATCTATCATTGTATTAACAATAAAAAGTTATTATCATCGTCTACTTTTTATTATTACTTATGATTATTATATTTTTATTATAATTGAGGATAGAGTTTTGTTTAGATATATTCATGGGTCACATTATTTGCCAAAATTTAAAAGATCATTAGAAATTTGAGAAAATTTAGATAAAATAAATAATCTTATTTAAAATATGTATTTAGGTTTAATCTAAATTTATGTTGTTTGTATTGGATTGACTGGTTGTACCAGGAATCAATAAGGGTATTGATCTGAAAAGAGGCTTTGAACCAATTGATCTAAGAATTGGTATGAACTGGTTGAATTGGGAGATTGAACTTGTTAAACTGAATTTTTAATTTATTATTATTTTAATTTTTTAATCGAAGTATTTGAATTGATCTAACCAATTGAACGTACGAACCGATAGACTAGCCTATTTGAACACAGATCTGGTTTCAAAAACATTGACTTAAACATTAAGGGTACGTTTGGTTCATTGTAATGGAATAGGGTTGTAATTGAATAGAGTTGTAATGGAATAGAGTTCTAATGGAATATAGTTGTAATTAGTAATTCAATTGTTTGGTTGAATGGAATAGAATAAAGCTGTAATAAAATTCATGTGTTTGGTTGAATGGAATAGATATTGTAATAGTAGAAGAAAAAAGGCTTAAATGACCAAAATACCCTTAACAAAATTTAATTATATTTTAATATAATTATTGTTATTATTATTATATTTTAATAGGATTATTATTAAATTATATAATAAATAATAAATAATTTAATTATATTTTAATATAATTATTATTAAATATGAATTAATAATAATATATAATATATAGTATTAGAAAAATAATATACAACCCACTTTATTATTTTTAAACTGCAATGCATATCTAATGTGCTAGAATATTATTAGCGAAACAAATAATTTAATTATCCTCTAAACCAAAAAGCAAAAGATTAGAAGTAATAAATAACTTGAGAATTATATTTTATGTCCAAACATAATTTCATACATTAACAAAAAGTTATATGATGTCGTTAACTTATACGTCATAATCTATATGTTAAATTTTACAGCATCAAAAAGTTACATAGGATGTCCAAACATAATTTCATACATTAACAAAAAGTTATATGATGTCGTTAACTTATACGTCATAATCTATATGTTAAATTTTACAGCATCAAAAAGTTACATAGGATGCCGGCTACTGAAGATAAGTGATACTTCAAAAGCTGGATTGCCTCCCTTATGCCATGATCGTGCAACTCGACCAGCATTTCTTCTTCCATCTCGGTGTTCCTGAAAAATACAATCGTGAAAACGATAATAGAGAGTGAGAGCGAATGAAAGAACCAATAAGGTTCTTCTGCAAACATGGTCGAAGAAGAAGAAGCTAACCAAGTTTCAAAACTCTTTAATTGGATTCTTCATCTACTTGGTGAGCCTTTTCTTGAAGAAATTGTCCATGCCACACCAAAATCCTTCATTAGAGTCATTTAACTTGTATATTAACACCCAATTACCTAACACCGAATGCTTATTGAAACTTGTATTTTTAAGTTTAAATTAAAAAACAAAGCTCCTACAGCCAGATACGCATTGCTAACAAAGTTGAACATCTGACACCAAAGCTTAGCATTGGAAAAACTTCCTTTCACTCGGTTTACTATTCTTTGTCTACTTTATCCGTAAGTTCCCAGGAAAAATAGGTTAATTTAACTTGTATCTCGATCCTTTTGGAAGCAAAGAGTATCTACGAAACACGCATATATGTTACCTGTTCGAGAATTTTATTTGCTTGATCTTGATCCCCCTTAACAAAAGCATCAACAACCTGACAAAGAACATATAGAAGTTAAGAATATAAAAGGGATTGATATCGTATAAACAACATCGGACATTTGAGAAAAGTTTGTGCAAATACAAAGGACTGACATTTTGAAAACTCAAGACTTATAGCTTTATAATATTCCTTCATTGTAGCCCTATATTCCTTCACGACTCTTCAAAGAAACTGGAAACTATCTTCTTCTTCTTCTCCTTCTTCTTCATATGCAAGTGAACATCGAAACAAGGTAAACTAAAATTCACATATAAAGTAAACATCGACCGGTCAAGAAGCTTTTCCATGCTCTTTTAAGTCAACAGAGAAGCAAGGAATATCCATCAGTTCTAACAAGTTCAAACATACCATAGTAAATAGAGAAATGTCATTCACAACCGTTAAGAAAACCTTTAGGATTATCATATTTCGCAATGTAAACCACTATTAAAAGGCTAATGAACAATAATAAAATAACAATAGAAACTTAATTTTCCCAAATAATGCACGATAAATTGCACTAACAAAGCTTAGTAATTGCATATCTGTTTAATACGAACTTAAGATCCTCTAAAACGAGGACATTGTTCATAGTTCCATACCTTTTGCATGTTGTATCCACATTTATCTGCATATTAAAAAATAAAACTTGATTAGCAGCTAGACAAATGTAATATTGACTTAGAATTCAATTAACAATGATGTATGATTTCGTATGAAGGTTTACTGAGAACTTCTTGAATCGCATCCCTTTCCAATCGAAATTCCTCCCCTAGCATATTGAAAAGAAAATCTTCCATATCCTTGTACATATAGTCCTCGTTCCGACTACTGGATTCAAATTCTTCACCCCAAAACAAAGACATTAGTATCTCCTTTGAGTCCACTTTCATAGGTTTGGTTCCCAAATACGAACCATTAGCCAAATGACAGATTTCATAAGCCCCTTTCCTAGCATGCTTGAAATAGTGCCTCCTGAAACCGGTCTCGCCTTTTGCTTCGGAGATCTTAAATCCCCATTTGCTTGACAAGAACTCTGAAAACTATTACAACAAGATGATTCCATAGGTTCATACTTTTTCCCATTGCCACTACACTCATCAGTAGTGGCTGAAACCGGTTGATCCGCTGTAAAAACATCACAATGCTTGTGAATACTTTTTTGAACTTTTAACATAACTTGATCCTGAAGTTTCATCTTTTTCACCTTGTTGTTAGATTGATCAGTGGAAACTAAAGGAGGGATCCCCTGCATTTCACATAGAATTAAACCAGCCAAATATGGATTCCGGTCAACCTCACAGTAAGCATAAGCAATGTCATTAAGAGAAAAAAATGGATTCGAAAGCATCGAGCAAAATTTTTAATGCCTTCTCCTCATTATTTTGCAATCCATTCAAGTTAGAAACCTCCATTTACTGGAAATAAGAAAGGATTCAACGACAAGATTTATATATTTAAACAAAGAATTTGTCCTCCATGATCAGCATTAGAACATTATTGAAAAGAACATGGATTTGCAACATACATGAATTACCGAAATCACCAGAAAAGTAAAATCAAAACATAGAAAATAAATAAATAAATAAGAAACAAATTACCCTTTTGTTTAAGTTAATAGTAAAAGAAAGTTAAAATTTCAATTGAGAAAGAAATTTTAGAAATCCAAATCAAACCCATTGAATTTTTTTTTTCAGAAATCCAAATCAAACCCAAGAACCAAAGACTCATATTTTTCAATTTTCAAGTTCTTGAATTTTACACATGGAAATTGATGTTTACCTAGAGACGAATTCAACGTTTTGAGCTTTCCTTTCCCTAGATTTGATAGAAAATGAAAAGTGAAAGTTTGGAAGGAAATGGTGAAAGAAAGCCGTCCCAATTTGTGGTTTTTGATGGGTATGCTGGGAAGAAAAAAGGTTTTAAGTGGTTCATTGAATTGCTGAATAACCATTACAATGGTTTACTGCTGAATAGCTATTCAGCAGTTTCAACAAATAGTGAGGGAATGAAGATTAGGTATTCGGTGGGATGAATTGAACCAAACAATGGAGGGGTGATCCCTCAGAATTTAGATGTAACTGCATAGCAATTCCATTGAACCAAACATATTGTAAGTATTTTCAAGTTAATCAACATCTGAGTATGGCTCAGTTGGATTTAGACCTGTTGATGGGCAGGACACTCGTTCAAGTTTAAATACCCGTATGAAAAGTAGAACAGTTTGAACAAAAATATAAGTATGAAAAATAGGTTGGATTTAAAAGTAAGGTTTATTTTTTAAACGGGTTCAGCCTCAAGATAAAATTTTTGTCTAAACTTAGTCTGACTTGAATCTGTCTTTTTTTTTTTTTTTCTATCATTTTGTTATTCTATTACTATTATTTTATTATTATTATTTATATATTATATATTTTTATTTTTTATTAATTTTTTAGATATTTATTTATTAAATTGTAACTATTTTAATAGTATCTATAAAATTTTTTAATTTATTTTCAATTTAATAGAAAATATTTATTTTAATAATTTTAATCTATTTAACTTACAGTATTTTTAAATTTATTTTATATAAAAAATAATATGATTTTTTTAATATAAGTGAACTAGGTCGAGTTCGAATTTAGCGCATTTTATTTGAATTAAGCTTAGATAAAATTTATATCCATTTTTGAGTCAGGTCCAGGCCTAAAAATAAGTTTAAATTTTTATATCTGTCCGACTCGACCCATAATCAAGTCTAATTGAATTTCACCGACTTTGAAATGAGAACAATAATCTCTACTCTGAAACCCAAACACCAGATCGCTTCTCCTCCCCATATATACACATTTCCCGCTTAAGTCCCTAGCTTCTTCACCTCTAGGGTTTACACCAGCCGCTCGCCAGTCCAGCGTTTCTATCAGGTAATTCATTTTCCATTCGATTTAGTACTTAAATTTCTTATATCGGAGCTTAATTTCTCGCCTGAGTCTGCAAAATGCTTTCTCTTTGCAAATTGGCTTTAACTTAATGGATTCGTTAAACAGGAAGAATGGCTGTCCCTTTGCTGTCGAAGAAGATTGTGAAGAAGCGTGTTAAGAAGTTCAAGAGACCACAAAGTGACCGCAAGATCTCCGTCAAGGTTATTATACCAAAAGAAAACTCTTATCTTACAGTATTTTACTGTAATTTGTAGATCTCCCTAGCTGAAGATTGTGCTTTTCCCTTAAAATGTTAGTGGACTTCGTAGTTCTCTTTTTTCTGCTGTTTAAATGTGGATTTATTACTGGTAGAAGCCTAAAAGCCTAGGATTATTTTGTTTAGAATTTTTCAAGTTGATGGATAACAAGACTGCCACTGGATGTGCAATATTTGGGGTTGTCTGATCAGCTGACCGGGTTTGAATTCATTTAACTTAAATGTGCTTCAACGTGAGAAACATTAGCAGAATTAGCATACTTCTTGCTGTTTGTGTTTTACGATGATCACTATTCACTGTTACGATCCTTAAGGCTCCTTTTAGGTGCACATATGAATTGCTTGGGGCAATTGCTTAATCTATAAGTTACTGGTTTTATTGATTGTAAGTGGAATAATATTCGTGTAAAAGCAATGTCGATCTTTTTATTGATACTTATTTCACACCATATGAGCCTAGCCTCACATTATTTTCTTGATTTATCTAGATGAAGCAAATACAAGTATTGAAATATTTTCTTTCTTTTTTCTTTAGTGTCAATAGATTTTATGCAGTGTAAACCTTTTAAATACATGCTCATGTAACTTCAGAATTAGTTAGGATGTCATCCAGCTCCTGGGTAATTTCTCCTTTAAGTCTTCACTTGTAACTTGTCACTTGTAACGGTGTATGTTGATTGTTCTTTTTGTTTCAGTGGTGTGTTGAAACTGATCTCTTTACATTCATGCTTCTGTGTTATTTGGATGTGCAATGCCATCCTTCAGCTTTTGTATCGTATGGTCTTGAAATATGTTTATGACAACATTTTGGTGCATCCCGATTTGTTAAAGTCTCGTTTAGGCCCAAAATGCTTAAACTAGCTCTCTGCAATATTGTTAATAATCTTATATTTCCAGACAAACTGGCGAAGGCCCAAGGGTATTGACTCTCGTGTTAGGAGGAAGTTCAAGGGATGCACTTTGATGCCCAACATCGGTTATGGGTCAGACAAGAAGACTCGCCACTATCTTCCCAACGGGTTTAAGAAATTCGTCGTGCACAATGTCCAAGAGCTAGAACTTCTCATGATGCACAACAGGTATAATACATGATTTTTAACACTTTCTTTTGATCATCATTTTTCTAGATTGTTATTGATTGTTACTGCATTATCAGGACATACTGTGCTGAGATAGCACATGATGTTTCGACGAAGAAGAGGAAGGAAATTGTTGAGCGAGCTGCTCAGTTGGATGTTGTCGTTACCAACAAATTGGCTAGGTTGCGCAGCCAGGAGGAGGAGTGAAGGTCGGTTCTTGAATGTTGATTTTGCTCTTTTTTAATATGATATTTTCTTTTATAGGAAGTAAGAACTTTTGGTCCTATGTTTTGAAGTGTTATTTTTATCGGAGTAGTATTCTCTCTTTTGTTGTGATTTGAATATAAAACCCCATTTCTAATTTAAAAGCATGCTTGATGTTTTAAGGGACTTCTTTGACCATGCTTTTTAACTTCAATAATGAAAGGTTTAAGATATTGGCAAAGTTGTTTGAACTGGATTGGAATCCGGTTGGGGAAAGGGAATTGAATTGGTTTATAATGGAACTCGTACGGACCAGATTTTT
Organism: Gossypium rotundifolium; assembly: GCA_025506655.1. NCBI lineage: Eukaryota > Viridiplantae > Streptophyta > Magnoliopsida > Malvales > Malvaceae > Gossypium > Gossypium rotundifolium. The sequence goes on from CP106728.1 coordinate 25,205,494, forward strand.
AATATTAAATATACTTTTTTAAATTTTTAAAATTTGTTTAATGATTCATTTAATTGAACCATTTAAATTAATGGTTTAATTGATTCAACTAACGGTTCGTTTGGACGCTGGGTTGATGAGTTAATTAACCTTAACCAAATCATAGGTTTTTGTTTTTTTTTTTTTGGAAATTTGTGTTTGGGAAAGTGGTGGATCGGTTTTTCAATTAAATTTTTCGGGTAATATCTGCCGTGTCGATATATTTACGAAAATACGTCTATTATTTTATAATTTTTTTATGTTTTTATTTGTAATTTTTTAATTTTATAATTTTTAAATTCAAAAGATTTTATACTATATGTTGGGTTAAATTTGTAAAATCAATATATCACAAAACAATTTAAAATAAAAGTATAGAGAAGAATGATAAATATACAAAATAAAAATAGTGAAATTTTAATGGGAAATAACATATGTAACAACGAAAACATTATGCATTCTCAAATCGAAACCAGTAATAATGGTATTAGGCCCAAAACTTTGAAATGTGTAGGGAAAAACATATGTAACACCCATCAAAATAGGTGTTTCAATATATATTTATATTTTAATTTTATAGATTCATCACTTTATAATAATAATTACCGTCATATAATTAAATGTTAGTGGTTTTGCCTTTGAGATTAGGGTTTGATTATTCTTTTACTCAAATTTCTATATATATATATATATTTGTTATTTAATGTTGTTTTAAACTTTTATTATTTTTAATTAATATTTTTAATCTATTAGCTCCTAGTTAAAAAATAGTGATTTCATCTCTAAATCTCAAGTTTTATTATTGTTTGATTTGATTTTATAAGATAAATAAAAATAAAAACTTAAAATGATATATATTTTAATTAAAAACATTAACTAAAAATAAAAAGGGCTTAAAACAACATGAAATAAAAATACAAATTTACTTAGAAGAGGAATCGAGCCCAAGACTTAAGGACAAAATCACTATTATTTAACCATTTACTTAAAAAACTAATGCATTAATTGCATTAATTAAAAATAATAATAAAAAGTGTAAAACAACATTTAATAAAAAAATACAAATCTGAGTAGAAAAAGAATCAAACCCTAAACTCAAAGAAAAAATCACTAATATTTAACCATCTAATCAAATGAACTAATGTGTTAATAGAAAACGCGGCCTATAGGATGTGCTTTTTGTCATCTCAACTAAAAACGAGTCTTGCTAGACACGTTTTCTATTTTTCTTTTCAAAATTGAACTATTTCCTTAAATATTAAAAGAATCGGCTTAAAATCCTAAATAACTTTTAAAATTGACATATTCTGCTAAATTACTCGAGGATATGGTGTTGGTGGGAGAGATGATTGGAATTGAATATAAAGTTAAGATGTTACACAAACACAAAGGTAATAGCAATTTTCAATTTTAATTAAAAAATTCAAAAAAATTAACCTATTTAGTTTTTTCTATTTTAGTTTAGTCGGTGGGACGGGTTGGTCGGTAAGACAATAAATAAATAGAATGTTCGATAAATAGTTCAATCTCTGTTTGCTTATGTTCATTTATTGAGCTAACTAAATGTATATGAATAAATATTTTGAGGCTCGTTTATCAGATGAACTAAACACGAGCAAAGATTGTTACAAGCTCTTTCATGTTGGATTAAAACTTGTTTATTATTTGATTATTATATGTCAATAAAAATATTTTTATTATTTGTGTGCTTATTTTATTTATTTATAATATATTATTAATATTTACATTCGATTATTTTATGCCTAAAATTAAGAGACCTGTATATTTGTTTGGTCTATTATTAATGAATATTATTTGTAAAATGTTCAATTATATATTCGTAAATATATTCATTTAACTTAATTAAACAAACATAAACACACATATTTTTAAATAAGCGAATATGAACACAATTTAATAAATGAATTTAATCCAACTTATATAATAAGCGTTGAATTTCAAGTCAGGCTTTGAATCCAGCCCCCCTAAGGGCTGGGCTTTGAAATGAGAACAATAATCTCTACTCTGAAACCCAAACACCAGATCGGTCCTCTTCCTCATATATAAACTGTTCCAGCTTAAGCCCCTTTCTTCCCCACCTTTAGGGTTTACAACAGCCGCACACCGGCCTAGCGTTTCCATCAGGTAACTCATTTTTCATTCGATTTATTGCTTCAATTTGTTATATCGGAGTTTAAATTGTCGTTTGAATCTTCGAAATGCTTTCTCTGCGAATTGGTTTTCATTTAATTGATTCGTTAAACAGGAAGAAATGGCGGTCCCTTTGCTGTCGAAGAAGATTGTGAAGAAGCGTGTTAAGAAGTTCAAGAGGCCTCAAAGTGACCGCAAGATCTCCGTCAAGGTTATAGCAAAAGATAATTCTTATCTTTCTTATCGTATTTTACTGTAATTGGTATTACTGGGTTCTTTCTTACTGTGATCTTAATATCTTAATTGGGGGATCTCCCTAGCTGAAGAATATGTGTGGTTTCGCTTAAAATGCTATAGAGAATTGAGGTTACAAAGAAAAAATATGAATGCCGATTGAGTACTAGCGCAGGTGACATTGTTGCTGGGGGTTCAAGCGCAATTTAGAGGTTTGAAGAGGGTTTAGGTGTAGTTAAAGAATTGTATATATATAAAAGAAAAAATATAATCAATTCAGGGTGTTTCAATGGTGTATTCGTGTTTGCATTGTAGAAATTATTACAGAGGATGCTAGTGGTCTCCTCTGTTTTTTTTTTTCTTCTGCTGTTTTAATGTGGATTTTTTACTGGTAGAAGCCTAAAAGCCTAGAATTATTTTTTAAGACTTTTTCAAGTTGATGTATAACATGACTGCCACTGCACGTGCAATCTTTGGGGTTTCCCAGAATGGGTTTGAATTCATTTAACTTAATGTGCTATAATGAGAGAATGTTAGCAGAATTAGCACTCTTCTGACTGCTTGTTTTGCTCGATGATCATTATTCTCCATTAAGATCGTGAAGATTAGACATGGCTCCTTTAGGTGAGCTTATGAATTGCATATGAAAATTGCTTTATTGATATGTTATTCTGGTTTTATTGGTTGTAAGTGGAATAATATTTGTATAGAAGCAATGTCAATCATCTTGTTGATACTTATTTCTCACAATATGAGCCTAGCCTCACGTTATCTTTTCTATTTAACTAGGTGAAGCAAACATAAGTATAGAAATCATTTTCTTTCCTTTTTCCTTTTGTGTTAATAGATTTATGCAGGGTAAACCTTTTAGATACATGCTTATGCGACTTCACATTTAGTTAGGATGTAGCGGAGAAGGATTATTGTTCTTTTTGTTTCAGTGCTGTGTTGAAACTAAGCTCTTTCTTTCATGCTTCTGCTTCTGTGTTATTTTGATGTCCGATGCCATGCTTCAGCTTATATGTCATATGGTCTTTAAATATGTTTATTACAACAATTTGGTGCATCCTTCTTAGTGTAAGTCCTCGGTTAGGCCAAAACCACACAAACTAGCTCTCAGCAATGTTGTTAACAAACTTACATATTTGCAGACAAACTGGCGAAGGCCCAAGGGTATTGACTCCCGTGTTAGGAGGAAGTTCAAGGGATGCACTTTGATGCCCAACATCGGTTATGGGTCAGACAAGAAAACACGCCACTATCTTCCCAATGGGTTTAAGAAATTCGTGGTGCACAATGTCCAAGAGCTAGAGCTTCTCATGATGCACAACAGGTATAATACATGATGTTTAACCCTTGTTTTGATCAGCAATTTTCTAGATTGTTTCTTATTATTACTGCATTCTTAGGACATACTGTGCTGAGATAGCACATGATGTTTCAACGAAGAAGAGGAAGGAAATCGTTGAGCGAGCAGCTCAGTTGGATGTTGTTGTTACCAACAAATTGGCTAGGTTGCGCAGCCAGGAGGAGGAGTGAAGGTCGGTTCTTGAATGTTGATTTTGCTCTTTTTAATATGATATTTTCTTGTTTAGGAAGTAAGAACTTTTGGTCCAATGTTAAAATTATTATATTTTTATCTGAGTAGCATTGTCTCTCTTTTGCATTGATTTGAGTATAGATCCCCATTTCTAATTTAATGTATGCTTGATGTTTTGAGGGATCTCTTCTTTGTCCATGCTTTTCTACAATAATGAAAGGTTTAAGATACTGGCAAGGTTGTTTGAACCTGTCCAGCTGGTTGAATAGGAAATAGTCAGGGTATTGGTCCAGAGAATGGAATTAAATCAGTTGACTTGAGAACTGGTTTGACCATTGGTTAGGGTTGGTTTTTAATTTTTAATAATTAAATATATTTTAAATTTTTAAATAATTTATTTAATCAAATCCAACGGATCGACCATTTGTTAGGGGTTGGGTTTTTTTTTTTTGGCATTTGGGACGGTTGTGGTCCTGTGGACAAATACTAAATCCACTGGCAAGTAAATGCATAGATCAAATCCATTAAATTCGTTATTTAATTTTTTATAAGAATAAATTCTATTTTTGTTTTTGAAATTAAAAAACTTAAGTGACAATCGATTAGATAATAATACTAAAAACAAACAAATAAAATAGTTTGTTAGAAAATCAGATATGGGTACGAGGAAAATCATTTAAGTATTTGATTTAAAATAGAATTTATAAATATTTATTAATAATATTATCAATTGAACTTTAATTGTTAAATTGATTGAGATAAAATTTTTAAAATTTAATTCGTATTCACAATATCGCACGACCCCAGAGCCTTTAATTTGTAATTTGCATGGTCTTTCACATGTTTTTTGAATATACTTCGTATGGTTTCATATCAAATTGCCTTTAGACTTTTAACTCGTAATCTTGCATGGTTTTTCACATGTTATTCAAGTTTTATAAACATTATCATAATTTAGATAGTTTGTTTTCCATTTTCATAGTTTATTCACATTTCTTTCTATATTTAATACCATTTTATGGTCATATTTTCGGCTCTATTAATCAAACACGGACTCAAGATCGGATAAACAAATTAAACCACTAACACACCAATATAAGTTGCACCTAATGTTCATCAGTACATTCAAAGTAGTATGCGCCCAACATTTATCAATATATAATCAAAGTAAAGTATGCCTAGCACTCATCGCTACGTATGAAGTAATATGCGCCCAACGTTCATCGATATATAACTGAAATAAATATCTCTATATAATAAATCCTATGATATGCCAACTATACCCATAACTCTATTCGAGACCGTTTAATAAAACATTTATAATATCAATATATATGTATTCATTTATATTTATTTTCAAATCATTTTTATAGTTTTTCACTAAATCACAACACGAACAGACATATACATATCAACTCAATAAATCGCTAAATCATAAGAATAAATATAAAGCTATATATATACACCTTAATTCGTTAAAGTTATTTTACCTTCCATGAAATTAAGCATTAACATTATGCCATGGTATAACCTGTTTCATCTAATAATGCTACTATGACTCAATTCATTATATTATAACAAAATTTATCTAAGCTTAATTACTAATTTACCATACACACACACATATATATATATATATAAATATAAACAATGACAGTTAGATTAATAATTTCACGAAATATTATCAAATGGAAATAGCTACACATTCCCATCGATCTATTAAGAAATTAATTAATAGCAATCCATCATTATCAAAACCTATCTATCTTTTATTATCAATATTTTTATAACTTAACTACTAAGAAAATATATGTAAATAAAGTAAATTATGGTAGCACAGACTGATCTCGCTATTTCACTCTCGTTTGACCCTCGATGTTCCAACCTCATCATTATTTGATTACAAAAATAGAATTAGATCTTATTCAATAAAAACATAATTTACAATCAAACATATTTGCATCCTTTACAATTAAGTTCCTTTATAATCTTATCATTCAAAATACTCGTATCTTGTTATTAACTTAATCGAATCAAAATCTAACTTCGTATTTATTCTTTAGGGATTTCATAGTATTAATCCATAGCATTAATTTTCAATATCTTTCATTCAATTCAAATTAACTTCCTACTTAAACTAAGCTCAACCGTCAAGATTCCATAGCTTCCTACAACAATTTCTCAAAATTCTTTACCATGATAACCATATTTCAATTATCCTTGGTTAAATAACCATCTAAGTCCTTGCTCAATTCTAAATCGATTTCCACTAGTTTAATACACCATCAATTTAGTTCTTATACTATTCAATTATTCCATTTAATTATTTACTAAATAAGTTCATTTCTAATTTAATTACTAAAATTTCTATTTAATAATTTTATACTACGCTTCATAATTGTTCCATTAAAAATTTGGATGACTTAGTTTAATAAATTCAATTCCATAATTGACTTTTTCAATACTAACAAAAATCGGATCATTATATATAAAGAGTATAAAATCATGACATATTTTAACTACTTTATTTGATTTCTTTTTACAGTCTTTTTAATGAAAAAAATAGAATAAAGAAAACAAATAGTCTAAGAGTAAAGGCTACAGATAATCTTAGCATTTTAATAATTTTTATTAAATATGAATAAGATTTTGAGGCTTGTTTATTAAATTGAATAAGAATAAAAGTTTTTTTTCCATTTAGGTTAATGAGTAAACTAGTTTATGTTCGTTTAAAGCTTATTTAAGATTATTATATATTAATAATTTTTTATTTGTATCCTTATTTTATTTATTTATAATATGTTATTAATATTTATATTTGATTATTTTATGTCTAAAAATAAGATACATGTTTATTTATTTATTATTATTATTAATGAACATTGTTCGTGAAAATGTTCAATTATATGTTAGCGAACATGTTCGTTTAACTTAAATAAACAAACATGAACATACATATTTCTAAATAAATGAACACAATTTTGAAATTCTTAATGAACATGAACCAAACATGAACAATCTTAAAATTAAACAAACAAACATGAATAGAGGTCTATTTGCTCAAGCTCGGTTCATTTACAATCCTATTGGTCGGTTTTGATATCATTTTAATTGCAATCAATTATTCATTTTTTAATCCTAGAACCGAACCGACTTATTTTATAATATTTTATTTTATAATATATAATAAATATGTAATCATATAAAACCAACCCAATAACCCTAAACCCAACCCAACCAAATCAAATCAGTTCGGTTTGGTCAAATTTCTCAATGGAAATCGGTTGGGTCGATTTTCTCATGTTAAAATTAGTTTAATCGGTTCGCAAAATTGACCAAACTAACCAATTAAGCCGATTACTCTCTCCTATTGGCAACTTTTTTTTATTATAATTATTAAATGTTTCATTTAATTGATCGAACAACTTGATATAAATCGAGCTTAATTTAAGTATTAAAATATTTTATTTGAATGGCTCTCAAGAAAAAAAAATCTTTTCATTTTAATATAAATATTATATTATAAAATTATACTTTAATCCTTTATCATATCTTTAAAAACGAATTTAATCAAGCCTAAATATTAAGTTTTGAATTTCAAGTAGGAAAGTTTGGGGTTTGAATCCAACCCCCTAGGGGCTGGACTTTGAAATGAGAACAATAATCTCTACTCTCAAACCTAAACACCAGATCGCTCCTCTTCCCCATATATACTGTATACACAATTCCCGCTTAACTCCTATCTTCTTCACCTTCAGGGTTTACAACAGCCGCACAGCAGCCTAGCGTTTCCATCAGGTAACTCATTTTTCATTCGATTTGTTACTTCAATTTGTCGTCTGAATCTTCGAAATGATTTCTCTTTGCAAATTGGCTTTCATTTAATTGATTCGTTAAGCAGGAAGAAATGGCGGTCCCTTTGCTGGCGAAGAAGATTGTGAAGAAGCGTGTTAAGAAGTTCAAGAGGCCCCAAAGTGATCGCAAGATCTCTGTCAAGGTTATAGCAAAAGATAATTCTTATATTTCTTATAGTATTTTACTGTAATTGGTATTACTGGGTTCTTTTTTACTGTGATCTTAATATCTTAATTGGGGGATCTCCCTAGGTGAAGAATATGTGTGTGTTTTCCCTTACAATGCTATAGAGAATTGAGGTTACAAAGAAAAAATATGAATGCCGATTGAGTACTAGCGCAGTTGGCATTGTTGCTGGGGTTTCGAGCGTAATTTAGAGGTTTGAAGGGGTTTATGTGTAGTTAAAGAATTGTATATATATAGAAGAACAAATATAATCAATTCAGGATGTTTCAATGGTGTATTCGTGTTTGCATTGTAGAAATTATTACAGAGGATGCTAGTGGACTCTGTTTTCTTTTTCTCTGCTGTTTTAATGTGGATTTTTTACTGGTAGAAGCCCAAAAGCCTAGAATTATTTTTTTAAGACTTTTTCAAGTTGATGTCTAACATGACTGCCACTGAACGTGCAATCTTTGGGGTTGCCTGTTCCGCAGAATGGGTTTGAATTCATTTAACTTAAATGTGTTTCAATGAGAGAATGTTAGCAGAATTAGCACACTTCTGGCTGCTTGTTTTGCTTGATGATCACTATTCTCCATTAGGACCGTTAAGATTAGACATGGCTCCTTTAGGTGAGCTTATGAATTGCATATGAAAATTGCTTTATCGATATGTTATTCCGGTTTTATTGGTTGTAAGTGGAATAATATTTGTATAGAAGCAATGTCAATCATCTTGTTGATACTTATTTCTCACAATATGAGCCTAGCCTCACATTATCTTCTCCATTTAACTAGGTGAAGCAAACATAAGTATAGAAATCATTTTCTTTCTTTTTTCCTTTTGTGTTAATAAATTTATGCAGGGTAAACCTTTTAGATACATGCTTATGCGACTTCACATTTAGTTAGGGTGTAGCGGTGAAGGATTATTGTTCTTTTTGTTTCAGTGCTGTGTTGAAACTAAGCTCTTTCTTTCATGCTTCTGCTTCTGTGTTATTTTGATGTCCGATGCCATGCTTCAGCTTATATGTCATATGGTCTTTAAATATGTTTATTACGACAATTTGGTGCATCCTTGTTAGTTGAAGTCTCGTTTAGCCAAAACCACACAAACTAGCTCTTGGCAATATTGTTAACAAACTTACATATTTGCAGACAAACTGGCGAAGGCCCAAGGGTATTGACTCCCGTGTTAGGAGGAAGTTCAAGGGATGCACTTTGATGCCCAACATCGGTTATGGGTCAGACAAGAAAACACGCCACTATCTTCCCAATGGGTTTAAGAAATTCGTGGTGCACAATGTCCAAGAGCTAGAGCTTCTCATGATGCACAACAGGTATAATACATGATGTTTAACCCTTGTTTTGATCAGCAATTTTCTAGATTGTTTCTTATTATTACTGCATTCTTAGGACATACTGTGCTGAGATAGCACATGATGTTTCAACGAAGAAGAGGAAGGAAATCGTTGAGCGAGCAGCTCAGTTGGATGTTGTTGTTACCAACAAATTGGCTAGGGTGCGCAGCCAGGAGGAGGAGTGAAGGTCGGTTCTTGAATGTTGATTTTGCTCTTTTTAATATGATATTTTCTTGTTTAGGAAGTAAGAACTTTTGGTCCAATGTTAAAATTATTATATTTTTATCTGAGTAGCATTGTCTCTCTTTTGCAGTGATTTTGAGTATAGAACCCCATTTCTAATTTAATGTATGCTTGATGTTTTGAGGGATCTCTTCTTTGTCCATGCTTTTCTACAATAATAAAAGGTTTAAGATACTGGCAAGGTTGTTTGAACCTGTCCAGCTGGTTGGACCGGTTGGTTGAGTTGTCCGGAGTATTGGTTTGGAGAAGGGAATTGGATCGATTAACTTGAGATCCGTAAGCTTGAATTTGGATAAGTTTTATGGGTAATATTCGTTGACCAGTAGGCAAGTTTTGTCAAGCAAATCACGGGTGTTGTATTAAACAAAGCTACAATTCAAGTCAAATCGATCATGTAATAGCACAAAGACAGATGTGCAGAATGTATTCCACATTCTCAGAACGACCAGTACAAAGAGGGCACGCATCAATATGCGTTTTCTTTCTTTCTATAATATTCTATTACTTTTTATATTTAATTATTAAAAAATAATGTTTTAAAATTTTAAATTTGTCCCCAAAACTTTAAAAAGTTTTAATTGTATTCCTAAATTATTAATATTATATTAATTAAATCTTGCCATTATTAAAATTATTAATTTAATGTTTAGAATAAACTGAAATGAAAAAAGAAGAGAGTAAATGATAAAACTTTTATGAAAGCACTGAAAGCCTTAAAATCAAGATTTTTGCTTATAGTATTCCTTTTCTTTGAAATTTTCATTTTGAACCATGCAAAGTAAAATTTGGTATCTCATTTACTTGTTAAATTATCAATTTTAATAATGAAAAGACTTGATAGTATAGGATGTATTTAAAGGTATTTAAAATTTAGGGATTGATATAAAAGAATGTTATAGTTTGGCATGTATGTGCAATTACTCTTTGATTTATAAATACATAATTAAAACATTTTCACCTTTTTCTCACATTAATCTATCCTTGTAATATTTCATATCTTCTTTTTGCTGAATTATGATGGAATCTACTTGTAAAATTTAAAACTCCATTGATAGTATGTTAAATAGTTTCCTTTATATAGTGTCATATTTATGTGAATAAAATGACGTGTTCAATGGTGGAGCCTAGTAGCGACCTAGGGTCCCCTAGAATGATAAATTTTAATTAGACCTTTTATAATTTGTAAAATTTTAAATTAATATGATAAAATTGTACTTTGGTCTTCCTAAAATTGATAAAATTTTATTTAATCATTTATAAATTATAAAGATATAGGCTATTAAAATGATGAAATTATATTTTACTCTCTTAAAAATATACAATTTAATTATGCCCCTCAATTTTTTTTTTTACTTTGCCGCTGGACGTGTTTAGTGTGTTTTCTGCATGTGAAACATAAACATAAACATAATTTTATTCTATATATCAAATATTTCATAATTTCCTGTATTCTTCAGAAATTTATAATTTATATTTATATTTGTAGAAATTTAGTCCTCTATTTTCATATTTCAAATTTTAAGTCTAACTGTTAATACTATTATAATTATTTTATTAAATTTAGGTTTATTATAATGTCATTTTTAGTTACATTACTACCGACTATTTTTTTAATTTTAAAATGTCATATCATCAAATTAAACAAAAAATTAACAATTCAACTTTATTTAATTTCAAAATTTCACACCATCAAATATGAAAAGTAGAAGAACTAAATAAAATACAAGGACTAATTTACAAATTTGTACAGAGTACAGTAACCTATCACTCATTTTAACCACTTTATCTAATTTCTTATGACAATTTTTTAACAATAAAAAAGATAGATACTACAAATATTCCTCGCATTTTACTAAGTTTTTTTATTAAATATTAATTTCATGAAAAATGTTTTTTTTTTCGTTTGTCAAAATTATTATCTCGTACGGACAAACATACGACTGTCGACGGCGTCGTCGAAGCCAACGTAGCGGCATTGAACGACGTTGACGAAATGAATCGTCATCGTGTTCAGCGAACCGGAGTCCGCCGGAGTTTGATTTGTCGTCCGGCGGTACGAAGCAAACCATTTGTTTTGCATGTAACGGTTTTTTCTCCAAGGAGGAAGGGACAATCCTTTGCTCTTCAACGATCTTTTCGCCGCATCACTCATGGCCCTCACGATCTTTTTCAATTCCTCGCTTTTTCCAACGAAAACTTTAGGGCAATACTGCAACAGCCTCGAGTACTCGCCGGTCGGCATCGCGATCTCAAACTCAGAGGCAAAATCGAGGTCGACGAAGTACCTCTTTTGCCTCGACGATGACGCCGATCGCATCACGTCAATGAACTCGTAGTTCCCCGCCGTTATGCCTCCCGAGGAACTCCATTTCGTTTTGCAGATCGCCGCGTCGTAACCTGCTTCGCGAAGGTAAGCCATTACTTTACGCTTAAAAACAGCTTTATCCATTTTGAAAACGGACACCGTTTCCTTTGCTTCCAAAATGCGATCCACGAGCAGATTCCTATAGCAATCCCTATCGTTAACAGCGTTTGACCTGACGATGATCTCCAACAACGCCGTATTGTCATAATTCGAATCGACGGAATCGGCGTCGGAGATGTAAGTAGAACTACCATTACCGCCACCGGTCTCATCAGTACCATAGTGGTTATCTTCCAGGAAACTATCAACGAGTTCAGAGAGGCAAGGAGAGTCCTCTCCGGCCACGGCGTCGGAGGCAGAGTGTTCGCTTCCGCTACTAAAGTAACCAGCGCCGACGAGTTGAGCTTTGACTCTGTCGTCAAGCGGGTCAGTAACTCGTTTTACTCTTCTAGCCATTAAAAGTTTTGAAAATGACGTCTTTGTAAGGGTTTGGGTTTTAGTGTGGATGTAGTTTATCCGAGAACGAGGTGCTTAAATTATAGTACTTTGGGGATTAAAAGTGGAATATTCCAATTAAGTTTTTGGCATCAGTTGGGGTTTAAATTGAATGAATTTACTGACTCCCAAAAAGAGAGGATATACTTATACCCCGTTTTATATTCGGCTTTTAGGCTCTAAAATGTACTGCAGCATATTCAGCAGTACCTAAGGTTTATTCCGCTAGTTGGCTGATTTTATTTGATTTGATTTGAGTTGTTTTTTATTTTATTTTAATTGTAATGTGGTTATTTACTCCTTTTAGATTTTATATTTTTTTTAACTCAAGGCCTTAATTCGGTTGTCACTTGACCCAACATGCACGCACTAATATTTGCTTACTAACTTTCCCAGCCCTCGTTATTTAATTTATGTTATATTTTACCACAGTTTACCTTCCTCTTTCCCCAACTCAACTCTTTTATTGTATGTTTCCTATCTCCAAGCTTCATCTTTGATGTTTGGTACATATTTGTTAAGAAATTTTAAATTCTTTAAGAAAAGTTTATAAAATATCGTCCGTTCATGGTTGACGGACTCTTCAATGAGCTTGTTGTTATACTTGGACTCTTGAACAAGTTTAATTTTATTTTCAGTGGAGATTTTCTCTCTCAAATTCTACCAAAAGTATGAAGAAATGATAAATGCCTAGTCGAATGTTTGAGGAAGCTTATTCATATTTATGCATAATTATAACATTAATAAATGAAAATTGTACCACTTGAGAATCTAGTTTAATTATTGCGAAACATTCACACTTCCCAGACTCAAGTTTCTTCTTTGGTATTAGATTCGTGGACAACAATTTATTACACGCAGAGCATGAGTATGATTAAAAATTTACTATGTATTTTACAAAATTATCAAGTTCTTGTCATATATAAATAACAAATACAAAAACTTCTAAAAAGATGAAAACCGATAATGCTTAAATTTTAATGTAACAATCATGCATCAAAACCGACTTCATATTGCCCTAAGTTATATAATAAAATAATAATTATTTTCTTGGAACTAGATTTAATTATGAGTTAAGTTGGGTTTGAGTTGGATCGATGTAAAATTGTAAGTTCGTTTTTAGACTTGGGTTCGGTTCAGCTCAAAAAATAGACTTAAAATTCTGTCCAAGTTCAACCCAGATTAAAAATGCAAAACTTGAGCTTGAACAAGCCCGCCCATATTGACTTTTTTTTTTTAGATTATTATTTTATATAACAACAAATTTAAAATATAATACATCAAATACACTAAAAAATTAAAATAACTATTTCTCAACAAATTGAAAATATATTAAAAAAGTCATTATACTTACACTAAGATAGTGAATTTCTTATGAGGTAATATATCGCCTTTCTTTCCTCCCTCGTCTCAAGCACACATCCCATTGAGTTATCGAACACCGCCGACATAAAATTCTATCAGATCGGAGGCATAACACGGGTGTTGGACAAATATTGTTTAATCTTGTCAAACGCCTCCGCATTCATCATCCCAAATGCCTGGATTGTGCTTTAAAGACTAATATGGATCACATTTTCGGCCGCCAGAAATAAACCGAGCGATGTAATTCAATCTCCCTAAAACTCCTGACTTTTCCGAAAGGCGCGGAGGCAACTTTTGTATATCCGGATCATTTAATTCCTTTTCAGACCGACCACTAAACCCAATAGCTTCCATCAAGCTTCATAAATTTCCTCAGATCAATTTTCTTCAACACTTGCACATGCTCCCTTCCGCTCGAGACTTTGCAATCATGTCGCCGACGAGACCTAATGCATCATGTCATGAAACAAGGTTACCATAGCCTTTTGGTAATTCTTTAACCCAAATGGCATCACTTGGTAACAAAAGTCCCCATAAGGTTATAAAGGTGGTCTTTACCATGTCCTCGGGATGCATCTTTATTTGATTATCCCGAGAAACCGCCCATAAAATGAAAATCCCGCTGTTATCCACAAAGTGTCAATGCGAGGTAGCTGAAGTTGTCTTTCGGGTGGCCTTATTGTCCCTCGTAACACACATCCGCACTTTTCCATCCTTTTGGGGACAGAACCACGCATACCCATTCCGAGTAATTTACTACTCGTAAGAACCCGAAGATCAAATTGCTTCTCGACTTCTTCCTTATCTTTACCGTGACATCGTCTCATTCTTCAAGCTTCGCTGGATCGGCTTGCATTCTCTTTTTGGGGATACGATGTACCGCAATATCAAGACTCAACCTCGCATGTCTTGGTATGACCATGCGAAGACATCTTTGAACTCTAACAAGTAATTCCCGCTTTGTTTCATGGGTTATGCAGTACCGATTTTCACTTCTTTCCCATCCTAAGTACACTTTCAATTGTCTCTTCGTGAGGTAGAATCCGCTTCTCCTCCCGCCTACCATCCTTGACAAATCTAAATCATAATCTTCAAGATTCAGAAGTCCCGAGATCCTCGGGCATATGTCTTGCTATTAGGGAATTTCAGTTCATAGCATGTCACCATGACGCCGATTCCTGGACCTTTAGGTATATATTCAATGAAAATGAATTTAAGGACGACTTATTTACGTTGCATGATTTTGGAGAGAACAAAAGTAGAAGAATTATTGCACGAAATGGAAAGAAAAATGCACTTCTTATAAAATAATGATGCGTGAACATGCCTATTTCATAAAAAATTCTTATTGTTCCTAGGTGAAACATTCCTAAAACTACAGACTTCCGCATTCAAACACTTCCAGCTTGGTGCGATAAAATGCTTCCTCATTCATGACCTCCCGCCCCTGAATGAATCCTCCCGACACGAATGAATTAGATATATGGAAAGGTCATTGAACCCCACTCAATCTCAAGACCATTTAATCGTGCCCTTCGCCTTTCACGCATCTTCTTCCTCCTCGTCTGTATCCGGTCTATACCCTGACCAAAGCGATCCGCTTTCAACCAACCTTGGCACTGACCGACCTTGAGATATTTTCCAAGTCCCTCCCGTGCATTGCTCCTTCCCCATTGTCAATCGTAGGCCCATCTTCTGTTTCGAGAGTTTAGCACCGATCCCGCCTTCACTTATAAAAGTCGATTTACAAATTCTAACGACAAGGAGCACTCTATGGCCTCCGTGATCGCTTTTTATGTACGGTGCATCACTAGTAATGACGCGATGATATATTTATAGTTATCAATCTCCTTCATACTAATTTCACTTCCGTGTAACGACGATGGTATAGCCTACGAAGTGGATCCACTACTCCCCAATAAGCAATTATAAGAGGGCTTGATGCTCATCACAGGAAATCTACCTCAGACGATTTGGCCCAATTGGAGGGTATCTCAATCCTAAATCGAATGCTCTCACTATATTTTGGCACGCCATGAGAGCTCTCACAGCAACTCCGTCTAAAGTAGACAAAAACATTCTGTCGAGCCATTGTCAATTAGTACCTCGGCAGGTATACCTTTGCATCGGTAGTGATGTGCAATGCCTTAGTATCTAAATCAACGAACGAGATAAATTATCTCAGCCATGTTATTTACAAGACGGCCCAAATTTTATTTAATCAAATGTATCGAATATAAATCGTTCAATGCTTTCATAACGACTAAGTTTAGTAGTGTCAACACCGATGTGCGTGATTTTACGCTTGGTAATCGCTCCACCACACCGCACTCATCGTGCCAGAACTTCAAGAACTCCCAACTTATCTTCTCACATCGGTTTATTAACCAAGGGTCCCGTTTTCTCCTTCTTCTCCATAAGACTCACTGGCTCGGATGTCAATTCTTTTTTTTCCCAAAATAAGTACAATCAATTCCAAGGTACCTCTTGTCATCTTTATAGGAAAAGTCCCGGTTTTCAATTACGATCTTGGCATTCTAAAACAATTACAGTTTTCGATTATGACTTCTATACACCTTTACCCCTACTGCTGACCGGTCACGGATAATCACACGGGTGATTGACTTCAAGGATCCTTCTCACACCCTTCTTCTCGTGGAACATACATCCTCTCTTTCCATCAAAGAACACCACTCCTTATTATCCATTACAAGGCTCTAAATTCATTATCACGATTTCTGACCTTCCTTGTCATGGAACTCAAGTAGTTCCTTGTATCTCATCGCCATTCTCTCGCGAATAGTCCAACCTTCTCGATTTCTTTCCAAACCATTCTCAACGGGTTTTGACCAAGAATCTCGCTTGAACCTCCTCCCTTGTTTTCAACTATCGCATTTACTCCCATTATCGCATGACCGGTAACGATTTCCTCCACCTGGGTCTTTGAAGTACGACCCCGCCTTTGATAAGTCGCCGACTAGAATGAAGGTGCCTTCATCGATGACCTACTACATCCGCAACTACATTGTACGCTTGTGTCAACCACTTAGATACGGAGGTTGTAGCGGCTTCAAGTAAAATGGGGACACGACATGCGATCGAATAAAGTCTTGTACAACTCCTTATACGCCACCCAGATAGGAGTAAATTGAATCAAACGCCATACTTTCTATCTTTCCACACCGATTGCGTTCTATCATTTCGCCGACATCACCATGTCCGCTAAACTCTAAGTCGTCCTTCCAAAATGAATGGTGCCTTGTATTATGATGAAAGCATGGTCATTTCCTTTTCTAGCAATGGTGGTCGGACTCGCGTAGCGACTCTCCCTCCATCTGGGCGATTTTCAAGCTTTCACTTGGCTTTTTCTCCATGTTTTGCAATGTGAAGCTATGCTCACACATGGCCGTAATGCTTGATGAAAGCCTCGCCAAATCTACGATTTGATTTGGGTACAACTCAACGGTTGTACCACTTTTGTCATTTCAATCGACTATCTCGAAGCAATGAATCAACAATCGTCATTGTTGACATATCCCGTCATCCTCCGACAACATCGTAATATGGGCCTGGCGGCCAACTTTTCGAACTCCGCATCTTGAACTTTGAGGAAGTACTAAATCTGACCAGACTACTTAAAGATCCACTTCGCATTGGTGATCAGACTTTCCAATGCTCAAACTTCTCTTCCACCATCAGACGATCCTCGAACTCCTTTGGGAGTTCTCGCATTTTCTCCCTTCGCCATTCATCAAGTCCGGACCATTGGTTTTACCAGATTGACTCTGGTTAGAGCTAAAAATTTACCAGCGAGCCCTTGATTGGTGCCGGGCTTTGATTGAGACACTCTCGGTGGTTGTACTTGGAACTTGTTTGGCCAGCCCGGGAGGCAAACAAAATCTTCATTATCCTCTCCAAGATTTAACCATGGCCTTTTCCATTTCAGCCCCTACCAACAACTGTTAGTTGGCTCATCATGCTTCTTTGGGATTCAAAGATTTGCTCCCTCATATCCCGCCGGATTGGCTAACCTTCGCATCCTGAGCAGCTGGTCTTGCATCTCCTTTTGCATCTGCTTCTAACTTTTCTATCCTTTGATCCATTGCCCTCGCTCTTTTCCGAGTGTGATAGCTTTTCAGGATAACATAGTATGACCTTTAGTTAATAGGGTATAATTTTAATGCAAATGTAGTGATGCAGGCCAATGCAT
The DNA here is from genome assembly GCA_025506655.1 of Gossypium rotundifolium. NCBI lineage: Eukaryota > Viridiplantae > Streptophyta > Magnoliopsida > Malvales > Malvaceae > Gossypium > Gossypium rotundifolium. The sequence continues at coordinate 25,223,492 of CP106728.1, forward strand.
GAAATGTAATGCAAATAAATGAATGCAAAATAAAAGAGTCGATTCTGATTCAATTTCTTTGAAAAGACAAAAACTTTACATAAAAAGAGTTATACACTCCAGCCCTTATGCCCAAAGTTTTGACTTTCTCAAGAAGAGAGAGGCTATCTCAATCTCGATCCGACTTTGACTTAAAATATACTTAACGATCACCGAACTCCTAGGGTTCAGATGATCTACCACTCTCGATTCGAACCACACTTCGATAGGTTCTCTTCTCCGATGGTTCCGAGATTGTTGAAGTTGTTCTCATTATACTTACACTAAGATAGTTGCGAACTTAGCAAACAAATACCTCTAAAATAGTAATAAAATTAATAATAAAATAAAAGTTATACAATATCTAAATAATAACAATAAAATAGTAGGGATATAACAGTGAAATGATAGCAAAACAACTGCGAAATAACAACAAAATAATTAATTCGGGTTGGGCCAAAAATCCTATCTAAAATTCTACCAATAAAGAAATGAACATTATTTTTTATCCAAATCTATTTTTTGAGTTTATATTTTTCGAATAGACCTTCAGACCTAAACGGGTATCGAAACAAATAATAAAGATGAATGCGATGTGAACTGCGAAGGGCATAAAATTGTATATGATTTCCACGAATTTAAACATTACTATTTTATCGTAGCTTTGTTGTAGACTGGGTCAAGTCAGTTACCTCAGACAGTCTCATTGCCCCAAATTATATTTTGGATCCCAGCTAGGATCTTGACGCCTCGGCCCAGTTTATAATTTCATATGCCTCACCAAAACTATCTTACTAATCTGGCTAAGGGCAGATTTAGAGATACTCTCAACTTACTCGAATTTCCAAGTTTAGTTATTCGAGTTATCTAATCAATTAAATTAGAGAGTTAAGAAGCTGACAAGATTAATCTAACCCGTTAATCAATGCTAACAAATCTATAATCAAACTTGTTACACCAAAAGATTAATAAAATTGAATTCTAATTAAATGGTTAAGTAATCCGATAAGATGGATTCAAGATTTTACTTTAAGGGCACGAAATTTTTCAAATTTGAACGACTTTTTTTTAACGTAAAAGGTATCAATTCTTTTTGGATACTTTTTTTCCTTATCAAATAAATCAATTTAATGTTTTTAAAAAGTATGAAGGATTGAACTATAAAAATAAATTAAAAGAAAAATTACACTATAGAAAATTAAATATTTCTTTCCAATAAGCTAAAAAGAATAACTAATACTATACTAAAAATTTCATAAATATCATTATAATTCCAAAAATTAAATTAAAAATACTTGGCCTTAGTCTTATTTCTCAATACTAGACATCCTAAATTGCACCCTCCGTTTTTTCATAAGATAGAACTCATCAATTATAAAATCTGTTGAAAATTCTCGAGCTTTTTTTTTTTTTGATGTATGCCACCCAGTAAGTTGAAAGAAAATCATCCTCCACTGTTTTGCGAAGTCTTGTCTTCACAATTTTAATAGCTGAAAATGCTCATTCGGTTGTTGCAGTAGACACGGTAAGAGTTAGTACAAAACGAACAATTCTATCAAGAAGAGGATAAATAATTAACTTATTTGTCTTAGCTAGCACTTGACATAACTCGACAATTGTAGAAGCTTTCTGCAACTCCGCGCTTTTATCAACATCAAGTTGAAAATGCTTCAATCGAATCTTCATGTGTAGCTTTTCTAACAAGTAAAATCGTCTAGATAAAAATAATTCATAAGATTGCAAATATCTTCCACCTGAAAAGTTTTGTAATTATCGTATGGATCCAAAGCTGAGATAAGAACAACTCCACTACCTCATCATTAAAGTGAGAATTCATTTCTATTAGCAATGAGTCGATACCAGCAATGAATATATCAAACCGATAGTGATGCTCACTTGTGATGTTATCTCTCTAGATGCGAGACCGACCTCGACCAACTTTGTATGGAGCACTTAAATTGGGGACTTCTATCTCATGATCTTTACAAAATAACTTCATTTTCTCAAACAAAGGATCCCACCTAGGTTCTCTGAATTTTTGGAGAAGCGTGTTAGTTGATAACATTAGTTGTATCGTGTTTAGCATATCTTGCAATTTATACTGCAATGCTTGACACAGATCATCAGTGGTTCCAAGCATCTCAGTCATGAAATGCAAGATGAAAACAAATTCAACGGATGTCATTGCATCATATATTCCACCAGCTTCACTCCTTTGAGTAAGATTTTCAGACTTGATGATATCTTGTAATACAACACAGACGGAATCGAACATTTTCATCAAGCTATTGAGAGAAACTAAATAAGATTCTTATCGGTATCGCCTGGACTTTGGGGAGTATCGACTTGATTTTTCCCTTTGCCAGTTTCGAGCTCACCACTGTCAATCAACTTCACGATATAAGATGCCTCACTGTCTCTTAATTGATCATGTCGCTTTCTTGATGAAGCAACCAAATTGATTAACCAATCAAGTATGAAAAATATCGACAAATAGGAATAACCTCTTTGGATACAACTACTAGAGCTAATTGGAGACGATGAGTGAGACAATGAACATACTAATCAAATCGACACTTTTTAGCAAATAACGCTTGCAAGCTGTTCCATCATATCCACGCATATTAATTGCACCATCATATTCTTAACCACGAATATCATCCACATTAAGGCAATGACGTAAAAGAACTTCATAAATTGCCTTCTCTAAAGCTAATGATGTGGTGTCCTTCACATGAACCAAATCAAAGAATTGTTTACGTATAAAACCTTATTTATCAACAAACCGTAATACAATTACCATTTGTTTTTTCTTTGACTCATCACGAGCTTCATCCACTATAATGCAAAAATTTGAATCTCTAATCTCTTCTCGAATGAATCCTTAGATTTTACTCCCCAAAATAGAAAGATTGTCCTTCTGAATAGTCGAATTGACATACTATGCATTTTGAGGGGCATTTTCTAACACAATTGGCCACACATATTCATTATAAGAAGTTAAGATTTTTATTAGTTCAAGAAAGTTACTTCGATTTCTTGAATCTTATGCTTTATCACGTCCGCTAAAGGCACAACCTTGAAATACAAGCCACTTGGCAACATCTATTGACACCTTGAGCTATAGTCAATTTCTTGCAACTTGTTCAAAATTTTGTTTCTTAATAATACTCTTAATATTTTGCAAGGAATTCTAAAGATCGAGATAATTTTTCATTGCATTCTTATGTAAAAAATTTGCATCCTTACTCACATAAGTAACAAAATGACATTTAGATCCTTCATTGACCTTATTCCATGATCAAAATCCTTGGCTTGTAAAAGTATTTCCAGGACGTCAAAATGACTTGTTGAAAAGAAAATAATGAAGGTAATATGCGACAGTCTTACTTGGTGAAAACTTGAGCCAATCCAAGAATAACTTATACCAAGATGGGAGAAATTGACATCCATTCTTGTCAATATACTGAGGAGATGTTGGAGTTTCACTTGGAGGAATCGGGTATATGGCCAAAATTAATGTAAGCTCGATGGGTTTTGTCCTATTGATTCGGAGGGTAATCCCAAATAGATTTTCGAAGTCCCAGATCATGCTTTAAAGAAGAAGCATCAAACTCCCTTGTTTTGACTCTCGACACCTTACAAGAACGTTTAGGAACTTGAGAACCGATATCTCATTCAGGAGCTTGGGAAGATCTGATATTTGATTTTTCTCCACTAATAACAAATGTTTGAGGAATCGATTGATCATTAGTGCTTTTTGAACCATTTTCTTGAAAAAAGTATTCAATCTTTTTCTTGACCATAATTTAATCGAAAAACCTGAAGACTATAATAATATATTAAACAACAACATATTAGGAAAAAGAAAAAATAATAAGTCAAATAAATAAATAATATAATTTATGCAAAAAAAATTATCGAGAGGTCTTTTGCGTAAGGAACCGAGAGGAATATAATTTCTATTTTTTACTCTTTGCATTCAGTCTCGGCATCAAGCTCCTTTCTTTTTGTCTTAGCAGTGTCGGCACCTTACTAGAGGAAGATTATTCCTTAGCAAGACATACAAATCAAAATATAGGCCTTTTTACTAAAGTAACCCAAAAAAATTAATTAATTGTCAAAATAACCCACCTTTTTAATTAAATACCAAAATGACCTAAAAGCTATAGTAAATTTAGGTGGAGCCAAATTAAATGGCTCCACCAAGTTGCCACGTCAGATAGGGGATTAAAAATAATTTTTGGTGGAGCCATTTTGAATGGCTCCACCTGTATAAAATACAAGGGAAATACTGTAAAATCTAAAAAATTGGGGGCCTTTAAAACAATTTTCCAATTTTTGGTGGAGCCATTTGAAATGGCCCCACCACCTTTACAGCTTTTTTTTTAATTTTGTCTTTTTTTTTTTACTTTTTCATGTATTTAAAAAAGTAAAGGCCTAAAAATAATTTTTCGTTTTTTGGTGGTGCCATTTGAAATGGCGCCACCACCCTCCTAATTTTTTTTTTTACTTTTATATTAATTTCTTATTTTATTTTATGTATTTATTTTATATTATTAATTTTAAAATATTTGTAATGTGTATTTAAAATGTTTTATACTATATTTTTAAAAATTTTAAATAGCATTTTAAATAAATTTTTAACTTTAGATATATTTTAGTAATTATTTTAAATATTATATTTTTTACTTTTTCAAGTTTTGAAAAGGTTGGGGGACTTAAAAGCAATTTTTTTTTTTTTGGTGGTGCCATTTGCAATGGCGCCACCCTCTGACCCCTTTTTCTTTTTTTTTTTTTACTTTTTATTATTTTATTATTTTATTATTTTATTATTTTATTTTATTTAGTTATTTTATATTATTAATTTTAAAATATTTGTAATGTGTATTTAAAATGTTTTATACTATATTTTTAAAAATTTTAAATAGTATTTTAAATAAATTTTTAACTTTAGATATATTTTAGTAATTATTTTAAATATTATATTTTTCACTTTTTCAAGTTTTGAAAAGTTTGGGGACTTAAAAGTAATTTTTCCTTTTTTGGTGGTGCCATTTGCAATGGTGCCACCCCTACTGACCCTTTTTTCTTTTTTTTTTTACTTTTTTATTATTTTATTATTTTATTATTTTATTATTTTATTATTTTATTTTATTTAGTTATTTTATATTATTAATTTTAAAATATTTGTAATGTGTATTTAAAATGTTTTATACTATATTTTTAAAAATTTTAAATAGTATTTTAAATAAATTTTTAACTTTAGATATATTTTAGTAATTATTTTAAATATTATATTTTTCACTTTTTTCAAGTTTTTGAAAAGTTTGGGGACTTAAAAGCAATTTTCCTTTTTTGGTGGTGCCATTTACAATGGCGCCACCCTCTACTGAATTCCTTTTTTTTTTTTTGTTTACTTTTTTATTATTTTATTATTTTATTATTTTATTTTATTTAGTTATTTTATATTATTAATTTTAAAATATTTGTAATGTATATTTAAAATATTGTATAATATATTATTTAAAATTTTAAATAATTTTTTAACTTTAGATATATATATTTAAAATTATTTCTTTATAAATTTTAAATTTATTGTTCAAATTGCTTTTGAAATTATTAGTTTTATAATAATTAAAATGTATGTTTAATCTTATATTAAATTTACATAGAATTTTATAAATTAAAATTTTTAATTTTTCTTAATTTATTTGAAGTTTTATATATTTTCTTATTTTAGTTGTTTATTTAACTTGGTAAAATTACTATAGGGCCCTTATAATCTCAAAATCATAGTTTTGGTGGAGCCATTCTTTATGGCTCCACCTCTTGGTTCTCTTCTATATATAGAGTGGTGTAACTGATGTGCTAAGTAAGGAAGTTAAAATATCTATTAAAAATGAGTAATGAGGTGTTTTTGGTGTATGTTATTTTGATGGTGAAATTGTAGAAGGTGATATTGGTCATGTATTTCAAGGTGGGCAAAAAGTAGGTTTATGATTCAAAAAAATGTGAAGCTAGTAGAAATGAAAAGGAAGATCAGTCATGAAAATAGCTATCCGTTGTGGAAGGCCAATGTCCAAATTATTTTACAAGTTCCCAATCTCTACAGATCCGTTCAAATTTTGTGCGATGCAGCTGTTAGATGATGATGACTTGTGCACTATGATGGAAATATGGTGGTCGAGTGAGAGTGAGAACCCCAACCGCTTGAATTATTTGTTGAGCTAGCGACTCGAGCCTATTGAGAATGTTAGTCCAATAAGTCAACATCACGGATTTGACTTTGATCTTAATGTTGGATGGATGACCAATTAGAATGCGGTAGAACCTCACGATACCGAAATTCCTAATTATGGTGGGAGTTCATACAAAGAACCCTACCTCATCCCGCTACAAATACATCCGGAGGTGATAATAAACATAGAGGCAAATGTCAGAGAAATGACCAATAATGGTGAAGATTCTGATCAAGACGTTGAAGATTTTAGTGACCCTGATGTTGATGAAGTTCCGGACGATATCGATGATGAAGGCCCGAAGAGGTTGAAGATGTTCACGGCCCTTCATTAAGTAACCCACGTCATGCCATTATCTTACGAAATGAACCTGGGGTGACATGTTGAACGTAGATCCAGATCAAAGACATGCATCCGAAGTTTCTGAGTATGCCGATATAGTACCGCCATAGATTGGCGATAAATTCACAGTTCGAGGAGTTATTCGTTGGGCAACTGTTCGAGAACAAGGCGGACTGTGTGTTTGCCATCAAACAATACACTCAGAAGTTGTCGATTGATTACAAGGTTGTCAAATCTACACCGACATTATATGTTGGGGAATGTTGGAGAGCCAGCGATGGGTGTGGTTGGCGAGTTCGAGTTGCATTTATACAGAGGACTCAACAATGGCAAATACGTAAACTAGAAGGGCATCATACATGTAGCGTCGCACGTATGTCTCAAGACCACCGGAAATTGGATGCCAAAAGTATTTGCAACTGCATCATACCACTAGTGAAAGATAGTCCAATCGCCTCGTGTCAACATTGATTGCGTATATACAAGCTCGATTTCAGTATAGAGTTTCGTATAGGAAAGCGTGGTTGGCGAAACAAATGGCCATGCAACAATTGTACGGGGACTGGGATGAGTCATACAATGAACTTCAGGGTTGGATTTCAGCGATGGTTGAATACATCCCAGGAACTATCGTGGACTTGCAAACATTGCCTTATAGAGGCCGTCTTGGACGATTGAACCGGGAGAAGAGTTTTCATCGATCGCTCGACTTTCGATCCATGTGTTAGAGCTTTCCCCCACTGCAAACCACTAGTGCAAGTTGATGGAACATGGCTTTATGGAAAATACACACAAATACTTTTGATTGCGGTTGCACAAGACGGTAATGGAAATGTACTACCGATTGCTTTCGCCATCGTAGAGTCAGAGAACTCCGAATCGTGGGCGTATTTCATTCAGAACTTACGGAGACATGTTGTCAGGCAAGACAACATTTGCATTATATCCGATGATCAAAGGGTCTTGTTGTCGCGATTCGACAACTGAGGTTCCATGGAGGTCCGCTCTATTGTATTCGCTCACATAGTCACAACTTCCACAATCAAGACAAGAATAAAGACTGGCGCAAACGAATTGTGAACATGGGTAAATATATCGTATTTAAATTCGTATTTCTAATTATTTCGAGTCCATTTCCTAATTTGAATAGCAAAATAACTTAAAATTGGAATACATACATAGGATACGAGCTGGAAGCACACCGCTTTAGACATAAGTCAAGCGAGGTTAGAGGCCGATATGGAGGGTCCAATCCTTCTCTCGAGATAGTGGTTAGGTAGCATGGAGCCGTGGCAATGGGCCCAATGTTTTGACGAGGGTATCGATATGGTCAATAACAACTAACCTCGTTGAGGCCATTAACTCCGTCTTGAGGCGCACACGCCACTTGTCGATTTCAAATTTTTTTTCACCACATTTTATAGGCTAGCAACCTTAATGCCAAAATGGGGTTGAAACAAGCAAAACAATTAGAGGCGTGACACGATACGTCGAAAAAATTAGGGATGCCATGAAAGAGAACACCGAAAGGGCTAAGTCGATGAATGCGAACTATATTCCGAAATTTGGAAACTTTTCGAGTGACAGAGTATATTAGTCGTCGGTCGGGAATTCGCCACGGTCATATGGAGTTGATCTCCTAAACAAAGCGATGTGAGTGCGGATGTTCCAAACACTACGTTATCCATGTGCGACGTGGTTGCGGTGTGCTACCTACGCTTGAATACCGAACAATATATCGACAATGTGTACACACTTGAACGTACATTGCGTATTTGGGGTAATGAGTTTCCCGTATTAAGGGATGTATCAACATGGGAAGTGCAACCGCCTGTGTTCGAGATGTTACCAGATCGGTCACTGCGTAGGAGAATCAAAGGTAAACCGACAACAACGAGGATTCGAAATGACATGGATATAAGAGAACAAGTTGATCCAAAACGTTGCACCATATATAGAACAGTTGGCCACAATAAAAACAAATGTCCTCATAGAAACGTCTACACTGGTCAATCTTCACGATCTGAAAGAAATTAAATGTTCTACCTGATGTTTGCATTTTATAATATCTTAGAATTAAAGTTTGTATTATTTAATGTTAAGTTTTTACTTAAAATTAACAGTTGCAAATTTAAACACTTTAAAAGACATCATAAATTATATAAAAACAAGACTAATATATACGTTGTGGAACTCTTGAGTAATACAAGAAATATGACATAACACTTAAAAATGAACATAACTTAAAATTGCAAAGAGCCGGGAGTGGTATCATCGTTCGGGGTATAGCGATTCACGGGCCTTCGTTGACGAGGTGGATGTTGGGGTGTACGGTACACATCAAGAATATCGGCGGCTGGATCGAACGTGGCCTGAGGCAGAGTGGAGTTCATGTTATTACCAAACATATCAAATGATATCGGTGGTTGCTCTGGGTGAAATGAACTCGGACCGTCTATGTCTTGGTGAAATAAACTCGAACTGCCTATGTCTGGGTGAAATGAACTCGAAGCGCCTATGTCTGGGTGATATGAACTTGAACCACTTATGTCTGGGTGATATGAACTTGAACCGGCAATGTTCGAGTGATATGAACTGCTATGCGACTCATCACAAAAAGCGTCAACCCATTGGTCCGATGTGTTCAAAGGTTGGTTCTCCGAGTTGGGCTCCACTATATGTTGATCCTCTAGCTCCCCTATAGGTTGATTTCCACGTCTGTAGCCATGACCTGGTACTATCATAAGTTGTCCACCATATAAATAAACACGCCATCGAGTCATGTACCATTGCATGTATTCAGTCGAGGGACTAAAGTCAAACATGCACGAGTGCATCTCAGGCCGTCTGTCGTACCGGGTATTCCATAGTGCTACAAAAGATTGATGTTCCACGCGCCAATCTGTTGTATGTTTCCCCCTCATGGTCTTACCGTGGACCTCATCAAATTGTTCTGGCTCGACCGGCACAAATTGTCTACACCCAAATTGTCGCATAACTCGATCACCGTTGTACCACTCAACGGTTGAGAAGTTGAGCACCGGCGTGTTAATGCACCACGCATGGGCTTCAGCATGAACCCTCTGAGGAATAAGGGTTGCAACGTTTAGTATAGAATACGGCATCCACAAGAACTGCACAATATAAGATAATGAGTCAATTCACATAACATACTATAACTGGATAAGTTAAATAAAGGTTACTTAAACTATATTAATATATATTACTTTCTCTCCAGCGTATGCCTCTATCATTTGACGGTAAATGATTAATGTTTGGCTCGCACCAATTCCGGAGACGTCGCCATCTAAAATCCCAACAAACATGTTGGTAGTTAAACTTTGAAAATGTTATCCACACTTATAAGTCGTTAAATGTTAAGTATAATTCTATTTTACCTATTCATAAGTGGCCACGAATATGGTTGGTACCTAACAATGCTAGAAACGGCATCCTATATAAAGCCCAAGACCGCAGAGACCTGCATAACCACCATATTACTAACCCCATGTTTTGTTGCTCGACAAAGCTCATAGTATAATGCGGCCAACACTCGCCGATCCCAAATTTGTAATTACCAAGACGAGAAAAATCCTCCAATAGAGGCAAATACTTTAAGTGGACTCTATTAGACGTGTTGTTCGCATAAGTACCCTCCAATCACCGCATAATATAGGCTCGAGCAAAGATACATCACCTCCCTCGCCATTGGCGATTGTTTCGATAATCGCTTAAAATTTGCTCTTAACCATGACAATCTCAAGCATGTGAAATTTTCTTTCTCATCAAGAGGAACCGCCCAAGCGCCAGGGCATACTCATCAAGGTTCTAACACTTTGCTTCCACCCGAGACCACATCACCGTCAATTTTAACCCAAGTTGTATAGCGACGTCTTCTAATGTGATAGTGCACCCCACACGGCATAATGAAGGTGTGGGTCTCCGTACACCACCGCTCAACTAAAGCGGATATTAAGTTTGCCTCGTGTCAAACCTCCGGATCAATGCGACGTCCCCAAATCCGCCATCCGTAAGTATGGCATGATCCGCTCGTCCGGATCATACTTGGGAAAATGAAACCGCGACCTCAAAACCCGATAACCATCTCAGATGGTAATTTTTTAAATTTGATAAATCAATTATCTATATAATTTAAACATAAAAAAATATATTGAAGAGTAAAATTGAAAGGTTGAAAAACAAAACATCATACTTATACTATACCAACATAGCCATTCTAAATATTTTTTATTTCACTTAAATTAAATAAGTAATAATATATTAATAATAGAAACATAAGAAAGACCTCAACATCATGACCACCACTTCAATCTTAAGTTAACTTTCAATAGGATATTTATTTAATTCTAAAGGTCTAAGTTGTGGAATTTAACAACATTTTTTCGGATATTTATGCTCTTTGTACTTAGATTGTTATTTGTTAAGTGTCTTGAGGTTTTTTTTTCTTATTTAAGGTTAAAATTAAGAGGAATTATAAATAATTTTAGATATTGAATATACTAACATTATAACCCTACTACATCGTGATTTTAAAATTTTATTTCATTATGTTAAAATTTTAATTTTAACATAAATTTTATTAAATTATAATATTATTTTACTATAAATAATTAAACATATTATAATTATTTCAGAGTTGTGAAGTTATGCACTCCTTTTTCCTTTTAAAATTTTAAAGCAGCTTAAAAGGAATAATAACAACTAAATAGAGATTAATATCATGCAAATGAATAATAACACCTAAATAGAGATTAATATCATGCAAGAAAATAGTTAAAAATGAATACAACAACTAATTAGAGATTAATATCATGTAAGAAAATAGTTAAAAATGAATAATAACAAGTAAATAGAGAAAAATATTTTAAAGCAGTCAAAATAGGTTCAACAGAGTAGCGATTAGCAAGAAAAAATAAGTAACTAAAACGATTTTTTATTTCAATTATAAATAATTTTACTGTTTCGTCGATCATCGATGATGTGTGATCCGTATTTGCTCCAGAAGACATTTTAATATCTCATACAACAAAAAAAACATAAATACAACAATTATTTTAATATAACATTAACTATAAAAATACAAATAAAACAATAAAATACCTTTAGTTTCTCTCAATTGCTAATTCAATCGGTGGGGACCAAGCCCCACCCTATATATAATACAATTTTCATTACTTATTTAATATTAATAGTCACATCACCGACATGATGTGATTAGTTATAATATATATTTATTTTTAATTCATTTTTAAATAAAATAAGAATAAAATTAAAATTTTAATTTAAACAATTCAATGTAAAATTAATATAATATTTAAAATAATTACAAAAATATATCTAAAGTTAAAAAATTATTGAAAATAATATTTAAAATTTTAAAATATATTATAAAACGCTTTAAATACACATTACAAATTTTTAAATTTAATAATATAAATTAAATAAATAAAATAAAATAATAAAATAATAAAATATAATATTTAAAATAATTACTAAAATATATCTAAAGTTAAAAATTTATTTAAAATGCTATTTAAAATTTTTAAAAATATGGTATAAAACATTTTAAATACACATTACAAATATTTTAAAATTAATAATATAAAATAACTAAATAAAATAAAATAATAAAATAATAAAATAAAAAAGTAAAAAAAAAAAAAAAAAGGGTCAGTAGGGGTGGCGCCATTGCAAATGGCACCACCAAAAAAGGAAAAATTACTTTTAAGTCCCTCAAACTTTTCAAAACTTAAAAAAGTAAAAATATAATATTTAAAATAATTACTAAAATATATCTAAAGTTAAAAATTTATTTAAAATGCTATTTAAAATTTTTAAAAATATGGTATAAAACATTTTAAATACACATTACAAATATTTTAAAGTTAATAATATAAAATAACTAAATAAAATAAAATAATAAAATAATAAAATAATAAAAAGTAAAAAAAAAAAAAAAGGAATCAGAGGGGTGGCGCCATTGCAAATGGCACCACCAAAAAAGGAAAAATTAATTTTAAGTCCCCAAACTTTTCAAAAACTTGAAAAAGTAAAAAATATAATATTTAAAATAATTACTAAAATATATCTAAAGTTAAAAATTTATTTAAAATGCTATTTAAAATTTTTAAAAATATGGTATAAAACATTTTAAATACACATTACAAATATTTTAAAATTAATAATATAAAATAACTAAATAAAATAAAATAATAAAATAATAAAATAATAAAAAGTAAAAAAAAAAAAAAAAAAAATTAGTAGGGTGGCGCCATTGCAAATGACACCACAAAAAAGGAAAAATTGCTTTTAAGTCCCCAAACTTTTCAAAAACTTAAAAAAGTAAAAAATATAATATTTAAAATAATTACTAAAATATATCTAAAGTTAAAAATTTATTTAAAATGCTATTTAAAATTTTTAAAAATATAGTATAAAACATTTTAAATACACATTACAAATATTTTAAAATTAATAATATAAAATAACTAAATAAAATAAAATAATAAAATAATAAAATAATAAAAAAGTAAAAAAAAAAAAAAAGGAGTCAAGTAGGGGTGGCGCCATTGCAAATGGCACCACCAAAAAAGGAAAAATTGCTTTTAAGTCCCCAAACTTTTCAAAAACTTGAAAAAGTAAAAAATATAATATTTAAAATAATTACTAAAATATATCTAAAGTAAAAAATTTATTTAAAATGCTATTTAAAATTTTTACAAATATAGTATAAAACATTTTAAATACACATTACAAATATTTTAAAATTAATAATATAAAATAAATAAATAAAATAAAATAAGAAATTAATATAAAAGTAAAAAAAATTTAGAGGGTGGTGGCGCCATTTCAAATGGCACCACCAAAAAGGAAAAATTGCTTTTTAGGCCTTTACTTTTTAAATACATGAAAAGTAAAAAAAAAAGACAAAATTAAAAAAAAAGTCAGAAGGTGGTGGCGCCATTTCAAATGGCTCCACCAAAAATTGGAAAATTGTTTTAAAGGCCCCAATTTTTAGATTTTACAGATTTCTCAGATTTTATATGTGGTGAGCCATTCAAAATGACTCCACCAAAAATTATTTTTAATCCCTATGCGACGTGGTAACTTGGTGGAGCCATTTAATTTGGCTCCACCTAAATTCTTGTAGCTTTTAGGTCATTTTGGTATTTAATTAAAAGGTGGGTTATTTTGACAATTAATTAATTTTTTGGGTTACTTTAGTAAAAGGCCCAAAATATAAGAAAGTCACTAACTTAATATGTATATGTATGGGCTAGATCAATTAATTATAAAATTTGACTTTAAAGTCCATATTGGGATTTAAGTTTAGTTTTTCAAGGTCCATCATACATTAATATTTGATTATTATTATTATTAAAGTTATATATAATTAAAAGCTGAAAATATTTTGTTCATATAAAGTATAACGTTGTGGCTTAAGGGGGAGAATTATATGAAATACAATTTGACCAATGAGACGAATATTATACAATGTGGACACCAAATTCAAAATACTTGATAATTTATATATAAAATTCAAAAATTTAAAAATTCCAAGGGGGCGACCGCCCCTTTGCTCCTCCTAGATCCATCCCTGTGTCTTGGAGCACAAGTCATAAGTATTCCTCTCACATGATCTTTTTTTTATCTTCATTTTCACTTTCTTCTTACTATTTTGTTTGTTTGTTTATGCAACTTTGGTACTAAATTAAGTATTAGAGAACATACTGGAGCATAAGTCTCGTGACTACTCAAACTTATGTTTATCTTGTAAGAACTAAGGACGGACAATAATGGTGGCCAGAGACACAATTTTTTTGAAAATTTCAATAAAATTTAATTAGGCCTCCAATTTTTTTAAATTTCTCATTAATCTCATAAATATTTTAATTAGACTCCTAATTTTTTTTTAAAAAAATTCTAATCAAACTCTTAAATTTTTAAAAATTTTAATTAAACCCTCAAAACTTAATTAAAAGATCCGTCACGGGTAATAACCTAAGAGCATTCGAACCCAATCTAAATTATATTGTGAAGTTATTAACAAAAACAGAGTAGTCCTTAATCACCTAACTTACCCTCAATTTAGTTAATAATAAATTGGGCAAAATTTGAGTAAATTTCAAGCTAAAAGTTCAGTCCTACTACTAAAATTTTAACCTTAGTCTTATGTACCCCTAACTCGGGTGTTTATAAACTCTATTCGATTCGAAAAAATCAAAATTCTTTTCGAATTTTAAGTTATCAAACCGAGTTATTTGAGTCAACTCGAATAAGTAATTCGAGTTTCGAGTTAAGTTAAATTTTACAATTCGAATAACGGATTGATATAAATACCCTTTTGGTCCCTGTCAATTTTGAAAATGAGTAAATTGGTCTCTGTCTTAACAAAAATTACAAAAAATTTAAAATAATTTTAAAATTCAAAATATTTATAAAATTCTAAAATTTTAAAATATTATAAACTATTTCTAAAGAATATATAAAGAAAGTTAAAATTTTAAACATTTTCTAAAATAATAATTTTGGGACCTAAATAAGTTAATTAATGATTCAAGTTTATCATACTAAAGTATCTTCTTCTTTTTATTTATCATTTTCTTTGAAAATTTTTGAAATATATATGGTTTCAAATTTATATGCTCTAACATGAAATTAGTTATATCAGAACAATATTTTAATTTAACATGTTTAATTTTTAATTTAACTCGAACTATTTCACTTGTTTTGACTCGACTCAAATTTATTTCATTTGACTCGATTCGAAAAATTTCAAATCAAGTTAGAATGATAAAATAGGATTTGTCAACTTAATTAACTTAAAAAAATTTCAATCGATTTGATCAAATGCTCACCCCTAAAGAGTGGTTTAAACATGTTTAATTGATTAACTAAGATAAAATAATATTTACATTTTCTATCAATTTGGCTCTTATTCACTTTTTGAGCTAAATTTAGCTATGATCCTTTTAAAAATAGCCAAATTGGTTTTCTTTAACGAAAATACTGATTAAAATATTTTTTACTGATATTAACGTGATAACTTGTTGGGTAAATCACTTGCACTTCATTATGATATAATACTATTTATCCTATATGCCACATTAGCGAATAATTTAAATTTTATAAAAATATTAAAAAACTCAAAAGTAAAAAAATCAGAAAAATTCAAAAAGTAACACAAAATACACGTGAATTATCATGCAGACTACCATGTTTAAAATTTTAACATTTTGGTTAGTAATTGTGTAAAAAATTAATCCAACTTTTTTAAAAAATTGATAATAAATTTTGACTCTTTTAAAAGTTAAAGATAAATTTAACTAAAATAAATAAGGGTTAAATTAGACTTTATGTAATTAATTAATTAATTAAAATAATTAAAAAGGTCAATGGCAAACCAGAGATCTCATTGGCCTGTGACGGTGAACTCATTGGGGAACTTATCAAAACTCCTCTCCCGCGTATTAGTGTTTAATAAATATACACACATTTAAAATATTCCAACATGGCGGTTTACTCTTCGTGTCGCCGCCGCTAGTTTTAACAATTTCTGGTTTTGGACCAGGCACCGACTACCACTTTAATCCAAAAACTATATATATATATATATATATAAATTAAACAATTCAATATTATAATACTTTCTTAATCACTTAATTAAGCTAATAAATCATTTTTAAATTACCCTAAAGCAACAAAAGCACTCCACCACTAACCCATCATTTACCTTCGAATAAAAATTAACACCAAATCACGCAACAAACACAAGACTTGCTTGCTTATCAATATATATAAAATTAATATTTATAAAATAATTTCACAATTATTTGATTTTGTCTTTTTTAATCATCAGTCGTTAAATAACTAATAATGGAAAGATGATACGTCAGCAGGGGCGAAGCCAGAATAATTTTGTAGGGGGCGGATGAAATTTTAATTTTTTATAATCTATATCTTTATAATTTTTAAAGGATTAAATTGAATTTTTATAAATTTAGGGGGCCAAAGTGCAATTTTACCTTGACTAATTTAAAATTTTTAAAAAATTTCAAGGGCCAAAATAGTATTTTTACATTTTAGGGGGCCCGAGGCCCCTGCTAGTCCCCTAGATTCGTCGCTGTACGTCAGCTTTTAAATTTGGCATAATAGTAACTTTAACATTCAACATTTATACATTGTGTCAATTTAGTCTTAATTTTTAAAAAATATGACCCTTAACATGTACACATTGTATAATTTGGTCTGTTTTATAGTTTTGCTTTTCTTTATGATTTGAAAGTTTGAAAAATAAATTCATTAGTTAAATTTAATTGAAAATATGCCAAGTAGAAATACTTAAAATTCAAGATAATAATATTTATATTTTTCTATTTTCTAAAATTAACCTTTAATGTAAAAAAAAAAAGCAAAACTACAAAAAAAAAAAGAGACTAAACAACATAACATGTGAATTTTGAGGGTTAAATTTTTAGAATCAATATTAAATTGATACAATGTATAAGTGTTGAGGGTTAAAGTTACTAATATGCCAATATTAAAAGCTGTCAAATTGTTTTTTGTTAGTAATTTAACAACTGGTAATTAAAAAGACAAAATCTTGAGTGAATATTTTGCAATTTTAGAATTTATTGATGATTGATTGACTACACAAATTTTTGATAATATTTTACATTTAGTTAATTAACATAAAAAATATAAAATGAATAGATTTATCATGAAATTAACCTTTCAAATTACATGTCATTTTCATTTTATCATCTTTTACCATTTCTTGTGGGGTTGGATTTGTATTATTATTATAGTATTAAACTGCTTTAATTTATTAAACCCATGTCATGCCAGGTACTAGACAAGAAACAGAACATCCGGAATTAAAGTAATAATGTCAATAATTTTTTGACAAATTTAATTATTGTTAAGATAAAATAAAATTATGGAATATAGTAAAAGAAAAAAAAGGTAGTGGTCAGTGATGATCTAACAAGCTGGCCTGCACTGCCTGTTGAATTGGAACCAATTGATATATAATTATATATAATTACATGTAATTAATTTTGTTCGAATCAAAGTGGTATTTAAGTAAAACATTTTCAACAAGGATAATTCCACGATGATCTCTTAAATATTTTAGCTTTTGATTAGATAAATGTAGAGGTAGTTTTATTATAGAAATTGGATATGAATAAGTTGAGCATTTTATTATTAAAAAAACAAAACAAAAATCAAGTTTTAATTAAAGAATATTATTAAAATTATTTTTGTTTCATTTGTACGTAGTTGAATTTGAAACAAGAAAAATCACTTGGAGAATGATAAAAACTTTAAAATTCTTACTCTATTAGACATTAAATGGTATCTTTAAATAGTTAATGCTAATTTTATTGAAATTTGATTTGAATTTATTAGGACTAAATTATGCTTAAAGTGCAGAAGGATTGTGGTCGAAGAACATGATGAAAATTCATGACTTTGAAGAGTAGTGTAAGGCATGTATCAAATCCATGACTTTTAGGACATGACTCTAGATGTGATACCAATTGGAGCTGGTCCAAATTGATGCATTGGTTTTCTAATTGATGCACTGCTATCACTTGGAGTAGCTAATCCAATTGATGCAATACCTTTCTATCCCAAAGATTATGAGTTTAAATCTCGTATAGGAGCGTTTTAATTCAAAAAATTCAATAAAAAAATTAAATAGTTTGAATTATTCAGATCAACTCGAAAAATAAAATAAAATTTTTTGTTTAACTCGAATATGAATTACACAATTTAAGTTATTTAAAAAATTGCATAAGAAAAAGCAAAAACTACATCGTTTTAATAAATTTTTATCTTTTCTAAAGTTAAGTCAAGAGGCAAAACTATACTCGTGTTGATAAATATTTACTCATCAACCTTATGTAGTTAAATAATCTTGTACTTTGTCTACTAGTTAAATAATCAGTCCATGTAAACACAACATTGAGTATAAATAAGAGGATTCGTTAACTTGACTCGATTCAAAAAAATTTAAATTGAATTCGGTTACTAAAATAAGATTCGTCAACTCAAAATTCATTTACTCGATTCGAGTCGACTCAATCGAATGCTCACTCCTAATTTCATGCATATACAGTAAAATTATAAAATTTTAAGAGTGTATTGCTGTTTAGTGTAATAGTATTAAAAAATAATAAAGTCAAATTATTAGTACGTAATGTAGAATCATCTTTAAAAGTATTTTAAAAAGGGTAGATAAAATAAATGTATATATTTGTTTAATTTGAAAATTGTTGGGATATTAAAGTATCAAGTTTTGGAGCTATTGCGAAATTTTAAAAGATTTTGGGCACATGCATTATATTATTTTTTTATTATACAAACATTTCTCTTAGCCATCCAATAAGAAGAAAGTTCGGTTTGCATTTTATTTACAGTAGTAATCAATTATGAAATTTTATCATTAAAAAATACAAATATGGCAGAAATAACAGGGTTTTGTTTTATTGGCTTGATTCATGTGAATTTACTTTCTGGTGTCAAATGATTGGATTTTCCCATACAGTTATAAAAAGTAGACCATAAATTGTTAATCAGTGACAAAACATTTAATTATGAAATTTATTTTAGTAAAAGATAATGGTGCAGTCTATTTTGAATAATAATAATAATAAAATATACCGTACAATGGACCAATATTTATGAAATCTTAATATTAATGTCACTGCAACTATCTATTGGATTCAACATTTAATTTTTGGTCGTTGAGGGTTTTATTTGAATTTGCTATATGAATATTATTATTTGTTGATTTTTAAATTATTTTACTCCTTTATATTAAACGTATAAAAGATTGAGCATTTAATTCTCGGTTGTTGACGAAATTTAAGGGTTCATATTTAACTTTTATCTTGTGAAAATTTTCACCTCTTTATATCAAATCTATATAAGGTTAAGGATTTAATTTGAATTTTGTCATGTGTAAATATTATTTGTTGATTTTTCAAAATTACTTATTTTTGCTAATTACTTAATTAAAATGTGCGTTATTGTGACAAACACATATTGTCATATTTTTATACAGTTGAAAATATTATTTATTTTCACATTTTTAAGTGTGCAACAAATTTTCTAATTAAAAATAATTAAATATACATGAATTTTAATACAATTTATAATGATATATATTAATTTTAATTTAGTGTATTTGTATATATTAAGTTTTAATTTTAATTCAAGTTTCACATATTATTAATCCCATTATTTATGTGAGTGTAAATTTTAACATAACATTTTATTAAATTTAAAAATTAAACGAGTAAATTTAATTATTTTCACAAATTATAAAAATAAAATCCACCAAAAACACCTTCAACAAAATTTTGATAGTCAATGGGTTTGAAAATGGTGGCAAAGGAATTAAAAATATTAAATGCAGAATCAGAGTAGGGTTTTTTGGATATGATTGGACGGTGGGGGCCTACGCCAGTGGTCAGCCATGCAACACAGAGACGTAAGTTTGATTTTTTGACAAATTTTCAATTTTTTCAAAACCCTAACCCTGCCTGCATGTAATTAATTCTTATATATATATATATATAATTTTATTGTTTAAAGGGTGCTATAAATTTAATTCATATTTATATTAATATATTAAGATAAATAGTATAGTTTAATTTCTATATTACGAAGTTCAATTTTGTGTTTCTAACATTTTATTTCAATTATTTTTGGATAAAATATAAAAGAATTGAAACGATTCGCCCAACATTTTTTAATGTAAATCACATAGTTTACTATAAAAATATTTCAATGTTTTGGAATTTAGAATAAAAGAAAGTCATATTTAATATATCATATATAGTTTCATGTATTGTCAATGAAAAAATACGATATTTCATTATTAGTGAAATAATAATAGTGAAATCCTTATAAATAATATTATTAACTTTATTTAAAATTAAAATTGAATATTATATAAATCACAAACCCAAAAATATATATTATAATTTATGTTTAATTATATTTAAATAAAATTATTAATACTTATTTATAAATCATAGACCTAAACGAAGTGTGATATTATTATTCAATCACAATGCATAAAACTCGCATAAAATATTATACTTAAATTTAATACAGAATTTAATATTTTAAAAAAGTCGGCAAATTAAGATCCAATTAATCATATCGAAACTAATACATTGAAAAAAAATATTAAATTTTAGGTATTCCTTTTTCAGATAAGAGTCAAGTTTCAGCTTTGATGCATATGCATATGTTAAAGATCATTAATGACAGAAAATTTCTTATTGATTTCCCTATTTTCCAGTCAAAAAGGGATTTGGGTGTATATTTGAAACATCATTTAATGAGAGCAATGAGGCAAGATCACGAGGGTTGGCAAAAATGGCCTGCTCGCCGGGTCACCCATGGAATATTTCTTCTCTTTTAATTTCAACATTCAATTTATACGTATGATAGATACATATTCATCAAATTAGTGTCATTTGTTATGCAAGGCTAACTAGGCATTATTTGTGTTGGTAAGGTTATAGTTTTAAATTTTTAAATGTTTACGTTCCAGTCCCTACATCTCGTCTAACTTACGTGTTAAATTTGTCTAAATTCATTATGGTTTAAATTCAATTGTGTGTTGTTTTGTTCAAGATTATTTCCGTTTAGATCCAGTTTGATTTGTGTTTTATAATGAGTCATTTTATTTGTAATGTTTCCAACATTTAATACCATATGTAATTTTCAATCCATATGATTATACTTAATAATTCTAAGAAAAATTATCATGGACAAATGTGAAGTTAAAATTTTTTTCTGGGTGGGGCCTAATAAGATTATACGAGAGGTAAAATTATAAATTTATCTTTCTATTGACATATATATTCACAGTTTTAAGATTAAATAAAAATTTATTATTTTATTTTATATTTTCTTAAAATTTTGTAAACTCGTATGAAAAATAAACTATATATATAAAAAAAAAAAAACAGGGGTTTATGGGCTTATATGCCTCTATGATTTTCTCGACATGATAATTAACAATAATTCATCAAGTCACAAGGATGTTCTTTCTTCCTAAAATCCATGTCTAATAGGATTAATGTACAGTAACTATTTCTTTAGAGTTCTTGGCCTGGCATAGCCTTCGATCCAGGGTTTGGTGTATAGTTACAAATAGTTTTACCCTGCCCACTTCGTGCGTGAAATTAAAAAGTTAATGGTTCGTGGTTCGATTAAGTCTTAATTTAATTGGTATCGGTATTGTTGTCAGTATAAGAGAATGGAGATTCGAATGCACTGAAATATATTGTTCTTCTATTTAAGAGTTGGCGAGTGAAGAGAGGTATGATTTGAAACTAATCTTGAATTTGGAAGTGATAACTAAAAGAATGAAAAGAGGAATGCTCTGATTTTTGTTATTCTTTGAATGAATCTTGTGTTCCATTTCATCTCTGTACATTGGATTTATAGTAATCTCATCTAACAGCTTGAGTCAACAAACTCTAACTAACCGTAACAGACTTACTAGCTCTACTATCTCTATCAGCGAGGGACTCTGAATAGTTTTGAATATTATATTAAAAAGAGCAGATATGATAAAATCATGAAATTAAAATATTAACTTTTTTAATTTCTAGAATTGAATTAGTTTAGTCAATCAGAAGTACAAAATTGGTCTTTGGATAAAGTTTACTTCTAATTATGATTTTAATTGATATTTTTACCTTTAAGAGAAAGAAAAGGAGAAATAGCAAAATTAAAGTAGTAATGAAATCTTATAATTATTAACTCATTAATCACCTATTATAATTTGTACATCAATAAATAAATAAAATAGTACTTTTATCAATGAAAATTGCATAGCAAAGCAAACATGGAATTCCTTTTGGTTGATTAAATTTAATAATTACTGAATTAATTAGTATGCAAATAAAATAAAATGAAAAAGACAGCAAAACACATTATTAATTAGTCAGTTCATAATTATAATTATAATGACTAAATTATAAAGTAATATTTTTGTCTCAAAGTGAACTTTACCTTTAAAAAATAAAAAATGAGACGAGAGGAAGTATATGTTAAAATTGTGATTTAATTAAAATAAAGAATAATTAATTAATTATTATAGTGCTAGATGACAAAAGAATATGTATAGAACAAAACAAACAACTTTAAATTTTGTTCAAATCTAAATTCATACTCTAAATCAAATTTGTACATAAAATGATTCATACTTAAAACCACATTTTCATTGAAAATTTTAATTTTACTCCTCTTAAAACTATATTTTAAATAATAAAATAATTTGAACAAATCCTTCTCAAACACAAAACAAGTTCTTTTACATATACAATTTTTTCTCGATAAAAAGTAACATTTAATTTTGGTATTTGGTAACCTTTTAACTTAGTCTTTAAAATTTTTTAGGTCTTATGAAGATTTGATGACGTGATACTTTAAGATTATACATTTTATTAAAAGAAAATTTTGAAGAAATTTATATAAATTCTAAAATATACCAAAAATATAAAGGAATTGTAAATTTTTTAAAAATAATTCAACCGATAATGTGATATAATTTTAGAGTGTCAAATTCATAAATCAAATTGAATAAACTGAATTAATATGGACAAAAAATTAAGAATCTAATTGAAAAATTATCAGTTGAATTAAAAAAACAGATTTTTAAATATATATAATATTTTTTATGGAAAAATAATTACTTATTTATTTTAAGAAATAAGATTCTTACAGTATGCTGTCTAAAGCTGAGGACAAAAGCGGCTAATAATTTGGGAGTAGTAGTTACAATAAGGGCAAAATGAAAGACAAATTAAATTTTATTTTTAATATTTTAACAAATTAGTATTGATGTAGCCGACAAGATCCATATCCTTAATAAATCCAAAAGCCCTGTCTCTTGAAGCCACTTAATGAGGATGTCCAAATATTCATCAAGGAAAATTCCTCTCTTTCTTACCTTCTGCCTTTTTTACATTTTTCTTAATTTATTAAAACTCAAATGATTTGTTTAGTAAATGCCATATTAAGGACAAAGTGTACTGAGAATAAAATCATCTCATGCTTCTAATTTTTTCTAATACGACATTGGGGGTGAGATAAGGTGATACAAATTTTAATTATCATTCTTTATAATTTTAAAGTTTTACATCACTTTATGAATATTTTGTATTTACTTATATCAACGGTCGGAATTTAATTAAATTGGTTTATGTAATAAGTATTATTAAAAGGTTATCTTTAATGAATTTGAGTTCTGAATTCTAATATCTACCTTTTCAAGGATGAAGTTGGGCCTTTCTAAAATGAGAAAATTTGTTTTAGATCCTCCAAAATTTATAAAAATTTAAGTTTATATATGATAACTGAAAATGATAATGTTTTGTTTCAATCCTTCTAAAAGCTATAAATTAGATATATGTCAATACACGGGTGAAATTGCATCTTAGGTCACATAAAATATATAATTTAATCTCTACCCATATTATATTTATTTTAATTAATTTCCCACGTTATAAGCACTTAACTACATAATTAACTTAATAAGCTAACCCAGCTCACCTAATTTGCCTACACATAATTTACACAGATTGGATTTTAACCCCGGTGATCTAAGTCCCAAGATATATCAACTTATCATGTCAGCAAAGTCTTCACTATAAAAATAATCTTAAAAATCACAAAATTTATCATTGTTGAGGGATTATCGACACTTTTAAGAGAAGTCTATAAAGTGTCTTTAGACTCTACGGAAAGCTTAAGTTCTTAAAGAGGCAGCAAATTCACAGAGTGAGAGTACCTCTTCGAGCGCTTGAACAAGTGAATTGCCAAAGAAGTTGCAGAGTTGATTTGCAATCGATGGGGGGTTTGAACCGATGCCTTAAATGAGCTAAGTTTTAGCTCCAGTTACAAACTCCCCAATTTTTTAGTGGCTCGCTTGTTAAAGAACCCAACAAAATGGTCCCGCTCTATGTACTCTTCACCTTTTTTAAATACTCGAGTTTTCCATAGAATTAGTAGACAGACAAGATCTCTACCGACAACAATACTATACTGATTGAAAAGCTGTGTAACTCCATATAAAAAACACTTCGTAAACTTTTCATAAAAATCGAAAATCTCTGTAAAAGTCTCATAATTAAAAACAAATGGTATATAATAAATAGTAATAAGGGTTGACAATAATTGAAGTAATTAATATACCAATTCAACAACTCAAAAAATGGTTGAATAATTAAATTCAAGTGGCTAATGGTACCGCCGTAGTCCTTTCTTCAACACAAAACATTAAGGTGGACAGGAGTTGGTATTTAGTCTTTGATGTTATGTACACATTACTTTTATATTAACTACTATACTTTCTTACTAGCTTTCACCTTCCATTAATTGTTTCATTTAGAGTAAAATTTTAAGGTTAAATTATACTTTAAGTCTCTGTATTCTCCATGTTATATTTTTACTTTTAAGAATTTAGTCTCCCATTTTTAAATTTAAAAATATAGTTCTAATTTTAACACCATTAATTTTTTTTTGAAATTGTTAGAGTGGCATTTCAAATTTAAAATAAAATACTCACACAATAAGTCGATAACCATGTAACAAAAAAGACATTTGCAATGAATGTGAATTTAGCAAGTAATTTTAACAGTAACAACTCTTAAAAATTACATCATCATTTTAATTGAAATAAAGTTTTGTTAACCAATAACGTTGAAAAGTTGAGGTACCAAATTATGTCAAAAATTGAAATATAAAGATTAGATCTTAAATTTGTGTAGTATAGGGACCAAAATTAAAATTTGACCATTAATATAATTTATAAAATTTAAAAATTTATTCCAACTTATCGTGTTAAAATAATTTTGTTAGTATAGTTTTTTTTTTTTAAATCTAAACAAAAATTTAATCGAAGTCAACAATATTAACAATTTGGGCTAAATATGACCAAATTAAGGTGGAATTTAAGTATAAAAATTAAATTTTAATTTCAGTCATAATAGAGGGACCAAAAGTGATATTTAACAATTTTCCTATGAAAGGCAAAAGGAAAATGAATGCCTAGTCACGTCTCAATGTAGACCTTCCTTTTATATATAGGTTATAAATTGATCAACAATTCATTATAAAATTTGAATTTTTTTCTTTTAAAATTAATCTTTTTATATTTTGATTTCTCAAGTAATTTTTTAAAAGATATTTATTGAGTTAGCCCAGTAATTAAATTAAATTTTATAAAGAATACAAAAAATTATCACATACTTCAAAGTAAATTTATGTAGGTAGTCTTATTTTTGGAAGTGGTTTTACGGATGATTTTGTCACTACCCTCTCCAGTTTGGTAGATGTTTAGTTCTTTTGTCGATTTTTATCCACCGATTTGGACCATTCGGGGTTAATTTTTTTATCGTAATAAGTGCTTGTAATCACTTTTCATATGTCGTGCTTGAGTTGTGATATAACTACTTGTCAACATGTCATAATGTTCAATTGATGTCGAGACTGAAGTTTTTGTTTTGTTGGTGGAGTTTGTCTTCATCGCCTACAACAGATGTTTGTTGTTGTTTTGCTTGTGACATAATTACCCAAAAATAATAATTAATAATAAATATTATTATATAGGAAATTGTCTATTGTATTTACTATATTTCTAAGAAAGTGAGCTAAGTAAATTAATGCATTAATTATATTATATGGTATATATGTGAACCCGACCAAAGGCGAGTTAACCGGCAAGGATGGGAATTTAATGCAATGATTGACTTACCCTAAACTTGAAGATTTATGTAATTTATATTTTATTATTTGTGGAAGTGGTTGAAAAATGAGGATAATAATAATAAAATTAACCCAACGAACCCCTTATGTTGACTCCAACCATTGTTAATTGCAAAATATAAAAATATTTTAGCTTGTTTCACCAAAATGCGAATTTTGAAAAATTTTCACAAAAAAAGGTGAAATTTACAAATCTATGGGCTGATAATGATTCATTCTATACATAATCTACACTCTTTTTAACTTTTCAATTTGTTTTGCAATTGGCACAAAGTACAAACTAATTATTAAAACATTACACTTTGTTGTAAAACAATTCAATAAGAGAGAGAGAAATGAGATACATGAAAATAATAGTGTAATCTAAAAGGATAAGAAAAATAAAAATTATTATCTTAAATTTTGGGTATTTTTATTTTTATTTTTATTTGTATATTTTCAATTAAATTTAGCTATTAAATATTTTTTTTTAGCTTTTAGGTGAAAGGGCCACAAAGAAATGCTAAACTACAAAGAAGGACCAAATGATATAATTTATAAATGTTAAAGGTTAAATTTTAGAATTAATACTAAATTGATATAGTATACGAATGTTGAGGGTTAAAATTGTTATTATATCGACGTTAAAAGCTCCCATCATTAGCCAGTAGGTGATAAAAACAAAATTGAATAGTTGAATGATATTTTGTAACTTTTCATAATTATATAATTAAAGAAAACTACTAATAATTGAGTGACTAGTAATAGAATTTAGCCATTAACGTATTATAAAGTGTTAAACTTTTAACCTCCTCGAATACCACCCAAAAAAGCATGATTATTATTTTAAAGGTCACTTAATCGATATTATAACATTAATTAAAATATTTATTTATTTTATAAAATACTACATTTTATTAATAGTATTAACTTAAAAAAATCTAGTATATGATTCGTTGAGTTGATTATTTATTTATGTTAAGTTATGGAGTACAAATTTGAAGGCCAAAATATACTCTAAGCCTACTTTTATTTTCAAAATTTAGACCCTCCATTTTTTCGGATATAAAATTTAGTTTCAATCATTATCACTATTAAAACTCTTATATTACATTCATTGGTACGACATTTTGAAATTTAAAAAAAATACACTTGGCAGTCATGTAACAATAAAATAACATTGAAAATGTCTATACAAAATTTTTTCTCAAAAACATTCATGCGAATTCATCATGATAATTTTTGTTGTTGGAATAGTGTTCCTAAAAAATTTACTTCAACATTTTGATTAAAATAGTTTACGATATTAAATATTTAGACTAATTAATGACATTATAAATATAAAAATAGCAACTTATGTAAAAAGAAGAAGATATATATAGATTAAATCCCAAATTTTAGCATAGTATAAGGGCTAAAATTGAAGTTTGATCATTGTCTTATCAAATACAAAAGAAAAGCAAGGCAATGCAAGTTAAATGGAATAAAAATTCATGTATTTGTCTCTAAAACTCTTAGGGCATTCAAATTATATATAACCATGTAATGTTTTAATTGAAAAATTAATGATATTAACTATTTGGACTAACTAATAACATTATAAAACTACAGGACCAAATTACATTGCAAATTAAAGTGTACTAGTTAAATATTAATAAAGGGACCACAATTGAAATTTAACTATTTTTCTAAAATTGCAAAAAGAAGGTAAGCACCAAAGTAAACTTAAAAGAAATGAGAAGTCACGTATAAATTTTTAAGACTTTCAGAGTATTCAAAATATATAATCACGTAATGTTTTAATTGAAAAGTTAATGAAATTAACTATTTAGACTAATTAATAACATTTTAAAAATATAAGGGTAAAATTATATTAAAAATTAAAGTATATATTAAATATTAAATTAAAACATATTAGAGTGACTAAGGTGAAATTTAATCATTTTGTAAAATGAAAAGAAAATAAAGGAAGGAAGAATGGGTTAGAAAGCCACAAAACCATTATTATTATTATTATTATTATATTTTATACTTACATATCACAAAAATCGATGCTAATATTAACATCCAATTAAACCATTTCTTTTTGCCTAAAAGTCAAAGGGATATTAATGAGTGGTGATATCACCGTGCATCCTAAAATTTTGGATTAAAATTTTTATATCATTTATTTATTTATTTAACTTTTTTGAATTTCACTTAAATATAAAGTTTTGAAAAGAAAGTTTATTAGTTGATTTTATGAATGAGATCATATAATTTAGAAAAAAATAACAAGTATTTATTGTAGTTGTTGAAGGACAAGCTTTATCAATACAAAAAAGTCTTCAGCCTCAACGCATTAATAAAATATTATAGTACGTTGACAATTGGCTCTATCAAAACTCAAGCATGACATATCTGGAGTGACTGTAAGTACTTAATTTAATAAAGAAATCAATCTGGATGGTCCAAAGTAGCGAGCAAAAATCAACAAAAGAATCGAGTATTTACCAAGCTAGGAGAGGACGACGACAAAACCATCCCCACTTGCAAAAGTAAGATTACATTCATAAGCAAGAGTAAAAAACTTACTATAAAAGCAAACAAAAACTTCTAAAAGTGAAAACTTATTAAATAATGAAAAACAAACAAAAAAATATAAAATTTTAGACAAAACATGTCAAAACTGACTTGTGAAATAATTTATTATTATTGAAAAGTTGTTATATTCGCTA
Source organism: Gossypium rotundifolium (assembly GCA_025506655.1). Taxonomy (NCBI): domain Eukaryota; kingdom Viridiplantae; phylum Streptophyta; class Magnoliopsida; order Malvales; family Malvaceae; genus Gossypium; species Gossypium rotundifolium. Next base: position 25,252,614 of record CP106728.1, read on the forward strand.
GCCACCAACAATTTTTCTTGAAAAGTGGATAACTCTTGGTCAGGTCTTAATCTGTTTCCATTTTGATAGAATATACCCACAAAATAAATCTATAAACTAAAAAGAGAGAAGGTACATGAAGTGAATAAGGAGAAGAAAAAAGAGAGGGTTGGTGGAAGGGAGAATCCAACTGACTACCATCATTGGACAAAACAAAAGAGAAAAAGCAAATGACTTAGAAAAAAAAACAAAAGTTTTTTGACTTAAATATCAATTAAATAAACTCCATTTGTTCAAATGTTATTTTTTTAAATATTACTAAAATTTATAACTGTTATAACTACGTCTAGAGAGCTTGCCTCATAATTTGTCGACTTTAATTGAAACACCCCAAACCCGGCCCACGAACCTTGACCGGATCTCGTATGTTTCCCGGTGTAAACCGTTTCAAATTCTTTTGTTACTTAGGAAAAACTTGTGTGTTTTGAAAGATAAATTGTTTTGGGTTGGGCTTGAGTTGAAAACAAGTTTAGTTCATTATTAAAATCCTTTACTTTAGGTGACAAAACGTTTGGGCTTTGTTTTAAAAAAATTGATTTACTTAATCTTTTAATAAATAAAGGTTTGTAAGCTTAACAAATAAAAATGAATAAAATATTTGTACTAAGGACTTATTACATCAAATAATTCCCAAAATTTAAATTCAAAATACTTAAAGTAAAATAGTCCAAATAAAAGAAATCAAACTTCACATGGCCTCCACTAAGCATCTCATTTACCATCCATCACCGATCGTCACCGAAAAATAATCCCACAAGCGGTGAGTCAATGACTCAATGTGTAACCAACACTAAAATTTAATAATTCGTGCATACATTATCATACATGTTCATAACAAATAAAAATAATGATGCAACCCAACCCAAACCTAGATAGCCATCCGCTACACGCCCCCGTACCAACCTCGCACACACCGTGGGACTACTAAGTCAACTCTCCATCCGCTACACACCATCGAAGGCGTCATTGCAATGACGTGCTCATCGCCTTATAAAATTCGTGGTCTTAGGTCACCACATTCGAGATATCGTGGTCTTAGGTCACCACATTCGCTTACGTGGTCTTAGGTCACCACATTCGATTTCGTGGTCTTAGGTCACCACATTAACTTCCCTTTTCATATAACCCATATGCCCCATATTTCATACACATTATGCAATTTCATGCCTTAATTCACATTCTTACCGTTTTCACATGTTAAAAATAACATATGTTCATAATCCTAGTAGGAGTAGGAAACGTACCTGAGTACTTTTGTACCATAACATGGTACCTTAACCATATTCACATTCTTATAAACATACAACATATGTTCATAATCCTAGTAGGAGTAGGAAACGACTGAGTACTTTTGTACCATAACATGGTACCTTAGCCATATTCACATTCTTATAAACATACACATATTAATTATTGCCATAAATCTTATTAAAAGTAGTGTGGGTACACACCGATTCGCTTAACAATTCCAATCGAAATCCAATTTCGATCTTAGATCTTTAACTCCCTACATTCGCCCATATTAAAGATTTAATGAAAACTCATTCACCATAAAACCAAATCCTAGTAGGATTTGTGCACTAAAACTTACCTTAATGCCGATTTGCTTATCACTCAAATCCCGAAAACTTTGCTATTCTCCTCCTTGTATTCGGCCAAACACTGGATCTCTACATAGGTTAGTTTCGGCTTTTTAAACAAAGTAAGAGATAGATCCAGATATCCAAAATAGGCCTTGGCCGAATATACCTATGTGCTTACCTTCCAAATCTTAAATCCCGAAAATGATCTTTTGTCTTAGGTGCGTGTCGAAATCCCTATAATCATATGTTAGATCGATTTTTAACACTTAATCACTATTAAATGGCCTTTGGCCGAATGTCAAAGTGTTACTCACCTTAGATCCTTGAAATCCCGAAAGTACTATTTGACTATGGAGATGTCGACAATAGCAGAGATCCCGAGAACCTTCAAGTTTCGTCCAAAGATCACTAATAGGATTAATACCTTGATTTTGACAATACTAAAAGTAGAAGAATAGAAACCGAATTTTTGATCTTACCCTTACTTGAAGAAATCGACAGCACCTATGCTTGGAGCTCCTCAAAGATTCGGCTATAGAGTCTTGAATACTAGTCGACTATGGCCTAGAGGTGTGTCAACACTTTTGATTCTTAAGGCTTAAAGAATTAGCAATGGGGGATAAAGAAGAAGTAGATTTCAGCTTGACAAAAGAAAAAGAGAAGAGAGAATGTTGCTTAGGGAATTCGGCAGAGAATAGGAGGGAAGAAAAGTGTGAAGAATGGCCTTGTTTTCTCCTATTTGCCAAAACTATTACCCCAAGAGTCCCCCATTCGGCCATCTTTTCCATTCCTAGCTTTTCTCTTTATCTCTTCATAAACAAATAATCCAATTATCTCTTCTTTTATCCTTAAAATAATCTAATATTAAATCACCATTTATCTACTATTTATCCAAAATTTTAAAGAGAATAAAAATCCTCTTTCAAGTGCCTTAATGCAGTCCAACTCTCTTGTTCCTTGCACCAAAACAAAATTCCTTTGTTTGCTCCCCAAGTGACTCGAACCTAGGCTCCTTCCCCTTGATTGTGGCGTCACCTACTGGGCTTTAAGTGGTGCCTTCAAGCCACTTAAACAAGCCTATGTTTGTGTCAAACTTCTTCTATTAATTTTCTTAAGACCACCTTGTTTTATTTTTCTCTTTTACACTTAACATTTCTAAATCATTTCCTTACATTTCCGTGTTTCCAAAATGTTCACTTTCCTCTTTTAACTTAAGTTTCCAAAATGTTCACTTTCCTCTTTAACTTAACATTTCCAAGCTTCTAAAATATTCACTTTCCTCTTTAAACTTAACATTTCCAAGTTTCCAAAAATGTTCATCATACATTCATAATACATAAGAAATGCCATTTCGTATAATTAAATCAAAATTACATAGGCCCATTTCCAGGATGTTACAGTTCTACCCCCCCTTAAAATAAATTTCATCCTCGAAATTGCCTGGCTAAAATAAATGAGGGTACTGTTGTCGCATTGCCTCTTCTGGCTCCCACGAAGCTTCTTCTGATCCATGATTGCGCCACAACACTTTGACTAGGGGAACTGACTTTCTCCTTAACACTTTCACATCACGTTCTAGGATCTGAATCGGCTCTTCCTCATAGGATAATCTGGCCTTAGCTCCACTTCTTCAACTGGTACCACATGAGATGGGTCCGATCGGTAGCGACATAGCATGGATACATGGAATACGTCGTGTATCTGCTGCAACTCTGATGGCAACTCTAGCTGGTATGCCACTGGTCCAACTCGCTTCAACACTCGATAGGGTCCTATAAACCTTGGACTTAACTTCCCTTTGTGACCGAATCTCATCACCTTCTTCCAAGGCGAAACCTTAAGGAATACTTGGTTTCCCACATCAAATTTGATTTCCTTCCATTTAAGATCTGCATACGACTTCTGCCTATCAGATGCTTCCTTCAACCGTGCACGAATTATCTCAACCTTCTCTTCAGACTCTGCTACTAATTCTAGTCTCAAAACTCGACGTTCTCCCAATTCCGTCCAACATGTAGGAGTCCGACATTTCCGACCATACAACGCTTCATACGGTGCCATCCGAATGCTAGCTTGATAGTTGTTGTTGTATGCAAATTTCGCTAGAGGCAAATATTCTTCCCAACTTCCTCTGAAATCCATCACACAGCCCCTCAGCATATCTTCTAACACCTGGATTACCCGTTCAGACTGCCCGTCTGATTGTGGATGAAAAGCCGTAGTGAAATCCAATTTAGTGCCTAAAGCCTGATGTAGCGCTTTCCAGAACCGAGAAGTAAACTTTGGGTTCCTATTCGAGATGATCGATGGAGGAACTCCATGCAACCTTACAATTTTAGACACATACAACTTCGCTAACTTTTGCAGAGAATAATCAACTTTCACCGGAATAAAGTGCGCGGACTTGGTCAGACGGTCCACTATTACCCATACCGAGTCCTTCTTAGTAGGCGTGAGGGAAGCCCACTAACGAAGTCTATGGTAATTCTTTCCCACTTCCATCTGCGGAATCTCGATTGGTCAAGCAATCCCGATGGAACTTGGTGTTCACCTTAACTTGTCGACACGCCGGACACATGCCAACGAAGTTCAAGAACTTCCTTTTTCGCACCGTGCCACCAAAATCGCTCCCTTAGATCCTCAGACATGACTTGATGCCTCCGGATGCATAGCATAAGGGCTACTATGCACTTCCAAAGAATCCTCTATCTTAATTCCTCGTCCCCAAGATACGACCTTTCCTTTGAAGCGCAATACTCCTCATCACTAACACCATAGTCCTCTAACTCTCCGCTCAGACTTGTCAGTAGCTTAGCACTTAGGTTCTCATCAGCCAACTGTCCCTCTTTCACCTCATTCAGCCACGTCGGCTTGACTTACAATTCGCCAAGCAGACTTCCATCATCATATAAACTCAAGTGTGCGAACATTGCCCTCGGATCCGACACAACCTTCCGCTTAGGGCATCCGCCACTACATTCGCCTTTGCCCGGTGATATTCTATCGAATACCATAGTCCTTCAATAATTCCACCCACCTTCGCCTCAAGTTTAACTCCTTCGAGTCGAAATACTTGAGACTCTTGTGGTCTCAGATAGATCGTCGACTTTTCGCCATAAAGGTATCGCCTCCATACCTTAAGAGCGAAAACCATCTTCGCTAATTCTAAGTCATGCGTTGGGTAATTCACCTCATGTGGCCTCAATCGTCGGGACGCATATGCGACTACCTTCCCATCTTGCATCAATACGTAACCCAAACTCGTATGGGAAGCGTTACAATACAATCAAAATCCTTTCCCGCCTCAGTCAATCAACACCGAGCTTCCGTCAATACCTCTTAAGCTTTTCAAAGCTCTCCTGCCGCTTATCCGACCATACAAAAGGTACTTCCTTCCTTAACAACTTTGTTAAAGGCGTGGCTATTGACGAAAATCCTTCCACGAACCTTCTGAAATAGCCTGCCAATCCCAAGAAACTACGAACCTCCGCCACCGACTTAGGTGGTTTCCAATCCAACACTGCTTCGATCTTCCTAGGATCCACCCTTATTCCTTCAGCAGACACCATGTGCCCTAAGAATGCAACCTCCTTAAGCCAAAATTCACACTTGTTGAATTTGGCATAGAGCTTCTTTTCCCTTAACACTTGCAACATAATCCGGAGATGTTCATCATGCTCCTCTTCAATCTAGGAGTATACGAGGATATCGTCGATGAACACCACGACGAACCTATCCAAGTAAGGTTAAAACACTCGATTCATCATATCCATGAACGCGGCTGGGGCATTGGTCAACCCAAACGGCATTACTACAAACTCAAAATGGTCGTATCTTGTCCTAAAGGATGTCTTATGGATATCCGCCTCCTTTACCTTCAATTAATGATATCCTAACCTTAAGTCGATCTTTGAGAACACTGCCGCCCCCTTAAGCTGATCGAACAAGTCATCAATCCTAGGCAAAGGATACTTGTTCTTGATGGTCAGCTTATTCAACTGACGATAATCTATGCACATTTGCATAGTTCCGTCCTTCTTCTTCACAAATAGAACCGGTGCTCTCCATAGAGACACACTGGGTCGAATAAACCCACGATCAAGCAGTTTTTGGATTTGAGCCTTAAGCTCCGCCAACTTCTTTGGTGCCATTCTATAAGGGGCAATTGACACAGGAGCTATTCTCGGCAGTAAGTCAATTCCAAACTCCACCTCCCTGTCTGGGGATATTCCTGGTAATTCCTCCGGGAACACATCTTCAAAGTCCCTTACTGTTCTAACTCCACTAACACCTTCTTCCTTTCCATCTAGCGCACTTACGAAGGCTAAAAACGCCTTGCACCCTTTACGAACCATCTTTTCAGCCTTTAGCGCCAAAACTACATTAGACAAGTAGTTTCTTCTTTCTCCTATCATTACTACCACTTCATCTTCCGGGGTCCTTAGTTCCATTCGTTTAGCCGCACAATCCAACACGGCATGGTGTTCTACTAACCAATCCATACCAAGTATGAGGTCAAATTCCCCGAAGGGTAACTCCATTAAGTTAGCCCGAAAGCTCACTCCCTGAATTTCTAGGGATACACTCCGAAAGATCTTATCCACCACTACAATCTGGCCTAATGGGCTTACTACAGTCATCTCCCTATCAGAAAGTTCAGAGTCTAGGCCTAGTGTTTCAACTACACTACATGCAACATAAGAATGGGTCGAGCCCACATCAATAAGAGCAAAATAGGGCTTGCCATGAATGAGGAACGTACCGGTTATGACGTCCGACGCGTCTCTATCCTCCCTACGGTGAATCGCATAAACCAAACCCGGCTGCCTTGCCTCAGTATTAGCAGCACCTCGGCCTGGTGTTCCACGTCCTCTACCATTTCCTCGATTATTTAGACCACGACCTCGCTGAGGCTACTGTCCCCCTCTACCAGCCTGATTAGCATTCTGAGCTGTTGAGTGATTTTTATCCGGTTTCCTCGGGCAGTTCTTGATCATATGGTCCTTTGACCCACATCTGAAACACCCACATGTCTTCTTCCAACATTCACCCAAGTGTTTCTTTCCACACTGATCACATGGACGATACTGCCCTCCTGTACCGACTTGCTGACCCAACGGCCAATCAGCTCTGGGCCTTTTCTACATATTTCCCGACGATCCTGACGACCCATAATCCCTTTTGAGTCTATTCCTATCAGAGCTCTACTTAACCGAGTCATTGATCCCCTCGGCTACCTTAGCCTTTTCTACTAACGCAAAAAACTCCCGCTCCTGATGTGGAGCTATCAATAACATTAGATAATCCCTTAAACCGTCTTCGAACCGAACACACCGCTCATGCTCCGTAGCTATTACTCCTCGAGCATATCGGCTTAACCTCAAAAATTTAGCTTCATACGCTGCTATTGACTTGTTCCCTTGAACCAGCCCCAGAAAAGCCTTTCTTTGCTCATCAATATATCTGGTCCCCATATACTTCTTCTGATATGCGATCTTAACATATTCCCAGGTCAGATCCTCAGCTGTGGCACCATCCCGAACTGTTAACCACCATTGGTATGCTTCATCGCGTAACAGTGCCACCATTCCCTTCAACTTCTCCTCAGGGGTCAGATCGAGCTCATCCATAATGCGCTCGGTTGCCTCCAACCAGTATTCAACTGTACTGGGTGCCACACCAGATACTCCATGGAACACTTCAGCTCCATTGGCTCGGAGTCACTCGGGTACAGATTTTTGAGCTCCCGTATTCACTCCAGCACCAGCCACCATTTCAAGAACCCGCAGCATAGCCTGCGATACGGCATCGTCCCTCGTCTGAGCTTGCTGCTCGACACCAACAGCTGGGGGTGGTGGTGGCGGTGGTAACTCATTGTCAGACCTTTGACCATATCTAACGGGTTCTGACACAGTCATTCTTCCTCTACCGCGTCCATGACGACCGCGTCCTCTAGAACTCATACCTAACGATGCGCTTTAATCCGATTTAAGAAAGTTTTATGAATTAGCCCTTATTTCACTGATTATCCACGAAGAAGTTTTATGAAAAGAGTTTTAGGAGTGGTTCTTTCGTATTCATATATGCACACAGTCTTTACGTTCATACATCCATCAATCAATTATGAACTTTCGTTCATTCAGAGAAATATTGTAGTTTTCATTATTGTTGTTTTTCCACTATCCAGGGATATTTTCGTAATTTTCCCTATAGGGGTATTTTCATAATTTGTCAAAATAAGGTTCCTTGGTGATTTCGTCAATAAGGGTATTTTGGTAATTTTTGAAATCCCGGGAATATTTTGGGAATTTTGAAATTACAGGGTATTTTAGTAATAAACCAGGGTAAATTTATAAGTCTGAATAAATTAAGGGTATTTCAAAATTTACAAAACTTGAGGGTTCTTTTTGAGAATTTATTTTCCAAATCGGTGCTGTTGCAAAAATTTTGAAAATCAGGGGTCGTTCTGGTAATTTTGTAACTTAGGGGTATTTCGGTAATTTGTAGGGTAGGGGTAATTTCATAATTTTTCCAAAATTAAAGTATTTTGATATTTTGCAAATTAGGGTTTTTGAACATTTTATAAAGTAATGAAATTTTGATAAGAGTTGTGGGTATTTTGAAAATTTCATAAACCAAGGGCATTTTAGTAATTTTGCAAGTAGGAAATATTTTGGAAGAATTTTCGTAAAAATCTTTTGCTACTCCTAAAAGGGTAATATAGGGATTTTAAAGCGAGGTTTCCATAAAATACTGCTAGTCCCTTTCGGGTTTTAGTTAGGGTTTAGCAGTGAGTAAGTCCTCTTGATTAGGGTGAACAGAGGCTACGCACTAGGTAGGATTCAAGTGGAGAGAAGGTGAGTCACGCGGACTGCTTAAATACCAAGCTCCCAACGAAACCAATCCTAGACATGCCCACCATGGTTGCCACACCCTAACTCGGCGACTTAACCACAGGTTTGTTTAATTAGGCATTTAAGTCTTATGTAATTGTTGGGGTACACTAGTCCTAGGGTTCAATGTACTTAATCTCTATTCTACGTTCCATTCCATTTCTACCCCTCTACAAGTCATACTATAAATCACACAATGGATAGAAGTACTTACCTGGTGGACTTCGGGTCGGAGACTTAGTGGGCCATACTAGAAAATCCTGCTTAATTCACAAAAATTCTTTTTGGAATTAACTTTGAAAACGTTTTGGGCCTTAAACCCAAGGCCGAGAGTTTAAACTGGCTCGATATCAAATTGAAACACCCCAAACCCGCCCACGAGCCTTGACCGGATCTGGTATGTTTCCGGTAAACTGCTTTCAAATTCTTTTGTTACTTAGGAAAAACTTGTGTGTTTTGAAAGATAAATTGTTTTGGGTTGGGCTTGAGTTGAAAACAAGTTTATTTCATTATTAAAATCATTTACTTTAGGTGACAAAACGTTTGGGCTTTGTTTTAAAAAAATTGATTTACTTAATCTTTTAATAAATAAAGGTTTGTAAGCTTAACAAATAAAAACAGAATAAAATATTTCTACTAAGGCCTTATTACATCAAATAATTCCCAAAATTTAAATTCAAAATACTTAAAGTAAAATAGTCCAAATAAAAGAAATCTGAACTTCACATGGCCTCCACTAAGCATCTGCCGGCCCGGTCCATCACTGATCGTCACCTGAAAAATAATCCCACAAGGGGTGAGTCAACAGACTCAATGTGTAACCAACACTAAAATTTAATAATTCAGGCATACATTATCATACATGTTCATAACAAATAAAAATAATGATGCAACCCAACCCAAACCTAGATAGCCATCCGCCACACGTCCCCCGTACCAACCTTCATACCGTGGGGACTACTAAGTCAACCCTCCATCCGCTACACACCATCGAAGGCGTCATTGCAATCGACGTGCTTATCGCCTCTTATAAAATTCGTGGTCTTAGGTCACCACATTCGAGATATCGTGGTCTTAGGTCACCACATTCGCTTTACGTGGTCTTAGGTCACCACATTCGATTTCGTGGTCTTAGGTCACCACATTAACTTCCCCTTTTCATATAACCCATATGCCCCATATTTCATACACATTATGCAATTTCATGCCTTAATTCACATTCTTACCAGTTTTCACATGTTAAAAATAACATATGTTCATAATCCTAGTCGGAGTAGGAAACGTACCTGAGTACTTTTGTACCATAACATGGTACCTTAGCCATATTCACATTCTTATAAACATACACATATTAATTATTGCCATAAATCTTATTAAAAAGTAGTGTGGGTACACACCTGATTCGCTTAACAATTCCACTGAAATTCCGAATTCCGATCTTAGATCTTTAACTCCCTACATTTGGCCCATATTAAATATTTAATGAAAAACTCATTCGGCCATAAAACCAAATCCTAGTAGGATTTGTGCACTAAAACTTACCTTAATGTCGATTTGCTTATCACTCAAATCCCGAAAACTTTGCTATTCTCATCCTTGTATTCGACCAAACACTGGATCTCTACATAGGTTAGTTTCGGCTTTTTAAACAAAGTAAGAGATAGATCTAGATATCCAAAATAGGCCTTGGCCGAATATACCTATGTGCTTTCCTTCCAAATCTTAAATCCCGGAAATGATCTTTTATCTTAGGTGCCTGTCGAAATCCCTATAATCATATGTTAGATCGATTTTTAACACTTAATCACTATTAAATGGCCTTTGGCCGAATGTCAAAGTGTTACTCACCTTAGATCCTTGAAATCCCAAAAGCACTATTTGACTATGGAGATGTCGACAATAGCAGAGATCCCGGAGAACCTTCAAGTTTCGTCCAAAGATCACTAATAGGATTAATACCTTGATTTCGACAATACTAAAAGTAGAAGAATGGAAACCAAATTTTGATCTTACCCGTACTTGAAAAAATCGACAAAGACCTATGCTTGGAGCTCCTCAAAGATTCAAATATGGAGTCTTGAAGACTAGTCGACTATGGCCTAGAGGTGTGTCAACACTTTTGATTCTTGAGGCTTAAAGAATCAACAATGGGGGATAAAGAAGAAGTAGATTTCGGCTTGACAAAAGAAAAAGAGAAGAGAGAATGTTGCTTAGGGAATTCGGCAGAGAATAGGAGGGAAGAAAAGTGTGAAGAATGGTCTTGTTTTCTCCTATTTGCCGAAACTATTACCCCAAGAGTCCCCCATTCGGCCATCTCTTCCATTCCTAACTTTTCTCTTTATCTCTTCATAAACAAATAATCCAATTATCTCTTCTTTTATCCTTAAAATAATCTAATATTAAATCACCATTTATCCACTATTTATCTGAAATTTTAAAGAGAATAAAACTCCTCTTTCAAGTGCCTTAATGCCGTCCAACTCTCTTGTTCCTTGCACCAAAACAAAATTCCTTTGTTTGCTCCCCAAGTGACTCGAACCTAGGCTCCTTCCCCTTGATTGCGGCGTCACCTACTGGGATTTAAGCGGTGCCTCCAAGCCACTTAAACAAGCCTATGTTTGTGTCAAACTTCTTCTATTAATTTTCTTAAGACCACCTTGTTTTAGTTTCCTCTTTACACTTAACATTTCTAAATCATTTTCTTACATTTCCGTGTTTCCAAAATGTTTACTTTCCTCTTTAACTTAAGTTTCCAAAATGTTCACTTTCCTCTTTAACTTAACATTTCCAAGTTTCCAAAATATTCACTTTCCTCTTTTAAACTTAACATTTCCAAGTTTCCAAAATGTTCATCATACATTCATAATACATAAGACATGCCATTTCGTATAAGTAAATCAAAATTACATAGGCTCATTTCCAGGATGTTACATTAATAGTCAACAAAACAGATTAAAACCATCTTCTAAACTAAAAACATTTGCAAGGTCAAGACCCCATGAACTCACAAACTCGTGAGAACATGTGATGAGACTACTCTCTTGACATGGTGAGAATGTCTATTACTTTTAAATCACATTTATCTATTGTCTAAACATGATAGTCTATACCTACAGAGTAAGATATAATTAGGTCGACTAAGCTCTAAAGAGTACAAAACAAATATAAAACTAATACAAAGACAACATGTGGCATCTCAAAATGAATTGCCTATTTTAAGCTCATAGACATCATAATAGACCAACTGTCTCTCCTCTCACGCTCTAAGCTATCTCCATTCTTCCTCTTGAATTTCAATCTTCCCAAAAAACTTAGATTCTAATCACTTTCAAGTTTCACCCCTACCCCTTTCGAATAAACTATCAGGAGCCACTATAATTTCAAACTTTTCCATTTTACTCTTTTATCAAAAGCTAAAAATAATGCTATTTGATTTTCATTAATAGTTATTTTTTCATATTAATAGGGTAATATTTTTTTGGCATGATCAATGCGTATTCTATTTTCATTTTACGATCCATAAAGATTAATCTTTTTGGACTTCATAATTGTCCTTCCAATAATATCGTCTCCAATGTTTAAACCCGAATTGCCTCTTAAAAGTACAATGTATTTTACTTTTACTCCCAACATATGTTGGTAATAAGGTAAAAGTTTTTAATGTCGAGAACTTTGCCACAAACAATTAGCTATAATGTTTTGCTCATAAAAAACAATTTTATTAGTTTTAGAATTTGTGCTAAAACTCAACTCTAACATATTCGTAATTAACAATAAAAGTCCTAGATATTATTAGTTAATTTAATCGTTTTAGTTATCACAATTTATTTGATTTAATAGATAAGATCAAAGGCTCTTGCTTAAGTATGTTAAAAGAGCCCATTTAGGACTTTTCAACTCCTTCAAGAATAGTTTATGAAGTGTTATTCGTTCGTAATCTCCGATCTTTCAACAAGTCTAATTTTTTCTCCTATGGAAAGTTTTGTTTGCCAACTTTATCAAAAGTTCGAGTGCGACATCAAGTTCATAGAGTCGGAACATCTTGTTGAGTGCCTAAATAGGCAAACTATCAAAGAAACTGAAGAGTTGGCAATCGATGGTAAAGCTCGAGCACAAATTGGGTATCACTTGAGATAAAGACATAATATTAGAAACAAAATCCCATCAAGAATAATACCCATTTTATTGAATGATCTGTTAACTCAAAACGAACTACAATTCATAGACTTCTCTCGAAAAAAATGAAAAATCCATCTAAAACCATCATTTGTTGACCCTAAAAAAGTAAAACCCAATAAACCATGGTGGAGTTCCAAGAGAAGTTATGGAAGCATGAGTTTGGATTGGAGAGACATTGAGAATTTCAAGAGAGAGGAAAACGACGATGCTTTGACGTTTAAGGCCCGCCAATTACCCCTCAGTTCCCTCCTCCGTCATTTACGGCCAAAACAACATTAACAATATTTTATAATAATTAAATAATAATTGCTTTGCTTAATATTAATACTACCACAGTAACATGCACCATCATCATAAAAATTCAAAATTAAAAAATGGTAAATATGCTTTAAGTTAATGTACCTTTGATACTTTTAAAATTTAGTCCTTTTTAAGTTATAACTATATTAATTGTTCTAATCGGAATTATTTAAGTACTGATCTGAATAATTAAATCAATAGCTATCTAACTATAATCCAGATATTTATAAAAAAAAAACTATAATCCAAATAAATATGGAAAATAATCCACACATTTAAATAAGGTAAAATTCAACCTTACCATTGAGACAAGGTCCTGTTGACGAGTAGCAGCGGACATTAATAGCTTCAAATTTTTGGAAAATTTTAATGTTCCCTTGAATTTTTTTAAATAACTTAGATCACCTCAAATTTTTGAAAATTCAGACCCTCATTTTTCTAAAAAGTTCTTATTAACTTTTCAAAATTTAAAAAAAAAAATTAATTTGGCCCGCTCCAAAGCTTAGTCCCATGATCTGCTACTGTTGACAAGCCCCTACTTTTATTTACAAAAAAAAAACTATTTCTTATATGTTTTGAGATTAAAAATTAATGTCTAATTGTTAATATTATTACTTTTGTTAAATTCGTTGATATGTACCTCTAAATAAAAATCGTACATCTCTTATTAGAAGAAGTGCATGGCATAGGGACACGACGAAGAGTTCGTGTATAAACACGACTTTCCTCTTCTTTTGACAAAAATAAAAAAATAAAATATTTATTTAAAAGTTACCTAACTATATAATTGATACGAATTTAATAAAATAAGTTTATCGATATTAATAATTCAACTTACAATTTTATATTTGAAAATAAATGAAAAATTAAAATTATAATACTAAATTCCAAATATATATCAACTATTTACTTATATCTATATAACTCCATTGCAGCTGAACTTAAGACATCCCCTTTCCCTCTTATACTTTTTTTCTCTTCTTGCTTATCATTTTCTTCTCACCAAACATATTTCTACGAAAGTTTCAACCATTTTGATACCATAATTCATTCATTTTCCTGGAAAATATAAAACCCAAAGCTACATTATCAAACTGGGTCTTCCTTCTTTTTTAGAATTAAACCAGTTCCTAATCTGGGTTTTCACATTGAGCTAACATACTTTTTTTTTTTTTTTTTCAAAATGGAAAACCAGTTTTTTCTTGGTGTTCAAGGACCGCCATTAGACTTTGGGCAGACATTATCATCACCCTTATCAACAGCTTGGCAATCCTTATCTTCACCCATGGAAATTCAAGCAACTGAGTTGAATTCAACAGATTACAGTTTACAATTTGAGTCAGCACTGAGTTCAATGGTGTCTTCTCCAGTAGCATCGAATTCAAATCTCTCTAACGAGAGTTTTATGATCAGGGAATTGATCGGAAAATTAGGGAGTATCGGTGGTAACTCCGGTGAGATCTCTCCACAACCATTAATAGCTAACAGCACCAACACATCTTGTTACAGCACTCCATTGAATTCTCCCCCTAAATTAAACTTACCATTGAATACTTTAGTGAAAGAGAAATTTCCCAGTTTAGGGAAATCAATGGGTACGAATTCAAGCGTGGCTGATTTCTCAGCCGATCCTGGATTTGCAGAACGAGCGGCGAAATTCTCTTGTTTTGGTAGTAGAAGCTTTAATGGCAGAACGAATCAACTCGGACTCAATGATACTTCTTTCCCTTCTCCTTCCCTTCCCCCTTACAGATCTAATCCATTATCATCAAATCCCAAGATTCCCCGTGTTTCAAGCAGTCCTTCATTGAACGCAATGGTAATTGAACCATTACAAGATCGATCCGAGTTATCTCATTCTCAAGAAGAATCCTCCATTACCAATGGTGACCCAAGTTTGAAACCTTCAAAAGGTACCAATTCAAGGAAAAGAAAAACAGTTCCCAAAGCAAAAACAAATGAAATTTCAACATCCCCATCAACAAATGCTCCAAAGGTATCAAATCAAACTTTGATTTTCATTCAAAATTTTGTTCTAAAAACTTTCATAATCAACTAATTTTGTTATCCCCAGGGGACTGAATCAAATGAGAAACGATGCAAATCAACCGAGAGCAATGGAAACCAAAATGATTCGATCAAAACAGAGGATGACGCAAAAGGAAATACAAAGCCACCTGAGCCACCCAAAGATTATATTCATGTTCGAGCAAGAAGGGGTCAAGCTACTGATAGCCATAGCTTAGCTGAAAGAGTGAGAATTTTTATACCCAATTTTTTAAAAAAAAAATTACTGGGAATTTTGCATTTTTATCATTGATTCTTATATTATCTATCATTTTGATTAGGTCCGCAGAGAGAAAATCAGTGAGAGAATGAAGCTTCTGCAAAATCTTGTCCCTGGTTGCAACAAGGTTTGTATTTTGTTCTAAGAACAAAGGGTCTATTTTTATTTTTAGTCCCTATATTATGATAAAATTCGAGATTTAATCTTTTTACTTTAATTTGACATAATTTAGTAGATTCAAATTGATGAGATTGTCAATGTAAATATCACGTAGTTTAAAAAAAATTCACGATCTCATCAATTAGGACTTACTGACAAATTATGCTAACATTAAATAGAAGGGTTAAATCCCAGAGTTCAACATATTAGAGGGGCTAAAACTACGATTAGACCAAAGAGCAACTTGGTAATATTATTGCTGTAATCCTAAAATATTGAATTTTCCAACTTGTATAGGTGACTGGAAAGGCCTTAATGCTGGATGAAATTATAAATTATGTTCAATCATTGCAAGGTCAAGTTGAGGTAAAAAAAAAAATTATTATTATTTTTAACATATTTATTGATGAACTTGTGGTGCTTTAATTTCTTAAGATTTAAGCTCTTTTTATTTTTTATTTTTTTTTGACTTTAATGGTTTAATGATAATTTTTTATTGGCAGTTCCTTTCAATGAAGTTAGCTTCAGTGAATACCAGGCTGGATTTTAACATGGATAGTTTAATGCCAAAGGAGGTAAGTCTAAACTTTAAAGATTCAACCACATTTTTCACCAAAAAAAAAAAATAAAAATCAACTACATTAAATAAATACACATGAAATTGAAAGGGTCAAATTTTTATTTTGGTCCTATAATTTAATTCGCCATTATTTATTCTATTTTTATAATGTTGTTAATTAATTCAAATAATTAACGTTATTAACTATTCTGATTAAGATGCTCTCATTAATTTTTTCTTCTTAAAACCCTTCTTCCAACTCGTCATACTAACATTGTTTTTTTGGGTATGATATAGGGTTCTTTTAAGAAAAACTCATGCTAACTGTATTAATTTATTGGTTAAAATATGTTATAGGTCTTTCTATTTTTCACAAACATCAAATTTAGTCACTTTACTTTTTAAATTTCAAAATTGAGTCTAACTGTTAACCCTATTAATTTTTTGTTAAATTTATTAGTGTGAAATTTTGAAATAAAAAATTCCTTTGAAAGCAATGTAACTAAAAAAAAAAGGCGTTGTGGTAAATATAAATTTAATAAAATAATTTTAACAATGTTAATAATTATATCTAAATTTTGAAATCTAAAAGTAAGACTAAATTTTAAATTTACAAAGGGTATAAAACTTATGACATATTTTAACTTAATTTATTTAAACCATCTAACTAATAACATTATAAAAATAAAGGACCAAGTCTTAAATTTGGATATAGTTGAAGAACTAATTTGACAAATTTATATAAATACCTATAATGGTTCAAATCTTTTGAATTGGGATTTACTTTGTATGTATATATATGTATCTTCTTTTGTTGTTTTGTAGATGTTTCAATCAAACAATAGTTTGGCACATCAAATATTCCCAATGGATTCCTCGGCAACACCCATATTTGAACAGCAAAATCCAGCACTACATCATCATCATGCCAATATGTCTAATGGGACAATGTCCCAATGCTTGGTGGGCCCATTAGACACTTCAATACATCCCAATCTCAACACCCATTTACCTCAAATTCACCATTTCACTCAGTCTATGCCTCAGGTAAATTTCCTTTTTCTACAATTTTACCATAATTTTGAGTTTGAGTTTTGTGAATAAAAAAAACTATTTCTAAGAGAGCTTGTCTCCAGTTTAGGGTTCTAGTTTGGTTCGATTATTAATTTAGCTGGGACTCATTGTCTACGAAAAAAATATGAACCCATGAAAATTTTTATGGATAAATTACATTAGTAGCCACTCATCTATGTTTTTTTTTTTGTTTTCCAACTATTCAATTTTATTTTTTTTGTCACTCAATTATCTTGAATTTTTGGTGTTTCGATTTTTATGTTAGTTAACTGATTAAAAAAAAGACAAAGTAAATAGTTTGGTGACAAAAAAAAAAACCCGATTTCTATCCTTTTATTCATGGTTGTTGGAGCTTGATAGACTAGTATCCTATTCCGAACAAAAGGTTGAATTGACTTTGAACCAGAATATTTTTTCTATTTATGATTTTTTTAATAATTTATCTAATTAAAATTGGACTAGTCGATTAAACCGATCAAATAGAAAACTAGTAATCTGATCGTTTCAATCATCAATCCGGTTTTAAAAACTTATTTTTTATTTCAATTTTAGAGTTCTAAACCTCTAAAATTTTTACCTGATATTAAATTTATATTTGCAGTACCCAACATTTGGTGAAGGTGACCTTCAAACCATAGTTGAAATGGGGTTAGGCCAAAATCAAAGCAGGGAAATGGCATTACAATCAGAATTCCAGGGTAAGTAAAAAAAATTCAAAAATGTATAAGGTCTAAGAAATAAATTTAAAAAACTAAAAAGAATTAATTATGATTGTTTTAATGCAGGTTCAAATCAAGTATCCCAGATGAAAGTTGAGCTCTAGTAACCATTTTAATCCAGAATTAAAGCTGAAAAAGGAAGAGGAGAAAATGGCTGTGATGTTGTATATATTACAAAGAAATTTAATATGGATTTTGTCTTCTAATTTTCATTTTTTTTGGGGGGGTTTTTTTTGAAAAAAATTATTCAATATAAAATTTGGGTATTTAATGGTGCAAATGATCTTCATAGCAAACAGCACCACTTGTTTGTAAGATAATAGTATTAATTAATGCTAATTACTATCATTAGAATTTTTATTTTATTTTTAGCCTTTTTCATTTTTTCCAGACTATTGGAGATTCAACTTCATTAATATTTGCTTTGGAGTCGCATCAAATTTGAGGGATTTGATCTCATAATAAACTAGTGTTGAGCAGCTGTATTTGTTTTCCTTTTTAACTACCAAAAAATAGAGTGATTAAAGGATTTGGTGATTTTTGAGGGTGTCCATGATTATTGCCAATCTGTTATTCATTTCTAGATGGTGGATTATAAGAAATTTTTAAAAATTAGGTCGTTTAAATTTAAAATTTTATAATTTAATCATCAGTATCATTAACTAGTTAATACCGTTAAATATTTGAATAAAATGTCAACGTGAATTTTCTTTAAAAAACTTTTTAACACACAAAATATCATGTGAGCACAATAAATTGAAAGAAAGGTAATTTAAAGGATAAATCATTGGTATTTAAGCTAATTAATAATGCTAAATTAAAATTTAGAGATTAAATCTCTTATTTTAGTATACTAAAGGGATGAAAACAAGAATTTTACCAATTCAAGAAAGTACTAAGGTTAAGGACATGGCATTTTTAACTTTAGCAATTAAATGAGAATAATATTTCGATTTTATTTTAATTAGGACGACAGCTCAACGAAATAATTTTGTTAGTCTCATATTTTAATTTTTCTATTACTCTCAAATATTTCAAAACCATACAAACACCTAAAAGTAATTAAATCAAATTTACCATGATTTTAAAAATCCTGTTAGACCATCAAATCTTGATTTACTCTATTCGATTTTAATTAAAAAATCATTATCGATTTAACTAAATAATTTTTTTTTTTTTGTTTCAATTCCAAGCGATTTGTTCAAAGATTAGTTGTATGTCCAAACTGAAATAACCTACTCATTTCTAACAACCATGGTAAAATTTGCCTAAAGATTCCATTTTTTATAAATACTCAAAATTCACCCATTCTCAGGAGGGCTCTTATATTAAAAAATAAAAAAAGAAAAGAAGCTTCTGTCCCTTTTCTTCTCTCTTTACTGTGACAGAAAAATAATTTTAAAAAAAATTAAAGTCAAGGCTGTCAACCACAAACAAAAAAGATTAGAAGTTATAACCACCCCTTTTTAATTTTTTTTTTTTTTTGCCCTTTTCTGCATCAAAAGAATCCCAGCTTGGCAGTTGTTAGATTCTCATCGGTCCCCTAAATCATTCAAATTTATTTTGTATAAAAAGGTTCATATTTCATAATTTACTTTCAATTTATATTTAAATCTATATTAGAGGAGTTTGTATTAGAAGTTAAATTATATTTTTTATTTTCACTATTTTTACTTAAAAGATAAATAAATTAATTCTTGTAGATTAGATTAAATAACAAATTAGACAATAACATATGACGTGTTATGTGTAACTCATGTTGACGTATAGAAATCAATTTTTAACTTTACAAATTAATGAAATTTTTAACAGAAAAACTAATTTACTATTTAATCTAATGCACAGGGATTAATTTGTCCCTTTTTTAATAGATTAGGTAAAATACAATTTAATTTCTAGTAATGAGACTCCATGATACTTTTATCGGTGTTGGTTTAACGAAAAGATTGAGGTCTTACGAACTTTGTGGTGATTTGAGCCCCTCTATGTTTTAGCTATGTCTAGATATATCCAAGTTTAAATATAGTGTTAAGATCGACCCGATTAAGCAACGAATAAGTAAAAATAGCAAAAGAAATTGAGAAATTGAACACACAAATTTAATGTGGAAAAACCCCTCCAAAGAGGATAAAAAACCACGGGCAAAGATAATTTTACTATAACGGCAAAAGAACGAAGAGAACAAAAGATGGAGATAAAAACTAAACCCCAAAACCCGAAAATAAAGAACCCTCAAAACGTAAACACAAATTCTCTAAATGTGTTATGAGTTCTAATATCTAATGGGTGTATTTTTTCTAAGGTTGTAAAAGAGCCTATTTATAGGCTAAATTCATAGGTCAAATAATAGTAAAATAATCTAAACTAATTAGTGTTTGATTGAAACAAATAAACAGAGTTTAACTAGAAGATTACTTCTCAAATTTAACTAAAATAGGAGTCATACTTTACAAATCTCTACCTTGACTCATATTTCCACAACGCCATCTTTGCCAAAGCCCGCCACGAGCCTATCTTGAACCATGCAGGGAATTAACTGAGTCGAATCTATGCTTAGAAATTGGAAGACTTCTAGCCTTCGACTTATACACTGCCAAATCAAAACTAACCTGGTTTGATTTTCACGAAACAGTGCCTTAACTTTTCAAAACCTGCATCCAAAAAAGAACCTCTCTTCAACGAAACGGTCATACATTTTTCCCTCCTATGACCAAGTTGCCTCCGCTCTAAATGAGTTCACTTCGACTTTGTAACGGACGAGGGACGTCTGATTTCACCGGTCACTATAGAACCTTTCAGAATATAAAGACTGCGTTCTTTTACCTTTTAACAAAACGATAGCTCCACGAGATACTTTAATGCCGCTTGACTCGATTTTGATTCTGCATCCTTTCAAGTCTAAAATACTCAAGGAGATGAGATTCTTTATTAAATCAGGTACGTACCTGACATCTGAGAGTGTCCTAATCGTCCCATCGTGTATCCTAATTTTAACAGTACCAATACCAATTACCTTACTAGATGAATCGTTTCCCATGTACGCAACTCCACCTTCAACCGGACTGTATGTGGAGAACCATTCTCTATTGGGACACATGTGGAAAGAACATCCCGAATCTAGGATCCATTCGGACGTGAGCTTGGAGTTATTGCTCGTTGACACTAACAAGAAATCATCACCGCTTTCATAGACCAAATTAGCACCAGCTACATCTTCCTCGTTACTCTCAGCAACTCTTTTATTTCGCAATTTATAACAATCTGCTTTGACGTGACCTAACTTTTTACAATAGCGACACCTTTGATGCTATCAAAACGGAAGCTTGCCTATCTGCCTTGCTATCCAAATGAAGCTCATTGTCGAGTTTGTCTCTACTCAACAAATAACCCTTCACATCTTCGAACGAGAGTTTTCTTTGCCATAAATCAAGGTCTCCCTGAAAGACTTGTATGAATGGGGTAAAGAGCATAATAATAGCATAGCTTGATCTTCATTATCAATATGAACCTCAACGTTCTTTAAATCATTTAAAAGAGTAATAAATTGACTAATGTGATCTCTAAGAAGCTCACATTCGTCCATGCGAAACGTAAATAGACGTTGTTTCAACATTAAATGGTTAGCCAGAAACTTAGTCGCATAAAGAGTTTCTAACATTTTCCAAAAGGCAGATGGGGTCTTCTCTATCAACACCTCCCGGATTCATGAGGCACAACCGATTGCGAAAAAGTCTTTTCATCAAGCTCTTCCCATTCTATTTTATTTAGATTCTCGTGCTTTTTCCGGTAACAACCTTTTTCAAACCTAATTGAACTAGAATTGCCATCATCCGAACTTGCCACAAAATTTGTCTCACCATCGAACTTCTCAATTTCAAACCTTGTTGATATCCGAAATCTGAAAACCGAACTATCGATATCACTTGTTAGGATCACTCGATTAAACAATAAACAAGTAAAAATAGCGTAAGAAATTGAGAAATTGAACACATAAATTTAACGTGGAAAAACTCCTCCAAAGAGGATAAAAAATCACGGGCAAAGATAATTTTGCTATAACGGCAAAAGAACGAAGAGTACAAAAGATAGAGATAAAAACTAAACCCTGAAAACTCGAAAACAAAGAACCCTCAAAACGTAAACACAAATTCTCTAAATGTGTTATGAGTTCTAATATCTAATAGGTATATTTTTTCTAAGATTGTAAAAGAGCCTATTTATAGGCTAAATTCATAGGTTAAAATAATAATAAAATAATCTAAACTAATCAATGTTTGATTGAAACAAATAAACAGAGTTTAACTAGAAGATTACTTCTCAAATTTGACTAAAATATGACTAAAAGATATATTTCGAGCATCAATTCAATTATACTTTGTGATGATTAATTTTAATTTTAATTATTTGAATGTTTATTATTTTGTACATGTTGTAACGCTATTAAGGTTTTGGCATTATTAACAAAAGTTGAGATTGAGTTTTTAAGTACCTACAGAGGCGAAGGCAAGGCAGGTACATAGTGGCCTTGCTCCAAACCCCTTCCCCCAGCGTGGTAGAGTTATCCTTTTAGTTATTTAAATTTATGCAATTACAAATTAATATAATGATAAATCTTTATTTTGGTCCTCAAAATTTTATTATTCTTTTTTGGCCGCTTTTATGCACTATTCTATCTTCACCTTTGGGTACTTAGGTCTCTGAGTCTCACCTCACGCAATTTGTAGGGAAAATTCATAAATTTTTGTAGGGAGGGTGAAATTGAATTATAAATTTTTTATATATTAATATATATTTATAATATATTAACTTATGACCTCATTAATTTTAAATGGACTTAACATAATTTTTTTTTTTATATGACTAAAGTGAAATTTTACTATATATTAAATTATAATTTAATTATTTATTAAGGGACTGAATAATATTTTTATTTTGGAACCAGGGCTGCTATCTACCCTTTTATATTCATCCTCACACAATTATCTTACCCCAATCTAATTATATTACGAATCTTCGTCTTTCTGTGTTTTATTCAATATTTATTCATGTTTTGGACATAAAATTTAATTACTTTCAATATTAATTTTTATTAATAAAAATTGAAGTTCGTTTAGCATAGTGGAGTTCAAGTATGGAAAAGATGCTCATACAAATTATTTTTTTAAAAAAGGGATAATCAAACTTTTTAATTATTAATTATGGTCTGTAAGTAAAAAATCCAGTTTCTGGGGTTAAACAAAAAGATTTCTGAAATTGCAGCTTTAATTGTAATTTTTTTTATATACTTTAATTCAAAGGGCCTATTATTGCTCTACATATAGGTCTTTGTTTAATTAGCAGAAAAGATGCTATTGAGTGTGGGTTTTTTTTTTTTAATTGTGACAGTTTTTGTCGCTGAAAAGTTTATACTCAATCATCTAGCCACGTGCTTGGGATTGAATTGAGAGAATTTTAGTTAAAATATGCCTAAGTCCCTATTCACTTTATAAATTAGGAATTTAATTTGTATACTTCTTTTTCAAGAAATTAGTCTATATACTTTTTATATTTCAAAATTTACGTTTAATTATTTATTAATTTTCTGTTAAATTTATTAATGTGACATTTTAAAACAACAAAAAAGCTCACTTGGTAGCCATATAATTAAAAAATAACGTTGTAATCAACTCAAATTTAACAAAAAAATAATGTTAACAATTAGACTTGTATTTTGAAATCTGAAATGTAGAGTGACAAATTCGTGGAAATAAAAGTATAGGACTAAATTCTCAATTTGTGAATAGTATAGGGACTTATGACACATTTTAATCAAGAATGTTTTTGGTTATTAACTATTATTCGAATTTTAAATTATTTTTTTTGGTGCAAAGAAAATGAATCAATTACATAAAAGTACTATTAACTTTATCTTACTGTAACAATTCTAAAATTTCCTTGGGGGCTTCCTCAAGGACCTATAAAGATGATTTCCAATTCAGACTAAGCTTAGCAAGCCGGTCTGCCACCAGGTTCCGATCTCTTGGTGTATGAAGGATTCTCCATTGGCCTTCCGAATTCATAATCCACCTGGTCCTTTTGAGCACTGCAATTTCTGGCTCTTCCATATCCATAGTAGTCAGAGCTTGGACTACTTCAAAATTATCGGTCTGAATTAAGGCCCGTTTATACCCTTTATTAAGAAGCAACAATATCCTATTAAAGATACTCCAAACTTCGGCCTCAAATGGTGAGCAAAAGCTTAAAAAGCGACCAAATCTCAAAATCTAATTTCCATCCTTATCTCGTATCACTCCTCTTGTAGCTGCATGACTTGTATCTCTCGTCATCGCACCATCAGTGGATAGAAGTGCCCATGTGCTCTCAGAAATGGTAGCAAGGTTTGTGTGGGAAGCATTACTCTAAATATCAATACCATATTAATTAGTTCATTAAGGTAGCTTGGTTATTAGTTTGGACATTAAATGTGGATTCAAATATGAAATAAAGCATATGTGAAATACGTTAATCAAATTATAAACATGAGTGTATCTTCTACATGAAAAATTTAAATTTAACCTATTAAAAAGAAAAACAACCTTCCTAAAATTTATTGACACTATTTGGGTTTTTTATAACACCTAGATCCTAGTTATCCATGTGATAAAGTATACAAATATTTATAATTTAGTCCATGTACTTTACATAAAATCAATTCACATTAAACTCTTGAATTAACATCTAAACCAATGAAATGATATAATTGGTACAATATTAATATATTGAGAATCTGACTAAACCATTTTAAAATTTAAAGAATAATTTAAAATCCGAATAATAATTTAAATAAATTATGAAATTAACCCTTTTCCATCCAAATTTCTTTAGAGCAAACAAGGTTTTATATATATAATTTTATATATTGTCAATTATTATGTTTGATTGATTCTGCGGTAGAGTTCAGAACCTTGACAGAGCTGCTATATAAGAAGCTTAGTTGACATTTCAAATTTTCAATTCATCTAAAGATAAAATAACATTAAATCTTTAAATTTGTCAATTTTTTAATTTAGTCCTTCAAGTTTTTTATTCCACATTAGTTTTGAAACTTAACAAAATTTCTCAATTTGGTCGTTAAGCTTGGATTGAATGTTATTTTATCCCTTTCTTTAAAGTCGGTTTCAAATAATAATTGATAAAGCTTAACTATTATCCAATTTTTCTATAATTATCTTATTTAGGTTATTAATTTTAATTCAATAGTCTAATTGTACACCACTTTTCGTGAATTAAAAAAAAATCAATTTCCAATTAAACCTAAACAACAATAAAATGGGTCAAATTACATTCAATTCCATCTAATGAGAACCAATAGATTGATCACTTGGTTACAAAATTATAAATGGAATGCATTTATTATATTTTGGGGTTTGATAAATGGATCATATTGAAAATTTTATTATATTTAAGTTTACTAAACATAGATCATATAAACCAACTTTGAAATTAGGGAAAATAACAAATAAAAAGAGAAAGTCAAGAGTACTATTCTCACTGAGCAAATATTTTGTGATAAACGGTACTACTAGAGTTAGATAACGATTCGATTTAATTTTGGATTATCTTGCAGTATTTTCGTTTTTAATGGTTGATTCATTATGCGGATTGGGGAAGAATCACTGTTGAAGATTGAGGTTAAAAGTTATTTTAGAATGTCTAAAGATAGCATCAGATTCTAACTTCATATAATTAAAGGTGGAGTGTGATATGTAGGACATGCATTTGGTTCATAGGAATGCTTCCCCACTTTTGCTGCCACGTTTTGTTGCCCAACTTCCACATCTTGTATGTGTGATAGTAGGACATGTTTTTTATGAGAAACTGAGAAACTATCACTGATTAAGTCATGGTCAATCATTTTCATTTCCACATACACGCATATAGTACATACAACTAGTTATACATATATTCATCATTCATATACAAACACTATATGCATCATCCAAAAATTTAGACAAACAATTATCAATGCCGTACATATCTATCACAATATATATATTCACATCCAAAATAATATATATACTTCACATGCCACAACACTATATTTACCTAATCATTATATTCATACTCAATAATTTTAAACCAACCCAAATCGAGATAAAATCAAAACCAAATTTTCACAGCATATAGTTATTTACTAGTTCAAACATATTCACTTAATCCAAGGATAGACATGCAGCCATTTTCTTATGGCCTTATATATACAATTTCACAATGATCAAAAGATACAAAAGAGACCTAGCTATACATGCCACGAATTCAAAAGAAAAGTAACTTATAAGATACCCAAGATTTGTGATAGTGTAATTGACTTCGACGAGGGTTCCCGAGCTCGAGCTTTGACTTTAAAAAATCTATAACGCAATATAACAAACACACCACGTAAGCTTAAGTAGGTTAGTAAGTTATAAGCAAGAAAATAAGATGCACAACTACTAATTTCACCTTTAGTCTTTTATAATTCCCATCTAACTAATTAAATAATTCATAATGTCACCATACATACTAGTTCAACATTCGTCAATCTCATGCTCAGAAGATCTCAAACAAAAGAATCAAATATTTATCATCTGCATATCTAATAACTGCACACACAGTATTTTTCAACCGATTTCGCACACACAGTGCTCGGTGATTTAATCCGCACACACAGTGCTACTCAACCGATCTCGCACACACAGTGCTCGGTGAATAAATCCGCACACACAGTGCTACTCAACCGATCTCGCACACACAGTGCTCGGTGAATAAATCCGCACACAGTGCTCTCTCTATTTCATTGATCATCCTTTCACGTGCATATCATATACATTTATATTTAATTTGCATACACAAAATATATCTATCGCATATAATGAACAAACCCTTCTTCCAAGTCCTATTTTCCCCATAGGCTATGCCTCATGATTCACCCTTACTTGTACTAAATTCACATTCGGCTTTTACAAAGATCAAATCCCAAACTATATCACACTCGGCAATTATATGCATCTATATCAATGGATAATTGTATATAAAATTTTATATATCTCAAGTAATCAAGTATTTATATAAACCACCTCATATCCATGATAGTATATCACATCCGCATATACTATTAAACTTACCTTGTTGTATTAAGCAATTACAATTTAATACATTAAATTTATTTAAAAAATATAATTCAATTTAGCACAACTCATTTAAAACCAATCGCTTATAACTTACTTGAAGTCGACGACTTAAGCTTCCCGGCTACTCGTTTACTTTGGCCTTTCCCCGATCCAAATCCTTTCCCTTTAGTTCTTGATCTAAAATAATTTCAAATAAATCCCATTCAAAAACATTTACACTCAATTTCATCCAAAGTACATAATTATAAATTTTACTATTTTTTGCGCCAAATTTTTTTTTTATTCTTCCATCAAATACAACCATGTACTCATATCCATCAAGGCCGAATCTAAAACATGCTCCATACTAAAATTTTCCACATGGTTTTGTGAATATGCAAGGTAACTAACTCAAAACTATAATAAAATCACAAAGATCGTGTTCAAATTCTCACCTTAAGGAGCATGCAAATGGCGAAAGTTGAGGCTTCTTATTTTGTTTTCTTTTTTTTTCAATTTCAGTGAATGAAGGGTAAGGAAGAAGACGATACTTCCTTCTTTTTCTTATTTCTTTATTCATCTCCTATTATAATATAATTAAAATGCCACTATCTAAAACAAATGAATTAAATAAGGAAATTAATCATCATGTCGTCCACTACTATAAGAAATGGGGCATTTGACATGCAAGTCCAATCTTTCAAGGAGCAATTCAATTAAACCCCCTACTTAATACAAGCTACTTTTATTCCTTTAACTATTTGGTCATTTCTCTTAATTTAAGCACACCAAAGCAATTAAATTCAAAATTTTCAACACATACCATTCATAAATATTGCACGGAAACAAAATAATATTAGGAATTTTTTCTTTTTTTTTGCTCGGATTCGTGGTTCGAATCCACCGATTCGATTAGGGTCGTATTTGGGTCATTACAACTCCCCTCCTAAAAGAAATTTTCGTCCCGAAAATCTTACCGATGAATAAGTGCGGATAGAGTTCTTTCATAGATTCTTCAGTCTCTCAGGTTGCTTTCTCAACCCCGTGTTTAAGCCACAACACTTTAACTAGCTTTATTTTCTTATTCCGCAACTCTTTCACTTCATGAGTTAATATGCGAATCGGTTCCTCTTCATAAGTCAAATCAGACTGAATCTCGATTTCTACTGGGCTAATCACGTGAGAAGGGTCGGATCTGTATCTTTGAAGAATCGATACATGAAACACATTATGAATCTTGTCTAACTCAGACGGTAACCTCAATCTATACGCAACCGGCCCAATACGCTCGATAACCTCATACGGCCCAATAAATCTCGGGCTTAACTTTCCTTTACGGTCGAATCTGAGTAATTTTTTCCACGGTGAGACCTTCAAGAATACTCGATCTCCAATTTGAAATTCAATGTCTTTACGCTTCAAATCTGCATAAGACTTTTGACGATCCGATGCCGCTTTCAAGCTATCACGAATTACTGCCACTTTCTATTCGGTTTCCTTAATCAAATCAACCCCGTGTAATTTGTTTTCCCCGAGTTCAGTCCAATACAATGGTGTATGACATTTTCGACCGTACAAAGCTTCGTAGGGTGCCATTTTAATACTAGATTGATAGCTATTATTATACGCAAATTCGATCAAAGGCAAGTATCGTTCCCACGTACCCTCAAACTCAAGAACGTAACATCTTAACATATCCTCGAGTACTTGAATAACTCGCTCAGATGGCCGTCCGTCTCGAGGGTGGAAAGTCGTACTAAATGTAACTTGGTACCTAGAGCATCTTGCGCGATTCTCGGATCCTATCCAAACAATAGAATAGGTACTCGATGCGATACATACAATCACCAACTTATCAAGTGATCCATACGTCTATAAAATGAGTTGATTTCCAATCTATCAACAATAGCCCAGATCTTTCTTAGGTACACAAAGTCCATAGTGATTCGCTCCTACTTCCATTCGGTATCATAATCGGTTGAAGAAGTCCCGACGATACATACATTTTGATTCATGCACCATCAACTTATCAAGTGAGAAATCCATACGTCATCGGAATAAAATGAGTTGATTTCGTCAATCTATCAACAATAGCCCAGATTGCATCTTTCTTACTCGGCGTCAACGGTAATCCTGACACAAAGTCCATAGTGATTCGCTCCTACTTCCATTCAGGTATCATAATCGGTTGAAGAAGTCCCGGTGGACGATGTTCACTTTAACTTGTTGACACACTAAACATTTTGACACAAAATTGGAGATGTCTCGCTTCATGCCATGCACCATAAATGCCCCAAAGCATAAGGTCCCTAAGTATGCTCCAATCAAGTATAGCGAAATTTTACTCGGGTCAACTCGAATACGATGCGAAATGACATGCCCCAAAAGCTAACTTCATTCAACCAAAACTCACATTTCTTGAACTTCACATAATTATTTTTCACGCAAAATCAGTAGCACTAGTCTCGGATGCTCTATGCTAGGTTTCGTCTCGGGGAGTAGATTAGTATATCATCTATAAATACAACTACAAACCGATCTAAGTACGATCTGAAGGCTCGATTCATCAGATCCATGAAAACCGCAGGGGCATTAGTGAGCCCAAATGGCATAACTAAAAACTCATAATGACCATATCTCGTCCGAAAAGTAGCTTTTGGTACATCTGTTTCCCGAACTCGTAGCTGATAATATCCTGATCTCAAATCAATTTTTGAGAACACTGCAGCTCCTTTGAGTTGATCGAATAAATCATCGATACGTGGCAACGGGTATTTATTCTTTATGATCACCTTATTAAGCTGTCGATAGCCAATGCACATTCTAAATGTTCCGTCTTTCTTTTTCACAAATAAAACGGGCGCACCCTAGGGAGAGAAACTCGGTCGGGCAAAACCTCTGTCTGTCAATTCTTGCAACTGCGCTTTTAAATCTTTTAATTCAGTCGGTGCCATTCTATACGGAGCTATCGAAATCGGAGTTGTCCCTGGCACTAACTCAATCCCAAACTCTACTTCTCGAATAGGTGGCAATCCCGGTAATTCCTCTGGAAATACATCCTGATACTCACACACAACTGGTACTGATTCAATCTTCTTTTCGGTCACTTTACTATCAATCACGTAAGCAAGGTAAGCTTCACAACCCTTTCTCAAATACTGCCAAGCCAACATCGAGGATATCACTGCCGATAGCCCATTCAAATCTGCAGACTCTAATCGTACGATCTCGTTATTTTGACCTCTCAACTCAATAGTCTTTCGTCTACAATTCACTACCACATCATGAACAGTCAACCAATCCATACCGAGGATGATGTCGAATTCATCGAAAGGTAATAACATCAGATCGGTCGAAAAACACATGTCTCGAATCATTAAAGGACAATTCTTGCACACTTTATCAATCAACACCCAACGACCCAAAGGGTTTGAAACCCGAATTACAAACTCAGTAAACTCAACAGGTAGAGTCTTACTGGATACTAATGTTTCACGCACATACAAATGAGTTGAGCTGGGATCAATCAAAGCAGTTACATTAGTATCAAAGAGAGTGAAAATACCGATAATAACGTGCGGAGATGAGGCCTCCTCTACAGCAGACGGCATAAGCTCTAGCGGTACTCGAGTATCTTCGAATAACCGTATCTGAAGTCCTCTCGTGCACCGCTTTTACCTCCCCACTACGAGTGGTCTACCTCTGGTGTAGTCTTTGCTCGATCTCGGCGCTCTCGAAAAACAATTTCATCTAGTGGAGTTTTTCGGCTTTTACAAAGATCAAATCCCAAACTATATCACACTCGGCAATTGTATGCATCTATATCAATGGATAATTGTATATAAAATTTTATATATCTCAAGTGCTTAGACTTTGACTATTTTCTTGTTTTCAAGATAGCTAAATTCAACGCAAATGGCCTCGTCGATTGTTTAACGCCACTATCTAAAACAAATGAATTAAATAAGGAAATTAATCATCATGCAATGGTGTTACAATGTCTGGATTTTGACATTTGGTTCAAGCAATGGCTGGAGGCATTTATGTTCAATCGTTTCCGTTACACTTTAATGTTTAAACCATAATTTATGATTACATGATAATGCTTTGGTAGTTGAAACTATTCTAGCAAGTGGTGCTGCAAATAGTAGGATGTCGGAGTTGCATTTGATTCACCAACTCTTGAGTCTTGATTGGAGAATTCGTTTTTGATATATTCCGACGGATCATAACAAATTTGCTGACCATATGGCTAAATTTCCAAATTTATATTGTAATGAGGTGCAAATTTTTACAGAGATTCCGATTTCGGTAAAAAATTTACTCAAGTCAGACATTCGCTATTCACTTGGTAATATATTGTTATCTTTATAATCACATTAGAAATGCTTTATTTACCAAAAAAAAAAATTGAATATAAAAAGTAACTTAACTAGAACAACTTCCATTGGTATGAATCAGTTTGATTCGTCCGTTTTTGTTTTTATTTTATTTTTAAAAATATATACCTTTTCAACGTTATTTTCCTTATTTTTATTTTATAAAAATTATTAAAAATATAAATTAATTATAAGTTAAATGAAAATAGTTCTATTTTGATAATAGTAAGTTTGTCATCTTATGAACGAATCAAACTTCAATAGTTATAAATGTCAAACTAAATCGATTAACAATTACGGTTTGAATCGGCTTTTAATTGTTCGAGAGTTGTTTTTACAACCCAAAGTACCACCACCATTACTACCATTATTATTAATAGTATTTTCTTTCAAAAGTGTCTTTAATATTGGGTAAAAGCACTATAGAGATTCCTCTTGTATTGAATTTTATCATTTCTATTAAAAAATAAGTAAATTAATCCCTGTACATTAGATTAAAGAGCTAATTGATCATTATTTTGAAAATTTCATCAATTTCTACCGGTAAAAACTATTTCTTGTACATCAACATGATGTTCATATGGCACGTTACATGTCACTATCTGGTTATTTCATCAGCCACGCTAATTTTTAACCATACAAATAGATGAAATTTTTAACAAAAAAAAATTAATTTGCTTATTGATTTAATATACATAAACTAATTTATCTATTTTGTAAATAAAAAGAATAAAACACAAAGTAACTTCTAACCCAGAAAATTTTAAGATACTTTTACCTCAATATTGATATTTAAAACCCTCTATTGCTTCAAAAGATTATGCTTCTATTGACCTTAGGGTTTTTAATAATGGAATTTATTGGTAACAAGTCTTAATCAAAATCTTGAAAACCATGTGCTAACCAAAATCTCAATTACCCCTCCAAAAATATTGAAAAGCAATCCAAGTATTCACAACAACAAAATAATGAACCATACTTTGAAGGGATGGAATTTGAACCTTAGTGGTTGCTATTGTAGGGCACAAGGATGGGCAACAAAGTCATTTCTCTCTATTTCATCACCCTTTAGGAACCTTATTGGGGCACTAGTTTTAACTTTGGTTGGTCTATATTTATTTATTATATGGTTTGGAGAGAAATAACAACAGGGTGTGAAGAAACCACCTCTGCCTCATCATTTGTTTCACCAACCTTGCATTATTTCATGCTCTCCAACTATAAGCATGTGTTGTTTTCCTTTTCTGCATTTCAAAACTTCTTTGGTTGCCATAAAACAAGGTCGATTTTGAGATCTTGATTTTGTGCTTCAAAATCGGTAAATTTAATTCAATTGATTCATGCAATCGCATTAACAAATTTATTCCATCTACATTTCCGCACGTAAATCAAGTTTTAATACTAGTATCTGGAACTCTTGTTAATTAGTATCTTTGTAGCCCATCGCCCCATCATTTTGCACTTATTTTCTCTCTTAATTAATTGGTATAAAAATTAGCGGCCTTATTGGCTTGAATTAAATGTTTAGCACCGACGCTACATTAGACCCAATGGTAAAATATTTTTATTTGCTGCATAAAATGACCATTTGATTTGTAATAAATATCTCGTTAAATTCTGCAGGTCGTTTACAACTATATTTTAATTTTTATATTTTTCTAATTTCAATAAATTTAATCTATTTGATTAAATTATATCATTAATAAAATTATAAATTTAATCTATGAATCATTAATGACTATTTTTAAATTTTAAAAAGAAAACTTGAATCAAAATTTTCACCAAATGATATTTTTGTACTTGTTATATAAAAACATCAAACAGTACATCAAATTTTAAAATATCAAAATTTAATGAATTTAATAGTTTTATTCAATTAGAAATAAAATTTTCAGACCAAATTAAAATACAAATACCAAATTCGGTAACCGAAATATTTAAATTTGTACTAAATACAAAGGCATGAATTGAAACAAATATGAGATAATGAATGCACCTCATATAATTTATTTTTAATAATATGATATATACTTTAAAAAAAAAAAGGATTTTCAAAACACAACCCATCAATTGAAATGAGTAAATTACTTATGTAACCTATTCCAAAATGATACCCCAACTAATTCCCTAATATTCTAAAATCAAAGGAGAAAATGATCAAATTCAAGATTTGATATCAATCATGATTTCATTTCAACAAATCCTTTTTACCATGTTATTGACCTCAACAATTGTAAACTCACTCGATTTGAGCCCTATCCACCATCAATCCAGACAAACCCCAACTATTTACTGCTCAACCTCCACTCCATATTTACCAATTCAAACCAATTTTTTCATGTTCAATAATTTGTGAATATCATACACGCCTTATAAATTTTTTGCTCACTGTGTAATGATCTTAAATTATTAAATTTAAAATAAAAATTGTAGTTTCTGAAATTTCACTTTGTACACCTAATTTTTAATCTCTAGATTTATTCTGACCAACTCCTAAAGCAACCATTATACTCTACCAAAACACATCCCAAATTCCTAACCCTAATTGAGCTCAGTTCTTCCCTAAAGCTACAATTATACATTATTATTATAACATAATAATATATCAACCACAAAAGCAACCAAGTTTTCATCCTTTTGGGGCAGTATCCCTTATATTGAAAATAAATCTCCAATAACCAGAATTCTTTTTTTAAAATGTCAACAAACCTCAGATAGAAACGAATCCATTACAACTCAAATTCTCTATGTCAAAGATAAGTTGTCCTGCAAATAGAACAAACGTAGTTAAAAGACCATAAAAGGCTAGGGATCATCAACTTCACTTTAATTGATTAAGGTCTCCAAGCTTTGTTTCATCTCCGCCTATGCCTTGCTATCTATGCTCATTGGTTCGGGTTCCTTTGCAGCTGATTTCTGGTCAATAAGATCAAGAAAAGATCAGCGGCAAGAATCATCACAAAAAAACCCAGCAAAGATTCTTGTACAAACAGTCCAAATAATAATTCTTCAATTATATAGGCAATGTTCAATGCCTATACAAACAGTCCAAATAATAATTCTTCAATTACATGGGCAATTGAACACTTACACTGGAATCACCAGAATCCATTTTGTTCATCTTGGCAAACATGTTGCCATAGAATTTGGCTTCCTTCTTGTTATATTCCTTTATCTTCTCTTTCAAAGCTTTGTATTCGAGCTTCACCTCCCTGATATCAAACAATAATAAGCACGTTGAGTTCATGATTTGGGACACTAGAAGGGTGTATTAGCTTGTTAGGCGATTACCTATTATCGGGGTCAAGCTCAAGAGCTTTCTTGATATCAAGCTCGGCCAAATCCAAATCTGCCAGATTGATGTATGCTTGAGCCCTTCTATACAGTGCTTTCACGTTTGCACTTTCTAATTCTAAAACCTGCATGTGGATGAAACGGAACAGTTAACATCGTTATGATATCTATCAAGAAATCATGATTGTTGCCATGAAGAGTATTCTAACCTTGGTGCACAACTTCTCAGCCTGCTTGTAGTCCTTTAGTTTCAATTTGCAAGCAGCATCGTTCAGATTGCAAGCAATCTTCAATGCCTTGGACTGCTTTTTCTCCTCTTCACTAAAGGAAGTATCATAATCAATATACTTAACAGCCTGTACGTAAAAACAACAATAAATGACAGGTTATTGAAAGTAGAAACTGAAACTTTTACAAGGGAACATGTTCATTGCACTAAATACCTTCTCATATCTCTTAGAAGCTCTCACATATTTGCCAGCCTTGAACAATACATTTCCTTCTTCCTTCTTTTTACCAGCAGCTTCAATTTTTTCTTGGGTGTTCAGATCCCATGATTCTTTTTCCTGAAAAATAGCAGCTCACGGAAACCACTTGTAACAAATTTCCAAGAAAATATTTTGCAGATACACAACAAAGAAACTAAATCATAACATGCATACTGATCCACTAACCTTGACAAATGATACCAACTCAACTTCATAGTAAACAGTAGAGTTTGGCGGTACCACAGCCAACTCCTGCTTTGACTCGGATGACCCAAATGCATACTCAGGTGCAATAGTCAACAGTGCTACTTCGCCTTTTTTCATATTCAACACAGCTCTATCAAGACCTTCAATGACTAGTTCTGTAACAAAAATTCAAGCAGTCATAATTCAGTTAAAATCATTAAGTCAATAGAGTGTATGTGTCTTTTGGGGGGTGGGGGGGGGACCATCTGTTACCTTCATCCGTCTTGAACTGAAACAATTCTTCTCCTTCATTCTGGCCCTTCTTCAAGAATATGGTACCATCTTGGAGTTTCCCAATCAATTTCACTGCAAAAAGATGCATAAAAGATATATATTCAACATCAAATTGTTTTGGATAGGGAAGGTTGAAATTTCTTCTCATAACTTAACACCAACCTTGGACAACAGCCCCCTCATTTGGGCGCTCATAGCCCTCTCCTTCCTTCAAGATCTTCTTTATAACCTTCTTGTCATCAGTTACTTCAGTCACAGTTTTCCATGAAACCAACTCTAAAGTAATCAAGAGTGTGGCATTTGGAGGCACTGCACCTTCAGCACCAGTGGCTGGCTTCCCTTCTCACCGAAACCATCTTTATCATAGTAAAAATAGGGTTAAACATCAGAAACAAGAACCGAAATATTTACATTCATGTTATTGAATAGATAGAATAACTTACACTGTGGCTTCACTGTAAGAAGTACCTTCTCCCCCTTCTTCATTGTCTTAACAGCCCTTGCCAAAGCAGGACAGAATAGACCTGTTCATAGAGGAAGAACCAATCACGGGTATTTTAGGAATTACAGGTGACATACTAGGAGGGAAATAAGATGAAGAACAACAGCATAGATAATACAAACCATCCTTAACAGTGAACTCTACGCCTTCGGCTTTTGCCACCGCTGTGCCATCCTCGAGCTTAGCTTCATAGTTAACTGCATTCAAGATAAAAATCCATTATTAAACCTCACTAGCTCAAAATAGACACCCTCTTGATTATAATAATTAATAACTAAATGAAGACAGAACATATTACGATACGTACCGAGCACTTCATCAAGGTCCTGTGGATTCTCCCATTTGTCACCTTCAACAAGTATCTTTTTAAATAACCCACCATCTTTGCAAATATCCTTGACACTTGTCCAAGATAGCAATTCAACATCAAATTGGAGGGTTGCATTAGGGGGAATTGTTGGTGGTGAACCAGACTCGCCATACGCAAGTGCAGGGGGAATGGTAAAGATGGCATTTTCACCTTTCTTCATTGTCTTAATACCTTCATCCCATCCTTTAATAACTTGTCCTGCAAACATTAAAACGAAAGCCGAAATACCATATTAAAGCATACCCCCACTTCACCAGATTTTTTCACTTCAACAAAAAGATACCTAGAGGTCCAATACTAAGCTGGAACTTAACAATAAAACATTCATATAACACATCAAATACATCTCGAACTTACAGAGTTCTTGCCCCTCAATATTATCATCAAAAGACCCCCAAAAAAAAAAAACTCATAATATCAACAAGAAACAAATCAATAAGATTCAAAGACATGCCTCCATTAAGTTCCAAATAAAACAAGTTCAAAAATATATTCACATTGTAAATTTAAACAAGCTGCAAGCAGGAACGCTAAAGTTTTATCTCAAAAACTCCTCATCGCACTTTTAATATAAGTTCCACAACTGTAAATGCATTTTCAGAAAATAATAATAATAGAAGAAACAAGACAAGCTTAACTAATAGGTTAAAAAAAACTAAAATCAAACTTATACTTGGAAGATTAAGTTCGCCATTTTTCCATCAAATCCAATGTAGAGCGGAAAATTAAATTAATTACACGAAATTTCAAAACAGAAATAAGACTTATATTCGCTTACCTTGACCGAGTGTGAACTTAAAAGGAGTGCCTCTATCACGGCTTGAATCGAACTGAGTGCCATCCAGCAACGTCCCCGTATAATGAACTGCAACAATTAACAAACAATCAGAATCCAAAACAACTTGACTTAAAAAAAAAAAAACATTTTCTTAGCTTTTTATTAGTATAATTTATTCATACCTTCAACTTCGTCTCCGATTTCAGGATGCTCCCAACCTTCACCTTCCTTAACAAGCTTCTTCTTCAAGCCTTGATTTCCGATCTCCTTCTCTTCTCCGACTTTCAGAATGGGACTCTCGTCCGGAAGATCCATATCTTCGTTCATCATGTCTTCCGCCGCCGGGATATCGAAATCCTCCATTTGTAATCGAAAAATCTAGAGAGAGATCGAGCGAGTGAGCCAAAGAGAGAACGAGTAACTGAGTGAGTGAGTTAGCTCGTCAAAAACGAAGAAACGAGTGTGAATGGGAAGCTTTGAGATGCAAAGGGAAGAGACAACGGTAAGACCAAGAAAGAAAAGGACGGTGGGTTCTAGAGGCTTCTAACAAGGGTTTTTCGTTTGGCGTGAGCCATCTGTCTTTAACTTTAATAATAAGTCAGAATGCTAAATTTAGTCCCTTCTAATTTGTTTTTGAAGTATTTTGGTCCTCAAGCTTTAAATTTTAATCTATTTGTTTTTTTAGATAAAAAATTGATTGGACCCTGAAAATTTACCAGCACTTGACAACTGAACAGATGTTAGACGGATGGTAATTGATACGACACTAATATTTTGAGGACTTAATTAAGGTTTTTTTAATTTAAAGACTAATTCAAAATCTAAGGATGTAAACCGCAATTAAACTTATATCAAAAGTCATGCTAATAAGAATATGGTAAATTATAGCAAAGTTTTTTTTAGAATTAATGATAAATTTGGGCCCTAACATTTACATATTTTGTCAAAATGGCCCTTATTATATTTTAAGTCTTTTTAGTCATCAACTTTTATATTTTTTTAAATTATTTTTTAACAAATTTAATAAAAGTATCGTTCAAAAGTTAATAGAATGATGTAAAATTTCATATGTGAAATATTTTTAATAATATATAATTTATTACTTAGATAACCTAATAAAATATTTACATGTAAACAAACGTATGCATACATTTCAAAACTTTTTTTTAGATAATTACGTTTATTTTCTTTAGTTAAGAATTATTTCTTTTTAATTTCATGTATGATTTATTTTATTATTTTCACATGTAATTATCTTATTGAGTTACTAATTAATAAGTTATATCTCATTAAAATATTCACATCATTCCCATTAATTTTTCAACGGTACTTTCATCAAATCTATTAGAAAAAGTATTTTGAAAAAAACAAATGATGACCAAAAAAAAGCCTCAAAAATACAATTAGAACCATTTTAACAAAACATGTGAATGTAGTGGCCAATTTTGTTATTAAACCTTTTTATCACCAAACTATGAAAAGTTACTAAATGATTACCTAACTATTAGTATTTTTTTGGTTCCTGACTAATAGTGATGACTTTGAGAATTGACATAATAACAAATATAACCTTAATATTTATATATTGTGTTAATTTAATATTGATTTTAAAAAATTGAATCTCGATGTTTACAATTTTGTAACTTTTTTTTTTACAATTTTATTTTTCTCTTAATTGTTATTCAATCATACAATCAAAGCAATGTGAAAATCCAACTACGTTCAACTAAAGTAACAATAAATTTGGGTAAACTACACAAATAATCATCCAATAATAAAAAAAAAAGTTATTTTAGGGACTTAAAATAAAAAGCTGTAATTTAAACACCTACAATTATTTTTATCACTCCCATTGAAATTACTAACAATAAACTGATCGTGACAGTTAAATAAATTGGTATAATAATAAATTTAACCTAAATTTTTATATATTATATCGATTTAATCATAATTTAAAAAAACTAAATTCAACCATCAACTTTTACATATTATATCGATTTAATCATAATTTAAAAAAAAAACTAACTCTCAAAATTTACAAATATTCTCAACTTGATCATAATTCTAAAAATTCAAAAATATATAAAATACATAATTTTTTTCAAAAATAAATAATGACGTGATGGGAGAGATCCGACGGTTAAAGGGGGAGAGGTACTGCCTACTGGGAAGGGAGGGCTTTTTTATTTAATATTAATATTAATATAAAATTTAAATTTATTATTATATATTTTTAAAATATTTATGTATTTCTATATATTTTTAAATTTTTAAAATTTTGTAAATTTTGAGAATTGAATTTTAAAATAATAACTAATAAATATGTAAAAAATTAATGACTAAATTTATTATTCGCCACGTTAGCTTACCATTAAAGTGATCAAATGACTGAACTACATAACATTAGTACTTAAATTACAAATTTTTATTTTGAGTGCCTAAAATAAAAATTTTAATAATTAGATAACTATCTGGATAATTTGTTGTCACCCAAAACCTAATTTAAAAAAAATTCATATAATAATTTTAAGGGCAAATATCCCAAAATACCAAAAAAATAAAAATTACCGGAAAGGACGGGTTTCAAAAATATTGACCGGAAGGGCATTTCCCCCAAAACGCCGCGTCACGTCGTAGCGTTTTGAGGATAAAAAAGCGCGCCACGTAAGCGCGTTTTGGCCACCTCGGCAAGCAACGTCCACATAGCGCTTTTTTGAGGTGGCAAAAGCGTCCTACGTGGCAAGCTTTTCCGTGTTTTAAAAAATATTCTCGAATATTTTAAAATTCTGAGAATAAACCTTTATAAAGGCTCAAAGTGACAACACCATTTTTTTAAGGTGTCATCAATTAATAAGGAAATATAACTTACAAAAAATCTTTATATAGACCCAAAGTCTCATTTCCCTTGTTTTCTTGAGTAAAGTGGGATATGAGATATGTGTATTTATAGACTCATGAATAGTTTTGACTTTTCTAAACAATGTGGGATTCTTTCCTCTTTTAACTAGTAACATGAGATGACATGCTACGCTATATTTATTTTTTTTACAAAACTATTTCTCTTTTTTTATATTTTGTTAACATTTTTTTATATTATAAA
This sequence comes from Gossypium rotundifolium, assembly GCA_025506655.1. Classification (NCBI taxonomy): domain Eukaryota; kingdom Viridiplantae; phylum Streptophyta; class Magnoliopsida; order Malvales; family Malvaceae; genus Gossypium; species Gossypium rotundifolium. The sequence goes on from CP106728.1 coordinate 25,292,925, forward strand.
AAATAAGAAACGAAACAACTCAAATATATTTTTCACAAATCTAATCATTACTAACATATATTTTGTTAACGAATTTCTCATCCTAATTGGTTTGCTGAATTATTCATATGCGAATAATAAAGTTGAAAAAAAAAAGGACTAAAAGTTGAAAGGGGCATATTTGCCTAAACTTCTAAATTGATTTTTGACTTTTATCTAGGTAGTGCATTTATGTCTTCTGACATTTTACCTTTGTCTAAGTCAGCATGACTTGTTCTTAAACTTGAAAATCTCCGAAATTTGAACAAAGACCATCCATCTGCTTAATTGTCATTGTTTTATTACTTAGCTTGATATCCGGTGTCTTTTCTTTTTAAAGCTTTATGCCTTATCATAGCTTTGGCTTAGGCGAATACGCCAACCTTAAGTCTGCAAGCAATTGTTTTCCTCAAAATATTGTTGGCGTTGAAAAGCTATCTAAGTTTGTTGCCATCTGCATAGAAACTACGACACATATTTTCCTTGTGATATTAGTTCTTGAGACCATGTAGAAGGGCTCTATTGTTTTAAGCCAACCTATTTCCTTATTTGTGGTCATCATGCAACTTTATTATTAATATATGTTAGTGATGATTAGATTTATAAAAATATATTTGAGCTTTTTGTTTCTTGTTTTTATAATATAAGAAAATGTTAACAAAATATAAAAAAGAGAAATTGTTTTGTAAAAAAAAATTGAATATAGTGTAGCATGTCATCTTATGTTGTTAGTTAAAAGAGGAAGGAATCCCACATTGTTTAGGAACAAGTTAAAAACTATTCATGAGTCTATAAATACACATATCTCATATCCCATTTTACTCAAGAAAACAAGGAAATGAGACTTTGGGTCTATATAAAGATTTCCTTTATAAGTTATATTTCCTTATTAATTGATAACACCTTAACAAAATTAGTGTTGTCACTTTGAGCCTTTATAAAGGTTTATTCTCGTAAATTTTAAAATATTCGAGAATAGTTTTTTTAAAACACGGCTAAAGCTGCTGCCAGTAGAGGCGCTTTTATCCACCTCAAAGAAAAGCGCCTCGTGGACGCTGCTTTTTGAGGTGGACAAAAGCGCCTCTCGGAAGCGCTTTAGCGCTTTTCCCAAAAAACGCTACCGACGTGGGCCGCGTTTTGGGGAAATTGCCCTTCCGTCAATATTTTGAAACCCGTCCTTTCGGTAATTTTTATTTTTTTGGTATTTTGGGATATTTGCCCTAATTTTAACGGTAGCAATTAATAGTATTACTAATTTGAAACTACTAATAATTTTATAAGAGCATATGACCAAACTATGCCCATTAAAGTAGAAGTCCTCTCTATTCCTTCCGTTATAAAAAATAATAACTAAAAAAAAGAGATTAAATCCCAATTATAGCATAATAGAGGGACTAGAATCACAATTAAACCAATAAAAAATCTTCATATTTCTTAATTTTTCCACAACATACTCATTTCTTTTGCACGTGTGTACCACGTACCTCAAATGTTCTTTCTTTTACTTGAATTAGAAAATTGGGAAAATACTCCATTTAGTCCTAAAGATAAACAACAACAACAAATCGTGAACAAAGTAAGATAAAAGGATTTTTTTTTTTTTTTTTTTTAAATGAGGAACAAACTTCCCTCAAGCTCCAACCAGTTTTTTTTTTTTGTTCTATAGCCTCCTCGGGGCCCTGAAATTCTTGGAACCGAATCAGACCTGAGCAGGTTGAATTAGAAATCAACTGGTTTTGATGGTTCATAAAATAAAAAATAGGTAGAACTGTTTAAAATGCTAACTTCTCGGCATTCGCTGGTGAATATACGTAACGAAACAAAATGGTAGAAGTTGATAAGATCAGGAAATGGTCAAATTGAAAGAAAACATTGATGGCATACAAAATAGTACTTACCAATTGCGAAAAGAATCGGCAGAGTTGGAGCCGGAGCCACTTTCAAACAACAGCTGAAACTCATTTTAGATGCTAAATGATATTCCGGGTTCTTACTATTTAATTGAGTTCGTTATAAATTTTGTTCACCAATTTGATTGAAGAAACTGCTAAAGAGTTCAATTCAATTCATCCCATTCATGTTCAATGAGCATATGCCACAAATGCAACAAAAACATAGTTGCTCGTTCCGAGGGTCACAACCATCAATTAAAACAAAATTATAGGAAATGTTGAAGGTATACAAGCTGTGTGCAATGACGCCATTTTCGTTGAAGCTGAAACGTCTGAGAAATATATAAACACCTGCAAGACATTTTATCATTCTATTGTTCTCAATTTCATTGGAGATTTCTCGTGGCTAACCATGATTGTAATTATAAAGATCGGTGGCGAAGCTGGTTGCAACGAAACTGGACCTTTTCAGACCTGTTTACTGATGGAAACCCGATTTTGTTCCTATTGGAAAAGACTAGAGGAATACCAAATAGGCCATATTGTTGATAATATGCAAGAGCAATGTCAACCCACCCTGTTAACGTAGACCTCAAAAGTCCATGAATCAATTAGGCATCCCTCTTTGGATTGATTGGCAGCAAGAACTACTTCGTTTCCAGACCATATAGACTGGCTTAGAAAATTCATTCTTGATTCCTACAATGCAAGGTATTTATCAAAATGCGGTAAATCTTTTGGCCATAGACAAATCCCTCTTCTTCCAATCCTTGAGCAATTCAAAAGCATCATTACTCTTCCCTTCACCACACAACTCTTCCAATACGGTCTTATAAGGCAATAAATACAGCGCCATTGAGTGTTCCAACATATCATAAACAACATCAAAAGCATCATCAAGCCTTTGCTCCGTTGCAAGGCTACAAATCAGAATCATATAAACAAGAACTACTTCGTTTTTGGACCATAGAGACCAGTCATTCTCGATTCTTACAATGCAAGGCATTCACCAAAATGCGATAATTCTTTTGGCCCATGGACAAATCCCTCTTCTTCCACTCCTCGAGCAATTCAAAAGCATCCTTAATCTTCCCTCCCCCACACAACTCTTCCAATACTGTCTTATAAGTCAATAAATCAGGCGCCATCGAATTCTCCAACATATCATAAACAACATCTACAGCATCATCAAGCCTTTGCTCCATTGCAAGACTACATATCAGAATCATATAAGCACTCCCTTTCGGCACCAACCCTTTCTCCCTCATTTCCTTAAACAACCCGAACCCTTGTAACACCCTTCCTTTCTCACACAATCCCTTGAAAATATAACCATAGGTATACGCATTTGGCTCACATCCATACAACCCCATTTCGCGATAAACCCGAATCGCTCCATCAACATCTAAACACTTAGAATAAGCCTTAATTATCATATTCAACACGAAAGTATCTGGAATAATCCCTACAGCTTTCATTTGCTTAGTTAAAGACCGAACAGAGTGTAAATACACATAACAAACAGTTTGTCTATTGAATCTTCTAAGCAATGAATTAAACAACATAGCAAATGTCTCAAGTGTGGGTTTACAATCATCTGATTTCAGCATTTTCTTGTAAACATCAAAAGCTCGGTTGAAAAGGAACTTACGACCACAGCAAAAACGGATAACGGCGTTGTAAAGAGGGACGCTGATAGGGCAAGCACCGGCTATAACTTCCTCGACCAACGTTTCGGCATGGCGGTAACGTTTAGCGGAGATGAGGAGTTTAATGATGGTGAGGTAGGTGGTATCGGTGTGCTTGTACCCACGTTGTAAAGCCGTCCAACGGAAGATATCGAGGGCGAGATCGGCATCGGGTTGGGCTCGTAACGCTGATTCGACGTCGGAAGGGGTGAAACCGGGTTTAAGCTTTTGAACCCAGGTTTCAAATTGGGTTTCGAGTGGCGTTCGGGTTCTGGGTCGGAGGAAGTGGGAGGCCGGGGGTTGAGGGGACGGTGGTGGCGTCGAAAAGCGGCGGCGATATAGAGATGGGTGCGTAAAATTGAGGGATGAAACAGCTGGGAGCGGTGAATAAATGAGGTTTTTGAGGGTTTTTTGAGTAGCAGGGAGGAGCAAACGATGAATGGGTGCAGGCATTTTCGATCAGGGATTAACGGATGAATCAAATTGTGAAGCTTTTTACTGGTTACAAGCTTATAATGATCGTCGATTTTGATGCGGGAAAATCTGAGCTTAGAATGGAAAATATTAGTACCAATTCTTTGTGGGATGGGCCAGGCTTAACGTTGATAATTTAATTAGACTCGAATTTTTGGATGGGCTTGGCATTTATTTTGGGTTAATTGGTCTCATATTTTAAATTAGACTTCAAAAGTTCACGATATTATAATCGAATTCTCGAAATATTAATAAATTTTTTCATCAATTTTAGCCTTCCAATTTGACTTAAAAGTTCTTAAATACATGTGTACATCGGCATGTAAAATTCGACATCGCGGCTATTTTCTGCATCTTTGGGCAACTTTTCCGGTTCTTTCTCAATAACGAACCGAAACTTCTTATCAATTTACACAAGTAACATTATGGCAATCCATCATTGCAATTTTATGATCACCATGCACAAAAGATGGGCAAGTCTTTAACTTAAGATATTCAAAGAATGATGATTGGAGGAATATGTACCTAGGAGGATCGTGGTCATGATTTCCGCTCTTGGAAAGCGAATGAAATAAAGCCTTCACTTGAACCAACCACAGTGCGGGAGACCCGCTTAACATCGCAGTTGCACCAAGTTACCTTTTAAATACGTCATCACAACTTTATTCAGTTTGTTTCAGTGTATTCTAAAAATATTTAAGGTGAACAAAGAGATTGATAAACAATTCATGAATAGTTCAGTTTATATTTGTTTATCAAGTTAAACAAACATGAATAAAATTTTGAAGCTAGTTTATTAAATGAACCAATAATATTATCTACCACTTGTCATGTTCTTATTGGTTGGTATGAAGCTTTTGTGGGGGCAGAGGGGAAAACTGGGATAAGATGATAATTTAAGTACCAAAAGTAGACATAAAAAGGGTTTAAGCATCAAAATAAAAAAAAGAGCTAAATCAAAAATTAAGCCAAAAAAAAAAACAAATCTCATAAAATTTAATTTTTTTAACACAACAAATCCAAGTTATTAATGTAATAAGGATAAACTTATTTAAAAATTTATCAATATGTTCTAAATATGCTTCATATCATATTCGATTTGTGTTTAACATCCAGGTTGACTTTGGGTTAATTGAAAACTTAATTGACACACTACTAATACTTTGAGAACTTAATTAAAATTGTAAGAGCCCAAATTTGCCCGGGCTCGTCAGATTAAACCATAAAATACAAAAATAATAAAACCAAAACCAAAGTCCTTTAAACAGTCCATCAAACTACAGCAGACCCAATTGGCCCAGATACTAAATAAACCATTACCCATTTTCAAAAGCCTAAATTCCTAGCCCAATGGCCCAATAACAGAATAGTCCGAAAGGCCCAAAAACTTAAGCCAAAATCGAAAACCCTAGAGATCTTCTAGAGTATTCCAAGCACCGCATCTCAACTGCCTCGCGCGTGTCTCCACGCGCACCGCTTCAGCAAGCCACTCCCCACGCTCGACTCTTGGGCTACCGCGTGCCTTCACGCACGCGACTATTCACTTCAGCAACCCACGCGCGGGCGTCACCACTCTCAAGCCTCGCACAATCGAGCCTCCGTACCTCTGCCAGCAAGCACACGACCCTTGCACCTGCAAAACGAACAGAAAGAACGACGCAAAGAGGGCAAAAACAGGATAGAAAAAGCATAAAAGAAAAGCTTGTATTTTATTATATTGGGATCGGCTATAAAAAGGCCGAGCCACAACCATTGTTTTTTTAGAGACACAGATAATAGATCAATACAAAGAATAGCAGAGATATTCAAAAATAGGTTACTTTTTGCCTCCTTTTGGGTTTCCCTTCTTTTTTTTTTTTCGAATCGATTTTGTGTTTTTTTTTTGCTTCTAATACATTTAAACGAGAGAGGAAAACGAGTTTACTTGGGCCGGTGCTCAATCTTCATATGTTCCATCGCAATCAGAGTTGGATGTAGGTTAATGCGCGAGGATTCAAGATTGTTATCCTCGGAGTGAGTCATCGCATTCGGGCACGGTCTTTCTCTGGGTATGATAGCGATCTGACAGTGAACGGAGGAGGCCTTTCGTCCGTGTATTACCTTTCGTCGGTTGTGATGGCGATAAGATGGTAAACGGAGGGGTTTCCTTTGCGGCAGGGAGTGGAGATGAAAAAGGGGCTAGGGTTTCGTTAAAAGAGGGTTAGCAGAGGGGTTAAAGTAGTTTATATAGGGGTTCGGTCTTTAGCAAAACGACGATGCTTCAGGTTAATGTTGATAACCTCGAAACGATGCCGTATGAGCAGATCCGACATGGCCCGACCCGATGCCATTTTAGGATCTGCGCTTTTTGTATATGCATCAATTTGCGCCTTTAATCCGTCCTTATTTGGTTGTGATTCGATTAGGTCCCTTGTACAGTGTCTTTTTAAATTAGCCTCTACATTACAAAGGATGTTGCATTTTTGTCCCAAACCAGTACGCAGCGTTTGGGGTTTGAGGAATATTTGCTGATTTGATCCTCAATAATCTGCATGTATTTCAATTCGATCCCCATAGATGTTAAAATGATTTTATTTGTTAAAATAGTCTCTTAAATTTCGGTTTTGTTTCAATCAAGCCCATTTTTACTTTCATATACAATCTTCATGTTTTTTTATTAATTCATTTTTATTTGGTCTTAAATTATTCTATAATATGATGAAATATATATGTTTACATACTATTTAAATTAGGCTATTTTCTAATATATGTATACATATAATTTGTATTAATTTTTCTTTTCTTGCATATGCTATTAAGTTCATAATTATATATTTTAGCATTTGATCTCTTTTAAAACTATTTGTGTTACACATTTTTTTTATTTTAAGTACACATAGTTTAATGTGTATTTACATGCATATATGTAAAATCGGTGTTAGAATTATTCCATGGATTTCGTAATAGCATTGATGTATGTATAGTTAATCATCTTTATCATTGACTTAATGTTTGATAATTATCGATGTTATGTATGTTTTAATTCTCATTCTATATTTATTGGTTGCTTGGAGTTCAATACCATTATAGTTCATTCGTACATAATTATTTCACATTGTATGTTAACATGCACCACTTTTTATTTTAATACCGTTCATGATCCTAAAAATAATTTCACGCAAGGCTTTAAATCATAAGGCAATGTTTGTGTTTAGAAGTCTCGGGAAAATTGCGCTCTAACTTACTGAGCTTCGATTTTCTTCGTTTAAGACCTAGCAACCGAATATCCTTTTTCTTTTAAATCAAAATAAATTATATTTCAAAATAAAAAAAAAACTTATCCTCGGGATTTTTGAGATATTGCGCCCTAACTTACTGGGTGTGATATTTCACTCTCTCGAGATAAGAATTTCAAAAGAATAAAGGCAATATTCTGTATTTGGGGATCTTGAGAAATAGTACCCTAACTTACTGGGTTTCAATTTTTCATTTGACCCAAATAATGGAATATCCTTCTCAATTTTAAATGTACGAGTATTGAATGTCGAAGGATAAACCTAATTTCGAGAATATAAGATTTGGTGCCCTAACTTACTGAGTACGGCATTTTATTTCTTCGAAATAAGAAGCTTTGGCATCCAATATGATTTTGTCCAAATATATATGAAGTAAATAAATTGTAATCTAGAATCTTTTCAGAATTTTGATATCAGGACATTAATTAATCAATTAGGTACCAATTTTGGGCGTATCGAGGGTGCTAGCCCTTCCTCGTGCGTAACCGACTCTCGAACCCATTTTCTGGATTTCGTAGACCAAAATTATTGTTTTAATAAAAATGTTTTATTAAAATAATTCATCTCAAGGTGATCCGATCACATCTTAAATAAAAGATCGGTGGCGAATCCATTTCCATATTTCTAAAGTCGATCCTCGTTTTTCAAAACAATTCGATTTTAAAAATGGTTTCGACAACTTGGCGACTCCATTGGGGACTTCAAAAGAGAATCAAGCAGTAAAATTGATTAATTTCTGTCCTTTTGTTGAAAATTGAAAATTTGATTTGAAAAATTACAATCCTTTTATTGCATTCATCTCATTTGATTATTATGGTTCAAGTCTGGTAGAATACTTCTGCATCGTAGAGCATGACCGCTAGGTCACACCTTTGTAAGTAGGAGTGAGAAGCTATTCCTTCATGAGGTTTTCACCTCCGTGCTGGATAGTGAATCGCTTCCGGGATATATTTATACCTATGTCTTCGTAAGATTTTCATCTCCGTACAGCCATAGAAAAATGTGTCCCCCTGAACCGAACTCGGTCCGTATGAGCCTATAATGGGTGAGGATTGAGGAATCTGCGGGTTCGGGTACCTCAACCTTAGAACTCAAACCGCATGTCAAAGACCCTAAGAGCTTACCCCAGATGAAGTTGTGATAAACCCTAGTGGTCACCCAATAGGACTTTGAATGATTTTTTACATAATTTGAATTTCAGTTCTATTGAATTGATTTTTATCTTTATTACTTAGCATGCATCTTCATATTAGAGAGAGATGTCGATCTGAGTTCGATTGCTAAATTAGGGAGCTCGGCATGGAGAACGAATTTTTCGATGAAATGGAAGACAATACGGATGTTCGTATATTTATAGTCCGTTTCATGTAAAGAGCTTTGTCCTCTAGTAAAGTTTCCTAAAGGAAATTGAGTTAGAATCGACATCTCTTTACATTCATTTCATGCATTCACATAGCATTACATCACATGCATTAGATTTCATGAGAGGACCCTAATTGGTTGAAGTTATTTCAGCCTTAATCTGGAAGCCGACAAAAATCAACTAAGGACGCATCCTTACGGTACAAGGAGAAAAACCAAAACAATGGATAAAAGACTAGAGAAGTAGGAACAAATGCAGAATGAGATGCAAGAGCGGATGCAAGCACAAATGCATGAGCAGCTTGCTAAGATCCAGCAGGATATGATGGATAAAATGATGGAATCACAAAAGAGTATGATGACTCAATTAACTCAACTATTGGTAGGAGGAGTAGACAAAGGGAAAACCTCTATGGTTAACACTGTTGAAGATAGTGAGGAACGACTATATCCCCCGGGTTTTACCCCGACACAGTATGAGGTTCATCCACGCAAGACATCCGTCATAATTAAACCTCAACAATTTCAAGAAGGTGTTTTGATGCCACCAAATTTCCAAGCTGGATTGGGTTCTAATTTAGGGGATCATCCAATTAATGCCGATATTCCCGACTTGGATGAGGCAATAGAGAGAGAAAGGGCAAGGGCTGAATTGCCAAAATAGTTAGAGGAGTGATGCAAATGGTTGGAAGACAAATTTGGGCCATGGAAAGCGCTGATAGGCAATATGGAGTCGATGCTAAAGATCTAAGTTTGGTGCCAAATCTAATACTTCCCCGTAAGTTCAAGGTGCCAAAATTCGAAAAATACTACGGGACTACTTGCCCAGAGGCTCACGTAACTATGTTTTGTCAGAGAATGACTGGACACATTAACAATGACCAGCTGCTAATTCATTGCTTTCAAGACAGTTTGGAAGGAGCAACATCTAAATGGTACAATCAGCTGAGTCATACCGAAATTAGTTATTGGAGGGATTTAGCACAGGCGCTTATGAAGCAGTACGGTCACGTAACAGAAATGACCCCTGACATGGTTACCCTGCAAAATATGGAAAAGAAACCAAGCGAGAGTTTTTGGTAATATGCACAAAGATGGAGAGAGGTCGCCACACAGGTTCAGCCACCTCTTTTGGAGACAGAAACCACTATGCTCCTCATCAACACCTTGAAAGCCCCATTTATTAACCATATGTTGGGGAGTGCCATGAAGAGTTTCTCGGACATAGTAATGACCGACGAAATGATTGAAAATGCTGTAAAAAGTGGTAAAATAGATGCGGGGGAAAGTACTAGAAGGTCAGCCCTGAGGAAGAAAGAAGACAAGGTAAATAATGTGGGAGTATACAGTAAGGGTTATTCAAAGCAAGTTATTGTGTGATCACCGAGGTTGACAACTACAAACCTTCAGACTCCTTCAAAGAGTGAATCTAGGCAAAGGATGAATATAGAAAAGCTTCAGTTCACTCCTATTCCAATAACATACCGAGAGCTATGTCAAAAATTATTTGATGAGCACATAGTGTCCCCTTTCTACTTGGCACCATTGTAGCCCCCGTACCCCAAGTGGTACGATGAAAATGCCGAATGTGACTATCATGCGGGAGTTTTGAGGCATTCAATAGAAAATTGCCTTGCTTTTAAGAAAGTCGTGGAAAGACTCATTAAGCTGGGCGTTGTCAAAGTGGCTGATATGGTAAATGCCGATAATCCACTACCAAATCACACTGATGTTGGAGTAAATGCGATTGAAGAAATGCTAGAAAATGTACACATCAATGCCATACATGAAGAAATCACTGAAAGGGGGACCTTGATGGATATCTACCCTTACGAACTTGGGAGCGTTCTGAATAATTGGACTGCGGAAAAATTTCTGTAGTATTTAGAGCTTACTCGGAGTAATGTACAAAACACACTTGTTGCTTTAAGCCTAGAAGCAACAAGAATCTTTTTGTGAAATAGGCTTGTGTCCAAAATCCTTACTTCAATGAAATGCATCTTTTTGTTTATAGATTCTTTCATATTTTGGATTACTATCCAAATATTCTTTCATTCTTTATTCATGATTATACATACAAATATTCATTCATAAGTTTATTCGTTCTTTCCATATTCTTTTGAACTTACAATAGGTCCCCAGATATCAATGACATGGGTGACGCTGTTACTGACTCCCTTTTTAATGAGATATAGATCTAAGGGATCTCAGGACTTTGAAGATGACAAAAAAAAATTGTCACCCATCTTCTGATTTGTTAATACTGGATGAAAAATAAATCCTACGTCGTGAGCCAAGGAAAGAGATAAAGGTCAAAGCCTAGTTCAATGCAGAAATAAGATCTCCTATGTGTGGGGTATGGATGTTACCAAGCCAGTCTCATCAAAAGCTTCTAGCCAACATCGATTTATTTTCGTGGATGTCAGTTACTTCACTAAGGGGGTGAAGGTTGCTTCATATGCCAATATTACAAAGTCGATAGTCATTAGACCGAAAAAGATAAAGAAAGAACACTAAAAAAATGTCAAAAGATCATATTTAGCCGCACAATGTCAAAAGTCCGCGGTCTGTTCAAAGATCAAGTGCCACATCACAATAAAGGAAGCAATAAGAAAAGAGATAAAAAAAAAGAAAAAAATCGAGACTTGTAAAGATTGGCATACAGAAGTTACCATTTACCCTTCATACTTATCAAACATTGGCCAGGACGATCACCGGGGCAGCCCGTTTCTCATTGGTTTCGCCTATTGAAGTCAAGTTTCATTTTTTTGAGTCTTATCAGAATTGGAGTTAGATGAAACAGAACGCGTTTAATCTCAATATGATCAAAAAATGTTAAAAGCTATTTATTATGATCAGATGATGCGAGCTCACAACAAGAATAATTCGTCCTAGAAAATTTCATGATAGGGCTTTGAAGAAGATTTTTTCCATGAAAAAGGGACTTCAGAAGAAAGCGGATGCCAAACTAGGAAAGACCTTATGCAGCGAAGAAGGCCTGTTCTGGGGAAGCATGAATATCGACCGAGATGGATAGCAAGGACCTGCCCAATCCGGTGAATTCAAAAAAACTCAATTCAAAAAAAGAAAAAATAGAAATTTTCAGTAAAAAAGGAAGAAAGAAAAGGAGAGGCCAATGTGAAAACCCGCAAAGGGCACTTTGAGACCAAAGCGGATTTGAGTTGAAAACCCAAAAAGGGCGGCTCAAATTTTGACCAAAGGGGGCATACAGCAGTCTTGCTATGCCTGAATTAACAATGAAGAAGTATCTACATCTTGGGGCATCGACAAAGTACTTCGGATCCTCTAAACACATATTGAGCTTAAAATGGCCCTTAAGAAGTTGGAATAGAGAAGCTCAGGCTGCGATATCTGGAGCACCTAGTTTTGACTTTATCCATTTTAAATTTTTTATTTGTGATTACATTATTCCTTTCAAAATATGTTCACAATAAATTTCTTTCTTGATTGCGATTGCTATCTTTGCTTAGCTTATTTGTTTTGAGCTATGCTCATAATTAATCTCCTTCTTGTCCATGGTTATGATCTTTTTCAAGCATTTTGCATTGAAATAATAATTAGCGGACTAGTAATATTTTCATAAAATGAGTTTCGCATATTACTCTGAAAATTTCTGAATAATACAAGAACTTGAAACAGGACTATTGTTTAAAAACTCGCCAAGTTTAAAGAAGAGTCTAAATTAAGGATATCTCTTTGGATTTTCTGTCAAAAATGGTTGGTGATACAATCTTGACGAAAAATGGGCAATGTTAACCCAAGTGTAAAAGAGAAATCATTCGCAAGAAGAAATTGACATTCCGCATCCATGCGACCATCATATATACACATTTGGGTGGGCCACCCAAAGAGTGATCAGTTAAATGAACAAGCTACAAAACCTTATACCCCTGAGTTATAATAGGATAGATGGAAACTGATTCAGATCCTATGCCCCTAAGTCACAAAGAGATGAGTCCTGAAGTTATAGTGGGGCAAATCTGTTGAGCAAGGTATAATTGTTTTCTTGGGTTTCTGTCAAAATACCAAATTAACAAGATGGCAAGATAGTACATCGACAATAGAGCCCTGATAAATGACGAACGATGACACCTTAAACTTTTAAAAAGGGGTCATTCTCATGAAATTCTGCATTCATGCAAAACACATCTATTTAGGGGCATTTGATTCATTCCGATCATTGCATCCTAATCTTTGTAAAAAGACCATTCTCATGACATTCTATATTCATACAAATGTCATCCATGAGACACATCTATATAGGGGCAATAGATTCATTCTGATCATTGCATCCCAATTATTTTACATAAGCATAAACACAAAACTAATTTTACAGCACAGGTCCGCTAAGGGACGTTGTCGCAGCATCAGTAAATTCAAAGATCTTGCCTTCCTCAGCGAAGGGGATCGAAGATAGCAGATCTGACAATTCTGAAGTTACAGGAACAGATCAAAGCCAAATAGTTTTTATTACCTCAAAGTTCCAGTGGAGCAGGTCGAAGTTACAAATCCCTCCTCCCTGAGTTTATGATGAGGATCAGTTAGTATTCCTTCGAAGTTTCAGCAGAGAGGATGGAGGTTACAAGTCTCTTCTCCCTGAATTTCCAGCTCTTCGAAGCTCCAGTGGAGTAGGTGGAGGTTACAAATCCCTCCTCCCTGAGTTTACGATGAGGATCAGTCAGTATTCCTTTGAAGTTTTAGCAGATTGAAGATAGAAAATCTGGCAATCCTGAGTTTGCAGGAGCAGATTGAAGACAACAAATCTTGCAATCCTGAGTTTGCAGGAGCAGATTGAAGACAACAAATCTGGCAATCCTGACTTTGCAGGAGTAGATTGAGGACAACAAATCTGGCAATCTTAAGTTTGCAGGAGCAAATTGAAGACAGCAAATCTGGCAATCCTGAGTTTGCAGGAGCAGATTGAAGACAGCAAATTTGGCAATCCTGAGTTTGCAGGAGCAGTTTGAAGACAGCAAATCTGGCAATCCTGAGTTTGCAGGAGCATATTGAAGATAGCAGATATGGCAATTCTGAAGTTGCAGAAGTAGATTGAAAGTCTAATTTCCTCGAGTGGATCAAAGCGTTAGTTCCTGGGCCCCTGAAGATGCAGCGGGATAGAACGAAGCTATTCGAAGGAGAAAACACTAAAAGAGGCATGACCGAACAAAATTGGCCCTTTTTGAAGTCTTTGCTCTATTCTCGTTACACGATAATGAGCAAAGAGGGGCAGCTGTAAGAGCCCAAATTTGCTCGGGCTCGTCAGATTAAACCATAAAATACAAAAATAATAAAACCAAAACCAAAGTCCTTTAAACAGTCCATCAAACTACAGTAGACCTAATTGGCCCAGATACTAAATAAACCATTACCTGTTTTCTAAAGCCTAAATTCCTAGCCCAATGGCCCAATAACAGAATAGTCCAAAAGGCCCAAAAACTTAAGCCAAAATCAGAAACCCTAGAGATCTTCTAGAGTATTTCGAGTGCCGCAACTACCTCACGCGTGTCTTCACGCGCACCGCTTCAACAAGCCACTCCCCACGCTCGACTTTTGGGCTACCGCGTGCCTTCACACGCGCCACTATTCACTTCAGCAACCCACGCGCGCGTGTCACCACTCTCAAGCCTCGCACAATCGAGCCTCCGTACCTCTTCCAGCAAGCACACGACCCTGCACCTGCAAAACGAATAGAAAGAACGACGCAAAGAGGGAAAAAATCAGGATAGAAAAAGCATAAAAGAAAAGCTTGTATTTTATTATATTGGGATCGGCTATAAAAAGGCCGAGCCACAACCATTGTTTTTTTAGAGACACAGATAATAGAGCAATACAAAGAATAGCAGAGATATTAAAAAAAGTTACTTTTTGCCTTCTTTCTAGGTTTTCCTTCTTTTTTTTTCTTTTCGAATCGATTTCTGTGTTTTTTTTCTTCTAATACATTTAAACGAGAGAGGAAAATGAGTTTACCTGGGCCGGGCGCTCAATCTTCATCTGCTCCGTCGCAATCGGAGTTGGATATAGGTTAATGCGCGAGGATTCAAGATTGTTATCCTTGGAGAAAGTCGTCACATTCGAGCACGGTCTTTCGCTAGGTATGATAGCGATCTGACAGTGAACGGAGGAGGCCTTTCGTCCGTGTATTACCTTTCATCGGTTGTGATGATGATAAGGTGGTAAACGGAGGGGTTTCCTTTGCGGCGGGGAGTGGAGATGAAAAATGGGCTAGGGTTTCGTTAAAAGAGGGTTAGCAGAGGGGTTAAAGTAGTTTATATAGGGGTTCGGTCTTTAGCAAAACGACGACGCTTCAGGTTAATGTTGATAACCTCGAAACGACGCCGTATGAGCAGATCCGACATGGCCCGACCCGATGCCATTTCAGGATCCGCACTTTTCGTATATGCGTCAATTTGCACCTTTAATCCATCCATATTTGGTTGTGATTTGATTAGGTCCCTTGTACAATGTCTTTTTAAATTAGCCTATACATTTCAAAGGGTGTTGCATTTTCGTCCCAAACCAGTACGCAGCGTTTGGGTTTGAGGAATATTTGTTGATTTGATCCTCAATAATCTGCATGTATTTCAATTCGATCCCCATATATGTTAAAATGATTTTATTTGTTAAAATAGTCTCTTAAATTTCGATTTTGTTTCAATTAAGTCCATTTTACTTTCATATACAATCTTCATGTTTTTTTTTATTAATTCATTTTTATTTGGGCTTAAATTATTCTATAATATGATGAAATATATATGTTTACATACTATTTAAATTAGGCTATTTTCTAATATATGTATACATATAATTTGTATTAATTTTTCTTTTCTTGCACATATGCTATTAAGTTCATAATTATATATTTTAGCATTTGATCTCTTTTAAAACTATTTGTGTTACACATTTTTTATTTTAAGTACACATAGTTTAATGTGTATTTACATGCATATATGTAAAATCAATATTAGAATTATTCCATGGATTTCGTAATAGCATTGATGTATGTATAGTTAATCATCTTTATCATTGACTTAATGTTTGATAATTATCGATGTTATGTATGTTTTAATTCTCATTCTATATTTATTGGTTGCTTGGAGTTCAATACCATTATATTTCATTCGTACATAATTATTTCACATTGTATGTTAACATGCACCACTTTTTATTTTAATACTGTTCATGATCCTAAAAATAATTTCACGCAAGGCTTTAAATCATAAGGCAATGTTCGTGTTTAGAAGTCTCGGGAAAAATTGTGCTCTAACTTACTGAGCTCCGATTTTCTTCGTTTAAGACCTAGCAACTGAATATCTTTTTTCTTTTAAATCAAAATACATTATATTTCAAAATAAAAAAAAACTTATCCTCGGGATTTTTGAGATATTGCGCCCTAACTTACTGGGTGTGATATTTCACTCTCTCGAGATAAGAATTTCAAAAGAATAAAGGCAATATTCTGTATTTGGGGATCTTGAGAAATAGTGCCCTAACTTACTGGGTTTCGATTTTTCATTTGACCCAAATAATGGAATATCCTTCTCAATTTTAAATGTACGAGTATTGAATGTCGAGGGATAAACCTAATTTCGAGAATATAAGATTTGGTGCCCTAACTTACTGAGTACGACATTTTATTTCTTCGAAATAAGAAGCTTTGGCATCCAATATGATTTTGTCCAAATATATATGAAGTAAATGGATCGTAATCTAGAATCTTTTCAAAATTTTGACATCAGGACATTAATTAATCAATTAGGTACCAATTTTGGGCGTATCGAGGGTGCTAGCCCTTCCTCGTGCGTAACCGACTTCTGAACCCGTTTTCTGGATTTCGTAGACCAAAACTATTGTTTTAATAAAAATGTTTTATTAAAATAATCCATCTCAAGGTGATCCGATCACATCTTAAATAAAAGATCGGTGGCGACTCCATTTCCATGTTTCTAAAGTCGATCCCGTTTTTCAAAATAATTCGATTTTAAAAATGGTTTCGACAAAAATATTTTAAAATTTATAGATCAAATTAAAGTTTAGACCACATATTGAGATGTCTACCGCAATTAACCCAACAAAAGAAAGAAAAGTACAAAAAGCAACATGGGGTTTATCACAATTTTTTTAGGGTCATAATGGTATTACCAAAGCTATTTTTGCTAACATCTTTTGTTAGATTAAGTAGTAAGGAGGTTGATTACTCTTGAATAAAGGTTTAAAATTAAATCTCGTGGATAGAAAAAATATTATTGAATGAGCTTTATCATAGTATTGAAATTCAACTCAATTTAATTCTAAATTTAATTAGAGGTGAGAAAAATTCGATTCAATTTAATTTAAAAATCAAATTTTGAATTAAATAGTTCGAGTTACTTGAGTTAAAGTTAAGTTTTTCGGTTCAACTTGAATATGAATTACACAATTAGAGTTATCCGAAAATTTAAATAAGAAAAGGCAAAACTACATTATTTTGATAAATTTTTACCTTTTTTAAAGTTAAAAGGCAAAACCATAATATTGTTTATGTAGTTAAATAATCTTGTAGTTCATCTATTAGTTAAATAATTGGTCCATGTAAACGCAACATTGAGTATAAATAATAGGATTCGTTAACTCGACTCTACTTAACTTAAAATGTTTTGACTTAATTCGATTTGATTCAAAAAATTTAAATTGAGTTTGATTGCTAAAATAGAATTCATCAACTCGACTAACTCAAAATTTTTTAACTCGATTCGACTCGACTAGATCGAACACTCACCCTAAATTCAATCAAAAAAATCCCATATGGTTTTTGGTAATAAATTAGGTTTAAAACCCGTAATTTGGAACTTGGATTGGGAGCACCGCAACTTCAAGTAACCTTAAGTTACCGATGCTTAGAAACGTGGTTTAAAAATCGCTTGACTTCCAAGCAACCACCTATTAACCCTGCGACATCGTTTTCAAATGAATCAACTTGCAATTTAAAAAATAGTCAGATTTATTTATTATTACCCACAGTTGAATTTGGAACTGGGGTTTGAGTTTATTAGCCATTTTTATATTCCAAGGATTAGCTTAATTTTCCAAATTGTATGATGCAATCAAGTTGAGATTCAACATAATTAAGAAAATTTTATACCTTTCTTAAAAGTCGTTGATTAATGTACATAATTATACTTTATATCTGAATATACAATCTTCTAATTAATCTGTCAGTTTTGATTTAAATTTGAAATTTCTATTTAATCAGTTGAATATTCAATTTAATAATAAAAATTAAAAAATTAAACTCATTTATCCTAAAATGACAAAAATTTAAATAATCCAAACCCTCAAATTTAAAATTTTAAACTAACTAAAATCAAAATGCGCAATAAATTTTAAATACGAGTTGACTAAACTCAAAACTACCTATTGTTGAAAAATATTTTTCTCTCTAAAGGAAAACAAATGGCTTTCTTTGTAATAATAATTAATAAATAAATAAACAACCCGCTTTCGTTAAAAATAGAGTTTACCAACTCTTCTCTCTTAAGTGTTTTTCTGATAGGATGTCAATATCTATAGATAATATTATATAGGTTTAAATACAAAATTAGCCCTCAAACTATACCACCATTTTCATTTAGATACTTAAAAGCTTTTTCCGTAAAAAATGCACTTAAACTATTAATTTCATCTTGTTTTACTCAAAACATGACACCAAGCAATAAAAGTATAACATGTGGCATGTTCTTATTGAATGTTGTACACTTTTTGGGTAAAATGAATTAAATTAGTAGTTTAGGCAAAACCTTCAAGTAGTTGTGTGGAAAAACATATAATTTGAGGTCAATTTTACCGTTAACCCTTATATATAAAATAATATAGTCTACATATAGTTAAAATATATTATAAGTTTATGTACTCTTTATAAATTTAGAATTTAGTATTTAGTGTCTTTTACTTTTTTATTTCAAATTCAAATTCAACTATTAATCTTTGTTAAGATTATTTTTTAAATTTAGGTTCATTCAACACTTTTTAATTTACATTATTACCGAATACCAAGTGAGTTTTTTATTATTTCAAAATGTCACACTAACAAATTTAACAAAAAAAGTAATAACAATATTAACAATTAGACTTGAGTTTTCAAATCTGGAAAGTAAATGGACTAAAGTTTTAAAAATAAAAGTAAAAGACTAAATTCCAAATGTATTAAAAGTACAAGGACTTATGATATATTTTAACCTATATATATTAGTAATTATTCAAATGCGCAATTTAGTTTCCTCTGGATTTCCAAGAAGTGAATACAACAACTCCATATTCATAATTCCACATATAATATATATAAAACTTGTAATGAATCATCTCGCCATTTTTCAACTGTTTATAATTTAATCACTATACCACCACCCTTTTGCATCACCTCGAAATTTCTTCACCAACTGAAAGCTTCCATTGAAATCTGCTTCACATCTTCGTCTTCTTCATTTAATACGCTCAAATTCATTTCTTAGTTGCTCTCATAACACATACTAAAATATGTTAGTTTTGCTTTTGAAATTCGTTTTCTCCCTCGTCACCACGTTATCGAACTTGGTGACTCGATCAATCTTCATCGCAACTGCGTACGTCTTCGTGGTGTTGATCCAAGCTTTCAAGATACCCGGCGAAGCCCTCCAAGTGGCGTTGGAGAAATTAGTGGAAGCGATCAGGGTATGTTTCGAGTACTTCTTCGAGATGATTGTCGTGCTGATGGGGTCTTTGATCTCTACGGTTTTCGATTTTTTTGTCGATGCCGTGACTACGTCAGCTTCGGTTTCTGGGGAAGCTGTAGGTACGCTCGTCGAGAAGACACGAACGTCGCTTCAGGAGTTATTGACGGGTTTGCCAGAGATTGCCGAAGGGTTTTCGGAGATGGTTTCGACGGTGGTGACGGATTTGTGGAACAATTGCATGCAAGCTTTGGGATATGTTACGGAAAATGCTTGATTCTAATATAAGGTTAATAAATAATGGCTCGCTTGTTTTTGGCAAATTATTTTTGCATAAAATGCCAACAATTTTGTCTCTAAAACCCAAAAGTTATGTTCAAATGTGTGCCTTTTATGCCTCAAGTTTCGTATTGAACGATTTTTAATTTTTTTTAACATTTCATATTTAAAATATTGTGGAAAAAATTATTTTTTCTTTTAAAAATTTATAATTTTTTTATATTACTTCTCTTAATATAAATTTTCACTAACGATCTAAATTTTTATTTGGCTGGAAAAGTGAGAGGATTTAAGTAAAAAATAGGTTCAAAAAATAGGTTTAGACAAAAAAAAAAACTCTTTTTCTAAACAAGTCATAACTCGAATAAGCTTTTTTGACCTGAGCTTGGTTCTACCCGAATTTGCAAAAAAAAAAAAACCGCTATTGTTTTGCTGTCATTTCGCTATTATATGCTATTATTTTGTTGTTATTGTTTGGATGTTATATAACTTATTGTTTTATTGTTAATTTTGCTACTATTTTAGAGGTATTTACTTGCTAAGTTGCACATATTTTAGTGTTATTTAAGTATAAATATTTTTAATTTATTTTTAATTTGTTCGTAATCATTTATTTTAATATTTTTATTGTATTTGATGTATTATTTTTTTAAGTTTGTTTTTATAGAATAATAATATAAAAAATTTAATACAAGCAAACTGGGCCAGGCTCGAGTTTTAACATTTTTACTCTGGTCAGACTTGGGTAAAATTTTAAGCTCATTTTTCAAGTTGATCCGAGCTTGGGTCTAAAAAACGAGTCTAAAATTTTACCTTGGCTTGACCCATGAACAACTCTAGTTGATATGTCAAATTTAAAATTTTGACTAAACTTGATTTGACTATAAAAGTCAACGGCTAAAATTTATTCAACTCAAATTCGAAATTATATAAACTCAAATAGACTTAAATACAAAATAATTTGAATCACAAATACAAAACCATAAAACTCAAAATAATCTAAACAACCTAAAATTTAAAATGATTCAAACTCAAAATTAACCCAATTTAATACCAACCTGAACCAATGAATTGATATAATTTGCTTTTCTTATTAATGAAAATGGCCACATTTACAAGTAGGAGGACGCACTATCGCTTTTTTTTTTTTTTTTTTTTTTGGTACAAGTACATATTGATATCACCATTTTTCGATGTTTCATTTTAAGTTTATTGATATTTTTAAATATTTTTCCCAAATATTTATAGTATAATTTTAGTTTCTTACTAAATTATGCATTATTTTGGTTAAAAATATTATTATATATATGTAAAAATATCTATATATAAATATAAGTTTTAAAATTATTGATTTTGTTCAATAATTTAATTTAATAAATATTAATTTTAAATATAATTATAGAGAAATTAAAATAATTAAGATAAAAAATTAAAATGTTAGTTTTAAGTACCAACATTTTGTACCAACCACTACAAGTCAATATTGACCGAAATAAGTTGAAACGCACTATAAATTTGACCAAAGTGGAACATAGACTAATTGGTATCATTTAGAATCAGAATGGTATTGTAACACCCCTCACTACAGCAAAATAGACTTTTAGCGGTATTTTTAAGCGCAGCAAAAAACACCGCTATAGACAACGCCGCTAAAATTTGCGGCGTTTATTTTAAAAAAAGGCACTAAAGATCATGACTTTTAACGGCGTTTGTAAAATAAAAAACACAGCTAAAGACCACGAATTTTAGCGGTGCTTTTTTAAAAAACGCCGCTAAAAACCACGACTTTTAGCGGCACTTTTTCAACAAACGCTGCTAAAAGTCATGACCTTTAGCGGCGCTTTTATTGTAAACGCCGCTAAAGGTGATTACATTTAGCGACGCTTTGTCTACAAATGCTGCTAATTTTTACAGATTTGCAATTGACCTTTTTTATTAATATCCAACCCTTCCTACATTAAATCCAACCAAAAACAACAAATGTAGCATACAAATCCAACCAAAAAAATCAAATCTAAATCAACGAAAGATATATGATGTAAATTAATAAATGAAGAATAACTCAAAATATTCTTACAATAATGTTAAATGTGACAATGTTAAAAATATTCTTACATTGAGAAAATAAATGTCTAAGATGGTGGCTTTTGCAACTGCTAGAACATCTTCATCATATGCTGCAGCTGTACGTGGAGCTCATCGTACTTTCTACTCTGCTCTGCTGCCATCGCTGCTGCCTCTGCCTCCCTCGCTACTACCTCTACCTCCCTCGCTACTGCATCTGCTATAAGTTTTTGTTGGAGTTCTTCATATTTTCTTTGAACCTCGGCAATTTGCTCAACTGTGCTCGCTTGCATCTGAACTATTTGGTCTCTTAACCTCTGAACTTCAGCTTGAGCTTGACTTACGGAAGGCATGTATTGCTTAGAGTCGGATCCAAAATATTGGCCTGGGTAACACGGATCCTTGAAATCGAACGACCATACCTTTCAGGGACCCAAAGCTTGATTAATAATTACATTATCTATGTCCTCAAGATTAACAGAACTATCGATCAAGCAATCGCTTCATACTCCACCTTCTTCTCCTTTAGTTTATCCTAATAAATCAATTAAATAGTTAGAAATGAAATATATAATAAAAGGAATGCAACATAACATAACTTAACATTATTTAAACCTACTAACGACATTTAATTAAACCATTATAATTAAACATTATAAATATTTATAATTAATCAAATTTTATTAAGTAAATATACCATAATTTCTCTAGCTTCGGATGTCACCGAAGATCCATCTTTCTTCCTATGCGTAATGTTAAAAAGTTGAAGGTGTCCAACTTTTTGACCAGACGAGACTTCCTACATATATTAATAGTAGTAAAAATATTTTTTAATAGTAGAAAGTCATTAATATTTGACAGAATTAATAAATTCATAATACCTCGGCCTCTGCTACACAAGCAAAACTTCTCGAACCTGCCGTGTGTGTGAATTTTTGTTTTTGCCTACTGCTTGTTCCAACTTGCTCACGGTCCTACACAATGAAATTATTATTACGTATATAGTAAATACTATAAATGAAAAATTTATAAGAGTTTGGAAGTACGTAATACCTCTTCTTTCTTTGAATTCCAAAATCTAACCGTATCTTCCCATTAGTACTTCAGTATTCCCGACGGGACATTTCGTAATTTTTCTTCGAGGCTTATGTCTTTCTTAAAATATTCTTTTTTCAAAATACTTTTATGGTCTCTCCATTTTTTACCCAATGCCTTCTTGATAAACTCTTCGGAGACCTCTAAACCAAATCTCTCCTAAAAAAACACAAGTTTAAAAAATAAATATAAATGAAACTTAAACCAAAGTATTATAAATTACATTCACGTTTTGTTACCTTAATATTATCGATAGCTTGATTTTTGTTGCAATCAGGCATGTTATGCCATGATTCGTAGTTGATGGGTAACATATTGGCATTTCGTGCTATAATGCCCATCCAACAGGCTGGCCATGACTGTTTCTACTTACTTTGACACACTCGATAGGATTTAAGTCGTATAAATCTTTAAGTAACATACATCCTCGACCTCTGCGCGTCCCACCACTTTCAGCTGAAAAATGATATATTATTATATTAAAATTAAAAAATGAATCAATAATAAAAGTCACCATGCATGTAAAATAAACTTAACATTACTTTGAAATTCTGCAGGCTCGTCAACTGTCTCTGGCACATTCGAAGATCCAATAACTGTTTGCTGTTCACTATTTCCTTCTTCCGAATTTGGAGTATTCTGGACAATACTTAAATCTCGTAATCTTCTTCTACACATTTTTCTTGCAATACACATAAAATAGTTAAAATTTTAGTAACAAATAACAACAATAATAGTACATACAAAATAGTTAAATTATATAACATGACCAAGATTAAAATTATAATATTACATATAAATAAAAATCGTAAAATCTTACTACATCATAATTAGTAAATATCTTCGTCCACATCCCGATTTAACCCATTGAAATTGTGTACTAGTACTAGGGATATTTTCATTTAAATTTTGTTCTGGAAAAGGCAAAGTTTCTGATCTTTCGATGATGTCATCTCTACTTCCATTGCCCATGTCAAACAAGTCTCTAGGGGTGTTTCGGAGTACAACGTACCAACCCTCATTAGTTGGATTTTTTGAGTAAAAAACTTGTTTCACTTGAGAAGTAAATACATACGACTAGTCTATCAATTGTTCTCCAGTGTGAATCAATCGAGAGAAATTCACCATTGTAAAACCATATTGATCATTTTTAATTTCGCGAGCAGTATTCACATAAGCCCAATCACCTCGAAATAAGACAACTTTCCATTTTCCATAATAATCCAACTCAATAATGTTAGTAAGAAGTCCGTAATACTCCACATTTCCCTCGACAGGATTACTGTCCCTAGCACTAGCATAACTTGTAATAGAAGAATTAACAACTACTCCACAATTTTGAGTTCTCCTCAATCTCTCGCGATATTTTGTATGAAATCCGAATCCATTGATGATGAATGCACTATATCTTTTTACTAATCGATTCGGACCTTGGGAAAGCCATTTAACTTCGTCATCAACGTCCTTCCCACTCCAAACCTATTGAATTGAAAGTAAAATGAGTAATTGTAAATGTTATGAGAAAACATTTATTTGTCAATAAAAGGTTGAGTTGCATACCGTTTGGCTTAACCATTCATGAAAAGATTCTGTGAATAACTTATTAATCTCTCGATGTTGTAATCTTCGTGAGCGTGAATGAGATCTCAATATTTGTTTGTACTCACTATGTTAAAAACAAGTTTAATTCGTTAGAAAATAAACAAATCAAAAAGATGAATATTTATCATATTCTAGAACTTACTTGCATAATGGTTCAATTGCATCGTGGTGAAAAAGAACATATCTATGTGCTTGTACCCAAGATCTTTCATCTAATTCTGCAATTTCAACTTTACCGATTAGTTCCCCATAACTTTGAAATAAATAAGTTTCGGCCAAGTTAGGATCATTGATCCCAGCATTTCTACTTGGTCTATTCAATCTTGTTTCAACATCTTCTAAATATCTAGAACAAAATGTCATACATTCATCTACCAAGTAGCCTTCAGCAATTGATCCTTCAAGATAACGCTTGTTACGACAATAATACTTCAATCTGCTAAGGAATCTAAACACAATATACAACATTATCAAAAGTTGTAAGTAAAGGTATAGAGTTGAATGGATGAATAGCTTTGAAATAAATTAGCACCTTTCTATAGGATACATCTAACGATAGAAAACCGGTCCACCAATTATTGCTTCATGAGGGAGATGAATTACCAAGTGCACCATAATAGTGAAGAAGGAAGGTGGAAGGATCTTCTCCAAATTGCATAAGGTTAAAGCGGCTCGATCTTGTATTTTTTCAAGTTCTTCAACATTCAGAACTTTGCCACAAATTGCTTTCATTATATTGGACAGTTCAATTGTACAGAATGTCACCTTCTTTGACATACAGCACCGTAAAACAACTGGAAGTAGATCTTGCATCAAGATGTCATAATCATGTGATTTTAATAAATATAGTCTTTGATCTTTAAGACTCACACATCGAGATATATTTGATGCATACGCATCTGGGACCTTTATATCCTTCAACACTGTGCAGAACATTTCTTTCTCTTCCTTCGACATTGCAAAAATTGAAGGCGACAACCGATATTTTCCATTCAGAAGTACTTGGGGATGAAGATCATGCCGGATTCCCATGTCAACTCAATCAAGTCGACTTTGAAGATTATCTTTCAATTTACCATCGACTTTCAAAATAGTCCCAATGATGTTCTCGGAGACATTCTTCTCAATATGCATCACATCAAGATTGTGGCGTAATATGTGATGCTTCCAATAAGGCATCTAAAAAAAATACTTCTTTTCTCCCACAAGTCCGCCTCATTAGGGTTATCCTCCTCATCAGATTCATCCCTCGATTGTCTATTTGTTTGCCTATTGGATGGTTGATTCAGCTTCCCGTAACTAAAATCCATATCTTTTAACATGAACAAGATTTTAGATCAAATGGTCTGCTCAGGAGCTTCTCTGAACTCTTCAGTACTGTCAAATAAAGCCCTCTGAAATCTAAATCTATGATTTCCATCTAACCACTGACGATGCCCTATATAACAGAACTTCTTCCCATTATATAACCACTGTGAACACGGTTGCGCAACACAACAAGGACAAGCATAACTTCCTCTGGTACTCTAACCAAATAAATTCGCATATGCCAGGAAATCATTAATTGTCCACAACAAAGCAGCACTTAGGTAAAAGTTCTCCTTTCTCAATACATCATACGTCTCAACACCTGCCCATAATTATTTTAACTCTTTAATAAGTGGCTGCAGATAAATGTCAATATCATTTCCGAGACCTTTCTCTCCAGGGATAATCATAGATAAGATCAAAGAAGATTGCTTCATGTAGAGCCATGGAGGCAAATTATAAGGAACAAGCACTACAGGCCAAGTACTGTACGAGGTGCTCATGATTTTAAAAGGATTAAATCTGTTAGATGCTAGCCAAGCCTCACACTCCGAGGATCACTTGCAAAGCTTGGAAATTTATTGTCAAATGATTTCCATGCTAAAGAATTTGCAGGATGCCTTAACAATCCATCATCCGTTCGTTGATCATGATGCCACGTCATAAACTCGACTGTCTTTGACGACATGAATAGCCTTTGAAGCCTTGGGATTAGCTGGAAATATCGCAAAATCTTGTTCGACTTCCTTCTTGACTGTGCCTCATATCATCCTCATTAACATCCTCTGCATCTCTATTCATCCAACGAGATTTACCGCAAACATGACAAGACTGTTGATTTCTCCGATCACCCCAATACAACATACATTCATTTGGGAACTATGAATTTTGTTGTACCCAAGGACCAAATATTTTATCACTTTCTTCATGTCTTTGCATGATTGAGGGATTTTTGCAAACGGGAACATTTCTCTCAAAAACTCTAACAGCATTGTCAAAGAGTTTCCAGTCCACCCTCCCAAACATTTTAAGTGAAAAAGGCAAATACAGGACATTTTTGAAAATTTTGATCCCTCATAAAGTTATTCATTCATTTCACCAAGTAACGTGTAGAACTTCGCCGCTTCTTCATTCGGCTGTTCATCCGGTACACTTCTTCTCATTTATATGAAAGTATTTCCACCAGTATTATAATCATCGGATGCAACCAATTCAGGTGGAAATGATTGGAAACCTTCACTCCTCATATTAAATGCATCTCGCAGCATACCTTCCATGTCATCTTCTCTAACATGCTGATGGTAACCACTATAAGGATAACCCAATTTATCGTCGAAGAGGCTCCACTAGGTGTACACTCTCCATGGAAAATCCATTTTTTATACCCTCGAATGAAGCCATCAACAATTAGATGTTCGTAGACAACTTCACGTAATGCCAATTGATATTGCCACATTTCTTACACAGGCAAAGAATCATATTCTCTTGGCTTGCATTTTGAAATGCAAAATCTAGAAAAGTTTGCACTCCATTTCGATACCCGTTGCTTGCCTTTGACAAATTCATCCAAGTCCTATCCATTTCGTAGTTGTTGAAGTCTAAAGTTGGCAATAAATTACACGGGTAAGTTGTTTATTATGTAAGTTTTGATATGATATATATTTATGTTTTATGTAAGTTATGTAGATTATGTAAGTTATGAAATTTGAACTTTAAACTATATGCTTTTAAGGAAATTATTAGATTAAACTACATGTATTAGTTAGGTTAAGTAAGTTATGTGAGTTATGTAAGTTGTTAAGTTATGTATGTTATGTGAGTTATGTTATGTAAGTTATGTGAGTTATATAAGTTGTTAAGTTATGTATGTTATTTGAGTTATGTAAATTATGTAAGTTATGTAAGTTAACATTGTGGAAATAGATAAATATTAATAGTGTATCAATATAAACATTAACATTTACAAACAAATTTATTAAGTTCCTTATTTACAAATTATTTTGTATAAGTAAATTGGAAATAAATTAAGGTTATATAAATATTCAATAGTAAATGAGCTCGATTGAAAATTTCTCGTGACAAGGTTAATTTTAAAAATTCAAAGTAGAATTTTTTTAAGATGAAAATGAGAAAATAGAGGATAATGATATATTGGAATTTCTATTAGGCTAACGATTAAATATGTCATTTCATTGGATTTAAATGTCTGACTATCTTCAATGAGAATTCGGTTAGATGCTAACAGGTTAGTCCTACGCGGGTTTCAGAGTTCGATAAAACTTTTTTCAAATTTTTTTGAATTTTTTAAGATTCATCATACATGGCATTGTTATACCTAGGGAGGATCCATTATATCTTACAGTGAGATATAAGACAACCCATTAGGTTTCCAGCCTATATACTTTGAATCTTTTTTTTTTTTGTTCCAACCATATTGTGATTGGTATTCAGAATAGTGAATTTAACACATTTGGATAGCTTTATTGACTAATGATACAACATAAATGGCGGCACATTAGAATATTGAATTTAACAAATTTGCACAAGCAATTATGTACGACAAAACCTAAGTAACCTACCCTGTTTTGGACAACATTTATGCTCCAATTAAACAAGCATTTATACTCCAATTTCAACCTTCCAATTTACCATTCATTCCAACAAATTTAAAGTTTTAAAAAAATCAAATCAGACAACATTAATTCACTGAGTTTTTAGAAAAAGAACTTATAGTATGGCAGATAACAGAAAAGTGAATGGCAAAAAACTGGACAAGCAGCAGAGGTCTGCCGATGGAGATATTATGTGCAATTTAAATTTAGCAAATTAAATATACTTACCTCTTAGAAATTGTAAATTGGATGGTAGAGTCGATTCCAGCAACTACTGTTGTGGTGAGCAAAGGACGCCCAAAACTTTTGAGTAGCTACAAGAAGAATAAAAAATAAACTCCATAAAATCGAAAATAATAAATTAAATGAAAAATAAAACGGTATAAATAGAAAAATTACAAGTGAATTAACTTACATGACGAGTAAGAATGGTGCAAACAAAGCGAACTACAACAAATACTAAGTATTTTTCCCTTCTATGAGTCCATAATAAAACTTTGTCTATAACATTGTGAAGGATAAAATTACACCTGCAAGCAATGAAGATAAGGTAATTAACACCCAAACCAAAATATTAAAATAATATTTAGAGAACACATAAAATGCCAATAATCAACAGAATATTATACTTGTAAGTAATGAGATCTTTTGATATAAGTCTCAACTTTAACTATTGTTCTGTCCAATTCATAATAGTTGTGCCTAAGTAACTGCTTACCTTGTTTGACTACTGCGAGGATTCCATCTTCAGAGCAGATTATAACAGGTAGAAACTGTGTGGAAGAGATGTTGCTAATCTTCAGAGCAGAAAATAGAACCTACTGAAAGGACCAGCAAGTTAATCACTAAACATCAAAAGTCATCATCGAAAGATAAAAAACCCGACTGTTCTTTGAATACAAAGGAGACAGTTTAGCCAATAATATATTCAGCCAATGAATATTCAGGAAAAGGAAATTTCAAGAAAAAGACTACATTTTCCTCCTCTTAATTCTTATTTATTAGTCAGGTTTTTTCTTTATGGAATGAACTTATTTTATTTGTTAATTAATTAGAGAATGAAAATGACCAAATTTTTTTATAACATAGTATTTTGTAAGGTAAAATAAGCATTTTGTATGCAACTTGACTAAGAAATTAGTAGCAACTAGCAAAATAAAACTCCAACCGATTTAACTCATCATGGTGATTTTAAATCTCTCTTGTCTCCGAGAAATTGCGACTTCTTCAAGTCTTTGCATTTGAAGTATTTTATTTTCTATACAAATATATGGATTGTTTTAAGGAATAAAATATGATTTTTAGATTAAAATACTTGTAACCAATGATACATTTGTTAATGCATTTGATATTATAATAATAAGCGGTATGTGGAATTGTGAATACACAAAAACAAAATTTCAGACTTCAAATCTATCCATTACATTATGTTTTGTGAATGATTATTTTTCAAATAACAAATTGATAGAACAGGCAAGAGAGATTTCACTTTGAGCAAACTTAGAAAATAATCAATAGAACAGAGAGTTCATATACAAATGCAAATGCAAATGCAAATTGATAGAACCCAATCAAACCACACAAAAAATCGAAGCTTACCGTCGTCCAACAGTAATGGAATTATATCTGGGTATTTTACCTTAATTCTTGCAGCCTCAGCGAGCCTTTTCTTTGTAACAAAAACAATAACAAATTAAAGAAGCCAACCAAAAAATAGCTAAATCAATAACATAAACTAATACTAATACACAAATATCAGTAAATACCCTAACACTAAACCTTGAACTGTTTTTCTTCAACCCCAAAGCCAACTTTTGAAACCCTTGCCTTTCTTAATCCGATTTTCTATAGATGAGAAATCAATGGCCGGTAGGAAGGGTGAACTTTAGGGATTTCAAATTGGGGAAAAAGGGGTTTTTATATTAGGGATTTCGGATGTCTAATTGGGGAAAAAGGGGTGATAATACCTTAGGGATTTAGGAGCAGGGAAAAGGGAGGAAATGAACTAGGTAGAACGAAATGGGGAAAAATGTTTAAGTGTTATCGTGTGGGTAAAAAAAGAGAGCAAAACGACACCGTTTTGCCCAAAATAATTTAACATTTGCGGCATTTTAATTGAAACGCTGCTGAAAGGGAAACCTATTGCGGCGTTTTACCAAAACGCCACTAATAAACTAATAAAAAGACGACGTTTTGATTTAAACAAATATTACCTTTAGCGGCGTTTATACGTAAAACACCACTAAAAATCCAATAAAACGACGCCGTTTTGTTTAAAACATATCTTTAAAAATTATTTAATATTGATACCCAAAAATAAAAACAAAACGGCGCAAAAGATATGTTTTAAACAATTAAAATTAAAGATACCCGCTAATGCCTTTAAAATTATTTAATATTGATACCCGCTAATGCTTTTAAAAATTAAAATTATTTAATATATAAAATAAAAACAATATAAATTAAAAACAATCAGTTATATACCCAAAAACTTTAAAATTATTTTAAATAGTAGTATTTTAATTTTTCATTTAAATAAATAATTTTTAAAATTTAAATAATATTTAAAAGAATAAGATAAAATTTGAAATCTTAAAATTATTTAAAATTTGAAATTATTTAATATATAAATTAAAACAAATCAACCATATACCCAAAAAAACTTTAAATTTATTTTAATAATAGTATTTCAAATTGTTAACATATATTTTTCACACTAATTACCCTAAACCCGTATCCCCTATCCCGTTAACTCCTAAACCCCTAACCTCTGTCCTCTTAACCCTTAAACCCCTAACCCCTAACACCTAACACCTAACCTATAAACCTTAAACCCATATCCCTTAATCCCTAACTCTTAACCCCTAACGACTAAACCTTAAATCACGGACTCTAAACCTAAAACCTTAAACCTTAAACCTTAAACTCTAAACTCTAAACCCCTAACCTTCTAAACTTATAAACCTTAAACCTTAAACCCTAGACATTAAATCCCTAAACCATAAACACTAAACCTTAAATACTACACTCTAAACCCGCTTAAACCCACTAAACCACTAAATCATAAACACTACACCCTAAACCCTACACCATACAACACACACCCTACACACTACATCCTAAACCTTAAACCCTTAAACCATAAACACTACACCTTAAACACTACACTTTAAACCCTAAACACTAAACCATTAAACCATTAAATTATAAACACTAAACCCTAAATCATACACCATAGACCCTACACCTTACACCGTAAACGCTAAACCCTTAAAATTAAATTATAAACCTTAAATACAAAACCCTAAAATAAAATTATAAACATGCAACTGTTTGAGTTTTTTTTTCAATTTTTGTATTGAGACCAAAACAGCATGTGTTGTTCTAAAATAAAATGGTTTTTTGCGTTAGCGGCGTTTATGTAAAAAATGCCACTAATGCTGAGTTTTCTTTTTCAATTTTTATATTGATACCAAAACAACGCCGTTATATTCTGGAATAAAATAGCTATTTGCGGTGTTTTTGTTAAAACGCCGCTATTTCTATACCTTTAGCGGCCTTTAGCGGCGTTTGTGAACAAAACACCACTAATTTTTTTATATTGATACCAAAACTGCCATTTTATTTTAAAATAAAATAGTTTTTTGCGGCGTTTTCACGAAAACCGCCGCTATTGCTATACCTTTAACGACATTTTGGACTAAAGGTACAAAATTCCGCCTTTTCTATACCTTTAGCGACGTTTTTATAACAAACGCCGCAAAAACTCTGTTTTCCTATAGTGAAACAACGCCTTTTTGAAATCTCTTAATAGATTTTTGTGGCGTTTTAGGAAAAGCACCGCTAAAAGCTCGATCTTTAGTGGCGTTTTTGGGGAAGTGCCGCTAATGCTCAGATCTATAGCGGCGTTTTTAAGGAAGCGCCGCTAATGCTCAGATCTATAGCGGCGTTTTTACGAAAGTGCCACTATTACCCAGATCTATAGCGACGTTTGGTAAAAAAAACACCGCTATTGCTCCTTTTTAGCGGCGTTTGGGACAAAAATGCCGCTTTTGCTCAACTTTGAAAACGCCACTAATGTATAATATTTGCGGTGTTTTTTATTAAAACGCCACGAAAAACGCCGCTAAAAGTCTATTTTGGTGTAGTGCCTAACCCGTATCCGTCACTGAAATAAGGTTTCGAAGCATTACCGAGTAATCGTAATCTAATTATTCATTTCAAACAATTCAAAAATCATAAAATGATTCAACATTAACATGTTTAAAGTCCCTTAATAAGCCTTTGAGAGTTTGAAAACACTTTAGAAACGATTTGAGACTAAATCAGGAACATTTGAAAATTTTTGGAAAAAAGCTAGAAAATTTGAAAATTTTTGGAAAAATGTTAGAAAAGTTAGAAAAAAGTTTGAAAACACTTGCTCTATAATAGCTTTTCACAATTTGATTCACATATCATTTAAACAATAACATTATCCATTCCATATCCAATTCATGAGTACATAACTCATGAATCTCATTTTCATGTTTCAAATCACTATTCCAATTTCAATTCACATATAATATCATCCAATATTAATCATAGTACCATTTATTTAATTACCCTTATTAACATGACTCGGACTCGGACGGATACACGGATCCAACCTGTAACAGCCGTTTTCAGTGAAATTGAAACAGTGGTTTAGGGACCACAAATCTGAGTTAGAAAGAAATATTTATTTTAATATTATTGCATGGTCTGCATTATAATAGGAAAGATGTATGAAAATTTCATTAAGAAAATTTTACCGATTACATGTTTAATTGATAAAATGACAAAATTGCATAAAATGAAAAAGTTGAATTCTAGTAACTAGAGGGATCAAATAACTATGGAATTCAAAACTTGAGGTCCTTATATGGTAATTAGACCATTAAATTGAGTTAGTAGATATTTATGATGAATCATCCATGGAAAATTAGAAAAAAAGGACTAAATTGGAATTTGAAATAAATAAAGATGATAATAGCCTAATATCATCTTATTTCATCTTCATCCCCTAATTACAAATACATGGAAACACTAGCTAAGAGAAAAGAGTTCAAGCAAGCTAAATTGACTTAATTGGCTAAGTATTCTTGTCCTGTTTTTAGTAATTTTTATATTTTCGAGATCTTAGTAACCTAATTTACCAATTTTAGAGATTAATTTGTAAACTTATCGAAGTATCAAAATTTTACCATGGATGAATATGCTGAAATTTTGAAATTTATGGTATAAAATGAAAGATTGTTGATAGATAAACAATTTTTGTAAAGTGAATTTTGATGAAATTGTGATTTAGGGACTAAATTGTAAAGATGTAAAAATCATGGAAAATTTTTGATTTTTGTGAATTACATGACTATGAATGTTATATGTAAAAATTGGTTGGCTTGGAATAAGGATTAAATTGCATGAATTTCATTTTTCCGAGCTTAGGGACGAAATTGGAATTAAACAAAAGTATAGGGGCAAAATGATACTTTTACCTAAAATGTGAATTTGATTGAATTGAATATGAATTTCATTAAAGTGAGTTAAATTTACTTATGTAGATCCGAATAGACCTAGTACGAAATTGGATCGAGGAAAACAAAAAGTACCGGATTTGTAGATTTTAGCATACAAACAAGTGTTGAGGTAAGTTCGTGTAACTAAATTATGTATATTAATATATATTTGAATTGAATGTTTATCATGTGTGAATTGAGTAAATGTATTATGTATGAAATTAATCACTTGCCCGATAATGAACGATAAATAATAAGTCTCGTTTGAATAGATGAAATTCGATGGATACATGATTTCCCGTATTGGTTGTGGTCCAACATATGTTGCGGACACACCATAGCTTGAAAGAGCATCCTGTTATAAGCCCTCTCGAGCTTCCCGATATATGGTTCCTGCGAGCATCCCGATTGGTAGTAATTCTACATGTGTTGTGGAGTACCACAGCTCTTTGTGAGCGTCCTGTTATATGATTGGTATTGATCCTGCATGTTATTGCGGACATATCACAGCTCTTTATGAGTGTCCCGATATAGGCTCTTTGTAAGCTTCCTGATATGGCTCGCTTGAACTTCTTGTTAAAAGGCTATCCAGATCTCCCTGATAATAACTCTTCGGAGTTACCTGTTAAGCTCAATGAGCTTCCTGTTTTAAACTCTTATGAGTTTCTTGTTATAGCCCAGATAAGCTTCCTGTTACATGGTTCACATGAGCATCCTATTATATGGCTTGAGAAAATGCTTCCTGATTATGTGCCGTAATTGGGTACCCCTAAATATGAGTTGACACTTTACAGTTTTGTACATTTCAAGTATACTATATGTGTATCCATCGATATTTCAAATAAATTCAACAAGAAGAGTTCTGACATGGTTAAACTAAACTTAAGATCATTGATTATGGAAATGCATATGTTGTATGGAAATATGACATGAAAAGCACATGTTTATGAAAGTTATTACATGATGAGCTCATTCTTGATTCTTGATGTTTACATGAAATACATGACTAACAGGTTTCTTGAGATCATATGTGTTTAGGCAAATAGCCATAATGATTTGGATGCATGTTTGTATACTAATTTTGAATGAACACGATTGGTAAGTTAAATTCTTGTTATACGAACTTACTAAGCATTAAATGCTTACTTTGTTTTATTTTCCTCTATTTTATAGTACTCGGAGGCTCATGAAGGTTGGAACTTGGTCGGAGTCACATCACACTATCCCTCAGACTTTTCGATATATGAAACAAGCTTACTTTTGGTATAATGACATGTATAGGCTAAAATAGACCAAATGATGAAATATTTTGTTGTAACTAGCCATCAAAATGGCTAGTGTTAAGCATATTTTGGTGTAATTATATACGGCCTTATCATGTTTGATGTGTGAAAATAGTTTTATGGTGGAAGATATATAAACCAATTGATGAATGGATTTGAATTAGTATAATTGATAGAATTTTCCTATGGAAATAAGTGTGAATGTGGTAAGTTTAAAACACTTGAATATATGAGCTAATATGGCATGCATAAAATTGGTTTTTGACTTGATATAATGTTTTGAATTGGTTGGTGTATGTACTTAAATGTTATTGTAGGTTGAAAGTAAATTTTGGGTGAGAAAAGTGGCCTTGAAAATGGCCTATTTTCGTCCACACAGGTGACACACGACCAATGCGCACGGGCGAGTGGTTTGGCCGTGTGTCCCTTGCATCTTTAAAATTGAGAAACAAAATGCTCAGAATTGATCAAACGGGTAGAGACACGAGTGTGTGTCTCAGCCGTGTGTGACACACGGCCTAGCACACGGGCGTGTGTTTTGGCCATGTGAATCTTGCGCCTAATTTTTGAAAATTAAATTGTCCATACAGCCTAGCACACGGGCGTGTGGCTTGCCGTGTGACCTAAGTCAGAGAGTTACACGGGTATGGACACGGGATTATAATTTGGCTGTGTGAGTTACACGACCTATTTACAAGGGCGTGTGACCCCTTGTATTTAAGAAAATTTTGGAAAATTGCCAAAATTTCTCTGAGTTTTCGATATAGTCGCGACTTGTTTCTAACGCATAAATTAGGCCTCGAGGGTCTATTTAAGGGACGATATGATTAAATATGTTTGGTTTTGGATATGAATAGTAAATGACATAAATTAACTATATTTGTTTTGTAAACTTTGGTAATGCTCTGTAACCCTGTTCCGGCGACGGATATGGGTTAAGGGTGTTACACAACCAACACACTAGTTTGGCACCTAGTGCCTCATCGGATAAATCCGAAGTAATATACGCCCAGCACTATATACATTGACATCCAGTGTCTCATCGGTTAAACCGAAGTAAATTGGCACCCAGTGCCTTATCGACTCGAAGTCGAAGAAATCCCTGAACTCTTCCTATCCTATGACATGCCATCTATATTCAACTTAGCCCGATACAGTTAATAGGGTTTAATTTCACATTTCAGATATAACCAATATCCAACACTGATTTTTCATATAATCGCATAAATTCATTTCAATTCAATAACCAATACATTCAATATATAACTACCAATTCAATTATCAAAATGTCAATTACTCACCTCAACACTTACCATATGTATTAAATTGAATTATAACAATTAACAACTAATTTTGGATTATAGAAATACAAATCAAGAATTCCAAGCTATTCCACATCGATTTTATCTCTTCTCTTTTTAGTCAAGGATTCCAGTACGACGTTAGCTACAGAATCAAAACAATTAAAATTCATCAATACAATAAAATTTCAATTTCATATTGAATATTGAATATTTCAATTTTTACTCAATATTTGTTTAAATTTCAATTTAGTCCTTAAAGAGACTAAATTTTATTCTTCATATTTAATGTTATATTTTTATACTAATTTCACTTTAAGCTAAATTTAGCTCCTTATTTTCAATTAAACCCTAAATTTTGAATTTTTACAATTTATTCCCTATTACTCAAAATTTATAATTTGTTCTACAATTTAATACTTTTTCATTTCTAACTTAAAAGCTATCAATTTAATCCCTAAAACTAAAATTATTCAACATTAACAACACTTAAAAACTTTATAATTGCTAAAATTTCAACATGGGTCAGGTAACCCTAGGTGCCGAGATTCCAAAAACATACCAATTACAAGAAAATGGACTAAATTGATTAACCAATTGAACTTTGAACAATTTGGAGCCCTTGGAGGTGCGTCTCCTTCTTTTCTTCTTTCTTTTTATTTCTTTCTTAGTTTGTATGTTTTTTTTTGTTTTTTACCTATTTTGTTTTATTATACTTTAATTATTATTATATAATATATATACATTTACTTAATTATTAAGATAACATATTTTAACTTTAATTATTATAATATAGGTATAATTACTACATTGGCCCTTTAAATAATTTTTAATCTATAACTCAACTTTCACCCTATACGCAATTTAGTCTTTATACCTAATTACTTTTATTTCAAGTAAATTCACTTAACCAAAACCTAATTACGAGTTCGATTTACGGGAACGGAGTTTCAAAATGCACTTTTCGATAGCCCTTGCTATCGGGTCATTACAATTCTCCCCCTAATTAAATTTCGTCCTCGAAATTTACCTCAAAAGAGGTGATGGTATTGAAATCTTATCGTCTCTTCCAGTTCCCAAGTTGCTTCCTCAACACTATGACTACGCCATAACACTTTCACTAATGGAACTAAATGATTACGCAACTCTTTCACCTCACGCGCCAAAATCCCAACCTGTTCTTCTTCGTATGACAAATCAGGTTGAATTTCAATATCTTCCGTCAAAATAACGTGAGATGGATCTGATCGATATCTTCTAAGCATTGAAACGTGAAAAACATCATGCATTTTTTGTAGTTCCGCAGGTAAAGCTAAACGCTACACAACTGGTCCCATTCTTTCTGTGATCTCATACGGTCCAATAAAACGAGGACTCGATTTCCCTTTTCGACCAAATCTTAAAATTTTCTTCAAGGCGAAACTTTAAGAAATACTTTATCGCAAGTGGAATATTCGATATCTCGACGTTTCAAATCTGCATATGATTTCTATCTATAAAAAGTTGTCTTTAATCTATCTCGAATTTTCTTAGCAATGTCTTCCGTTTCTTGAATTAATTCCTGCCCGATCATTCTTCTTTCACTCAATTCCATCCAACAAACAGGTGTTCGACACTTACGACCATATAAGGCTTCATACGAGATCCATTTGAATACTCGATTGAAAACTATTGTTGTAGACAAATTCGGCCAAAGTTAAGTAACGCTCCCATCCTGATTCAAAATCAATAACACAAGTATGAAGCATGTCCTCCAAATTTGAATAACACGCCAGATTGTCCATTAGTCTGTGGGTGAAAAGCTGTGTTAAAATTAAGTCGTGCACCAATAGATTTATGCAACTATTTCCAAAATCTCGAAATGAATCGCGGATCTCGATAAGGGATTATCGACATAGGGACACCATGCAATCTCACCATTTCTTGAACATAAAATTCAGTAAGCTTTTGAAGTGACCAATCAGTCCTGACTGCAATGAAATGAGCCAATTTCGTAAGTCGATCAACAATCACTCATATAGCATTTTTCTTACTTGTTGATAAAGGTAACCTGTTATAAAATCCATCGTGATACAATCCCATTTCCATTCAGGAATAGAAATAGGCTAAAGTAATCCGGTAGGAGTCTGAAGTTTTGCCTTAACCCATTGACAACTTAAGCATTTAGCCACATACTCAACCACATCTCTTTTCATTCCTGGCCACCAATAAGATTCTTGCAGATGGCAATACATTTTCGTTCCTCCAAGATGCAAAGCAAAAGGATTATTATGAGCTTCACAAAATATCAACTATTTGTCATCATCTAACTATGCTGATTTGATCCGATCAAACATCACCGGTTTGATCTTTATTTCAGCCAATAGGCTTCCATCATTATTGAAACTGAGCTGAGCAAACATTACTCGCAATTCAATTGCTGCTTTTCTACTCAACGCATCATCTATGATATTAGCTTTACCAAGGTGGTAATAAATAACGCAGTCAAAATCTTTCAGAAGTTCTACCCAATAACGCTGTCTCAAATTCAACTCCTTTTGAGATAGGAGGTTTTTGAGACTCTTATGATCGATATAGATATGAAACTTTTGCTTGCTGCAGTAGTGTCTCTAGATCTTTAGAGCAAAAACCACAACAACTAGCTCTAAATCGTGTGTCAGATAATTACGTTCATGCATTTTCAGCTGACGAGACTTACAAGTGATCACTTTCCCGATTCTGGTAAAGTTAAAACTAGCACTTCAGTTAAATCTGCTTCAATTTCTCAAAACTTTCTTGACACTGATTGTTCTAGATAAATTAAACATTCCTATGCAACAACTTTGTCATAGGTAAAGCTATCTTTGAAAATCCATTTACAAATCTTCGGTAATAACCAGCTAATCCAAGAAAATTGTGAACCTCTGACACATTCCTCGGTGCTTTCCACTGAACAATTGTGTTGATCTTTTTCGAATCAACTCTAATTCCATCTGCTGAGATAACATGACCCAGAAATACAACCTCTGATAACCAGAATTCACACTTACTAAGCTTTCCATATAACCGTTTTTCTCTTAACACTTGCAAAATAATTTTGAGGTATTACTTATGCTTGGATTTGGATTTCGAATAGATCAAAATATCATCAATAAAAACTACCATAAATTGATCCAAATATGGTTGGAAAATATGATTCATGAGATCTATGAATGCTACCAAGCATTCGTTAATCCGAAAGGCATCACTAAAATTCATAATGGCCATAACGCATACGAAATGTTGTCTTCGGTACATCACTATCTTTCGCTTTCAAATGATAGTAACCCGATCTCAAATCATTCTTTGAAAAGATAGAAGCTCCTTTTAGTTAATCGAATAAGTCATCAATACGGGGTAGAAGGTATCGATTCTTAATCATCATCTTATTCAATTGCCGATAGTCAATTTAAAGCCGCATCGAACCATATTTCTTTTTGACGAAAAGCACTGGAGATCCCCAAGGTGATAAACTAGGGGCGTATAAAGCCACAATCCAATAAGTCTTGCAATTGTACTTTTAATTATTTCAACTCCGTGGGTGTCATACAATAGGGGGACACTGACACCGGAGTCGTACCAGAAAACACTTCAATTGAGAACATAACCTTCCGATCTGGTAGTAATCCAGATAATTCCTCAGGAAACACATCAAAGAATTCGCAAATAGTTTGAATTTTACTGCACTAACTATCACTAGAATTCAAGTTGATAACATAGGCTAGAAAAGCTTCACAACCTTGATTAAGAAATTTATCAGCTTGAATTGCTGAAATGATATAAGTTGAACAACTCGTTCGAACACTATTCACCTCAATCATATCACCGCCTTAACTCTGAACAACAAACTTCTTTTTATAGCAATCCAGAATCACCCCGTGCACCGTAAGACAATCCATAACCCAAATCATATCAAATGGCCAAACGACATTATCAACAAATCAACAGGGAATGTTATATTATGTATCACTAACGGACATCTCCTACACACCTGATCCACTAACACAGATTATCCCAATTGACTAGGCACTACTATCGCTACTCTAGACGTCTCAAATTTTAAACTTCCCTACTTAACCAATTCAATATTAACATACGAATGCGAATATCCCAGATCTATCAAAGTATAAACAAGTTTTGAATGTAATAAAAAGATACATATCACAACGTCATTAGCATCACCATCCTCATGGGTCTGCATAACTTAAGCTCAAGCTGGCATTCTAGCCTCCGACTAATGAGTAATAGCATCATTTTCCTTTCTAGCACCACCTCTCGAAAGTGAACCACTTCAACTCGACCCGTGACCTTTAGGAGTAGGCATAGATCTCTGAGAAGTAACATGTGTAGCTTGCTAATTTTTCGGACACTCTCTAGGAAAATGTTTCATAGATCCACAGTGAAAACAACCTCGAATTAACTTCCAGCATTCACCATGGTGCGTTTTCCCGCAGTGCTCACAATTTGAAATATCAGTATCCCTGGATGGACCTCGCACACTACCCATAGACATAGTCGATTGT
Organism: Gossypium rotundifolium; assembly: GCA_025506655.1. NCBI lineage: Eukaryota > Viridiplantae > Streptophyta > Magnoliopsida > Malvales > Malvaceae > Gossypium > Gossypium rotundifolium. The sequence goes on from CP106728.1 coordinate 25,333,956, forward strand.
CTATCACAATTTCTATCAACTCTATCTGAATTTAAATTTGATCTCGAGCTACCACAAAATTCTTTTGATCCCTTTGGTTGTGGGTTTGAACTCGCAGCTCCAGGACGCTTTCCAATAGTACGGGTATTTTTAGTCTTTTTATCGAAACCCAAAACTTGTTCTACCATTCTTGCCCGTTCAACTAGATTTGCAAACTCAAAAATTTTGTGCGATACTAACTGTACTCACAATTCAATGTGAAACCACGCAGAAATTGCTTGCAACTATAAATTTCAATCGGCCCAAACTCAACAACATACCTACTAAGTTGCGAAAACTCTCGTTTATAATCAACCACAGGCATTCCACCTTGTTTCAACATCAAAAAATCCTATCTTCTATCTTCGATATACAATTCGCTAACATATTTCTTTTGGAATTCTTTTTGGAAGAATTCTCAATTCACTTGATCTGCAGATACATGGCTGATAAACCATAAAAGTAACATATTTTAATCCTACATTTAGCATACTTTTGGATGATTTATTCCTTGAATTATGTAAAAAGGTGCTCTTAATCCTTTCTTTTCATATTTTATACTTATAAAAGCACCTAGGGATGAAAAGAACGAGAAACAGGCCTAAAACAGACCAAATTAGGCCAAAGAAAAAATCGACATGGTCTGGGCCCAAGACCACACGGCCGTGCCTCCTTAATTTACTCTAACACGGCCTGGACCCCAAAACACACCGGCTTGTCTCTTCAGCAGACTTGACCACGACCTGAAATCGATTCACACGGGCGTGTGCCATGGCAGTGTCCCTGCCGCAGCCAAGAGGAGTTTTACTCAAATTTGGATACTTAAAGGCAAAGAAACACATTCCAAAGCCTATTCAAACACCCTAGTAGGATTCCACTCAGATTAGGATACTTAGGGGCCAAATAAAGCATTCCAAGAGCCTATATAAACACCCTAAGCATAACCTTCGAGGGGGCGGTCAGCTAGGCCAAGGAGCCGAGCCGAAAAGGTTAGATTTGTGGGAATCACATGAAGATAGCTAGTTGATCCATCTTAAGAAGCTGAAATTCTATTCAAGACAGCAGGATCTCTTATTTAATTCCTTCAGGGGGTTTTAGGGATTTCTTATGTTTTGTTTTATTTTTTCTTTTAAGATGTTTTCTTTTATTGTTATGAACTAAACCCTTCAGATACCTGAAGGAGATGAAACCTAAGATGGATCTTGTTATTATTTTCTGAACTATAAGATAAATATTTGATTTGTTCTTAATTATGTGAGCTTAATTCTTGTGTTAATATTTCGGGATATTGATTCAAGTTGGATGTGCTTAGGTGGTGGAGCAAAAGTCCCTACCTAAGAGTAGATCTAGCATAATTAAGCGGAGTTGATCATGCACCTAGAGATAGGGTGGCGAGATTTTCCTGGATTAGGGTGAAACCTAATATAGGAGTCCATAGATTGAGTTAATGCAATTCTAGGGGTTTTAATTAGAAAGAGATTTCAATTAATCAACCTAGGGTTAGACATTATTCGCCTCGAGAGAGGGTTTAATATAAATTGGGGAATCCTACGGATCAATTCAAGTGAATAAATCTCTGGTTTAGTGTTAGATAACAAGTGAACTCTAGGTGGATTCTTCCTAAGGGTATCGTCTTAGTCAACTGAGTTTTCCTAAAGTTATTTCTTCAATTCATTCTTTTTATCTTTGAATCTTAGCTTAGTAGTCAGTTAGTTTTAGATTAAACAACCAATCACTTAATATTTAGGCTAAATAATAGAAAGAAGGTTAGTATTAGTACTTTTAGTTCCTTTGGGTTCGACAACTGGTCTTGCCTAAGCTATACTCTCGCTCGATAGGTGCACTTGCCTTAAGTCCTTGTCAGAGTTAGTTTCCAGGTTCGATCATTCTCTCTTTATAAATTTTAAAACTCGACAAAACAACGATCAAGTTTTTGGCGCCGTTGTCGGGGAACTAAAATATTAAGAAAGCCCTATTTTTATTACTTTAGCCATTATTTTTATTTTTCCGCTATTTATATTTATTTTTATTTTAGTTTTTAACCTTGCTAATTTTCTTTCTTTCTTTTCCAACACAGGTACCTCTAGTTTATGACTAGAAGGAACCCGAAAGGACCCCTAGTATACGATAGTGATATTGAAGCTACCACTCGCAGGAATCGCAGAGAAATTAGGCGAGCCCTAAATTACAGAAAAGAAGAACAACAAGGCGGATCCAATCCTACTGAAGGGATGGACGAGAATAACCCACCACCACAAGATGTGGCAGAAAACAATGCTCAGCGTACTATGTATGATTATGCTAAACCTCATTTAACAGAATGAATCGAGTATTGTTAGGCCTACTATAGCTGCTAATAATTTTGAATTAAAGCCTAACATTATACAAATGATTCAACAATTTGTTCAATTTGATGGTTTGCAGGACGAAGACCTGAATACTCATATAGCTAATTTTTTAGAGTTCTGTGATACCTTCAAAATAAATGGCATTTCTGATAATGCCATACGTCTTCGGTTATTTCCCTTTTCATTAAAGAATAAAGCCAAACAATGGTTGAACTCGTTACCACGAGGGTCAATCACTACATGGGACCAAATGATCGAAAAAATTATTAAAATATTTCCCACTAGCCAAAATGGCCAAATTAAGGAATGATATCTCTTCTTTCGTGTAGATGGATTTAGAAATGTTATACGACGCATGGGAGAAATACAAAGATCTCTTGAGAAGAGGTGCCCGCACCATGGTTTACCTTTATGGTTACAAGTTTAAACTTTCTATAACGGTGTAAACACCTCAATGAGGTAACTAATTGATTCAGCAGCCGGGGGAACTCTGAATAACAAAACTCCTGAAGCAGCCTATGAGTTTATAGAAGAGATGCCGCTGAATAACTATCAGTGGCAAGTTACAAGGACAAGGCCAACTAAAATAGCCGGAGTTTTCAACATCGACGCAGTAACCATCCTATCAAACCAAGTAGAGATGATGAATAAAAAGCTTGATAGTTTGTGTTCTTTGTAGGTACATCCAAGAATGCAAAGATTACGCAAGTGGAACTATGGCGAATCTCGAGTACCCACCCTACCAACCGCACAAAAAGTGAATGATGAACTATACAGGTAATAATTTCAGATCTAATAATAACCCTTATAGTAATACTTATAATCCAGGTTGGAGGAACCAACCAAATTTTTCGTAGGGAGGTCAAGGAAATCAAGGAAATCAGAGACAATAACCTTCTCCAAATTTCCAAAATTAAACCTATCCACAGGAAAAGAAGCCGAACCTTAAAGGGATGCTGACAAAATTCATAGTAGCCACAGATACCCGTCTCCAAAAATTGAAACAACACTCGATAATCAACAAACATCGATCAAAGCAATCGAGAACCAAGTTGGGGAACTTGTTAAGTCAGTTGAGAAAATTATTAAGTCAGTTGGACAACTTGCAAAGTTAATTTCGAACGACCGCAAGGACGTTTACCAAGCAACACTGAGATTAACCCAAAGGAGCAAATCCAAGCCATCACAACCCATGATAGTATAGGATTAGATGAACCCAATTCAATACAAGAAAACGAGATAGAAGAAGGTAAAATTGAGGTAACACAAGAAAAGCCAAAATCGATAATTAAAGTGTACCAACCTCATGCCTTATCTCGAAGCGATGAAGAGAGATGATACAGAGGAACAGTTCGGTAAGTTTCTTAAACTTTTAAAGAAATTATATATTAACTTACCGCTTCTTGAAGCTCTTTCACAGATGCCAGATTCGAGGAAATTTTTAAAAAAACTCTTGACGAACAAGTGTAAGTTAGACGAGGAGCCACATGTGGAATTAAACGCAATATGCTCAGCAATGTTATAGAATAGACTACCGCAAAAGCTAAAAGATCCAAGGAGTTTTACAATTCCATGTTTAATTGGTAGACTAACTATTGATAATGCCTTAGCTGATGTAGGGGCAAGTATAAATGTCATGCCTTATAAAATGTTTAAACAACTAGGTCCAAAGAAACCCAAACAAACTAGGATGAGTATTCAATTAGCTGACAAAACTGTTAGAATTTTTAGGGGTATTATCGAAGATGTTCTTGTAAAAATTGATAAATTTGTTTTCCCAGTAGATTTCGTTGTCTTAGACATGGATGAGGACAATTAGATTCCTTTAATCCTAGGAAGACCCTTTTTTGCAACTGTTAGGACTAAAATTGATGTTGGCATAGGAGAACTCATACTTCGTGTAGGTAAAAAATCGATCAGTCTACAAGCTCTTGACTCAGCCAGGACAACAATTGATAAAGGTGAGAAAGTAAATTCAGTTGATAACCAAGTTGTTTAACTTTCACCATAGGAAACACCACAAGGTTACAAACCTGAGCCGAATCATGGACCCCATGCCAACAAAGAAGAATTACATGAGGAATGAAGCCTTAAAATTGATGAATTAGAAGAGTAGACGACACACTATAAAGAAGAACTAGATCCGCATGAAGCAAAACCAAATGAGCCCCCAGAAAAGATCATAGGAATGTCGAACCACTTCAAAATAGGAGATCAGGTACTGTTAAAGAAGGAAGATCCACGAATTTCCACGTCAGACCTAAATATAAACGAAGAAATCCCTCTTGAGGCACGCAATATCTTTCCATATGGAACAGTCGAGGTAAACAATCCTATATTTGATACTTTTAAGGTAAACACTTCTCGACTTAAACTTTATCATAAAAATAGAATTTATAGCATGAGGGAAGATATTCAAACTTTTAAACCACCCTGATTTTTGTGAATACGAGGAAAGTCTAGCTTAAGATTTTAAATGAGCACTTCTTGGGAGGCAACTCGAGCACTAACCATATTTATTTTCACATTTTTTATTTTAGTTTCTTTTCTTTTTTCGTCTTAAACACCTAGTTTTAAATTAACCAAAAGTGCAGATTTCTAGACCACATGGTGTTGCACACGGCCGTGGCCGTAGCCGTGTGGAAGAACAGAATCTTTGTACTCACAATGGCAGAAGAGGTACAAGTCAGAGAGAGTCAAATCTTCGAGTCACGGACTCCAACCACCACCCCACGAGCACTAACAAAATGCCATGGCCGTGCGACGCGGTCGTGGACGACACTGACTTATCACTAACGGGCGTGGCAATCTGTAAAACTGGCGTGGGTGAACCAACATGCCTACACACATGGCCATGCGACACGGCCGTGTGAATCGACACACCCACGGTCCACTGGCGTGGGTAGCGTTAATCCCCAAAACTCTATTTAAACCCAACCTCCCTTTCCCCTTCTTCTCACCAACTCCCCATCTTTTCTTTTCTTCCTTCCCTTTCTCAGATTTCTCCCCTCCCTATCAATTCTCTATACTCTTGAGCTACACCAAAACCATATCAATGAAGCGGAAAAAGCCAAGCGCAGTCTCCTCAAAGGAGATCGATCTACATAAGTTCATGCCAGCCGCTTTAGCTACTCGACAAGCCAAGGGTCTTTGAGACCATTAAATTTTTCTTTTATTGTTCTTTTCTCCTTTATTTTCCTTATTGTTACTTCTCTTCTGCTTAATTTAGTTTATCTTATTTTACTTTCTTAATTCTAGGTTCTAAAGGCTGCTTGGGAATCACACACCATGGCCTTAGAAATCACACCCACCTCACGAACCATCCATCAATAAGGACTTCTCAGTCCATTAATCTTCTCTTTTAATTTTATTTTCCTTCTTAGTCTCTTTCTCTTTATCTTTCTTGTCTTTAAATACATAATTAGTTTATTTTAAATGTTTCTTCAGATTTCTTGGCTAATTCTTCACAGGCTTCCCAATTTCTTCATCTAGTATAGAGATTATTGATAGCCACCGCACCACGACCATAGCCAACACCACCGCCTCCTCCTCCAACTTATCTTTCACCTCCAACTCAAAGAATCTATCCAAAAATTCAGAAAGTGTCACTTCTCCCCTTCTCTTTTGATTTTTGTATAACATGATTATTTATCTATCTTTGTACATTAAAGGCAATGTACATCTTAAGTGTGGGGGGTAAAAGTGCCTAACTTTTTGCATTATTCTCAAATCCCTGAATTATATCTTGTTCTTAAGAAATTTTCTCATATTACTAATTAGGATGAAATTTCTGATGATTTATGATTTTTATTGATGTGTCTTAGATTAAGTCATATTTAATTGTCCATTGATGATTTAAACTTTAAGATACTAGAGAATCAAGCATGATAAGTTTATTTTTTAAGAATCAAAATTTTTTTCTAGGTTGTCTACCTGAATTTGGATATTACTTTGAAGTTTGAAATTTACGAGGTTGACATAAAAAAACACCCATAATTTTTGTGATATTTTGAGCCTTACAAAGCATACATTCTTTTTCATGCTCAATTTTTGATTATGAGTGTGTCAACATTAAACTGTTATTCTAGAACTTGCCTCGATTATACATGTTGAGACCACACCTTTGATTTGATATACAGAGATGATTAAGGCACTTAGGTTTTAACCCACTCACTCCACTAAAAAGCCTACCTTCACAATTAACCCTTAGTGAACCCTTTGATCTTAACAACCCTTTTTATTGATGCACTTACTAATATTAACCCAAAACCCCGCTTGTATTTGTTCTCACCATTCCTTTGACTACCCTTCTATCGAGACTTGATTTGATAAGTTGCTCAATTATATTATTTCAGTTATAAAAGTTCTTTCTTATGTAATTTGTGCTAGCGTTATCTAAAAAAAAGAAAGAAGTATATTCATTATTAGTTCTATGTTCTAAGAGCTTGTATGTTTAAATTCAGCATCTTGAAGAAGAAGCTCGTATTATTAGTATATTAAATTTTCATGTGATGTAATTATTCAGGTTACTAGTTCATTTTTCAAGTGAGGTAATTTGTCAGTTCAGTCTCGATTCTAACTATCTAATTTAGCCTTTATCCACACCTTTAACCTAAGCCCCATTACAACCTTATTAAAGACCTTTTGATTTGTCTATCATCTAATATTACAGTGGTGGAGATTTGATTTTCAGGCAAACCTATGGGATTAACTTTTCAGGTTCGACTTATGAGTGTTTTTTCCTAAACCTTAAACACTTCGAGTGCTCTGAGTGAACATTTAATGAGGATGTCAATCCTTGTCGATTTTGAATCAGAGGTAATTATTTAGATAAGGGGACACACCTATGTTTTCATACTATAAAATGTATGACTTAAATTGTTTGAATCTTTAGGACTCTTTGAGTTAAATTATCCATGTATAAATTATCTATGAATTATGATGAGGCATTTTTGATGAGAATTATGATTTGTGGATAGTTCGTTTTAATTGTAATTTGAGAATTTTGCTTGAGGACAAGCAAAAGCTTAAGTGTAGGGGTATTTGATAAACCGTAATAGTAACATATTTTAATCCTACATTTAGCATCCTTTTGGATGATTTATTCCCTGAATTGTGTAAAAAGGTGCTTTTAATCCTTTCTTTTTATGTTTTATACTCAAGAAAGCACCTATGGATGAAAATCACGAGAAACGGGCCTAAAACAGACCAAATTGGGCCAAAAAAATCGACACGGCCTGGGCCCAAGACCATACGGCCTGGGCCCAAGACCATACGTCCGTACGTTCCTAATTTAGTCTAACACAACTTGGACCCCGAAACACACGGGCGTGTCTCTTCAGCAGACTTGACCACGGCCTGAAATCGATTCACACGAGTGTATGCCATAGCCGTGTCCCTACTGCGACCAAGAGGAGTTTTACTCGGAGTTGGATACTTGAAGGCAAAGAAACATATTCCAAAGTCTATTCAAACACCCTAGTAGGAATTCCACTCAGATTAGGATACATAGGGGCCAAATAAAGCATTTCAAGAGCCTATATAAACACCCTAAGCATAACCTTCGAGGGGCGGTCAGCTAGGCCAAGTAGTCGAGCCAAAAGGTTAGATTTGTGGGAATCACTCGAAGATAGCCACTTGATCCATCTCAAGAAGCCAAAATTCTACTCAAGAGGGCATGATCTCTCCTTTAATTCCTTTAGGGGTTTTAGGATTTTTATGTTCTTCTTATCTTTTCTTCTGAGATGTTTTCTTTTACTGTTATGAACTAAACCCTTCAGATACCTGAAGGAGATGAAACCTAAGACGGATCTTGTTATTATTTTCTAAACTATACTATAAATATTTGATTTGTTCTTAATTATGTGAGCTTAATTCTTGTGTTAATATTTTCAGGATATTGATTCATGTTGGATGTGCTTAGGTGGTGGAGCAAAAATCTCTGCCTAAGAGTAGATGTAGCATAATTAAGTGGAGTTGATCGCGCGCCTAGAGATAGGGTGACGAGATTTTTCCGGATAGGGTGAAACTTAATATGGGAGTCCATAGATCGAGTTAATGCAATTCTAGGGGTTTTAATTAGAAAGAGATTTCAATTAATCAACCTAGGGTTAGACGTTGTTCGCCTCGAGAGAGGGTTTAATATAAATTAGGGAATTCTAAGTGAATAAATCGTCTGGTTCAGTGTTAGATAACAAGTGAAGTCTAGGTGGATTCTTCCTAAGGGTATCGTCTTAGTCAACTAAGTTTTCCTAAAGTTATTTCTTCAATTCATTCTTTTTGTCTTTGAATCTTAGCTTAGTAGTCAGTTAGTTTTAGATTAAACAACCAATCACTTAATATTTAGGCTAAATAATAGAAAGAAGGTTAGTATTAGTACTTTTAGTTTCTTTGGGTTTGACAATCCGGTCTTGCCTAATGTAATAGCTCGATTTAGGGGCTAGTCGGAATAGTGATCTCGAAATCACTAACTCGAGGTTTGATAAAATTATATTCATGTTATGTTATGTGCTATAACATGTTTATAAGGATGTATGGAAATTTTGGTGCCTTAATTTTAGCAATTTCTAGCTAAATTGTGAAAAAAGATTAAATTGCATAAAGTGTGAAAGTTTTATTTTAATTGCTAGAGGTTCCAAATAGCTATGGATTATAAATTGGAGGTCCCAAATGTGCAATTTGGCCTTGTTAGGTGTGTTGGCTGGCCATAGAAAGCTAAGGGGACAAAGACATTAAATGTTGGTCAAAAGTTGGTGATATTAGTTGACAAAATGAATAAAATAAGATGAAATAAGCCAAGGCTATCATCTTTTCATTTTCTTTTCTTCTTCAACCGAAAATACCAGCAAAGATAGGGTTTTGAAAGCTTGAAAATTTCAAAAACTCAAGTTCTCTACAAGTAAGTGATTTTGATGGCTTAGTTGATAATTTTTATACTTTTGGGGTCCTCAAAGCTTAAGCTTGCTAATGAGGGGACTATTTTGCAATATGGTTGAGAGTCTAGGGACTTGCTATTTGAGGTTTTATGTTATTTGATGAGTTTTTATGGAAGAAAATGAATGATAGAATGCTAATAAACAACTTTTGTGAAAGGTGTTGTTGTGAAAACACCTAATTTGGGCTAAAATGTAAAAGTTGTAAATTGTTCATTAAGGCATGAAATAGTTGGAATTGTGGATAGTTGTAAGAGGATTAAATGTTTATCTATGCTTGTTTAATAAGAAAATGTGATAAAAATTTATTTACGAGCCTAGGGGCAAAATCATAATTTTGCCAAAGTGTAAGGGCAAAATAGTCATTTTTGCCTAAAGTGTAGTTTATTGTGAATTATGATTTATAAGTGATTAAATCACTGAATTTCATTGTTCTAGATCAAAGAAAAATGAATTTCAGACCTAGAACAGGTGTAAAGAGAAATGTGGGCAAATAAGGTCTCTTTTTGGTCTTTTTCATCATCGAGGTAAGTTCATGTGTATGTGGCAATTATGTATGAGTTAATTTAATATTCCAATGTTGTATGGAACATATATATTATTTACTCTATGAATGTGTGAAATAACTTTTAATGAGATGTCAAGATAATTGAATTTGGGAGTAATGGGAGATGTATATAGCATGATATGATGATAGTTATAGTCTCGTGTAAGACCATATTGGAATATGGTCTCGGTGTAAAATTTGTAAAAGACCATGTCAAGGACATGGCATCGATTGTTAATGTATGTAAGACCCTACTGGGGTATGATGTCAATGAGAACTATGTGTATGAGACTCAAGAGAGTTATGCAACAATTTGAATGATTCAACGTGGATGTTGAATATAAGTGGTTGTACCATGAGAAGCATGAGTATGTAACATCCTAATTTGGTGGCTCAACATTTGTGATGTGTTGTGTGTGTATGCCATGCTATGTGTGTGTGTCTAGTGTGTTTAGAGCTTTCGGGAAGGCTTGAGGTTAAGCTTGAGCCTTGGTAGAAATTTTGCTTTTAGACTCTGCAAGGGAGAACTAGGTGAAGTGGGCCTTAAGGGTACTTGAATGGGAAAGTTAACACAAAAATCTAGCTGGTAAAGTGGCAAGGAGGCGCCACTAAGGGCATAGGTAAGTGACGCCAGAAGGAGGGTTGAAGGGACCAGGTTCGAATCCCATGTTAAGCAAAATGAGTGTTTTTTTTTTATGTGCGCCTAAGGATTGAGAGGTGGTTTTGGCTGGGACTGTGCAGGAGTGAGTGTGGATTGAGTCAGAAGAAAGGAAGATCAGGATAAGAGGGAAATATGGGATGGGATAGAGGTGGAAGAGGTGACCGAATGTGGGAGACTAAATGCAAGGAGGGAAACGGCTAGAAGTGGCTAAGGGTATGCCGAAATTCTCATTTGTTTTTGGCTAAGGGTATGTCGAAATTTATTGTTTTCCTAATAGCATAGCTTTTATTTTCTCTCCTCCTATTTTCGACAATTAAGGGTTCATCTTCTTCTCTTTTTCTGCCAAAACCGAAAAAACTCCTAACTCTATTCTTCTAAAGTCGAAAACACCTAAGCCTCTTATCTGTTCATCTCTTCTTCAAATCTTTCTTAAAAGCTGAAAACTCTTAGATCTCATTTACCCCGTTTCAATATTCTTTTTTGGCATTACCGAATCTTCTCGCAAGTGGTAGCTAAAATCTTCTGTAGAGGTAAGTGTCGACTTGTACTATTATTCTTTTTATAATTTTTTTTTGGCTTTTGGAGACCAAAGCCGAATGGCTAGTTGGTTGTTAGGGCCATCATTAGATTGATGTTTTTCACTGATCTCGTGTTTTTTTGAATGGCATTCTGGAATTTGAAGGAGATCTAATCGCCTAGGTTTCTAAGCTAAGGATTTCAAGGTAAGGATTTCAATTCTCCCTAAGTTGATCAATCGGTTTCCTTTCGTTGTTCTTGTCTTAAACTAATTTTTTTAAGCGATCATCGTTTCAATATAGTACCTTCTGACCAAGATCATTCATGGACTCGCATGTCAGCGAATCGAAAGAAGGGGTTGGATCTGTAGTCCTAGCCCTAAAGTTCAAGAAACACGCGGTGTCTGCTGTTCGGGATTGGCCACCGGGTTGTGGGCCAGCTTCTGAGCAGAATAGTAGGCAGATAGCGGTAGTTTTGGCTAGTGATAGTGTCGACATAGAGAGTGTCATCGTGTGTATTATCAGGTGTGTAAACCTTCACACACTATACTATTTGTACTAACATTTGTATGGGCTGAAAAGTCAGAAAAAGGGTTGTGAAGACAATCGTGATGCCCTTAAGGGTAGGGCTAGGATTGCCAGGTACGTGACCGTATTGTTTATTTTGCATAGCGGAATGTATGTATGGCAAATTGATGTTTATGAATAGTATGTTGCATTGTTAGGATTTGTATGTAGATCATGGTTATGGGTTTGATATGAAGGGGAATGCTTAATTGGTCACGTAGTGGTCGGTGGCTTTGCCACGATATATATACATATGTTCATACATTATTTTTGGTCATTTTGTGATCGGTGGCTCTACCATGATGTATATATATATTTTATTTGGTCACACAGTGATCGGTGGTTGTGCCACGAAATATTATTTGGTCATCTAGTGATCGTGTGTAATTGGCAGCATGACTATCGTGATGGAGTGTAGCGGATGGAGGGTTGATTGTAGAAATTCCCACGGTGTGCATGGTTGGTACGGGTTGGTGTGTAGCGGATGGAAAAACTAGGTTTGGGTTGCGCTAATTGCATTTCATATGTTGTATGTTGATATGTGGGCTAAGGCCGATGTGTGACTATGGGCTTCATGCCGTATGTATAATGTGGGAAATTTACACATTGAGTCTTGGTGACTCACCCCTTTTCCTTAACTTTTCAAGTGAGCAGTAGCTCATGGATGCAGGAGCCGAGGCGGACTCGTGGAGGCCATAACTTCGATTTTTTTCTTTATAGTTTTGGCATTGCTTTAAGTTTATTTTTTTTTAAATTTGGGCTTTTCGTTATGTAATAAGGCCTTTCAAGGTTGTACTTGGGTTTTTTTTTGTTTGCTCTTTATAGTAAAGTTGACACCTCGGCAGTTTAAATATTAAAGTAAAAGTAGAGTTTCTTTAATCTAAACCTCAATATTTTCAAAAGACTACGTAATACTCGAAAAAGTCTTCTTCCAAATTGTCGGGTTTTCTAAGATTTAATTAAGACTTGATTACACTTCACCCTATGACATACCAGATTCGGTCGTAACGTATGGGCGGGGTTTGGGGTGTTATATTTTTGGTATCAGAGCCCAGTTGTAAAACTCGAACTGTGAAATGGTCTAGTGGTGTACTATAGTTTGATGTGAGTTTAAGAAAAATGTTTTAGGTTGAGATATGGCCTTCGAGTCTGGCGGCACCTGATCCACGCAGGTAAGTATTCTAACCCTTGATATGGTATGTATGTTGGGCTTGATGGGCTTTATGGGGACATAGACAGGTATGCTAGGGTTTATGGACCTTAGGCCTAGTTAAACAACTCTTAAAATCTATAAGACTTAATTTCTCTAATTAAACATGTCCGTGAATAAGTCGCCAGGTCGGAGTGTGGCAATAGGCGTACGTATGTCTAGGATTGGATCTAGGGAGAGCTTGGTATTTAAGCGGTCCTAATGGCCCACCTCCTCTTCGCTAAAATCCTACCTGGTGCGTAGTGTATGTTCACTTTAGCCGCGAGGACTTGTTAACGGGCCAAAGTTCATAACTAAAACCCGAAAGGGACTAATACCCTATTTTTGTAAAGTTACTCGTATGCCCTAGTTCTGTAAAATACCCAGAATACCCTAAGTTTGAGAAAATTACTAAAATACCCCTAATTTATGAAATTACCAAAATACCTTTATTTTGTAAAATCACCAAGATACCTTATTTTATGAAATTACAAAAATACCCCTGTAGGGTGATATTACAAAAATACCCTTGGGTACAGAAATGACGAAAATACCCTTGTGTGACGAATGTGAGGTTATGGATGTCACCTCTGTGTTTGATGCAGTTATGTGATACTCTGTTTGGAATGCGTATGGTTGTTGAATGTATGTGATTTTTAGAACTAGGAGATACAGACTTGAGACTGAACTTTGTAGATATAATCTCGAATTCGAAAGAACTGTTATTGAAACTACTTTCCATAAGATTGTTCGTTATTAATCAATGGAAGAAATTATTAATTCATAAAATTTTTAATTAGATAAATCGTGAACGTTAGAAATGAGCACTAGGAGGCGTGGTGTGCGTGGTCGAGGTAGAGGCAGGATTACTGTGTCGGAACCAGTAGGGTCTGGTCATGAGTCAGAAAATGAGATACCAGTGCCACCAGCTGTAGAGGCAGAGTATTAGGACCAAACGGGCAGAGACGATGCGGTGTCTCAAGCGATGCTCTGAGTGTTGGAGAGAGTTGCAGGAGCAGGCATGGGTACAGGAGCTTGAAAATCTGTGTCAGAGCAACTTAGGGCTAATTGAGGGAAAATGTTTAGGAGAATTTTCGGTGTATCTCCTAGTACAGCTGAGTACTGGATGGAAGTAGTGGAGTGTATAATGGATGATCTTGACTTCACGAAAGAGGAGAAGCTGAAGGGAGTAGTATCTCTTCTTCGGGATGAAGCGTACCAATGATGGCTTACGGTCAGGGATGGTGCGGTGGCTGACCGCATTACTTGGGATTTCTTCAAGTTGGCATTCCAGAGTAAGTACGTCGGATCGAGTTATGTAGATGCGCAGCGTAGGGCGTTTCTGAATCTGATCCAAGGAAATAGATCAGTAGCTGCATATGAGCCCCTGCGTTTGAGTCGTTACGCCCAAGGGATAGTGGCCACGGAACATGAGCATAGTGTTCGATTTGAGGATGGTTTGAGGGATGATTTGCGGGTGTTGATAGCTCCATAACGAGAGCGCAAATTTACGGTTTTAGTGGAAAAGGCTAAGATAGCTGAGAAAGTTAAGCGAATCAAAAAGCGGAATAATTATAGAGACAGGGATAGGAATAAGAGGAATGTTAGGTCGTTAGGGTCAACGGGGTGTTTCCAAAAAGGACCTAAGATGGATGGGCCGAGACAAGGTGTGAGATCTGGGGGTAATGGTCAACCTCAGAGGTGTGGTCGGTATAATAAATTTCATTCGGGAGAATGTTGGGTAGATGACAGGAAATGTTTTAGGTGTGGGTCCTCGGATCATCTGGTTAGGGACTGTCCATAGGATCGGAGTAGTGTGGAGCCGGTAGGATAGACTAACGCTCAACCTGGTAGAGGAGGTCCACAACTGCAGAGAGGTCGCGGTCCAGCCAGAGGGGGTGATGGTTATGGTCGGGGCCGTAGAACGCAAGGCAGAGGTGCAAGAAACACTGATGCAAGACAATCGGGGTTAGTCTATGCAGCAAGACATCGAGAGGAGGGGATGCAGTGGATGTCATAACCGGTACGTTCTTGATTTTTGGTTTGCCCTTTTCTGCATTAATTGATATTGGATCGACACACTCTTATGTTGCTAGTATAGTCTCTGGAACTTTAAGTATAGACTTTGAGATTATCCCTAGGGAGATGGCTGTAATTAGCCCGCTAGGTCAGTCTATAGTGGTGAACAGACTGTATAGGGATGTACCTCTAGAAGTGCAAGGGGTAGTTTTCCTGGCGGATTTAATGGAACTGCCTTTTGGAGAGTTTGATCTGATCTTAGGTATGGACTGGTTAGTGAAATATCGAGCATTGTGCAGCTAAATGTATGGTACTAAAGACTAGTCAGGAGGATGAGGTGGTGGTAATAGGTGAAAGGAGGGACTACTTGTTTAATGTAGTATCCGCTCTAAAAGCTGAAGGGATGATGAGAAAGGGTGTAGGGCGTTCGTAGCCTTTGTTTGTGCTTTGGAGGTCCAAGATTCAACTGTGGAGAATGTTAAAATGGTAAGGGAGTTTTCTGACGTTTTTCCAAAAAAACTTCCCGTACAACCTCCAGATCGTGAGGTGGAATTTAGAATTGATCTTCTTCCAGGAACAACACCAGTATCCATTGCAAAGGAGCTGGTGGAACTGAAAGCCTAGATTCAGGAATTATTGGATCGGGGTTTCATCCGACCAAGTGTATCGCCTTGGGGTACGCCAGTGCTATTTGTCAAGAAGAAGGATGGATCAATGCGTATGTGCATTGACTACCATTAGTTGCACAAGTTGACTATCAAGAACAAGTATTCGTTGCCAAGGATTGATGACTTGTTCGATCAACTGAAAGGGGTATCAGTGTTCTCAAAGATAGATTTGAGATCAGGATACCATCAGCTTAAGGTCAAAGAATCAAATATTCATAAGACAGCTTTCTGGACCCGTTATGGCCATTACGAATTCTTGGTAATGCCGTTTGGGTTGACAACACACCAGCGGCGTTTATGGATATGATGAACCGGGTGTTCCAACCCTATTTAGACCGGTTCGTGGTGGTATTTATAGATGATATCCTGGTGTATTCAAGGTTGGAGAAGGAGCATGGTTTGCATCTGCGAGTGGTACTACAAATCCTGAGGGAGAAGAAATTGTACGCAAAATTTAGTAAGTGCGAATTTTGGTTAAGGGAGGTTACTTTTCTAAGACACGTTGTGTCAGCTGAAGGGGTCAGAGTTGATCCCCGGAAGGTTGAAGCTATCATGGATTGGAAAGCACCCAGGTCTGTGACGAAAATTCAGAGTTTCCTGGGTCTTGTTGGTTATTACAAGAGGTTCGTTGAAGGATTTTCCTTGATTGCGGCACCTTTAACCAAGTTGTTGAGGAAGGGAGTACTTTTTGTGTGGGGTGACAAGCAACAGGAAAGTTTTGAAAAGTTTAAAAAGGTGTTGACGGAAGCTCCGGTGTTGATTCAACCAAGGCTGAAAAAGAGTTCTTGGTTTATTGTGATGCTTTGCACACCGGGTTAGGATGTGTGTTGATGCAAAGCAGAAGAGTGGTTGGTTATGGTCTCGGCAGTTAAGATCGCATGAGCTAAATTATCCCACGCATGATTTGGAGTTGGCGGTGGCGGTTTTTACTTTAAATATTTAGAGGCACTATCTGTATGGGGAGAGGTCCATCATTTATACAGATCATAAGAGCTTGAAATATCTCCTCACCCAAAAAGAGTTGAATTTGAGGTAGAGGAGGTGGATTAAACTATTAAAGGATTACAATTGTTCGATTGAATACCATCCGGGCAAAGCTAACGTGGTGGTGGATGCGCTAAGTCGAAAGGTGATCTCGGATCTGAGGGCGATGTTTGCTCATCTGAGCCTGCATGAAGATGGGAGTTTATTAGCTGAGCTTCAGGTAAAGCTGATATGGATAGATTAGATTAAAGAGAAGCAGTTACAGGATGATGACTTGAGTGCCCGACTATCTCAAGTGTAATATGGTGAAGTAGGGCACTATAATCTGAATGATGATGGGGTTCTGTGTTTTCGAAAGAAGGTTTGTGTGCCGAGGGACGTGGAATTGAGGTGGATGATTCTTCAAGAAACGCATAGTAGCCCATTTGCTATGTATCTGGGAGAAAGAAAAATGTATGGGGATTTACGAGAATAATTTTGGTGGCCAGGTTTGAAGCGGGAGGTAACTAAATTTGTAGGTAAATGTTTGACATGTCAGCAAGTAAAGGCGGAGCATCAGTTGCCTTCGAGATTGTTGCAGCCAGTGGAGATTCCGTAATGGAAATGGGAAAGAATCACTATGGATTTTGTTAGTAGGCTACCTCTTATGCCTACTAAGAAGGATTCGATATGGGTAATCGTAAATCGGTTGATGAAGTCTGCTCATTTTATACCAGTTTGGGTTGATTACTCTCTACAAAGGTTGGCTAAGTTGTATTTAGCGGAGATTGTGAGGTTGCATGGAGTACCTGTGTCCATTATCTTTTGGAGGGCGTTACATCAAGTGTTAGGTACAAAGTTGGATTTTAGTACGGCGTTTCATCCACAGAAGGATGGACAGCCAGAAAGGGTGATACAGATTTTGGAAGACATGTTGAGAGGTTGCATTATCGATTTCAAAGGTACCTGGGTAGAATTCCTACCATTGGCAGAATTCGCATATAATAACAGCTACCAGTCCAGTATTCAGATGGCACCATATGAAGCGCTGTACGGGCGGAAGTGTTGTACTCCTACATGTTGGACGGAGTTTGGTGAACGACAGTTATTAGGTCCAAAACTAGTATTAGAAATGAAGAATAAAGTTGAGTTGATTTGGGCTCGATTAAAGGAAGCGTCGGACAAGCAGAAGTCCTACGCTGACCTGAAGCGGAGGGACATAGAGTTTGCAGTGGGTGATCGGGTTTTCTTGAAGGTATCACCGTGGAAGAAAATTCTAAGGTTTGGATGGAAGGATAAGCTAAGCCCTAGGTTCATCGGGCCTTATCG
This sequence comes from Gossypium rotundifolium, assembly GCA_025506655.1. NCBI lineage: Eukaryota > Viridiplantae > Streptophyta > Magnoliopsida > Malvales > Malvaceae > Gossypium > Gossypium rotundifolium. The sequence goes on from CP106728.1 coordinate 25,351,712, forward strand.
GGTGTTAAAGCGTGTAGGACCAGTTGCTTATCAGCTTGAGCTACCTTCGAGCTAAGTAAGATCCATGATGTGTTCCATATTTTAATGTTGCAACGTTACCATTCAGACCATCTCATGTGATATCGTTAGAGGAACTTGAAGTAAAGCCTGTTTAACATTTGAAGAGGAACTAGTTCAGATCTTGGAACGTGATGTTAAAGTTTTGCGAAGAAAATCGGTTCCTTTGGTTAAGGTTCTATGGCAGAATCACGGATCAGAGAAAGCTACATGGGAGCCAGAGGATGTTATATGACAGCAATACCCTCACCTCTTTTGACCAGGTAATCAGGGATGAAATTCTTTTAAGGGGGTAGAACTGTAACATCCTAATTTGGGGGCTCTGCATTTGTGATGTGTTATGTGTGTGTATATGCCATGCTGTATGTGTGTGTCTGGTGTGTTTAGAGCTTTCGGGAAGGCTTGAGGTTAAGCTTGAGCCTTGGTAGAAATTTTGTTTTAGACTCGCAAGGAGAACTAGGTGAAGTGGGCCTTAAGGGTACTTGAATGGGAAAGTTAACACAAAAATCTAGTTAAGCAAAAGGAGTGTTTTTTTGTAAAGTGGCAAGGAGGTGCCACTAAGGGCATAGGTGGTGAAGTTATTGAAGTGACTTAAGAAAGGTAGTCATGTTGAGCCTAAGTGAGAGTGTCGCAGTGTATTATCAGCGGTACACCTTCACACACTATACTTATTTGAAATACGTAATTGTATCGCTTTTGCATAGCCAATGTATGTATGGCAAATGTTGCATTGTACTATGGGTTTGATATGAAGGGAAGTGCTTAATTGGTCACGTAGTGATCGGTGGCTTTACCACGATATATATACATATGTTCATACATTATTTTTGGTCACATTGTGATCGGTGGCTCCGCCACGATGTATATATATATTTTATTTAGTCACATAGTGATCGTGGTTGTGCCACGAAATATTATTTGGTCACCTAGTGATCGATAAGATGCCTTATGGTTGCCTAATTGCATTTCATATGTTGTATGTTGATATGTGGGCTAAGGCCGATGTGTGACTATGGGCTTCATGCAGTATGTATAATATGGAAATTTACACACCGAGTCTTGGTGACTCACCCTTTTCCTTAACTTTTCAGTGATGGGATTTATTTTTTTAAATTTGGGCTTTTCGTTATGTAATAAGGCCTTTCACTTTAATCTAAACCTCAATGTTTTCAAACGACTACGTAATACTCGAAAAAAGTCTTCTTCCCAAATCGCCGGTTTTTCTAAGATTTAATTAAGACTTGATTACACTTCACCTTGTGACATACCGTTCAACAGTAATGTATGGGCGGTGTTTGGGGTGTTACAGAGTATGTGTTAGAATTGAATTGATATGAATTCAAGGATGAACTGTTACACCTTAGTTACATGCATATACTACGGTACAAAGTTAAGTAAGAATAGAAATGTATGTGGATCAATATTTGATAAGTGCACTTGCCTTTTTAAGTCGTTGTCGATTAATTATTAATTGAGTTGTGTGCGATACCATCAAATATATTGCTATTGGTGGGCTCTACCACCGATTTATAAATTTTAAAACTCGACAAAACAACGATCAATGGTAGGCGTGTCACTATATATTGTTTTATTTGATCGCGTGATGATTAGTGCGAGAATACGTATTGCCTTGTGGCTTGGTAAGAATGTGGTAAGTATATGCTTCTCCTTGCATTTAATGAATATCAATATTTGTTAGTTATGAGAAAACATCACATATTACACTTTCACGAGTAAACATTCGGTATGAGGTATCAAGTCTCTGTGAGTTATGGCATGTATAGGACTAGTATTTAGGTTGATTAAGTCATTGTTGATGTAGCCAAGTTGTGTTGGCCTAAGAGAACTTATGTTTTGTTTGTGTATAGCCATAAATAATGGCCTAAGTTGTTTATAATTATATGGGAGATAGTTCTCCTTAGTGTATGGGATAAAGACAATATTTCTTTTATAATCGAATGTCTTTAAGTCAAGAGTAAAATTGATGCTATGTGAGTGTTTTAAATCAGGGTAGGCCACGGGCTACCCACAAGGGCATGTCCAGGCCGTGTGAAATTAGTCAGTTTCGACCACGGGTGGAAGACACGGCCATGTTATGAGGGTACACGAGTGTGCTCCCATTTCACATGGGCGTGTGCCCTAGCCGTGGGAGTTTTGGTAGAATGCTAGGGTTTTTGGGCACGATGTTAGCACATAGGCATGTGTGACCACGCCTGGTGTGTGTGTCATCTAACACAGGCAGTCCTCGAGAGCCCTCGTTGCATTCAAGTTGTTGCAAGATTATTGAAGTGACTTAAGAAAGGTAGTCATGTTGAGTGGATTGAGTACTTTCGCTCGAAACTTTAGCTACGATCACGGATAAAATCCTTTCAATCCTAAGAATTTAGTTAGTTTCTAGGTTCGATCATTCTCTCTTTATAAATTTTAAAACTCGACAAAACTCTTTAATTGGAGCTCAACAACATATTACACTTTCACGCTGGTTGCACATGTCAAGTAGTGGATGTGGTTCCCAATCCTAAGAATTTAGTCGCACTGCATTCACGCAAGAGCATCAAACAATAGGTGCACATGATAGTGGTTCCACAACACATAAGCATCACGATAGCTCTAAGTAACTGTGAATCACCTCCTCTCTCAGTATTACCTTACTCAACGTTAGGTTGTTGAGTACTAACTGGATTAACACTTGGTGTTACCGATTCGGTTCCATCTAACTCATTGGATACATTATCTCAGGTTTACATCTCTTGATCAACATTGTTATTATAATCATCAGACATTTTCAACTATAAAATAAAAACAAATATATCAGCATCTAAATCCCAACTCAATTCAACTCAATTATGACATGTACCTCTAAACTCAATTTTGAGCTCGATTTAGTCTGAGAATCGACTAAACCTGTAAGCTTTGATACCACTAAATATAACACCTTTAACTCGTATTCATCTCTAAAGTAGGGTTTCAGAGCATTACAAAGTAATCATAATATAATTATTCATTTCAAACATTTCAGAGCATTACAAAGTAATCATAATATAATTATTCATTTCAAACATTTCAAAAATTATAAAATTATTCAACATTAACATGCATAGTGTCCCTTAATAAGCCTTTGCGAGTTTGAAAACACTTTAGAAATGATTTGAGACTAAATCGGGAACATTTGAAAATTTTTGGAAAAAGTTAGAAAATTTTTAATTGAAGGTTTCACACGGCCAAATCACACGCCCGTTTGTCTGGCCGTGTAGGCATTTGAAGTAGGGACACATGGCCGTGTCCTTGCCCGTGTCTGTGCCAGTGTAACTCTCTGACTTGGGTCACATGGCCAAGCCACAAGCCGGTGCCAGGCTGTGTACCCTTTGAAATGGCCTTGCACGCTCGTATGCTAGCCGTGTAAGAGTTACACGTCCGTGTATTTGGCCGTGTGGACCTAAAATATGCCTTAAAAAAATTTACCATTTCCTACAAGCTTGAACATTAAACAACTAAAAAACCATTTGTTTAACTAGTTCAAAACACGATCAAACACATTCAAAACATGCCAAAACAATCATCCTAGGTGCCTAACTAATGTACCCTCATTGGTACCATATTTATATCATCAAATCATATCATCAAAGCATCATTCAAATCCAAATTATAAACATACCAAATTTAATCCAATTTTCCTAGTTCATAAACACTTAAACATCAACTTAAATTCACATGCACATATCTAGATTTGGTTCAATTTACCATGCCATAATATGGCTTCAAACACAAACACATGTTTCTATATATATATATATATATATATACCAAACCAACATTACACTTACAACCTCATTTACACACCATCCACAAAATAACTATCATTTAGACCTCCTAAGTACATGCCGACACAAAAGATAAACATCACCACATTTGAGTTCAGGATCGTTGTTGGATGTTGAATCGGCGATCAAAAGTGAAGTACCTAATTTGCGCACAGAAAAATAAAATCGTACACTGAGTAAAACTCAGTGGTATTTCAATAATCCGAACATTTAAAGACAAGATAATATAATATGCACAATTGAATTATAAGCACATATTAATGTTATAACAGCCCGATTTCGACCCTAATCGGAACAATGGTTTCAGGACCACGAATCTGAGTTAGAAAAATATTTAAAAATTATTTTCTGTGTTTATTTTATGTGAATTGTTATCTGTGAAATTTTTGTGATTTAATTGTGTCTTTTGAGTGCCCGATTAAATAAAAAGACTTAATTGCGTAGAATAAATAGTTAGTGGTTAAATGTGAAAGTGCTTAATTGTTGTTGTCTTTATTAGTGGAGGTACTTATAATGCAAATATACCTTTGGAATTTTGCATGGATACATTCGGTCAAGAGTAGGTGAATTATAAATAGTTTATACTAAGGTTAAAATGGTAACTTATGTGATAAAATGTTATAATATAAAACATAACATAAAATAATACAACAAAACATGGTGTGTTCATACTTTCTTATTGCCAAATATCAAAATAACCAAAGAAAATAAAAGAAACTTAGGGTTCGACACTTTCAAGCTCAAATTCAAGGTAAGTTTAAGCTCGGTTTTTGATAATTTATACGTTTTTGAGATCGTTGCTAAGTTATCTACAAGACCCATACTTGAATTTTAATTTTTGGTGAATATTTTTGTTTTTCCATTGATTATACCTTGTGGTTTTTGATGTTTGATTATGAAATATGAAATATATGTTAGATTAACAAGTTTTGTCTTTGAATTTTTGATGAAATTGAGTAATTTGGACTAAATTGAAAAAATAATTTTTTTAGGGACTAAAATGTGAAATAAATGAAATGTATGGACTTGTATGAGGACTAGGAAGATTCGGCCCTTAAGGAGTATAGTTAAATTTTGTGTATTTTGTGTTTTGTGCAAAAAAAGACTAAATTGTAAAAAGTGTGAAATAGTAGGAGAAAAATTGTAATTTACCCATTTATGTTTTTTTAGGCTAAATTGAATAAAATGGTGTTTAAATAAGCTTAATTTGAATATGTTTAGATCAAGAATTAAAGAAATCAGATTTGGACCGGGTAAAAACAAAAGTGGTTGAATAGCCGATTTCACAGTCGTCAATATCTGAGTTTAGTCAAATAGCATTTAAATGTTGATATAACAATGAATATGTATTAGTTATGAAATGAATTAAATTATTTCAATTTATTTTTTCTTATGGCCAGATGTGGTATGTATGATTAAATAAATTCCAAGCTTGATTCGACCGAGATTCGACGTTCGTAAGCCCCGTACGAACCTTAGGAATAGTTAGGATACATATGTCATGACATAGGATATCCGTTATGTGTTACCAAGTAAGACCACATCTAGTACGTTGGCATCGATTTGTGTTTACGTGTAAGACCCTGTCTGGGACAGTGGCATCGATATGTGATTACATGTAAGACCACGCCTAGGACGTTGGCATTGTACGAGCTTTCGATTATCCACGTATCCTTTTTAATTTCGAATGGTTCAACGGGCATGTGTAAGTGAAGGCCAATGTGATATTTAAATTAAAAGAACTTAGGTACGTATTTAATATCTGTGTTGAGAAGTGAAAGGTAAGTTATATGTCCATTATATTTGTTCGGAAGTTAATGTGTAAACATGTGAATAGTGTATAAGCTTCAACTATGTGTAATTGGCCAAAGAGTATATTATGTGACTTTGATTTGAGATTTGAGTAATTATTTACTATTATGTATAAAGTGTTACTTGATATAAATTTCGTATATGCGGTTTTGCTAAGTTAATTGACTTTACTTTGCTATTGACTTACTAAGCTTAGATAGCTTACTTCGTGTTTCTTTGTCGGCTTCTATTTTTTAGATTTTGGATTCGTTACGAGCTCGGGGATCGTCAGCAAAGCCTATCACACTATTGACTGTTTCTTTCGGTATTTTGTTAAGTTGAATTTGGGCTTATGGCATGTATAGGATAAACGAAATGTTTGAGTTTGATTTTGGGCATGTATATATATATATAGCCATGCGAAAATGGCTTATCTCCTTTTTGTGAGTTTGGTATTGAAGCATATGGTCATTACTAGTCAAAAATGGAGATTTTGCTTATTCATATTTGAATGTGGTATAAGTTAATGTTAAGTAAATTATATGCTGAATGTATAAGTTTTAGATAAAATTAAGTTGTTTGTGTATAGGTTGATATAAGAAAGTATGATATATATATATATAGGTATGGTATGTTTGGCTTTGTTAGGATATAAATGCGGATATGGTATATATATATATTGATAGGTAAAGATTGGTCTTATAGCTTTTGACATATTAAATTGTGTTGATTAAATGACGTGTATGTTCGGTTTAATTATTTGGTTTAAACTTATGTTAGATGTTTATAATTGTTAGCATTGGTGTTGGATTATTATGTAATGAATTAAGTGTCAAATGTATTTGTAATGAAAGATATTAAATTAAATGTATGTGTGTGGGCTAGTAATAGTAAGTATGTTATATATGTATAAGTGCATGTTTTGTTTAATTCGACATATTATATATATATGGTTATGGCATGTACTTGAAAGGCTAAGTAGAGTTTTCATATTTAAAGAAATTGGCTTGTAGTTAACTAGGTATATTCGACTATGACATGAGTGTTTGGTAATTGCATTATATTGATGATTAAGGTTGTATTTTATGTGATATATTGATACATATGGTTAAAGTTTAAAGTTTAATATGTTATGTATTAGTATATGGTAAGTTCGGCTTTTGGGTTATTATGATTATTATGTCTATAACATGTAGTTATAAAATTTGGTTATAAAGTGCAATTATATTTGAGATAAGATGTATTAAAATGATGAGATATATGTGGATTGATCATGTCATAAATTTAAGATAGGTGTTAGATGTGATGTGAATGATTTTGGTTTTATTATTGTGATATGAAATTTTTATTGACAGAATAAGCAAATGACTCTGTTTAAATGTTTCAAAATATATCTGCTGGTTATGATTGGTAAGCAAGTATGAGTACATAAAATGTTAAATAAAAAATATGCCTGTTTTGAGTTGTATTTGCTTCGGTGATGCTTCGTAACCCTAGCTCGGCGACGGATACGGGTTAGGTGTGTTACATTTTATTGGTATCAGAGCTACGATTTAATCGATTATAGGACTAACGTAGCATATAAGAGTTTAACTATACATGCCATTTTATACTGCGATAGTGTGATGAATTTTGACATTTGAAAATGTGTTTTCATATAGTAATGAATCCCAATCGAGTCGTAGCTGATGATGTCGAGAGTGTAGCACCTGCTCCCGTGCAAGGGACAGAGTCGATAGATTCTCGACCTACTTCGAGTAATCCGGAGGGGGAGGTTAGACAAGCCTTCTACCAAATGATGAATGATTGGTTTACATAGTATATCCGGACTAATTCGGCTGCACAACAACCTCCACCTCCGATTAATCCATCTGTAGTACCTATTATACTTTCGGTGAGGGATCCGATGAGATTGTCAAAGCCACCCATTGATAAAATCATAAAAAATAGAGCCGAAGAATTTAGAGCCACTGATGATGATGATGCTGAGCGAGCTGAGTTCTGGCTCGATAATACCATCCGAGTATTTGATGAATTATCCTGCACCCTTGATGAGTGTTTGAAATGTGTTATATCTCTGCTACGGGACACTGCATATCACTGGTGGAATACACTAGTATCGGTGGTTCCAAAGGAGCGAGTGACCTGGGAATTCTTTCAGACGAAGTTACGTAAGAAATATATCAGCCAGAGGTTTATTGATAAAAATGTAAAGAATTTCTTGAACTGAAACAGGGACGGATGACGGTGATAGAATATGAGCAAAAATTTGTCAAACACAGCAGATATGCCAGAGAGTGTGTTTCATATGAAGTTATTATGTGTAAGAGATTTGAAGATGGACTGAATGAAGACATTAAACTACTAGTTGGCATACTAGAAATAAAAGAGTTCGTGGTACTTGTTGAGTGAGCCTGCAAAGTCAAGAGCTTGGGAAAGAGAAAAGAAAAGCTAATTCCGAAGCTAGAGATTCATGCAAAAACCATTCAGTAAGCCATTTCACTCGACCTCAAAGAAATTTTGAGATGATACTGGCCGTTCGAAGAATACTGCGAGCCATTTCAGACGAGATCGAGATAGACCACCTACGAGCTCGAGAGCTACCTCTATGGCTAGTATGGGTAATGTCAAATCAAATCAACCCGAGTGTGAACATTGTGGTAAATGACATCCCGACAGTTGCAAATTGCATGATAGAGCTTGTTTTCAATGTGGATCTAGAGATCATTTTATTCGAGAGTGTCCAGAGATAGTTGATCAAAATTCGGCTCAGGATACTAGATCTGGTAATACTGTAGTTCGAGGTAGACCACCCAAAAATATGGGTACTGTGAGTGGCAGCCAGAGAGGGACTAAAGATTCAGCTGTTAGATCTAAGGCTCGCGCACCAGCCAGAGCTTATGCCATACGTGCACGTGAGGAGGCTTTATCCCCAGATGTCATTATTGGTACTTTTACTCTTTATGATTGATAAACCGTAAAAGTAACATATTTTAATCCCATATTTAGCATACTTTTGGATGATTTATTCCCTGAATTGTGTAAAAAGGTGCTCTTGATCCTTTTTTTTGTTTTATACTCAAAAAGCACCTAGGAACGAAAAGAGCGAGAAACGGGCCTAAAACGGACCAAATTGGGCCAAAAAAGAAATTGACACGGCCTGGGCCCAAGACCACACGGCTGTGCCTCGTTAATTTACTCTACACGGCATGGACCCCGAAACACACGGGCGTGTCTCTTCAGCAGACTCGACCACGACCTGAAATCGAGTCACACGGGCGTGTGCCATGGCCATGTCCCTGTCGTGGCAAAGAGCCATTTCATTCGAAATAGGGTACTTAGAGGCAAAGAAACACATTCCAAAGCCTATTCAAACACCATAGTAGGAATTCCACTCAGATTAGGATACTTAGGGGGGCCAAGTAAAATATTCCAAGAGCCTATATAAACACCCTAAGCATAACCTTCAGGAAGGCGGTTAGCTAGGCCAAGGAGCAGAGCCAGAAAGGCCAAATTTGTGGGAATCACTTGAAGATAGCCAGTTGATCCATCTCAAGAAGCCAAAATTCTACTCAAGACGGTGAATCTCTCCTTCAATTCCTTCAGGGGGTTTTAGGGATTTCTTATATTTTAGTTTTATCTTTTCTTCTGAGATGTTCTTTTTTATTGTTATAAACTAAACCCTTCAGATACCTGAAGGGGATGAAACCTAAGACGGATCTTGTTATTGTTTTCTGAACTATATGACAAATACTTGATTTGTTCTTAATTATGTGTGCTTAATTCTTGTGTTAATATTTTCGGGATATTGATCCAAGTTGAATGTGCTTAAGTGGTGGAGCAAAAGTCCCTGCCTAAGAGTAGATCTAGCATAATTAAGTGGAGTTGATCGCGCGCCTAGAGATAGGGTGACGAGATTTTGTCGGATTAGGGTGAAACCTAATATGGGAGTCATAGATTGAGTTAATGCGATTCTAGGTGTTTTAATTAGAAAGAGATTTCAATTAATCAACTTAGGGTTAGACGTTATTCGCCTCGAGAGAGGGTTTAATATAAATTAGGGAATCCTACGAATCAAGTCAAGTGAATAAATCGTCTGGTTCAGTGTTAGATAACAAATGAAGTCTAGGTGGATTCTTCCTAAGGGTATTGTCTTAGTCAACTGAGTTTTCCTAAAGTTATTTCTTCAATTCATTCTTTTTGTCTTTGAATCTTAGCTTAGTAATCAGTTAGTTTTAGATTAAACAACCAATCACTTCATATTTAAGCTAAATAATAGAAAGAAGGTTATTATTAGTACTTTTAGTTCCTTTGGGTTCGACAATCCGGTCTTGCCTAAGCTATACTACTGTTCGATAGGTGCACTTGCCTTAAGTCATTGTTAGAGTTAGTTTCCAGATTCGATCATTCTCTTTATAAATTTTAAAACTCGACAAAACAACGATCAAGTTTTTGGCGCCATTGCCGGGGAACTAAAATATTAAGAAAGCCCTATTTTCATTACTTTAGCCATTATTTTTATTTTTCCGCAATTTATATTTATTTTTATTTTAGTTTTTAACCTTGCTAATTTTTTTTCTTTCTTTTCCAACACAGGTACCTCTAGTTTATAACTAGAAGGAACCCAAAAGGACCACTAGTATACGATAGTGATATTGAAGCTACCGCTCGTAGGAATCGTAGAGAAATTAGGTGAACCCTAAAGTACAGAGAAGAAGAACAACAAGGCGGATCCAATCCTACTCAAGGAATGGACGAGAATAATCCACCATCACAAGATGTGGCAGAAAACAATGCTCCACGTACTATGTATGATTATGCTAAACCTCAGTTAACAGGAGCAGAATCGAGTATTGTTAGGCTTGCTATAGCTGCTAATAATTTTGAATTAAAGCCTAACACTATACAAATGAATCAACAATTTGTTCAATTTGATGGTTTGCAGGACAAAGACCTGAATACTCATATAGCTAATTTTTTAGAGTTCTGTGATACCTTCAAAATAAATGGCATTTCTGATGATGCCATACGTCTTCGGTTATTTCCCTTTTCATTAAGGAATAACGCCAAGCAGTGGTTGAACTCGTTACCACGACGGTCAATCACCACATGGGATCAAATGACCGAAAATTTTTTATTAAAATATTTTCCACCGGCCAGAACGGCCAAATTACGGAATGATATCTCTTATTTTGTGCAGATGGATTTAGAGACATTATACGATGCATGGGAGAGATACAAGGATCTCTTGAGAAGGTGTCCGTACCATGGTTTACCCTTATGGATCCAAGTCCAAACTTTTTGTGACAGTGTAAACCCTCAACAAGGCAACTAATTGATTCAGCCGCCGGTGGAACCCTGAACAATAGAACTCCTAAAGTAGCCTACGAGTTTATTGAAGAGATGTCACTGAATAACTATTAGTGGCAGGTTACAAGGACAAAACCAACAAAATCAGCTGGAGTTTTTAACCTCGACGCAGTAACCATGCTATCAAATCAGGTAGAGATGATGAATAAAAAGCTTGATAGTTTGTGTTCTTCGCAGGTACATCCAGTAATGCAATGCGTGCAAGTGGAACTGTGGCGAATCCTGAGTACCCACCCTACCAACCGGGCACAGAAAGCGAACAGATGAATATATAGGTAATAATTTTAGATCTAATAATAACACTTATAATAATACTTATAATCCAGGTTGGAAGAACCACCCAAATTTTTTATGGGAGGTCAAGGAAATCAAGAAAATCAAAGACAACAACCTCCTCAAAATTTCCAAAATCAGCCATATCCACAAGAAAAGAAGCTGAACCTTGAAAAGATGCTGACAAAATTCATGGCAGCCACAAAAAATCATTTTCAAGACACTGAGACAATACTTAAAAACCAATAAACATCGATTGAAAGGATCAAGAACCAAGTTGGGGAAATCACTAAGTCAGTTAGACAACTTGCAAAGTTAATTTCTGAATGACTGTAAGGGCGTCTACCAAGCAACACTGAGATTAACCCAAAGGAGCAAATCTAAGCCATAACAGCTCAGGAAAATGTAGGGTTAGATGAACCCAATTCAATACAAGAAAGTGAGGTAAAAGAAGGTAAAGTTGAGGTAACCCAAGAAAAGCCAAAATCGGTAATCAAAGAGTACCAACCTCGCATACCTTATCCTGAAGCGATGAAGAGAGATGATACAGAGGAATAGTTTGAGAAGTTTCTTAAACTTTTAAAGAAATTACATATTAACTTATCGCTTCTTGAAGCTCTTTCACAAATGCCAGATTCGAGGAAATTTTTAAAACAACTCTTGACGAACAAGCGTAAGTTAGACGAGGAGTCATATGTGGAATTAAACGCAATATGCTCAGCAATTCTACAAAATAGACTACCACGAAAGCTAAAAGATCTAGGGAGTTTTACAATTCCATGTTTAATTGGTAGACTAACAGTTGATAATGCTTTGGCTGATTTAGGGGCAAGTATAAATGTCATGCCTTATAAAATGTTTAAACAACTAGGTCTAGGGAAACCCAAACAAACTAGGATGAGTATTCAATTAGCTGATAAAACTGTTAGAATTACTATGGGTATTATCGAAGATGTTCTCGTAAAAATTGATAAATTTGTTTTCCCAGTAGATTTTGTTGTCTTAGACATGGATGAGGATAATTAGATTCCTTTAATTTTAGGAAGACCCTTTTTAGTAACTGCCATGACTAAAATTGATGTTGGCATAGGAGAACTCATTCTTCGTCTACAAGCTCTTGACTCGACCAAAACATCAATTGATGAAGGTGAGAAAGTAAATTCAGTTGATGACCAATTTGTTCACCTTTCACCACAGGATCTACCACAAAGCCGCAGACCTGAGCCGGATCATAGACCTCGTGCAAATAAAGAAGAACTATATATGGAATGAAGCCTTAAGTTCGACGAATTAGAAGCATGGAAGACACATTTTAAAGAGGAACTGGATCCGCATGAAGCAAAACCAAAGGAGCCCCCAAAAAAGATCATAAGAACGTTGAACTACTTCAAAATAGGAGATCAAGTACTGTTAAAGAAAGAAGATCTATGAATTACCACGTCAAACCTAAATATAAACGAAGAAATCCCTTTTGAGGTACGCAATATCTTCCCATACGGAACAGTCGAGGTAAGCAATCTCATATTCGATACTTTTAAGATAAATGCTTCTCGACTTAAACTTTATCATTAAAATAAAATTTACAGCATGATGGCAGATATTCAAACTTTTAAACCACCCTGATTTTGCAAATACAAAGAAAGTCTAGCTTAAAACTTTAAACAAGCACTTCTCGGGAGGAAACCCGAGCATTAACCTTATTGATTTACACATTTTTTTTCATTTTAGTTTCTTTTCTTCTCTTCGTCTTAAACACCTAGTTTTAAACTAACCAAAAATGTCGATTTCTAAACCATACGACCTTGCACATGGCCATGGCCGTGGCCGTATGGATGTATAGAATCTCCGTACTGACAATGGTAGGAAAGGTACAAGTCAGAGAGAATCAAATCTTTGAGTCACGGACTCCAACCACCACTCCACGGGTACCGATAAAACACCATGACCGTGCGATGTGGCCGTGGACGACAAACGGGCGTGGGTGAACCAACACGCCTAGACACACGGTCGTGCGAGGTGGCCATGTGAAATAACACGCCCACAGTCCACGGGCGTGGGGAGCGTCAGACTTCAAAACTCTATTTAAAACCACCCCCATTTCCCTTCTTCTCACCAACTCCCCATATTCTTTCTTTCTTCTTTTTCTCAGATTTCTCTCCTTTCCATAAAAAAAATCTCTAACCTCTTGAGCTACACATATCCATGTCGAAGAAGCGGAAGAAGACAAGCGTAGTCTCCCCAAGGGAGACCTCTATACATAAGTTCATGCCGGCCTCTTCATTTACTCGACAAGCCAAGGGTCTTTGAGACCATTTAACTATTATTCTACTTTTCTCTTTTACTTCAATTTCCTTCTCTTTGACTCTCTTATGCTTAATTTAGTTTATTTTATTCTAGTTTCTTGGTTTTAGGTTCTTCAGGCTGCTAGGGAATCACACCGGAACCATGACCACCGACTCAACATAGCCTTATGAATCACACCCACCTCGCAAACCATCCAACTATAAGGACTCCTCAGTCTATTCATCTTTTATGATAATTTGATCTTACTTTCTGTTTTCTTTTTGTTTAGTTTTCTTGTCCTTAGATACATAATTAGTTTATTTTAAATGTGCCTTAATAATTCTTGGCTAATCCGTCATGAGTTTCCCAATTTCTTCATCTAGCACAGTGACTGTTGGCATCCACCACAGCACCACCGCCTCCTCCTCCAAATCAGGCCGGGAATAGTAATCCCAAAAAAAATTTAGGAAGTGTCATTTCTCCCATTCTCTTTTGATTTTAGTATCACATGATTATTTATCTATCTTTGTACATTGAGGGCAATGTACATCTTAAGTGTGAGGGGTAAAAGTGCCCAACTTTTTGCATTATTCTCAAATCCCTAAATTATATCTAGTTCTTAAGTAATTTCCTCATATTACTAATTAGGATGAAATTTTTGATGATTTATGATTCTTATTGATATGTTTTTGATTAAGTCATAGTTAATTGTGCATTGATGATTTATACTTTAAGATACTAGAGAATCAAGCATGATAAGTCTATTTTTCATAAATAAAAAACTTTCTAGGTTGTTGAACTGAATTTGAATATTACCTTGAAGTTTGAAATTTACAAGGATTGATATCATAAACCCATAATTTTTGTGAGATTTTGAGCCTTATAGAGCATATAGTCTTTTTCATGCTCACTTTATTGATTATGAGTGTGTCAACACTGAATTGTTATTCTAGAACTTGCCTCGATTATACATGTCAAGACCACATTTTTTATTTGATATACTGAGATGATAAAGGCACCTAACTTTTAACCCACTCACTCCACTAAAAAGCCTACCTTCAATATTAACCCTTAGTGAACCCTTTGATCCTAACAACCCTTTTTATTGAGTCACCCAATAATATTAACCTAAAACCCCGCTCGTATTTTTTTATCACAATTCCTTTAACTACCCTTCTATCGAGAATTGATCTGATCAGTTTCCTAATTACTTTATTTCAGTTGATAAAGTTCTTTCTTATATTATGTATTTATTGATTTGTTCTTAAAAAAATAAAAAAAAATAAAAAAATCGAAGTATATTCATTATTAGTTCTATAATTAAGTGAGCTTATATGTTTAATTTCAATATCTTGAAGAAGAAGCTCGTATTATTAGTATTTTAATTTTTCATGTGATGTAATTATTCAAATTGTTAGTTCAATTCTTTTTCTAAAGTTAGGTAATTTGTCAAGTCAATCCCGATTCTAACCTTCTATTTCAACCTTTATCCACACCTTTAACCTAAGCCCCGTTACAACCTTTTTAAAGACCTTTTAATTTGTGTATCATCTCATATTACAGTGGTGGAGATTTGATTTTCAGGAAAGCCTATGGGATTAACTTTTCAGGTTCGACTTATGAGTGCTTTTTCCTAAACCTTAAACACTTCGAGTGCTCTGTGTGAATCTTTAGTGAGGATGTCAATCTTTGTCGATTTTGAATCAGAGGTAATTATTTAGATAAAGGGAGACACTTATGTTTTCATACTAAAAATATATGACTTAGAATTGTTTGAATCTTTAGGAGTCTTTAAGTTAAATTATCCATGTATAAATTATCTATGAATTATGATGAGGCATTGTTAATGAGAATTATGAATTTTGGAAAGTTCGTTTTAATTGTAAGTTGAGAATTTTGCTTGAGGACAAACAAAAGCTTAAGTGTGGGGGTATTTGATAAACCGTAAAAGTAACATATTTTAATCCCACATTTAGCATACTTTTGGATGATTTATTCCCTGAATTATGTAAAAAGGTGCTCTTAATCCTTTCTTTTCATGTTTTATACTCAAGAAAGCACCTAGGGATGAAAAGAATGAGAAACGAGCCTAAAATGGGCCAAATTGGCCAAAAAAGAAATCAACACGGCCTGGGCCCAAGACCACACGACCGTGCCTCCATAATTTACTCTACACGGCCTAGACCCTGAAACACACGGGCGTGTCTCTTCAACAGACTCAACCATGGCCTAAAATCGATTCACACGAACGTGTGCCATGGCTGTGTCCCTGTCGTGGCAAAGAGCAATTTCATCCAAAATAGGGTACTTAAAGGCAAAGAAACACATTCCAAAGCTTATTCAAACACCCTAGTAGGAATTCCACTCAGATTAGGATACTTAGGGGCCAAGTAAAACATTCCAAGAGCCTATATAAACACCCTAAGTGTAACCTTCAGGAAGGCGGTTAGCTAGGCCAAGGAGCCAAGCCAGGAAGGCTAGATTTGTGGGAATCACTCGAAGATAGCCAGTTGATCCATCTTAAGAAGCCAGAATTCTACTCAAGACGGTGGATCTCTCCTTCAATTCCTTCAGGGGGTTTTAGGGATTTCTTATGTTTTGTTTTATCTTTTCTTCTGAGATATTTTCTTTTATTGTTATGAACTAAACCCTTCAGATACCTGAAGGGGATGAAACCTAAGACGGATCTTGTTATTATTTTCTAAACTATATGATAAATACTTGATTTGTTCTTAATTATGTGTGCTTAATTCTTGTGTTAATATTTTGGGATATCGATCCAAGTTGAATGTGCTTAGGTGGTAGAGCAAAAGTCCCTGCCTAAGAGTAGATCTAGCATAATTAAGCGGAGTTGATCGTGCGCCTAGAGATAGGGTGACGAGATTTTGTCGGATTAGGGTGAAACCTAATATGGGAGTCCATAGATCGAGTTAATGCGATTCTAGGGGTTTTAATTAGAAAGAGATTTCAATTAATCAACCTAAGGTTAGATGTTATTTGCCTCGAGAGAGGGTTTAATATAAATTAGGGAATCCTATAGATCAAGTCAAGTGAATAAATCGTCTGGTTCAGTGTTAGATAACAAGTGAAGTCTAGAAGGATTCTTCTTAAGGGTATCGTCTTAGTCAACTGAGTTTTCCTAAAGTTATTTCTTCAATTCATTCTTTTTGTCTTTGAATCTTAGCTTAGTAATCAGTTAGTTTTAGATTAAACAACGAATCACTTATTATTTAGGCTAAATAATAGAAAGAAGGTCATTATTAGTACTTTTAGTTCCTTTGGGTTCGACAATCCGGTCTTGCCTAAGCTATACTATTGTTCGATAGGTGCACTTGCCTTAAGTCGTTGTCAAAGTTAGTTTCTAGGTTTGATCATTCTCTTTATAAATTTTAAAACTCGACAAAACAACGATAAATGAAACTATCGTTATTGCTTTGATTGACCCTGGTTCAATTCATTCCTATGTGTGTTCGACTTTTGTGTTCAGTAAGACTTTACCTGTTGAGTCTAATGAGTTTGTAATTAAAGTATCGAACCCTTTAATCCGGTGTCTTGGTTGATAAAATATGCAAGAATTGTCCGTTGATGATTCGAGATTCATGTTTTCAGCTGATTTGATGTTGTTTCCATTTGATGAGTTTGATATAATTTTGGGTATGGACTGGTTAACTTTGCATGATGCTATCGTGAACTTTAAACGGAAGACTATTGATTTGCGATGTCAGAATGATGAGATTATTCGATTTGAATATAATGATCTGAATGGTTTACCAGCAATGATATCTTCTATGACAGCTCAAAAATATGTGAAAAAGGGTTGTGAAGCTTATTTTGCTTATGTGCTTAATTCTAAAGTGACAGAAAAGAAGATTGAATCAGTACATGTTGTATGTGAGTATCCAGATGTGTTCCCTGAAGAATTATCGAGTTTGCCACCTATTCGAGAAGTTAAGTTTGGGATTGAATTAGTGCCAGGGATGACTCTGATTTCTATAGCTCCGTACAGGATGGCACCTACAGAATTAAGAGAATTGAAAGCATAGTTGCAAGAGTTGACAGATAAGGGATTTGCACGACTGAGTTTCTCTCCTTGGGCCACACCAGTTCTATTTGTGAAAAAGAAAGACGAAACTATGAGAATGTGTATTGACTATAGGCAACTTAATAAAGTGACTGTAAAGAACAAGTATTCGTTACCAAGAATTGACGACCTGTTTGATCAAGCTGAAATGAGCTACAATGTTTTCAAAGATAGATTTAAGATCGGGATACTATCAGTTGCAAGTTAAAGACTCTGATGTGCCAAAGACTACTTTCCGGACAAGGTACGGACACTACGAGTTTCTAGTTATGCCTTTCGGACTCACTAATGCACTGCTATTTTTATGGATTTGATGAATCGGATCTTCAAACAGTATTCGATCGGTTTGTGGTAGTGTTTATAGATGATATTCTGATCTACTCCCAAGATGAAATTGAGCATGCCGAGAATTTGAGACTTGTGCTACAGACGTTGCAAGATAAACAGCTGTATGCAAAGTTTAGTAAGTGTGAATTTTGGTTACATGAAGTTAGTTTTCTGGGCCATGTTGTATTAGCATTAGGTATTAGAGTTGATTCGAGCAAAATTTTAGCTATACTTGACTAGAAACCACCGAAAAATTTTTCAGAAGTCTAAAGTTTTCTAGGACTTGCTGGTTACTATAGACGGTTCGTGAAGGGTTTCTCTATGATTGCTACACCGTTGACAAAGCTGTTACAGAAAGATGTTAAGTTCGAGTGGTTAGAGAAGTGTCAGAAAAGTTTTGATCAGTTGAAAGCTCTTTTGACTGAAGCTCTAGTGTTAGTTCAGCTTGAATCGGGTAAAGAATTTGTCATTTATAGTGATGCATCTTTGAATGGTCTGGGTAGTGTTTTGATGCATGAAGGTAAAGTCATAGCTTATGCCTCAAGACAGCTGAAACCACATGAAAAGAATTGCCCGACACATGACCTGGAACTGGCAACCATTGTGTTTGCGTTGAAAATTTGGTGTCACTATTTGTTCGGTGAGAAATGTCATGTTTGATCATAAGAGCCTGAAGTACTTGATGACTCAGAAAGATCTAAATTTGAGACAACGCCGATGGTTAGAATTACTAAAAGATTACTGTAGGAGCCCAAATTTGCTGGGCCCATTTATTAACCATTTATTAACCAAATATTAACCAAAAATCCAAAAAATTAAAAAAATTCAAAATAGTCCATTAAATGTCCATTACATTGAAAACCCAAATCATGTATTAGTCCAAATTACAATACAGGCCCAACAAGTTAACCCAAAACATTAATAGCCCAATCCTGAAACTACCCAGGTAGCCTGAATGCTGGTTTCAGAAACTGAAACCCTAAGACCAGTGCCGCAATCTTCTCAGTAGGGTTCTAGAGTATTCCAAGCGCCGTAACCTAGCCTAACGATTGGACTCCCTCGCGCGTGCCTCCACGTGCGACACTGCAGCAGCCATCACGCCTCCGTACGTTCCACGCCAGCAGAGCACTTGCCACGTCCGCGTACAACCTCCACCAGCTCGCCTCTGCACGGCCTCCGTACCCTTGCCCATCTCACACACACACCGCAAAAGAGGCCAAATAACGAGCAAACAATGAGCGAAACAAAAAAAAAAACAACAGCAAGTACCCAGCGAGGATAACAGAAATGAAACAATTTTTTGTAATTTTCTTTTTTTTTTTCATTTTCATCTTTCTAAATCGGCTATAAAATTGAAGAAAGATGGTTGTAAAAGGGGACTTCACGATTTACGAACGCCCATATACGAAATCAAGAGCAATTCAAAAAAATCGAGTTTTTGAAAGGTTTTATTGTGTTTCTTTTTCTTTTCATGTCCAGTTCATTTCTTTTCGTTTAGAACCTATTTTTATCTTTATTCATCCCTTTTTCAATACATATAGCAGAGGTTTTTTCGAATACAAAAAAATAGAATAGCAGAGGTTTTTTTTTCGAATTCTTTTGTTTCGCATGTCATGCATATACCTAGAAACAGAATAAAAATACAAAGTCTTTTACCTTTTGTGACGATCGGAAGCCGAAACTGAAGCATTTTTGAGCCGAAACCGAAACATTTTTACTTCGTTCGATCCTTTTTGAGAGGTTTTTGCGTATTTAGACCACAAATATGGGTCGGGGAAGGAAAAGAGTTTGAAAAGGGGCTGGTTTCGTACCTACGGCCGTCGTATACGGTTGTCACCGACGACAGACGTGTGGTGGTCTGATCACCGGAGAAGAGGCCCCTAGAGAGAAAAAAACCAAAACCCCCTTTTCTCATTTTTTTTAAAGCCATAGATGAAATGATTTTTTAAAAAATTGGGTTTAAATACCCGAGTGAAACGGCATCGTTTTAGTCCCTCCCCTGAGCGTCCAAAACGACGTCGTATGGAGGCGACCCGACCCGCTCCATTCTGGGTCCGCGTGTTTACGCTTTATAGGGCGATTTGTGCATATGGTCCCTCCATCTTTGTTGCGCCATTCGATTTAACTCTGTTCATTTTCTTTTAATTATAGTTTTTACTTGTAATGTTATTCCAATTCTGATTTAATCCTGTTAATTTGTTATTTATTTATCCATATCAATATTTCATGTATTGTTTGTGTTAAACTGTTTTATTTCATATATTTAAATGGTTCTAAGTGTTATTTATTTCTCTATAGTATTTTCATTAAATTATATATATATATATATATTCTTTTATATACATATGTAATTTATATTAAATTATTTTATGTACACATATACATATTCTTTTCATATATAATCTATATTATCTTTATGTGTATATATATTCTCTTTATATATAACTTATATTATTTTTCTTATATATATACATTATTGTTTTCAGATATTTTTTTTGAATTTATTCATACATATACATATATATATATATATATATGTTTAAATTTATCTATGTATAATTGGTTTCTTTGTAAAACTCGTTTTAAATTATATATTTATTTATTCCAAATGCTTTCATATGTCATTATTATTTTAATATACAATTATATTACATCAAGTTTATTACGCATGTATCATTTAAGTTGACGATATTATTCTGATGTATTAGATGCTCATTTGTCTATTATTGTATGTATTATATCTCTTAATTGTAGCCATTAATTATTTGTGATTCATCATTGTAACATTTGATGTTGGCTTTGTATATTAGTATTCCATTGTATATCATGAAAAATGTTGTGTTGAATGTCAATTTAGCTTTAAAGATCATTTTTATTATTATTTAAAGTTTTTCTGAAATAAGGCAATGTTCATGTTTAGAGGTTTCGAAAAAATAGTGCTTTAACTTACTGAGTTCCAATTTTCTTCATTTAAAACCTAGCAACCGAGTATCCTTTCTCTTTTAAATCAAAATACATAATATTTCAAATTAAAAAAAAACTTATTCTTGGGATTTTTAGATATTGCGCCTAACTTCTCGGGTGTGATATTTTATTATCTCGAGATAAGATTTTAAAAGAACAAAGGCAATATTCCGTATTGAATTTTGAGAAATAATGCCCTAACTTACTGGGTTGCGATTTTTCATTTGACCCAAATAAGGGAATATCCTTCTTATTTTTTTAGTATTGAATGTCGAAGGATAAATCCAACTTCGAGAATATAAATGTTATACCCTAACTTACTGAGTATAGCATTTTATTTCTCCGAAATAAGAAGCTTTGGCATCCAATATGATTCTGTCCAAATATATATCTTAAGTAAATGGATCGTAATCTAGAATTTTTTCAAATTTTAGGCATTAAGAAATTAATTAATCAATTTGGTTCCAATTTTGGGCGTTGCGAGGGTGCTAATCCTTCATCGTATGTGAATCGACTCTGAGCTGCATTTTCGGATTTCGTAGACAAAAATTATTCTTTTAATAAATCAAAATGTTTTATTAAAATAACCCATCTTAAGGTGATCCGATCACATCTCGAATAAAAGATCGGTGGCGACTCCATTTCCATATTTTTAAAGTCGATCCCCATTTTTTTTAAAACCTGAAGAAAAAATGGTTTCGACAATTACGAGCTTGTGATTAATTACCATCTAGGAAAGGCTAATGTTGTTACTGATGCTTTAAGCCGAAAATCACTATTTGCTTTACAAGCAATGAATACGCATATGGCTATGTCCGATGATGGTTCGATAGTAGCTGAATTGAAATCAATACTGTTATTTGTTCAACAAATATGTGCTTCCCAGAAAGTTGACAATGAACTAATTGCAAAATGAGCTCAGTGTGAAACGTATGCTGATATAGAATTCAGAGTTGATGCTGATGACTGTTTGAGATTTAGAGACCGAATATGTGTTTCGAGGAATTCAGAGTTAATTCAAATGATTTTGAATGAAGCTCATAGCAGTCAGTTATCTATTCATCTATGTAGTACAAAAATGTATAATAATCTGAAACAGCTTTACTGGTGGCATGGCATGAAACGAGACATTTCTGACTTTGGTGCAAGATGTTTAGTCTGTCAACAAGTAAAAGCCAAGCATCAGGTACCTTCAGGGTTACTTCAGCCGATTATGATACCGGAATGGAAGTGGGATAGAGTTACGATGGATTTTGTATCTGGTTTACAGTTAACACCGAGCAAGAAAGACGCAATCTAGGTTGTCGTTGATAGATTGACTAAATCAGCTTATTTTATCTCGATATGTACAGACTACTCACTGGATAAACTGGCTGAATTGTATGTTTCTCAGATTGTAAGATTACATGGTGTGCCTATATCTATTGTTTCGGATAGAGATCCGAGGTTTACATCGCGATTTTTGAAGAAATTGCAAGATGCCCTGGGTACGAAATTACATTTCAGTACTGGTTTCCATCCACAAACAGATGGTCAGTCAGAGTGAATCATTCAGATACTTAAGGATATGTTGAGATGTTGTATTCTCGAGTTTGAAGGTACGTGGGAACGATACCTACCCTTGATTGAATTTGCGTATAATAATAGCTATCAATCGAGTATTAAAATGGCACCTTATGAGGCTTTATATGGCCATAAATGTCGTGCGCCATTCTATTGGACTGAGCTCAGTGAAAAAAAGATACATGGGGTTGATTTGATTAGAGAAACTGAACAAAAGGTAAAAGTGATCCGTAGAAGTTTGAAGGCGTCAGATCGAAAGAAATCTTATGCGGACTTGAAGCGTAAAGATATAGAGTTTCAGATCGAAGATAAAGTCTTTTTGAAAGTCTCACCGTGGAAGAAAATACTCAAATTCGATCGTAAAGGCAAATTGAGTCCGAGGTTTATTGGGCCGTATGAGGTTATAGAATGTATTGGGCCAGTTGCTTACAGATTATCGTTGGCACCAGAGTTAGAAAAGATCCACAATGAATTCCACATTTCCATGCTTCGTAGGTATCGATCTGATCCTTCACATGTGATTAGTCCATCTGAGATTGAAATTCAGCCTGATATGACCTACGAAGAAGAACCGATTCGCATTTTGACTCGGGAGATTAATGAGTTACGAAATAAGAAAACTCTATTAGTTAAAGTATTGTGGCATAAGCATGGAGTGGAGGAAGCAACCTGGGAACCAGATGATACAATGAGAGAACGTTATCCGAACCTATTCACTGTAAGATTTTCGAGGACGAAAATTCTTAATGGGGAAAGTTGTAACAGCCCGATTTAGACCCTAATCGGAACGGTGATTTTGGGACCACGAATCTGAGTTAGAAAAATATTAAAAATTATTTTCTATGTTTATTTTGTGTGAATTGTTATCTGTGAAATTTTTGTCATTTAATTGTGTCGTTTGAGTGCCTGATTAAATAAAAGGACTTAATCGCGTAGAATAAAAAGTTAGTGGTTAAATGTGAAAGTGCTTAATTGTTGTTGTCTTTATTAGTGGAGGCACTTATAATGCAAATATACCTTTGGAATTTTGCATGGACACATTCGGTCAAGAGTAGGTGAATTATAAATAGTTTATACTAAGATTAAAATGGTAACTTATGTGATAAAATGTTATAATATAAAACATAACATAAAATAATAAAACAAAACATGGTGTGTTCATACTTTCTTATTGTCAAATATCAAAATAACCAAAGAAAAGAAAAGAAACTTAGGGTTCGACACTTTCAAGCTCAAATTCAAGGTAAGTTTAAGCTCGGTTTTTGATAATTTATACGTTTTTGAGATCGTTGCTAAGTTATCTACAAGACCCATGCTTGAATTTTAATTTTTGGTGAATATTTTGTATTTTGCCATTGATGATACCTTGTGGTTTTTGATGTTTGATGATGAAATATGAAATATATGTGTTAGATTAACAAGTTTTGTCTTTGAATTTTTGATGAAATTGAGTAATTTGGACTAAATTGAAAAAATAAATTTTTGAGAGACTAAAATGTGAAATAAATAAAATGTATGGACTTGTATGAGGACTAGGAAGATTCGGCCCTTAAGGAGTATAGTCAAATTTTGTGTATTTTGTGTTTTGTGCGAAAAAGGACTAAATTGTAAAAAATGTTAAATATTAGGGGGAAAATTGTAATTTCCCCATTTATGTGTTTTAGGCTAAATTGAATAAAATGGTGTTTAAATAAGCTTAATTTGAATATGTTTAGATCAAGAATTAAAGAAATCGAATTTGGGCCGAGGAAAGGCAAAAGTGGTTGAATAGCCGATTTCACAGTCGTCGATATCCGAGGTAAGTCAAATAGCATTTAAATGTTGATATAAAAATGAATATGTATTAGTTATGAAATGAATTAAATTATTTGAATTTATTTTTTCTTATGGCTGAATGTGGGTATGTATAATTAAATAAATTCTGAGCTTGATTCGACCGAGATTCGATGTCCGTAAGCCCCGTACGAACCTTAGGAATAGTTAGGATACATATGTCATGACATAGGATATCCGTTATGTGTTACCGAGTAAGGCCACGTCTAGGACGTTGGCGTCGATTTGTGTTTACATGTAAGACCCTGTCTGGGACAGTGGCATCGGTATGTGATTACATGTAAGACCACGCCTGGGACGTTGGCATTGTACGAGCTTCTGATTATCCACGTATCCTTTTTAATTCCGAATGGTTCAACGGGGATGTGTAAGTGAAGGCCAATGTGATATTTAAATTAAAAGAACTCATATACGTATTTTATATCTGTGTTGAGAAGTGAAAGGTAAGTTATATGTCCATTATATTTGTTCGGAAGTTAATGTGTAAACATGTGAATAGTGTATAAGCTTCAACTATGTGTAATCGGCCAAAGTGTATATTATGTGACTTTGATTTGAGATTTGAGTAATTATTTACTATTATGTATAAAGTGTTACTTGATATAAATTTTGTATATGCGATTTTGCTAAGTTAATTGACCTTACTTTGCTATTGACTTACTAATCTTAGATAGCTTACTTCGTGTTTCTTTGTCGGCTTCTGTTTTATAGATTTTGGATTCGTTACGGAGCTCGGGGATCGTCAGCAAAGCCTATCACACTATCGACTGTTTCTTTCGGCATTTTGTTAAGTTGAATTTGGGCTTATAGCATATATAGCATAAACGAAATGTTTTGAGTTTGATTTTGGGCATTTATATATATAGCCATGCGAAAATGACTTATTTCCTTTTTGTGAGTTTGGTATTGAAGCATATGGTCATTACTAGTCAAAAATGGAGATTTTGCTTATTCATATTTGAATGTGGTATAAGTTAATGTTAAGTAAATTATATGCTGAATGTATATGTTTTAGATAAAATTAAGTTGTTTGTGTATAGGTTGATAAAAGAAAATATGATATATATATATATATATATAGGTATAGTATGTTTGGCTTTGTTAGGATATAAATGCGGATATGGTATATATATATTGATAGGTAAAGATTGGTCTTATGGCTTTTGACATATTAAATTTAGTTGATTAAATGACGTGTATGTTCGGTTTAATTATTTGGTTTAAACTTATGTTAGATGTTTATAATTGTTACGCATTGGTGTTGGATTATTATGTGATGAATTAAGTGTCAAATGTATTTGTAATGAAAGATATTAAATTAAATGTATGTGTGTGAGCTAGTAATAGTAAGTATGTTATATATGTTTAAGTGCATGTTTTGTTTAATTACGACATGTTATATATATACTGTTATGGCATGTACTTGAAAGGCTAAGTAGAGTTTTCATATTTAAAGAAATTGGCTTGTAGTTAACTAGGTATATTCGACTATGACATGAGTGTTTGGTAATTGCACTATATTGATGATTAGGGTTGTATTTTATGTGATATATTGATACATATGGTTAAAGTTTAAAGTTTAATATGTTATGTATTAGTATATGGTAAGTTCGCTTTTGGGTTATTATTATGTCTATAACATGTAGTTATAAAATTTGGTTATAAAGTGCAATTATATTTGAGATAAGATGTATTAAAATGATGAGATATATGTGGATTGATTATGTTATAAATTTAAGATAGGTGTTAGATGTGATGTGAATGATTTTGGTTTTATTATTGTGATATGAAATTTGTATTGATAGAATATGCAAATAACTCTGTTTAAATGTTTCAAAATATATCTACTGGTTATGATTGGTAAGCAAAGTATGAGTACATGAAATGTTAAATAAAAAAAATATATGCCTGTTTTGAGTTGTATCTGCTTCCGTGATGCTTCGTAACCCTAGTCCGACGACGGATACGAGTTAGGGGTGATACAAATGTCTAGTATCATAACTATCATATGCTAGTCTTTTTAATTTATACATATTAGCATATCACTTTATATTGTATTCAATTTACACATGCTATCATATTTCATTTGTTAAACAATATCCCAATTCACACAATTGCTATATAAATAGTTATTCACATATCAAACCACATTTATTTGTACAATGGCATTAGTCATTCAATACTCAATTCATGAATACATCATTTCATAGCATACTCAATTCTAATCACTTGCCATATAATAGCTTTTCACAATTTGATCCACATATCATTTAAACAATAACATTATCCATTCCATATCCATTTCATGAATACATAACTCATGTATCTCATTTTCATGTTTCAAATCACTATTCCAATTTCAATTCACATACAATATCATCTAATATCAATTATAGTGCCATTTATTTAATTACCCCTATAAAAATGACTCGGACTCAGATAGATACACGGATCCAACTAACATACCAATTTGGCACCCAGTGCCTCATCAGATAAATCCGAAGTAATATACGCCTAGCACTATATACATTGATACGCAGTGTCTCATCAGCTAAACCGAAGTAAATTGGCACCCAATGCCTCATCGACTCGAAGTCGATGAAATCTATGAACTCTTCCTATCCTATGGCATGCCTTCTATATCCGACTCATCCCGATACAGTTAATAGGGTTTAATTTCACATTTTAGATATAATCAATATCCAATACTAATTTTTCATATAATCACATAAATTCATTTCAATTCAATAATCAATACATTCAATATGTAACTAACAATTCAATTACCAAAATGTCAATTGCTCACCTCAACACTTACCATATGTATTAAATTGAATTATAACAATTAACAACTAAGTTCGGATTATAGAAATACAAATCAAGAATTCTGAGCTATTCCACATAGATTTTATCTCTTCCCTTTTTAGTCGAGGATTCTGGTATGACGTTAGCTACGAAATCAAAACAATTAAAATTCATCAATACATTAAAATTTCAATTTCATATTGAATATTGAATATTTCATTTTACTCAATATTTGCCTAAATTTTAATTTAGTCCTTAAACCGAGACTAATTTTTATTCTTCATATTTAATCTTATATTTTATATTAATTTCACTTTAAGCTAAATTTAGCTCCCTGTTTTCAATTAAACCCTTAAATTTTGAATTTTTACAATTTAGTTCAGATTACTCAAAATTTACAATTTATTCTACAATTTAATCCTTTTTCATTTCTAACTTAAAAATATATCAATTTAATCCCTAATACTAAAATTACTCAACATTAACAACACTTAAAAATTTAATAATTGCTAAATTTTAAACATAGGTCCGATAACCCTAAATACCAAAATTCCAAAAACATACCAATTATAAAAAAAATTAAATTAACTAACCAATTAAACTTTGAACAATTTGAAACCTTTTACGGTGCGTCTCCTTCTTTCTTTTTCTTTCTTAGTTTGTATGTTCTTTTTTGTTTTTTACCTATTTTGTTTTATTATACTTTAATTATTATTATATAATATATATACATTTACTTAATTATTAAGATAACATATTTTAACTTTAATTATTATAATATAGGTATAATTATTACATTGACTCTTTAAATAATTTTTAATCTATAATTCAACTTTCAACTTATACGCAATTTAATCTTTATAACTAATTACTTTTAATTTAAATAAATTTACTTAATTGAAACTTAATTAATTATACCACTAACGATCGGGTCATTACAGGTATGATCAATTACCATATTAAAACATACAATTTTAGGTTGTATAATATGGTTTCTCATTGGACAAGTTGATATATACCATAATTGAGATTAATCTTGTATAGAATAATAATGTACTTCGATTTTAGGAAATTAATTTTCTTTTCCGAAATCATATTATTCAATGTTGATAATACTGATTAATCTTATCCAGAGCACTTTCTAGAAAAGATTAAACAGACAACATGAAACACTTTGACTGAGCATTTGGTTGAGAAATTTTTTATCAGAAAAGCAACTTCTCCTATCACATTAACATACAAATATAAATTAAAACCTTTGGTTGACGAAAACTAAATCATACAAATCCCAACTACGGTATCCAAACGCCATCATCTGAACTTCATTTTTCCTTCACAAAAAAAAAAAAAAGCTTCGATTTGATCTCTTTTAGTGAAAAAAATGGCTGAAAATCTTATGCATGCTTTACAATATAACAGCTATGGCGGAGGCGCTGCTGCTTTGAAGGTAAAATCTACGTACGGTTTTTTTTTTTTTTTTGTACTGTTTTTCTTCATATAATTTTGTTTGGTTGAGATATTAGCTCGTCTTTTAAGTGGAGATTTCAATTAAGGTTGTTAATTTAGTGTTTATATTGATCTAAGTTTGTTCTTCGGATTCAAAATTCTATTGTTTAAATTTGTTATTGAAGAAAGCATGAAGATGATTCCAGTGAGTGCCGTGAGTTACTAAGGAAGTGGAATTTTCTGGAACGGAAATGAACTAGGGATTTGGTATTCGGAATTAAAATTTCACAAAAAGGATCTGAGATTGAGAGGTTGACTTGATGGAAAAGTTTAAGTGTTGACCCATTTTATCGTCGGATTCAAATTTTTATTAGTTAAATTTGTGATTGAAAGCATATAGATAATTTGAATGAGTGCCGCAAAGCACTAGGATAGTGGAATTTTCTGGAATTGAAGTAAATTGAGGATTTGCTGAGACGGAGAGGTTGATACTTGACAGTAAAGTTAAGTATTTAAATTTTTTATATGGAACTGCTTGATATAAACTTGAAAAAATAATAGCCAGCGACTTGATGTCATAACAGCTTTGAATTTTTTTTGTGCTTGTTCCAGCATGTTGAAGTTCCGATACCCACTCCAAATAAAGGTGAAATTTTGCTTAAGCTGGAGGCAACTAGTCTAAACCCAATTGACTGGAAAATACAGAAAGGGATTCTGCGCCCAGTTTTACCTAGAAAATTCCCCCACATACCTGGTAGTTTATATATTCTCGAGACTCTTTCTTTTTATCGATGTTTGAACCAGACCAGTAGAGGTACCGGTCCGGAGAATGGCTTTGAGCCGGTACAGACCGGTTGAACCGATGGTTTACATTTGTGGAGTTTGCTTTAGTTGCAAACTATTGATGGGAAAAAATGTGTCTATTTGTTAACTCAAGTTATCATTAAAGGACAGAATTTGTCTAGTTGTTAAGGCATATCCTTCTTTTATAATTAACCAACAAAATAATAGACTGGATTGTAGGTCTCTTAATTTAAGCACTTGTGGTTATTTGATGGTAATTTTTGGCATCCTATTGTCATAGAGCTAATGCTTTTAAAACGTGAAGATTTGATATCTCAAATGAAAGTTGTCTAGCTATATACCATTTGCAAGTTACGTTAAAGAACCTGTCTTACAGTAAGCTTTGCAGTTTTCTCTCTGTTGATATTTGGATCGCCATGTTTTAATCATCAGTTAAAGATTTTTATTTTCTTGTGCAGCAAGTGATGTAGCCGGAGAAGTCGTGAAGGTTGGACCAGGAGTCACAAATTACAAAGTTGGGGATAAAGTTGTATCTCTTCTTGATCATTTGGTAAGTTCTCATTCTCATTCTTAACACCTCCCCCAAAAAAAAAAACAGCATAAAAAGTCCGGCTCTGTAGTCTCGTATTATAGACGAATCAATATCAATTATGTAGATTGCTATGGCCATCTTCTAATATGAATTTTATTTGCAATGATAGACTGGTGGACTAGCTGAATATGCTGTGGCTACGGAGAATCTGACAGTTGCAAGGCCACCAGAAATATCAGTTGCCGAAGCTGCTGGTTTACCCATGGCTGGTCTCACCGCTCACCGAGCAGTCACCCATGGGGCTGGGGTCAAGCTTGACGGAAGTGGCCAGCAATTAAACCTCTTGATTACTGCTGCTTCAGGTGGTGTAGGTCATTACGCAGTTCAACTAGCAAAGCTTGGAAACACACATATAACAGCCACTTGTGGGGCTCGTAATCTGGATTTTGTCAAAAGCCTTGGAGCAGACGAGGTTCTTGACTACAAAACTCCCGACGGTGCAGCTCTGAAAAGCCCTTCCGGTCGCAAATACGATGTAGTGATCCACTGTGCTTCTGGTATTCCTTGGTCTACCTTTGAACCTAATCTAAGTTCAAACGGGAAGGTAATCGACATAACCCCTGGTCTTAGTGCTTTCCTAACTTGTGCTATAAAAAAGCTTACCTTCTCAAAGAAGAAGCTGGTACCACTCTTTATGTCACCGAAAAAGGAGAACCTCGATTATCTGGTTAACTTAGTGAAAGACGGGAAGCTTAAGACGGTAATCGATTCAAAGTATCCCCTAAGTAAGGCTGAGGAAGCATGGGCTAAGAGCATTGATGGTCATGCCACTGGTAAGATCATTGTGGAGCCTTAATCTATGAAATATTACTTTATACTTACTGCAGTGATGCTTGGAGGTCATGCTGCTTGTGTGTATAATTAGGATTTGTGTATCTTGAAAATTATGGGTATGAAATGTATGGTTAATATACACAATGGATGACCTGCAGTGATGCTTGGAGGTCATGCTGCTTGTGTGTATAATTAGGATTTGTGTATCTTGAAAATTATGTGTATGAAATGTATGGTTAATATACACATTGGATGACATTGCAAAATTTTCTTAATGGGTTATAAGCTTTGTATTCTCAAATTTAGCTCTTCTCTTATATGTTTCCTACTTTTCCTTACTTTTTCTAGTTGATAATTTGAGCAATGAAATGTTGTTGGGACTTGGAGTTATAGGTGTTTTTTTCATGTCTATTTTATAATTTATGTTTGGAGTTAATAACCATCTTTTATAATAATGTCTATTTTAAGGTTAAAATACTTGTTGAAAATTGTATGGATTTTCATTGGATACATATTTCAA
This sequence comes from Gossypium rotundifolium, assembly GCA_025506655.1. NCBI lineage: Eukaryota > Viridiplantae > Streptophyta > Magnoliopsida > Malvales > Malvaceae > Gossypium > Gossypium rotundifolium. Next base: position 25,383,016 of record CP106728.1, read on the forward strand.
TGTTTTTTTTAAATTAAAGTTTTGCTTATAAATTAAATTTCTTGTGAATAATATCTCTTATATATAATATTTGAAAGTTTATTGAGCAATTTTTTATGAATTTTATTTGGTTAGAAAATATTTAAATTTATGAAATTACTTTTTTTTCCTATCTTCAATTATTTATTATAACACATTGATTTTGATTTTATAGGATGTAGTAAAAATTTTAAAAAATAATTATATAAATAAATGTAATATTTGTCATACTCTTAATTCACTTATAAAGTATAAAAATTTTATTGGCGATGTATCAAATAATTATCCATTGATTTTATCATTTTCAATTGTATTCACGTTTGATTAACTTGTAACATCAATTTATTGATGAATTTAAATAATATCCTCAAAGCATGTAGAGTCTTTAGAAACAATTTATAGAATAATTTTCGTTTGAAATATTTTTCCCAAGCCTTGCGATCATATCTGTATATTTGTTACCTTCTTTAAGGTTAATAAATAATGGCTTGCTTGTTTTTGGCAAATTTTTGCTTAAAATACTAACAATTTTGTGTCTAAAACCAAAAGTTATGTTCAAATGTGTGCCTTTATGCCTCTTGAGTTTCGTATTTTCTAAATTCTTAATTTCTTTAAATTATAATTTTCTTTAAAAATTATAAATTTTTTATATATTAGTTCTCTTAATATAAATTTTCGCCAACAAAAAACAAGTGGTAATCTTCACATGTCAAATTTAAAATTTTGACTTAAATATTCAATGACTCAAATTTATTTAATTTAAATTTGAAATTATTCAAACTCAAATAAATTTGAATATAAAATAATTTGAATTTGAAACGATATGAATACGAAATTACAAAACTCAAAATAGCTTATACAACCTCCAAAATTGAAATAATTCAAACTCAAAATTAACCCGATTTAATATTAACCTGAACTAATTAATTAATATAATTCACTTTTCTTATTAATGAAAATGGCCACATTTAAAAGTAAGAGGATGCAAAAAGCTCCGTGTATCACTTTCTTGGTATAGGTACATATTGATATCGACATTTTCGATGTGCCATTTTAAGTTTATTGATGTTTTTAAATATTTTTCACATATGATTTTTCTTTTCTCCAAGTCGTTTGTTTCTTATATTTTGTTTTGCCCAACGGCGATGGCAGTCTCCAGGTTGGCTATTGCTAGCTTTCTTTTTTTCTTCTTCTAATTTACTCCACATGTCTTCTCCATTTTTCAGTTTGCAGATCTATTTTGTAGGTATCTTTGTTGTTTTCACAAGTTGTGATGGATAGATGACGATGCCTATCGTTCGCTAAAACTTCACTGGCTACTAGTAGTTTTTCTTGGAAAATTGGTGGCTCTTCATCACCTTCTTAATTTGTTTCTATTTTGAGAATATTTCAGAATAATAAATGATTTCACGATTCGATTTGGACACATGTTATCTTTAAGTTTTCTATGTTTTTTTGTTTGTTTTTCCATTGTTTAATAATTCTTCAGTTTTTGAAATTTTTGCCTGCACTTGTAGCACGATTTTTAGTCTTGCTTATAAATGTAATCTTAGTTTTACAAATAATTTTTGGGATGATTTTGTTGTTGCCCTCTATAGTTTGGTGAATGCTCAATTCTTTTGTCAATTTTTGCTCGCCACTTTGGACCATCCGGGGCTGATTTTCTTATCATGTTAAGTGCTTGCAATCACTCCAGATATGTGGTGCTTGAGTTGTGACAAAGTCAATTGTCAATGTGTCATAATGTTCTATTAAAACTGAGATTAAAGCCTTTGTTGTGTTGACGAATTTTATCCTTTACTATATATGGCGAGTGTTTATTATTTTTTTCCCTGAATTGTATGACTCCATTCATTAAATGAATTAATGAATTTCCTTTCAAAAAAATATTATTCACATATATATTTATAGTTTAATTTTAGTTTCTTAATAAATGATGCATTATTTTAGTTAAAAATAAATTATTATTATTGTATACATGTAAATATATCTCAATTACATCCATATAAAAATATCTATATATAAATATAAGTTTTAAAATTGTTAAATTTTTTCAATAATTTAATCTAATAACTATTAATTTTAAATTTACTTATAGAAAAATTAAAATAGTTAAAGATAAAAATTTTAATATTAGTTCAAGTACCAAAACTTTGTACCAATTAGTACAAGTCAGTATTGACAAAAAAATAAAAAATTGAAACACACCGAAAATTTGGTCAAAATCGAACATAGACTATTTGATACCGATTTAGAATCGGAATGGTATGATGAATAACCAGTTCATTACCAACTATCATATTAAAAGCATACAATTTTGGGTTGTATAATATGGTTGACGTTTACCATAATTGAGATCAATTTTGTATAGAATAATAAAATCGTTGGATTTTAAGGAATCAATAATTTTTTTCAAAATCATAATATTCATCATTAGTAATAGTGATTAATCTTTTCCATACGAGGAGTAATCAGTTAAAGATGAAGTGTGCTCGACTCCTATAAACAGACCACATGATTGGAGAAACACTTTGACTGAGCATTTGGTTAAGAAATTTTTTATCACGAAAGGAACTATCATAGATTCAAATTCAAAATTGTTACTATAAAATATAAATTAAAACAAAAACTAAATAATACAAATCCCACCTACGGTATCCAAACGCCATTCTCTGAACTTCATTTTTCCTTCAAAATAAAGCTTCGATTTGATCTCTTTTAGTGAAAAAATTGGCTGAAAATCTTATGCATGCTTTACAATATAACAGCTATGGCGGAGGCGCTGCTGCTTTGAAGGTAAAAATCTACTTCATTTCAATGATTTATTTTCTTTTTCTTTTTCTTTTTCTTCTTTTTGTACTGTTTTTCTTCATATAATTTTGTTTGGTTGAGATATTAGTTCGTCTTTTAAGTGGAGATTTCAATTAAGGTTGTTAATCTAGTGTTTATATTGATCTAAGTTTGTTCTTCGGATTCAAAATTCTATTAAATTTGTGATTGAAGAAAGCATGAAGATGATTCCAATGTGTGCCGTGAGTTACTAAGGAAGTGGAATTTTCTGGAACGGAAATGAACTAGGGATTTGGTATTCGGAATTAAAATTTCACAAAAAAGATCTGGGATTGAGAGGTTGACTTGATGGAGAAGTTAAGTGTTGACCGATTTTATCGTCGGATTCAAATTTTTATTAGTTAAATTTGTGATTGAAAGCATATACATAATTTGAATGAGTGCCGCAAAGCACTAGGATAGTGGAATTTTCTGGAATTGAAGTAAATTAAGGATTTGCTGAGACGGAGAGGTTGATACTTGACAGTGAAGTTAAGTGTTTAAATTTTTTATATGGACCTGCTTGATACAAACTTGAAAAAAATAATCGGCAGGGACTTGATTTTATAACGCTGTGAATTTTTGTGCTTTTTACAGCATGTTGAAGTTCCGATACCAACTCCAAATAAAGGTGAAATTTTGCTTAAACTGGAGGCAATTAGTCTAAACCCAGCTGACTGGAAAATACAGAATGGGATGCTGCTTCCACTTTTACCTAGAAAATTCCCCTTCATACCTGGTGGTTTATATATTCTCGAGACTCTTTCTTTTTGTGAATGATGTTTGAACCAGACCGGTAGGGGTACTGGTCCGGATAATGGTTTTGAACTGGTACAGACCGGTTGAACCGATGGTTTACATTTGTGGAGTTTGCTTTAGTTGCAACTATTGATGGGAAAAATGTCTATTTGTTAACTCAAGTTATCATTAAAGGACAGAATTTGTCTAGTTGTTAAGGCATATCCTTCTCTTATAATTAACCAACAAAATTATAGACTGGTTTGTAGGTCTCTTAGTTTAAGCACTTCTGGTTATTTGATGGTAATTTTTGGCATCCTATTGTCATAGAGCTAATGCTTTTAAAACGTGAAGATTTGATATCTCAAATGAAAGTTGTCTAGCTATATACCATTTGCAAGTTATATTAAAGAACCTGTCTTCGGTAAGCTTTGCAGTTTTCTCTCTGTTGATATTTGGATTGCCGCATTTTAATCATAGGTTAAAGATTTTTATTTTCTTGTGCAGCAAGTGATGTAGCCGGAGAAGACGTAAAGGTTGGACCAGGAGTCACAAATTACAAAGTTGGGGGTAAAGTTGTGTCTCTGCTTCATCATTTTGTAAGTTCTCATTCTCATTCTTAACCACCCCCCCAAAAAAAAAAAAAAGCATAAAAAGTCCGGTCCTGTGGTCTCGTATTATAAACGAATCAATATCAATTATGTACATTGCTATGGCCATCTTCTATTATGAATTATATTTGCAATGATAGACTGGAGGTGGACTAGCTGAATATGCTGTGGCTAAGGAGAATCTGACAGTTGCAAGGCCACCAGAAATATCAGTTGCCGAAGCTGCTGGTTTACCCCTGGCTGGTCTCACACCTCACCAAGCAGTCAACCATGGCGCTGGGGTCAAGCTTGACGGAAGTGGCCAGCAATTAAACCTCTTGATTACTGCTGCTTCAGGTGGTGTAGGTCATTACGCAGTTCAACTAAAGCTTGGAAACACACATATAACAGCCACTTGTGGGGCTTGTAATCTGGATTTTGTCAAAAGCCTCGGAGCAGACGAGGTTCTTGATTACAAAACTCCCTACGGTGCAACTCTGAAAAGCCCTTCCGGTCGCAAATACGATGTAGTGATCCACTGTGCTTCTGGTATTCCTTGGTCTACCTTTGAACCTAATCTAAGTTCAAACGGGAAGGTAATCGACATAACTCCTGGTCTTAGTGCTTTCCTAACTTGTGCTATGAAAAAGCTTACCTTCTCAAAGAAGAAGCTGGTACCACTGCAATTGTCACCTAAAAAGGAGAACCTCGATTATCTGGTTAACTTAGTGAAAGACGGGAAGCTTAAGACGGTAATCGATTCAAAGTATCCCCTAAGTAAGGCTGAGGAAGCATGGGCTAAGAGCATTGATGGTCATGCCACTGGTAAGATCATTGTGGAGCCTTAATCTATGAAATATTACTTTTTACTTACTACAGTGATGCTTGGAGGTCATGCTGCTTGTGTGTATATGTATGAAATGTATGGTTAATATACATACATTTCATACACATTGGATGACATTGCAAAATTTTCTTAATGTGTTATAAGCTTTGTATTCACAAATTTAGCTCTTCTTTTATATGTTTCCTACTTTTCCTTACTTTTCCTAGTTGTTATGACTTGGACTTATATATGTTTTTTTTTATGTCTATTTTATAATTTATGTTTAGTGTTAATAATCATCTTTTTAATAATATCGATTTTAAATTAAAGTTTTACTTATAAATTAAATTTCTTGTTAATAATATCTATTATATATAATATTTGAAAGTTTATTGAGCAAATATTTTATGAATTATATTTTGTTAAAAATATTTATAATTTATTAAATTACTTTTTTTATCTTACTTTCAATCATTTATTGTAACACATTGATTTTGATTTTTATAGGATGTAGTAAAAACAAAAATATTAATTATATAAATAAGTGTGAACTATTTTTACATAGTACAAAAGTTAATAACGAAAATTAATCTAAACTATTAAAACTATTAAATTTTGTCACGCATATAATATGAGTGAAAATGCATGTAACAAATTTTAAAAAATGAAAAATTTGATATGATAATAAAACTACCCTTAAAACTATTTCTATTAATAATTAAAATAATAAATTTTGATAAATTCACTCTTAAATATAGTGGAGTAATAAATAATAGATAGATAATATATTCATTGTTAAGTCTTTTTTAATTTAAGCGTCTCAAATTTATATTTTCTTATATTAATATTAATATTTATATCAATCAAATTAAAACTCTATTAACTTCGCTCCTAAATTTATAATATATTAGAGACTTAAATATGGTAACAGATAATAGATAATTATTTTCCAAATATGAAATAATTAAATACTAAAACCTACCAAATTAAACATTTCGAGAGATTTCTTGAAAATCATCGAGGGTATATCCGTCAAGTCAACAATGTGGTCCCCATTTGTTGTAATGGTTACGGCAAGCGGTTAACAATACAAATCCCCACCTACGGTATCCTCCGCCATTCTCTGAACTTCATTTTTCCTTTAAAAAAAAAAAAAACCAAAAAACTTCGATTTTATCTCTTTTAATGAAAAAAATGGCTGAAAATCTTATGCATGCTTTACAATATAACAGCTATGGCGGAGGTGCTGCTGGTTTGAAGGTAAATATCTACTTTCTTATGATGATTTATTTTGCTTTCCGTAGTGTTTTGTCGCATATATAATTTTGTTTAGTTGAGATATTAATTCGTTTTTTAAGTGAAGATTTCAATTAAGGTTGTTAATCTAGTGTTTATATTGATCTAAGTTGCTCTTCGGATTCAAAATACTATCAGTTAAATTTGTGATTGAAAAGCATGAAGATGATTTCAGTGAGTGACGTGAGTTACTATGGAAGTGGAATTTTCTGGAACGGAAATGAACTAGGGATTTGCTATTCGGAATTAAAATTTCACAAAAAGGATCTGAGATTGGGAGGATGACTTGATAGTTAAATGTTGAGCGATTTTATTGTCGGTTTCAAAATTTTATTTGTTAAATTTGTGATTGAAAGCATATAGATAATTTGAATGAGTGCTGCGAGGCAGTAGGATAGTAGAATTTTCTGGAATGGGAGTAAATTAAGGATTTGCTCTTTTGAAGAGATCTGAGACTGACGCTGATACTTGACAGTGAAGTTGAGTGTTTAAATTTTTTATATGGACCTCCTTGATATATTGAAAAAATAATAGCCAGCGTCTTGATGTCATAACAGCTTTGAATTTTTTTGTGCTTGTTACAGCATGTTGAAGTTCCGATCCCCACTCCAAATCAAGGTGAAATTTTGCTTAAACTGGAGGCAACTAGTCTAAACCCAGTTGACTGGAAAATACAGAAAGGGATGCTGCGCCCATTTTTACCTAGAAAATTCCCCTACATACCTGGTAGTTTATTTATTTTATCCTTTCACGACTGTTTTGGTCTTGAAATATTGTCAGACTCTTTTATTTTCACTTGGTTAGTGGTATTTGTGTTTAATTTACACTATCTGTTAAGTATCTCAAGTTACATCAGTCTTCAATATCTGGGTTTGTTGGAGTACCAAGTCAAATTCCCAAGCAGTATTGAACTCGGAATCTAATTTGCTTCGATTTACATTGTGAAGTTTGCTTTAGTAGTAACAATTGATGGGAAGAAATTTGTATTTGTTAACTCAAGGTTTTATTAAAGGACAGAATTTGTCTATTTGTTAAGGCATATCTTTTTTCTATAATTAACCAACATAATAATGGGCTGGTTGGTAAGTCTCTTAGTTTAAGCAGTTGTGGTTATTTGATGGTAATTTTGGCATCCTATTGTCATGGAAGATTTGATATTTCAAACGAAAGTTGTCTACATACCGTTTGCAAATTATATTAAAGAACCCATCATCAGTAAGCTTTGTAGTTTTCTCTCTGTCTATATTTGGATTGCCGCATTTTAAGCATTGGTCAAAGAAATTTTTTTTCATGTGCAGCTACTGATGTAGCAGGAGAAGTTGTAAAAGTTGGACCAGGAGTCACAAATTACAAAGCTGGGGATAAAGTTGTGTCTATGCTCCGTCATTTTGTAAGTTCTCATTCTCATTCTTAATCCTTCCCCCCACCCCCCCCACCTGAAAAAAAAAATCCGCATAAAAGTTCTGGCCCTTAGGCTCTTGACTGGCATGTCATTAATCATTCTGAGAACAATCAGAAAGGAGATTTCTTCATGAAGAGTGGAAGAATCACCAGCATTTTACTAGCTTAATAGATCACAATTTGAAAAATAGTTAATGATATTTTTGTTTTTGGTATTAGCTCAAGCAATTAATTGGGCACCGAGCTTGGTAGGACTTTAGGCAACAATTCTTGAGGTAAAATATGGATCTCCTTATGGCCAAAAAATCAACTTCAGATTCCAACAATGACAGAACAACATAAACTGTAGCCCCATAAAAAGGATTTTTATGGACTGGTTCTACATTTTTTGTTCTAAATAAACCATGTTGATCTTCCAATGAGTGATCTTGATTAGCTCTAGTTATGAGAACTGGTTAGCATTGGCCTGCTTGCCTGATTAGATTAATCAAAGTAAATTAAAGCTGTCATCCCCAGAATTTGAAATCCTGAAAGCTTTTGGCTTTCATTATTTTGCTTGTATTGATAGTGATGCTAGAGAAATATAGGTATATTCGATGTTTCACTGGCCTTATTACAACTATAGGATTATCCTGAGACCCCAGATCTTATTACAAGTTCTACTTTTCATATCGAGTCGTATCGTGGTTAGAATGCAAAAACTATCTACGTGGATATCATTTCTGAGGTAGTGATTTTACTCTCATCATGTGGCCATTTGGCTGAGAGAAACCTAGATATCATTACTGCAGGCCAGTGGTTCAGTGAATTTATCTTCTATTCGTATTATCAATGAATCAGTATCAGTTATGTTGATTGCTATGGCTATCTTCTATTATGAATTATTTGCAATGATAGACTGGAGGTGGACTAGCTGAATATGCTGTGGCTAAGGAGAATCTGACTGTTTCAAGGCCACCAGAAGTATCAGCTGCCGAAGGTGCAGGTTTGCCTGTTGCTGGTCTTACAGCTCACCAGGCACTCACCCAGTCGGCTGGGGTCAAGCTTGATGGAAGTGGCCAGCAAGTAAACCTCTTGATTACTGCTGCTTCAGGTGGTGTAGGTCAATATGCAGTTCAACTAGCAAAGCTTGGAAACACCCATGTGACAGCCACTTGTGGGGCTCGCAATCTGGATTTTGTCAAAAGCCTCGGAGCAGATGAGGTTCTTGACTACAAAACTCCCGATGGTGCAGCTCTAAAAAGCCCTTCGGGTCGCAAATATGATGCAGTGATCCACTGTGCAATGGGCATTCCTTGGTCTACCTTTGAACCTAATCTAAGTTCAAATGGGAAGGTAATCGATATAACCCCGGGTCCTAGTGCTCTGCTAACTTTTGCTATGAAAAAGCTTAGCTTCTCAAAGAAGAACCTGGTACCACTGCTATTGTCACCTAAGAAGGAGAACCTTGAATATCTCGTTAACTTAGTGAAAGATAAGAAGCTTAAGACGGTAATTGATTCAAAGCATCCCTTAAGTAAGGCTGAAGAAGCATGGGCTAAGAGCATTGATGGCCATGCCACTGGTAAGATCATTGTGGAGCCTTAATCTATGAAATATTACTTTATACTTACTACAGTGATGCTTGAAGGACATATTGCTTGTTTGTATAATTAGGATTTTTGCACTTTGAAATTTATGTTCATGGAATGTTTGGTTGATATATTGCAAAATTTGCTTAACGTGTTGTAAGCTTCGAATTCACAAATTTAGCTCTGCTTTCATATGGCTCCTACTTCTCCTTGCTTTTCTTGGTTGATAATTTGAACAATGAAATGTTGTTGGAAGTTGGACCATCTTGTGTTTTTTTTTTTTTTTTTTCCAGTTAATTGTTATTTTTCCTTGTAATATCATTTTCAAGGTTCAAATTTGCAATATTTCTTTGATAGTGTAGTGTCCCTTATCATTACATTTTATTACTTGTTGATATTTGTATACTTTTTATATTTTAATTTTTTTAAATTAAAATTTTCTTTATTAATATTTATGATATTAAAATATTTGAAAGTTTAATTTTGTCAATTTTATTTAGTTCTAAAATATTTAAAAATAATTAAATTATTTTTTATTGTAACACAATTTTGATTTTTATCGTTGTCAATTAAATTGACCTTGGGACATTAAATTATTCATCAGTTCAAATTATATCCTTAATTCATTTGTAGAGTTTTTGAAAATAAAACTAATATATGGAATAATTATTTTTAAGTACATATCGTACATCTGTTACCTTCTCATCAGTTTGTACTGATGATTAAGAATCATGCAATCTATAGTTGACGTATGCGATTCAATCAAAATTTATCATCATAGTTCATGCATTGACTAATCATTTCAACTGATTTTTTTAGCGTTCGGTCAAATTTTACGGTAATTTATCAAAATATATCAATATAAAAAAAATTAAGGAAATGGGTTGAAATTTACATTATTTATAAAAAAGAGTCATTTCTCTCCAAAACGCGTCATGTCAGCGCGTTTTGGTGAGATGCAACAGGAAAGCGCGCCCTTGAGGGAACGCTTTGTGCCACATCACCACAAAACATGCTGACGAGGACGCGCTTTGTTGATGTGGCAAAGCGTTGCCTCAAGGGCGCGCTTTCTTGCTGCAACGGTCAGAAAAAAATTATAAAAATTTCCCATCCTTTTATTTTTTTCACAATAAAGTCCTTATTCATTTGTCTCTCAAATTCTTCTCAAATTTCTCTTAAATTCCTTGAAACTTCCTCTCAAATTTCATAATAGTCCTTTAATATTTACAAAAAAGCCCTTTTTTTAAATTTTTTAAAATATATTTTTTTGATAAATTTTAAAATATTCGATCGTATTACCAATGGTTGGGGAATTAATTCCTCTCGACGATAAGCACATCTCCGTCGATCAAATGCAAATGGTAAGTTTTAATTTTAAGTTTTCAATACTATTTAATATTTTTTAGGTTTATGCAATTTTATTTAATTTTTATTTTATAATTTTTAAACAGTCTGTAGATCGGGTGTTGCAATGCTATATTCGCAATATGCCTGGCCCACCATCACTGTTTATCGAGAATTACTTGCAGGAAGCGGGGTTTTGGCACGTGGCCACGATAGGCCGAGGGTGCAAGTTGGAGCCGAAGTTAATCAGTGCGTTGATAGAGAGGTGGAGACCCGAGACGCACACTTTCAATCTTTCATGCGGAGAGTGTACTATACGTGCAGTTGCAATTGGGATTGCCGGTGGATGGGTCCGTAGTCACCGGGTTGCAACTTCTAGCAATTGGACCGCCGTATGTTACGACTTCTGGGTGCCATTCCGGATAACATTTATGGAGGTCGAATCGAGATGGGCTGATTACAAGACACATTCCCGGAGCTGAATAATGATTCGACCGAAATAGAAAGAACACAGTATGCTCGGGCATACATTCTTGAGATGATTGGAGGCTATCTGATGTTGGACCTGTCCCGAAACCTCGTACACCTGAGATAGGTGCTGAAACTCGTTGATTTTAGAGTAGTCGGTGAATTGAGTTGGGGATCTGCAGTGCAATCAAAACTATATCGAGAGATGTGCGGGGCGACGCGGCCGAATAAAGCAAAAATTGGAGGTTGCCTATCACTACTATAGTCATGGGCATGATTTTGATTTCTATTTTTACGTCCTCGAGTCGACCACCCAAATACATTCATACTTATAACGAGGTAAATTTAATATTATATTTTACAATTATTAAGTAGATTTAAAGTATAATTGTATGCTAAAAATTTATTTAATTAGGTGGAACCATTCGGCGAGTTATGTTGGAATACCTACATCGCTTGAAGATATACGGCTTCTATTAGACCAACGGTCGGAATCACAAGTAAGTATTAAATAAAATATGTTTTCGTAATAAAATTGTCGTTTCGAATTTCGTATTTATAATTTAGTATTTCGTATTTCATATTTAGTATTTAGTATTATGTATATAACTAATATTTTGGTCATGTTAATATAGTTTCAATGGACACCATACGAGGATTCGGCAATTCAGGCAGTAATTCCAGAGAAGTTCTTGCTAAATCCGAACATTTGGCATGTGAAGGTCACATTGATCAACTATGCCACCGTGGAGATGCACCAGTCAGATCGGGTTCTGTGACAATTTGGATTCCGACAACCGATTCCCTTGCCACTTGAGGTGCTCAATGATGAGCATAAAGTCGACTTACGGCAGTTGCACACGGATTGACCTAGATTTTGGTCAGCATATATCGAAATGTGAGAGAACAGGTATGATTATATACCTATTCGGGAACCGATCGTCGTTCCTGAGTTAGCGTGCGTGTTGGAATATATGACATGGTTTAGGATCCATGGCAAGCCGTATTTATTGTCGGAAGAGGAGAGGCGACGGCAACTTCGTGAACAAAGGGAACGACGGGGCCCTTTAAATCTAAGGAGAAGGGGTGATGAGACGGGACCATCAACAGTGCCGACACAGTCACTGGGCCCATCAACAGCGCCAACACAGTCACTGGGCCCAACAATTCAACTGACGACACCGACATCACAGCCTTTGGCCTTTATGCCAGGTGCGTACTCTAGCCCTTATATGTATCCTAACCTATATATGTTTCCTTTTCCCAGCCTCACTGCAGATTAGAATGCATGGCCCGATTTGAGTCCGTTCCCGACTACTCCGACTGGCCAGCCGATCTTGAGGCCGCCGTCGCATGAGGGATCACATGAGGTGCCGTCGGGAGCTCTTCTTTTTACCACTCTCCTTCGCCTTATGGGATTCAGACACCCCGCCATGGTTTATGCAAACACCTCCGCAGTCGTTATTTTATCAAAGTGGGTCATCCTCCCAACACCCACAACTGCACCCACCACGGGAGAACTAGAATCCTCACCGAGGTTCCATGACCCATTGGAAGCTAGAAGAAGGAGGAATCCAGTGCGTAACCGTTGACCACCCCCATGTGGCACTGATTTCGACCGACACCAACATTGGTTCCGGCCGCCTTTTTTTATTTTTTAATTGTAATATAATTTTTTTATTTTTTTAATAAAATAAAAGTTATTTTTTACTTTTGTTTGTAATTTAATTTTAATATTTTTAATAAAATAGAAGTTGTTTATTTTTTATTGTAATTTAATTTTAATATCTTTAATAAAATAAAAGTTTTTTATTTTTTTTGTAATTTAGTTTTAATATCTTTAATAAAATAAAAGTTTTTTTTTGTAATTTAGTTTTAATATCTTTAATAAAATAAAAGTTGTTTTTTTAGTAATTTAATTTTAATATCTTTAATAAAATAAAAGTTGTTTTTTATTTTTTGCAATTTAGTTTTAATATCTTTAATAAAATAAAAGTTGTTTATTTTTTTAATTTAATTTTAATATATTTAATAAAATAAAAGTTGTTTTTTATTTTTTGCAATTTAGTTTTAATATCTTTAATAAAATAAAAGTTGTTTATTTTTTAATTTAATTTTAATATCTTTAATAAAATAAAAGTTTTTTGTAATTTAGTTTTAATATCTTTAATAAAATAAAATTTGTTTTTTTTGTAATTTAGTTTTAATATCTTTAATAAAATAAAAGTTGTTTTTTTTTGTAATTTAATTTTAATATCTTTAATAAAATAAAAGTTGTTTTTTATTTTTTGTAATTTAATTTTAACATCTTTAATAAAATAAAAGTTGTTTATTTTTTAATTTAATTTTAATATCTTTAATAAAATAAAAGTTGTTTGTGTTTTTGTAATTTAATTTTAATATCTTTAATAAAATAAAAGTTGTTTATTTTTATTGTAATTTAATTTTAATATATTTAATAAAATAAAAGGTGTTTTTTATTTTTATTTGTAATTTAATTTTAATATCTTTAATAAAAATAAAAGTCCAAGATTTGTTTTTTTATTGTAATTTAATTTTTTTTGTTTTACAAATTAGTCCTTCTACAAAAGTTCACCGTTTTCATCAAGAAATAAATAGAATTTACATAGTCACCAAGAGACAAAAAAGCTAAGAAGACTGTCAACTATTTCGATTTGGACACGAGCGAGATGTATGGCTTGGGTTCCTACACCATCCGCACAACCTACGTTGGTTGGCCATTTCTCGGATATCCATATTGTTGCGTATTCTAGTCGAGCAAGGTCGACCTTTTGGTTTGCGCCTCAGTTGTCTATCCGGAAATAGCTTATACGGTGTAAGCGATACAGACGGCCACTTACGTTCATCTGGACTGGTGGGAATACGTGTCTCCAAACGATGTACATGTTTTCTATTTTATAGACTTCGTCGACATAGCTCATGGGATCCAGACGGAGATTCTGACAAGCCGCAAGTACATGAGCGCATGGGTAACGAACTGCATCAAATATCCCACATTCGCAGGTCCTATTTTTCAAGTGTATACGATATTGCCCGCCAACAATACCTTGGTTCGGTCTGTCAAACTCCGTCACACGAAACCATAGGTTGTCGCGACGTGACACACTGTGTGCATGGTGTTAGCCCGTGCCTTCCCCTTGTTAATTTCTCTCAAGACCTTCGCGCACCATACATGGCCTCCTTGCATTTGGCCTTTATAACTCGCTGCTCGCTTCGAAAATAGTGTCGCTAAACGAAAATATGTCTCTTGTACAACCGATTTTATCGGTAAATGGCGCGTTCCTTTTAAAACAGAATTTATGCATTCGGCCAGGTTTGAGGTCATATGACTATATCGTAGGCCACTGTCGTATGCTTGTGTCCACTGTTCGAAAGGAATATTGCATAGGTAGTTTGCGCCTTCTTCGTTAACTTCTCACAAACTCGCCAACATCTCTTGAAAACGGTCCTTATTGAACTCGTACCCTGCCAATATAAGTTGATAGCGAATATTACATACCACTCTTCAATTTAGAATAAATTGAATGTTACAAACGAAATTATATTAATAGATATTACATACCCATATTGGTCACTTGCCGTCGTTGACTTGTAGATCGATGTTGCCCGTGGTAGTTGGACGCAACATGCCTTAGGCAATATCGATGGTGTGTGTGATGCCACAGGCTTCCCTGTCACTCTATTGCGGCTAGTATTCCAGGCCCCCGATCCGATATAATGCATATATCAAGTTGGGGGTAGACATGCCTCCTTAACCTAGATAGGAAGAAATCCCAGTCATCAGTTGACTCCCTCGGTGTTATTGCAAACGCAATTGGAAGGATTCTCCCACTGCTGTCCTGTGCCACAACTAGTAATAGCCGATACGTATATCTACCATACATAAAGGTACCATCAATTTGTACAAGTGGCTTGCAGTATATAAACGCGTCTCACATTGCTTAAATGTCCAGAACAGACGCTTGAACACTGCTCATCCATGAAGCAATTGATCGTTATAGTATGCCGGTTCCGTTTCAAGGTCTGTTATGCTGCCTGGGAGATATCTCTCCAGCACCTGACACCACTGCCACACTTCATTATATGAAGCGTCCCACCGACCATACAACTTTTCTAACGCTTTTTGCTTGGCTATCCAAGTCTTTCGATAAGAGGGCGTGTACCCCAATTGGCTACGAATAATGCCAATTAAGGCCGGCACTATAGTGTTGGGATCGGCCTTCACCGTTGGTATTATTAAGTCAGCCAACATCTCTGAATCCATCTTCGGATGATCTTGTGAAACACCTGTCAATGAAGTACGTTAAATAATACAACATTACGTAATATTAGTATTATTCAAAAACATTGAACACATAATGATATTGTAACGGCAAGACATGTATGTGGACCTTTGTACTTTTTGATCTCCCACAAGCCTGTCCTTTTCCTCAACAAGGCCATGATTTTCCATGAACATGTACCGTCTTGCACTGCACATTTCGCCTCGTATTTATCGAGCTTGGACTTAACCACGTTGTAGTTAACCCCGTTCTTGATGCTGTATTATTTTAATGCACTAAGAAAAGCATCCTTGTTGGAAAACTCTTTACCAACTTCTAATTCACCCGAATCCAATGACAAACTTGTACGGTCACGCGTCCGGTGTGATAGTTTAGGAAGCTCCAATGCATCGTCTTGAGATAGATCGACATTATGTATGTAGGCTGGAGGTGAGTACACCCTGAATAGTAGATCTTCTTCTTCTTCATCTGAACCGCCTTAACATCTTCAGGTACGGTTGGAATAGGCTCCGGTTAAGAAAATAATGTAACTTTTACACCATCGGGCCCGGGCTCTCGAGGTGGATCCACATCGAACTCATCATCTAACCCATCATAATTTGCAATGAATGAGGGCCCCTCGCCGGTGGATGTCGTGGGGAGTACATTATCCCTCCTTAAACATATTTCGTAATGTTCCCAATCATATGTGAATTTCCAACCACTAGAAGTTGATGACGTTCCCCAATACGTTTTTCTATCATCAGACGTCGAATGAAGGATATGCATGTCCCATCCACCAACTGAGTGTCGTACAGGGGTTATGTTTTCCATACTACCACCAAACACAGGCACTTCCATATTTTGCCTCCCACTAACAGAGTGTTGGCTTGGGGTCGTGTATTCCCCTTGAACAGTAGTAGATGTTGAGGTCGAAGGAAGATCACTTGACGATGAAAATTGTACATATACCTCAAGATAGGGTGATCCATTGGCATGATGAGTCTCCACCATTGCCTCAAAGCTCCGAGGACCTTTGATGTCGAATGAGTCATATCTCACCGGATTAACCGAAGTGTAAAATCTATACTTAATAGACTGAACTTTCATTGGCGTTGTTCCGAAGATTTTATGCCTAATTCTTTTGCGAAGTTCTATCAAATCTATGTTCCGATTAAAACCTAGTCGCGCTGTGTTCTTCGATAAAAAACAACACCATTTTTGGTGTCACAAACCTCACCATCGTAATAAATAACAGTATTAATACGTTCACTCATTTTCAGTTTTTATTTTTCTTTTGCCTCAATTTCTGTTATGCATCCTGAGAATGAAATTTGACTTATTTATAGTCTAAGGATTGCTAGAGACTACTGTAGCAAAAGAGCGTCCACGTGGGAGCTTTTTTCAGTACTCTTCCTGATAGTGCATCCTTCTTGAAGCGTTTTGGGCACTATTTGTTCAGAAACGTCTTCTCAAAATTATTTTATCGGAGACTACTGTAGCAAAAGAGCATCCACGTGAGAGCTCTTTTCTATATTCTTGCTAACAGTGCATCCTGCTTGAAGCATTTTGGGTACTATTTGTTCAGAAACGTCTTCTCAAAATTATTTTACCGGAGACTACTGTAGCAAAAGAGCGTCCATGTGGGAGCTCTTTTCAGCACTCTTACTGACAGTGCATCCTGCTTGAAGCGTTTTGGGCACTATTTGTTCAGAAATGTCTTCTCAAAACTATTTTACCGGAGACTACTGTAGCAAAAGAGCGTACACGTGGGAGCTCTTTTCAGTACTCTTACTGACAGTGCATCCTGCTTGAAGCGTTTTGGGCACTATTTATTCAGAAATGTCTTCTCAAAATTATTTTGTCAGATACAACTGTCAAAAAAATTCAAATAATTTTTATTTTGCTAATATATTTTCCCCAAAACCCTAAACATATTTTTACTAAACCCTAATTAACCTTATAATCTAGTCCATTAATTTTTCCCTAAAAACCCTAAACCCAACAACCCTAAAAAATACTAAACACTAGCCCTAAAACCCTAAAACCTCATACCATAACACTAAAAACAACCGAAAAGGCAGTCGGGGGGAAATAGGGCAAAAGCGCGCCCTTGAGGGAGTGCTTTGCCACATCATCAAAGCGCGTCCTCGTCAGCGCGTTTTGTGCTGATGTGGTACAAAGCGCTCCCTCAAGGCGCTTTCTTAGATCCCCAAAATCTTGTTGACGTTAGGCGCATTTTGGGGGGAAATGACCCTTTTCCATAAATAATGCAGATTTGACCAATTTTCGTAAATTTTTTTATTTTGGTATATTTTGATAAATTACCCCAAATTTTACTTATTTGTACTTGTAGTATCGTAAGATATGAGGTTAATTTTATACTTTAATTTATAAAAATTTTGAATTGATTTTTTAGTTTTTATATTTTCTAAATTTTAAAATTTCATTGAATTGAGATGATAATAATTAAATTTATTTTGATTAAGTTTTATTTTAATTTTATATTATATATAAAGTTGTAAATTTTACCCATATTCTTCTATTTAGTAAATCTTAATTTTTCAAATTTTGAAATTTTAGTCTTGACGATAAATGATAATCACTAAATCTATTAATTGATTTTTGTGGGTGATATATTAAAATAGCAAGTTAACATGACATAATATATTTGCACCATAAAATTTTAAAAATAATATAACTTAATTTAATAGTTGTTGTTTAGTTAAGATTTTAAAAATAAATATTCAAAATCAAACAAGTTAAAGTAAAAAATTAAACACACAACTTATATATATGGTACAATAATAAATAGTATAAATAAATTTAAACTATTAACAATTATTAGATTTCGTCATAAGGGTGAAAAATGTATGTAATAAATATAATAACAAAAATAGTTTTGGATGAAGTGATAAAGTTAAAAGACTAAAAATCATAATATTTTGAGGTTAAATCCCATTATTATGACTATCTATTTTTCTAGATTTTATATGTAAAAGGATAAAATTACCTTTAAAATTATATTTAGTATTGATTAAAATGAGAAGTTTTTATATGAAATATTGACAGATGTAGCGTAGAGCAGGTTGAGCTTTGGGCAATTTACGATGGACTCCTTCTAACATGGGTGTTAATTGGCCTAATATTATTGTCGATAAGGATTGCGCTCAAGCTGTGGAAGCCATTTTAGATAAGTCTCCTGGGCATTTGAATAGGGATTTGGTCTTGAGAATATAGGAGCTATGTAGGAATAGTGGTGGGTAATCATACAACATTCTCCTTGTAAAAAATATAATGTCGATAATGACAATATATCGCAAAGAAAAGAAAAATAAAAATTAAAGAACACACAAATTTTACATGAAAAACCCTTTCGAGAACAACCACAGGCAGAGGAGAAGAAAATTCACTATGTCGAATTCGAATAATTACAAGAGGAATAGACTATGTTTATTTATAGGCTTGTAAAATCATATTCTAATAGGAGTGTAGTAAGATTGAAACACCTTATTCTAATCAATATCAAATAGATGGAGTTAATAAGGTTTAAAAAACCTTATTTAAAATAAAATAAAAAAAGTGTAGTTCTATAAGGATTCTTCTTTTATTTTATTTTACCATTGTATTTTATTTAAATAAGGATTCGAGTCACTTAATTCTAACAATCTCCACCTTGACACGAATTCTCAATGAACAAGTTCTTCATTGCGAACTCTCAACGAATAAGTTCCCCACCTCTCCCATAAAACCCCTTAAGGCTTTAACTTCAACAATGAACACCAACCAAGTCTAAGCAATGCTCAAACTTGGTTATAGAAAGTGACTTAGTCATCATATCTACAAGATTTTCATGAGTACTTATTTTGCTCACAACAATACCATCACGAGCAATAATATCACGAATAAAATGATACCGAACATCAATGTGTTTTGTTCTCTTATGAAGCATTTGATCTTTTGTAAGGAAGATGGCACTCTGACTGTCACAAAATAATGTGCTAATTTGAAGGTCTCCATTGAGCTCAATAAAGAGTCCCTTCAACCAAATAGCTTCTTTACAAGCCCCAGTAATCGCCATGTATTCAGCTTCAGTGGTAGACAAAGCGACTGTAGTTTGCAAAGTAGCTTTCCAACTGATTGCACAACCTCCGATTGTAAAGACATAACCAATGAGAGATCTTCTTCTATCAAGGTCTCCAGTAAAATTAGTATCAACATATTCAATGACTCCATCTCTAGTTCTTCCAAATTGTAAGCAAACATCAGTAGTACATCGTAAGTATCTTAAAATCCACTGAACTGCTTTCCAATGTTCTTTACCAGGATTTGCCATGTATCTACTAACTGTACTGAGTACATATGATAAATCTGGACGTGAACAAACCATAGCATACATGATAGATCCCACTGCACTAGAGTATGAAACATGTGACATGTACTCAATCTCATCATCTGATTGTGGAGACAAAGCCGATGAAAGTCTCAAATGGGCTGCTAAAGGAATACTAATAGGCTTAACACTCTGCATATTGAACATGCAAAGAACTTTCTTAATGTACCCTTTTGACTTAGGTACAATTTACTTGTTTTTCTATCTCTGAGAATCTTCATACCAAATATCTTCTTTGCTAGTCCCAAATCTTTCATCTCAAATTCTTCACTTAGTTGGGCTTTGATATTTCTTATCTCTCCTTTATCTTTTGCTGCTATCAACAAGTCATCAACATAATGAAGTACATACATAAAAGAACCATCACTGTTTTTCTTAAAGTTAACACAGCTATCAAAACTACTTCTTTTAAAATCATGAGAAGTCATAAAGGAATAAAACCTCTTGTACCACTGTCTTGGTAACTGTTTCAAACCGTAAAGGGACTTTTTCAGCAAGTAAACATAGTCCTCTTTTTCTGAGACTATAAAACCCTCTGGTTGTTGCATGTAAATATCTTCTTCAAGTTCTCCATACAAAAATGTAGTTTTTACATCTAACTGCTCAAGCTCCAAATCATGTATGGCCATAATACCAAGCAAAACTCGAATCAAACTATGCTTCACAACTGGGGAGAACACATTTGTAAAGTCCACTCCTAGAATTTGACTGTAACCCTTTGCAACAAGTCTTGCTTTATATCTGGGTTCTTCAACTCCTAGAGTCACTTCTTTCTTTTTAAACACCCATTTACAACGAATAACCTTTTTACCTTTAGGAAGTTTCACAAGATCCCATGTTCTATTTTTGCGGAGTGATTCCATCTCCTCTTGCATAGCAAACATTCACTTTTCTAAGTCTTCACAGCTAACCTCCTCAGAATAATTAGACGGCTCTTGGTTTGCATCTATATCTTCAGCCACAATTAAAGCATAAGCAACTAGATCAGCTTCAGCATACTTCTTTGGAGGTTTAATTTCTCTTCTAGTTCTATTTTTGGCGATAGAGTATTGTGGTGAAGAAGCAACTCTATTCTCAATTTTTGTACTGGCTTGAGGAGTCGACTCTGTATTAATCTGATGCTTCACCTACTTTTGATTTTCTTTATTGGAAGAGTCTTTAAGAGATAAGTTAGGTAGCATAGCAGTTTCATCAAAAACAACATCTCTGCTAATCACAACTTTTCTATTTTTAGGACACCATAACTTATACCCTTTTACACCAGCTTTATAACCAAGAAAAACACATTTAATGGATTTCGGTTCCAATTTTCCATTATCAACATTAGCATACGCAGGACACCCAGAGATCTTTAAATCAGAATTAGCAGGATTACCAGATCATACCTCTTGTGGAGTCTTTTTCTCAATGGCAACGGATGGAGACCGGTTGATCAAAAAATATGCGGTAGAGGCTACTTCGGCCCAAAACGACTTTGGTAAGTTGGCATTTAACAACATACATCGAACCTTCTCCATCATCATTCCGTTCATTCGTTCTGCAACACCGTTTTGCTGTGGAGTATAATGAACTACCAAGTGTCTGACGATACCTTCTGACTTGCACAGTTTATTAAACTCATCAAACAAAACTCTAAGTCATTGTCTGTAAAAAGGTAATTTATTTGTTTTCCCGTCTATTTTTTAATCATAGTTTTCCAAGACTTAAATGCAGAAAACACATCGCTTTTCTGCTTTAGGAAGAATGCCCAAAATTTTTTGTAAAAATCATCAATAAAAGTTAGCATATAATTAGATCCACCTCTCGAAGGCACTCTTGATGCCCCCACAGATCAGAATGAATATACTCCAACGTTCCCTTCATGTTATGGATTCCTCTGGTGAATCGAACTCTCTTTTGCTTCCCAAAATGCAGTGCTCACAAAACTTCAGTTTGCAAATTTCTTGTCCATCAAGAAGTCCTCTTTTGCTCAATTTTGCCATGCCATTCTCACTCATATGCTCTAAGGGCATATGCCAAAGTTTAGTAATATCATTATCTGACAAGGAAGAGGAAGCGATAGCTGCATCACCAATAACAGTAGAACCCTACAAAACATATAACTTAGCAGTCTTTCTCTACCCATTCATCACAACGAATGAACTTTTGGAAATCTTCAAAATCTCATTTTTAACTGTGTATTTGTACCCTTTTGAATTAAGTGTACTTAACGAAATTAAATTTCTTTTCAATTCTGGAACATGTCGTACGTCACTAAGTATCCTGACAACTCCATCAAACATCTTAACTTTAATTGTTTCAACACCTACAATTTTACACGAAGCATTATTTCCACTCAAAACAACACCTTCAGACTTTTTTCGTAATTTGTAAACCAATCCCGATTCAGACTCATATGGAAGGTGCAACCCGAATCAATGATCCACTCATCACTCACTTTATTGACAGAAGCAACTAGAAGTTCACCATCGCTGTAGTCTTCTACAACATTAGCTTCATCAAAATTTTCTGGTTATTTTCCCTTTTGATTCGTAGCCTCCCTTTTGATCTTATTTTATAGCTTATAGAACTCAGATTTAATGTGCTCTTTCTTCTTGTAGAACTTACAAGTTTTACCTCTGTTTGAAGACTTCGATCTACCCTTAGATTTACCGTGAGGATTCCGTTCCTGTGTTCTTCCACGGTTATCATCAGCATTCCGATCTTGTCTCCCACAAACAATGAGACCCTCTCCCTGAGATTCGATTTTAACCACAAGATACTTCATCTTATCATACAAGGTCAAAGAATCATAAACCTCATCAACTGTGAGAGACTCGTGGCTATATAAAATCATGACTCTAAAGGTTGAATAAGACGAGGGCAACGAACAAAGTAGAATCAACCCTAGATCTTCCTTATCATACTGAACCTCCATGGCCTTCAAGTTTGAGAGAATTTCTTTAAACACTGTTAAGTGTCCGTGCACAGACGCACCTTCTTCCAAACGATGAGCATAAAGACCTTGCTTCATATGCAACTTGCTGGTTAGAGTTTTCGACATACATATTTGTTTTAGCCTCTTCCTTAATTAGCGCCATTCTTCTCCTTCATCACATCCTGCAAAATTTCGTTAGACAAATGCAGATGTAACTGTGTTAACGCTTTTCTATCCTTGCGCTTCTTCTTTCCCTCCGTCAATGTCGAAGGCATCTTATCTACCCCTAGCAAGGCTTCCTCTAAATCCATCTGTACAAGAATTGCCTGCATCTTTATCTGCCACAACGCGAATCTGGTGTTACGATCCAACAGCGGAATTTCATACTTCAAAGACGTAATTACTATGATCAAGATGAAAAACTCGAAAACTCTGATACCAATTTGTAAAAAATATAACGTCGGTAATGATAATACATCACAAAGAAAAGAGAAATAAAAATTAAAGAACACACAGATTTTACGTGGAAAACCCTTTCGAGAAACAATCACGGGCAGAGGAGAAGAAAATTTACTATCTCGTATTCGAATAATTACAAGAGGAATAGACTATGTCTATTTATAGGATTGTAAAACCATATTCTAATAGGAGTGTAGTAAGATTGAAACACCTTATTCTAATCAATATCAAATAGATGGGGTTTAATAAGGTTTAAAAACCTTTTTAAAATAAAATAAAAGAATTGTAGTTCTATAGGGATTCTTCTTTTATTTTATTTTACCATTGTATTTTATTTAAATAAGGATTCGAGTCACTAATTTTAACACTCCTAAAGAAGCCAATGTAGCTGTGCATACTCTGGTTAGGATGACGAGAGCTTTCCCTTATGGTCTGATAGCGTTACGATTGAATGTTCAGCTTATGTTTGATGGTATTGGAATAATTTTATAATTGGTTCATTTTTTTATCTAAAAAAATTGAGAAGTTTTGACTCAATTGAAAGTGATATTAATTTAATAAAATACTTAAATATGGTAATAAACACTTAAATATGATAATAGAATATGAAATAAATAATACAACTTTAGCAGCTACCAAATTCAACATTTCTAGAGATTTCTTTCAAAATCATCCATACGGCATTTGTTTATATTGTTATGGCTAGCTGTTAACAATACAAATCGTACCAACGGCATCCATACGCCATTCTTTGAACTTCATTTTTTCTTATAAAAAAAAAAAAGCTTCGATTTGATCTCTTTTAGTGAAAGAAATGGCTGAAAATCTTATGCATGCTTTACAATATAACAACTATGGCGGAGGCGCTGCTGCTTTGAAGGTAAAAATCTACTTCATTATGATGATCTATTTTGCTTGCTTTTATTTTTTTCGTACTGTTTTATCATATAAGTTTAGTTCGTTTTTTAAGTGGAGACTTCAATTAAGGTTGTTAATCTAGTGTTTATATTGATCTAAGTTTGCTCTTCGGATTCAAAATTCTATTAGTTTAACTTGTGATTGAAGAAAGCATGATTATGATTTCAATGAGTGCCCTGAGTTACTAAGGAATTGGAATTTTCTGGAACGGAAATGAACTATATGGAATTTGCTATTCGGAATTAAAATTTCACGACAAGGATATGAGATCGTGAGGTTGACTTGATCGAGAAGTTAAGGGTTGACCCTTTTTATCGTCGGATTCAAAATTTTATTTGTTAAATTTGTGATTGAAAGCATATAGATAATTTGAATGAGTACTCCGATGCACTAGGAAACTGGAATTTTCTGGAATTGAAGTAAATTAAGTATTTGCGCTTTGGAATTAAAAATTCCGAAAAAGATCTCTAACTTATCGTCGGATTCAAAATTCTATTAGTTAAAAAATTGTGATTGAAAGCACATTCTGGAACGGAAGTAAATAAGGATTTGCTCTTGTAAGAGATCTGAGACCGAGAGGTTGATAGGTTGATATGCTTTTTTTTTTTTTTAATTTAATCGGCATGCTTTATTAATACCACAAAACAAGACAAAATTGGTTGTTTGGAAAACTCCACCCACAGCAACACGAAACCACCAAAAACAAACAATTAAAACAAAAGAAATTTTTTATATGGACCTGCTTGATATAAACTTGAAAAGAAATTTTACCAGTGACTTGATGTCATAACAGCTTTGAATTTTTTGTGCTTGTTACAGCATGTTGAAGTTCCAATACCCACTCCAAATAAAGATGAAATATTGCTTAAACTGGACGCAATTAGTCTAAACCCAGTTGACTGGAAACTACAGGAAGGGGTGCTTTGCCCATTTTTACCTAGAAAATTCCCCTGCATACCTGGTTGTTTATATATTTGGTTCTTTTCACTTTTTCTGTCTTGAAATTTTCTTGAGACTTTCTTTTTGTCAATGATGTTTGAATCGGATCAGACTGGCCAATTAGACCAGAAATTGGTTAAGGTATCGATCCAAATAATGACTTTGAACAGATACGGACCAGTTGAACCGACGGTTAGATTAGAAACTAATCGAGGTATCAGTTTAGAGAATGGCTTTGAACTGGTTTAGATTGGGAACCAGTACTGACGTGTTCAACAGATTAAAAAGCCAATTGAACAGAGTTTTTTGAGTTTTTTAATTTTTTTTAATTGAACCAATTGAATTGATCAAACCAGCGAACGAGTGGTCTGGTTTCTCAAACACTAATTGTTAAGTATATCTCAAGTTACGTGAGTCTTCACAATCTGTTTTTGTTGTATTACTATGTTGAATTCCCTAGCAGGGCTTTCTAAAAAATTTACTCAGTATCTGCCAGATAATTCAACTTGTAATCTAATCTGCGTCGATTTAGATTGTGGAGTTTGCTTTAGTGGTAACTATTGATGGGAAAAAATGTGTCTCTTTAACTCAAGTAATCATTATAGGACAGAATTGATCTATTTGTTAAAGCATATCTGTCGTAACCATTTTTTTTGGCGAAACGACAAAAAGGAGGGTTCGACTTTGGGTTTTTTTAAAACATAAAAAAAAAGAGAGTCGCCACCAATCCTTTTTGATGAGGTGTGATCGGGTCACCTCATAAAACAGTTGTTTTAATAAATAGTTAGATTTATCAAAACAACGATTTTGGTCTTACGAAATCCAGAAAATGAGTTCGAAAGTCGGTTACGCACGAGGAAGGGTTAGCACCCTCGATACGCCCAAAATTGGTACCAACATGATTAATTAGTGTCTTGAGGTCGGAAGTTTGAAAAGGTTTTAAAATATGGATCCTTTAAAAGATATTAGGATATTCGAGATTTCTTTGTTCCGAGAGGGTATAAACGTCACATCCAGCACGTTAGGACATGATATTTCTAACCTTCGTAATCAAAGCTATCTCATGATTTTACGAAGTTTATCAAAAGGATGTTTAGTGATTTAGTCAACCGGAAAATCGCAACCCAGCACGTTAGGGCACTATTCCCCGACTTCCTAAATACGAAACATTGCCTTTATTTTTAAAAACCTTTAAATGGAAGGTAGCAACTTTACAAAATGCCTCGTATCGGCTCAAATCGAGAGAAGGTTCGAGTCAAAACTTGAGATTTCTTTGTCCCGAAAAGATACAAACATCACATCCAGTTCGTTAGGACGCAATGTTTTAATCTCTCGTAATCAAAGTCGTCTCGTGATTTGCAAAACTTCGTAAAAGGGATGTTAAGTAGTTTAGTTAGACGGAAAATCGCAACCCAGTACGTTAAGGCACTATTTTTCGAATTCCTAAACACGAATCATCACCTTTATTTTAAAACCTTAAAATGAAATAGAATGATTTTTAAAATTACATTTTATGTAGTATTGGTATAAAATTAGAGAGATAAACGTAGATATAAACAGAGTGAATGTAGGAGCACAAATAATAATATTATGATAATGATATCAAATTATGATAATACTATTCCGATATGAATAATACATATATAATATTAATGGTAATAGAATAACAAAATTAGTGGTGAAAATTAAATAATAAAGTAATAATGAAAAATAAGATAATGGTAATAATACAAAATAATAGCAAACTAATAATAGTAATATATATATATATATATATATATATATATATGAATATAATAATAATAGTAAGAAAGAATAGTAAAAATAATAGGTTTAATAATAATAATAATAATAATAATAATAATAATAATGATAATGGACTAATAATAGAATAATAATAATAAATAATAGTGAAATATAATAGAAATAATAAATAAAGATAATAATAATTAGTAATATTAAAAATAAAAATAAAATAATAGTAAAAATTGTAACATAATTAAAAAAAAAGGGGACTAAATTGCATTGAAAACTAAAATTTCGGGCCGAATTATAAATAAATAAATGATAGGGGACTGAATTGCAAAGCGCGCGAATAAGGTAGGGGCGAAGGGTGCAATTTTCCCATCAAATTAAACGCAGCGTGTTGAGGAGGACCGAATCGCAAAACTACGGAAATTTTAGGCCTATGTATAATAATGAAAACTTGATTTTAAGAACAAAAATGCGAGGGCCATTTTTGCAATTAGACCCAAAAACAAAACACGCGGATCCTTCTGGCGGGTCGGGTCAACACGCTGGTTATAGAGGAACGACGCTGCGTTTGAGGCCATCAATCGAGCCCCAACGACGCCGCTTTTGAAATTCAGATAAAAACCAAATTTCCTTCATTTTTTCATTTCAGCTGCTGTAAATAAAAAAAATTTCTTCTCTTCTCTGTTTTTCTCTGCGAGAGGGGGAAGGCCGGCGGGATTCCGATCGATAGCCGTCACACATGGCAAGTTGACGCCTACCAATCACCCACGGTGGCCTTTAATTTCAAACAAGGTAAGTTTTTTTTCCTTTTTTTTTTGTGTTTATTTCCTTTCTCTTTTTTAATATTTCCTACTTTATACGTGCATAAAAAGGGGGAAACAGACTCGTAAAAGGAGGAAAATAAATGAAAAATAAGAATACCTTGGGCCTCCGATCTCGATATTTTTTATACTTTGGTTCTCTGATTTTGTCTTCTTTGGTATCCTTGTTACCGATTTGTTAGTATTTTATCTCTGGTTTTCGGTTGTGATTGATTTTCTGTTTTTTGTACTTTTGTATCTGGATCTGTTATTTTCTGCTTTGAAATTTCTCGTTTTTTTATATCTCTCGAAAAAAAAAAGGTCCTTTACAACAGAATACAAATCGGCTTTTATAGCCTTTTCAAATTACTTGCTGTCACTTCTTGTTTAATGTTTCGCAGGTGCTGGTGGCCAAGTGGGAAGGGCGGTGGCGAGGGCGGTGGACAAGACGCCGTCAGACTAGTGGCTAGTCGTAAGGTCGAGGTCGGCGAGGCGGATGGCGTAACGCGCAGGTTAGGCGCTTTAGGGTTTTTCTTTTTTTGTTTATTTTCTTCTTGGGCTTTAGTGGGCTAGGTTGGTTTGGTGAGTTAATTTGGGTTTGGATTGTAATTGGTGGTGGGTCGGCAAAATGGGTCGTCTGTTGCCCTCTTTGCTCATTGTCGTAACGAGAATGGAGCAAAGACGTAAAAAGACCCATTTTGCCCGGCCTCGGTGGGCCTTAACTTCTTTAGTGCTTTTTCCTTCTGTAGCCCTATTTCGTCCATCGCATCTTGTTGTTTTGATCTGTTTCACCGTAGCATTGAGAAATGAGATTTGTAGTGATCTCTTCTATGCGACTTTAGAGATATAAAACGAAAGTGCTTTTGATCTCGCTTCGCAACTTCGTGAAGTTTGAATCATTATCTTCAATCTGATCCTTGCAAACTCAAGGATCACCAGACTGATATCTTCGATTTGCTTCCTGCAACTTCAGGAAGGTCAAATATGCTTTCTTCAATCTGATCCCAGCAAACTCGGGGATCACCAGACTGATGTCTTCGATCTGCTTCCTGCAACTTCAGGAATGTCAAATCCGTTATCTTCGATCTGCTTCTTGTAACTTCAAGAAGGTCAAATCTGCTATCTTCGATCTGCTTCTTGCAACTTCAAGAAGGTCAAATCTGCTATCTTCGATCTGCTTCTTGCAATTTCAAGAAGGTCAAATCATTATCTTCGATCCGCTTCTTGCAATTTCAAGAAGGTCAAATCGCTATCTTCAATCCGATCCCCGCAACTTCGTGGATCACTAGATCGATATCTTTGATCCGCTTCGCAACTTCGTGGAACGCAAATCGCTTTCTTCAATCTAATCCCCGCAAACTCGTGGATCACCAGATCAATCTTCGATCCGCTTCGCAACTTCGTGAACGCCAAATCGATCTCTTTGATCTCGCTCCACTGCATACTCGGGAGACGAGATCGCTCAACCGTCTTGTCCTTTTGAGGACGTAAATCAGAAATGAATACATACTTATGCCTAATGATTAGGATGCCATGAGTATGATGAGTCGAATGTTATGAGTATGATTCCTATTTAAGGTGTTATCACTTATTTGTCATCAAGGTTTTATCTTCGCTTCCCTTTCGTTGGACTGCTTTCACATGAATGGCTTGCCCTCGTGGAAATTTTGAAGTCTGCTTTAGGCCTTAGAACAGTGTCCGCTTTGACTTCTAGTGTCTTCCCGGAGTCACAACTCCTTCTTGAAGAATACTCGACTTGGCTTGTTTTAGATTCGTTTCTCAACAATTTAGGGTTTTTTGAATCTTTCCTATCGAAAATTGGCTGTCATACTTTTCTAAATGACCAAGTAACATTATTCACCCCGCCACAATTGTTTGAATCCAAGTAGGACTTTGAAGAAATGGTCTCCACTGAGACCCTTTTTCCAATGTCTTTATCTTGTGTTCGTGGAAGTTCTAAGCAAATGTTCTGTTTCGACTTCCTGTTTTATCTAGAGATTTCCAAAGTGATACGTGGAACTTCCTTTGTGAAGTCGTTAGTTCATCAATTATTGTTTCAATGCAGCATGTTTAATGATGGATAATAGTAGGTCGATTTCAAAGAGAATCAAAATGAATTTATCTATGAGACAAAGAAAATTGATTGGGGACATATCCTTCTTTTGTTTACGGAGAAAAAGAACTCAAAATTGGTAAAATAAACAACATGAATCAGACACCCTAGGCATCGCCGATTGGGACTTCTATATACAAACTTCAAGAAGACTGTTTTGAGCCTGTCATGTGTTTAGAAGACTCAAAGTATTTTATCGATGCCCCAATATGCAACGTACTTCCTCTTCTGTTGATTATAGCGCTGCAAGATCACGACGTGTTCGTTCAAAATTTGAGCCGCCCTTTTCGGGTTTTCAACTCAAAAAGCCCTTTGGTCTCAAGGTGCCCTTTTGCGGGTTTTCACCTTGGCCTCTCCGTTTTTCCGAAGTCTCAAAGTGCCCTTTGCGGTTTTCACCTTGGCCTCCTCCATTTCAAGCAAAGTATCTTTTCATCAGATCTCGAGTTCACGGGATTAGGCAAGCTTTTCCGTCCATCTCGGTCGAGAATCGATGCACCTCCCGAGAAAGCTTTCTTTACCACATACGGTCCTTCCCGCCGGCATCCATTTCCTCTGTGATCCTTTTGTATGGGAAGGATCTTTTTCAACACGAGGTCCCTTCGTGGAATTCCTCACGAACCTTTTGTTGTAAGCTCGCATCATTCGCTTTTGGTACATCTCGACCATGACGGATAGCCCTCAATCTTTTTCTTCAATTAAGTTTAACCATCATACCGAGCTCGGATCCATTCACCGCCCGCCTTCACTTCCGACAATACTCAAGAGAAGGTATTTCCACTTCAATAGGTAGAACCGCCCATCCCATAGACCAATGAGAAAGGCGTTGCCCAAGAGAGGTTCGAACTGACGTTCGGTAAGCATAGAGTGCGAACGGTAATTTTCATGCCAATCCTTGTAAGTCTCAGTCATCTTCTCCACTATCCTTTTGATGTTTTTGTTGGTCGCTTCCTTTGCCCCATTCATTTTTGGACGACACGGGACTAATTGTGGTGTTTAATATTGAATTGGTACGCAAACTCCCGCTATCGTCATCGTTGTTTAGGTTCAGGCGTTGTCCGATATGATCTTCTCGTGCATTCCATATCGACAAATAATCTCTTTCTTCAAGAACCGACCGATCACGACTTGGTGACGTTAGCATACGAGGCGCTTCTACCCACTTGGTGAAGTAGTCAATGACCACAAAGATGAATCGATGCCCATTCGATACCTTCGGAGATATTGGCCCAATGACGCCCATGCCCCACATGGAAAATGGCCATGGAGAAGTCATAACATGTAAAGGTGACGGGGGTACGTGAATCTTGTCTCCATAAATCTGGCATTTATGACATTTTTTGGCATAGTTGATACAGTCTCCCTCCATGGTGGACCAATAATATCCGAACCTCATTATTTGCCTGGCCATTGTGAAACCATTAACGTGAGTTCCACAGACACCTTCATGGACTTCTTCTAGGATTAATTTAGCTTCTACAAGCGCCCACACACCTCAACAAAGACTTGATCCTTCCTTTTCTTGTATAAGACTTCTCCATCCACGACGTAATCGCAGCTAATCTCCTCAACGTCTTTTTTCATTCTCGTTGGCTTGATCGTGGTACTCACGATTCTTCACATACCGCAATATATCGTGGTACCATGGTGGGCCGCTTTTCCTTCTTCCTCGACATTGTAGCAATGGGTGGGTCTTGATGAATGCTCATTCGTATTGGCTTCATATCTTCGCTTTCATTTATTCGGACCATGGAAGCTGGTGGCGAGCATCGACCATCCGATTTTCGTCCCTAGGCAAGTAATTGAAAGTGATATCATCGAACTCTTTGACAAGTTCCTCGGCCAATCTTTTATAGATAACTAATTTTGGATCCTCGGTTTCCCATTCTCCTTTGAGTTGATAGATTACTGTATGGAATCTCCATAGACTTCTAATACCCTAATTTTGAATTCGATAGCGGGAGCCCCATGATGCAAGCTTCATATTCACCATATTATTAGTGTAATCAAATCTAGTTTGCAAGTGAATGGATAATGGTCTCCTTTTAGGGATATCAGATCGCCTAATTCCATTGCCCACGGCATTTGATGCCCCGTCAAAATTTAGTTTCCAAGGATGGTCTTCGGAGGTACCTTCTTTAATGTCTGCCACGTACATCAAGTCCTCATTAGGAAAATCAAAATCTAAGGGCTCATAGTCTTCAAGGGCTCTACTGGCTAGAAAGTCTGCTATCGCGCTCCCTTTTACCGCCTTTTGGTTTACATAAACGATGTCAAATTCGTAGCGGGATCGCCACCGCCATCCTTCCATTCAAGGCGGAGATTCCATCATATACTTAAGGATCTAGCTTTGAGATGAGCCATGTCGTGTGATACAAAGATGTATTGCCTCAACCTTCGAGTTGTCCAAATCAAGGCACAACATAATTTCTCGATTGGTGGGTACCTCATTTCACATGCGGTGAATTTTTTATCGAGGTAGTATATTGCTTTTCTTTCTTCCCGATTCATCATGTTGGCCCAAAGACGCATCCCATCGAATTATCAAATACTGTTAGATAAAGGATGAGGGGTTTGTCTGGTTGAGGCGGCATTAATACCGGGGCCTGAGATAGATATTGTTTCACCTTTTCGAAGGTCTTTTGGCATTCTTCATCCCACGTGCATGGGTTGTGCTTCTTGAGGAGACGAAATATGGGGTCACATCTCTCTGGGGCCAGAAATGAACCGAAGCGATATAATTCACCTCCCTAAGAAACCTCTAACTTCTTTTGGGTACGTGGTGGAGGTAATTCTTGTATGGCTCTAACTTTATCCGGTCAACCTCAATCCTTTTTCATCGACTATGAACCCGAGCAACCTCCCTTGACCGAGCTCAAGGTACACTTTGACGAGTTAAGCTTTAATCGGAATTTTCTCGACCTCAAGAACAATTTTCTCAAGACCGCACATGCTTTTCTTCGCTCGATTTGGCGATCATATCGCCGACGTAAACCTCAATTTCCCTGCATCATGTCATGGAATAAGGTTACCATGGCTCTCCGATATGTCGCTACCGTG
This sequence comes from Gossypium rotundifolium, assembly GCA_025506655.1. Taxonomy (NCBI): domain Eukaryota; kingdom Viridiplantae; phylum Streptophyta; class Magnoliopsida; order Malvales; family Malvaceae; genus Gossypium; species Gossypium rotundifolium. The sequence continues at coordinate 25,415,731 of CP106728.1, forward strand.
CATTTTTTAGCCCAAATGGCATTACCTTGTAGCAAAATGTTCCCCATGGTTATAAACGTTGTCTTGTCCATGTCCTCTGGATGCATTTTTATTTGGTTGTACCCAGAAACCGGCCCATGAAGGAGAACAACGAATATCCTGCCGTATTGTCTACTAAAGTGTCGATGTGAGGCAAAATTATCCTTGGCTGGCCTTGTTCAGTCTCTCGTAGTCCACGCACATTCGTACCTTCCGTCTTTCTTGGGGACGGGGACAACGTTAGCCACCCAATCCGAGTACTTGACCACTTGTAAGAACCCGTCATTAAACTGCTTTCGACTTCTTCTTTTATTTTTAACAAGACGTCCGGCCGCATTCTTCTGAGCTTCATTGGACTGGCTTGCATTCTTCTTTTATGGGCGAAGTATTGCAATATCGATTACAGTCCGGGCATATCTTGGTACGACCATGCGAACACATCCTTAAATTCATGGAGTAATTCGATGAGACTCACCGGTTTCGCAGATTGCTCCAATATTCACCTCTTGCCCTCTCCTAGGTTCACCGCTTCTACCGACTCTTTATGGGGTATGATCTGCTTTTCTTCTTGCTCTACCATTCTCAACAAATCTGAGGCAAGTCGATTCATGTCATTTCCAAAGTCCCGAGATTCCTCTAAACACATGTCTTGCTCAAAGCGCACCTCCTAATCAGAGTATCATAACTCATATCATTGATGTCTAGAGACCTATAATGGGTATCAAGGGTGTACAAAGAACAAATGAATTTGAGGATAATTATTCACATGATATGAATGAGAACAAAGAATAAATGGTAAAAATGTAAAATAAGAGGATATTTAGTAGTATTAAAGATGCATTTCATTAAAACAAAATGTCGAACATGAGCCTATTTCACAAAAGAAATCTCATTGTTTCTAGGCTTAAAAACAACAAGAGTGTTCGAATATTACTCACAGTAATCTCTAAATACTACGGAAATTCCTCTGCAATTCAATTGTCTAACGTGCTTCTGTGTTCATATGGGCGGATGCCCATGACGATCGCTCCTCATCCTCATGGCATTGATGTGCGGACATTCCCTAGGAGATTCTCTTCCTGTAAATCATTCCTCCGTAAGGTGCGAGATATGTGGGGAATGTCATCTGTTCCCATTTAGCGTCTTCTCCATTCACTTGGCCTTTCTCCTTTTTGTTTCTTTTCCATCTCCTTCTTTATTTGTTTAGCATCCGGTTTGAAACCTAAACCAAAGCGATCTCTTTTTCCTTCAAAGATTTGGCTCGGACTTTCCTTGGAGATATTTACCCAATCCTTTTCCGGTAGGGCCCTTTTCCCATCATCATTTGCAATCCCATCCTGGTAGTCTTGGATAGTTTAGGCATCGAGATTTTATTTCCTTCCGAAATGAAAGTCGATTCACGAACTCTAAGGATCGAAAGGAACATTCAATGGTTTCCTCATTCGTTTCTAGGTATGGCGCTTCATTGGTAACAGTTGCTATGATATCTTCTTCAGCGTTTATAGTTACCAGCCGATTTTTGTTACCAATTTCAATTTCTGGTGCAAAGGACGATGCAATGAATCCAAGGCCTCCCTTAAAGTTTAAGAAGGCTTGATATCCATGACCGTAAAGTCTACCTCATATGTATTAGGTCCGATCAATAATGGTATGTCTATTCTCCCCATCACTCTTCTTTCGGGTGCCGTCAAATGCTCTCACTATGTTTTGGCAGGATTTCATATGAGAACTATCTATCGGCAACCTCTTGAGCGTGGCTAGTGGTAAGACATTTAATGCTGACCCATTATCTATTAACACACTTGGCAAGGTGTACCCCTTGCAACGGGTGGTTATGTGCAAGGCCTTCGTCGATCCCATGCCTCCCGGAGGGATTTCGTCATCGCTGAAGTAGATGAAATTATCAGCATTTATGTTACTAACCAGACGATCCAACTTGTTGACGGATATATCTTTAGTAACATAGGTCTCACTTAGCACTTTCATTAATGCTTCACGGTGCACTTCAGAGCTTAGAAGTAGTGCTAACACAGAGATACGGGTGGTTGTGCATGCGCTTGTTCCACTACATCAGATTCATTGTGTTTCAAGAATTTTAAAAATTCTTTAGCCTCCTCCTCTTTTACGGGTTCATTGATAACGGCTTTGGGTTCTTTTTCCTGCCCAATCGACACGGTCTTCGATTTGCTTTCTATTCTCTTACTTTCGTGGTCATAACGCTTCCACTACGCCAGATAGGAACCTTCGTTCTTGACTTCCTCCAAGTACTAGTGGAACCTTGCGCCCCGGTATTGTCACATTGCGCTTATAATTCCAAGGCACCCTTTACTATCTTTGTAAGGAAAAGAAGCAGGTTTCTGAATTGTGATTTTTGGTCTTCCCTGTGCTCCGCCCTCTGTGTTCCGCGAAATGATGATTCTCGGGTAATTAACTCTGGGTTTTGTCAAATCTTCTTCGATCGCGCATACCTCCTCTTCCTCTTCTCCTTCTTCATAAAACTCCAGTTCTTTGTTGTCCATGAGGCCTTGCACCAAAATTTTAAACTCGACACATTCTTGGATCTCGCCCCTCGTCTTATGGAATTTGCGGCAATTCTTCATATGTCTTTTGCTTCTCGTAGAATCGACTCTCATCAATCCTCTTTTGCCATTTCCTTCCAGACTATTTGCAATGGGATCTTCACTTTGGTGACATCCTCTTGATCTTTCTCACAACTGCTCACCGATCGCGTTCACCCCTTTATCCTCGCTGATTGGGCAATGGGTTCCCTTTCTTACCAAGTCATTAAGCTATAACACCCATTTTGATTAGCCTCGACTACCTTTTTGAAGGCGAGGCAATTCTCATCGAATGCCCCTATATAATAAGCTGGTTGGCAGGTCTCTTTTAAAATTTTAATTACTTTATATTTATAAAGGGGCTCGATGATCGGTGGTCACCGTCTAATAGAAGAGTGTCTATGTCTTAGAATTCGGAAAAACTTTTGGTGGCACAAAAAATGAAGGGTGCTTTCAACGATATTAGTGATTTAGCGGAAGATTTAGCAATAAGTTGGACTTCTATTAATGAATATACTAATGAATAAGTAGTTGATCTTGTAGAAGTAGAAATAAAAGAAATAAATAATAAAATAATTGAGCTTTTTAGAGCCTAATAAATTTATTACGAAATTCAACCAAAATTATTAAATTTAAAAGACTTCTCAATTCCAAAAGATTGGAATATATGTTATCTAAAGATAAGTTATATTTTAAAAAAACAAACTAATTTGATTACTAATATAAATGATAATTTAGTTTTACCTCTAACTTTAGGTTTTTTAATTTTAATTACTTTATATTTATAACAGACCGTCTAATAGAAGAGTGTCTATGTCTTAGAATTCGGGTCAGACAAAAATTCTGATATTAGTGATTTAGCGAAGATTTAGCAATAAGTTGGACTTCTATTAATGAATATACTAATCGTAGAAGTAGAAATAAAAGAAATAAATAATAAAATAATTGAGCTTTTTGAGCCTAATAAATTTATTACGAAATTCAACCAAAATTATTAAATTTAAAAGACTTCTCAATTCCAAAAGATTGGATGATAGAAAAACCAATAATGCAAGTACTTCTAAACCAAGTAAGTACTATTGAATATATGTTATCTAAAGATAAGTTATATTTTAAAAATAATTTGATTACTAATATAAATGATAATTTAGTTTTACCCTTTAATTCTCAACTAGAGGAAGACGAGGATAATGTAAGTACTTCTACACCAATAGGTATGAAAATAATTCATATTCCTATTTTTCAATAATTCATATTCTATTTTTCCTACTACACCTAGTAGAAATTCTAAAAACACTAGAATGGAAGATATACAATTTTCAATAGAAGATATTATTAAACCACAAAAAAATACATACATTAAAATTACATTACATAATAAAGAATATAAATTATATTCTTTACATGCTTTATTAGATACGGAGCTACAACTAGGAGTTGTAGAAAGAATGCTATTCTTGAAGAAAATTGGAAACACAGTAAAAAGACAATAAAATTAATGGGATAAATGGTAATAAAATTACTATTTATTATAAAGCAAAAATATACCAATCTACATTAATAATACTAAATTTATAATTTCAAAAATATTATGTTTTCTTGATATGAATGGTGATATTTTACTTGGAAATAATTTTATAAATCAATATTTACCATTTACTATTAATAAAAAATCAGTTTCATTATCCATAGAAAAAAACTTCTATAGAAATACCATTAGTAGAAAATCCTAAATTTATTTGTACTAATGATTGCTGATTTTTTTAGTAGGCCTTATCGATAGAGGTAAAAAACCTCTAGAAATAGTTGGAGAATAGACAACCGTCCACAAAAAAACCCAACAAAGGGAAAACAATGAATCCTAAACAAGGATTTATTATTGCACTTGCTCAAGTACTATTTTATCCTAATCAGGGATATTATGTACCATATCCAATGGTAAGCCAACCATTTGAAACACAATCACCAAACCCGGTGAGTTATTTTAATTTTTCTCAAGATCCTTATTCAGTATATCAAAAAAGCTATGCTGAAATTATAAAAGAAACAGAAAATTTGTTGAAAAAACAACAAATTCCTGAAATTTCTGAAATAAAAGATTTTTATAATTCAGGTTTACCTTTAGAATATTATAATTTTATAAACAAAATATGGAAAACTCATATTACTGAACAAAGAGCAAGCTTTAGAAGAGCTCTTACACAATTTTTAAATTTCTTAGTTGAAAAACAACTAAAGAAAATGAATCTAATGATTTATTACTAAAATCCATTTTATATAGAGATTTGGACGAGATCTTAAAAGAATATATGGATATTAAGGAGATAAATAATCTTTTGATATATTCTAATATTTTATTAATAAAGGAACAAACAATCCTATTATTAATAAAATGTTTAGAATATGTCTATATAATAAATGTAGATAAATTCTACCACAAGATATTTTTCAAAAATAAATAGAGCTATTTGCAACCAAGAAGCTCAAAATAAAGAAACTTTTTCAAAATACTTTTTACAAGCTTATGGTTTTACTAATAATATAGGAGAACAATTTCCTACTATCAAATTCAGGCTTGATCATAAACTATTTGATATAACAAGTATTGAACGGGGATATGTTAAAGAAATAACAATCCAAAATCTTTCTTTTCATTTATTAAAAGATTTTTCTGCTATAGTAAAATCTAGATTAATAAATTTTACTAATATTGATGATTTTGTCTATTATTTTCATATAGAAATAAATAGTTTTATTGGTATTCTTGAAAAGAAAAATTTTATCAGCCATATCAAATTTGGACTATTCGTACAATGCTTTGAGGAATATCCCTCTCAGCAATAAATGAAGATAATCAATACTTGACAAAAACCATTGACAAGTGTTATAATGATTTTTCTAATAACCTGAGGATATTTTTTCTTAATCCTCTTTATCTTATCTTTAGTAAATAATGGGATTTCTGTTAATCCGCCTTTAGTATCCTTAGCGACTGTGTTACCGCTAATTTTTTTTATATGTCTTTGTGACCATATTTTAAACTTACATATTCTTTAAATTTCTTCTTTAAAAATATGATTTTTATTAATTTTTCTATTATATCATCAGAAAAGTCTGTTTTTCTCCAATTAAATTTCCTAATTTAATATCCTGTTGTTCAAATTTAGAAATTTCTTCTAATTGATTATTAGAATTGCTTCCTGACATAAAAATATATTCTTTAGAATCAGACGACTACTTTTGAGATATTAATTCGTATAATATTTCAGTAGGATTTATTTCCTCACTAAAATATATTTCTAAATCATGTTCTTCAAGACTTTTAATCATTTTTTTAGCATTTTTTCCTTTGTTAGGACAATTTGTTGCTACGTGACCTTCTTCATCACATATAAAACATTTACATATTTATTTTTAGTATTATTAAAAGTTTTTCTCCTAATAAATTTTTCTTTTTATTATTATTATTACGAGTATAATTTTTATTCTGGTTTCCATCCAGCTAATTTATATTTTTTGTGTTTTTATAGGTTTTTGGACGTATAGGATTACATCCAAACTCCCATTCATTTTCTAACATCTTTATACAATATTTATGACTTAATTTATTCTTGACTTGTTTAGCGACTTTACTTTGTAAACAATATAATATTATTCTTTCTGCAGCAAAATTAATTCTATTACCTATAGAATCTATATTTTCTAAATCCATTCCATATCATTACTATATTTTACGATAAAAGAAGCATATTTATTTATGTAAATTTCATCCCAATGTGGTGGTAATTTATAAAATATTGGTTTTTCCAAAAGTCTATACTATCATTTTTAACTTTTGATATTCATGAAGAAATTTTTAGAAAATTCTTCTAAATATCTTATATCACATAATTTTAATTTTGATAGAATATCATTGGATTGACTATCCCGATCTTTTTATTAGTGTAACCACAAAATTACTTTTAGAATTGAAGTTAACCCTTTTCATAAATCTTTAGGAGTACTTATTTGATTAATAAGTTGACCCTTCTATTCTTTTCCTTTGTTGGATTCTTCCTAACGTCTAAGAAATTGTAGAACATCTCCTTGGAATGTTCCTACAAAATAATTTAAAAATTTTTCTTTTGATCAAACTGTACTGTTGTTGTTTACAACAATAGTTATTGATTGTGCCCAATCATCTATGGTTTTTTATAGTCTGATAAATGAATATTAGTTAAGTCTAAATATACTCCTCCTTGAGCAACATTTCTTTTATTTAAATCATCAACCTTATAAGGTATAGGTGTAGGTTGACTAGTTTCTCCTGGGTTTTCAGATTTGATTTCATTAGCAGCTATAATTTCTCTTTGATTACCTAATATTCTTGTTGTGTTTTCAACATTTTCATAATTTTTATTAATAAATCTCAGATAATCATCTGTTTGAAGATCTGAATCTATTTTCCTTTTACCATAAGGATCTTGTTTATCAATTTCCCTAGGTTTCGGTATTTCATAATCACATGGATCTGTTTGTTCAGTATCCATGGGTTCTGGAATTTCTATATTTTCATCTTCTTCTGTTGAAGTGTTTTCTTCATCAGAATTATGACTAGTAACATTTATATCTACATTAGAATTATTAGAACTACTACTACTTTCTGTTGTATCATAATTTAACATATAGTGATAATTGTATTTTGTAAATAGATCTTTATGTTTTTCATAAAGTTCTTCTTTTAATTTTAAATATTCTATTTGCTCATTTTGTCTTCTATTTTAGAAAATTGGTTTTTCCAATGTTCTATAAGAGTTTTATAAGATTCAAAATTATATTTTTCTTGTTTTTAAATTTTTCTTTTTTTTTCTTTTTATTATTATAGGTAGAAGATTCATCCGAGAATCGTCTTCATCCGATAAAGCTAATATTACATTACTATTACCATAATATAAAGGACCTAAATCTAAATTTGAATCTATACTTTTATTATTAATAACTTGATCTAATTTATTATTAACATCTGATAAAAGTTCTTTAGATATGTTGTTGTGATTATTGATGGTAATTTTTGGTACCCTCTTGTTATGGAAGATTTGATATCTCAATTTTTTTTTTTTTTTTTTTTTTGCAGCTAGTGATATAGCAGGAGAAGTCGTAAAGGTTGGACCAGGAGTTACAAATTTCAAAGCTAGGGATAAAGTTGTAGCTACGCTTCATCATTTTGTAAGTTCTCGTTCTTATTCTTAATCCCCCCTCCCCAAGTCAGCATAAAAAGTCTGGCCTGTAGGCTTAGTTTTTAGAATCAGATAGGTGGTTGAACTGATGATACCACCATTTTGATTAAACAATCAATTAAAAATATATAAAATATAAAATCTAGTTTAAGCGGTCCAACCAGTCTGTATTGATTCCTGAGTCAAAAGGTTCAAAGTCTTCTTCCGGATAAGTACTCTAGCTGGATCTTGGTCCAACGGTCGGATCGGCTAGTCTAATCTGGTTCAAACAATCTTGCCGGCATGTCATTAATCATTCTGAGAACAATCAGAAAGGACATTTCTTCTTGAAGAGTGGAAGAATCACCAGTATTTTACTAGCTTAATGAATCACATTTGAAAAATAGTCAATGATATTTATATTTTTGGTATTAGCTCGAGTAATTAATTGGGCGTTGAGCTTGGGAGGACTTCAGGCAACAATTCTTGAGGTAAAATATGGATCTCCTCATGGCCAAAAGATCAACTTTTGAATCCAACAATGATGGAATGCGCGTAAATTGTAGCCCCATAAAAAGAAATTCTAAGGACTGGTGCTACATTTTTTTGCTCTAATAAACCATGTTGGTCTTCCAATGAGTGATCTTGATTAGCTTAGTCATGAGAACCGCTTAGCATTGACCTGGTTGCCTGTTTGGATTAATCGGGATCGTGTTTAGACTGCAACCATCCTTTGTCTATGTGACTATCATTACTCTCATTATATGGCCATTTGGCTGAGAGAAACCTAGATATCCTTACTGCAGTCCAGTGGTTCAGTGAGTTTATCTTCTATTCATATTATCAATGATTCAGTATCAGTTATGTCGATTGCTATGACTATATTCTATAATGAATTATATTTACAATGATAGACCGGAGGTGGACTAGCTGAATATGCTGTGGCTAAGGAGAATCTGACAGTTGCAAGGCCACCAGAAGTATCAGCTGCCGAAGGTGCAGGTTTGCCTGTTGCTGGTCTCACAGCTCACCAGGCACTCACCCAGGCAGCTGGGGTCAAGCTTGACGGAAGTGGCCAGCAAGTAAACCTCTTAATTACTGCTGCTTCAGGTGGTGTAGGTCATTACGCAGTTCAACTAGCAAAGCTTGGAAACACACATGTAACAGCCACTTGTGGGGCTCGTAATCTGGATTTTGTCAAACGCCTTGGAGCAGACGAGGTTCTTGACTACAAGACTCCAGACGGGGCGGCTCTGAAAAGCCCTTCAGGTCGCAAATATGATGCAGTGATCCACTGTGCAGCAGGCATTCCTTGGTTTACCTTTGAACCTAATCTAAGTTCAAATGGGAAGGTAATCGATATAACCCCTGGTCCTAGTTGTCGAAACCATTTTTAAAATTGGTTAAAAATGGGGATCGACTTTTAAAACGAAAATAGTAGTTGCCACCAATCCCTTTTTACTTTGGTGTGATTGGATCACCTTATAAAACGTTTCATTTCAAAACATTGATTTTTGTCTACAAAATATTAGAAAATCGGTTCGGGAGTCGGTTACGTACGAGGAAGGATTAGCACCTTCGTAACGCCCAAAATTTGGTACATAATCGATAAAATCATGTCCGAATGTTGAAAATAAAAATTTTAAATTATGATCCTTTTATTAGAAAACCAAGACTTAACTATTTCAAAGAAATAAAATGTTATATCCAGTAAGTTAAGATATAACACCTCACGACTTCGAAACTCGGCTCACCTTTAATTTAGAAAATTTCTATATCGAGACGCAAAACATCATATCCAGTAAGTTAAGATGCAATGTTTTGAATTCTCAAGAATAGGTTTTTTATTTAAAATTTATAAATTTCTATTTAAAAGAAAAGGGGATATTTAATACTTTAAGTTCTACGAGAAAAATCGAAACCCAGTAAGTTAGGGCACGATTTTCTTGAAGTTCCCAAGTATCACATATCACCGTTTTTTTTTTTTAAAAAAAAAGCTTTAAATAAAATATTTTAATTCAAAGGGTATTTTTATAAAAAATGGTTTAAGCATTACAACATACATAGCAATTCTATATAATTACAAATTATACTAATAAATAAAAGAATATATCATGAATATATAATGAACTATGCTAAACCCTAATAAACGATCTAAAGAGTAAAAATAAATAAATATGTAATTTAGACTCTAAATAATCATTACAACAAAGCAAAATAAATAAAAACAAAAAATGATAATTTGTAAAACAATTAATATGTATAACAATATAAAAATTTATAAAATATTATAATAAATATATAACTTAATACATATAAAAGATAATACATAATAATATATATAATAATTTTGAATAAAGATATTTTCAAAAATATAATATAAATAATATATGTGAAACATGTTATAAAATATAAATAAATTTTATACAAAATAAAATTTTTAAAAATAATATATGATATAATATAATACTATGTAATATAAAAATTTTAAAACATATAATATAGTAATTAATACATAAAAATAATATGTATTGAAAATAATTTTGAGCTAAATAAAATAATAAATAATAATCATTTAATATATAAAATATATATATTTATACTATTAATATATTAATATATAAATAATAAAGAAAATAATATAGACAATTTAATACAATAAAATAATTTAATACAATATTAAAAAATAAAAAACAAAGAAAATAGGGTTAAAATAATAATTAAGCTCTTTTTTAAAAAGCAGCGTCGTTCGATTTTTACCTTTAAAGCGCCTGTGGATTCAATTGAAATAAAATAATAGTTTTGGGGCCAAATTAAAAATAAAAAGAACTTAAATTGAATGGAATCAAAAATAATAAAAATGCGGGAGGACCAATTCCGCAAATAGACCATTGACAAAAAACACACGGGTCTTTTAGTCCATCAGGTTGAGTTCGGGTCGTAGACCTTTAAACGACGTCGTTTTATGCTTATTGGCTTAAGCAAAAACGGCGTCATTTCTTAAGCACTATATATGCCAATTTTTCAGCCAAAATTCATTTGTGCGCCCAGTTTTTTTTTAAAAAAAAACTTTAAAATGCTCTCGAGAGATCCTTCATCCCTCTGTCGGAGCTCGGTCGACGAGCTTCTGAACCATGTGCTACACGCACCTTACGTGCCGTTGCCTACGGCGGCACACAGGTAAAATCCTCACCCTTTTTATTCGTTTTCTTTTTAACAGTTTTTATATAAAAAATGTAAGTTTAAAAGAAAAAAAACATAAAATAACACTGAAAATCACCTCATAAAAAAAACTTTGTATTCTATTTTGGTATCTTTTCGATATATATTTCTCTGTCTCGGTGTGTTTTTCTGTATTCTGAAAAAATTGTGTTCCCCCTATTTACAAGCTTTTGTAAGGCTTTTATAGCCTTCAAAATAAAAAATAAAAAAGGAAATAAAACTTGTTGCCATTTTAACTGCGCCTTGTTTCCTTTCTTTTGCAGGTGACGAGGATTCTGGTGATGGCTGAGGCGGGGTTCATACGCGTTGATGACGGCGTGACCGAGGCCTGGGTGCAAGGAGTCCATTGCGGCGTGACATTTGGGATACTAGCTTGCGGAGCCTAGGGTTTCCAGAAACCCTAGGCTTCTACTAAGGCTACTTATCTTTTGGGCATTTTTGGGCCGTGTAATTTAGGTCTGGTCTGTTTAGAGGGTTTGTCTGGTCTGTTTAGAGGGTTTGTTTGGGTCTAGTAGGTGGTCTGGGTAGGATTTGGGCTAGCGGGTTAGGTTTGGGTAGTGGTTTAATATTTGGGCCTCTAGACTAGGTTATTTTGTAACAGGATATTTTTTTTTAAAAATATGGACATTTATTATTTATTATTTTTTATTTTGTTTCGTTTTCTAAATGGGCCCGGGCAAAATTGGATACTTACAACTGCCCCTCTTTGTTTATTGTTGTGTAACGAGAATTGAGCAAAGACTATAAAAGGACCAATTTTGCCCGGTCTTGGCTGAGCCTCGACTTGTTGATCCTCGTCTTCTTCAAATGGCTCTAACTCCACTGCAACTTGAACAGTATTGGAACTTCAATAAGTTTGATAGCTTCAATCTGTTTCACTGCAACTTCATGAAGGTAGTATCCACTATCTTTTGATCTGCTCCACTGCAAACTCAGGGAGACAAGATCTGATGTTTTCGATCTGCTTCTTGCAACTTCAAGAATGCCAGATCTGCTATTTTAATTTGCTCCCTGCAATTTCAGGGATTGCCAGACTAATGTCCTTGATTTGCTTCATGCAACCTCAGGAATTGCTAAATCTGCTATCTTCAATCTGCTCCCTGCAAACTCAGGGATTGCCAGACTGATGTCTTCGATTTATTTCCTGCAAACTCAGGAATTGCCAGATATGCTATCTTCAATCTGCTCCCTGCAAACTCAGGGATTGCCAAACTGATGTCTTCGATCTGCTTCTTGCAAACTCAGGAATTGCCAGATATGCTATCTTCAATCTGCTCCTACAAACTTAGGGATTGCCAGACTGATGTCTTTGATCTGCTTCCTATAAACTTAGGAATTTCCAGATATGCTATCTTCAATCTGCTCCCTGCAAACTCAGGGATTGCCAGACTGATGTCTTCGATCTGCTTCCTGCAAACTCAAGAATTGCCAAATCTGCTATCTTCAATCTGCTCCCTACAAACTCAAGGATTGCCAGACTGATGTCTTCGATCTGCTTCCTGCAACTTCAGGAATTGCCAAATTTGCTGTTTTAATCTGCTCCCTGCAATCAGGGATCGCCAGATTAATGTCTTCGACTTTGCTACATTATCCTTTAGAGGATATAACTTGTAGAATAGGTATATGCTTATGTCCAATAATTAGGATGCTTTGATCAAAATGCATCAAATGCCCCTAATTAGACATGCCATGATATATGAATATGAAAATGTTATGAAGATGAAACCTATTTCAAGTGTCATCACTCATTTATCCGTCAAGGTTTCATCTTCATTCAAATAATTTGTCTCATGGTAACTTTGAGTCCTCTTCACTTGAACCTTGGGACATGAAGTTGGTATTTTCCACTGCAACTTCAGGGGAATAACATTTGGTTTCTTCTATTTTTCTGTTACCACTTAGAGGTACAAAACTTGTATCACTTTCAATCAATTTGATTTGTTACACCATTCCCTGGGTGTAATAACCAGCTGTATGAATGTAGGGTATCTCGACAATGATCTCCTTTACACTTGGATTGACCTTGTTCGTCATTTACCGATATGATATCACAAACAAAATTGTTTTATCCAATAAGAATTTGGAGAGATAGTCATTTTTCAATGTTTCCAGCCCTTAGGCTTGGTGAGTTCTGAACAATAGTCATGTTTTAGATTCCTCATATTAGTTAGAAGCTTCTAGAGTAATATGCAAAACTCTTTTTATGAAAGTGTTATTAGTCCATAAATTGTTATTTCAATATAAAATGCCAAAAAGGTCACAAAAATGGACGAGAAAGAAATTAGTCGGGAGCATAGCTCAGAAAAATAATTTAATCAAAGATAACCCAAGCAATAAAATAAAATTGATTTGGGTGTATCTCAAAAAGAATAAGGCAATCAAAGATAACAAATTCAAAAATGGGTAAGATAGAAGCTAGGTGTCCCAGATATCGCAGCCTGAGCTTCTCTGTTCGAACTTCTTGAGGACCATTTTAAGCTCAATATGTGTTTAGGGGATCCGGAGTACTTTGTCGATGCCCCAAGACGTATCATACTTCCTCATTGCTAATTTAGACGTAGCAAGACTACTGTACACCCCGCTTCTTGGTCAAAATTTGAGCCGCCCTTTTCGAGTTTTCAACTCAAATCCCCTTTGGTCTCAAAGCCCTTAGTGGGTTTTCGCCTTGGCCTCTCATCTTTTCTTTTTTTCTTCTTTTTTTTTGAATATTCAATCTCAAGGCACCCTTTGCGGGTTTTCACCTTGGTTTTTCCTCTTTCAGGTCAAATATTTCCTGACTGAACCTGAATTTGCCGGATTGGGCAAGTCTTCATCACCTGTCTCGGTCAATATCAATGTTCTTCCAGAACATGTCTTCTTTGGCATCTGCTTTCCTCTAAAATCATTTTATAAAAGAAATATCTTTTTCAACATCAAGTTTCCTCGTGGAATTCTCTAGGACAAACCTCTTTTTCATAAACTTGTATCATCTGATCGTGATGGATAACTTTAACCTTTTTTGCAACTAGGTTCAATTAGCAAAATGCTTTAATTCCATAAATCAATGGGTAAAATGTTGTCCCAGCAAAGGTTCTGGCCAACGTTCAATAATCGTAGACAATAGTGGTAGCTTCTTATGCCAATCTTTACAAGTCTTAACCATTTTTTTGGCGACTTTTGTTGCACTGTGATATGCTACATGATCTTTGGACAAACTGTAAACTTTGACTTTGTACAATTATTTAAACGCTATCCTTTATGGCATTCTGCTAGCATTTGATCCTTTTTTTTGGCGATTTGATGGCTATCGACTTTGTAACATTGACATATGAAGCTACTTCCACCCTCTTAGCGAAATAAACGATGACCATGACGGTGAGTCAATGTCAACTAGAAGCGTTTGACGAGATTGGCCCTATAATATCCATGCCCCACATATAGAAAATTCTGTGAAGAAAATAGAAGAGTCACATGAATCTCGTCTTCTTTAGTATTTGCGGTATGACTGATGCAATCCCCTTCCATGGTGGATCAACAGTGCCCGATCCTCTTGTTTAGCCTGCGTCTTAGTAGTCCAGACATGTTCTGATATAATCGTGCAAAAACATCTTTGAATTCTTGAAAACAACTCAATGATGTCTTGCCTTATTTTTGTGGTGAGCTGGGCTTTGATCTTCACCCATTTTCTAGGCTCTTAATATCCAATGACCCTTTGTAGAGTAAGGTCTATTTTTCATCTTGTTCTACCATCCTTAACAAATCAGAAGGTAAATCTCTATCATTTTCAAAGTCTTGAGATCCCTAAACCCAAATCTCATTCAAAAAGGGAGTCAGTAACAATGTCGCTCATATCGTTGATATTTGGGTACCTAGGTACGAAGGCAAACATATTCAAATAATAAATGATTTTAAAGATGATTATTTTTATGGTATGGTCATGAATAAAGAATGAAATAATATGGTAAAAGAATATACGGAGTATGAAATGGAAATAAATAAAGAATATTTGCTTAAAAAATGCATTTCATTGAAATAAAGTTTCGGACACAAGCATATTTCACAAAAGGGGTTTTATTGCCTCTAGGCTTTAAGGCAACAAGCATGTTTTGCACATTACTATAAATCAGCTCTAAAAATATAGAGATCTCTTCCTCAATCTCATTATTCAAGACACTCCCAAGTATTCAAAGGTTTGGAAAGATTGTTCCCCAATTCCCTCTTCACTTTTGATTTCTTTAAGGGATCGCATTTACTATCTTGTTAAAGTGATCAGGTTTTGATGAATCGTCAAATTTCACAATTCCCATCTTGATAAGCCTTTCAACTACCTTTTTGAAGGCAGTACAGTTTTCAATTGAGTGACCCTTTATTCTTGCATGGTACTCGCATTGGGCATTCTTATTATACCATTTTGGGAACAGAGGTTGCAACGGTTTCAAATAAAATGGAAACACCACGTGTGTATCAAAAAATTTTGATATAGTTCTTTATACGTTATTGGGATTGGCGTAAATTGGAGCCTTTCAGAGTTTTGCCTAGTGCCTGATTCTTGTCTTGTCGACCCTTGTTTCCCATTAGTGATTACCTTCGATCGATTAACAGTAATTACTTTTGAGTACCCTTTGTCATATGTACTCGTATTATTGACCTCGTCATCCTTTTTCCTAGGAGTAGACCTTCTAGTGGTTTCTCCTGCTTCAATCTTGCCATACCTTATGGCATTTTCAATCATCTCTCTCCTGCCATCACTATATTCGCAAAGCTCTTAGTAGCACTTCCTATCATATGAGTGATGAATGGAGCCTTCAAGGTATTGATGAAGAGCATTGTAATCTCCTTTTCTAGGAATGGTGGCTGAACTTGCATGGCGATCTCTCTCCATCTTTGCGCATACTGCCTGAAGCTTTCATTTGGTTTCTTCTCCATGTTTTGCAAAGTGATTCTGTCAGGCGTCATGTCCGTGACATGGTTGTATTGCTTCATGAAGGCTTGAGCGAAGTCTCTCCAAGAGCTAATGTTAACACGGCTGAGTTGATTATACCACCTAGACGCTACCCCCACCAAACTGTCTTAGAAACAATGAATTAAGAGTTGATCATTGTTAACATCACTGGTCATGCGTCTGCAAAACATGGTAATGTGGGCTTCAGGGTAGCTAGTCCCGTTGTACTTCTCAAACTCTGGCATCTTGAATTTATGAGGAAGCACCAAATCTGGAACCAAACTCAAGTCTTTTGCGTCAATATCATGGTGATGATCAGCATTTTCCAAAGCTTAGAACTTTTCTTCCAACCATCTACAGCGATCCTCCAGCTTCCGTGAAGATTCAATTCTTATTCCCTCTCTCTCTGCTATGTCCAAATCAGGGATAACAGGATTGGCAGGGTTATCTCCTGGGTTAGATCCTGGATCGACCTAGAAGTTCATAGGTGGTCTAGTATCAGCTTGCCCCTGTTGAGGCCTAATTGTGACATGTGGCCTTTGGGGATACTCTTCCGGTTGTACATGTGGTGGGGTGAAACCCCGAGGAAAATCCTCATTGTCATCAGCGTTAACTATGAGACCCTTCCCTTTGTCCATTGCCC
Source organism: Gossypium rotundifolium (assembly GCA_025506655.1). Classification (NCBI taxonomy): domain Eukaryota; kingdom Viridiplantae; phylum Streptophyta; class Magnoliopsida; order Malvales; family Malvaceae; genus Gossypium; species Gossypium rotundifolium. The sequence continues at coordinate 25,432,288 of CP106728.1, forward strand.
CACTTAACATTTGGGCCATTTGAGCCATCATACTCCTTTGAGCTTCCAACATTTGGTCCCTCATTTCTTGTTGGAGCTTTGTCATTTGCTCTTGCATCTGGTCTTGCATATTTCTTTGGAATTGTTCAAGGCTTTGATCCATTTTCTTTGACTTGGTACGTGTTCCGTAAGGGTGTTCAGCTTCCAGATTTAACTTATTTTTCTCTCTTTCCCTCTTTGTTACAATTTCAACTAATTAGACTCTCTCTATGGACTTAAATGCATATGATGTTATGTAATGCATGAATGCAAAGAAAGAGAGGCGTTGATTTTGAATTCAATTTCATTAGAAAACTTTTCTAGAAAGTAAATTTGTTTACATAAAACGGATCACATACATGACCTTGCCCTCATATTCTAAGCAAAAACATTAATCCCCTTCCTTGCAAAGGTCAAATCTCACAAACTTGTAATAAATGCCTTTACTAGCTCCTTTTTGCTTGATCTGGGACAAACTTACTGCTTCATAATGCTCGTTAACCTCTTCAAAAAGTCGAGACGTGGTGATTCCCGATTTGTCTTTGTCAGCTTGAATCCTTGGGTAATAAGGTCTTGTATTCCTTCGCCGACTATCAGTCTTCTCTTATTGTGTTTACTTGGACCATATTCGGATGACCGTATTATAATCCACTTTATCAAAAAACCCATTTTCTTATGAAAAACTCTTCTATTTAGCAATCAATTTTGAAATCAACACCTCTTTTCTATGATGTGAATGCAATGCAATCAAAACAAAAGAGAACATGTTAGCACAGGAAAACTAAATAACATAGAACACCTATCAGGGTAACCACTAGGGTTTGACATAGTTCTACCTAAGGTGGGCTCTTAAGGTTCACTATATGAGGTTTAGTTCTAAAGTTGAGGTATCTGAACTAGTAGATTCCTCGATCCTCACCCATTATAGGTTCATATGGATCGAGTTCATTTCAGAGGAATACATTTCCCTATGGCTGCATGGAGGTAAAAACCTCACGAAGACAGAGGTACGGATGTATCCCGAAAGCGATTCACTATCCTGCACGGAGGTGAAAACCTCACGAAGGAGTAGCTTCTCACTCCCACTTAAGAGCGTGACCATAACGGTCATGCAATGCAGCGCAAAGATATTTTATACAAATAGAACCACATGCAATAAATAAGGACTATGATTTTTAAATCAAAATTTTAAATTCAGACATAAGGACATGAAACTATCGATTTTATGGCTTGACTCTCTTATTGGTCCCCAGTGGAGTCGCCAAGCTGTCAAAACCATTTTTAAAATTGGTTAAAAACGGGGATCAACTTTTAAAAACGAAAATGGGAGTTGCCACCAATCCCTTTTTACTTTGGTGTGATTGGATCACCTTATAAAATATTTCATTTCAAAACATTGATTTTGGTCTACAAAATATTAGAAAACGGGTTCGGGAGTAGGTTACGTACGAGGAAGGATTAGCACCCTTGTAACGCCTAAAATTTGGTACCTAATCGATAAAATCATGTCCGAAAGTTGAAAATAAAATTTTTAAAATATGATCCTTTTAGTATAAAACCAAGAATATGATCCTTTTATTAGAAAACCAATACTTACCTATTTCAAAGAAATAAAATGTTATATCCAGTAAGTTAGGATATAACACCTCATGACTTCGAAACTCGGCTCACCTTTTGTAACATCCTGAAAATGGCCTATTCATTTTCGGTTTAATCGCATTTAATTGACATGTCTTATGTGTTATGAATGTATTTTGAACGTTTTTGGAAACTAGGAAATGTAAGGAAATGATTTAGAAATGATTCAAAAGAGGAAAGTAAACATTTCGGGAAACTTGAAAATGTAAGGAAATGTTAAGTTCAAAGTGAACATTTTTGGAAACTAGGAAATGTAAGGAAATGATTTAGAAATGATTCAAAATAGGAAAGTAAACATTTTTGGAAACTTGGAAATGTTAAGTTAAAATAGGAAAGTGAACATTTTGGAAACTTGGAAATGTTAAGTTAAAATAGGAAAGTGAATATTTTGGAAACTTGGAAATGTAAGGAAATGTCCTAGAAATGTAAGGAAATGTCCTGGAAATGTAAGGAAATGTCTTGTCTTGGAAATGTAGGGAAATGTCCCGGAAATGTAAAGAAATGTCCTGGAAATGTAAGGAAATGTCTTGTCTTGGAAATGTAGGGAGATGTCTAGGAAATGCTTTAGAAATGTTAAGTTTAAAAAGAGGAAACTAAGGCAAGGTGGCCTTAAGAAAATTAATAGGAGGAATTTTGACACACAAACAGGCTTGGAAAAGTGGCCTGAAGATATCACTTGAGGCCCAGGTAGGTGACGCCACATACAAGGGTATTGGGCCTAGGTTCGAGTCACTTGGGGAGCAAATAAAGGAGTTTTATTTTTGCTACTGAAGAGGTGGAAGTGGACGGCACTAAGGAACCCCAAGGGAAGAGTTTTATTCTCTTTAAATTTCGTCTAAATAGGAGATAAATAATAGATTTAATTATCATTATTTTAGGAGATAATTGCTGGATTAATTCTTTTAATAAAGTGATAATTCAAAGGATAAAGTTATCAAAATAGAAGAGTGGTGGCCAAGTAAGGGATTACGAGTAGTAAATTCGGCTATAAAAGGAAAAGAGGCCATTCACCATTATTTTCTCTTCCTTGATAACCTCTGCCAATTCTCTTAAGCAACTATTTTTTCTTCTTCATTCTTCTCCTCTCAATATTCCAAAAGCAAACTTGTGTGACTACTATCTAGGTCTTAAGCCAATCTTTAAGGACTCAAGAAAAGGGGGCTGTCAATTACAAAGATTAAGGGTAAGGTCAGTAGTTATCAATTTCCATTCTTTTTCTTCTAAGATTAAAGCCGAAACTAGGAAATCTAACCCCATTATTGTGTTAGTCGAAACTTGGAAAGAAGGCTCTTTGGGATTTACTAAGTGTCGACTACAAGAAGGAGAAGTTCTTTTCCCGAAGGTACACCATAGGCCGCGTGTTCCCTAGTTATTCGGTGAATTTCGGGATTTAAAATCCACAAGGTAAGTATCTATAGCATTCGGCCAAGGCCTGTATTGATGCTAAGATCTATTTCTTACATGTTAAAAAGCCGAAACTAACCTATGTAGAGATCCAGTGTTTGGTCGAATACAAGGAGAAGAATAACAAAGTTTTCGGGATTTGAGTAATAAGCAAATCGATATTAAGGTAAGTTTTAGTACACAAATCCTACTAGGATTTGGTTTTATGGCCGAATGAGTTTTTCATTAAATATTTAATATGGGCCGAATGTAGAGAGTTAAAGATCTAAGATCGAAATTCGGGATTTCAAGTGAAATCGTTAAGCGAATCAGGTGTGTACCCCACACTATCTTTTAATAAGATTTATGGCAATAATTAATATGTGTATGTTTATAAGAATGTGAATATGGCTAAGGTACCATGTTATGGTACAAAAGTACTAAGGTACGTTTCCTACTCCTACTAGGAATATGAATATATGTTATTTTTAACATGTGAAAAGTGATAAGAATGTGAATTAAGGCATGATTTTGCATATTGAGTATGAAATATGGGGGCATATGGGTTATATGAAAAGGGAAGTTAATGTGATGACCTAAGACCACGAAATCGAATGCGGTGACCTAAGACCGCGATATCTGAATGTGGTGACCTAAGACCATGATATCTGAATGTGGTGACCTAAGACCACGAAATCAATGTGGTGACCTAAGACCACGAATTTTATAAGAGGCGATGAGCACGTCATTGCAGACGCCTTCGATGGTGTGTAGCGGATAGAGGGTTGACTTAGTAGTCCCCACGGTGTGCGTGTGATGGTGCGGGTGGTGTGTAGCGGATGGCATATAGGTTTGGGTTTGGGTTGCATCATATTGTTTAAATGTTTTATGAACATGTGTGATATTGTATGCCCGAAATATTAAATTTTAGTGTTGGTTACACATTGAGTCTGTTGACTCACCCGTTGTGGGATTACTTTTCGGTGACGACGGTGATGGACCGGTGACGACGGATGCTTAGTGGAGGCCATGTGAAGTTCGATTTCTTTTATTTGGACTATTTTACTTTAAGTATTTTGAATTTAAATTTTGGGAATTATTTTGATGTAATAAGGCCTTAGTAGAATTATTTTATTCATTTTTATTTATTGAGCTTACAAACTTTTACTTATTAAAAGATTAAGTAAATCTATTTTTAAAACAAAGCCCAAACGTTTTGTCACTTAAAGTAAAGGATTTTAATAATGAAATGAACTGTTTTCATCTCAAGCCCAACCCAAAACAGTCTTTTCTTCCAAATCACACAAGTTTTCCTAAGTAACAAAAGAATTTGAAACGATTTACAGGGAACATACTAGATCCGGTCAAGGCTCGTGGGCGGGTTTGGGGTGTTTCAGTTTGGTATCGAGCCAGCTTTAAACTCTCACCTTGGGTTTAAGGCCCAAAATGTTTTCAAAGTTAAGCCCAAAAAGAATTTTTGTGAATTAAGCAGGATTTTCTGGCATGGCCCACTAAGTCTCCGACCCGAAGTCCACCAGGTAAGTACTCCAATCTTTTATGTGATTTATATTATGATTTGTAGAAGGGTAGAAATGGAATGGAACGTAGAATAGAGATTAAGTACTTGAACCCTAGGACTAGTATACCCCAACAAAAACATAAGACTTAAATGCCTAACTAAACAAACACGTGGTTAAGTCATTTGAGTCGGGTGTGGTAACCATGGTGCGCATGTCTAGGATTGGTTTGGTGGGAGCTTGGTATTTAAGCAATCCAGCGTGACTCACCTCCTCTCCACTCTAATCCTGCACAGTGCGTAGCTACTGGTTCACCCTAACCAAGAGGACTTAATCACTGCTAAACCCCAACTAAAACCCGAAAGGGACTAGCAGTATTTTTATGGAAACCCTAGTTTTAAAATTTCTAAATTACCCTCTTGATTTGAAAAGATTATTTTATAAATTTTCCTGAAATATTTTTGATTTACAAATTTACTAAAATACCCCTAGTGGTAAAATTATAAAATGCCTTTGGTTTATGAAATTTCCAAAAACCCACAGTTCTTATCAAAATTTCACTACTTTGCTTAAAGGAAACCCTAAATTTACAAAATATCAAAATACCTTGATTATGGAAAAAAAATTATTTACGAAATTACCCCTGAGTTACAAAATTACCAGAATGACCCCCCGATCTTCAAAAATTTCTGCAACAACACTGATTTGGAAAACAAATTCTCAGAAACAACCTTCAAGTTTTGTAAATTCCAAAATATCCTTGATTTATTAAGATTTATAAATTTACCCTAGTTTATTAGTGAAATACCCCTATAATTTCAAAATTTCCGAAATACCCCCGGGATTTCAAAAATTACCAAAATACCCTTATTGACAAAATCACCAAGGAACCTTATTTTGACAAATTATGAAAATACCCACAGTAGGGCAAATTACAAAATACCCACAGGTAGTGGAAAATAACAACAATGAAAACAACATTTCTCGAATGAACGAAAGTTCATAATTGATTGATGGATGAATGTAAAGGCATGTGCATGTATGAATACGAAAGAACCACTATTAAACTCCTTTTCATAAAACTGTTCACAGGATAAGCAAAGGAACAAAGAACTAATGCATAAAACTTTTAATCGATTAAATCGCGACGTTAGTAATGAGTTCTAGTGGGCGTGGTCGAGGTAGTATCTAAGAAATGTGTTAGTTTTGTTAAGATCGAGTTGGCAAAGAAAGGCGTAGTGTGATGAGTTAGGTTTGAACGATAGTAAGCAATTTCGAGGACGAAATTATTTTAAGGGGGTAGAACTGTAACATCCTGAAAAGGGCCTATGCATTTTCGGTTTAATCGTACGAACTGACATGTCTTATGTGTTATGAATGTATTTTGAACGTTTTTGGAAACTAGGAAATGTAAGGAAATGATTTAGAAATGATTCAAAAGAGGAAAGTAAACATTTCGGGAAACTTGGAAATGTAAGGAAATGTTAAGTTCAAAGTGAACATTTTTGGAAACTAGGAAATGTAAGGAAATGATTTAGAAATGATTCAAAAGAGGAAAGTAAACATTTTGGAAACTTGGAAATGTTAAGTTAAAATAGGAAAGTGAACATTTTGGAAACTTGGAAATGTAAGGAAATGTCCCGAAAATGTAAGGAAATGTCCTGGAAATGTAAGGAAATGTCTTGTCTTGGAAATGTAAGGAAATGTCCCGAAAATGTAAGGAAATATCCTGGAAATGTAAGGAAATATCTTGTCTTGGAAATGTAGGAGATGTCCAGGAAATGCTTTAGAAATGTTAAGTTTAAAAAGAGGAAACTAAGGCAAGGTGGCCTTAAGAAAATTAATAGGAGGAATTTTGACACACAAACAAGCTTGGAAAAGTGGCCTGAAGATATCACTTGAGGCCCAGGTAGGTGACGCCACATACAAGGGTATTGGGCCTAGGTTCGAGTCACTTGGGAGCAAATAAAGGAGTTTTATTTTTGCTACAAAGAGTGGAAGTGGATGGCACTAAGGAACCCCAAGGAAGAGTTTTATTCTCTTTAAATTTCGTCTAAATAGGAGATAAATAATAGATTTAATTATCATTATTTTAGGAGATAATTGTTGGATTAATTCTTTTAATAAAGTGATAATTCAAAGGATAAAGTTATCAAAATAGAAGAGTGGTGGCCAAGTAAGGGATTACGAGTAGTAAATTCGGCTATAAAAGGAAAAGAGAGGCCATTCACCATTATTTTCTCTTCCTTGATAACCTCTCGCCAATTCTCTTAAGCAACTATTCTTTTCTTTTCATTCTTTTCCTCTCAATATTCCAAAAGTCGAAACTTGTGTGACTACTCTCTAGGTCTTAAGTCAATCTTTGAGGACTCAAGAAAGAGTGTCGATTACAAAGATTAAGGGTAAGGTCGGTGAGTTATCGATTTCCATTCTTTTCTTCTAAGATTAAAGCCAAACTAGAAATCTAACCCTATTATTGTGTTAGTCGAAACTTGGAAAGAAGGCTCTTCGGGATTTACTAAGCGTCGACTACAAGAAGGAGAAGTTCTTTTCCCGAAGGTACACCATAGGCCGCGTGTTCCCTAGTTATTCGGTGAATTTCGGGATTTAAAATCCACAAGGTAAGTATCTATAGCATTCGGCCAAGGCCTATATTGATGCTAAGATCTATTTCTTACATGTTAAAAAGCCGAAACTAACCTATGTAGAGATCCAGTGTTTGGCCGAATACAAGGAGAAGAATAACAAAGTTTTCGGATTTGAGTAATAAGCAAATCGATATTAAGGTAAGTTTTAGTACACAAATCCTACTAGGATTTGGTTTATGTCGAATGAGTTTTTCATTAAATATTTAATATGGGCGAATGTAGAGAGTTAAAGATCTAAGATCGAAATTCGGATTTCAAGTGAAATCGTTAAGCGAATCAGGTGTGTACCCCACACTATCTTTTAATAAGATTTATGGCAATAATTAATATGTGTATGTTTATAAGAATGTGAATATGGCTAAGGTACCATGTTATGGTACAAAAGTACTAAGGTACGCTTTCCTACTCCTACTAGGAATATGAATATATGTTATTTTAACATGTGAAAAGTGATAAGAATGTGAATTAAAGCATGATTTTGCATATTGTGTCCAAATATGAGGCATATGGGTTATATGAAAAGGGAAGTTAATGTGGTGACCTAAGACCACGAAATCAATGCGGTGACCTAAGACCGCGATATCCGAATGTGGTGACCTAAGACCACGATATCTCGAATGTGGTGACCTAAGACCACGAAATCGAATGTGGTGACCTAAGACCACAATTTTATAAGGGCGATGAGCACGTCATTGCAATGATCGCCTTCGATGGTGTGTAGCGGATGGAGGGTTGGCTTAGTAGTCCCCACGGTGTGCGAGGATGGTGCGGGTGGTGTGTAGCGGATGGCATATAGGTTTGGGTTCTGGTTGCATCATATTGTTTAAATGTTTTATGAACATGTGTGATATTGTATGCCCGAAATATTAAATTTTAGTGTTGGTTACACATTGAGTCTGCTGACTCACCCGCTGTGGGATTACTTTTCGGTGACGACCAAAGATGGACCGGGCCACAGATGCTTAGTGGAGGCCATGTGAAGTTGATTTCTTTTATTTGGACTATTTTACTTTAAGTATTTTGAATTTAAATTTTGGGAATTATTTGATGTAATAAGGCCTTAGTAGAATTATTTTATTCTTTTTTATTTATTGAGCTTACAAACTTTTACTTATTAAAAGATTAAGTAAATCTATTTTTAAAACAAAGCCCAAACGTTTTGTCACTTAAAGTAAAGGATTTTTAATAATGAAATGAACTGCTTTTCATCTCAAGCCCAACCCAAAACGGTCTTTTCTTCTAAATCACACAAGTTTTTCCTAAGTAACAAAAAGAATTTGAAACGGTTTACACCGGGAACATACCGATCCGGTCAAGGCTCGTGGGTAGGGTTTGGGGTGTTTCACCTTTAATTTAGAAAATTCCTATATCGAGACGCAAAACATCATATCCAGTAAGTTAGGAAGCAATGTTTTGAATTCTCAAGAATAGGTTTTTGATTTAAAATTTATAAATTTCTATTTTAAAAGAAAAAGGGATATTTAATACTTTAAGTTCTACGAGAAAATTGAAACCCAGTAAGTTAGGGCATGATTTTCTTGAAGTTTCCAAGATCACATATCACTATTTTTTTTTTAAAAAAGCTTTGAATAAAATGTTTTAATTCAAAAGGTATTTTTACAAAAATGGTTTAAGCATTACAACATACATAGCAATTCTATATAATTACAAATTATACTAATAAATAAAAGAATATATCATGAATATATAATGACCTATGCTAAACTCTAATAAACGGTCTAAAGAGTAAAAATAATAATCATTACAACAAAGCAAAATAAATAAAAACAAAAAAAATGATAATTTTGTAAAACAATTAATATGTATAACAATATAATAATAAATATATAATTTAATACATATAAAAGATAATACATAATAATATATATAATAATTTTGAATAAAGATATTTTCAAAAATATAATATAAAGAATATATGTGAAACATGTTATAAAATATAAATAAATACAAAATAAAATTTAAAAAATAATATATGATATAATATAATACTATGTAATATAAAAAATTTAAAAGCATATAATATAGTAATTAATACATAAAAATAATATGTAATGAAAATAATTTTGAGCTAAATAAAATAATAAATAATAATCATTTAATATATAAAAATATATATATTTATACTATTAATATATTAATATATAAATAATAAAGAAAATAATATAGACAATTTAATACAATAAAAGAATTTAATACAATATTAAAATAATAAAAAAACAAAGAAAACAGGGGTTAAAATAATAATTAAGCCCTTTTTTTAAAACGGCGTCGTTCCGATTTTTTACCTTTAAAATTGCTCGTGGATTCAATTGAAATAAAATAATAGTTTTGGGGCCAAATTAAAAATAAAAAGAACTTAAATTGAACGGAATCAAAAATAATAAAAATGCGGGAGGACCTATTCCACAAATAGACCATTGACAAAAAACACTCGGATCTTTTAGTCCATCGGGTCGGGTTCGGGTCGTAGACCTTTAAACGACGTCGTTTTATGCTTATTGGCTTAAGCAAAAACGGCGTCGTTTCTTAAGCACTATATATGCCAATTTTTCAGCCAAAATTCATTTATGCGTGTTTTAAAAGAAAAAAAACTTTCAAATGCTCTCGAGAGAGCCTTCGTCCCTCTGTCCGGAGTTCGAACGACGAGCTTCTAAACCATGTCTTTGCAGACGCCTCACCATGCCACTGTCGCTTCTGTTGCAAGCAGTAAAATCCTCACCCTTTTTATTCGTTTTCCTTTTAATAGTATTTATATAAAAAATCGTAAGTTTAAAAGAAAAAAAAAAACATAAAATAACACTGAAAATCACCTCGTAAAAAAACTTTGTATTCTATTTCGGTATCTTTTCGGTATATATTTCTCTGTCTCGGTGTGTTTTTCTGTATTCTGAAAAAATTGTGTTCTCCCCCTATTTACAAGCTTTTGTAAGGCTTTTATAGCCTTCAAAATAAAAAATAAAAAAGGAAATAAAACTTGTTGCCATTTTTACTGTGCCTTGTTTCCTTCTTTTGCAGGTGGCAAGGATTCTGGTGATGGTTGAGGTGGGGTTCATGTGCATTGATGACGGGTGATCGAGGCCTGGGTGCGAGGAGTCCATTGCGGCGCGACGTTTGGGATACTGGCTTGCGACGCCTAGGGTTCTGCTGAGGCTACTTACCTTTTGGGCCTTTTTGGGCCGTGTAATTTAGGCCTGGTCTGTTTAGGGGGTTAGTACTTGGGTTTGTTTGGGTCTGGTAGGTGGTCTGGGTAAGATTTGGGCTAGCGGGTTAGGTTTGGGTAATGATTTAATATTTGGGCCTCTGGATTGGGTTATTTTGTAATATGACATTTTTTAAAAAATAGATATTTATTATTTTTTATTTTGTTTCTTTTTCTGAATGTGCCAGAACAAAATTGGGTACTTACACTAGTGCTTTCCTAACTTTTGCTATGAAAAAGCTTAGTTTCTCAAAAGAAGAAGCTGGAACCACTCTTTGTGTCACTTAAGAAGGAGAACCTCAATTATCTCGTTAACTTGGTGAAAGACGGGAAGCTTAAGACGGTAATAGATTCAAAGTATCCCCTAAGTAAGGCTGAGGAAGCATGGGCTAAGAGCATTGATGGTCATGCCACTGGTAAGATCATTGTGGAGCCTTAGTCTATAAAATATTACTTTATTATACTAATTGCAGTTATAAGCAATTAAAACAATAAACAGTGATGCTTGGAGGTCATGTTGCTTGTATGGATAATTAGGATTTGTGGACTTTGAAAATTATGTTTGTGAACTGTATCATGTATGGCTAATATTACATTTTGGTTGCAAAATTTTGTTAATGTGTTGTAAGCTCTGTATTCACAAATTAGCTCTTCTTTTGTGTGGTTCCTACATTTCCTTGCTTTTTGGTTAGACAATTTCAACAATGAAATGTGATTATGTTGGACTTGTATGCTTTTTCTTATTTGTTCATATTTGAGGTTTGAATTGTATGTATTTTAACTATGTTCATATTTCAATTTTTAATTAAAGTTTTGCTTATAAATTTGTTTTATGTAAAAATATTTAATAGTTCAATGAGTAAAATCTTTTTGAAAATATGTGTTAATTATATGAATAAGTGAATATTTTAATATTTATAGGATAAATATTAAATTTATACATAAATATTGATCAAACTTATAATTTGATACATAAATTTTTATTTGGTGTTATTATATTAATGAAACTTAAATTGCTGTTCATAGTATATATAAAACTTTGATTTTATTTCAATTGTACATGTTTAAAAGAAATAAATACATATATTTTTTGTCATATTGAATTAATATAGTTGCATGTGTGTAATATAATGTAAAGTTGTGTTAACGTTATAAAATTAAATTTTATATATAATATTGTACACTGAATCAAAATTGATAAAATTATTATTATATTGAAATTTATTTGAACAAATTATTTTAAATTTATAATTAGGATATACAAAATTATAAAATATGAAATTTTGAGATAATAAAATGTATTAAAAATCGGTACGATTATTTTATTAAAATTTATATGAATAAATGATTTTTAAATATATAATTAGGGAATAAAAATTATAAAATATGAAATTGTGAGATAATAAAATGTATTAAAAATCGTTGAAAATCAGTAATTATTGGCAAGGAGAAAAGTAGAGGCTTGAAATGGGACAAGCCGGCGAGTTTGAAACAACGGGTAGAAGAAGAAATCAATCGTAGCACATTCAAGAAGTTATGATTGTACAAAATAATTTACAATACATGAACTTATTTATATAATATAAACAATTTACAGAGAAATTCTCATATAAATATACAAACTTTAAAAATATATTTACTTTGATTATAGAACAATATATGAAATAATACAATATGACCTAGTCCAATGACAGGTAGTGAGAAAATTTTTGGGGTAAAAATTAAATTTTAATTTTAATAATTTATATTTTATAATTTTAAAAATTAAGCTAAATTTTATTATTTTTATGAGATTAATGTGGTAACTTTTATCATGGTAATAGATTAAAGTACAATTTTATTTTATTAATTTAAAATTTTCAAAAACTTAAATAAACAATTTTTTATTTTTGGGGTCAAACCTGCTAGCCCTTTAGATCCATTACTGTACAATGATACACTTGGGTAAAAATAAAATAAAATAAAATAATATTTTTCTTAAAATATTAATAATTATAAATAAAGTAACACAAAGTTGTATGCGAAGAGAAACTGATTCTTTTTCATGTTAGCGAATTTTATTTAAAATTTTGTTTAAGATTGAGTAGTTGCTAAAATTGTGAAAGTGGAAAAACCTTTTTAACCTTTTTTTTGTGAATTTATTAAAAATTTAAAATTATTAAATTACATGTCTATCTTTATCAAACCCATTTATTGTAGTATATTAACTTGATTTTTATCATTTTCTTGTCTTTCGATTAAGGGCTAGTTTGACAATATTTTTGAAAAGTGTTTTTAAAAATTGTTGTAGAAAAATACTTTTGAGAAGTGATTTTGAAAATTTTAGTTTAAAATTTAAGTGTTTAGTATTGCTGTCAAAACGTACTTTTGAGAAATAAAATGTCTATTTTAGACATGTTATTATCAAGTAACATGTAACACTCCAAACCCGGCCCATTCACTACGACCGAATTTGAAATGCCACTTGGAAAACGTTTGAAACAAATTTGAACTTAAGGATAAAACACGAAAATTTTGTTAAGTTTAGAAAATAGTGTTCATTAAAATTCTTAAGTAAGGTGTGGTGTTTATAAAAATATCCGGATTAAAACTTTAGTATATATAGATTTAAATAAAAATCATTTGCAAATAATTCCTCAATTGTCAATCCATAATAAAACACAATAATAAACTTAATGAGAAACACTTAAATGGACTTTAAATACTTTTAGAGGCCTTATTACAATAATTGAATAATCAAAGCTTCAAGATATAAATGCTTAATTAATTATAAATATCTTTACGCATGAAAATCGCTTACGCATGGCCACCTTTGTATCCACTCCAACCCGTCCAAGCTTTACGCATCACCGAAAGGTTTAAAATATTGGGTGAGTCAAACCGACTCAATGCATAGTCATTTCACATATCTCCACATATGGGCTTGGCCCATATCCACACATCCATACACATAAATATGCAATTATGAAGCCCATCCCAACCTAGGGTCCATCCATTACACCTACCTTGGCGGACCCACTTCTCCAAGGCCGTGGCTAATCCACCACCGATCACATAATGATCCAAATATCTTACCTTGGCGGACTTGTTGCTCAAGGTAGTGGTGAGCCACCGATCCCATAGGGATCCCACATATCAATCATCCACGGTGATGCACACACTATCAATCGCCGAGATGGGCACTTAGCCAACACCTCCTTGATGAAGCACATAGCTAACATCAAGCGCTAATGTAACACGAGGCTAGCATTAGACCACATACATAGTGTACACCCTTTCCTCCAATAGTCACATCCCAAGTCCCATGCATATATATATGTACCATGGCAACATATTACTTGAAACAAATATATATCACATGCCATCACATTTTTATACATTCATCAATAATCATCTATTATTGTAAATCAACGACTGATTATTCAATCACCCACCACGGTATTCACAATCTTAGCCCTTATTTGACTATCATTCACTTTATACACATACATGAAATAACACATATAACACATATAAACATTCAAGAGACAAGTCGATAACTACATACCGATTAGCACAATTGACTAAATCCGAAACCCGTCTAACGATTTGCACCTTTGTGATTGTAGAACTCCTTCCTACACCACCTAAGTCAGAATCGGCTAACATTATATACCAAAATGGCTTATGGCACTCTCTAAATCGGATCTAAATCCGAAACCGCTCCTTGTAGTCAACAACTACTAGATCCCAAGAAAACCTTCCAAATTTCGCCATGGAATTTTAAAGGAGTTAGATTCCTATATTTGGCTAAAGAGAGATTGAAAATCAAATAATAGTTGGTCTTACCTTTTGGATGAAATCGGCAACACCCTTCATCACAATAAAGATTCGGCTTTGGCGAATTTTGGCTTTTAGTGCTATGAAGAATTGGTTAGGTTGGATTGTGTTTTGGTTTTGAATAAAAGAGAGAGAGGCTAGGGAATTGACTAGACAAAAGAAAAGAGAAGAGAAGAGAAGAGAACCCTAAGAATTTCAGCAGAGAGAGAAGAGAAGGAAGAAAATTAATGAGTAGCCCTCCTTCCTTCCTTTTATAGATTTAAATTATCATCTAAGAAATCCTTACTTGGCCACCACTCTTCTATTTGATAGTTTTATCCTTTAATTATCATAAAATAAAAGAGTTTAATCCAACCTTTATCTCATGGGAATAATGATAAATAAATCCTTATTTATCTCTTTAAAAATACTTAAGATAAATCATCATTTATCCCTATTTAGTGAATTTTAAAGAGAATAAAACTCCCTTTTAAGAGCCTTGTTGCCGTCCACCTCGTATACGGAAGCAAAAATAAAACTTCTTTTATTTGCTTCCCATGTGACTCGAACTCAGGCCCAACACCCTTGCATGTGGCGCCATTTCAGAGGCCCTAAGTGGCATCTTGAGCCACTTTTCCAAGCCTATTTGTGTGTAAAATTTCACATACTTTTTCTCTTAAGGCCACCTTGCCTTAATTTCCCTTTAACTTAAAATTTCAAAAATTTCCAATGCATCCCCTTTTAATCCTAGAGTTTTAAAACCTTTAAAACATCACCAACCACACTTAAAGCCTATTAACACTTAAGTTATGCTCCAAACGCACAACCCTAATCTAGGATGTTACATAACAAATATACATTTAAATAATATTTAAATTAGTTAATATTATTATATTTTAGTAAAAATATAAAAACTTATTATAACTTGTTGTTAATATTTTAATATATGAAATATAAATTTTAAATATTTTAAGTAATAAATATTAATTATTTATAAATTTTAATTAAAATATATAAACTATATTTTAAATATCTAAATATAACCATTAAATATTTATAATTAGTATTTTAAAAATATTTTTAATTTTAATTAATGATTTTAACACATTTATAATTAAGCACCAAGAAAAAAAAGAAAAGTACTATGTTATTAGAGGGGTAAAAAAGTAATCAAGCACTAAAAGTGCTTTTGGGAGAGAAAAAATTAAAAATTTTAGCTTCTCATGTTCTAGAGTGCTTTTGAAAAACACTTCTGAAAAGCTAAAAATTTCAACCAAAAATAATTTATTTAGTACAACTTTTCTTCCAAAAGTACTTTTAAAACTATAAGTGTTTTTTTTAAGCACTGTAAAACAGGCCCTAATTCATCCTCTCAAGTATCTATAATAATAAAAAAAATGCACTACACTACTTAAAAACTCATTTTGGGGCCAAGATTCGGGCGATTTGGTTCTTGATAATTTTCGTGTGTCTGCTTAAAAATTATTTGATTTTTATGGCAGTTTATCGGTGTGTTCGGGGGTTCTATGGTTTCTGAAGATTATTCTCATTGTTTTCAATCTATTTGGTTTCTTTTCGACTTTGTACAATTTTGGATTCGGTGGAAAATGCATTAATTGGGAGTTGGTACCGAGGCTTTTTTCTGGCGGTTGACATGATGGATTGACATGCCTTGTTTTTGTCAATTGACACCTTTTAATGATCCTGCATCATTTTCCTCACGTTATCGGGTTTGGGCTACCCTGTGATGGAAGAGCGGCAGAATAAGGGTAAAGAGAAGATTGACGATGACATCAACTCGCTGATGGAAAGGTTAAAGTTTTCTGATGAAGAATCGTCTAAAGTGATCTGTCCCATGGAGGATTGTAATCCCCAGGGTTTTGAATCGTGGGCTGTTGGCAAGGTTATGGCGAGGGTTAAGCCGAATAGGGAGGCTATGTACAGGGTGTTTAGATCAATATGGTTCATAAAAGAAGAGGTAAATTTTGTGGCTTTAAAGGAGGATGCGATCATAGTCAAATTCAGCTGTGTGGAAGATAGGAATAGAATCCTTAATCTTATGCCTTGGCTGTTTGATAGTTGTCTATTTTCGATGCCCCCCTTTTGTAAAAGGAAAATCGATTGATGCTTACGAGTTCCATAGGCCACCGTTTTGGGTTAGAATCCTCAACATTCCCTTGGAGCTCATAGATCGTGAAACTGCCATAGCAATGGGAAATACTATTGGAGAGTTGGTGGCCATTGATTGGAAGGATAGGGATGGTGGTTGGACGAGTTTATCAGGCTTAAAGTCAAGTTTAACATCTTAAAACCTTTGAGGCAAATTGTGAAGCTTCCTGATAGGGATGGGACTGAAATGGTCTGTTTTTTAAAGTATGAGAGACTTCCTGAGTTCTGCTTTTACTATGGAGTTATTGGGCATAAAGTGGAGAGCTGTTTTGATACGAATGGCTCGGAGGGGGTTAATGTAAAAATCCTCCAGTTTGGAAACTGGCTGAGGGCCATGATCACCCCCCGAATCAAAACAAGGGTAACTGGCGTAATGGCATTGAGGTGTTATCGACTGAATCTTCAACGAAGTAGATAAGGAAGGGAGCAAATCTGAATCGAGAGAGGAAAGTGGCCAAATAACTCAAAAGGGTAGAGAAAAAGGGGGAGATGAGGAAGTTATGTCTGTCTCCTCAGCGGATAGAAGGTTCCACAAACACATGCGGGATGGTATGGGTAGGTTTAAGAGTAAAAGAAAGAGACTGAAGGGAACAAATGGGGAAAGCATGGAAGAGAGCCCGGCAAAATTAGCTAAGAGAAAACTGCTAGAGTTCGTTTCACCTAGTAAGGCGGTGGCTGGCGACCAGCCCTACCAGGAGCCATGAAAATCATGTGTTGGAACTGTCGTGGGTTGGGAATCCTGCGACAGTTCGTGAGCTGAAGTAACTAATCGTTGCTAATATCCCTGACATGGTGTTTTTAAGTGAGACTAAGATAAATGCTAACAGTTTATCTCGGGTTAAAACTAGCTGTAGGATGGAGGGGTGCCTGGCTGTGAGTACAGAGAGAAAGAGCGGTGGGCTTGCTTTGTTATGGAAGGAAGGGACAAATGTTACAATTCAAAACTACTCAAAATTCCATATTGATGCGTTGGTTGGTCAGGATGATGGGACGAGCCTTAGGTTTACGAGTTTCTATGGCAACTCTACTCCAGACTTGAGAACTCAGGTTTGGAAGGTGTTGAAAAAAATTAAAGGTCTCGCGGTGGAGGGTTGGATAGTGGGAGGGGACTTCAACGACATCCTTAATGATAATGAGAAAAGCGACAACAGAAGGAAACCCCGAACTACTATGGCTGAGTTTAGTGAGCTGCTGGAGGACCTGTCGTTGAGCGACATCAAAACGAGGAATGGTTGGTTTACTTGGAGCAACAATAGGGAAGGGTCGGGGCTGGTGAAAGAGCATTTGGACAGATTTCTTGCTTCGGATGATATTGTTGAGTCGTTGCCCTTCATCGAGACTAAGGTTATTCGCCAATCCAAGTCCGATCACAATGCCATTTTGTTGGATACTATTGGGAGTAAGCCGAGAGATCGTGAGAGTGACTCTAAGTAGTGGTTTAGATATGATATGTGTTGGTCTAAGGAGCAGGAAGCTAAAGATATTATCAAGAGTGTTTGGTCTAATAAGAAGAGGAACTTGATTGAGAAGGTCATGGACATTAGAGAAATGCTTGGTCCTTGGCAGTATAACCGTTATAAGAAGATGAAGAATAAGATAAAGGCCCTCGACAGGGAGATCAGCAATTTGATGAACAAATATAGCAATATGAATACTTCGAGGCTCCTAAAGCTTGCTGGGGAAAACTTGGTCACCTGTATGACATTGAGGAGAAGTATTGGGCTTAGAGAACCAGGAACCAATGGCTGAAAGAGGGTGATCGGAATACTCGTTATTTCCATGTCCGTGCTACTAGTCGAAAGAAAAAAAAATCTTATTGAGAGAATTAAAGATTCGAATGGGGATTGGCACGATGACAGTAAAGAGATTTGTAACGTAGCCTGGAACTATTTTAATAATCTGTTTAAGTGTTCGATTGACCCAAAAAAATTTTTTGACTTGCATTTTATCCCTTGCTGTGTGACTGAAAGTATGAACAAGAACCTTGGCAAAGAATTCACGGACGAGGAGATCCTTTAAGCGTTTAATCAAATGGACCCAAAGAAGACACTGGGCATATATGGGATCCCTGGATGTTTTTTCAAAGACAATTGGTCGACGGTGGGAAAAGAGGTTCTTCAGTTTTGTCATGAGGCATTGAGGGATACCTCCAATATTCATTTGATTAATGAAACTCTTATCGTTTTGATCCCTAAGATTGCTAATTCTCATGAGATGACAAATTTTTGCCCTATTAGTTTATGCAGGGTGATTTACAAAATTGTTTCGAAAGTGTTAGCTAACCGTTTAAAAGAAATCCTTCCCACGTGCATCACTCAGAATCAAAGTGCCTTTGTGCCTGGTCGGATGATTCATGATAATGTGCTTATTGCTCATGAACTTATTCATTATCTCCGCAGCTCAAAAATGGCCCGAACAAAGGATGCGTGGTCAAGCTCGATATGAGAAAAGCTTATGATCGGGTGGAGTGGGGTTTTCTTGAGAAGGTTATGTTGAAACTTGGGTTTTCTAGGGATTGGGTCAACAAGATTATGCAATGTGTTCGAACTGTCAAGTACAAAGTCAAGTGCAACTTTAGACTCACTAATGTTATAGTGCCCGAGAGGGGACTTCGACAAGGAGATCCCTTATCCCCCTATCTTTTTCTTTTTTGCATGGATGCCTTATCTCGCATGCTTATAAATGCCCAAGAAAATCATTCTATGAAGGGCATTCGAGCTAGCAAGGATGGGCCTAGAATTAATCATCTTTTTTTTTGATGATGCTTTGTTGTTTGTTAGGAACCATCAAAATGAGGTGGGTGCTTGTATGAAGATCCTCGACAGTTTGGGAAGATGTCTGGTCAGAGCATCAATGCGGACAAGTCCATGGTGTATTTTAGCCCTAAGACTCTTACCCATCAAAGAGATGAAGCAAACAGTCTCTTTCGGATGAAAGAGGTGGATAAGTTAGACAACTATCTGGAGCTTCCGGTCCATGTGGGCAAGAATAAGTCTAAAGCCTTTAAGAGCATTTTGAATCGTACTGCCAATAGGATTAACAGTTGGTCTAAGAGATTACTGTCTAGCGCGGGTAAAGAGATTTTTGTTAAGGCTATTATCCAGTCGATTCCTACTTATGCTTTCTCTGTTTTTTTGGCTCCGAGTGGTGTGCTTTCGGCTATCAAGTCTATGATTGGTAGGGTGTGGTGGGGAGGTGGTGACAAATAGAGAGTTTGGAGCAGACTTTCGTGGGATCTTTTATGTCTTCCTAAGGGTATGGGGGCATCGAGTTCAAAGATCTTCACCTCTTTAACGTTGCTTTGTTAGGTAGACAAGTATGGTGTCTCGTTGAATGCAAAGACTCCCTTTGCTTCAGGTTCTTAGCGCCAAATACTTCCCTAATGGTGACCTGTTTAACCCGGAGAAGATTGACAAGCCCTCCTTCACCTGGCAAAGCATTTCAAGGCGGCTGGTTTGTTGAGAGACGGATTTGGGTGGAATGTGGGTAACGGCAAAAGTATTGATATTTGGAAGGATAATTGGGGATTCGAGGGTCTTTCGGGTTCATCCATCCGATTGGAGGGCAGGTCTGTGACTGAGAAAATCGTTTCTGATTTGATGAAAGAGAACGAGGAAGGGTGGAGAGATGATAGGATTTTAGAGTTATTCGGCGGTAATCTTAGGGACCAGATTGCAATATTTCCACTTTTCATGCAAACCATGCAAACCGTTGGGTTTGGTTTCATAACCCGTGGGGGTTTTACTCCACCAAGTCTGCTTATTCTTGGCTGCTGCTTAAGAAAGCTGGTTATGGTCCTCATCGTTTTTTTCTGGAGAATGATCTGAAAGCTTAAAAATCTTCCTAAAATCCGTATCTTTTGCTGGAAGCTGGGGCACGACATTCTGCCCACCTATGACAATATCGCCCTCATTCGGAGTGGATTTAGTAGTTTATGCCCGAGGTGCGGTAAGAGAAGGGAGACTCTTATCCATGCGATGAGAGACTGTCCGATGGCGAGAGATGTCCTAGAGTATGGTGGGCTTACTAATAAACTGCTCGAAGAGGATTCTGCTCGCTGTATCAACTGGCTGGAGGAGGCTATGCGCATTCTGGACCGAAAGGTTGTTGCTGACCTTATTACTGTTTTGTGGAACATATGAAACGGTAGAAATAATCGGGTGTTTAGGGGAGTTGATGAAGCGGCCAGTGTTACTTGGGAGAGGGCTATTTGTTTGAGTAAAAACTTTCGTATTTTCAACCTTCTGGACCCTCCGATGCTGCCGATTGTTCGCGTGGATAAGGGATGGCAGAAACCTGAGGAAGGGGTGATTAAGATTAACCTCGACACTGCAATTAAAGAGAATCATTCGGCTTTTGGGTTGGTGGCCAGAGATAGCGATGGCTTAGTTTTAGGCAGGAGGATGGGAAAGATTAAAAATGCGCAAAATGTTGAGTGGGCTGAGATGAAAGCGTTGGAGGAAAGCCTTAGTTTTGCTCGGCTTAAAGGCTGGAGAAAAGTCAACTTTGAGTCTGATAGTGTCAGCATTGTTAATAGATTTAATAGGAGAAATTCTGATTTAACTCTTATAGGTTGTTGTATGAAGCAATTGTTTAAGTTTGCTGACTTTTTTATTTTTTTCACTTTTACCTAGGTGCCTAGGTCTAGTAATAAGGCAGCCGATGTTTTGTGTAAATTGGTGGATAATGATTCTTGTAATATGGATTTCAATATGGATTATCCATTAGAAATCCATGATATTATTTTACGTGATGCAATAAATTGATGCACCCTTTTGAGTCTTTTCCTTCCTTCAAAAAAAAAGTATCTATAATAATAGTTTATCTTAATATTTTTTTAACATTTCCAATTAAATTGATTTTTAATTAATTTTTTACATTAATTTTTAATTTAAAATAACAGTAATTCATTTAAGGGATTAAATTATAATATAGATACATAAAAAGTATAGAAATGTAACCAAAGGTTTTCTGCGAATCTGTTGGAAGAGGGGTATACCAGTTAATTTAGCTAAATGCAGGCCTCATTTCCATGTCTGAAATTTCACCATAAAAACTACCCCTCAAAGCCCAATTATCTAATTGCAAAAAATACATAATTTAATCACACTTTCTGGTCCTTCCCGCTTTCTCTTTTATCTTCTCAATTCTCAGTTGCCTTCTTCATTCATTTTGTACTCGCAGCTGAAAATGGCTAAGAGTACTATGATGCGTGCTGTTCAATATAACACTTATGGCGGAGGTGCCGCTGCTTTGAAAGTAATCTTCTTCATCCTTTTATTCTCTTGTTTTTTTTTTTTATGGTCTTTTTGTTAGCAATTTTTCTTATAATTTTCCTAGAGCAAAAGTTAAAACAAAGTAAAAATGATCTAATTATGAATCTCATACCTCTATTTTATCAGAATTGAATTTAATTTATCAAAATTAGACATTATGAAAACTGGAATTCAGTTTCAACTACTGATTTTTGCTTCTTCTTCTCTCTTTTTTTTTTTTTTTGAACAAAAATTGATTAACTATCGAGTTTTGCTATTTCATTTTTGCCTAACTGTTGATCTTTAATGTTAGTTTTAAGGTGATGTTTGACAATATGAAGGTGAACTTATTGGACTAACATCTCAGTTTTTTAATAGAAGAATATAAATAAATTAAAATAGAGGATTAATTTCCGAGTTTTTATAAGGTAGGAGTATAAATTTATAATTAGATTCGAATATATATATCACGGTTAGAAATGGAGATTTGAATCCAGGTTGTTTATCTAGTGTGATTATATTGACCAAGGGAGAGTAAGAATGGATAATTAAAGAAAGGTTTTAAATTACTTTTAATTTACTAAGTAATATAGAAGTTCATATTGTTTATGCTTTTGGTGTTGATTTATGTAGGTATTATAGCAAAACAAAAAGTTGCTAAATCTGAAGCTTAGCTTAGTTAGTCATCTTTAACAATAATATCCGACGACTTCGGATTTCGTAACTTAATATATACAATCTTTCTCCTACGTAAAAAGATAAAAAAAAAAGTAGGCATTGAAAGCTTAGTTTGAGTCAAAGCTCTGAAATTCCAATTTGTATTGTGGAAGACAGAGATGTGTATCCACTCGTTTGCAGTGAAACAACTTCATGATACCAAGGTGTATGTTACCCTGCATGTGACTGTGGTGGTTTCCTACACTGTATGCATGAATGCATGGATGCATGGATGCATGTATGCATGCATGTATGTATGTATGTGCTTTGTATTGTGGAAGGCAGAGAGGTCTATCCACTCATTTGCAGTGAAACGACTTAATGATATGAAGGTGCATGTTACTCCTGCATGTGGCAGTGCGTGCGGGCGTATTGTTCAAAACTCCAAGAGGGATATGAAACTGAGAGGGTTCATGGTACAATTATAACATATATCTGCAAATGTATTTGCTGCAGCATGTTGAACTTCAAGTTCCTTCTCCAAAACAAGATGAAGTTTTACTAAAAATGGAGGCAACTAGTATAAATCCATTTGACTTGAGAATACAGAAAGGGATAGTGTGGCCATTTTTGCCTCGCAAATTCCCCCACATACCTGGTACCTACCAGTTATCTCTCCATCTGCAAACATTGCACTTCTCTTCAATGCCAATATTTCAAATGCCTATTTGGCTAAAGAATTTTTTGTTGGAGCAGGTATTGATGCAGCAGGAGAAGTCTTCGAGGTCGGATCAGGAGTCAAGAATTTCAAAGCTGGCGATAAAGTTGTAGCCGTGCTTTTTGTATGTCGCCATTCTTATTCTTCCGATCTATTTTATTCTGATTTGAGTGCGAGTATTTGTTACATGTTTGACAATATTACCAGACAAGAGTATCAGATACGAATACGAGCTGCAGGGTAGCATGGTAATTCAATTTGGATAAATAGTTTATGGCATTTGTGCAACCCCACTAGTTCTTGAAGAAAAATCTAACTTTTTAAAGCTTTTTCATATATTTGGAAGTCCCAAAAAGTGTCGTGTCCCGTTACCTTGTTCAAGTGTGTGTTCCACTTAAACTATTTGTTGGTTATTATTGGAACAACCCCAAAGCCTCAAACTTTTGTGCCGTATCTCTTTCGGTATTGAGTCGTATCATGTTTATAATGCAATCACCTTATTTACATGACTATCATTGCCGAGTAAGTGATCCTCAGACTTCGTTTAATAAAGAAGCTTTGTTTCATCTGCAATTTAGCATAGTTTTAAGTCATTGGCTATGGCAAATTATTACGAATATATATTGCAATGACAGAACATATGTGGAGGTGGACTGGCTGAATTTGCTGTGGCGAAGGAGAATTTGACAGTTTTAAGGCCTCCAGAGGTAACGGCTTTTCAAGGAGCAGCTTTACCGATCGCCGGCCTCGCAGCTCACGAGTGTCTCCTCCGTACTCCCGGGTTCAACTACGAAAAAACCGGCCAGCAACTAAACCTCCTGATTACTGCGGCATCGGGCGGCGTAGGTCAATACGCAGTTCAACTAGCAAAGCTCGGAAATGCACACGTGACAGCCACTTGTGGCGCACGTAATCTTGATTTAGTCAAGAGCCTCGGAGCAGACGAGGTTATCGACTACAAGACCCCTGACGGGGCAGCTCTCAAAAGCCCTTCCGGCCGCAAATACGACGCTGTAATCCACTGCGCAACCGGCTTTCCTTGGTCCACTTTCAAGCCCAATTTGAGCACAAACGGCAAAGTATTCGACATTACTCCTACTCCTAGTGTTTTCATGACTAACGCTTTACAAAAGCTTACCTTTTCAAAGAAACAATTAGTTCCATTGCTTATGACACCTAAGAAAGAGAAAGTCGATTTTCTTCTTAATTTCGTGAAAGAAGGGAAGATTAAAGCCGTAGTCGATTCGATACATCCCTTAAGTAAGGCCGAAGAAGCATGGGCTAAAAGCATTGATGGCCATGCCACTGGTAAGATCATTGTAGAACCTTAAGTTTATGGAGATCTCAATTGATTATTTAATACAGGTGGTTTCAATGCAATAAAAATGATGAAATTTGAGTTTCATCATGTTGTAGATGATAGCTATGTATAATTAGGATTTTTGAATTTTGTTTTAATGCAATAAATTTGATTTTTCTCTCCACTTACATAATCTATGCTTATCTCTCTAATTGAGCCACTACCATGAGTTGATTGAATATCAATTCAGTTAAAAAAGACAAAAATACATTCACTTTTCAAAGTAAATTATATTATTTTGAAAGTGCTTTTATAGCAAAATATACACAATATGATTTGGAACTTATACCTCATTAATTTTTATATCTATGTTTTCCCATTCAACCAAAACCTCATTGATAATTTATAGTAACTTTTACATAATTTTGTTTTTACTTACCTTAATATAATTTTCTATTATATATAGCCTTAATAGGCGGAGAGAACCAATTTATAATATTAACTTTTAACTTATTACGTTTATCAAATAATCAAAATCTATTTAAAGTAAATAAATTAATAACTTGAAATTGGACACTTAATTTTAGACTTAATTAATTTGATAACATAGACTAAAATCTTGCATTCTCTTACCTGAAAAGAGATAGTCAACCCTTCCATCTATTAAGTAATTTTTAATAATTTTAAAGTTTTACGAGTTAATTTATTATAAACATTTTAACGTTTCGTAAATTAAATATTTCTTTCAATATTTGCAAAATGCTTAATTTCTTAAAATATTATCCACATTTTAAGTAATGTACTTTAATGTTTTACGAAATAATTTCTTAAATATCATTTCAAGTTTTAAGTAAGTTTTCATGTATCAAGTATTTTTTCATGAGTTCTAAATTATTTAATTAATTTTTCAATTAATTTTTCAATGTTTTACGAATTGTTGAATTTCATAAAACCATTTCAAGTTTTAAGTAGCCTTTCATGGTTTTTCATCATTTTCGATTTAAAGAAAAATAAAATTAACTTAATAAATTATTGAAAAATATATGGAAATTTTGATTTTGAAAACTTGAAACTTTACTGATTTATTTGGCTAAATGTGATTTGCCACTTATAAAATCGTCTTTAAGAAATTAAAAAATAATAAATTTGAGTGTGCATCAAAACTATATTAAAATTTAAGTTCAAAAATCGATTACGACTTACGAGCAAGAAAAGTTTGAGAAACATTCAAAATTAATACATTGTTAAACACGTATTGTTTTAATTTTAAAATTCATTATTTAATGTAATATGAACGACACAAGAAATTATTAGCATTTCTCACATTATATTTAAAAACAATACCCTCTTATACTATCCTACTACACAAGCAGGGACGATGCTGGGTGGTAGGTTCTCCACTTCCTAAAATGAAAAGTGATTAAAATTTATAAATTTTAAATTTTAGTTTAATACATGGTAAAATTGTACTTTATCTCTAAAAATAATAATTTTTTATTTTAATTCTTTAAAAATTTATAAAATATGTCGAAACCATTTTTTATAAAACGGGGTAGACTTTGGTTTTGAAAATGAAAATGAAAAATGGGAGTCGCCACCAATCTTTTTTGATGAGGTGTGATCGGGTCACATTGTAATTCGGTCATTTTAATAATAGATTTGATTTATTAAAACAACAGTTTTGGTCTACGAAATTTAGAAAAATGGGTTCGGGAGTCGATTACGCACGAGGAAGAATTAACACCCTCGTGACGCCCAAAATTGGTACCTAATTGACTATTTATTGCCCTAATGTCGAAAATTTGAAAAGATTTTAAAATACAATCTCTTTTAAAGATATTTGAATTTACTCGAATTACATATTAAGATTCTCTCGCTCCAAAGGAATAAAATATCACATCTAGCATGTTAAGATACGATAATTTAAATCCTCGAATCCAAGATCGTCTCATGATTCCCGAGACTCATGCATTGAAAATATCAAAAGGATATTCGATTATTTGGCCAAACGAAAAACTGAAACCCAGCACGTTAGGGCCACGATTTCTCGGATTTCCAATCATATAATATTGCCTTATTTTGAAAAGCTTTTGAATAAATGTAATAATTAAATGAAATACGTTTTTTATTTAAGATGATACTTTGCTAATCAAATCATTACATCAATAAAATACGAATACAAATATTAAATAACAATTCACGAAAATCACACGCATGCTAATTTTCAATACTAATATAAACAATTACAAGAAAATGTAATAATAATTGTAGCGAAATGGAAAATGAATTACAATATACATAACGACAATAGTCATACAACATGCATAATTTTAATATCAACATTAATGATAAGAAATGAAATAAGATATCATATATGACAATTAAGAAACGAAATAAAATATTATATATAACAATTGAAAATAAAGAATATATGAAAAAGCTTTAAATAAACAATATAGAACATAAATTTAAAATATATAAATCATAGAACATTTTAAAACCAATAATTTAAAAGAGATTTTAAATAAATAATACCTAACACATTTAAAAGGAAAGTAATATGCAAGAAATCTAAAATGAATAATATATAATACTGTATAAAATGAACAATATAAACAAATTTATAATAAGTAAAATATATAAAACAGTTTGCTATTATAGGGTTAAGGATCGAATTGAAAAAGAGTTAAAATTATAGGCCAAATCTAAAAATGAGAAAACGGACACAAGGCCTTAAATAGAACACGCGCAAAGGAGTCATATGGGAAAATACCCCAAATTCCTTTTATGTGCACCGTTTAGGACTAAAATGAAATAGAAAAAGAATTTTAGGGGCGAATTTGAAAGAAAAGGAAAACAAAAATAAGGACCAAATCGAAACAGCCTCAAATGCGAAAGGACTGAGGGCGCAAATAGACCCTTAGTCCAAAAACACGCGGATCCTAGGCGGTTAGGGTCGGGACTGTCTGACCCAGCTCAAAACGGCGTTGTTTCTACATTGAAAGGCTTGATTGAAACGGCGTCGTTCCACAGACCCTATTTAAAGCCAATTTTTTTTAAAAAAATTTCATTTTACTCGGTTTCTAAAAAAAAAAAATAAGGGTTCCCTTCTTTTTTCTCTGAAGGGGTTTCATACTCCGGCATGGAGCTCTGCCGTATCCCTACCTTAGCTCCACCGTATACAGCGACCGGGGATACGAAAAGTCGTCTCTTTAACCCCTTTTTAGTCTCCTTTTTTAACAAAAAGAAAAACAAAAATTTTTAAAGTCGTCTTAGTCTCGAAACAACAAAAAAATACTTGCAAAAATACGCTATGTTGCCCCTCGAATCCTCATCAGAACCTAAATGGGTTCTTGGGTATTCGAGTATCGACAACTCTCGACTGAGGGGAAGACGAATCGGCAGAGCCTCGATGGAGAAGAAGATGAATCGGCAGGTAATGTTTTATTATTATTATTTATTATACTTCGAAATAATAATAATAATAATAATAATAATAATAATAAGCACCTTTAATGATTCAAAAAAATTTTCTTGTATTCGATTATGTCTGTGTGCATAAAACTTACAATGGTTCGTTGCGGGGCTTATATAGCCGAACAATATGAAAAGAAAAAATAAAATAACAATTTTCTTCTGTTTCTTATTGTGCTATATGTTTTTCCTCTTTTCTTGTTGTTTCTTGCTATTTTTGTCACTTTGCAGGCTCGGGGCAGAAGTCAATGGGAGCGATTTTGCTCCTTTGGCAAAAGACGAAGCAAAGGGCGCGTCAGGGGGAAGTTCGGGACGAGGAGCAGGTGCGACGATTGAGGGAAGCTGTGGCGCTAGGTTTCAAAAACCCTAGTTTCTTCTGAAAAATTTTAATTTTTGGGCCATAGAAAAATTGGGCTGTAATTGGGTTTTGGGTTTTGATTTGGGCTAATCAAGCCCTGATATTTGTAATGGACTGTAAATTGGACTTTTGTTTTTTCTTTTTAGTATCTAATTAGTAGTGGGCCGGGAAAAATGGGCCTGTTACAGCTGCCCCTCTTTGCTTATTGTCGTGTAACGAGAATGGAGCAAAAACTTAAAGAAGGACCAATTTTGTCCGGTCTTGTTGAGTCTCCTTTTCTTCTTCAAGTAGTCTCGCTCTAACCCACTGCAACTTTAGCAGTATAAGAATTAATGCTGCGATCCGCTCGAATGTAATTTCATGGAGAAGAGATTTGTAACTTTGATCTAATCCACTGGAACTTCAAAGAGATAAGAATTGGTAATTTCAACCCGCTTCTCTGCAACTTCAGGAAGATAAGGCTGGTGGCTTCAATCTGCTTCACTGCAACTTCAGAAAGATAAGATTTGCCAATTTGTAGCTTCAATCTGTTCCACTGCAACTTCAGGGAAATGATATTTGTTATCTTCAGTCTGCTTCCACTGCATCTTCAGGGAGATAAGACTTGCATATGATCTATTCTACTTCAACTTCAGAGAGATAAGATCTATGGCTTTATTCGCTCCAATGTAATTTTAGGGAGAAGATATTTGTAGCTTTGACCTACTCCGCTGGAACTTCAAAGAAGTAAGGATTGTGGCTCCAATGTAATCTTAGGGGGAAGGGATTTGTAGCTTCGACCTACTTCGCTGGAACTTCAAGGAGATGAGAATTGATCCTCAATGTAATTTTAGGGAGAAGGGATTTGTAGCTTCGACCTACTCTACTGAAGTTTTAGCGAGACAATAATTCAGGGAGAAGAGATTTATAACTTCGATTTTCTCTATTGGAACTTCAAGAATATAAGAATTCAAAGAGAAGAGATTTGTAGTTTCGATCTTCTCTACTGAAACTTCAAGGAAATGAGGATTTGGGGAGAAGAGATTTGTAGTCGACCTACTCCTTTGGGACCTCAAAGGGATAAGAATTCAGGGAGAAGAGATTTGTAGCTTCGATCTTCTCTATTGAAACTTTAAGGAAATGAGGATTTCAGGGAGAAGGGATTTATAGCTTTGACCTACTCCGTTGGGACCTCAAAGGGATAAAATTCATGGAGAAGAGATTTGTAGCTTTGATCTTCTCTACTGAAACTTTAAGGAAATAAGAATTCAGAGAGAAGAGATTTGTAGTTTTGATCTTCTCTACTGAAACTTCAAGGAAATGAGGATTCCAGGGAGAAGGGATTTGTATCTTCGAACTACTCTGTTGGGACCTCAAAGGGATAAGAATTCAGAGAGAAGAGATTTGTAGCTTCGATCTTCTCTACTAAAACTTTAAGGAAATGAAAACTGGTAATTTCAACCTGCTTCACTGTATCTTCAAAGAGAAGAGGTTGGTGGCTTAAATCTACTCCGCTGCTTCATGAAGATAAGATTCGTCATTTTCGATCTGCTCCACTACTGCTTAGGGAGACAAGATCTATAATTTTTAGTCTACTCCACTGTCACTTCAGGGAGATAGGACTGATGGCTTAAATCTACTCCGCTGCTTTATAGAGATAAGATTCACCGTCTTCGATTGCTCCGCTACTGCTTAGGAGACAAGATTTGTAATCTTCAGTCTACTCCACTATCGCTTCAGGAAGATAAGGCTGATGGCTTAAATCTACTTTGCTGCTTCATGGAGATAATATTCACCATGGTGATTTCAATCCTTCCCATTGTATCTTCAAGGGTATAGGATTTTTGCATCTATGGTCTGTTACGCAATTCTTTGGAAAACATTACCTGTTGAGTGTATTTCATGGGCCTATTTATGCCAAATGATTAGGATGTCATGATCAAAATGGATCAAATGCTCCTAACTAGATATGTATGAATGGATGACATTTGCATGAATGTAGAATGTCATTAGAATGATCCCTTTTTTAAATGTATAATGATTAGGGTGTAATGATCGGAATGAATCAAATGCTCCTAACTAAATGATATTATGGATGACATTTGCATGAATGCAAAATGCCATAAGAATGATCCTTTTTAATACTTAAGGCGTCATTGCTTGTTGTCCATCAGAGTTTTATTACTGACGTATTACGCTGCTATCTCGCTTGGCTGGTACCTTTGCCAAAAAACTCAAAGAAACAAACATATTTTGCTTGAATGACTTGCCCTAATGTAACTTCAAGTCCATTCCATGGTACCTCTGGGACTTTAAGGCTTATACCATCTTCAAACCCTTTTACTACAATTTAGGGGGTATAAGATCTGTGTCATCTTCAATCCATCCCACTGCGACTCAAGGGTATAGAACTTGTATCATCTTCAATCCATCTCACTGTGACTCAAGGGTATAGAACTTGTATCATCTTCAATCCATCCCACTGCAACTTAGGGTATAGAATTTGTAACTTATTCAATCAATTTGGTCTGCTACACCTTCCATTCTCTGGGTGTCATGACCAGATGTGTATGCATGATATTTGCATAGATGCAGAATATCATTTTTTTTCTTGAGAATGATTCCCCTTTTACACTTGGGTTAACATTGCCCATTTTTCGTCAAGATTGTATCACTGACGCAATATCTTGTCATTTTGTTCAATCACCTTTTTATCAAAAATCTGGAGAGATAGTCTCAATTTAGACTCTTCCTCTACGAATATTTCTATCCTTTATCAATTTAGACTCTTCCTCTACGAATATTTCTATCCTTTAAACTTGGTGAGTTTTAAACAATAGTCATGTTTCAAGTCCTTGTATTATTTAGAAGTTTCTAGAGTAATATGCGAAACTCCTTTTATGAAAGTATTATTAGTCCACTAATCGTTATTTCAATACAAAAATGCTTGAAAAAAATCATAACAATGGACCGGAAGGAAATTAATTAGGAGCATAGCTCGAAGCAAATAAGTTAATCAAGGATAACAAATGCAATTAAGAAGGAAATTTATAGGGACGTATCTTGAAAAGAATAAGGTAATCAAAGATAGAAAATTCAAAATTAGTAAAATAGAAAACTAGGTGCCCCAGATATCAGAGCTTGAGCTTCTCTGTACTAACTTCTTGAAGACCATTTTGAGCTCAATCTATGTTTAGGGGATTTTGAGTACTTTGTCGATGCCTCAAGCCGTAGCATACTTCTTCATTGTTAATTCAGGAATAACAAGACTACTGTATGACTTACTTTTATTTGAATTTCCTTTTACGGGTTTCCAATTCAAAACCTCTTTGGCCGTAAAGTGCCCTTTGTGGGTTTTCGCCTTAGCCTCTCATTTTTCTTCTTTTCCTTTGTTTTCCTTTTTTTGTGTTTTTTTTATTTTGGAAAACTTTTTATTGAATCTGAATTCATCGAATTGGGCAGGTCCTTGCCATCCATCTCGATCAATATCCATGCTTCCCCAAAACAGGCCTTCTTTGTTGCATAAGGTCCTTCTCGGTTTGGCATCCACTTTCTCAGAAGTCTTTTTTGTATGGGAATGATCCTTTTCAAAACTAGGTCTCCTTCATGGAATTCTTTAGGGCGAACCTTCTTGTTATAGGTCTACATCATTCACTATCGGTACAATTGACCATGAGGATGACCCTTAGCCTCTCTTCTTCGATCAAGTTTAGCTAATCATATTGGGGTTGGATCCATTCTGCTTCATCCGACTTCAACTCTGATAAAACTCAGAGAGAAAGAATCTTGACTTCAATGGGCAAAACCGCCTCTATTTTATAAATCAATGAGAAAAATATTGCCCCGGTGAGGGTTCTAATAGACGTTCGACAAGCACATATGCCAATCTTCATGAGTCTCATTCTTTTTCTTGGCAATCTTTTCTTTTCTTTTATCATTCATTTTGGGTCGATATAGTGTTTAATCTTGAACAAACTGCGAACTTTTGATGTTGTGCTGTTGTTCAAATTTAATACATCATCAAATATGATCCCCTTTTGGGATTCTATATCGACATAGAATTTACTGACTGTTGACTTTGTGACATCGGCATATGAAGTAGCTTCCACCCACTTGGTGAAGTAATCGACCACCACAAAGGTGAATCGATACCTGTCAGAAGCTTTTGGTATGATTGATCTACTGCCATCCATGCCCATATAAAGAAAGTCATAGATTCTACTTATTCTTTATAAGGTGAGATCTGTTTCTCATCTTATTCTACCATCCGTAATAAATTAGGAAATGATCTACAGTCTCGGTCATCTTCAAAATCCTTAAATCCTTTTGGACCCATATTTCACTCAAAAGAAGTCAGTAACAGCGTCGCTCATGTCTTGATATCTAGGTATCTATTGTAGGTAAAAAGGAAAATTCCAAAGAATAAATGATTCTAAGGATGATTATTTATATGGTATGATCATGGATGAAAAATGAAAGAATATTCCAAAGAACAAAAGAATGTATAGTATGAAAAAGAAAAAAATTTCTCAAAAAAAAAAGATGCATTTTATTGAAATAAAATTTCTTGACACAAGCCTATTTCACAAAAGGATTCTTATTGCCTCTAGGCTTAAAACAACAAGCGTGTTCTGAATGTTGCTCTAAATTAGTTCTAAAAATACAAGGATCTCTTTCACAATCCCATTGTTCAAAACACCCCAAGTACGTAAAGCAGAAGCTTGGAAAAGTCTATTACCACTTCCATCTTCGAATATGTCGTTAATGTTTAGATTTCCCAATGTTCCCACCGGGTCTTTGATCTCTTCGATTTATTATCCATCAAGCCTTACACTAAAGCCCTAAGCTTGATGCATTCTTAGATCTCATGCCCCTCTCTATCATGGAACTCACAATGTTTACCCCTTTAACAGAAAGGTTGGGTAACAATTTTCTGTACCAGAGGGATCATCAAATTTTATGATACCCAATCTGACGAGTCTTTCGATTATCCTTTTAAAAGCAACGCAGTTCTCGATTGAATGCCCTATGATTCCCCAATGGTATTCACATTGGGCATTTTCATCGTACCATTTAGGGTATGGGGCCGTATTAGTTCTATATAAAAAAGGGATACAACATGTGCATCAAATAAAATTTGGTACAACTCCCTATACGTGATTAGGATGGGTGTGAACTGGTGTTTTTCTGAGTTCGGTCTTGGATTGGGTTCTTGCCTTGGGGAGACCTGATGGCTGGTAATTACCATCCTTGGCTGGCTTACTATAATCGGCTCCGAATAGCCTTTGTTATACTTACTCATACTATTCACATCCTTTTCCTTCTTCTTGGGGCCTTTAAAGTCCACTCTCCCCTTTCTTTTGTTTCTGCCAGAACAACCGGTTTGGCTCAATTATCCTCCGGGTTAAAACTTGAGCCCATCGAAAAGTTCAATAGGGCCGAGGTATCAGTCTGACATTGGGGTCCGACAATGACGGGTACCCCATGTGAATAGCGTGTTTGGTTGGGTCGGGACACTTATTAGGGAAAAACTTGGGGAATAAATGATGTCATCATCATCATCCCCACTGTTGACCACTAGGCCACTCCTTTTTTCAAGTCCTCTGGCTAGTAACTGAGTTAAATGGCCCATTATATTCCTTTGGAATTCTAGCATTTATCCCCGTATTTCTCGTTGAATTTTGGTCAATTGCTCTTGCATCTGTATTTGCATTTGCTCTATTCTTTCCAACCATCGGTCTATGGCTTTTATTCTTGCATGAGTTACCGTAACGATGCTCAGTTCAGTAGACTTTTATCGGTTTCCAGGTTACTGAAATAATTTTTAATTGATTAGAGTTTTTTACAAATTTTAATACATATGATGTGATGTAATGCAAATGCATGAAATGCAATGCAAATGTATGGAATGAATGCAAAAGGAAAGAGAAGCGTTGATTTTGAATTCAATTCCATTAGAAGAACTTTTCTAGAAAATAAATTCCTTTACATAAAACGGATTACATATGCAGCTTTGTCCTTTTATTCCAAGCGAAGATACCGATCATTTTCTTCATATCTGGATGTTATGGTCAAATATTGCGGATTTTCCCAAAGATGTCTCTACTAGCTCCTTTTTGCTTGATCTAGGCCACGACTCATTGCTCACTTATCCTCGCAATGCTTGTTAGCTTCTTTAATAAAGTCGAGACATGATGACTCTCGAATAATCTTTGCCGGCTTGAATCCTCGAGCAAAATTTTGTATTCTTCCATGAACTATCAACCTTTTCTCATTGTGTTTACTTGGACCATATTCAGACGACCGTATTATAATCTACTTTATCGAGAAATTCATTTTCTTATGACAAGCTCTTCTATTTAGCAATCGAATATGAATCAACACCTCCTTTCTATGATGAAAATGCAAGGCAATCATAAATAAAACAAAACAAAATACGTTAGTACAGAATAAATAATCAACAAAATAGAACACCTACTTGGGTGACCACTAGGGTTTTGTACAATTCTACCTAAGGTAGGCTCTTAGGGCTCACTATATGTGGTTCGGTTCTAAGGTGAGGATACTCCAACTAGTAGATTCCTCGATCCTCACCCATTATAGGCTCATACGGACCGGGTTCAGTTCAGGGGAATACATTTCCCTATGGCCATGCGGAGATGAAAATCTTACGAAGCACATAGGTACGGATGTATCCCGGAAGCAATCTACCAGCCCATACGGAGGTGAAAACCTCACGAAGGCATAGTTTCTTACTCCCACTTAAGAGGGTAAAAATCAAACGATTATGCAATATGATGCGCGAAAGTAAACTAAGAGTGGTAAAATGCTATTCAATCAAAATAAAACAAAACAAGTAAGTATTTCACACACAGCTTAAAGCAAGCAAGAAATAAAGCACCTACTCTGGTAACCACTAGGATTTGGTATGGCTCTACCTAAGGTGGGCTCTTAAGACTCACTATATGGGGTTTGGTTCCAAAGAAAGGGTACCTGAACCAAAGATTCCTCAATCCTCACCCATTATAGGCTCATATGGATCGAGTTCGTTCAGGGGAATACATTTCCCTATGGCTATGCGGAGATGAAAATCTCACAAAGACATAGGTACGGATGTATCCCGGAAGCAATCCACTAGCCCATGCGGAGGTAAAAACCTCACGAAGGCATAGTTTCTCACTTCCACTTAAAAGGTGTAACCACAACGGTCATACAATGCAATGAAAGAGTATTCTACGAGACTCAAACCACAAAAATCATAAGGATCACAAACAAATGCGACAAAAGAATCATGATTTTTCAAACCATATTTTCAACTTTTGACAAAAGGACAAAAAATAATCAATTTTACGACCTGACTCTCTTATTGGTCCCCAGTGGAGTCGTCAAGCTATCGAAACCATTTTTTTTAAAACGGGGTTGACTTTGGTTTTGAAAATGAAAACGAAAAACGGGAGTCGCCACCAATCTTTTTTGATGAGGTGTGATCGGGTCACCTCGTAATTCAGTCATTTTAATAATAGATTTGATTTATTAAAACAACAGTTTTGGTCTACGAAATTTAGAAAAATGGGTTCGGGAGTCGATTACGCATGAGGAAGGATTAGCATCCTCGTGATGCCTAAAATTGGTACCTAATTGATTATTTATTGCCTTAATGTCAAAAATTTGAAAAGATTTTAAAATACAATCTCTTTTAAAATTATTTGAATTTACTCGAATTGGATATTAAGATTCTCTCGCTCCGAAGGAATAAAATATCACATCCAGCACGTTAAGATACGACAATTTAAATCCTCGAATGCAAGACCATCTCATAATCCCCGAGACTCATGCATTGAAAATATCAAAAGGATATTCGATTATTTGGCCAAACGAAAAATCGAAACCCAGCACGTTAGGGCACGATTTCTTGGATTTCCAATCACATAATATTGCCTTATTTTGAAAAGCTTTTGAATAAAATGTAATAATTAAACGAAATGTGTTTTTTATTTAAGACAATGCTTTGCTAATCAAATCATTACATCAATAAAATACAAAATACAAATATTAAATAACAATTCACGGAAATCACACCGCATGCTAACTTTCAATACTAATATAAACAATTACAAGAAAATGTAATAATAATTGTAGCGAAATGGAAAATGAATTACAATATACATAACGACAATAGTCATACAACATGCATCATTTTAATATCAACATTAATGATAAGAAACGAAATAAGATATCATATATGACAATTAAGAAACAAAATAAAATATTATATATAACAATTGAAAATAAAGAGTATATGAAAAAGCTTCAAATAAACAATATAGAACATAAATTTAAAATACATAAATCATAGAACATTTTAAAACCAATAATTTAAAAGAGATTTTAAATAAACAATACCTAACACATTTTAAAGGAAACTAATATGCAAGAAATCTAAAATGAATAATATATAATACTGTATAAAATGAACAATATAAACAAATTTATAATAAGTAAAATATATAAAACAGTTTGCTATTATAAGGTTAAGGATCGAATTGAAAAAGAGTTAAAACTTATAGGCCAAATCTGAAAATAAGAAAACGGACACAAGGCCTTAAATAGAAAATGCGCAAAGGAACAGGGGTCATATGGGAAAATACCCCAAATTCCTCTTATGTGCACCGTTTAGGACTAAAATGAAATAGGAAAAGAATTTTAGGGGTGAATTTGAAAGAAAAGTAAAACAACAATAATGACCAAATCGAAACAGCCTCAAACGTAGAAGGAATGAAGGCGCAAATAGACCCTCAATCCAAAAACATGCGGATCCTAGGCAGTTAGGGTCGGGTTGGTCCAACCCAGCTCAAAACGACGTCGTTTCTACATTGAAAGGCTTGAGTGAAACGGCGTTGTTCCACATACCCTATTTAAAGCCATTTTTTTAAAAAAAATTCATTTTACTCTGTTTCTAAAAAAAACTGAGGGTTTCCCTCTTTTTTCTCTGCAGGGGTTTCATACTCCGGCGTGGAGCTCCGCCGTATCCCCGCCGTAGCTTCACCATATGCGACGGCCGGGGATACGAAAATTCGTCTCTTTAACCCATTTTCAGTCCCCTTTTTTAACAAAAAGAAAAAGAAAAATTTTTAGAGTCATTTTGTCTCGAAACAAAAAAAAAACTTGCAAAAATACCCTCTGTTGCCCCTCGAATCCTCATCAGAACCTAAATGGTTTCTTGGGTATTCGGGTATCGACAACTCTCGATCGAGGGAAGATTTAATCGATAGAGCCTCGACGGAGAAGAAGATGAATCGACAGATAACGTTTTATTATTATTATTTATTATACTTGAAATAAAATAATAAAAAAACACCTTTAATGATTCGAAATTTTTTTCTTATATTCGATTACATGCGTATGCGTAAAAATTACAATGGTTCGTTGAGGGGCTTATATAGCCGAACAATATGAAAAGAAAAAAAAAAAGAAAATAACAATTTTCTTCTGGTTCTTGCTATGCTATCTATTTTTCCTCTTTTCTTGCTGTTTCTTGCCATTTCTGTCACTTTGCAAGCTCAGGGCAGAAGTCAACGGGGGCAATTTTGCTCCTTTGGTGAAAGACGGAGCAAAGGGCGCGTCAGGGGGAGTCTCGGGACGAGGCGCGGGTGCGACGATCGAGGGAAGCCTGCGACGCTAGGGTTTCAAAAATCCTAGTTTCTTCTAAAAAATTTTAATTTTCGGGCCATAGAAAAATTGGGCTGTAATTGAGTTTTAGGTTTTAATTTGGGCTAATTAAGCCTTGATATTTGTAATAAACTGTAAATTAGACTTTTTTTTATTTTATTTTTAGTATCTAATTAGTAGTGGGCCGAGCAAAATGGGCATATTATAAAATATAAATTATTAAAATAATAAAATTATATTTTAATTGAATTAATTGGTTTCTTTACATAGAAAAAAAAACACAAACTTCAAGTTATTATTATTTTTTGAAGTGTAATAAATGCAATAGAATAAAAGTAAAAATATGAATGATTGATCTAAAATTCACATACGACAATCTCACTAAAAGAAGTCAAAGATTTAATAATTATGATAAAAAAGACTGAAAATATATCATAATTATGATATATCAAAGATTTAATAATTTATTTCACGCCCATCTTTGGGCACGGGCAAAATGCCCTTATGTCTCAGGACACAAAAAAAAGAAAAAAAAAAGAAAAAAAGGTTATCTTTTAGATTATTTAAAAGTTATTTTTAAAATTATTAAATATCCAAATGAAACATTGGCATTTTAAGTTGTAAAACACTTTTTTTTTATTTAGTTTTGTATATAGTGGGTGAATATTTGTTTAAATAACTTGAATCTTCCCAATGAGGTATTGGTTTATGAGTATCCATATTCAATATCTATTATGTGTAATTTTGTATATAAATGTTGGAGTTTCTTTATATGAGATGTTATATGTGCAATCAATTATATTTCTTACTTTTATTCTATTGCATTTATTACACTTTAAAAATAATAATAATAATAACATCAAGCTTGTGTTATTAATTTTTTATGGAAAGAATCAATTAAACGAAACCAATCTCACATATGGTATTAATTGCTATATAGACATCATGATAACTACAAGCTAAATCCAACATCCATACATCACTAATATAACAAGTGAGAGATGTGAATCTTCATTATCACACTCACTTATACTTGATTCTGTTATAACTTTCCATTTACTCCGGTGGTTAGCGATTGGATGTGTGTTGGGGTCCGGTAGTTAGTGTGGATAAGTTGGTAGAGACCTGATAAGTAGTGGGTAGTATTTATAGTTATGGGGTTTTTAAATTAGCTATTTAATTTTTGTTTTTCTTTTCTTTTCTTTCAAAATCAATTTGGATTTTCCCAATTCTTTACTTCTGCTCTTTCTTTTTCTTTTTGTGTTCTTTCTTTTCCCCTGAGTTTTGGGTTTACAATTGTTATCTTTTTACTTGCTGGATCTTCTTTGAAGGGTGGTGTTGTGGGAGGGTTTTGAAGAAAATCTGAAGCAGTGTTTAATGTTGGGTGCCTTTCATTTTGAATTTTCCCACTAAACTTACTTTCTCAACTTCATTTTTTATTCTTTAAAGAAAATATGATGCACGCATTACAATATAGCAGCTATGGCGGAGGGGCTGCTGATTTGAACGTAAAAATCTACTTCTTCATCCTCATCCTCATCTACTTTGCTTTCTTTTATATTTCTTTCTTAGTGTTTTGTCATATATTAATTTTTTGGTTCGTCTCTGGTTACGGCTTATGTTCATCGAGTACTTATATTCAGGGGTAGTAGGGTTCAGTTTTCTTAAAATGATTTTTTTTTAATTTAACATTTTTAAAATATTTAAAATAGATAAAATTATATTTTGATCTCTTAAAAATAAAATATTTTTGATTTAATCTTTTAAACTATATTTTTACTATAGTAATTTCGACCCTAAAATATTTTTTCTGACTTCACCCAACTTATATTGATCACGAGATGATGATTTGCTCTTCGATTTTTTTTTTTTTTTTTTTACATTTAAAGAAATCTGAGACTAAGACGTTAATACTTGGCAGTGAAGTTAACTATTTTATCCGCAGCCGTTTGATATAAACTTAGAAACAATAGTGGGTTAATATACAATTCAGTACCTGAGTTTGGTTTCTTTTTTCAATTTGATACCTGAGATTTTTTTTTCCTAATTTGGTTCTTTAGTTTGGTTCATGGTTCACTTTGGTACTTGAATTTGGCTTCAATGTTCAATTTGGTACCTAGATCTAAAGGATCAAGTGCTAAATTAAACATTAAAGCTAAACATGGATACCAAATGGTATATTAACCACCCAAAAAATCATTGCACTTATATCATAATGGCTGCCAACTTTTGTGCCTATTGCAGCATGTTGAAGTACCAATCCCAACTCCAAATCAAGGTGAAGTTTTGGTTAAATTGGAGGCAATTAGTCTAAATCCAATTGACTGGAAAATGCAGAAAGGGATATGGTGCCCATTTTCACCAAAATATTTCCCCTACATACCTGTACCATTATATATATTTTACTCTTTTCATCTGTTTTGGTCTTGAAATATTCTTGAGACTCTTTTTCTTCTGTTAACCAAGGTTATTGTTAAAAGGACAGATTTTGTCCATTTGAGGATAATCCCTTTGGTTTCTTAACCAACAAAATAATATACTAGTTGACAGATCTCTTCGTTTAACTGGTTGAGGGTATCTTTGTTAGTAAATATTGCACCAAATTGATGAATCATAAATATGAGTTAAATAGTTTGATTTTTCACTGTGTATAGCACATCCCGAAATTTAGCAAGTTTTTCCATCATAAAACGGGAGTAGGAATAAAAAATAGATCACAATAAAAAAAATACTCAACAATCTCAAAAGAATGGAAAGAACGAGTGCAAAGGGAATGATAAAATTTGTAAGGTGTGTATATTATGAAAGCGAAGCAGGGTATTATAGGACTTCACCAGCTTAAAATGGCGAAAGTTGGTGGAGTAAAAAGTGGATTTGATTTAACCAAGAATAATTTAAAAATGATTGAATGAATCTAGGCGGATGGAGAGGACGAGCGAGAGGAGAACTGGAGAAGGATAGATTTATATTACGAAAGTGAACAGAGTATTCATAAGATTTCAACTAGATAAATATAGCAAAGATGAGTAAAAGGGAAATTTGAGTAGCCAAAATTAGTTTAAAAATAGTTAATGATTCATGGAATTTAGACTTAGCACAACATACAACATGTAGGATTCGGTTCTTTTAAAATTTCGTACATGCATATTCATCCTCTCAACTTGGTTTGTATTAGTCTCAACGTGGGATTCGGTTCTTTTAAAATTTCACAGTTTTTCAAACAAGGTAAATTTATGGCATACATGAAAGATTGCCATCTCAAAAGAAAAATTGGCTAGCAATATAAACCATTTAAAGTTAAGTAATATTAAAAGAATATAACTTAAGTAATGCAGTTTTCTTTCTTGATATTGGGATTGCCCCTTTTTAATCATTAGCTGAAGAATAATATGTTCATTTCTTCTTGTGCAGCTACTGATGTAGCCGGAGAAGTCATAAAGGTCAAACCGAGAGTCACAAATTACAAAACCGGGGACAAAGTTGTAGCTATGCTTAATCATCCTGTAAGTGTTCATTCTTGTTCTTCTTCCTTTTGCTATGGCTATCTTATGATTATATTCGCAATCATAGACTGGAGGCGGACTAGCTGAATATGTAGTGGCTAAGGACAACTTGATAGTTTTAAGGCCACCGGAAGTATCAGCAGTCGAAGGTGCAAGTTTGCCCGTTGCCGGTCTTGCAGCTCTCCAGGCAGTTACTGAGTCAGCCAGGGTCAAGCTCGTCGGAACTGGCCGCATGTAAACCTCTTGATTATTGCTGCTTCAGGTGGTGTAGGTCAATATACAGTTCAACTAGCAAA
Source organism: Gossypium rotundifolium (assembly GCA_025506655.1). Taxonomy (NCBI): domain Eukaryota; kingdom Viridiplantae; phylum Streptophyta; class Magnoliopsida; order Malvales; family Malvaceae; genus Gossypium; species Gossypium rotundifolium. Next base: position 25,473,888 of record CP106728.1, read on the forward strand.
GCTTGGAAACACACATGTGACAGCCACTTGTGGTGCTCATAATTTGGATTTAGTCAAGAGCCTCGGAGCAGATGAGGTTCTTGACTACAAAACTCCCGATGGGGTGGCTTTGAAGAGCCCTTCTGGTAGTAAATACAATGTCGTAATCCATTGTGCGATGGACATTCCTTCTACATTTGAGCCTAATTTGAGTACAAACGGGAAGGTAATCGATATGACTCCTGGTCCTAGAGCTTTCTTAGTTTATGCTTTGAAAAAACTTAACCTTCTCAAAGAAGCAGTTGGTACCGATGCTTATGACACTACACCAAAACAGACTTTTAGCGGTGTTTTAAAGAAAAACACCGCAAACATTACACATTAGCGGCGTTTGAAGGAAAACGCCGCAAAAAAATGAGCAATAGCGGCGTTTATTCTAAAAAGGATAAATAACGGCTTTTATTCCTCAAACGCCACTATAAATCAGAGCATTAGCGCGCTTTTGAAAAAACGTCGCTAAAGGTATGAGCATTAGGACGCTTTTCAAAAACGCCGCTAAAGGTTTGAGCATTAGCGGCGCTTTTGAAAAAACGCCGCTAAAGGTCAGAGAATTAGCGGCACTTTCCAAAAATGCCGCTAAAGGTCTAAGCATTAGCGGCGCTTTTGAAAAAACGCCGCTAAAGGTCTGAGCATTAGCGGCATTTTTTCACAAATGCCACTAAAAGTTTTTCATATTTTTTTCTTATTCTTTCTTTGAATTATATTTTATTTTGATAAATTCACTTATAAGCAATGAGAAAGTTTCATTTTAGTTACTTAATTATGAAAAGTTACAAATTGCTAACTAAAAAATTTAGAAGTTTTCATTTAAGTTACAAATTAAGCTATTAAAATTGATTTAGGGTTTAATGTTTAATATGTTAATTTCATGGTTTAGGGTTTGTTATTTTGGTGTATGGGTTTAGTGTTTTAAAGTTTGTTGTTTGGGTTTATTGTATAGTGTTTAATATCTTAGTGTTTATCGGTATTAAGGTTTAAGTGTTAGTGGTCAGGGCATTAGCTAACATATTAACCATAAATCCCTTAAACCTCATGAGGATTTATGGTTAATGTGTTAGCTATTAAAATATATGACTGATTTTTTAAATTTATATATTAAATAATTTCTTATATAATAGTAAAATAGATATATTAATTTTAAAATATTAAATTAATTATTATTATAGTTTAGGGTTTATGGTTTAACATATATAGTTTAGAGTGTAAGCAAGTTTAGGAGTTACTATTTTAATGTTTAGGGATTATGGTTTATAGTTTACGATTTAAGATTTAAAGGGGATGTGTTATGGTTTCACGGGTTAAGAGTTAGGGTTAATGGGTTTAAGGATTAATGGTTAATGGTTAGGGGTTAATAGGTTAAGGGTTAGGGGTTTATATTTTATGATTTAGGGTTTATGGGATAGAGAATAGGGGTTTAGAGTTTAGATTAATTAATGTCTTTTAATTTATATATTAAATAATTTCTTATATAATTGTAAAGAGATAATTTTAATTTTAATATATTAAAATTATGATTCTAGCTTAAATTATTTAAGAGATAAATAGATAAACTTTACATATATTAAATAGTTTAGGATTTAAGGTTTACTTGAGATTTGTTAAATGATGAAATTTTTAAAAATTTTAAAAATAAAGAAAAAGTAAAAATCAAAAATAAAAAGTTTATAAAATTAAAAAATGAAATACATATAAATTTTCATATAAGTTGTTATGTTTAAAAACTTAAAAAGTTTTAGTGATTGTTTCCGTTTAAGAAATATCAGTTCAACTTTAATTTTTAAAGTAATAATTTAATTTAAGTTATTTAAAAACTTGAGGTGAACTATTTTTAAAAATAATAATTTAATTTAAGGTAATTTGCATGACATGATACTATATTTTTATATGTTAATTTAAAAATTATAAAAATTTTCAAAAAATTTAAAATTTAAAATTTAAAAATAAAAATTTAAATTTTAATATTTTAGTCCATATTTCAATTAGAAATTTAATATTTAAAATTTTAAAAATAAAAATTCTAAAAATATAATCTCAATACAAAAGTTTTGAAAGAAAAAATAGGAAAAATATATTAAAAATAAAAAAATTAAAATTGAGCAATAGTGGCTTTTTTTTTTGACAAAAAACGCCACAAAAATTTTCTATTGAAACAACGCCGTTTCACCCCCTCCCCTAAATCCCCAATTTTATGCCGCTACCTGGTTGCATTTATCTTGAAAATTTTGCATTTCAACCACTAAATCCAATGACAGTAAAGGTCAAATAAAATAAAAACCCTAGCTTCATCGTGGAGAAAGCACGATTGGTGAAAGCGACGAGGTTTAGTGGAGGATACCACGGCATTTTCGATGACCCAAGCGTCTTTTCTGTGGTGGGTTTGGCTTCATCGCCACGCGGGGATCTGATGTAGCTGGTACCAGTGGTGGCCGTGAAGAGGCAGATTTGGATTTGAAAAGTAAGAAAATTGTTAAAAGGAAAAAGAAGAAAACGAAAACTGAAAAGGTTAAAAATTTGTTTTTGTTGTTTCTTTAGTTGAGGGATCCTATCAACTTTGAATCCCGCCATCTCTAAGGTGTGTATCGTCCTCTCCGGCGCTCTTTTTTATTTTCTTTTTTCACGGTTAGACATCTTTTTTGGTTGACTTACCGGTGATTTTGATGGGGCATGAGATTGAAGACCTATTGATATTGTTTTTTTTAATGAAAATGATTTCACAATTTTAGCTTGAAAAGAAAAAAAGCCTAGATTTTCACGTGAGTTGTTTTTAGTTTCACTAATTTCCATTGTCCATTGATTCCCTTTTCCTATATAAATGGTCTTCCATTTCTTATTTCCATTTTCTTGACTGTTTCCTAATGCTATACCCATGGTTGTTCTTAGATGGAACTGATGTATTGTTTTATTACTTACGTGTTCAAAATCTCCTTGGAACTAAAAATTTGGAGATTTAATGTTGGTTTGTAACAACTCATGAACATGAACAATCCATGAAAGCCAAAAAGTAAAAAAAGAAAAAAAAATCTTTTAAAATTAAGTTTATGTAGGGAGTTAAAGTAAGATTTCATCTACCTTGAGTTGCCTTTTGAAACAAAGCTGACAAAGTTTATTGTTAGTAAATCACATGCTTTTGTTAAGAGGAAGAATAAATGCTTAGTTCTGCAATTGAACAAATATTTGTAGTTAGACTTGGATAATGGGAGAAGGAGAAATCCTAGAAGAAAGATGATTCCAGGCAGCTTCTCTCATTTTATTCCTTGTCATCATCTTCCAATTTGCCACCAAATGGCTACTTTTAAAGAAGGTACCTAAGTCCCCTCGAAGATTTGTAGATCATGTTGCAGATTTTCAAATTGTTGATTAGATTTTCATTTTACATGGTTAGGGAGCTTCCATGTAATGCATCGAATCGACCCTAATCGGAACGGTGGTTTTGGGACCACGAATCTGAGCCCGACAAATATTTAAATATCATATTTAGTGTTTATTTTATATGAATTTATATGTGTGAAGATTTCAGAGAAAAATTTTATCGTTTGAGTATCGAATTTGATAAAAAGGACCTAATCGCGTAAAAGTAAAAGTTACAAATTAAAGTGTAAAGTGTTAAATTGAGTATGGCTTTTTAATAGGAAGTATTGAAAGGGTAAATAACCCATTTTAAGGGTTAGTGGTCGACCATGGACAAGTTTGTCCTTAAGTTAAAATGTTTGATTATTTTAATTAAAAGGTTGGTTTAGTAATTTGGTAAATAATTATTATATGTTAAAATAATCAAGAAAAAGAAAGCCATCATCTTTTTTTCATCCATGGCGATTGTGAAGGAAGGAAATAAGCTTTAAACCCTTTAAAATTTCGGCACTTTGAAGCCAAAAATCTAAGGTGAGTTTTAGTTAGTTTTCGATAAATTTTACGTTTTGAGATTGTTGCTTGAATCAGAATCCCCATCTTGTAATTTTTGAATCTAAGCATGCTTGATGTTTGGCCATTGTTGTGTTCATGTGGTTTTTGATATTTGATGATTTTAGATGAAAGATATGTAAAAGATTAGTATGTTTTGTATTGGGAGTTTTGATGAAATTGAGTATTTAGGGCTAAATTGTAAAAAATAAATTTTTAGAGGGGCCTATTTGCAAAATAAATGAAATGTGAGGACTTTTAAAGTCCCTAGGAATATTCGGCCCTTGTATAGTCTTAGCTAATTTGGTGTATTTTGTGTGTTATGCAAATAGGACTAAATTACAAAGTTGTGAAATTCTAGGGGTAAAATAGTAATTTGCCCATTTATGTGCTTAGGGACTAAATTGAGATGAATTTTGGTTGAATGAGCTAAATTTTAATGTGTTTTAGATCAAGAGCAAAGAAAAACGGATTTAGATCGGGGAAAGACGAAGGTTCTCGAATAGCCGATTTGCACGGTCTATCGACAACCGAGGTAAGTCCTTAAGCAAGTGTATACTAAAGATATATTTATGAACATTGCATATGATAAAGTTAGGAAATTTAAAGCATAAAAATGTATGTTGGCCGAATGTGGTAGTATAAATTGATAATGAGTTTAATTTGTTAAATGTGATGTAAGTAAGTAAGTTTGGTTTGATAAATGAAAGTTGTATGAAGTATATAAGTTGTAGTGATTTCAGTATTAAGTAAAGTGTATTGAAATGTTAAATGCGTTGAATTCGGGCTAAATGCCTAGCGAGCCTAGTCTTGGTGACATGTTCAGCTTAATGCCTAGCGTGCTTCGTCTTTGATCTATTTCGGGCTTTAATGCCTAGCGTGCTTCATGTCGGTGATCTATTTCGCTCTAATGCCTAGCGAACTTCGTCTTGGTGAACTATTTCGACTTTAAATGCCTAGCAGCTTTATGCGGTGATGTGTTTTACAAAGGAGAAACCGAATTGTTGTTCAAGGTAAATCGTAGCTAATGTGTTTAGTTAAAGGCTCGTAAGTAAGTAAGGTTTGATATGTTTAATGTTACTAGAGTTTAACTAATATTACGAGTACGATGATATGTATATTTGAGATTACGATTGATGTGCACAAGTATTATATGATTAAGTTTGAGCTTGAATGTACTATCATGGAGATTCGGTTTTCAAATAGTAGTGCTAAAGGTGTAAGAAATTTTAATATGATAACATGGTTGAGATGAATGATTTAAATGTTTAAGTAATTGAATGTAGTATCATTTTGAGCTTGGGACTTACTAAGTTAGTAAACTTATTTGTGTGTAATGTTCTCCTCTTTTATAGATTAGGTAAAGACTACCGCTCAACTGGATCGTCAAGACAATCAACCACACTATCGATCTAATTTTGGTACTCTTTCATTTTGGTTTTGGATAGAGGCATGTATAGGAAAGACTTGACCTTGTTTGTTGAAAACTTTTGGTTCATGTATATAATAGCCATGCGAATATGGCTAAACTTTTGGTTAAGTATGTTTATCAAGCTTTTGGATATAATAGTCAGTTTATATCGTTAATGTTTGTGCAAACCCAATCAAGGATTAATTTGAATATGGTAAGGAAATATGTGATTGAGGAGTGCAAATATGAGTTGGGTAAGTGGTATGAATAATTAATTGTATACTCAACTATATTGAACCATAGTTGTGTTTTGTTCATAGGTTAGTAATGTTAGGTTATAAAAGATATTGGGTATGTGTATTTCTTTTTAAGTTCAAATGAGGTGATTCAATGATGAAATGATCAAATTATGGTGCTTTAGTTTGTTTGTATTTGGTCTTTTTGCATGATTCTTAAACAGGTTAATTCGGCATAGTAAACAAGTATATTTAAGTACATTGCTCATGAATATGTCTAGTTAGTTATATATGTATGCTTGAAATGTGATATATGTTTGTGCATATTCGGATGTAATTGAATTTTGCTAAAGTATAGGAAATTGATAAAAATTTTGATAAAAGATGATTATAGGCCGAATAGGTATTTGGATAACTAGATAATATGATTTGTTGGAAATGATAAAAGTGCATGAGTTGATATGATTTTATTAAATTATAATAAATGCCTGTATATGAATCTAACTATTACAAAAATAATGTATATACTTATAGTTATTTTCGGTTCAACTATGTGCATGTAAACGAATTCATGTGAACATTGATCGATTGATTATTTGGATCTATTTGAACTTTGGTATGAGCTAGATACATATAATTACATTTATGTGTCTATGTATATTTGGTCAAGTAGATATGTATTTATATGATGTTTATTGAGTTTGTAAGTTTGGACATCTCGCTAATATATTTTATATTGGTATATTCGCCCTTTAAGTGGGTTAGTATAAAATGATAATTGAATTATGTTATTCAATCACATGGATCTGAATGGGTTAAATTGCTTGAGTATTTTATAAGTAAATAAGGACATAGCAATTGAGGCTTACGATACTTGCATTATTTTGTGATTTTCATAAAATGTATTTTGTATGTTCACTTATGTTTGTCAATGTTTGTGCCATATATGATTTGGTTTAGTGGAAGAAATATGTTTTATGCATATGTAATTGTTTGCTTATATGAGTATTATTATTATATAAGCTTGTTTAAATATGATTGAATTGATTGAATAAAAGTAATGATTATCTGGTAATGCCCGTAACCCTAATGCTACTGACGTTATACTGAGTTAGGGTGTTACATTTTATTGGTATCGAGCTACAGTTTAGTCGATTCTAGGACTACTAGTAGTATGTAAGAGTCTAGCTATACATGCCTCTGAATTTTATATGTGATAGTGTGGTGACTTCTAACAATTTCAATTGTATTCTATATAGTAAATGGATTCGATCCCGATAGAGTCAGGTGATGATGTGGAGAGTGTTGCGCCTAGTCTCGCACATGGATCAGCCATTGACTCTCAACCGATTCTCGGTAATCACGAGGGAGAGGCTAAACAAGCCTTCTATCAAATGATGAATGAATGGTTTACTCAATTTGTTCAAAATAATCCGACAGTACAACAACCTCCACCCTCAAATAATTCGACTCCGGTACCTTTAGCAACCCCGATGATAGATCCAATGAGATCTAGTAGGCCCCGTTAATAAAATCGTAAAATTTGAAATTTGAGGAATTCAAGGCTAATGATAATGATGATGCGAACGAGTGAAATGTGGCTTGATAACACTATTCGGTACTTGATGAGTTATCCCGCACTCCAGGATGAATGTTTAAAATGTGCTATATCATTACTTGGACACCGCCTATCACGGTGGATTACACTAGTATCGGTGGTTCCAAAAGAAAAGGTGACATGGGATTTCTTTCAGAATGAATTCAAGAAATATATCGATCGAGGTTCATTGACCAGAAACGTAAAGAATTTCTTGAACTAAAACAGGGGCAAATGACCGTGACTGAATATGAGCAAAAATTTATCAGATTAAGCCGATATGCTCGGGAATGTGTATCAACCGAAGCCATTATGTGCAAAAGGTTTGAAGATGGTTTGAATGAAGAATTAAAGTTGCTTGTTGGAATTCTTGAAATCAAAGAGTTTGTGACACTCGTAGAGCGAGCTTGCAAAGCTGAAGAGCTTGGGAAGGAGAAAAGAAAGGCTAAGACAGAAGCTAGAGACACCCGTAAAAGATCGTCGGGTAAGAATTTCCATTCCACATCTAAGAAGTTTAGAGATGACTTCAGTCGACACAAAGCTACTTCAGATTCATTTAGACGTGATCGACCTCTAGTGGGCTCCCGAGCTACCTCGATGGCCATTGTTAGTAACGTCCCACAGAATCGAGTTGAATGCAAACATTGTGGAAAATGGCATTCTGGGAGTTGTAGAGTTCGTGACCGGTCTTGCTTTAAATGTGGATCTTCAGACCATTTTATTCGAGAGTGCCCGATGTTAGCTGAGCCGAATCTGACCACGTAACTCTGGACCGAGTAGTGCATCAAGATCTGGGCGGACCACCCGAGCATTTTGGCAATGTAGGTGGTAGTCAGAGAGGGACAAAGAACACAACAGATCGATCTGAGGCTAGAGCTCCAACTAGAGCTTATGTTACTCGAGCTAGAGAGGATGCTGCTTCTCCGGATGTCATTATCGGTACTTTCACCCTTTATGATACTACTGTGATTGCATTGATTGATCTGGTTCGACCCATTCATATGTATGTGAAACTCGGTATTCATGAAGACTCGCCATTGAGTCTCGAGTTTGTGATTCAGCGTATCCAATCCTTTGGGTAGATGTGTGTTTGTTAATAAAGTGTGTAAAAGTTGCCCATTGATGATTCGGGATTTTTGCTTCCCAGTCGATTTAATGCTATTGCCTTTCGATGAATTTGATATAATTTTGGGAATGGATGGTTAACTTCACATGATGCGTTGGTGAATTGTAAAGAAAGCTTATTGATTTGAGACATCGAGCGGTGAGATCATTAGAATTGAATCCGATGATTTAGGTGGATTTCCTACAATTATATCCTCAATGTTAGCCCAGAAGTATGTGAGAAAAGGGTGCGAAGCTTATTTGGCTTATGTACTGGATAATAAATTGTCTGAGAAATAGATTGAATCTATGTCGATTATATGTGAGTACCGGATGTGTTTCTCAAGAACTACTGGGTTTACCCCCAGTACGAGAGATTGAGTTTAGCATTGAATTAACTCCGAACGACTCGATATCAATAGCTCCATATCGGATGGCACCTCTTGAGCTAAAGAGTTGAAAGCACGGTTGCAAGAGTTAACAGATAGGGCTTTGCACGACCAAGTTTCTCTCCTTGGGGTGCACTAGTTCTTTTGTGAGAAAGAAAGATGGAACGATGCGAATGTGTATTGATTATCGGCAATTGAATAAGGTAGCTATAAAGAATAAGTACCGTTACCTCGGATTGATGATTTGTTTGATCGGTTGAAAGGGGCTTGTGTTTTCAAAAATAGACTTGAGATCGGGTTATTATCGATTCATGAGTCGAGATACAGATGTGCAAAGAGCGCATTCGGACGAGGTACGGACATTTTGAGTTTTGGTTATGCCTTTTGGGCTTACTAATGCACTCTTTGTTTTTATGGATTTGATGAATCGAGTTTTTAGGCGGTTTTAGATCAATTTGTGGTGGTGTTTATTGATGACATATTGATCTACTCCAAAGATGAAATTGAACACGCTGAACATTTGAGGTTAGTGCTACAAACTTTGCGAGATCATCAGCTGTATGCGAAGTTTAGTAAGTGTGAGTTCGGATGAAAGAGGTCGACTTTTTGGGACATGTTGTTTCAAAGATCGGGCATTCGAGTTGATCCGAACAAAATCTCGGCTATACTTGATTGGAAGCCACCAAAATGTTTTCGAGATTCAAAGTTTTCGGGACTTGCGGGTTACTATCGACGATTTGTGAAAGATTTTCTATGATAGCTACCCGTTGACAAAGTTATTGCGAGAAGATGTCCGGTTCGAGTGGTCGGAAAAGTGTCGTAAAAGTTTTGATCGGTTGAAAGCCCTTTGATGAAGCTCCAGTGTTAGTTCAAATTGAATCGGGTAAAGAATTTGTTGTTTATTCGATGCCTCTTTGAATGGTTTGGGCTGCGTTTTGATGCAGGAAGGTAAAGTCATAGCCTACGCTTCAAGACAACTGAAGCCGCACGAAAGAAATTACCCGACGCATGACTTAGAACTTGCAGCCATTGTTTTCGCATTGAAAATTTGGCGTCACTATTTATTTGGCGAGAAATGTCATGTTTACTCGGATCACAAAAGTCTTAAGTATTTGATGACTCAAAAAGAGTTGAACTTGAGACAACGTCGATGGTTAGAACTGTTGAAAGATTATGAGTTAGTGATTGACTACCATCCGGAGAAAGCTAGCGTTGTTGCAGATGCATTAAGTCGAAAATCATTGCTTGCTCTTCGTGCATTGAACATACAGATGGTTATATCGGTGATAGTTCAATCATAGCCGAGTTAAAGCAAGACCGATGTTTATTCAAAGAAATTTGTGATGCACAAAAGTCGAGAGATATAAGCATCAAACGAGCTCGATCGAAAATAATGCAAAGTCGAATTTTGAATTGATGATAATGATGCTTGAAATACAAAGGCCGAATGTGTACCGAGGGCGTGGATTTGATTCAGATGTTATTGAAAGAGGCCCATAATAATCAGATGTCGATACATCCAGGTAGCACGAAAATGTATAACGACTTGAAACAGTTCTATTGGTGGCTGGTATGAAATGAGATATATCTGAATTTGTTTCAAAGTGCCTAATTTGTCAGCAAGTAAAAGTCGAGCATCAAGTGCCTTCGGGTTACTTCAGCCGATCATGATACCTGAGTGGAAATGGGATAGAATTACAATGGATTTTGTATCCGGTCTTCCTATGACACCGAGTAAGAAAGATGCCGTATGGGTTATAGTTGATAGACTGACTAAATCAGCTCATTTTGTACTGGTTCGTACAGACTTTTCACTCGATAAACTTGCTGAATTGTATGTATCGCAGATTGTAAGATTGCATGGTGTACCGAGCTCCATTGTGTCAGATAAAGACCCGAGATTTACATCGCGGTTTTGGAAGAAGTTGCAAGATACTTTAGGTACTAAACTACATTTTAGTACAGCCTTTCATCTACAGACAGACGGTCAGTCTGAGCGAACTATTCAAATACTTGAGGACATGTTGAGATGTTGCGTTCTCGAGTTTGAAGGTACGTGGGAACGATACCTACCTTTGATTGAATTTGCTTATAATAACAGTTTTCAATCTAGTATCAAGATGGCACCTTATGAAGCCTTGTATGGGCGAAAGTGTCGAACACCATTATACTGGACTGAGCTCAGCGAGATTAAGATACACGGGGTTGATTTGATTAAAGAAACTGAAGAGAAAGTAGCTATTATTAGAGATAATTTGAAAGCTGCTTCGGATCGTCAAAAGTCTTATGCTGATTTGAAACGTAAAGACATTGAATTTCAAGTTGGAGATCAAGTATTTTTAAAGGTTTCTCCGTGGAAGAAAGTACTCCGTTTTGGTCGGAAAGGCAAGTTGAGTCCGAGGTTCATCCGACCGTATGAAATCATTGAACGTATTGGGCTGTTGCTTATAGGTTGAGGTTACCTCTCAATTAGAAAGGATACGATGTATTTCACGTTTCTATGCTCCGTAGATACGGATCGATCCGTCACATGTGATTGCTCCGTCGAGATTGAGATACAACCCGATATGACGATGAGGAAGAACCGATCCGTATTTTAGCTCGGGAAGAGAAAAGTTAAGAAACAAGAAAATTCCATTAGTGAAAGTACTGTGGAAAAGGCACGGAGTTGAAGAGGCTATGTGGAGCCTGAAGATTCAATGAGGCAACAATATCCGACGTTGTTTAATGGTAAGATTTTCGGGACGAAAATCCTTAAGGGAGAGTTGTAATGATCAATCGACCCTAATCGAACGATGGTTTCGGGACCACGAATCTGAGCCCGACAAATATTTAAATATCATATTTAGTGTTTATTTTATATGAATTTATATGTGTGAAGATTTCAGTAGAAAAATTTTATCGTTTGAGTATCGAATTTGATAAAAGGATCTAATCGCGTAAAAAGTAAAAGTTACAAATTAAAGTGTAAAGTGTTAAATTGAGTATGGCTTTTAATAGGAAGTATTGAAAGGGTAAATAACCCATTTTAAGGGTTAGTGGCGGACATGGACAAGTTTGTCCTTAAGTTAAAATGTTTGATTATTTTAATTAAAAGGTTGGTTTAGTAATTTGGTAAATAATTATTATATGTTAAAATAATCAAGAAAAAGAAAGCCATCATCTTTTTTTTCATCCATGGCCGATTGTGAAGGAAGGAAATAAGCTTTAAACCCTTTAAAATTTCGGCACTTTGAAGCCAAAAATCTAAGGTGAGTTTTAGTTAGTTTTCGATAAATTTTACGTTTTTGAGATTGTTGCTTCAAACCGTAACCGACCCATGTTGTAATTTTTGAATCTAAGCATGCTTGATGTTCGGCCATTGTTTTGTTCATGTGGTTTTTGATATTTGATGATTTTAGATGAAAGATATGTAAAAGATTAGTATGTTTTGTATTGGGAGTTTTGATGAAATTGAGTATTTAGGGCTAAATTGTAAAAATAAATTTTTAGAGGGGCCTATTTGCAAAATAAATGAAATGTGAGGACTTGTAAAGTCCCTAGGAATATTCGGCCCTTGTATAGTCTTAGCTAATTTGGTGTATTTTGTGTGTTATGCAAATAGGACTAAATTACAAAGTTGTGAAATTCTAGGGGTAAAATAGTAATTTGCCCATTTATGTGCTTAGGGACTAAATTGAGATAAATTGTGGTTGAATGAGCTAAATTTTAATGTGTTTTAGATCAAGAGCAAAGAAAAACGGATTTAGATCGGGGAAAGACGAAGGTTCTCGAATAACCGATTTGCACGGTCTATCGACAACCGAGGTAAGTCCTTAAGCAAGTGTATACTAAAGGAATATTTATGAACATTGCATATGATAAAGTTAGGAAATTTAAAGCATAAAAATGTATGTTGGCCGAATGTGGTAGTATAAATTGATAATGAGTTTAATTTGTTAAATGTGATGTAAGTAAGTAAGTTTGGTTTGATAAATGAAAGTTGTATGAAGTATATAAGTTGTAGTGATTTCAGATTAAGTAAAGTGTATTGAAATGTTAAATGCGTTGAATTGGGCTAAATGCCTAGCGTGCCTAGTCTTAGGTGACATGTTCGAGCTTAATGCCTAGCGTGCTTCGTCTTGGGTGATCATGCTTCGCTTTAATGCCTAGCAGGCTTCGTGTCGGTGATCTATTTCGGGCTTTAATGCCTAGCAGGCTTCATGCCGATGATCTATTTCGGGCTCTAATGCCTAGTAGGCTTCGTGCCGATGAACTATTTCGGGCTTTAAATGCCTAGCAGGCTTTATGCCGGTGATGTGTTTTACAAAGGAGAAACCGAATTGTTGTTCAAGGTAAATCGTAGCTAATGTGTTTAGTTAAAGGCTCAGGTAAGTAAGTAAGGTTTGATATGTTTAATGTTACTAGAGTTTAACTAATATTACGAGTACAGTGATATGTATATTTGAGATTACGATTGATGTGCACAAGTATTATATGATTGAGTTTGAGCTTGAATGTACTATCATGGAGATTCGGTTTTCAAATAGTAGTGCTAAAGGTGTAAGAAATTTTAATATGATAACATGGTTGAGATGAATGATTTAAATGTTTAAGTAATTGAATGTAGTATCATTTTGAGCTTGGGACTTACTAAGTTAGTAAACTTATTTGTGTGTAATGTTCTCCTGCTTTTATAGATTAGGTAAAGACTACCGCTCAACGGATCGTCAAGAGACCAACCACACTATCGATCTAATTTTGGTACTCTTTCATTTTGGTTTTGGATAGAGGCATGTATAGGAAAGACTTGACCTTGTTTGTTGAAAACTTTTTGGTTCATGTATATAATAGCCATGCGAATATGGCTAAACTTTTGGTTAAGTATGTTTATCAAGCTTTTGGATATAATAGTTAGTTTATATCGTTAATGTTTGTGCAAACCCAATCAAGGATTAATTGAATATGGTAAGGAAATATGTGATTGAGGAGTGCAAATATGAGTTGGGTAATGTGGTATGAATAATTAATTGTATACTCGACTATATTGAACCATAGTTGTGTTTTGTTCATAGGTTAGTAATGTTAGGTTATAAAAGATATTGGGTATGTGTATTTCTTTTAAGTTCAAATGAGGTGGTTCGATGATGAAATGATCAAATTATGGTGCTTTAGTTTGTTTGTATTTGGTCTTTTGCATGATTCTTAAACAGTTAATTCGCATAGTAAACAAGTATATTTAAGTACATTGCTCATGAATATGTCTAGTTAGTTATATATGTATGCTTGAAATGTGATATATGTTTGTGCATATTCGGATGTAATTGAATTTTGCTAAAGTATAGGAAATTGATAAAATTTTGATAGAAGATGATTATAGGCCTAATAGGTATTTGGATAACTAGATAATATGATTTGTTGGAAATGATAAAAGTGCATGAGTTGATATGATTTTATTAAATTATAATAAATGCCTATATATGAATCTAACTATTACAAAAATAATGTATATACCGTATAGTTATTTTTGGTTCAACTATGTGCATGTAAACGAATTCATGTGAACATTGATCTGATTGATTATTTGGATCTATTTGAACTTTGGTATGAGCTAGATACATATAATTACATTTATGTGTCTATGTATATTTGGTCAAGTAGATATGTATTTATATGATGTTTATTGAGTTTGTAAGTTTGGACATCTGCTAATATATTTTATATTGGTATATTCGGCCCTTTAAGTGGGTTAGTATAAAATGATAATTGAATTATGTTATTCAATCACATGGATACGAATGGGTTAAATTGCTTGAGTATTTTATAAGTAAATAAGGACATAGCAATTGAGGCTTACGATACTTGCATTATTTTGTGATTTTCATAAAATGTATTTTGTATGTTCAGCTTATGTTTGTCAATGTTTGTGCCATATATGATTTGGTTTAGTGGAAGAAATATGTTTTATGCATATGTAATTGTTTGCTTATATGAGTATTATTATTATATAAGCTTGTTTAAATATGATTGAATTGATTGAATAAAAGTAATGATTATCTGGTAATGCCCATAACCCTAATGCGGCGACGTATACGGGTTAGGGGTGTTACATTCCAAGACTGACAATGAAATCCAACTTTGTGGAGAGATTAAGTAGCTTTTAGAAGATGCTACTTCCTTTTCACAGTAAGTGATTTAACATTGAATTTTATTTATTCAGCTTAGCAGTTACAATTGCATGATGAACAAATCTATTCAAATTCATAGGCCGTTGACGTTTGAGGAATTAGCCAAACTTAAGAGGATGGCAGCTGAATGAACTTGCAAATTGTTTTGCATAGCCATTGGTAAATGACTTATTGATTTTCTCTTCGAATCAGCTAATATGAATTTGATTCTTTGAACAATCTTTTTGTGGTGTTTTGGGTTTCATCCAAATTTTGTGCCAATCAAAGGATAGATTGTTGATACAGAGATTTGATTAGGATTTAGGCTATGGAACAAAGCTTATGTTCTAGTTTTGTGGACTATCAGGTTGTTTTAGGTGTATTAGGGGAAACCTACTCTCTGTTTATTGGTAAGTTTAACAAGCATATATTTAATCTAATTATATGGTTTTTATGTCTCTACTTTCTTAGATTTTTGGGGCTTTATTACTATAAATTGGTTCTAATTTGCTGTTTCATTTTTGAATTCTAGAATTTGGTTGTTTTTCTTTAAAAAAATAAAAAATCTAGAATAGAGTTATTTAATTTTTTTTAAATCTAAAAGTGGATAGTTTTTGTAGAATTTTTAATATAAAAAGCAGCACACGTAAATTTTTCTTTGTATAAGTTGTTTGATACTGAATTAAGTTTATTGTTCTTGAATGAAAAAGAAACCGGAGCTTCTTCGAGTTGACACGGAGAGGATTTAGAGGTAAATGCTAGAAGTGGCGGTTCGTAATTATCGCGCTTTCATCTCTGCTGCGGATGCGTTGGTTGCGATCAAAGAGGAAGTATCTTCTATCAATAAGCATCTTGAATTGATGGTAACTACCTTTCTTTTTCAGTTAATTTGATCTATGGTGTTATGTAACTGAATAATAGTGGTACAGGCCACCTAGTGAATCTCAATTATACTGGTTGCCTTTGCTTATTAATATGAGTAAGAGCAAAAAACTTGAAAAATAGCTTCAATTATCATGTGTTAGAAAGTATCTTTGGATAAAGCATGAGGGCATACACTGTGTTTTTTTTTTTTGGTTTTCCTGATGTGTTTGCTTCTCTTTGTCTGTCCCCATATTTATAATGGTGAAAGAAGGCATAACTTGTACATCGGGTAAAGTTACTTTACTTAAGAGGAGGAATCAATCACAATATCTCATGGCTTTGCAAATAATCGTGATCCCAAACTGACATCCGGTTGCACGTAGTTTGTTGAATCTACGAACATATCTTGGAGAAGAGGTAGATGAATCAGACTCTGCTAGCAAATGATAGTACTTAGCTCGAGTTACTTGAGATTCCTCAGCTTATGGACACTTATGTGCTTGAATAAATTGTAAATGCTATTGAGACACTAATTACTTCAAATGCACATTCTAAGATGCATAATTAAATTCAAATTTTCTGCAGATGTGTACGAAATGGAAATTATGATGAAGCTCTGGACTTGGAAGCATTTGTTTGCAAGCTCTCAACCTTGCACCCTAAGTGAGTTAACTCATATTATTTCCTTGTCAACTTTGGAAGACAATTGACCGAGCTTTGCTTTTCCTTCTTAAGAAGATTACCCATTATTCAAGCACCGGTCGAAGTTAGGCGACAACCCCATCTTTGCTCTCGGCTTCTCCGAAGCTTCGCTCTAATATTCGGTATTTATTTGCAAGCTATGAGTGAAATTTTGTTTTACTTGGAATTTAGTGAAGTACATGGTCCGTGTATTGCGATTCTTCGAATGCCTTCTAAATATTGGATATTTATGCGAATAGGAGTGTTTGGCGAGTATGAAATGCGATTGCAGGTAACTTTTTGCACAGCTACTTCATCAATTTCCATCTCCGTTCCCTTATTTCTATTTGGTCTTCATCATGTGTTTAAGTAATTGAGGGAGCAAACATAAAATAACTTAAATAATAAAAGGGAGGGACAAACTGATTTACTTCCACTTTTATTTTCCTTTTAACTCGTGCATATAAATGAAGAAATTCATAGCCCATTTATAAGCTTTTTAAGCCGGTTTAGACTAGATATACATATATGTAATATTGTTTTAATTTATGGATAAGATTATATGATGATAAGTTCAAAAGTTGTCTAAAAACAATGAAAAAGATTGCAAAAGAAAAGAATCGGTGACTTCAACACTTTCTCTTATCAAACTTTTCTCATTCATTATTGTTTTTATGTCATCTTATTGTGATAATAGATCAACAATTTAATTAGAAGAATCCTATATTTCATATACGAAATTAAAATAAAATATATTCATATAAAAATTAAATTATCGATAATGTATCTCCATATGTTTCATTCATGAGTGAAAATCAAAATTTTCATTAATTAAATTAGTGCTTAATCGTTGCAATTCAATTGAAATAGCATAAAAAAATTATTGATTCCGGGTTGATGCTGTTATATGAAGTGATGATGTTGTGTAGATCTGACATGAAAAAAGTGATACTAGCACTATAAATATATGATCAAATCAAAATCTACTTTAAATGTGTTGCTGGTATTGGTTGTAAATTGAAACATTCAATTTTCTTTTTTTGCACCGGTAAAAATTACGGTCACATCGGTTTGTTTTGTCTAATTTTGGTCATAATGTGTATTGTTTGGTATATGAAAGAATATAGAATTATAATTTAGTGCTATTTAAATTCTTCAGAACAATTGATTATATCCCGATTTAGGGCTTATTCTTTTCATATATGGGTATGATAAATTTAATCATATTGAATGCAAGATTGATAGACCACAACAGTCAACAAATTAAGAAAATATTTTCGACTTTTCATTGATGAATAGAGAGGATTAATTGCTTTGCACAACTGCCGTTAACCATATTCACAACTAACTTCAGTTACTAAGATTTTTATTTATATACATACCAAACATGGAATTTATTTTATGTCTAATTTATCATTAAAACAAAGGTGGTCCTCGTTATTTTGATACCTGACCTTATGAAGAGCAAGACCAGCAAGCATATATGTATAAACTGAAATAGTCAATGCTTTCGGAACTTGTTGCATATTTCTTGGATTATTGTTCTAGAAAATGAAGATAATACACTATCCTTTTGTACAGATAGGTAGTCATCAATAGAGTAACAATTTATTATGTGTACTACTGTATGACCACATTACATAAACAAACTTTAAGTCAACAAGATATGGACCGCTTTTGATTTTTGGTGTGCTTTAGTTGCATGCTTATGGACAGACCTTCTTCTAGTTGCAGTTCAGTGATGGCGATGGTGACCCGCTTGGTTGGTTTACACTATGGGCATATAATTGTTCACTTTAAGGTGACATTTCCTTTTCCATGTTTTGCTTTTATATTCTCTCACTGGATTATAATTGTTACTTTTGCTCTTGTTCCCTCTTTTCTTATTGATGCTTTCATGATTTTCACAGCTTTTATACACAAAATTAGTTGTTGATCTGATTAAATTCTTTGTACCTAGTCATTTAAGCATATTATATATGGGTCCATTTATCAGTAGGTAAAGCAGTGGCTAAGTTTCGTGCCACGCATCTTCATCAGCAGGTGCTCAAGCATGAGGCATATTCAGCTGGATATTTTGGGACTTCAGTACAGAAAGCTGGAGATATCAAGCAATCTGTCATAGGAAATATATACATAACATATATATGCTTTGCTCATATTTGTTTATGTATGTATTATGCATTGACATGTATATTAGAAATTGACATCTAATAGCCATTTTAATTTTTGGGAATGGATTTGTATGCTTTTATAATATTTTAATTTTGTTTTAATTTTTTATGACCTTTAGCGGCGTTTTAAAAGCTACGCTAAAGATATGACTTTAGCGGCGTTTTAAGGAAGCGTCGCTAAAAGTCATATTTTTTAGCGGCGTTTTTTAAAAAAGTGCCACAAATACCATGACTTTTAGCGGCGTTTTCTATAAAAGCGCCGCTAAAAGTTGTGATCTTTAGCGGCGTTTTTTGCGGCGCTTGTAAAAGCACTGCAAATAGTTTTAGCGACACTTTAAATGAAAAAAAAACGCCACAAAAAGTCTGTTTTCCTGTAGTAAATACCTAAGAAAGAGAATCTGCCTGGTTAACTTGGTGAAAGATGGAAACTTAAGACAGTAATCGATTTGAAGAATCCGTTAAGTAAGGCTGAAGAAGCATGGGCTAAGATCAATGATGGTCATGCCACTGATAAGATTGTTATGGAGCCTTTAATTTTATGAATGTTACTTGATACTCAAATTTGTCACCGGTTAAAACATTGAACAATGATCCTTGGAGTTCATGTTATTGAGAGTCAATCGTGTTTAGATATTGAAAATCATGTTTATGTTTATGTTTATGTTTATGAAATGTATGGATGTTGGTGCGAAATTTTCGTATTGGCTATGATTGTAATGTGAAACATTGGGTGCATTAATCCCACGTTGGAAAGAATATTTGGGCGCACATCTAATCACACTTTTTTGAGAAAGAAGGTAATGATTTTTTTTGGAAAGAAGATAATGATCCAACGACATAACGTTAGTATCTTTTCCCGTAAATCTTTTAGATTTATGAAATCATAAAATATGTTATAAATTTTGTATTTTTATAAATTAGAAATTTATTTTTGTATTTTATTTTAAAATTTAGTTTTTATAGACATTTTAAATTTTAAAATTTAGATTCAATTGTTAATATTGTTAAATTTATTTTATTAAATTTAAGTTAATTATAATGTCAATTTTAATTACATTTCTACTAAGAGTATTTTTTTTTTTAAAATGTCTCATTAACAAATTTATTAAAAATAATTTTAACAATTAAAACTAAAAACTAAAAGTATTAAATTCTTAAAAATAAAAGTGTAGAATAAACTTGTGATTTGAAACATGATTAGAAGAAGAAATCAATTGTAACACATTCCAAGATTGAGTGATAACAAAATTCAAAAGAAAAATTAAAAAAAAAATCAGACTCTACAACAGAAAGCGATGATAGCCAATTACTTTTCAACGATTCAAAAATGTTAACGGTGGGGAAATAAGATCAAAAGAAATTTTAAGTGTTATTTGAAATGAAAATTTTAAGTCCTGACTAATTTAATTTAAAACTTTCAATTAAAATATAATATAATTTATTATGTGAATCATTACATTATTAATAATGTAACGATCGAAATATAACAAATCGTAATATTTTAAAATTTAGTGTTCAAAGCGTATGATCACAATTAAATCTACATTTTACTTTTTTAATTTAATATTTTAAAATTATATTTATAATTGAATTATTATTGTACTGTTTTTTTTTTTTTTACAAATGGAATTAAGAAATGAATATTCCTTTGTTTAGTTCCTAATTTTTTTAAAATATCAATTAAAGACATATGGCCATAGTTTCTTAAACCAGATCGAACTGATCAATTAGATTGGTTAGATCGAAAATTAATTAGGTGTTGATCTAGAGGGAGGCATTGGATTGATTGTCCTAGGAATTAGTACGGACCAGTTGAATTGATTAAAAATCGGTTGAATAGAATTTTATTTATGATTTTATTAATCAAATTAAGTTAATCGATGATCAGACTTATTCAATCACTGATCAAATTTTGAAAACCTTGCACATGATATATATATATATATATATATATATATATATACCACATGTGTCTTCATCTATTTTATAATTTGAGACGAACCTTATTCAAGCTAAGGGCAACAATCAGATAAAACCCTCTCCACGATAATAACTCCAAAATTCAAGCTTAATTCAAATATTTAAAGTGTACCTTTCCACTCCTTTCAACCATTTGTTGGTGTGCATGATAGGTTTTTTTATTAGTGCACCACATAATTATCTTTTATAATTTATTCGTTAACATAATTAAATATATATAATTTTTAGTATGTATAATATAAATAAATATAAATAATTAATATATTTATGATTTTATCCTATATATTTAATATATAGAATAAATATATTTATATTAATTAAGTCATTGGTTAAGTTAGTGTTATGAGTCAATCAAATAATAACTTAATTAGTAAAATTATGAAAATGTTTTATTGTAATTAAAATTAAGTTTGTTAAAAATAAAGAGAGATGAAGAGAATAAAATATAAAAAAATATGAAAGCAATAGAGAATATACTTTATTGATAAAAAGGATAATTACAATGCTTCATCGAATCTTTATTTATAAGCATAATAAGTATAAAAGAAGTAGAGATCCAATTCTAATAACAATTAAAATTTAAAGTATATTAAAACTTTATCTTGATCATGATGGACATCCACTTAATAAGATATTCAAAACAAAGTTATATTATTTGAGATTACTTTAGTCTTTTATTTTAAAAGAATCAATAAAAAATTTTAATGTGGTGAAATTTGAACTTGGGCTATTACATCAATAAAATATTAATTTTATCACTAAACTAAAAAATTATTTTAAATATTTACATTTTTATTATATTATGCTTATTTTATTATCTCGATTAATTGTAAATACTGAAAATATTGTTGATTGAGTCTTGACATTAAATCAAGATTGATAACAATATTATGATAAACAGTTGTAGTGGATTTAGGCTCGTTTGTTTGCCAAGAAAATATTTTTCGAAAATGATTTTAAAAATGATTTATTTTTCTGAAAAATGATTTACTGAAAATATTTTTGATGTTTAGATGAATCTGTAAAATATTTTTTGTTGTTTGCGATTTCTTGAAAATATTTTCAAAAAGTTGTTTTACATATATTAATAAATTTTATATATATATATTAATAAATTTTTATATTTTAAATTATTTTTACATATATTACAATGATTTATTTACAAATAAATCAAATTAAATATATAATAATACTCAATTATTAAGTTACAATATTACCGTTATAAATTGAAAACAACTAAAGTCAAATAAATTATTCGTAATTGTGTTAAAAAAACAAAGATTGAATAATTACAAATTAGCTTCCAAACCACAATTAATACTAGAAATTAATAATATTATCCAAATGCATAATTAATAATACACCACATAATAACACCACACTCAAGTACAAAGATCAATTGATCCATCACTTCCACCACATAATTATTAATAATATTTGTTTGTCATTAAAATATGCTAAGCAATATACACCAAATCAAACAAAAGGAAACCCTGTTTCGAAAAAGGTTTAACTTACTATGTTCCAACAATTCTACTAGTGTTTGCTTCATTTACCAGGTCATTAAAATATGCTAGGAATGCTTGTTAAAACCATTTCCGCTGTAAAAAGCAACCAAAAAAATGTACAAGGAAAACTCAGAAAAAAAAAAGAATCTTTCCTTTTATGCATTGCTATCAACCAAAACATTCGCTCCAATTCCTATCCTCAAAGTTGAAGGCCATTTACCTTCTGATTGAACCTTTCTTCTACGCAATAAAATAAGAAATAAGAAAATTACACAATAAAATCGTTGACAAGAAAATTACACATATTCACCTGGTTATACACCAAACATAGGAATATAAGCTGTGTTCGTTTCAATGCACGGAATGCCTTATGTTCTTTTAAATATATATGTGCCTGTGTGTATAGAAAAGATAACCATGCAGGAGATGCTTACCGTGTTTCACATTCTGCCCCACAACGACCCTTAACATAAAAGGAAGCTAACTGGTTCCAATCCACTTTAGGAAGAAATTCCCTAATCCTCTCTGGGGTGATTTCAAGATCTTTTACTGTTGCAATGATGCCATCCAAATTATTTCCATCTTGAGGTGACCCATCCGAAGTACTGGCAAGATAAAGTGCATGAGTATAATGCACAAATATTCCAAATGAACAACAAAGTCAAAAGAGAGGGAAACATATCTTTCTAAATCTAGTGATATCCCAGAAGTATATGAAGAGGATAAGAAAAGCAGCTCTTGCTTAATTCCATTTTCAAATTGTGTTCTATATTTCAGCACTTAAATGAATATTTAGAAGTTCAAAAATAAGAAAACAATCGTATAAAGATGCGCTGAACAACCCCCAAAACTTTGTTATCTGACATGCTACACCAGATACTCTTGAATAGGTTTGAGCAGTGCATAAAATTTAATATATCCAGTATGCAGCCCAAACTACAGTGACATATCAAAAGAAATTTGCAGGGAACATGCAGTGGGAAATTAGATATCTTCCATCCATATTATAACAGTTAACCAATCATAACTTTATCTTAATTTGATTCACAAGATGCATTATTAGCCTTGTGAGTTGCAAGCCAATATCAATTTAAGACCTGACTTCAAACACAAAACAGATGATTTAGATATTGAACAAAAACAAATAATATAACTATTAGGAAAACATACCTCAACCAACCCACAGAAACTTGAAGTGCCCTCTCTTGAAACTGTTGCCTTATTCCCTTTTCAAGATTTTCTCTTTCTTCTCTGGACCAATTTTTTCGCTCAAGCTTAAGTGGAAAATCTATTAAAGCCATTCTGTAACTGGCTACACTAGAGTTCTCTAGAGGACCATAATCAGCAGTTACTCTCTTATCATTAACCTGCAGCAGCAAAATATGTCATACTCATCAGCAAATGGCACCCTAAAATCAATCTACAATAAATTTGACACGTTTGCAGTCATACATAGAAGCAAAAACAATTATTAGACCTTCACTTGTAATGATTAAGGCTACAAGACACAGATGCATCTGGTAAAACAAACATAAATATAAAGAAAGCATATGCATCTATAACTATACCGCACAAACTACTGTCCTCCATAAACATTTTCTCTATCTGTCCTATAACATCAGTTATTAGATTGCCTTTGAGAGAATGAAGTTGAAGGAATAATATAATTTTCATAAAGGATATTTAATACTGTGCCAAAGAGAAACAATTAAATCGATAATTGACATTAGGTTCATAAAACCCAAACAGAAAGATGGATTAACATTATGGCTGGTTGGTGAGAACGAGGAAAAAATGATACTTCTCCTTATCATAATCAGAGGTGCCAGCACAAAGCTTGTTAAGAATGAGTGTAGCAAGTGCTTCGCTCTCTACATCTTTAGCTACAATCAGCAAGGGCCTTTGTCTCTGAACAAACATAGCATAGAAGATGTTAATGTTACAAATCAAGTGTAGAAGTTATTTTAATATTTTCATGCCGCTTAGTGAGAAAAACAATTGTGATGAGTGATGATTAATCAAAATTAATTCAGCCAGAATGTTAATAATGCATGACTTGCTCAAAATTTGCTTACCTTTAAAGCTAACTCTAATACTTTTACAACAGCATTCAAGCTTGATACTTTCTTCTCATGAATTAGGATAAGAGGATCATCTAATTCCTGCCATAACACAGTGAATTGAATCAGAACCATAGCATGGTCTAGACTCAAGACTCAGAGATTTTCCAGTTTAACCAAAGGAGAAATCAGTTACTTACACATTTTTGGTTTTTAGTGTTGGTGATGAAATAAGGGGATATGTAGCCCCTGTCTAGCTTCATGCCCTCAACAACTTCCAACTCATTATATAATGTTTTACCATCTTGCAAAGGTTTAAAGCGCAGGCATAACCCACAGTAAGACATCATATCAGGTATAAAATTTCATTTTAACATCATACATTTTAATGCATTATTATTAATTAGTTTTAAATTATATGTTTTATTATATATTGTATGTTATTTTTAAAGTAATCTTTGTATTTTAAATACATAATTTTTATACTCTTACATGTATGATAGAATTTTTAGTATATATAATAATAATTTTAAAATTAACACCATAACAAGCATTTAGTTCAAATTTTACCAATGTTTTTAAATCTGACTAGTGGTCAAACTATTTAAGCCACTAATTCATCTGTCTAAGATTAATAAATTATTAAAAATTTAAAAACTTGATTTAACTGATTTTTTAGATAAACTAATCGGTTCATACTAATTTCCAATCTAAGCAAATTCAAGACCACTCTCCGAATCAATATTTTGATCAATTTCAAATCCAACCGATCCAACCGGTCTAGTCTGGATTGTTTTTACTCAGTACTCTTATAAACCCTAGTGGTGGTCAAAAGAAAGGATAGGAACCATGGAACCTTCGCCTGGATGCCCTGTTTCGCACCAACACCATCCGATGATCCTCTATCCGCATCACCACCATACAATCCTCTGCCCTGCCCACCACAATCACCATCATACAAAAAGCTGCCCTCTCCACCACCACCACCACCACCACCACCACTATACAATAAGCTGCCCTCTCCACCACCACCACCATCATCACTACCTCCTTACTCACCATTCTCACGTAAGCCCTACTTTAGCTCCTCTTGAGTCCACAACCGCGCCAAACGAAACCCACCATTCTGGCAATCCGTAAGTTTCTCCAACTCTCATTCTTCTTTTAATTCTGGTAAAATTAAAAAGAAAAAAAAGAGAAGAGCCTTCGATTAACTCATTTCTGTATTCGCTTTTCAAATTTATGACATGGGTTTTCATCACAAAGCATAGTTAATGAAATTTTGAATTGAAAATTCGGGCGCTAAAAGATAATGTTGACCCTGAATACATAGAAGTTTTTACCATATTTTCTCAATCCCACACCATTGTTTTCTTTAATTAAGCGAAGAATCTCTCATCTGGGTTTTGTTTTTCTTTGTTTTGGGTTATTAATTAGGGCGTTGCAAGAGCAAGAGTATGAACAACTACAAGAGGAAGAAGCAAAGGATGATGAGGAAGATGAGCCCGTTTTTGTTCTAACAGATGAATGGAGGGAGTTTTTTGCAAAATCCGAAGCAAAAAGAAAATTGGGTAACAATTTTTTTTATTCATTTTTCATCTGATATTATGTTATTTCTAATCTTAGTTTATGATCATCATGTGTATTTTTGTGTGAATACAGAGAAGAAGCAGGCTAAGAAGAAACAGAAAAATTAAATTCTGGGAATGATGCAAGATTCTTGACTCTACCACCTCGTTTGTCACTCAAATATAGACATATCGCGGGTCGAAGTTAGTCCGAGTCAGTTTTAGATTATAATGTTTTCAGGTTTGAGTTCTTTCATGTTTAGACCAATTTGGGTTTGGATCAATTTACAAAGCTTAGATCAAATATTTGAATTATATACTAAGAGAAAATCTCAAATGAGTACTTAGACATTCACTCTAATAATCTTTCTACATGCTTTTAATAGTACCATTGTAATATCATACAGGTATAGGTTAAATCAAACCAGAGATCTCCATGCTTTCACTTCTTTCTTAATATACAGTCAACCGACTTGGCGATAATAGATAATATACAGTCATGCATCACACTGGTGTTAGGTATTTGTCTTCAACCATCTAAGGCTTAAAATCGAGTTTGCTGAAAGCAGCGTTGATTCGTTCATCTGAAATTTTGTAGTTTTCGTTGAAATCTAAAATCTCCATGGAGATGTTCTTCACCTGCAAGTTTTCAATGAAATGAAGTTAGAAATGGACACTTTTTTATATTACATATGGATTTAGTTGTTTTCTTGTAACGCACCACATTCATATCGACGCGAAGCTCTACAAACGAAGTGGTGATATCTTTCTCTCTGTGTACACTAGCAATGTACATGCAAGCTAAGGCAATCACATATGGTGGCTGTATAAGAATAAGGTCCATCTTGTATGTGTCGTTTACGAGTCCCCTGTGTTACAAAAAAACAGAAACATGTTTTTAGTACATGCAAGACCAAGACAAATTTAGACCAACTGTTGATCATGAAAGACGACGTGCTCATTAGTGCAGCTGCTGTCTGGTCTCGATGTTACTTACCTTTACATGCAAGAAACCAACTACATATGTTATACGAGGGATAATAAAGTACTATGAAGTTTCCATCAACAGCTTCGGTTTATTTCCGTTCAGATAAAACGGTTTTCTTGAATATAAACCGTGCTTAGTTTCTACCTCAACCGACTTCAATTTTCGGTTTCTCAATCTAGAAACAGTGAAGTGACCAGCATCAAGTGCAATTCAACAGTAACCACAATATAACATGATCAGAATCCCATCTGTTTGATCTGCATGCGCTATGGCACTAACATGATCCTTAATCTCAATAATAAAAATAATCGTACTGAACAGAGTCTCAAATCAGGCTAAGTTCCATCTGTTCCATGTTAGATATAAGTTGCTATCAAACCATTGCAAGTCCTTAATCTTTTATCCTTATTCATGTGATATCTACTTGTGTATTTGTGTTTATGTATTGTCTATCATGGAACGTGCGTAGCATTGGCAATGCCAAATGCAAAATGGAGTTTTGACACCAAGATAATTGAGTCATACTCATATCATGTATGCCAGCATCCTGCAACAACCTGCCAAGATGATAGACACAAAATGCTATTCAGAAGTGTCAAAATAAACAATGCCAATGAGCCGAAAGAAGAATGCTGGGTCATTTTAAACTTATAGCAGCTTAGTTCCAAAGAATTTCATATTGCAAAGGGTTTTATTAAAGCTGTGTATCGGCTATAAGTTGGTGGACCTGTATAGTATAAAAAAGTATCTACTAAATGCTAACCGAATTCTAGAGAGTAAATTTATCAAAATATAAAACATGAACGCAATTATGTCACTAGGGACTGAAAAAAGATTTAAAACAACAATAGAAAAAAAAGTGGGTAACAAGAAAAAAGATAGAGCTTAACATGAAGAATAGATAAATTACTTTACAGGATCCTATCTCCGGTATATAAACCTATATTGTTCAGACTCTTCATTTTTTTCAAGTACCCGTGTCTGACAAAGGGATATGAGGATATCGCCTCCAAAGGTTCCCCAAATACATAGAAAACCTTAGAAAAGTCTAACCATACATGTGCCAGATATGGGCCCGTATTTGACACTCACAACCAAGTCCAAGTAAATAGGTATAGACTGAACTTATTAAGGAAAAACTTATGGTTTCATCATTGTGCCATATTCCTTTCTAATAATCCCAATCGTAGATTGTTAACCATGCAAAACAGCAATGGTGCAAAGTAAAATATAACTATGGACACATAAAGATTATGGCAAATAAGATAAAATAAACTTACTGAGCTAACGTGCGATAAGGATGAAATACAACTAAATAATAGTTAAGTGCTTCTAAAATCTTCATTTCCATTATCAGAATCTGCAAAGAAAAAATGGCAGGATTGGAGTAAACAACCGAATTTGTAGGGAGCTCAAAAGATTGATCAACCAACTTAGCGATTAAGTGATTACTTAATTTTTTGATGTAAAACACAAGAAGTCTAGCCTGCACGGTGCTTTCTTCCACCTTGGATGCTAAATATAAGCAAGTAGGAGCAATGAGACGTGGATCATATTCACTCATGCTCTTTCTGAAAGAAAAATGAAAAACTATGGTTAGTGATTCGTAACATACTATATAGAGGAAAACAGAAGCTTCTACAGATCCGAATCTAGCGAGCTATGTTTGTACTAGACAAGCTATCGATACAATGCATCTCTATACCATGTAATTCATGATTCTAGGGTGGGACAAAAAAACATGAGCCGCGTGCCGAACTTTGCATGGGTGGTTAATAATAAACATCTAACTACAAGAATTGTCTTAAGTGATGAAGAAGCAAATTAGCAGGGGAACCCCAAAATGGTAGATTTGCCATTTAGCCCCTTGAAATTTTATGAAATTTTATATTAGCATAATGATAAAATTGCACTCCCCCCCCCCCAAAAAAAATTATGATTCATCTCTAGCTTAAGGATTGACATTGTTAAAGAAAACCGGATAAATTTAAAAAGTTGGGATATTGTAGTTGAAATATCACAAGAAATTCATAGCTAGAGAGAGAGAGAGAGAAACCAATGAAAGTAAAAGAAAGGATAGGTTATGAGCTGCTTGTCATCAATGACTAACACGACATTATACATCACAATTACTAAACTAGGCAAAATACCTGGTATAGACGCGTCTCATATAAGTAACTGCAGTTGCTACAACCCTGAAAAGGAATTTTTTTTTTTTTGTGAATCAAGTTTCTAATGACAAGAAGTTATATTAAAATATCATTCTGCAAAGACAAAATAAAATTCACTGATTTTCCAGGAAAAAAGGGTCTCATAAAGAAAGAAATTAACCTTGTTCAAGCATGATATCATGTTAGTCAACTTCTGGTAATTACTTGCTATAATTCCCACAGAGAATTTGAAACAAACTTCTCTCAGAAGGAAGCCATTACGTTACGGATGATATAGTTATAGCAGCCAAAGTGTTTTAAGTACAGATTAATATGATAAACCTGTATATGAGATTTGAAAATGAGCGTCTATAAATGTGAATGTGAGTAATTATCAGCTAAAATCAGTTTTGGGTAGCACAACAAGATGGCTACGATATAGAAAATTATATAAACTGAATGTTAGTCACATCATCAGCAATTGAACTAGTTCAGATTCACTGATAAATGCTGCAATTAGACATTGCCAGCATAAGAAACCATAGCATGCATAATATAAACGTAAAGATAAAAAGTAATCAATGCCATCACTGAAAGAAAAGGTCAAAGCATTAGTAAACAGAAAGGTATTTCTTAAAAACCCAAGAACAAGATCAAACCTTTGCCTCACTTTAATAGACTGAGCCAGCTTCAATATACCTAAGAAAGTTCCAAAAAAAGAGAAATGCACAAAATCACTAACTTTAAAGAGGAAGTTATATGGAACAAAGCTATTAGTTCAATTTCAAATTAGGGAATGCACATATTTGCATTGCAAATAGCTTTCTAAAACACCACCAATTTCCTTTTATAATTCTAAGTTCTAATTACACACACACACACACACACAAAAAAAAAAAAGCCACAAAGTAATTGTTATTAGTACAGGAAAAAAAATTCTGAGATTTTTTAAACAATTCCATGGTGAAAAACAAACATTAAAGCTAGAATTAAAAGATTACATCAAAACAAACAAAAACCAAAACCCAGATTAATAAATTTCTTAGCTTATACCCCCTCCCAAGAAAAAAAATTCAAATTTCACAAAATTTACAAAATCAAGTAGAAAGAGAATCTCAAACAGAACCCATAAAAGAAAGAGGGGATTAACAGAGAAAAGGCAACACACAATTCGTCATATGCATCTTAATGAGCTTAAATTCTTCGAGAGTTAAGCCTTTATCTTTATCTAGCTGATGAACCACATCCACTTCTTCCGGGTCCAACAGCTGCTCGCTGCACAAACAAAAATTAAATCAAATGATGAAAAAAAAAAACCCCACAAATTTGAAACTATAAAAAACCAAATGATGTATTCAAAATCAATGAAAAAAAAACAGTTTAATTCGGTTGTTACAAGTGAGAAGAAGTCCAGAAATTGGCCGCCATTTTTGTTTTCTTGTTTCTAAGAAAAGAATCGAATTCGTTCCTTATTTATCGAGAACTTAAAATTGACGTCGCAAAATTTAGAATTTAGAAATTCGGTCAAGATCTAGTTTTGGTGCTTGTACTATAGTTAAAATTTAAATTTAATATTTATATTTTAATTTGAGATGATTCGATCTTTTATTCTCTTTAAGAACAAAAATAAAGTTGGAACGAAATTTGCAATAAGTATAAAGATCCTTTAACAAAATTTGGGCTGATCCAAGGAAAAAAAATATCCTTATACAAGCTTAATTCATTGAGGGTGTAAATTATATTAATAATTACTTAATTATTATAATTTTATTGTTCATCTAATTGTTCGATTTTTTTCTTTTTGGTCACCGGCTTTTCAATTAGTAAGGGAAGATAATTTGTCAGCTTTTAAGATTAGTATAATAGTAACTCTAACCCTCAACATTTATATATTATGTCAATTTAGTATTAATTTTAAAAATTTAACCATCAATATTTACACATTGTGTAATTTTTTATAATTTTATTTTTTTTGTAACATTGAAGGTTAATTTTAAAAGAATAAGAAAAGATGAAATTATTATCTTTGAATTTTAGTGTTTCTATTTTTAGTATATTTTCAATCAAATTTAACTAATAATTTTTTTTGGCTTTTACTTGAACACAATGAAAACTAAAATTACAAAAAATCAAATTACATAATATGTAAATATTGATAGCTAAAATTGTTATTATTTCAAATTTAAATATTGTCATGTCATTTTCTCGTTAATAATTAAATGATTGGAGACTAAAAAATCAAATTAAATAATTGAACTATAATTTTATAATTTTCATAATTAAGTAATAAAATTTTTTACCAATAATTGGTGAGTTTACCCTAAAAATAAAGAGAAAATTATGTGAGATCAAAATATAGTAAAAAATCTAAATTTGAGCAAATTTGAACTAGAACCAAATTTGATCTAGAAAATTCTTTTCGTGGACTGGATTTTGTTAGGGTCCACCCAGATTAAGCAGGCCAGGGCACATTTAAGCTTATTTTGGGCTAGGTAATAAATATTTTGAAAATTTAAAATTAAAATATTTATAGATCAAATCAGGTCATGTATGGGTTGAGTTTAATTATGATATTAATAATTTTATACTTGCTCAAGTGTAGGTCGATTTGAAATATGAATCTAACATTATTCAAACCTATCTATATTTGTAATGCTTAATATAAGAAGGCGAGTGGACCTTGAATATTTGAGTTTGAGCCTAAATAAATTTTTTAAAAAACTTATATTTTTTTTTTTGTTGATATTCATTTTTCAGACGTAATATTTTGACCCAATCCCTCACAAAATTCGAGTAGACCTTCAAATTTAGACAAATTACTTAACCCTCCAACATCTCTAATTAATAATGTAGTTGGTATTTAAAACTATAAAAAACTATCTTAAATTTTGATTGTCAAAATTAAAATTTTGCTCCTATTTCGTCAATTCTAATATTTTATTTATACAATACTTACTTTTACTTATAACTTCCAAATTTTTAAATCGAAAAAAAAAAAACATGGTTAAGCACACTTGCACCAAAATATATCATTCAATCTTTTATTTAGATTTTTTTTTTTGAGTTACAAGGACAATTACAAAATAAACATTCAAGCAACTGCAACTAGAATAAACTATTATAATGTTGGTAACGGAGATACTTCTAAATTTAAACCAGACTAACTCATGATGGAACCTAAATTAGAATAAATTAAAACTCTGATCCGCATATTAAGCTAGTGAAACTCGAACTTGATATTACAAAATTTCCAAAACCTCGACTTGGTCGAGGTTTAATTCTATTAATTTGACATAAGTGGCTTAATATATATTAAATTATGTGACACTCATGTTGTAAGTAAAGAAACAAATTATAAAATCAACATTAACACTAAAATTTGAACCCACATACAAAAAAATCTTAAATTTCACGATTTAACTATTCATCTAGTTTAAGGTATTTGCTTAAAAATTATTTTAAAAATATAAATAGTCATATAATAAAAATTTGTTTTAATTTTTAAAAATAATTTTTAATTAAATATGTGCTGATTGAATCATGACTTATAACACCCCAAACCCGACTTAGACGTTATGGCCGAATCTGGCGATGTCACATGGAATAAAATTTGAAATCACATTTACCAAGTTAAAACAGTTTCCATTTTTAGCTAATATTTATCTCTTGTCAATCTCAAAACCATTTTCCCATTAATTTGATTTGTTTAAAAACATAATTTGTAGCGGAAACTTTTAAAACCGTGATATTTGAAGAACATCGTTTGCATTTAGGAAAACGTCGTTTTGAATTAATATGAGCTGTTGATGAGTTTGCAGTTTAGGAATCCATGAAAATAGTGGAAATCCAAAGTAAAAGCAACAGTGCAAAAGTCCAATTTACATTAAAAAATAACCTAGAAGATAACTAGGAAATAAATACCATAACTAAAAATTAAAATAATTCAAAAATCATGTGGCACCGTCGAGTCCTCCACCGTACTGATCCGTCTAAGTCTGGGAATTACCTGTACAGATAAAATAAAAAAGGGTGAAACTCAGTGTGTAATCCCCACAGAAAACATGCATACATTTAAATAACAACCAATCAAATACAGTCTGGGCCTAAGCCCGTTTCAGTAGAAGTTCGAGCCTTAGCCCATTTTAGTTTCAGTATCAGATATGCATTAGGGCTTTAGCCCATCACAGTATCAGTAATGCAACCAATAATCAGTAACAAAGTCCTACCTACTAGCATCTACACACCATCTCCGTCTATCCCTCACATGTGGGGTTTAAATCACCCACCATTCCCTACACTCCGAGTAGTACTGAATGCGGCACATATTCAATATATTGCAGTTGTGTTGCCAGATAATAGGCTTAAAGCCTTTCAGTACACTTCCTCTAAATATCATCATCCCAACCCAATGCAATATGTCATGCTTTTATGCAACTATTAGTCATACGTATACATATATGTATCAGTAATCATGAATAATTTATCATGCATCACATACACTCATATCATACATTTAGGGGTCTAGGTAACGCTTACCGACCCTACAGTAGGTTCACAGTCGACTTTGGAGACCCATGCAACCCTAAGAATCATTTTAGATAAATAGGCTCACACGCCCACGTGGCTTGCCCATGTGGGCCCACACGCCCAGATTTGCCTTGGCCCATGTGGATCACACGGCTTGGCCTAATATTCCATACGCCCGTGTGGACTACCTGTGTGGGCCTACACGCCTGTGTGGCCCATACGGCCCAAATCAATCTAGCCCATGTGTCGCACACGGCCTACCTGGCCATCACACGGCCATGTCTTGTGCGCACGGCCTGGCCTCGTCGATCACAAGTCCGTGTTAGGCCACACGGCCTACCACACGGGCAACCACACGCCCGTGTGGCATTGACAATTGGGTTTTTGGCTTTCACTGAAACCCTAATTTCTGTGTAATCAGAACACACCTGGTCTCGTTTTTGACGTAAAAACACTCCCGAGATCACCAGCAACTATAATCGACAACCAAACCCCACAATCAGTCCTAATTAGCAATTAATCTTAAACCATAACATTGACAACGGTTCAATTAAACCATTTGTCACTTATCTTAGAACAAACAACGAGATTTACAAAAGATTAGGGCGTCAATTGAACTCCTTCAGTCCCTTGATTTTCCCCTAACACAAAAATAAACTCCAATAATCAAAAGTTCATTAGCCATACTTAAACCATGCTCACTATATTTACCGAACACACACCAAATGCTAGAATAACGAGGCATGAATTAAAACTTGACAGAAGATAGAAATAAGAAGCAAAATCGGTGTCAAGAAGATATTGAAAAAGGAAAGAAAAATGGCAGAAAAAAATAGAGAAAAAAACGTCAAAACTTGGGGAATCTTAACAAAAAGAAAAAGAAAATATTTTGAAAAAACAAAATATGGGATGTGAAAATCCTTAAATTCTCTCCACTTCCCACTACAGATAACCACCTCAGAGATTCTTTTTAACCGAAACTCTTTTAGTCAATGAGCCAAAAATATAACACCCTTGCTATAGTAGAGATTCGAACACTGGACCTCTGAAACACCCCACACCCGGCCCACGAGCCTGGACCGGATCTGGTATGTTCCTCGATGTAAACCGGTTCAAAATTCTTTTGTTACTTTGAAAACTGTGTGTTTTGAAGATAGTTTATTTGTGGGTTGGGCTAGAGTTGAAAACAAGTTTTTTTTTTATATTGAAAACCCATTTATTTCAGGTGACAAAATATTTAAAGTTTATTTTAAATTAAATTGACTTAATCTTTAAGTAACATAAATTAAGTAACATAGTAGTTAAAACAACAATAAAATCATCACTATGGCCTTATTACATAAAACAAAACCCAAAATAAAATTGTAGAGTACTTAAATAAAATAAAATGTCTAAATTAAATAAAACTTTAAATTGAGCATGGCCACCACAAGTTCTCGCTCGTCCCGGTCCATCATTGTTCATCACTTGAAACATGTTCCCACAACGGGTGAGTCAATGACTCAATGTGTAACCAACACTAAAATTTAATAGATTTAGGCATACCATACATATCATGTTCACATAATAATTCAAGATAATGATGCAACCCAACCCAAACCTAGATGCCATCCGCTACACATCCCCGTACCAACCTGCACACCGTGGGGACTACTAAGTCAACCCTCCATCCGCTACACACCATCGAAGGCAGCCGTTGTAGTCGACGTGCTCATCACCCATATAAAATTCGTGGCTTAGCCACCAGATTAAATAATTGTGTCATGAGACACCACATTCGAGATAATGTAACCGGTTACCACATTCGATAATGTGACCAAGTCACCACATTCGAGATAGTGAGACCAAGTCACCACTTTCACTTTCCCTTTTCATATAACCCGAATGCCCCATATTATTCATATCATGCATATCATACTTAAATTCACATTCATGTCACTTTTCACATGTTAAATATAACATATTTCGTAATCCTAGTAGGAGTAGGAAACGTACCTGAATACTTTGTACCGTAACACGGTACCTTAGCCATATTCACATTCTTATGCACATATCAAATATTGCCATAAAATATATTAAGAATTAGTGTGGAATACACACCTGATATTAATGCTTTCCTGAAAACCCAAAAACTCGATCTAACGCTTTAGATTCTTAACTCCTACATTCGACCAATACTAGGATTTTAACAAAAAGAACCATTCGGCCATAAACCAAATCCTAGTAGGATTAGTATACTTATATGCTTACCTTGCTGTCGAATTGACTATAGTCAAATCCCGAAACTTCGCAGAGTTCTCCCCTTGCAATCGGCTAGGCACTAAAATCACTTAACTAATTAGTTTCGACTTTTAAGTGAAATAAGAAATAGATCTTCATACCAAAATAAGCCTTGGCCAAATATTCATGTACACTTACCTTAGGGATCTAAATCCCGAAATTGCTAATTCCTTTTGGTATTTTTCGAAATCACCTATAGACTCATATATTAGATTCGATTCTAATCACTTAAACATAATCAATGGCCTTTGGCCAAATCCATGCCTTACCTTAGATAATCGAATCCTGAATGCTCTCCTCTAGAAGTCGGCTTACTCCAAAACAAATCTCGAAATTCCTAAAAGAATCGATTTCATGGTTGAATAAGAGTCAAATCAAATGCTGTATTTTGGCTTTTGTTCTACGCAAATCGACAGAGGAGGAATAAAGAGAAATAAAAGAGATTCGGCCATAGCATACTTACCTATCCAAACCGATTTGAGAAGGGATCAAAAGAGATCTCTAACCTGGTAGCTATTCAGCCTAGACTGAGAAGAGATGAGGTAGAAGAATTTCGACAATGGCTTAGGGAGTTAATGAAGATTCAGCCTTAATGAAATTAAAGGAAAATAATTTTGGGGTTCAGCCTTTTAAGAATGTGGAGAGGGAGAGTGTGAAGCTTTATGAGTTTCGGTTATTGTGACTATAGGAAGAGAATGGTTTCGGCTAGCAAGGAAGATTGTGAGAGAAGGAAAAGAGGGAAATTCAGCTAGGGAGAAGATGAAAGACTAAACAAAAAAAAGAAAAAGATGGATACTTCAACTAAGAATTTCAGCTAGCACTCAAACACTAGCCCTTCCTCACTTTTCTCCTCTTATTACCTTATAAAATAAAAGAAATAATCTATCATTTATCTCTTGAAAATAATCTATTATTTATCCCTATTTAGCCAAATTTAAAGAGAATAAAACTCCTCTTTAAGAGCCTTAATGCCGTCCCACCTCTTTTTTCGGAAGCAAAAATAAAACTTCTTTTATTTGCTTCCCATGTGACTCGAACTTAGGCCCAATTCCCTTGTATGTGGCCCCATTTCCAGAGGCCCTAAGTGGCATCTCCAGGCCACTTTTCCAAGCCTGTTTGTGTGTCAAACTTCTTCTATTAATTTTCTTAAGGCCACCTTGTTTTAGTTTCCTCTTTTACACTTAACATTTCTAAATCATTTCCTTACATTTCCAGGTTTCCAAAAATGTTCATTTTCCTCTTTTAACTTAAGTTTCCAAAATGTTCACTTTTCTCTTTTAACTTAACATTTCCATACATTCCCAGGTTTCCAAAAATGTTCAAAATACATTCATAACACATAAGACATGTCATTTCGTACAATTAAATCGAAAATGCATAAGCCCTTTTTAGGATGTTACAACCTCCAACAAATCCAAACTCCACCCAACCACTAGACCAGTAGGCCTATTCTGATATGGTTTTACAAATAACTAAATATAGGCCTATTGAACAGAGATAGGGCTTAATCCAAAAATAATCAAAATTTGCCAAAGCTAAAGCTTGAAATTGGGACCTCTCACATAAACCTAGAACACTTAACCACTGAAACAGATACACAATTGTGTCAAAACTTATAGAAACATAATTATAAAAATTTCAGGCTTTCCAACTTTACCCCTAAAAGAAATTTCTACCTCGAAATTTACCTGATCAGAATAGATAAGGATACTACTAACGCATCGCATCCTCAAGCTCCCACGTGGCCTCCTTAGTGTTATGATTCCGCCACAGCACCTTCACTAATGGAATAGACTTCCTTCGAAGAACCTTTACATCACAATCCAGAATCTGAACTGGTTCCTCCTCGAAGGTGTCAAATCTGGCTTAACATCAATCTCCTCAACAGGGACAATATGTGTAGGATCAGAGCGGTAGCACCTCAACATCGAGACATAGAACACATCATGAATACAATCTAACTCTAGAGGTAGCTCCAACTGATAAGCGACTGCTCTCACTCGCTTCAGAATTCGGTAAGGCCCAATAAACCTAGGGCTCAGCTTGCCCCTACGACCGAACCTCAGGATCTTTTTCCATGGCGAGGCCTTGAGAAATACGAAGTCCTTCACAGAATACTCAATCTCGCGTCTCTTTAGATCCGCATAAGATTTCTGTCTGTCCGATGCCACTTTCAGTCGATCCCGAATCAATCTAATCTTATCCTCAGTCTTAAAAAGTCACTCAAGACCCAGAACATGTCGTTCACCCAACTCAGTTCGACACAAGGAAGTGTGACACTTACGACCATACAAAGCCTCGTAAGGTGCCATCTGAATGCTAGACTGGAAAATGTTATTATAAGCAAACTCCGCTAGCGACAGATACTCCTCCCAACTGCCTCGAAAATCGATAGCACAACTCCTTAACATATCCTCCAGTATCTGAATCACCCTCTCCTACTAACCATCAGTCTTAGGATGGAATGTAGTACTGAAGTCCAACCTTGAACCTAGAGCCTCATGCAACTTCTTCCAAAATTAAGACGTAAAGCGAGGATCCCTATCAGAGATGATCGAAACCAATACCCCGTGCAAACTTGGTCCATCGATCCACGATGACCCATACTGAATCCTTCTTAGTGGGTGTTAGAGGTAACCCATTAACGAAATCCATCGTCACACGCTCCCATTTCCATAACAAAATCTTAATCACTGCAGTAAACTCGAAGGCAACTGATGCTCAGTCTTAACCTATTGGTATATCAGACATCTAGCCACAAAATTGGTAACTTCTCATTTCAATCCTGACCACAAATACAACTCTCGAAGATTTTGGTACATCTTATTCCCACCAGGATGCATAGCATAAGGACTACTATGCGTCTCCTTCAAAATCTACTGTCTCAGATCCACATTGTTCGGTACATAGATCCATCTTCGAAAACACAACACACCATTACTGTTTAACCCAAAGTCGCAGTAGTAACACTCTCAATCTGTCGAAACCTCAAGCTCAAATACTCATCCCCTAACTGCTTATCTCGTATCTACTCAATCCAAGTCGGCTTAACTTACAACTCAGCCAAAAGACTTCCATCATCAAACAAACTAAGGCGAGCAAACATCACCCTTAGATCAGTCATCGCCCTACGGCTCAATGCGCCAGCCACCACATTGGCCTTGTTAGGATGGTACTTGATGGTACAATCATAATCCTTAAACAGTTCAATCTATCTACGCTATCTAAGGTTCAATTCCTTCTGAGTCAGTAGGTACTTAAGGATTTTGTGATTATTGTAGATAATGCACTTCTCACGGTACAGATAGTGCCTCTAAATTTTTATGGCAAAGATTACGGCGACTAATTCCAAATCGTGTATCGGATAGTTTGCCTCATGAGTCTTGAATTGACGAGACATATATGCCATAACCTTACCATCCTGCATCAGAACACAAACCAAACCCACATGTAATGCATCACTATAAATCGTGAACTCTTTTTTAGGTTCCGGTTGTACCAAAACAGGATCCTCAGTCAGTACAGTCTTGAGCTTCTTAAAGCTCTCTGCTTACGCATCAGATCAGACAAATGGAACACCCTTACGTAGAAGCTTAGTTAAGGGTGTTGCAATCAATGAGAAGCCTTCCATAAACCGACGATAATAACCTGCTAACCCTAAAAAACTACAAATTTTAGATACATTCCTAGGCTACTTCCAACCCACTACAGCCTCAATCTTTCGAGGATCGACTCAAATTCACTTGGAAAAAACCATATGACCCAAAAAAGTTACTTCACGTAATCAGAACTTGCACTTACTGAACTTAGCATAGAGCTATTTTTCCCTCAAAGTCTGAAGAACCACTCTGAGGTGTTCGTCATGCTCATTCTCAACCCTTGAATAAACCAATATGTCATCGATGAACACCACCACAAACTGATCTAGATAGGACTAAAAACTCGATTCATCAGATCCATAAAAGCTGTCGGTGCATTAGTCAGTCCAAATGGCATCACTAAGAACTCATAGTGATAATAACAAGTCCTAAATGTTGTCTTATGCACATCAGCCTCCTTAACCCTCAACTGATGATACCAGAATGTAAGTCAATCTTAGAGAACACAGACGCCCCTCAAAACTAGTCAAACAGATCATCGATCCTTAGTAACGGATACTTGTTCTTGATATGGATCCATTATTCTTCTTAACAAACAATACCGCCCTCCCCACGAAGACACACTAGGGTAGATGAACCCATGATCCAACAACTCCTGAATCTGAGCCTTAAGCTTATTCGGTGCCATTCGATGGGAAGTGATAGACATCGAGCTGTACCAAGGAAAAGCTCAATCCCAAACTCTACTTTTCGATTTGGAAGTAAACCCGGTAGCTCTTCATGAAAGATATCTAAAAATATCTTACAGTTCTGATGTCCTTTACAATAGAGTCCCCAAAAATAGAAACACTAATATAGCCAAGAACGCCTCACATCCCTTACGAACCAATTTCTCAGCCACCAGTGCAGAGATCATATTCGTCAAATAATTTCGATGTTCCCCTATCATTACTACCTCATTATCCTCCTCAGTTCTCAAAACGACCCTCTTAGTCACACAGTCGAGACTGACACGGTGTTCAACCAACCAGTCCATACCCAAAATTTGGTCAAACTCCCTAAATAAAAGCTCTATAAGATTAGCCAAAATTTTGATCCTTGAGCCTCTAGCAGAACATCCCTATACAATTTGCTAAACGAATAGATTGCCCCAACGGACTCAGTATAGTGACCTCGATCGTAGTGCTCTTAACCAATAACCCCAAATTTTCAGAAACAGAACATGCTATGTAGGAATGAGTAAATCCTATGTCTATTAGAGCAAGATATGGTACATCAAAAATAAGGAACGTACCAGTGATAAAGTCAGGAGCATCTCTGTCCTCACGGCGACGAACAGCATAAACAAGAGCAGATTGCCTCACCTCAACCTGTCCAGCACATTTGCCTTGTGTTCTCTGTTCACGGCTCAAACTGTTACCACTTCTAGCCTGACCACAGCGCCTCGTGGTTGCTGTACTATTCTCTGTGGTTGCAGTGTCAATACCCTGAGCTCACATCTGATTGGCCCTCAACGGACACTCCTAATACGATGATCCAATGATCCACACCTCAGACATGCCCCAATCCTCCTCCAACACTCTCCCTGATGGCGTCTACCACAATCAACATATGGCTGTAGTCTAATAGCAGTAACAGGGGGCCTAGCTCTAACTAGCTCATCAGGTCTGGCCTTTTTCTTAGGCATCTGTACAGAACTCGAGGGCTCTGAATTCCTCTTGTTCTTACCCCTCTCTTTATTTCTATTTTGTCGCTCAGCGCTTAACATCTTCGGCAATCTTCGCTTTCTCAACCAAAACAAAAAAATCTCACTCCCTCTAGGAGCTATCAGAACTCTCAAATTATCTCTGAGGCCATCCTCAAAGCGAACACACCTTTCATACTCCGATGCCACCATACCTCACGCATAGCAGCTCAGCCTTAGAAACTCGGCCTCATACTCGCCACTGATTGATCCCCTTGAGTAAGATTTAGAAACTCCATCCTATGAGCATACACATAAATGGCACCCACATATTTCCCTTGGAAGGTGGCCTTAAAGAACTCCCAGGTCAGGCATTTAGGTTGAATGCCCTCCCTAATGGTCAGCCACCATTAATAAGCCTCGTCTAGTAATAGAGAGAATGCACCCTTTAATTTCTACTTAAAGGTACAATATAAGTGCTCCATAATTCGCTTCGTAGCCTCTATCCAGTACTCGGCCACATTAGGGGCGACTCCAGTGAAACCACTAAAAAGTTCGACTCCATTGGACCGGAGTAGTTTCGTGATAGACCCTCGGCCTCCAGATCCAGTATTAGGTCCAGCAACCTTCTTCAGTATCCTTAGCTTAACCTGGGACAGTGCATCGTCCTTGTCGAAACCATTTTTTTGTTTGGAAAACGGGCCAAATTTAAAAAGAAAAATGGTGTCGCCACCAATCTTTTTTTTGAAGTGCGATTGGGCCACTTTTGAAAACATTTTAGTCTACGAATTTTAAGAAAATGGGTTTGAGAGTCGATTACGCACGAGAAAGGATTAGCACCCTCGCAACGCCCAAAATTGGTATCGTATTGATTGATTAATGTCTTTAATATCGAAAATTAGAAAAGATTTTAAAATATGGATCATTTGGAAAATGTTTGGGTAATGCGAATTGGATATCGAAACTCTCTTGTTCCGAGAGGATGAAATATCACATCTAGCACGTTAGGACACAATGTTTCAAACCTTTGGCACCAAGATCACTTCATGATTTCCAAAATTCATGCATTGTCATTTTAAGAAGGGTGTTTCATCATTTGGCCAAATGAAAGAACCGAAACCCAGCACGTTAGGGTATGATCCTTCAAATTTCCAAACAAGAAATATTGCCTTATTTTTAAAGTTGAGACAATGCGATCAAAATTTTAAAAGGATATTTAGTCCTTTAGACGAGCGAAAAATTGAAATCCAGCACGTTAAGGCACAATTTCTCAAAACTTCCCAGCACAAAAATATTGCCTCCCTTTTAATTTCAAAAAATGGACACAGTCTTAAAGGATATTTAATGATTTGACCGAACAAAAATTGAAACCCAGTACGTTAGGGCACGATTCCTCGAATTTTCAAAACATGAAATATTGCCTTG
Organism: Gossypium rotundifolium; assembly: GCA_025506655.1. Lineage (NCBI taxonomy): Eukaryota > Viridiplantae > Streptophyta > Magnoliopsida > Malvales > Malvaceae > Gossypium > Gossypium rotundifolium. The sequence continues at coordinate 25,516,195 of CP106728.1, forward strand.
TTTAAAAAAAAATCCTTTTATGAATTTTGAAAAACGAGGTAAAAGACAAAACAAATTAAAGAAAATGACAAATAAAAATAATAGGAGTGATAACAAAATAGTTACAAAATATAAGAAATGATAATAATAATAATAATAATACTAATATCAATAATAAAGAATATATATATAAAATAATGATAACGAAAATGACAATAACAATAACAGGACTAGAGGTGTACATAGGGTGGGAACCAATTGGTTAAAACCGAAAAACCTAAATGTGAGGAGGTTTGAGGCAAAATATAGGCCCAAAAATGGGCTTGGGGAGGAGTAAAAACTTTTTCATGAGGCTCTCGTTTAAAAAACACCCACACCCGCCCACGAGCCCGGACCGGATCTGGTATGTTCGGTTCTTTGCTAGGCCTCAGGTTTTGTTTTATGATTTTTTAGATTGTAACATAATAGTTCAAAGCAAATGAAATAAAGGAACCCAACTTGGGCCTTATGGCCTTATTACTCAAATAATTCCCACCAAATATTTTAGTATTATTTTTATTTTTTATTAATAAAATTTTAACTTTAGTATTTTTTTGGATTGTTGGTGATGCTATTTTCCAAATAAAAAGCTTCTATTTATCACCTTAATAATCACATATTTATGAAAATAAAACACCTCCTTTTCTAGAAGCATGTGCCATTGTTTTTATCTTTTTCACCAATTTTTTCTTTTAGTGTTAATTAAGGTGACAAAACAATTTTTGTTTTAAAAGAAATAAATTTTTCTATAACTTTAATCAAAATAGCCACTTATTACATCAAATAATTCCCAAACTAAAAATTTAAAGTACTTAAATTTGGTTCAAAAATATTCCCCAGCCAGACTATGTTATGCAATACATTCAATCATAAAATACAAGTTATGATGCATTCCCAAACCCAAACCTAATTGTACACCCCCGTCAAGCACATATTAAGTCGATCCTCCTTCCGCTACACAATTCAATTTACGTAGTAGTTCACTTACCTGTTTGATTTTTTCTTTTGATAATAAATCTAAATATTTAAAATAGCCTTGGCTTATCTTAAACACATACCTTTTGATTTCAAATCCCGAAAAGTAACCTTGGTTATGGAGATGTTGAAATCCCTGGACCGATTTCCATATCACTTAATAATCTTAAATCAATTGGCCTTTGGCCTAAACCATGATTTCTTACCTTAAATTTTCCCATGATATTTTATTGTTTTGTTGTTGTATTTAATATTATTTCGATATTGTTTAGGCCCTCCTTGCCTAATTTCATTTTAATATTATTTCTATTTTAAACTTTAAAACTTGACATTTCTAGGTCTTTTCCAAGTTTCCTAAAATTTTCGACGGCTTCAGATACCGCCATTTTCTTACATTTCTAAGTTTCGAAATGTTCACCTTCCATTTTGAATCATTTCCTAGTTTCCAAAATGTTCATGTCTATGCATTTCTAGGTTTCCAAAATGTTCATTTCAATTTATTTTCATACATTTCGAGTTTCCAAAATATCAAAAATTTATTCATAGTGCTTAAGACTTATCATTTCAGACAATTAAACCTAAAATGCATAGGCCCTTTCGTGATGTTACGCTTCTACCCCTTAAAATAATTTCGTCCTCAAAATTTTCTAACTAAAATAATCGAGGTATTCTTTGTCAATTGTCTCTTCAGCTCAGCTTCTTCCGATCCATGATTGCGCCATAACACCTTGACTAGAGGAATCGACTTTCCTTCGTAGTACTTTCACATCACGCTCCAAGATCCAAATCTCTTCCTCGTAGGATAAGTCCGTCTCAGCCCACCTCTTCAACCGGCACCACATGAGACGGATCCGATCGATAGTGACGTAGCATGGATACATGGAATACATCGCATCCGCCACAACTCGTGGCAATTCCAATTGGTATGCCAATCGCTTCAAGATTGATACTATAAACCTTGGGCTTAACTTCCTTTGTTCAACACTATTTTGGGTGTCCACTTTTACCGGAATGAAGTGCGCGGACTTGGTCAAACGGTCCACTATTACCCATACCGAGTCCTTCTTAGTAGGCGTAAGGGGAAGCCCACTAACGAAGTCCATGGTAATTCTTTCCCATTTCCATTGTGGAATCTTGATTGGTTGAAGTAATCCGATGGGACTTGGTGTTCAACTTAACTTGTCGACACGCCGACATTTTCCCACTAATTCAAGAATTTCTTAAGGTTAGACCACCAAAATTGTTCCTTAGATCTCTATCCCCGTGTGCTAAGCATCACAAGACACCATAAAATCTTTTCCCGCCTCTGGTGAATTAACACCGAGCTTCCGTCAACACCCTTTTAAGCTTTTCAAAGCTCTCCTATCGCTTATTAGTCTATTCAAAGGATACTTCTTTCCTTAGCAACTTTGTCAAAGGCGCGGCTATTGACGAGAACCCTTCTACGAACCTTCTCGTGTTAGTTCACAACGATCGTTTCATCATATCCATGAACACGGTGGTTCACCACAAATTCAAAATGACCATATCTTGTTCTAAAAGCGGTCTTATGGATATCGACCTCCTTCACCTTTAACGATGATATCCCGACCTTAAGTTGATCTTAATTCTCCTTGGCAACGGATACTTGTTCTTAATGGTCGACTTATTTAATCGACGATTAGTTCTTGATCCAACAATTCTGGATTTGAGCCTTGAGCTCCACTAACTCCTTTGTTTGATGCTATTTGATTCCATACGCTTAGTAGCACAATCCAACACGGCTCGGTGTTCTACTAGCCACCCATGTATAAGTTCAAACTCTCAGAGGGTAACTCTATTTTTTTCTCTCAATGGTACATTTCTTATCCACCACTATAGTTTGGCCTAATGGGCTTCTGATCATTTGCCTATTTGAGTCTAAACCTATTGTTTTGATATGAATGGGTCGAGCCCACATTCGTGAGCAAAATAGGTTTTATGATATTTTATTGTTTTGTTGTTGTATTTAATATTATTTCGATATTGTAAAATTTTATTTTATTATTAATTTGGTTATTATTTTAGTTCAAACAAGTTGTTTCAATTTTAATATAATTACTTTTTCCTTGTTCTATTGTCATTTTATTCTGCAATATTATTTCGATATGATTTTTGAGATCCTATAATATATTGATTGAATATCAAGACTTAAAAAATTATTTACTACTTTTTATATATTAATCATTAATATTTAAGTTGAAGGCTCAGATCTCAAGTTTCCAAGTGACTAACATGTGTTTTAAGTTACTTGCAAAAGTTGAAATGTCACTTGATTTTGTTACCAAATTAGAAACGTGTGTTTATTTTATTCCATATTTAATTTTTCTAAAATTAAAATTTTGAGAACATAAAAAATTATTAATAAATTAAGCTAAACAAATTAAGCATCTATTTTCGTAAAGTAAAAAATTAAATGGTAGAATAATATCATTATGAGATTCAAAGTAGAAAATAAGCATCTATTTTTTAAATGTATTTGATTCATTATTTTTATTTTTATTTAATAAAATAAAAAACTAAAGTATCATGCTATTCTACGGCCTTTTCTACCCTTATACAATTCATAAACCATATAATCACACATAGAGTTAGAGGTACTTACCGGTGGATTGTGGGTTGGAGACTTAGGTGCCATGCGCTTATTTTCAGTTTACCCTTATTTCATGTAGGGTCGGGTTTGGACTTAGTTTTTTTAGGCCCATATTTTAAAAGAAATAAATTTTTCTATAACTTTAATCAAAAATAGGTAACATAATAGTTCAAAGCAAATGGGAACCCAACTTGGGCTTACAAAATGGGCCTAGATTTTAGTTGGGCATAACACTAAATCGTAATAGCCCAATACATTCAATCATAAAATACAAGTTATGATGCCCCAAACCCAAACCTAATTGTCCAACCGCTACACACCCGCCCCAAGCACCCATGTACACCTCTAGGCTAATAAAAAAAGTAGAAGTAAAACAAGAAACATAATTATAAGAATAATAATATGTATAATATAGTGGTGATAGTGAAAAAGAATAGTGGTAAAAAAATAGTAATAGGATATATATACAAAGTTAATATAATAATAATAGTTAATAAAATAGTTCAAATAAAGGCCTTTGGCCTAATTAAAATGAAGAAAACTATAGTGGGTATATCGATAATAATATAAAATAATAGATATAATAATGATATGTAATAATAATCATAAATATCATAATGAATATAATAATAGTAATAAAAAAATATAATAAAAATATTAAAAATAATTAATAATAATGATAAAATAGCCAAAACAAACGAAAAAGGGACTAAATCGAATCAAAAACAGAAGCATAGGGTCGAATTTAGAACAAAACAAAGATAGAAGGACTAAATTGCCATGCGCTCAACTATAGGGTCCAAAACAAAACCCCTCCCACAAGCAGTGCGTTCAAGGAGGAGTCAAATTGAACCAATTGTAAAAATTTTAGGTTTAAAACCAAAAAACCTAATTGAACCGGACTAGAAAATTTGAGGATCGGCGGTCTTCCCATTTTTTTTGAGAACCGCGGATCCTATAACCCATTGGGTCGGGTCACGGGTCGATACATGCATTAAGCTATATATATAGGAGTATAAAAAAATTTCATAAAAACTTCATTCTCCTTCATTTCAAAAATATAAAATAGAGAGGAACTCTCTCCTTTCCCCTGTAAATAATTAGGCTTTTGAATAGAAAAAAAAGGTTAGCTTTTTTCTTCTTTTTTTATTGATAAACCCCGATACATGCATATATATATAGTTAAAAAAAAAAAAAGAAATCTTTGTATGTAAATAATGACTTTTGAATAGAAAAATAGGGAAAAATAAAGAAAAAGAAAATAAACCTTTACTGTCCAATATTCTCTCTTCGTATTTTCTGCGTTTTTCAGTGTGTACAGTGTATACTCTATTGTATTTTTTTTTCTCTTTTTCTCTAAACCCCCCAAAAAAAGAACCCCATTTACAGATTCGATTTGGCTTTTTATAGCCTACAAAACCCCCTAAAATAGAATATAATCCAACCCCGGATCCCCACTACGATCCTATTGTTTTACTGCTTCCTTTTTTGTAGGTGTACCATCGAGGCGTGAAGGTGCACATCGTGGAAAGGAAACGTGTTGCGTCCGGATGTTGCTGGCGGTGCTGAGGTGCGAGGGCTCTAACTTAGGGTTTTCGTGTTTTTGTTTTTTGGGCTTTTTGGGCTTCTATTTGGTTGAGCCTTACTGGACTGTTATTTTGGTTTGAGCCCCGGGTATTGAAATTGGGCCTTACAGCTGCCCCTCTTTGCTCATTGTCATGTAACGAGAATAGAGCAAAGATTTAAAAGGGCCAATTTTGCCCCATCTTGTCGAATCTTGACCTCTTGATTATTCATATCTTCAGGTAGCTTCATTCCATCCACTGCATCTTCAGGGGTATAGGAATTTTGTTTCGATCTGCTCTACTCCTGATCAGTAGAGATAAGATCCATTGTCTTCGATCTGCTCAACTCCTGCTCAGTGGAGATAAGATCTGCTATCTTTAGCCTGATCCACTCCTGCTCTGTGGAGATAAGGCTTTAGTTTCCCAATCTGCTCTACTCCTACTCAGTAGAGATAAGATCCGTTGTCTTCGATCTGCTCCACTCCTGCTCAGTGGAGATAAGATCTGCTATCTTTAGCTGTTCCACTCCTGCTCAGTGAGAGATAAGGCTTCAGTTTTTTGATCTGCTCTACTCCTGACATAGTAGAGATAAGACCTACACTCTTCAGTCTGCTCTATTACCGATACATGGAGATAAGGCTTGTAATTTTCAATCTGCTCCACTCTTGCTCAGTGGGAGAAGGTCTGTAATCTTCAGCCTGTTACCCTACTGCTGGTCTAGGAGATAAAACTATGGCTTAAATCATGTTCCACTATTATTAAGGGAAACAAGATTTGCCTTCGACTTTGTCCCACTACTGTTTAGGGCGACAAGATCTACAATATTCAACCTATTCCATTAGAACTTTGAGGAAATAAGAATTCAGGGAGAAGAGATTTGTAGTCTCCATCTTCTCTATTGAAATTTCAAAGAAATAAGGGTCGATACTCATTGTTAACTCACGGAGGTGGGATTTATAATCTCAACCTACTCCACTGGAACTTAGAGGAAATAAGAATTCAGGGAGAAGAGATTCGTAGTCTCCATCTTCTCTACTGAAATTTCATAAAAATAAGGGTTAATCCTCATTGTTAACTCGGAGAGGCGAGATTTGCAATCTCAACCTACTTCACTGGAACTTAGAGGAAATAAGAATTTAGGGAGAAGAGATTCGTAGTCTCCATCTTCTCTACTGAAATTTCAAAGAAATAAGGTTAATCCTCACTGTTAACTCAGGGAGGCAGGATTTGTAATCTCAATCTACTCCACTAGAACTTAGAGGAAATAAGAATTTAGGGAGAAGAGATTCGTAGTCTCCATCTTCTCTACTAAAATTTCAAAGAAATAAGGGTTAATCCTCATTGTTAACTCAGGGAGGCGGATTTGTAATCTCAACCTACTCCACTAGAACTTAGAGGAAATAAGAATTCATGTCTTCGATCTGCTTCCTGCAATGCCAGACTTGCTAACTTAGGAAGATAAGACTATAATCTTCGGTCTGCCCCACTACTATCCCTAGGGGACAAAATTTGAGATCTTCGATGTTGCTACACCATTCTCTAGGGAACCTGTCTTGTAAAATTAGTTTTATGTGCTTCTGTTTATGCAAATGGTGCGTATGCTACGATCGGAATGACCCAAATGCTCCTAACTGCATGTACTATGGATGACATCTACATGAATGCAGAATGTCATGAGAAACTAACGGATATTTGCATGAATGTAGAATGTCATGATAATGATTCTTTGTTAAAAATGCATAAGGATCAAGAGGCGATGATTGAAACGCTCCTAACGATGATGTAGAAATGACCCTTTTTAATGCTTAGGGTTGTCATTGCTCATCGTCCATCAGAATCTTATTGCTGATGTATTAGCTGCTATCTCGCTTTGCTGGTATCTTTGCCAAAACTCAAAGAAACAATCTTATTTTGCTCAAATGACTGGCCCCAATGTAACTTCAAGGTCCATTCCATAGTATCTATAGGACTTTAAGACTTATACCATCTTCAGACCCCCTCTCTGCAACTTTAGGGGCGTGAAACTTTTTCAATCTATTCCACCGTCATTCAGGGGTAAAGAACTTGTTCAATCAACTGATCACTCCCTGGGAAATCCACCCAGATGTGTATTCATGATATTCGTATGGGTACAGAATATCATTCTTCTTGGGAATGATTCCCCTCTTATGCTTGAGTCGAAATTGATCTCTGACGTAATATCCTGTCATCTTGTTCAACCGCCATTTTTGACAAGATCCGAAGAGATAACCTTATTTTGGACTCAGATGTTTCCAACCCTTGAGCTTGGTGAATCCTAAACAATAATCATGTTTCAGACTCCTGTATTATTTAGAGGTTTCCAGAGTAATATGTGAAACTCCTTTCATGAAAGTATTATTAGTCCAATAATCGTTATTTCAATGCCAAATGCTAGAAAAAGATCATAATAACGGACGAAACGAAAATTTATTAGGAGCATAGCTCGAAACAAATAAGTTATAAAAGATAACCAAGAAAATTGATTGGGGTGTATATTGAAAAAATAAAAAATTAAAAAAAATGGGTAAAATAGAAACTAGGTGCCCCAGATATCGCAGACTGAGCTTCTCTTGTTCAAACTTCTTAAGGACCATTTTAAGCTCAATATGTGTTCAAGGGATCCGGAGTACTTTGTCGATGCCCCAAGACGTAACATACTTCCTTATTGCTAATTCAAATGTAGCAAGACTACTATATGCCCCACTTTTTGGTCAAAATTTGAGCCGCTTTTTTCGGGTTTTCAACTCAAATCCCCTTTGGTCTCAAAGCGCCCTTTGCGGGTTTTCGCCTTGGCCTCTCCTTTTTCTTTTTCTCTTTTTTTTTTTTGCATTTGTACTGAAGGTGCTATTTGCGGTGAATGAACTTAAATTCACTGGATTGGGCAAGTCTTCACCATTCGTTTCAGTCAATGACAATGCTCTACTAGAATAGGCCTTCTTTACAACATAAGGTCCTTCCCAGTTTGGCATATACTTCTTTGAAATCTTTTGGTAGAAGAAAAATCATTTTTAACATCAAGTTCCTTCGTAGAATTCCCTAAGATGAACTTCTCTAAGATCATATCATTTGGCCATGACAAATAACTTTTAACCCCTTCTTCAATTAGGTTCAATTGGCAAAATCGTTTCTATTCTGATGAGAAATTTGTTGCCCCAGAAAGGTCCTGGCCAACGTTCAGCAGGTAAAAGTAACTTCTTATGCCAATTTTTACAAGTTTAAGTCACCTTTATTTTCTTTTCTTTTCTTTTCTTTTTTGTATCTTTTGCTATACTGTGATACGCTGCCTGATCCTTAGACAAACTGTAGACTTCGTCTTTGTACAGCTATTTAAACGCGATCCTTTATGGCATTTTGATCCTTTTTTTTTTAGCAAATTTGATGACTTCAACCTTGTAATATTGGCATATGAAGCTATTTCCACCCTCTTAGCGAAGTAGACGATGACCATGATGGTGAATCGATGTCAACTAGAAGCGTTTGACGAGATTGGCCCCATCACATCCATGCCCCACATATGGAAAATTTGTGAAGAGTTGGAGAAGGTACATGAATCTTGTCTCCTTAAATTTAGCATTTGCTGTATGACTGATGCAATCCCCTTCCATGGTGGATCAACAATGTCACATCTTCTTGTTTAGCCCGCGTCTTATTAACCCAGGCCTATCCTGATATGATCGTGCGAAAACATCTTTGAATTCTCGAAGATAACTCAATAATGTCTCACCTCATTTTTATGATGAGCTAGATTACAATCTTCACCCCTTTAATATCCATTAACCCTTTGTTGAGTAAGGTCTGTTTTTCATCTTGTTAAACCATTCTTAACAAGTCAGAAGACATGTCACAATCTCTGTTATCTTCAAAGTCTTGAGATCCCTTAGACCCATATCTTATTCAAAAAGGAAGTCAGTAACAACGTTACTCATGTCATTGATATCTAGGTAACTAGGTATGAAGGCAAGAAATCCAAAGAATAAATGATTCTAAGGATGATTATTTGTATAGTAATGAATAAAGAATGAAAGAGTAAAAAATGTATAGTAGAAAGAATAAAAGAATATGTACTCAAAAGATGCATTTTATTGAAATAACAATTCTAGACACAAGCCCATTTCACAAAATTACTCTAGATTAGCTAAAAATACAGGTATCTCTTCCACGGTCTCATTGTTCAAGACAATCCCAAACATGCAAGGTTTTGGAAACTTTGATTCTTCGGTTCACTCTTCAGATACGTCATTAGTGTTCTGATTTCCTAATTTTCAGGCCTCTGATGACTTCTTCAAGGGAACGCAACTCACTAGCCTCTACTTTTGATTACTACATTTACTGCTTTGTCATTGAGCTTCACAATACCCATGTTGATGAAATTTTCTACCAATTTCTTGAAAGTAAGGCAATTTTCAATCGAATGGCCTGTAATTCCCGCGTGGTACTCACACCGAGCATTTGGGTCATATCATTTTGGGTATGGAGGTTGCATTGGTTTTGGATAGTGGGGGAACACAATGTGCGCATCAAATAAACTTTGATACAACTCCTTATACGTCATTGGGATTGGCGTAAATTGGAGTTCTTCAATATTTTTCCTTTTGCGAGATTTTTCCTCGATGAACCCTGATTCCCAGTGGCTACCGTTTTTGGCTGATTAATGGTAATCGAATTTGAGTGCTCCATACTTGTATTATTCACTTCATTTTCTTTCTTCATCGTGGCCATTCTCTTGTTACTTTCTCCTGCCTCTATCCTTCCATTTTTTATGGCATTCTCAATCATTTCTCCAGTCATTACAATGTCCGAGAAGCTCTTTGTAGCGCTCCCTAGCATATAGGTGATAAACGGGGCCCTTAGTGTATTAATAAAGAGCATGGCCGGCTCTTTCTCTAAGAGTGGTGGTTCGACTTGCGTTGCCACCTCCCTCCATCGTTGGGCATACTGCCTAAAGCTCTCACTTGATTTCTTTTCCATATTCTATAGCATGAATCTGTCGGGTGCCACGTCCATTACGTGGCCATATTGTTTCATGAAAGCTTGAGCCAAGTCCTTCCATAAACTAATTTGGGCACGACTCAACTGGTTACACCACTTAGCCGCTGATCCAATCAAGCTGTCTTGGAAATAGTGGATTAGTAGCTAGTCATTGTTGACGTATCCTGCCATCCTCCGACAGAACATTGTAATATGAGCTTCAGGGCAACTTGTCCCATTATACTTATCGAACTCTGGAGTCTTAAACTTCAGTGGGAGTACCAAGTCAGGGATTAAACTTAAGTCTCTAGCGTCAACCCCATAACAGTTATTCGCACTTTCTATCGCCTTAAATTTCTCCTCTAACAGTTTATATCTATCTTCTAGTTGCTTTGGTAATTCTACTTTTGTCCTCTCTCCTTCAGCTATTTCATCCAAATCAGGGACATGGGTATCGATTGGATTATCTCCTGAACCTGAGCCATTCGGAGATTCATTGAAGCACCAGCTTGGAATTGTTGAGGCCCGATCATGACAGATGGTCTTTGTAAAGTCACTCGAGGTTGTGCTTGTGCATGTGGTGGGGTAAAACCCAGAGGAATGCCTTCGTTTTCTTCTCCTGTAATTGCCATGGGACCTTTTCCTTTGTCCTTTGCCTCATTCAGTGTTTGGGCTATTTGAGCCATCATGTTCTTTTGAGCCTCCAACATCTGGTCCCTCATCTCCTGTTGAAATTTTGTCATTTGCTCTTGCATCTGGTCTTGTATATCTTTTCAGAATTGTTCAATTTTCTTTGATTTAGCACGTGTACCTTAAGGATGTTCAGATTCTAGATTTTCCTTCTCTTTATCTCTCTCTCTCTCTGTTAATTTCAACTAATTAGGCTCTCTCTATGGTTTTAAATTCATATGATGTAATGTGATACAAATGCATGAAATGCAATGCAAATGCATGGAATGAATGCAAAAAAAAAAAAAGAAAGGCGTTGATTATGAATTCAATTCCATTAGAAGAACTTTTCTAGAAAATATGTTTCTTTACATAAAACGGATTGCATATACGATATTGTCCTCATAGTCTAGGTGAAAACACCAATCCTCTTCTTCGTATTTAGATGTTATGGTCATGTCCCGTGAACTTCCTAAAAGATGCCCCTTCTAGCTCCTTGTTGCTTGGTCCAGGCCGAACCTCTTCACTCACTTATCCTCCGAAATGTTCATGAGCTTCTCTTATAAAATTGAGACATGACTATCGAATAATCCTCGCCAGCTTGAATCTTTAGGCAAGGTCTTGTATTCTTTTGTGTGATATCAGCCATCTCTCGTTGTTTACTTGGACTATGTTCGAACGATCGTATTATAATCCACTTTATCAAGTAACACATTTCCTTATGAAAAACTCTTCTATTTAGCAATTGAATTTGAAATCAACACCTTTTTTCTATGATGTAAATGCAATGCAATCAAAACAAAAGAAACATGTTAGTATCATATACAGAAAAAATCAAACACCTACCCGGGTGACTGCTAAGGCTTGGCATAGCTCTACCTAGGGTAAGTTCCTAAGGCTCTCTATATGCGGTTTGACTCTAAAGTAAGGGTACCTGAACCAGCAGATTCCTCGATCCTCACCCATTATAGGCTCATACGGACCGAGTTCAGTTCAAGGGAATACATTTCCCTATGGCTGCACGGAGGTGAAAACCTCACGAAGACATAGGAACGGATGTATCCTGAAAGTGATCCACTATCCTGCACGGAGGTGAAAACCTCACGAAGGAGTAGCTTCTCACTTTCACTTAAAGGTGTGACCAACGGTCATGCAATTATGATGCAAATGTATCCTAGACACTTAAAACGTAGAAAAACATACGTGATGGAAAAAAAAAGTCCAAACCAAATTTTAATTTTCAATAAAAGGACATTAATCAATCAATTTTACGGCTTGACTCTCTTATTGGTCCCCAATGGAGTCGCCAAGCTGTCGAAACCATTTTTTGTTTGGAAAACGGGCTAAATTTAAAAAGAAAAATGGAGTCGCCACCAATCTTTTTTTTGAAGTGCGATTGGGCCACTTTTGAAAATGTTTTGGTCTACGAATTTTAAGAAAATGGGTTTGGGAGTCGGTTACGCACGAGGAAGGATTAGCACCCTCGCAATGCCCAAAATTGGTACCGTATTGATTGATTAATGTCCTTAATATCAAAAATTAAAAAGATTTTAAAATATGGATCATTTGGAAAATGTTTGGGTAATGGGAATTGGATATCGAAACTCTCTTGTTCCGAGAGGATGAAATATCGCATCTAGCACGTTAGGACACAATGTTTCAAACCTTTGGCACCAAGATCACTTCATGATTTCCAAAATTCATGCATTTTCATTTTAAGAAGGGTATTTCATCATTTGGACAAATGAAAGAACCGAAACTCAGCACGTTAGGGCACGATCTTTCAAATTTCCAAACAAGAAATATTGCCTTATTTTTAAAGTTGAGACAACGCGATCAAAATTTTAAAAGCATGTTTAGTCCTTTGGACGAGCGAAAAATTAAAACCCAGCACATTAGGACACAATTTCTCAAAACTTCCCAGCGACAAAATATTGCCTCGCTTTTAATTTTAAAAAAACGGACACAGTCTTAAAGGATATTTAATGATTTGGCCGAACAAGAATCGAAACCCAACACGTTAGGGCACAATTCCTTGAATTTCCAAAACATGAAATATTGCCTTGTTTAAAAAAAATCCTTTTTATGAATTTTGAAAAACGTGGTAAAAGACAAAACAAATTAAAGAAAATGACAAATAAAAATATTAGCAGTGATAACAAAATAGTTACAAAATATAAGAAATGATAATAATAATACTAATATCAATAATAAAGAATATATATATATATATATGATAACGAAAATGGCAATAACAATGCTAATAAAAAATAGAAGTAAAAACAAAAAACATAATTATAAGAATAATAATATGTATAACATAGTGGTGATAGTGAAAAGGAATAGTGGTAAAAAAATTAGTAATAAGATATATATACAAAGTTAATATAATAATAATAATAGTAAAATAATTAAAAATGAAGAAAACTATAGTAGTAATAATATTAAAAACGTAGTATCCAAAAAATGGGGTATATCGATAATAATATAAAAATAATAGATATAATAGTGATATGTAATCATAATCATAAATATAATAATAAATATAATAATAGTAATAAATAGAAAATATAATAAAAATATTAAAAATAATTAATAATAATGATAAAATAGCCAAAACAAATGAAAAAGGGACTAAATCGGATCAAAAACAGAAACATGGGGCCGAATTTAGAACAAAACAAAGATAGAAGGACTAAATTGCCATGCGCGTACAACCTAGAGGGTCCAAAACAAAAAATAACCCCTCCCCTGAAACGGTGCATTCAATGAGAAGCCGAATTGAACCAATTGTAAAAATTTCGGGCCCAAATTAAAACCAGAAAAACCTAATTGAACTGGACTAGAAAAACGTGAGGACCGACGCAGTAAATATCCCATTTTATTTGAGAACCGAGCGGATCCTATGAACCCATTGGGTCGGGTCACGGGTCAGATAAGTGAAACGACGCCGTTTTAGGGCTATTAAGCTTAGCCCTAAATGACGTCGTTTAGGAGGGAGTATAAAAGTTAAATTTTTCATAAAAAACTTCATTCTCCTTCGTTTCAAAAAAATAAAACAGAGAGGAACTCTCTCCTTTTCCCCAGTGATTTTCTACACCCTTGACAAGGCTCCAAATACGACGCCACCACCATGGCGTGGTGGCCAGAAGTTCAAAAGGTTAGCTTTTTTATTTTTTTTTTTTGTTGATAAACCCTGATACATGCATATATATATATATATATATATAGTTAAAAAAAAGAAATCTTTGTATGCAAATAATGACTTTTGAATAGAACAAATAGGGGAAAAATAAAGAAAAAGAAAATAAACATTTGCTGTCCAATATTCTCTCTTCGTATTTTCTGCGTTTTTCAGTGTGTACAGTGTATACTCTATTGTATTTTCTTTTTTCTCTTTTTCTCTAAAACCCCCAAAAAGAACCCCTTTTACAGATTCGATTTGGCTTTTTATAGCCTACAAAACCCTCTAAAAATAGAATACAATCCAACCCCGGATCCCCACTACGATCCTATTGTTTTATTACTTCTTTTTTTGTAGGTGTACCATCGGAGGCGTGAAGGCGCACGTCGCGAAAAGGAAACGTGTTGCGTCCGGATGTTGCTGGCGGCGCTGAGGCGCGAGGGCTCTTGACTTAGGGCTTCTGTGTTTTTGTTTTTTTTTGGGCTCTTTGGGCTTCCATTTGGTTGAGCCTTGCTGGACTGTTATTTTGGTTTGGGCCATGGGTATTGAAATTGGGCCTTACAGTCTCTAGCCATGTGATCTTGAAACCCAGTCTCTGTTGCTGGTGACACTAGTGTCTCACTCGTGTCCAGATTTGGCATACTGCCCAGTGAAGAGGACTCAACTCAAACACCTCTATGGCCCCTACCTCGATCTCTAGTACCACGTCCACGAATACCTCTTGCGTTCATCGTAGATTCAGGATTTTATCTACATTAATAGTTTTATGAATCAGTCACAGTTTTGGTATTTATTAGCAGATGTTTTATGTAAAAAATTTCAGTAATTCAGAGTAATTTTCACAAATCGTAGTCTCTATCAGTTTTTGCTACAATATCAGTTTTACTACAGTTTTAGTATACATTGCCTAGAGTGCTTTCACAGTATACTACCTACAGTAGTTTTAGAATATTCTATCTACAGTATTTTCAGTTTAAACTATCACAGTTTTAAAATACTTACAGGATCGGTGCCAGAGACTTGAGGTACTACATTCTAAGTCAAATCATTTCAAATAATTTCGAGATTAATTCTTTAAAAACCAATTTTTGAAACCCAAAATTCACAGTCGAGTTTTACAACCTAACTCTGATACCACTAAATGTAACCCCAAACCCGGCCTAGACGTTATGGCCAAATCTGGCAATGTTACATGGAATAAAATTTGAAATCGCATTTACCAAGTTAAAACAATTTTTGTTTATTAGCTAATTGGGTATACACCTATCTTGTTTTTGACTTAAAACCACTCCCGATATCACCAGCACCTATAATCGACAACCAAACCCACAATTAGTCTTAATTCGCAATTAATCCGAAACCATAACATTGACAACGATTCGATTAAACCATTCGTCACTTACCTTAGAACAAACAACGAGATTTACGAAAGATTAGGGCGTCAATTGAACTCCTCCAGTCTCTTGATTTCCCCCTAACACAAAAATAAACTCCATTAATCAAGAGTTCATTAGCCAACTCAAACCGTGCTCATTATACTTATTAAACACACACGAAGCGCCGGAATAAGGAGGCACGAATAAAAAACTTGACAGAAGGTAGAAAGAAGAAGTAAAATCGGTGTCAAGAAGAGATTGAAAAAGGAAAAAAATGATGAGAAAGCAAGAGAGAAAAAAACGTCAAAACTTGGGGAATTTTCAGAAAAAGAAAAAGAAAATATTTTGAAAAAATAAAATATGGGATGTGAAAATCCCTAAATTCTCTCCACTTCCCACTACAGATAACTGCCTCAGAGATTCTGTTCAACCGAAACTCTTTTAGTCAATGAGCCAAAAATATAACACCCTTGCTATAGCAGAGATTCAAACACTGGACCTCCAACAAATATACAATCCACCTAACCACTAGACCAGCAGGTCTATTCTAATATGGTTTTACAAACAACTAAATATAATCCCATTGAACAGAGATAGGGCTTAATTCCAAAAATAATCAAAATTTGCCAAAGCTAAGGCTTGAACTTGGGACCTCTTACACACACCCAAAACATTTAACCATTGAAACAGTTGCACAGTTGTGTCAAAACTTATAGAAACAGAATTATAAAATTTTGGGGCATTACATGACTCCAATCTAATCTTATATGGGTGCTCAAGGTTCTAAGATTTTAACATTGACAACACAAACAAAATCTAATTACTAGATTTATTAACATTTTGTATTACTTTATCAATTAGTATTACCTATATAACCCTTCTAATTTATATTTTTTATTTTTAAAAGTTTAATGATTTGATAATTTTTTAATTAAGTTGGTTCTAATTAACTCATAAAACCAATTCAAATAGATGCTTAATTATAATTTCTATTATAGTAAAACCCATGATTGAGATGGTATTACGAGTTAACACATACCAACTTAGTTGGGAAACAACACGTAACCTAAATTTATATAACAAAACTAATATTTACAATTTCTTTTACTATTGATGTTGATTTAATGTTATGAATCAACGGGCACCAATTTAATTTGGTAATGACTAAAATGTCATTTTTACTAAGTAAATTATATTAATTTATTTTTATCTTTTACATCTTTTTATATAAAAGAGAAAGAAAAATTCAGACATAAAATTTGAACCAAAAACACTATAGTTTTAAACATGTTTATTTTGTCATTTCAACCAATTCCTTATTTGTTGTTTATATTAAATTTTATAAATATATTTGTAAATAAATATGTGATTCATCCACATTGTGAGTTACTTTGACTTGAGTTGGTATCATGAGTTACTTTGACATCAACTTAGTTGAAAAATTATAAAAAATATATTTTTACAAAGTTATATTATTATGAGGTTATTTTTGTCTTTGCAATATTTTTCTATAAAATCAACAATATCTCACGTATGATGAAATTTGAACCTGGACATCATAATTTTAACATTATTTTATTTTATTTTTATATGAACTTTTAATGAATGTAATTTTTACATGATTTTTGTCACTTGCATTATAAGTGTGTCATAATTTAATTATACAAAAACATGTGATAACATAAACTTATAAAAAGTGCAAAGAGAATAAATGAAATATTAAAAATGAAAATAATTAAATAAAAATGAACCCGTGTGTTGGTGGCCTTATAATTAGGGTTCATCATCCCAGGTGTAGCCTGAGTTTGAGTTGCTCTAGTCGCGTTACTGTTAAATATTTGTCCTCTTCTTATAATTCACCATAAAAAAAATAAAACATAGTAATAACCAACAACTTAAAACAAGCAAATGATTGAAGTTCTATTATAAATGATTGGATTTTTGTGTTAAAATCTCTTATCATTGGTAATATAATTAATAATTTGATCTTGACTTGTAACAATAAAATATATATATTTTATGATCAACTATTTATCCCACTAAAAATAAATTCCAAAATGAGTGAGATTAATTATTAATATTAAATCCCTATTTTGAAGAAAAAAAGTAGGCAAATTACCAATAAAGGCCCTTTTTTTTTCAAAAAGTATGAAAATAGACCTATTATCCAATTATTTATCGGAATAGGTCATTTTTCCCGAAAGTGCGTCCACGTTAGCGCGATGCCAGGGTATGTGGCAGGAAAACGCGTCTCTGGGGGAGCGTTTTTGCCACATTAGCAAAAATCGCGTCCTTGAGGGCGCGCTTTGCTGATGTGGCAAAAATTGCTCCCCTAGGGACGCGTTTTGCCCTTTTTTTTTTGTTAGGGTTTTTAGTTGTTTTTAGGGTTAGGGTTATGGTTTTTTTAGGATTTTAAGGCTAGGGTTTTGGGTTTTTTAGGGTTTAAGGTTCTTAAGGAAAAATTAATGAACTAGAGTTTAGGGTTAATTAATTATATTAAATTTATATTTAGGGTTTTGGGAAAAAATATTAGCAATATAAAAATTATTTGTTCTTTTAGAGTAATATCTGATAAAATAATTTTGAGAAGACGTTTCTAAATAAATAGTGACCAAAACGCTTCAAGTAGGATAACTGTCAGCAAGAGTACTGAAAAAAGCTCCCACGTGGATGCTCTTTTGCTACAGTAGTTCCTGAAAAGATAATTTTAAGAAGATGTTTCTGAACAAATAGTGACAAAAACGCTTCAAGCAGGATGCACTGTTAGCAATAGTACTGAAAAAATCTCCCACGTGGATGCTCTTTTGCTATAGTAGTTCCTAAAAAGATAATTTTGAGAAGACGTTTCTGAACAACTAGTGACCAAAATGCTTCAAGCAGGATGCACTGTCAGCAATAGTACTGAAAAAAGCTTCCACGTGGACGCTCTTTTGCTACAGTAGTTCCTATTTGGCCTTAGACTATAAATGAGCTAAATTACATTCTCAGGTTGCATAATAGAAATTGAGGCAAAAATATAATAGAAATTGAAGATGAGTGAACGTATTAGTGCTGTTATTTACTATGATGTTGAGGTTCGTGACATCAAAAACGGTGTTATTTTTTATTGGAGAATACAACGTGACTGGTTTTTAACTAAGACATAGATTTGACAGAACTTCGTAAAAGAATTAGGCATAAAATCTTCAGAACAATGCCAATGAAAGTTCTGTCTATTAAGTATAGATTTTGTGCTTCGATTGATCCCGTGAGATATGACTCATTCGACATCAAAGGTCCTCGGAGCTTGGAGGAAATGGTGGAGACTCATTTTTCCAGTGGATCACCCTATCTTGAGGTATATGTACAATTTTCATCGCCAAGTGATATTCCTTCGACTTCAACATCTACTACTGTTTGAGGGGAATACACGACCCCAAGCCGATACTTTGTTAGTAGGAGGCAGAATACAGAAACACCCGTGTTTGGTGGTAGTATAGAAAACACAACCTCTGCACGACATTTGGTAGGTGGATAGGACATACATATCGGTGGGTCGATGTTCAATGCTAGAAATATGTATTGGGGAACGTCATCAACTTCTAGTGGTTGGCAATCCACATATGATTGAGGACGTTACGAAAGTTGTTTAAGAATGGATAATGTACTCCCCACGACATCCACTAGCGAGGGGACTTCGCTTGTTGTAGATGATGGTGGGTCGGATGATGAGTCTGATGTGGATCCACCTCGAGAGCCCGACCCCAATAGTGTAGAAGTTGTAGTATTTTTTGAACCGGAGCCTGTTCTAACCATACCTGAACATGTTGAAGGGGGTTCAGATAAGGAAGAAGAAGATCCGCAATTCAGGGCGTACTCACCTCCAGCCCACATACATAATGCCGATCTATCTCAAGACGATGTGGTGGAGTTTCCAGAACTACCACACAGAAGGCGTAACCGTACAAGTTCGTCGTTGGATTCGGGTGAATTGGAAGTTGGTAAAGAGTTTTCCAACAATGATAGTTTTCTTGGTGCATTGAAATAATATAGCACCAAAAACAGGGTTAACTACAACGTGGTTAAATCCAAACCCGATAAGTATGAGGCCAAGTGTGCAGTGCAAGACGGTACATGTTCATGGAAAATCATAGCCTCGTTGAGGAAAATGATAGGTTTGTGGGAGATTAAAAAGTATAAAGGTCAACATACATGTGTTATTGGTACAGTATCACTAGGTATTTAGGGTTTTTGAATAATACTGATATTACGTAATGTTGCATTATTTAACGTACTTCCCTGACAAATGTTTCACAAGATCATCCCAAGATGGATTCAGATATGTTGGCTAGCTTAATAATACTGACGATGAAGGCGAATCCCAAGACTTCAGTGCCGGTCTTAATTGCTAATATTCTTAGCCAATTAAGGTATGCGCCCTCTTACAGCAATACTTGGATAGCTAAGCAGAAGGCGTTTGAAAAGTTGCATGGTCGGTGGGACGCTTCATATAATGAAGTGTGGCAGTGGTGTCAGGTGCTGGAGAGATATGTCCCAGGCAGCATAACAGACTTTGAAACGGTACCTACGTACTACAATGATCGATTGCTTCGTGGATGCCAAGTGTTCAAGCGTCTATTCTAGACATTTAAGTAATTCCGAGATGCATTTCTATACTACAAGCCATTGGTACAAATTGACGGTACCTTTATGTATGGTAGATATACGTATCGACTATTGCTAGCTATGGTAGAGGATGACAGTGGAAAAATCCTTCCACTTGTGTTTGCAATAACACCGGGGGAATTAGCTGATGACTGGGAATTCTTTCTATCTAGGTTAATGAGGCATGTCTGCCCCCAACCTGATATATGTGTTATATCAGATCGAGGCCCTAGAATACTAGTCGCAATAGAGTGACAGGGAAGCCTATGGCATCGTACACACCATCGATATTGCCTAAGGCATGTTGCACCCAACTACCACGGGCAACATCGATCTACAAGTGAACGACGACAAGTGACCAACATAGGTTTGTAATATCTACTAATATAATTTCGTTTGTAATATTCAATTTATTCTTAATTGAAGAGTGGTATGTAATCTTTGCTATCAACTTATATTGGTAGGGTACGAGATCAATAAGGACCGTTTTCACGAGATGTTGGCGATTTTGCGCTCAGTTAACGAAGAAGACGCAAACTACCTATGCAATTTACCTTTCGAACAATGGACACAAGCATACGACGGAGGCCTACGATATGGTCATATGACCTCAAACCTGGCTGAATGCATAAATTCTATTCTAAAAGGAACATGTCATTTGCTGTTGGATTTAGGGGTTATGCGGTTAGTGCATAATCCATGTAAGAGAAGGCTTAGTATGTAGTTGAGTGTGTTTTAGGGGTTTTGAGAACCCAAGGATATGGAAAAATGCCTTAGAAAATTTTTAGAATTTAAGTCTAAAGAGGGGAAGCGTGGTAAAGAAGACTTAAGGAAATTTATGTGGAGTTTGGGATATAAGAATAGCCTTGGTAAAGTGGCTGCAAGGCGCCACTTAGGGCCTTGGTATATGACGCCTTGGTTCGAGTTGCAGAGAAAGCGAATGGGAGTTTATTTTTGCGTCAAGTAGGAGCTTGGCTAGGGAGGTTTTAAAATGAATTCAGAGTGAAGCATGTCACAAAAAGCACCTTGGTAGAGTGGCTTGGGACGCTACCTTAGGGGCTTGGAGTGTTATGTTAAAAGGGGCTCAAGTTCGAATCACGTTGGTGGCATAGGAGTGAGTTTTTTTTTTTATTTTTGCTCTTTGCATCAAGAAGGGAAACTGGGCTAAGGAGGCTTTAAGAGGAATTCTGGGGAGTTTATGACACAAAAGAGCTAGTAGCAAAGTGGCTTGGGGCGTTACCTGAGGAGCAGGGCAGCTTGCGTTAAAGGGGGCTCCAGCAGGTCTCATGTTCGAGTCTTGATGGCAGTATAAGGGAGTGTTTTTATTTTTGCATGTGATGGCAAGTTGGAGAGAGGTTGGACGGCAATGGGACTTCTAATTGAATGGGATTTTATTTATTTTAAAGAAATTAAATAGAAGTAAAGGATAATGGATGCTTATTTTATTGATAAGAAGATAATGGTGGCTTTATTTTATTTATTTTAAAAGGTAAGATAAGAGATAATGTGTTGGTTTAATTTATTTTATTTGCTAAAGTGATAAAGGAGGAAAATGTGGGATGTGATAAGAGGATGAAGCTATGGCCGATTGGGGGACTCCTTGGGGCTATTACAAATTGGTATCAGAGCCAGGTTCAGAACTCGGCTTGAGGGTTGTGGGGCCCAAAAATGTTTTCAAAAATGGGCTTTTCGAAAAAAATGGGCTTTTTAGAAATTTTCCAGGTTATTCTAGCATGGCACCTAAGTTTTCGACCCGCAGTCCACCAGGTAAGTACCCCAAACTATCTGTGTGATTATGTGAATTATAGAAGGGTAGAAAAGGAATGGAACGTAGAATAGCATGATAGGAACTTGAACTCTAAGATTAGTCTACTCAAACACAAATACATAAGACTTAATGCACTAAACAAACCTATGGCTAAGTCAATCGAGTTAGGGTGTGGTAACCATGGTACGCATGTCTAAGATTGGATCCTAAGAGCACGGTATTTAAGCGATCCTAGTGACTCACCTCCTCTTGCAGAATCCTACAGTGCGTAGCTTCGGTTCACCCTAACCCGTAAGACTTAGTGGGTGTGGCAACCTCATGCGCATGTCTAGGAATGGTTTCATGGGAGCTTGGTATTTAAGCAAATCAGTGTGACTCACCTCCTCTCCACTCAATTACGCTTAGTACTTAGCTTTGGTTCACCCCGACCAAGAAGACTGGGTCATAAAGCTAAACTCAATAACTAAAACCCGAAAGGAACTAGCCATGTTTTTTTTTATAAGAACCCTAATTTTAAACTCTTAAAATCATTTTTCTTTAATTCGTGGAAACTATCTTTTCTACACAATTTTTCGAAAAACTTCTGATTTATAAAATTACTAAAATACCCCTAGTGGTAAAATTATAAAATGCCCTTGGTTTATAAAAATGTCTAAAATACCCACAGCTTTAATCAACATTATTTTATAACAAGTTCAAAAAAATAAACCTAATTTGCAAATTAGCAAAAATACCTTGATTTTGAAAGAACTACAAAATTGCCCCTAACTTACAAAATTACCAAAATGACCTTGATTTCCAAAATTTTTGCAACTTCATCGTTTTGGAAAATAAATTTCAAAAAAAGAACCTCAAAGTTTTACAAATTTTGAAATATCCTGAATTATTAAACTTTACAAATTTACCTCGGTTTATTACCAAATTGCCTCGAAATTAAAAATTATCGAAATACCCTGGAATTTCTAAATTTACCAAAGAACCTCGGGACTATAAAATTTTCGAAATACTTTTTGACAAAATTATCAAGGAACCTTATTTGACAAATTATGAAAATATCCCTGTAGGACAAATTACGCAAATACCCTTGGGTAGTGGAAAAACAACAACAATGAAAATTACAACATATCTCTGAATGAACGAAGGTTCATAATTGGTTGATGGATGTATGAATGAATGAAAAGACTGTGTGCATGTGTGAATACGAAAGAACCACTCCTAAATTCCTTTTCATAAAATTTCTTCGCGGGTAATCAAGTGAAACAAAAGTACTAATTCATAAAACTTTCTCAAATCGATTAAAGCGTCAGATTAGATATGAATTCTAGAGGACGCGGTCGTCGTGGATGCGGTAGAAGAAGAATGACTAGGTCAGAACCCGTTAGATCGGGTCAAGGGTCTGATAATGAGGTACCACCGACCCCACTATTCCCAGCTGATGGTGTGGAGTAGCAAGCTCGACGGGAAGATCTTTGTGTCGCAGTCGTCTGCGAAGTTCTTAAGTTGGTGGCTGGTACAGGAGGAAATTCGAGAGCTCGAAAGTCTATACTCGAGCGACTCTGAGCCAATGGAGCTGAGGTGTTTCGGGGCGTATCAGGTGTGGCACCCAGTACGGCTGAATATTGGTTGGAAGCAACCGAGCGAATTATGGATGAGCTCGATCTGACCGCTAAGGAGAAAGTGAAAGGAATGGTGGTGCTGCTTCGCGACGAGGCATATCAATGGTGGCTAATAGTTCCGGATAGTGCCACGGTAGAGGATCTCACCTGGGAGTACGTTAAGGCGGCGTACCAGAAGAAGTATGTCGGTACTCATTATATTGATGCGCAGAGGAAGGCATTTCTGGGGCTGGTTCAAGGGAACAAGTCCGTAGCGGAATACGAGGCTGGATTCTTAAGGTTAAGCCGATATGCTCGAGGTGTAGTTGCTACGGAGCATGAGCGATGTGTCCGATTTAAAGACGAATTAAGGGATGATCTAAGGTTATTGATAGCTCCACAGTAAGAGCGAGAGTTCACTGTATTGGTAGAAAAGGCTAAGGTAGCTGAGGGAATTAAGGACTCTGTGAGACAGAACAGAGATAAGGATAGGAACCGGGATAAGAGGAGTTTTAAATCATCAGAATCGTTTGAGAACTTTTAGAAAAGACCGAGGGTTAAGAATTCTGCTCGTATTATTAAGCCAGCTACTGGAAACCTGGACCGTCCATGTGCTCAGGTATCATGTTGGCGAATGCTGGAATCGGAATCGGGAGTGTTTTAGATGTAAGTCTAAGACTCTTTTGATTAAAGACTGTCCTCAGGATCCGAATAGGGCTCAGACAGAAGGTCAAGGAGGAGTGCAGCCGGGCAGGAATGGTCAGCAAGTGACAAGGGGTCGTGGTCCCAACCATGGAGGAAATGGTTCGGCAGAGGCCGTGGAACACCGAATGTAAATGCTAAAGGTGCAAACGCGAGGCAACCAAGGTTGGTTTATGCGCTATCGTCATGAGGAGGAAGATGTGCCGATGTGACAACGGTACGCCTTTATTTCGGAATACACTTAATTGCTTTGATTGTTGTAGAGTTTTCTTGTATCGCTAGTGAAAGTGTTCAAGCCTTGCATGTGAACTTAGAGATTGTGCATAGGAAGTATGATAGTTTTATAAGATTAGAGTCATGCACTGTAAGCATAGTGTGGTGAGTAGGAGTGCAATTAGTTAAGTAATTTGAGGACGAAATTATTTTTAAGGAGGGTAGAACTGTAACACCCTGGATTTAGGGGTTATGCGGTTAGTGCATAATCCATGTAAGAGAAGGCTTAGTATGTAGTTGAGTGTGTTTGAGGGGTTTTGAGAACCCAAGGATATGGGAAAATGCCTTAGAAAATTTTTAGAATTTAAGTCTAAAGAGGGGAAGCTTGGTAAAGAAGGCTTAAGGAAATTTATGTGGAGTTTGGGATATAAGAATAGCCTTGGTAAAGTGGCTGCAAGGCGCCACTTAGGGCCTTGGTATGTGACGCCTTGGTTCGAGTTGCAGAGGAAGCGAATGGGAGTTTATTTTTGCGTCAAGTAGGAGCTTGGCTAGGGAGGTTTTAAAATGAATTCAGAGTGAAGCATGTCACAAAAGCACCTTGGTAGAGTGGCTTGGGGCGCCACCTTAGGGGCTTGGAGTGTTGCGTTAAAGGGCTCAAGTTCAATCACGTTGGTGGCATAGGAGTGAGTTTTTTTTATTTTTGCTCTTTCGTCAAGAAGGGAACTGGCTAAGGAGGCTTTAAGAGGAATTCTGGGGAGTTTATGACACAAAAGAGCTAGCAGCAAAGTGGCTTGGGGCGTTACCTGAGGAGCAGGGCAGCTTGCGTCAAAGGAGGCTCCAGCAGGTCTCATGTTCGAGTCTTGATGGCAGTATAAAGGAGTGTTTTTATTTTTGCATGTGACGGCAAGTTGGAGAGAGGTTGGACGGCAATGGGACTTCTAATTGAATGGGATTTTATTTATTTTAAAGAAATTAAATAGAAGTAAAGGATAATGGATGCTTATTTTATTGATAAGAAGATAATGGTGGCTTTATTTTATTTATTTTAAAGGGGTAAGATAAGAGATAATGTGTTGGTTTAATTTATTTTATTTGCTAAAGTGATAAAGGAGGAAAATGAGGGATGTGATAAGAGGATGAAGCTATGGCCGATTGGGGGACTCCTTGGGGGTGTTACATTTGCCGATAACATCGGTTGTGCAAAAGACACATTTTTGTTTAGCGGTACTATTTTCAAAGCGAGCAGTGAGTTATAAAGGCCAAATGCAGGGAGGCCATGTATGGTGCGCCAAGGTGTTACGAGAAATTAACAAGGCGAAGGCACGGGACAACACCATGCATACAGTGTGTCACGATCGTGACAACCTATGGTTTCGTGTGACAGAGTTTGACAGACCGAACCAATGTATTATTGGTGGGCAATATCGTGTACATTTGAGAAATAGGACCTGCGACTGTGGGATTGTAACAGCCCGATTTAGGGGCTAGTCGAATAGTGATCTCGAAATCACTAATTCAAGGTTAGAGAAAATTATTTTCATGTTACATTATGTGTTATAACATGTTTATAAGGGTGTATGAAAATTTTGGTGCCTTAATTTAGCAATTTCTAGCTAATTTGTGAAAAAGGACTAAATCGCATAAAGTGCAAAAGTTTTGGTTTATTTGTAAAAGGTACCAAATAGCTATGGGCTATTAATTGGAGGCCCCAATTGTGCAATTTAGCCTTGTTTTAAGTGAGTAGGCTGGCCATGTGACATAGGGGACAAGAATTTTTAATTTTGGTCAAAATAGGTGGGAATTAGGTGATAAAAATGAATAAAGTAAGATGAGTAAAAGATGTTATCATCTTTCACTAGTCATCTATCTTCTCTCCACTGAAAATTGAAGAAGAAATGGAGCTTTGGGGGTTTGAACTTTCAGCCAAGCTATCTCCCTTATTAGTATGTGATTTTGATGACTTTTCTTGATAAAAATTGTACTTTTGGAGTTCCCAAAGCTTAAGCTAGCTAATGAGGGGACTACTTTGCAATATGGTTGAGAGTCTAGGGACTTGCCATTAGAGAGTTTATGCTGGTTTCTGAGTTTTTATGGAAGAAAATGAATGATAAGATGATGAGAAACAACTTTTGTGAAGGGTGTTGTCAAAAAAACACCTAATTTGGGCTAAAATGCAAAAGTTGTAATTTATTCATTAAGGCATGAAATAGTTGGAATTGAGGATAGTTGTAAAAGGATTAAATGTTCAAATAGGCTTTTTTAAGCAAGAAAATGTGATAAAAATTTATTTACGAGCCTAGGGGAAAAATCGTAATTTTGCCAAAGTGTAGGGGCAAAATAGTCATTTTTCCCTAAAGCACAGATTATGGTGTTTTATGATTTATAAGTGATTAAATCACTAAATTCCATTGTTCTATATCAAAGAAAATGAGTTTCGGACCTAGAACGAGTGAAAAGAGAAATGTGGGCAAAAGGTCCCTTTTTGCCCTTTTGTCATCGAGGTAAGTTCATGTGCAAATGTAGTAATTATGTATGAGTTATTTTAATATTCCAATGTGGTAGGGAATGTATAATTATGCAATGACTGTATTAAATAAGTGTTGATGAATTGTTAAAAGAATTGGAAATCTAAGAATAGTAAGAAATGCAAATAGTATGAAATGATGATAGCTAGGGTTTCGTGTAAGACCATATTGAAATATGGCCTCAGTGAGAGATTTTGTATAAGACCATGTCGAGACATGACATCAATAGGTTAATTCATGTATAATCATATCGAGACTTAAGGGAGTTACTTAACAATTCTAGTAACTCTAAGTATTTTGAAAATTGAGAATGAATGTGTTGTACCAGGAGAGGTATAGGTACGTGTTAGAACTGAATTGAGATGGATTCAGTACATGATGAACCCCTAGTGGGTTATGTATGATCAATGTGCTTTAAGTACATGAGATAGAGTTATTTATGCATGGTAGGAATGCAAATGATTATCGTGGAAGGTTAAGTAAGAAAAGTAGTGCGTGAGGATTTTCTCGAGTGAACATTAGAATAGAGAATATATGTAGATTATTATCCATGAATGTAAAATAACGGTGAGCTATGGGCGATATCACCTTATTGATGTTAATGATGGGCTATGTGCGATACCATTAATTATACTGTTATCGGTGGGCTATGTGCGTTACCACCTGATTAATTAGTAATCGATGGGCTATGTGCGATACCATCAATTATACTGTTATCGGTGGGCTATGCGCGTTACCACCTGATTAATTAGTAATCGATGGGTTATGTGCGATACCATCAACTATATTATCAATTGGTGGGCTAAGTACGAAACCACCAAGAGATTTGTAGTATGAGTGGCCTAGTGAAAAACGTTTGATGTGTTGATTCATATAATCATGTAGTGATCAGTGCAGGATTGTATGTTAATTAAATGAGCAATTGGCTTGTAGCCCAGTTAGGATGCAGTAAGAGATAGAGTGAGTAAGCTTTAAGAATGGTCAAGTAAGCAACCATGAGATAATGAGAAAAACTCATTAAAATGCCTTGTAGTTGTGTATATTCAATGAATATCGGTATTTATCAGTTATATGCAGATGAACTTACTAAGCATTATTGCTTACTCCTTTTTCCTTTTATCATCTTTTATAGGTTAATTTAGCTAGCTCGGGTTGGAGATCGCTGGAGATGTTTTCACACTATCGATCAAACACTTGGTATGAGGTATCAAGTCCTTATGAGTCATGGCATGTATAGGGCTAGTACTTGAGGTTGATTAAGTCTTGTGAATGTAACCAAATTGTATTGGCCTAAGAGAACTTATAGTTGTTTGTGTATAGGTATAGATAATGGCTTAAGTTAGTTGTAATTATATGGGAAATACTCCCTTAGTGTATGGATTGCAGACTTCTCTTGTGTTTAAATGTCTTTAAACCAAGATTTATAATGATATCATTAGAATTTAAGTGATGATGAATGAATGTATGCAACTGAGGGTGGTGATTTGTAATGAATCGAATCGACCCTAATCGGACGGTGGTTTCGGGACCACGAATCTGAGCTCGATAAATATTTTAATATTATTTTTGTGTTTATTATATGTGAATTGATGTGTGAAAGTCTTGTAAGGTGGTGATTGGCTTGAAAATAGCCTTCATGTTCGCCAAATATTGAGATGGCCATATGTGGTCTTTTCTTCCTTAATTGTTTGGGTATACAAATTTTGTAAATAGAAATTGTGGAATAATGTAATCAATGCTTAAATTTTTATGGTGAGGAAATTTGGTTATTAGGTTTCTAAATTAAATTATGACTCACGGACGCGTGATGTGATTCGGTTCAGGCCGTGTATGAGTATTATATGATAGAATTCAAGTATAACTTGCACCTTATTGTTTTAAGTCGATAGGCCACGGTCAAACTCCACTACTGTTTGTTTGAGCGTTTAAGTGTAGGACACATAGTTTGGACATGGGCGTAATGTATGCCCCTTCATGTGCTCACACGGGTCGTGAACAAGTCAAGATACCAAGGATTAACACAAGGTCTAGGCCCACGGGCGTGTCAAGGCCGTGTGAATATAGTCAATAACTCCCCACGCTTCAAAGCCACAGGCATATTGTGAGGGTACACGGGCGTGCCCCCATTCCACACAGGCGTGTGCCCTAACCGTGGGAGTTTTAGCAGAATGTTGGGATTTTTGAGCACGGTGTGAGCACATGGTCGTGTGTGACTACAAACGGGTGTGTGTGTCATCTAACACGGGCGTGTACACCCTGTTTAAATGGGAAAGAAATTTTACGGATTGTAAGAGTTCCCGATATAGTCTCGAGAGCCCTCACATGTGTGAGTGAGGTCTTGTAAGTCGAAAAGAAGTTGTTGTATTGACATCAACGAGAGTAGTCGCGTTGAGCCTAAGTGGTGCTCAAGTAGTTTTATACGGTAACGCCTCGTGCTCGCTTTCGACGGGGATTACGGATAAGGAGTGTTACAGGGATATTTGACGCACTTCGTTATCCATGCGCTCATGTAATTGTAGCTTGTCAGAATCCCCGTCTGGATCCCATAAGCTATGTCGACGAAGTGTACAAAATATAATACATGTACAACGTGTGGAGACACGTATTCCCACCGGTCCCAGATGAACGTAAGTGGCCGTCATATCGCTTGCTCCGTTTAAGCTATTACCGGATAGAGAACTGCGTCACAAACCAAAGGGTCGACCTTGCTCGACTAGAATATGCAACAATATGGATATCCGAGAAACAGCAACCAACTAAGTGCGGATGGTGTAGAAACCCAGGCCAAACATCTCGCTCATGTCCAAATCGGAATAGTTGATAGTCTCCTTATCATTTTTGTCTATTGGTGGCTATGAAAATTCTTTTAATTTCTTGATGAAAATGGTGGACTTTTGTAGAAGGACTAAATTGCAAAAAAAAGTTATTCAATTAATCTAAAATATCACTATCATCATTATTTTTCAAAATTATCTTTTTTGTTAAATGATTATTTTGCCCTTTATGATCCTTCAAAATTCCTACATTGGATCAACACCCATCTTGATAAAATTATAATTTAACCCCTCATACTTTTTCACTTATTCAATTTATTCCTAATTCATCCATTTTTTCTTAGTTTCTAGATCCTTCCACCCTTAAAATATTTACACTATTGGCCCTTCAAGTTTTTCATATATACATTTTAACCCCTCAAATTTTAAATATTTATTCTTGAGCCACAAAATTTTTTTCACATTTGCGATTTAGTCCTTACTTGAACCAATACAATTAGGATATTAAAACTAATTCTATTTTACTAAAATATAAAAAGTAAATTACAATTAAGATATTAAAATCAACTTTTATTTTATTAAATGTAATAATATAAAAAGTTTGTAGAAATATATTAAAAATATAAAAATATTAAAAATATTACCTTATTAAAAATTGATTTTATTAAAAATATACAAAGTAAATTACAATTAGGATATTAAAACAACTTTTATTCTAAATTACAATTAAAAATTAAAACAACTTTTATTTTATTAAATATACAAAATTAAATTAAAATTAAAATATTAAAAAACTTTTATTTTATTAAATGTAAAATATAAAAAGTTTGTAGAAATATATTAAAAATATTGCCTTATTCAAAATAAATTGATTTTATTAAAATATACAAAATAAATTACAATTAAAATATAAAAAACTTTTATTTTATTAAAATATAAAAATTAAATTATAATTAAAATATTAAAAACAACTTTTATTTTATTAAATGAAACAATATAAAATGTTTATACAAATATATTAAAAATCAATGTTGGTGCTTAGAATCGATTGCCACATAGGGGTGGACGACTGATTCTACTGGATTCCTCCTTGTTCTCGCCATGGGGGTTGTGGTCGCTTTCGGTGGGGATTTTGGTTCCTCCGACAGGGGATCTGATTGTGGGTGTTGGGATGATGACCCACCTTGATAAAATAATGACTGCGGAGGTGTTTGCATCTCCCATGGCGGAGGTGTTTGAATCCCATAAGGCGAAGGAGATTGGTAAAAAGAAGAGCTCCCCGACGGCGTCTCGTGCGATCCCTCATGAGACGGCGGCCTACAGATTGGCTGGCCAGCTGGAGTAATCGGGAACAGAGATGAATCGGGCCATGCATTCCAACCTGCCATAGGACTGGGAAAAGGAAACATATAAGGATTAGGATACATATAAGGGTTAGGATACGCACATGGCATAATCTGAAAAGGCTGTGATGTGTGTCGCCATCAAGTGTTGGGCCCGTGGTGTGTATTGCCATGATGGGTCCGTCCCATCATCCCTTCTCCTTAGATTTAAAGGGCTTCGTCATTCCCTTTGTATACGAAGTTGCCGTCGTCTCTCCTCTTCTGACAATAAATACGGCTTGTCATGGATCCTAAACCATGGCATGTATTCCGACATGCACGCTAACTCAGGAATGATAATCGGTTCTCGAGTAGGTATATAATCATACCGGTTTTCCCACAATTCGATATATGCTGACCAAAATCTCGACCAATCCATATGCAACTGCCATAAGTCGACTTTGTGTACATCATCGAGCACCTCAGGTGCCACGGGAATCGGTTGTCGAAATCCAAATTGTCGCAAAACCCGATCTCACTGGTGTATCTCCACGGTGGCATAGTTGACCAATGGGACATTCACATGCCAAATGTTTGGATTTTGAAAGAATTCATCCAGAATTACTGCTTGAATTGCCGGATTCTCGTATGGTGTCCATTGAAACTATATTAACATGATAAAAATATTAGTTATATACATAATACTAAATTCTAAATACTAAATAACAAACAACTATTTTATTATGAAAATATATTTTATTTAATACTTACTTGTGTTTCCGACCGTTGGTCTAATAGAAGCCGTATATCTTCAAGCGAGGTAGGTATTCCAACATAACTCATCGAATGGTTCCACCTAATTAAATGAATTTTTAGCATACAATTATATTTTAAATCTACGTAATAATTGTAAAATCCAATATTAAATTTACCTCGTTATGAGTGGGAATGTATATGGGTGGTCCACTCGAGGACATAAAAATGGAAAGCAAAATCGTGCCCATGATTGCAGTAGTGATAGGCAACCTCCAATTTTGGCTTTATTCGGTCGCGTCGTCCTGCACATCTCCCGATACAATTTTGCTAGCACGGAAGACCCCCAACTCAATTCACCGGCTGCTCTAAAATCAACTAGTTTCAATAGCCATCTCAGATGTATGAGGTTTCGTGACAAGTCCGACATCAGATAGCCTTCAATCATCTCAAGAATGTATGCCCGAGCATACCGTATTCTTTCTAATTCAGTCGAATCATTATCCGACTCCGAGAATGTGTCTCGTAACCAGCCCATCTCGATCCGACCTCCGTTAATGTTACCCGAAATAGCACCAAAAAGCTCGTAGCATACGGCTCCCCAATCACCAGAAGTTGCAAATCCGGTGACTATGTACCCATCCACCGAGCAATTCCAATTGCAACTGCACGTCTTCTAGAGTGATAGTACACTCTCCGCATGGAATATGGAAAGTGTGCGTCTCGGGTCTCCGCCTCTCTATCAACGCACTGATTAGTTTTGGGTCCAACTTGCACCCCAGCCTATCGTGGCCACATGTCAAAAACCCGTTTCCCGCAGGTTATTCTCTATCAACGGCGATGGTGGACCAGACATATTACGAATATAGCATTGCAACACCCGATCTACATACTGTTATAAAAAAATTATAAAATAAAAATTAATTAAAATTGCATAAATGAAAAATTATTAAATAGTATTGAAAAATTAAAATTATAACTTACCATTGTCATTTGATCGACGGAGATGTGTTTATTATCGAGACGAATTAATTCTCCGGCCATTGCTAACATGATCGAATATTTCTTAATTTAAATAAAAACTAATTCAAAAAACTTTTAAACATGGCTTTTTTGTAAAAATTAAAGGACTTTTGTGAAATTTTAGAGGAATTTGAGAGAAATTTGAGAGAAAGTTGAGAGAAATTGTAGAAATTGTAAAAGGACTTTTGTGTGAAAAAATTGAAAGGGTGGCTTTTATAGTTTTTTTTTTATCGTTGAAGGCCAAACAGTCAAAAAAATAGCCGTTACACGGGCAAAACGCGTCCCTGGGAGCGTTTTTGCCACATCAACAAAGCACGCCCTCACGGACGCGATTTTTGCTGATGTGGCAAAAACGTCCCCTAAGGACTCGTTTTCCTGCCACATACCCTGACATCGCGCTAACGTAGACGTGTTTTTGAGAAAAATGACCCATTTCGATAAATAATTAAACAATAGGTCTATTTCCGTAATTTAAAAAAAGGATATTTATTAATAATTTACCAAAAAAAAAAAAAGCAATACTAATAAATATAAAGGACACAATAGAAAAGAAATGGGGCACTGTCCTTTTCGATCATAAAAGAAAAGTCTGACCTGCCTTCTGATATTCTCCTTCCTATGATTAAAATGCTTCTCACATTTTGCACGTTTTTGTAAATACAAATACAATATACCCAAAATATATTGATAAATGCATTTCACCTTAAAAAATAAAATAGACAAATAAAACTAAACTTCACATATATCAATAATACATGATAAGACTAAACAACAATTTGAAAATGACTTTTTTTAAACTTTATAAATATAAAAATAGTGTAATCAAGTACAATAAAATATACATTGTGAGAGTAAAATTGACCCATTGAAATAAAATTTATATATCACAATAGCACATAATAAGATCTCATATGATAATTATGAAATGTGGAATTCAAATTTAAAGCCTTATTTAGTCGTGTTTAAAAAATATTTTGGAGGAAAAATTGTGTTAAATAAATTATTTTTAGCTGAAATTTTTGTTTTGAAAATGAAAAATTAGAATTTTAGCTTTTCCTTCCTAAAATTGTTTTTGGTGTTTAATTATTTTTCACCCTTTCAACAACATACTACTTTTCTTTTTCTTGTTGTTGGTGCTTAATTACAAATGTGTTAATATCTAATTACAAATATTTAATGTTTATATTAAAATATGTAAAATATATTTTATATATACTAATTAAATTTTATAAATAATTAATATTTATTGCTTAAAATATTTAAAATTTATATTTCATATATCAAAATATTAACAAGAAGTTATAATAAATTATTTTTATATTCTTACTAAAATATAATAATAATATTAATTAATTTGAATATTATTTAAATGCATATTTGTTACTGATAATATCATATTTAAAATGGACATTTTATTTCTCAAAAGAACTTTTTGACAATAATGCTAAACAATTAAATACTTCTAAAAAACACTTTTTCACGACACTTTTTAAAACATTATTCAAAAGTATTACTAAACTAGCCCTAAGTACATAAAACCTAGGGCTCACCCTTTACCAATAATACCAAAGTCTTCTTGAAATATAATTATAATTTAACCTAAATTAGCACAGGTTTTTTTCTCCAACTTCCAATTAAAAGATTGGTAGGTTTTTTTAATCTATATATTAAAAAAAATACTTAGATGGCATATTAAATAGATTATGTACCAAAATGGTACATTCAAGCAAGTGGAGGGTGGTGCATAGGCGACACCGCCCTAAAATACTGACACCTTTGATTGAAAAAATAATAATAAAAAACTGGAAATAGCATCTAAATAGGCGACACATAAAGGGATACAAGTCAAATACGACCTGCATACGACCAAAACCGACCCACAAAATCGCTGTCATAGATGGGACAGGACAACTGGTGAAGGCTCAGAGGAAGGCAACACAACACTAGTCATGCCTAGTTCACAGGTGGCACACCGCTAGCCATGCCAATTCCACAGGCGGCACACCTCTGACTTGTCAGCGATGGGACGGGTCTATGCCATGCCCGTTACTTGTGTTTTGGGGACCATTATAAGGTCCCCAATGTCTCATTTTTGGCCGGAAGAGAGCCAAAATTTGAAGAAGAGAAGAAAAAGAAGAAGAGAGCGGGAAGGGGAAAAAGAAAGAAAAAAAGAGAAGCAGAACAGCGAGAGGGAAGGAGAAAGTGAAGGAAAAAAAAAATAAATAGAAAAGGAAAGGAGAGATTGTTGTTTAGGGTTTAAAAATATTTGATGTTTAAAAAAATCATAAAAGGTAATTTTTTTATTTAGTAATTTTTTGTTATAAATAAATGTTAATTTGTTTTAGTTGTTATTGTTGATTTAATTCAATTTAATTTTTAATTTTATTTTTGCAAGGTATTATTTGATTAAAAAGAGCTATTAGGGTATGTTTGTATTTATTTTATATTTTCATTCATTCATAAGTTTTTTAATGTTTATTAAGTAAAAGGCCTATTTATGTTATGTATAAAAATATTTTATTTTTATGTAATTTATTTGTTATGTGTGTTTTAGGTTGACTGGATTTATTTTTATGTAATTTATTTGGCAAGTTATTTTGATTATTTTAATATAAAGTATTTATTTTTATGTAGGTAAAAGATGAGACCATTGAGATGGAATTTGTGAATGGGACCATTGAGTTGGAATTTATGAGATAAATTAGGAATAATAGTTTACATATTCTTCTCACCAAAAAAAAAAAAAGTTTACATGTTCTAATTTTTTAAGATTTTATAATTGGGAATAAGAGTTTATGTTTTTAAATTATATTTTATGTTTTTTATAAATATTATAAATGAAATTTCTTTTGAATCCTTCTATGCAAAAAAAAATTATATTTTTGATAATAATTAAGCTTGCATGTTATATATATATATATATATATATATATATTTTAAACCAATACATTTTACTTATTATCATTTTAAAATAATAATATTCAGTATTTATTATGTTGAGATAGTTTATATTATGTTTTTGTTATATTTTTTTATTTGCATGTTATTTTATTATTTTAATATTTTTTATGTAGGTAAAAGATTAAATCATTGAGATGAAATTTATGAATGGGACTATTGAGTTGGAGTTTGAGTTGGAATTTATAAGATATATTTATTTTGTTAATGTAGTATAGCGAGAAAATATGATGTGGACAAAACTGTTTGGTCTTTTTGTAGTTAAAAGCAATATATAAAATTTAGGTATTTTGATAAATATTTAAAATGCATCAAAATTAGAAATTAATTATCGAAATTTGTTTTCAAATTGCAGGTATCGCAATGGGTTCATTGATTAAGAACGATGATTACATATCAAACATAATTAATAATATGGTAATATATTGTTATTTGTTAATCACGGGTTCCCTTAAAAAAAGTTTTACGTCATTTACGAAAATAAATTATGTTATAATAACTATTTTCTGTAATTCAATAGTGCCAGGGCCGTACCGCGTATTAAGGGGTTGGGTGAATGCTTTAGGATATCCCTCGGATGAACAACTGATGCCATACTTGGAGTTAGCCGAATTCGGGTTAGCAGCATTGATCCGGACGTTTGATTTTCGGTACGATTTAATATCCGCATTGGTCGAGTGTTGGCGCTCGGAGACCCACACTTTTCATTTGCCATGTGGGGAGTGCACTGTCACTCTAGAGGATGTTACATTGCAACTTGGGCTCCCAATAGAGGGGAGTGTCGTAACGGGCGTAAGTACGATACCTGAGCCGGATGCCCTTTATTATAGCCTACTAGGAGTCTCGCCCAATGATGCTGAGTCCAAATTTACGGGTTTGAGATTTTCATGGCTGAAAGCCAATTTTGAACATTTATCAATTAATGCCACTGAGCAGGAGGTGATATGCGCAGCTCGAGTGTACATTATGCATATTATAGTGGGTGTACTGATGCCGGATGACGAACAACAACAAGGTTTATTTGATGTATTTACCTTATTAACTGATTTGCAGAATGTTCACTCGTATAGTTGGGATTCCGCAGTTCTGGCTATGTTGTGTCGTGAGCTTTGTCGAACAATAACGCCTGATGCCGTAGACATAGGTGGATGCCTTATATTGCTACAGTCATAGGCTCTTTATCGGATGCCATTCTTGGCATCGATTAGGCACCAAGCATACATATTTCTACTGTGAACATATGATAAAATTTAACTTGTTATAGCAATTAATTGACTTTTTTTTCTAATGATACTATTCTAACACGTAATTTGTTTTCGTAGAAAAAGTACCAATCTAGGTATCGGGAGGTCATATACTGTCCCGATATATCGTCTGATGATTGAACAACATACCGAGGAAGGGGTAAGTTATTCCAATATTCGTAATATATCATAGATGGGCAGTCGACTGTAGTCTCCCCACACATGCTTCAACTTGGGGCATACGAGCCAGAGCCCGAGTTAGAGCCCAAACCCAAGCTTGAGCCAGAGCCCGAGCCCATGTGGTCGCATACACATTCCTGGGATAGTTCTTATCATCAGGAGTTGTGGGTCAATGACTATTTCTCGGGCTTGTTGGGACACAGATATCATTCCAGGTTTGATATCTTCAGTCCAGTACCACTGCAGTATAGCACTTCTCCCGCCCCGTATCTACCACATTACTCCACTCCTCTTGGGTCATATCCACCGCAGTACATCACTGCTCTCGGCTCAAGTTCATTGATGGTGTTCGGGGCATATATATTTTTCGTGTTTCGCACACCCCTACCTACGACTGAAGAGGATGTTGATCATCGCGATCACCCATGACGTGAAATCGACCTCTTAAAAATATACCCCTAGGACCACATCATCAAACCATCAATTTTAGGGGTTTCTTGCAATTTAAATACTACAAAGTTTGTACTTTTTTTATTTTAAAAAAATATAAATCAAGAAAAAGACAATCTTCGTAATTATTTAATTAGATTAATTGCAACATTAAAACTTGGAACAAGCTTTATGGTCATAAATTAGATTAATTGCAACATGACAACATTACAACATTAAAACTTGGAACAAACTTTGTAATATAAATTAGGTACATTGGATTATATAAGCTCAATTCCTACCCGATCGTGACGGTTTTGCAATATGGTAATTTCGTTATGGGCATTTACTCTGATTATGACCAACTAATCTGCACAATCTACAATGCTTATCGTCAGATTTCTCCCTAATTTCCATTTCATTATGGATTCTGGATGATTGCTGACGATCTTTTGGATTCCTACGCAACCCTTTGTCTG
Source organism: Gossypium rotundifolium (assembly GCA_025506655.1). NCBI lineage: Eukaryota > Viridiplantae > Streptophyta > Magnoliopsida > Malvales > Malvaceae > Gossypium > Gossypium rotundifolium. The sequence goes on from CP106728.1 coordinate 25,554,191, forward strand.
GGACAAGCTCGAAAGTTGTCGGAGGCACCTCCCATGTAGATAGATCAGATAGGATAGGGAACCCATTCTCCTAAACACGCAATGTGCACTTGAGGGTGTACACATCATCGACAAATTATTCAACATTGAGCGAGACTTTAGCATACGCTGCCACTACATGCTCACATGGATAATGAAGTGTTTGGAACCTCTTACAATCGCACTATTTGTTTTGGAGATCAACTCCATAGGAGCTAGATGGTACACCAGGTCGATGACCGATGGCCTTCATAACTTGAAACATTTCAAGACATCGTGAATATACTTCTACATTCATCGACCTCGCCATCCGACAGTTTGCAACCATTGCATCCCTGACATCTTTGACAAACACGTGTCCTGCCTCTATCTGGTTGACTTGTTGCTAACCCATTTTTGGCATCAAGGTAGCCAGCCTGTAGAATGTAGCTGAGAAAATAGATGAAATCGAAAGATGTCGTGTTTTCAATAACACAGATTTGATCCCCTCCACCAAGTTTGTGGGCATTTGACCATAGTGAAAACCCTCGTCAAACCTTTGAGCCCATTGCCACAGCTCCATGGTACCCAACAACTATCGGAAAGATGTTGTTGTTTGACCCTCCATGTCACTCTAAAGTCGAGTCATTCTTTGGCTGAAAATGTGTGGCTCTAGCTCGTGCGCTGTATATATATTAAGAAAAGATAAGTTATAGTATTACCCTAAAACATTAAAAACTTATATTGAAAAGATAAGGTTATCCTTTACCCATTCTCACAACTTGTCTCTGCCAGTTTGCATTCTTATAATCTCAATATTAGTTTGGCGCGATGTGTCGGATGCAGTAAATGGATCTCAATGGCACACCGAAATGCCTAATGGCATCAATTAATCCTTTCTCTTTATCGGAGATGATGCAAATATTATTGTTGCTAATAACATACCTCCGTAGGCTGGTAAGGAAGAATTCCCATGATTCCATGTTCTCCTTATCTACGATGGCAAATACTATCGGGAGCATGTTCTTGTTCTCGTCTTGAGCAATTGAAAGAAGTAGGATCTGTGTATATTTTTCGTATAGCCAAGTCTCGTTTGCTTTCACAAATAGCTTGCAGTAGGGAAATGCACGCACACATGGATCAAACGTCTAGAACATCTGATGGAAATTTTTTTTTCCCGGTTGTAGTTGGTCATCTGGGCCTTAATAAGGTTGTGTCTGTAACTCAATGACAATCCCGTGCGTATTCCCCCATAGCGGTTATCCATCCCTGTAGCTCATTGTATGACACATCGAGATCCTGTACAATTGCTCTATTGCCATCTATTTAGCTATCCATGCATTTCGATATGATACTCGATACTAGAATTGTGCCTGGATTTCAACAATTAGTACCGAAACTTTAATGGTCGGCACGTCCTTTACCATTGGCATGATACATGTACAGATAGTTTTGGAATCAAGTTTTCGATTATCTTCTGTCATACGTGTTGACGTGCATGTGTGAGGCCTAACAAATTTTCGTATCTCCTACATCTGCGACTTTTGAATAAATGCAGCTTGTACCTGCCAATTGCAGCCTTCCGCTAACTTCTAACACTCCCCAATATATAATGTCGGTTTAGACACTGCGACTTTGTAGTCCACTGATATATTCATGCTATACCGCTTAATAGCAAATACGCACTCTTCCTTACTTTCAAATCTCTAGCTTACGAAAAACTCCTTAGGATCAGAATCTACGACCAATCGGTGAGCAGGTAGTATTTTAAGGAACTTCAAGAACTCGACTACGTGAATCGCATCGATTTCTATGAGCGACATGTGTGCCCTAGGATTATTGTATATCACAATACGTTGAATTTGGTTCCCGACTGAAGACGCGTTAATGTTCCATCGTCATTTACGTCTTCGTTGTCAATATCACCAAGGACTTCGTCCACATCGAGATCACTATCACTATCGACCTCATGATCACAAAGATCACTACTATCATATCTATCATCACCAACCACATCAATATTGGGTGCAACATTAAGATCGACATCGATTTCGCATATAGTTGATTCACTATCAACGTACGATATTAGAGCCACCATACAGGGTTCTTCAGCTCCATGTTCTTCATCTAATGCAGTGAGATCTTCAATTGGCTCCACACCGCTAACTTAGCAAATAACTGAATTGATTCATTTTGGTCACTCCGATTCTTACAATAAATAGCGATCGTTGTCTTCACGTCTTAATCGTCTACAAGTTCCATTTCAGTGAATTTGATGGGGTCTGTCAAAATTAAAAACTTGTAAAAAAGTTTCGAGATCCTTCTTTCACAACGTCTAACAATTTTTGCGCTAATCATTTCCTTCATATCATCGAACAAGACATTTCTATTAAATCTCATTGTTATTTGTTGGCGACATTCAAATATACATCCAACGGTTGTTGTCAAGATTATTCCACCGAAATAAACGCATATGAAAAATTGATTATCCATCTTCAATACTCAATTTGTTAAAAAATAAACAAAAATTCTCAAAACAATTTTGAATAGCAAAAAAAATACTTACATAAAAATTTAATGAATAAAAAGAAACCAAAATTATGTCAATATGCAATTTTTTTCATTCATAAGCTCAGACTTTTTTCGTTCTCATTTTGTACATGAACAACATTTACATTTAAACACTTAAATTCAATTCTACATTTTCTTCCATCTCCGATCTTGCATCTTCCTCTTAGAAATTCTCTATTAAATTTTGAATTCTCTTTAAATTCATCTTCTACAATCCAATTTGGAAATTCCTCAGGATCTTCTTCCTCTTCAATCTTCATAATGGGTATTGAATTTAGAAATTCTCTTGGTAATTTCCTAACAACTAATTTATCCATCAATGGTATGTCAAACACATTTTGCTTCCCAGTCAATTTTTGTGAACCTACACTTTGTCTCGCTATTTTCCTTACTCCATAAGAGATTATAAACTTCACAAAGGATACAACTATATTCCAATAGGTTCGTGGTACCAATGTCTTCCAAAGTTGGTCTCAAATAATTTGATGCTCCTGTTCTATTAGTGTCTCTTTGAGGGTTAAGTATTGCACTTTATTCTTTTTAATCAGTTCATGACCCTTCCATAACACTTCTTGCATCTTTTGATTTACGGTAATAAGGTGTTGAACGATGTCTTCTTCTAGTTTCATTCTGTAATCTTGCAATTCTCTTACCATCTTATCAACTTTCTCCCTTTGTGCTAAAGTTATTATCTCATCAGGCAATGTCAAATTTATTGCCATTTCTAACAATATCTATGACAAAATATTTTTAGTATTTATCTATTTTTTCTGTTGTTATCACTAACTAACAATTACTTTATAATAGTGACCAACTGTTTGGTGACGTCACGACGAAGAGAAGGTGATGTCACAACATCGACCTTTTTTAAAACTTTACAATATATTCTTATTTCGTACTCGAGTCAACAAAAGAGCTTGATTAAGGTTCGGATTTAATTGAGAATCATAATGAGAATGTCTTTATGACATGTTTGAGTGTTTGATTGATTTATTTATGGTCTATTTGATGGTAGTTGCCCGACAATAAATGTGACATCTTGTAACTTGAACCCGACGATTGAGTCGAGTGAGAAGTGTTACATTATCAACTCAGTCATTATTCTAAATATTAAAAAATTAAAATTATAAAATTATAAAAATAAAAAACTTAACATTTTTTGAAATAAAATTAAATCATGAAAACTATAAAATATATAAATATAAAACAAAAATATATAAAAATAAAAAAAGTAAATGTGGGTGATGAAGGTGTAGCCTGACATTTTGGTGTCATCCTTTTTTATTTAAAATATTATTTTTTATTATTTTATTTAATTTTATTAATATATTATTTTTATAGGTGGTACTGCTTAGCATATTGGTGACATTAACGACATTACCTTTTACTGTTCAAAACAACCCCTTTTCATAAATAATTTGCTTCCACCCTATTTTCGTAATTATTATTTTTCTTATTATTAATGTAAAAACCTTAACCCTACCGTGAAAATAGATATTTTTAATTGTTACTAAAATTATTTATTTATTTATTTCAGTATTATTGGAATCAGATTAGATTTGTCGAAACCATTTTTTTTGTTTGGAAAAACGGGCCGAATTTAAAAAGAAAAACGGAGTCGCCACCAACCTTTTTTGAAGTGTAATTGAGTCACTTTAGAAAACATTTTGGTCTCGGATTTTAAGAAAACGAGCTCGAGTCGGTTCATACGAGAAAGGATTAGCACCCTCATACGCCCAAAATTGGTACCGTGTTGATTGATTAATGTCCTTAATATCGAAAATAAAAATATTTTAAAGTATGGAAAAAATATTTGGATGACTTGTATTGAAATCGAAACTCTCTTGTTCGAAAAGTCAAGTATCATGTCCAAAGACGATAGGGCACGATGCTTCAAACTCTTGATACCAAGATCATTTTACGATTTCCAAAATTAAGTAGTGCAATTTGAAAAGGGTATTTCACTATTTGGCTAAACTAAAACCGAAACCCAAAGACGATTAGGTACGATTCCTTGGATTTCAATAATGAAATATTGCCTTATTTAAGAAATACGATAAGAAAAAATCATGAAGGATATCTAGTTGTTTAGATGAATGTAAAATCGAAACCCAAAGACGATTGGGCACGAATTTCTTGAACTTCCAAACACGAAATATTGCCTTATTTTAAAAACACGATAAAAATCTTTAAAGGATATTTAGCGATCTAGATTTAACGAAAAATCGAAGCCCAAAGACGATTGGGCACGATTTTCGAACTTCAAACACACAAAATTACCTTTATGAAACCCTTTCTTATGAATTTTGGAAAAAAGGAAATAATAATAAAAGCGAAAAATGGTAAAAAGACAATTGAAATCATCGATCTATGTGAAATGATGAAAACAAGGATAAATAAACCATAATAGTAATAAAAATAAAAATAGCAATGATGATGTTGATAAAAAAAAAGTAATAATAACCTAGTAATAAAAATAAAATAATAGAGAATAAAAAAATAAAAGGTAATGTATATATAAACACGCACAAACTAAAATGCTAAATATATCAAATAATTGAAAGAAATAAAATATCTATACATAACAAATAGGTATAAAGGTATATAGTTTAAAATTAAATGTAAATATATATGATAAATATAATAATAAGACACTAGTAGAAGTAATGTAATAGATATAATAGTATGTAAATATAAAATAATGAAAGTAATAAATGGAAATGTTAGTGATAATATACCATAACGATAAATATAATAATAATAAATATTAAATAGTAATAATAATATACATGTAAAATAATAGTGAGGAAAAATAATAAGAAAAAAATAGGAGTGGTAGGCAAATAATACACGAAAGAACGTAAAAGCAAACATTAACATATATAAAATAATAACATATAATAGAAATAATATGGTTGTAACAATAGTAATATACATATAAAAGTAAAAAAATGACTAATTTAATGGTAAAGTAGCCAAAATAAATGAAAATGGGCTAAATCAGATAAAAAACAGAAGCATGGGGACGAATTTAAAACAAAAAAAATGACATAGGACATGATTAAAACCAAGGTGCAAACAAGAGGGACCAAAAGGGAAATAAACCCCACTCTGTAAAACGCAGCGCTTTGACTGAGGACTCAATTGAAATCAGAAGCAAATTTTTGGGGCAAAATCGTGAATAATAAAAAGACCTGATTTTAAAACCAGTAAAAAGCGGAGGGGCTAAACGCGCAATTAGCCCCTCCGAAGCAAAACACGCGGATCCTATCCTGTCTTGGTCGGGTCGGGTCGAGGACCAAAACGACGTCGTTTTGGCCTCTGACCCCAAAGTTCAAAACAATGCTTTTATTCTTCTATATAAACCCCATTTTTCTAAAAAAAAAATTCATTTTCACCCTTTCTCCAAAAAAAACAAAAATTTCTCTCAGAGCTCTCTCTCTCCCTCTCTGTCCGGCCTGGATTTCGGCTAATGGTCGCCGGACCGCCGTCGGCCGTTGTCATGAAATGCCATGCTGATGGCGAATCTGAAAAAGTAAGTTTTTTTTTTAAAAAAAAACTCCTATATGTTTTGGTTTTTTTTTTTTGAAAAAAAGGAAATCCAAAAACAGATTCGGAAAAGAGAAAAAAATAAAAAAATAAAAATAAAACGGAAAAGGAAAAAAAAAATTGAACCTTTGCTTTTTTTGTATTTCTCTCTGAACTGTTTCTATTACAGTGTTTGTTTTTCTTTTTTTTTTTCTCCCAAAAAAAAACCCTAATCCCCCCTATTTTGATTTCTGTTGTGGCTTTTATAGCCTTTATTTTACAACTTATTCGTTTCTATTTTGCAGGTACGTGTTCAAGCACGTTTCTGATGCTGCGTGGTGGAGTGGCGCACGTCTCGGGGGGTGGCGTCCGGCGCACGTTGCGGAAAGAGGGTCCTGCTGGCGGCGGCGGCGTTAAACAACCTGCTAGGGTTTCCATTGCTGTTTTTAGATTTTGGGTTTTGGGCCTGTTTTTTTGTTTTATTGGGCCCGGGCAAGCAATTGGGCCTTACAAGATTGATCAGTTGAATTGAGCATCGATCCATATATTGATTTAGAAAAAAATGAACATTGACTTTTAAGTGAATCGCTTGAAATTGATAGAAAACTAAAATTATGAAAAAAATTGATGGTTTGAATAGATTGAACCGGTTTATAATTTTATTTTATTATTTTAAGAATATATAAGGCATAATGATAAATTTACGTTCAATGTTTACATTTTATCAATTTAATCTTTATTCTTTTATTTATTTATTTAAATTTGATCATTAATCTTTTAAAATAAATCTAATTATTTTTTAATGAAAATACTAATTAAAATATTAACTTAATAAAAACATAATTTTTTCCAATCACGCAAATTCTCAAATATTATTGGCACAATTTTTTCAACAACAGATGACAAGAGTTCCAAATAAAAAGGTCGGTCCCAAACGAATAACAACCACTTAATTAATATTAAAAGAATCCCACTTTTGTGAATCAAATTTCCTATTTTTTTTAATTTCGATTATAAATATAAATTGATAAAATTGATATTATTTTACTTAATTTCACAAACATAATGATTATAATTTATTAAAGTAAAAAGCAAAGAGTAAATCTAATAGATTAAAATATGTTATAAATTTCGACATTTTTAAAATTTAGGCATTTAATTTTATATTTTTATTTCATGATATTTAATTTTTTATTTTTAAATTTTAAAATTCAATCATTAATACTATTAAATTTTTTATTAAATTTGTTGCTGTATTATTTTTAAATAAAAATTACTTGATAATTTTGTAATTAGCTCAATTTAATGAAAACAATTTAACAATATCACCATTAAACTTCAATTTTAAAATATAAAAAATAAAATTTTTACAAAAACTGAAATCTTAATTTTTTTTTTTTGAATCAAAATGGGGCTAAAATATTATTAAAGGCCAAGTCAAAGTCCAAAACAAGATAAAACCATAAACAGAGAACAGCTGTAAACAACAAAATTAAAAGCATCTGAAAAGACTTGACTCTTATCTTCTTGAAACTACCATTTCAGCCATAAAATTGTCTCCATATAGAAAATTCATTCTTCACACCAAACACCCTTGTTCCACGCTTCTAACACGCCTGGAATCCGTCGATTCGGTTCCAACGAAACAAGGCAAAAAAAACCTTATCAAGCATGATTCATTTCCATCGCCTCTTTCAACACCAGTCGCTTCACTGACTCTGGTACTCCGACCTCCCATCTTCCAAAAATTCCCAGACGCCTCCCTTCCATGGCCAGGGTGTGAGCCACGCCATTAGCAGATCGCCTCACATGCAGGTAACTGATCTCTTCAAATCTTGGTTCCATCTGGCATATATTTTGAGTAATCGGTCTCAAGATCGACCTGTCTTCCTCCCTCTTCTTGATGCTTTTGATAACAGATAAAGAATCCCCCTCCACCACCACTCGTCGAGAACCCATATCCAAAGCAAAGATGAGCGCCCTTTCGCAAGCCCGAGCTTCCGCCACAAAGGGATCTGCAACGTTATCAAAAAGATAAGTTTCTGCCCCTTTTAAATTTCCCCTCGAATCTCTGACAATGACTGCAGTAATGGCTAGCTTTGTATCTGATCTGAAAGCTGCATCGAAATTAAGCTTTAGTTTTCCTTCCTCTAGGGGTCACCATAACTCATTTAACATTGTTCTACCCTGTTGTCGGAAAGAATTCTGACAGATTTGGAGTTCTTTAACATAACCTTGGATAAAACCCAGGACCTCAATCAAGTTAAAATGGACTCCCTCATGAATGAGTTTATTTCGTCGGTACCATAAACTCCAAATTGAAATTGCTAAAACACATCGAACATTTTCATCTGCTGCAGAAAAAATGGTAGCAAAGCATTTCTGTCCACTCCATGATTCTTCAAAATTCGGCATTTAAACATGCAACTGGGTCCACACGCTTTTCAGCACTCCACAAGACCACATCAGATGGTTCGAGTCTTCAACCGCATTTCTGCACAAAGGACAGACAAGGTTAATCACTAATTTCCGTCTCGCCAGATTACCGTAGTGTGGAACTAGATTGTTGAAAAGTTGCCAAATATGTATTTTAATTTTTTCTGGTACATGCAATGGCCATAAAGAATTGTAAAAATCTTTTTGCCAACCCTCGGCATCTTCAGATGTAGTAGGCAGATTAGCACTAGTGGAATTAGGCAAAACTGTAGATGTAGTAAGTACACGATACCCACTCTTGACTGTATAAACCCCAATGCCTTCATATTTCCAGACCAGTGTGTCTTCAGTTCGATTAACAATAAGCGGAATTGCCAGAATTCTATCAGCGGTAGACTCGTCTACAAGGTTAGCGATTAGCTCCCTGTTCCAAGTCTTCGTATCTCCATTTATAAGCTGATTAACTGAAATACAATCAGGTATAATCTCATGACCTGATATCCTGTTATTATCCGTTCCAGGTAGCCAAGGGTCATTCCAGATATTGACACAGTCCCCCGCTCCAATCCACCAAAGTAGCCCATCCACAATTAAATCACGGGCACTACAGATACTTCGCTAGGTAAAAGAGGGGTAAGAGCCTGTCTTAGCTGACAAAATATCGATCATGGGAAAATAGCGAGCTTTTAAAATTCTAGCTAAAAGATACCTAGGTTGAGTAAAAATATGCCAAACTTGCTTAGCTAGTAACGCCTTATTAAACAGGTGTAACTTTTAAAACCAAGGCCACCTAAAGTTTGGGTTTTACAAAGTGCATTCCAACAACTCTACTAAATACCCTTCGATGTTTTGTTATTAGACCACCAAAACCTATTCATAAGATTTTCCAGCTTATTGCATAAACTTTTAGGAAAACGGAAACATTGCATTGTATACAAAGGCATAGCCTGTAAGATCGATTTAATGAAGACCTCTTTACCTCCCATAGATAGATAACGAAAACTCCACCCATCCACTCGTTTCCTGAATCGGTCAATAAACTCTGTGAAAGCCCAATTTCTCCTTCTTCCCACCATCATCGGCAAGCCTAAGTACTTTTCAGGACTCGACGCCACTCGAACACCCAGGAAGGACTAATATCCTCTTTCACCTCGTCTTTAACATTGGACCCAAAAAACACTAATGACTTTTCGTAGTTCACTTTCTGCCCAGCGCACTGCTCATACTCCCTAATAATACCACGAACTGATAAAGCCCCCTCTCTTGAAGCGTCGCCAAAAAGAATACAGTCATCTGCAAAAAACAAATGATTAATGGCCAGTCTTTCCTTACCAATGGTGGCACCTCCCATACACCCTCTATTTTTTGCATCTTCAAGTAATGTTGAAAATCGATCCGCACAAATAATGAACAAATAGGGGCTAAGAGGGTCTCCTTGACGTAGCCCTCTTGATGGAGAGAACCAATCACTTTCCAAACCATTGAGGCAAACTGAGTAAGACACAGAGCTTACACATCTCATAATAAGAATAATCCAGTCAACGTGAAATCCCAACGCCTTCATCATACCTGCAAGAAAATCCCATTCAACTCGATCATACGCCTTACTCATATCCAATTTAAGAGCAAAGTTCCCTTTCTTACCACCCTTCTTCATCTTCAGAGAATGGAGGACCTCGTACGCAATCAGAATATTATCCGAGATGAGTCTCCCTGGAATAAAAGCTCCTTGGGCTTCATTAATGCATACTCCCAAAATGTCACTCATTCGACAAACCAACATCTTAGTAATAATCTTATAGATGACATTGCACAGGCTTATGAGCCTAAATTGGGTCATAGAGTTTGGCTTATCAACTTTGGGGATTAACACAATTCTCGTTTTATTAATATCCCCAATTTCGATCTGTCCATTCAAAATGGCTAGAGAATAGCTAGAAATTTTTGGACCCACAATATGCCAATACCGCTGGAAAAAAATTGCCGAATAACCGTCCACCCCAGGGGCTTTTAAAGGTGACATCGAATTCACCGCATTCCAAACATCCTCCGCGGTAAAAGGTTTCAATAAATGATCATTCATACTGTCAGTAACCTTATTTTCCACCAAACTCAAAAGATGATCATCCCTTCCCATCTCTGAAGCATGATCATTCATACAAAATAGCAGTTATACAAACGTTTTACTTAAACATAAGTACACGCGTGTGAAACGTGGTGATAGCGAAACGATGAGTTTTTGTGGTGGAGGATTTGAGAATTAGATATGATCCAACCATGAAAGTTACCAAACGAATAATATTTTTTAAAAATTTTATAGTACTTTTTATTTTTTTTTTAAATTTAAAATCTAACCATTATACTTTTATTTTCAAAACTTTAATTTTTTATTTTAAAATTTTAAAATTTAATTTTAATTGTTAATACTATTAAAATTATTTTTAAATTTATTGATGTAATATTTTAAAATAAAATAATACCTACGTGATAGTTATGTATCTAAAAGATATGTTGTAATAAGCTTAAATTTAACAAAATAATTTTAATAATATTAATTATAGAACTTAAATTTTGAAATCTAAAAGTTGAAGAGACTAAATTCTTAAAAATAAAAATATAAAATTAAAATTAAAATTTATTAAAATTAAAAAATTATAATATATTTTAACCTTTGAACTAATTACTTTTCTTTAAATTTAATTAATCAATTTAATGTAAGGTATTTTAGTTTTAATTTTTATTCCACAATTTTACCCTTGATAATTGCCGTATCCGTAAACTTAAAAAAAAATAAAAATAAAAATCCAATTCTTAGTAGGAGCCTTTTCTATAAATAATGTCGTCTGCTCTAAAACTTGAAAACCAATACCTCACATAATCACCATGGATCTTTACACTTACATTCCATCGATTGCATCTTTGTTGCTGTTTCTATACATTTTCTCGAGAAAAACACCCAAGAATTCCAAGAAAAATTGCATCCCTGAACCAACCGGTTCATTGCCACTCATCGGTCACCTCCATCTCTTAGGTGGGAAAGAACCAATCTGCAAGAACCTAGCAACAATGGCGGACAAACTCGGCCCACTCTACTCACTCAAACTCGGAACCCACCGACTTTTAGTGGTAAGCAGTTGGGAAATCGCCAAGGATTGTTTCACTAACAATGACCGCACCTTAGCCACTCGAGCCAGCGTCGTCGCCGGGCGGTACATGGGTTACGACAACGCTATCTTTTCGCTCGCCCCATACGGTGAATATTGGCGTAACATCCGTAAGATGGCCACCGTCGAGCTTCTTTCAAGCCACCGTTTGGAGAAGCTGAAGCACATACGGTTCTCCGAAATGGACTCGTTCATCAAAGAGTTGTACGGGTTTTCACGAAACGGTGATAAAGTGACTATCAGTGAGGCGTTGGAACGGTTGACGTTTAACATCAACCTTAGGATGCTTTTCGGAAAACGATTCTCCGGTAACGATTACGGGGAAGTAAACAGCGAGCCGTGGCGGTACATGAAAGCCATTAAGCGAGCGTTGTATCTATTTGGGATATTCGTTTTACCGGATGCTCTGCAGTGGCTCGAACGATTCGATATTCAAGGCCATGTTCGTTCCATGAAGGAAACTGCCAAAGAACTCGACTCAGTAATCAGTGTTTGGCTCGAAGAACATCTTAAGAAGAAAAGGGAAAACCAGGGTGCCTTTGAAAGTGATTTCATGGACGTGATGTTAACTCACTTGCCCGAGGATACTGTAATTTCAGGCCATACACGCGACACCATTGTCAAAGCGACAACATTGGTAATGGTTGCATCACCCTATATCTTTTAAATTAATCACTAAATTATCAGTAAATTTACGAATTTTTAAAATAAGAGTTCACCTTTGTGATTGTATGGGCTTACATTATGCGATTTCACAGAAGAATGCAATCACCTCACCTGCAAACCTTGTAAATTATAGATTAGGACCTAATTAGATATTTGAGTAACGGATTGATAATGACGAATACTATAACAAATATTTACTAATTTATATTTTTAATTAATTTTTAATTATGAAACAACTTATTTTGAATTATATATAAGTGAATTTAGATGTTATCATATATATTTTTTTCGTTATTTTCTTTTATTTTTTTTTTACAAAACATATTCAATATCTTAAACCAGTTTGTTGAGATTTTTATTTTATTTGCAGTGAATAGAATAATTACTATTATTTTATAGTATTATACATTTAATTTTCATATGATAACATAAAATATAAAATTGAAAAACAAGCCAAATGGGTATTAGTATTTGAATTAAAACTGAACTCATGATTTTACAAATTTGTTTTACTCGAACTTATTTGAGTAAATTACATCTAATGTTAAATTGTTTGTAAGTTTATGTTTTGGTTAGTCAATCTTAAAACTTACAAAATTGTTATTAAACTATTTTAAAGTTTTCGTTTAAGTTATTGAACTATTTAAAAAAGAAATTATTTAAGTTACTAGAATGTTAAGTTTTTTTTTTTTTAAAGCTCGACTAGCGAGCTCTAGACGATGATTCGATAATTAGTATAGTGGATCAGTACCTATTAACAAGTAGAAGAACATACTTTAGATCCAAGTCAATTTAGTAGCAAGTGATCAGAGGAGAAAGTTATTAGGACTTTGGTTCGCATATTCGTAACATTAAAATTTATTTCATTTATTCGTAACATTAAAATTTATTTCATGAAAAAAAATTGAAGTGTAAAATAGAAAGAGAATGAGAGTTTCCAATTGGTGTATGCAGTGAAATAGAAAATGTCACATAGTAGTGATTTTTTAACAACCTAGTACTTAAACGTTTAAACAATTCTGTGACTATTTTTTAATTTTTTGAAGTTGAGTGACTAAAACATAAACTTACTAATAATTTAGTTACCTAGGATTAAATCTGTTCATGGGTCGGGCAGGGCTCTAACAAATTTTTAGGCCCGCTTGATAGGCTCGGGCTCAGCCCGACCTGAAAATGGGCCTAAATTTTTACCAAAGCCCAATCCAGATTATAGATGTTAAATTTGGGCCTAGCTTGGCCCGTATTAAATTTTTTATTTTATTTTTATATAAAAAAATTAAAAATATAATACATCAAAGAGGCTAAAAACATTAAAATAAATATTTCCCAACAAATTTAAAAATACATTAAAAATCTTTATATTTAAATAACACTAAGATATGTACAACTTAACAAGCAAATGCCTCTAAAATAGAAATAGTAGCAAAATTAACAATAAAACAAGAGTTATATAATATCCAAACAATAACATCAAAATAGTAGCAACATAATAGTAAAATGATAGTAAAACAATAGCAAAATAACAACTTTTTTTTGTAATTTCGGGGCGGGCCCGCACAAAACCTTACTTGAGACCCAATCTATTTTTTATACTAATCTTAATTTTTTGTCCAAATCTATTTTTCAAATTTATATTTTTACCCAAATTCTCGGATCACCTTGACCTATAGACTGGTCTACCTAAGGTATAGCTTACTCAACTTATTTTCACGTTTAATATTTTTCCCAGCACTTGTTAATCTTAAAACTTGAACAAGATTGAATATGTGTATACTTCATCATTAAAACCCCACTGCTATTTGCAGGTTCTTACATTGACCGGAGGAGAAAGCACATCAGTGACAATCACATGGGTACTTTCTTTGCTACTGAACCACCCCAATGTTCTAATCGCAGCCCAAGAAGAGATAGATCACCACGTTGGAAAACAAAGGTGGGTTGAAGAATCAGACATTAAGAACCTCAAATACCTACAAGCCATAGTTAAGGAAACTCTACGTTTATACCCACCAGGACCAATCACCGGAATCCGTGAGGCCATGCAAGATTGTTGCATCGCCGGCTACGATGTTCCAAAAGGGACTCGTTTGATTGTTAACATTTGGAAACTACATCGAGACCCACGGGTTTGGGAAAATGCCAATGAGTTTCGTCCAGAAAGGTTCATGACAACACATGTTGATTTCGATGTTAAGGGTCAAAATTTCGAGTACATGCCGTTTAGTTCCGGTAGAAGGTCGTGTCCTGGAATGACGTTTGGGTTGCAAGTTGTGCACTTGACGGTGTCGAAATTAATTCAGGGATTTGATATTATGGTGGCGGAGGGGACCGCGGTGGATATGGAAGAAGGCTTGGGACTTGCCTTACCTAAGTTGAATCCTCTTGAAGTTGTATTATCGCCACGCCTTGGAACTGAGTTTTACGAATGCCTTTAAGATGGTGAAAAATATATACTAGAAATTTAGCCTTTTATATTTTGATTAAATAATTGTTAGATGTGATAATGGCATGGTGATACAGCTTTTAGTTGAGCATTAAATAAGTTTACTGAATGCACTTGGGAATAAATGTAAGTTTAAATTTTAAAGTCAAAACTTTCAAGGAAAGATTTAAAAGGAAGGTGATTTAATTAATCTATAAAAGTGAAGTTGCTATTTGGTAAGTAAATTAAACTTAAATTAATTATTATATTGTAAATTGATAGTAGATTAATTTTAGATAAGACCACATAGGTGTAGGAAGTTTTCTATATATGTAACAAATTTTGTATCCATCTTAAAATTTTTACTTTATTAGTTAGTGATGCCAATTACGAGCATAAAATGTTTCTAACCACGTAATCAATTGTTGTGTTCTTCTCAAACTTTTAATGTGCTAGTTAATAAGGCCCATTGTAATTGAATGCGTAGTTGAAAATCAACCTTTATGTGAAACACAATTTTTTAACTTAATATTAAGATAAATCTCAAAATTATATATAAATTTTGATTTAATATATAATTTAATTTGGTGTAGACATGTGAAATTTTGATTATGGTTCAAATGTATACTTGAAATTTTGATTTTGATTTAATCATATACATACTTAAAGAAATAGATAAATCAATCTATTGTTATATTAGATAAATATTATTATTTATATATGCAATATATAAACATAAAATGATGTCATATTAATAATTGTGTTAATAATTTACGAGAATTGGATCAAATTAAAATTTCATTTATAAAATTACACAAAATCAAAGTTCATATGTACAATTACACATTAAACTATAGTTCATGTATAGTTTTGGGATTTATTCCTTCAAATTAATATCATATTGTTTGATTAAATTCCTGTAAAAATTTAAAAAAATTAAACTATTACAAAACAACTGTTTTGAATTCTTTTTCCTATTAATTTAAAAATATACAGAGACTTAATCTTTAAATAAAGAAAATAATGTAATGTAAAATATTTCATTAAATGAAAAACTTTTCACTTTTTTTTTTTCGGCTTGTACATGCCATCAATAATTTCTAAATTTGGGTAGTCTAAGTATGTTGATAAAATGACTAAAGTTCCAGAAAATCTAGTTCAAGAATTAGAAATACGGGCTGAACAAACCAAAAGAGAGAGCTTTGCCGGTTCCATGTCCCATATGGAGATGTCCAATTTGAATCATTAGCTTTTTTTTTTTTAGTTTTAATACATATGTTTTGGCTTTTAATTTATAATTTATTTATACTTTATTTATATTTTAAATCATTTTTATAATTTTATCCAAAATGTTTTTTAAAATATTTTTCTTTTTTAAAAAACTTTTAGAATTAGAATTAAATTTAAAATTTTTGTAAACATCGAAGGTTAAATTTGTTGAATTTTTAAATTTAAGATCAAATTGATAAACTATGTAAACATTAAAGAGTTAAATTTATTATTAAACCAATAAAAATACCCATGCCAACTTTCCTTCACCCATTTAATGATAACTAATAGAAGAATAATTAAAATATTTGATTTTGAAAAATCAAGTAACTAAAATGAAAAAATTAATTATTAAGTGACCAAAATAAAACTAAACACATAATGAAATGACTTATTTTATAATTTATCCTATTTATTATATAATAGTCCTAGAAAATGAATTTTTATAATATTTAAATGAATTTTAAACCATAAAAAATTATTCATAAACATAAATAAATTGTAACATATTTAATAAAAAATATGAAATATTATTTATATTCATTTATATAATTTATAAACGAATATAAACCCAACAACTCATTTGACGTGAATCGATATCTTTCCTCTAAAATGTCGCTTTAAATATCATGTCATCAAAGACATGCACGTTAAGTGCTTTGAACCAACGAAGTTGTTTATCATGTGTTGGGACGACTCCAAACAATTACAGTACATATAGAGCTAAAAAATCCACCATAATTGATACAATGTGGGTCTTCAACCTTCATGCTTACAACTTTATCAATTGTGTCAAAATATCTGTCGAAACTATTTTTTTTTTAGTGAAAACGGGGATCGACTTTAAAATGAAATATGGAGTCGCCACCAACCTTTTTTGTTTAGGTGTAATTGGATCACCTTATAAAAAAATAATTTTGGTCTACGAAATAGAAAAAACAGGTTCGGAAATCGGTTACATAGAAGCCTAAAATTGGTACCTAATTGATTAATTAATGTCCTAATGTCAAAAATTTGAAAAGATTTTAAAATACAATCTCTTTTAAGAATATTTGAATTTACTCGAATTGGATATTAGGATTCTCTTGCTCCGAAGGAATAAAATATCACATCCAGCACGTTAGGATACGGCAATTTAAATCCTTGAATCCAAGATCATCTCATGATTCCCGAGACTCATGCATTGAAAATATCAAAAGGATATTCGATTATTTGGCCAAACGAAAATCGAAACCCAGCACGTTAGGGCACGATTTCTCGTATTTCCAATCACAAAATATTGCCATATTTTGAAAGCTTTTACTAAGCGATTATAAAATGGACTCAAAAATATATTTGTTTATCTTGTTAAAAGATAATCAATATCGGGCGAAAGTGAGAATTTGAATCATGATGCAATAACAAAAAAAACGTAGTTACAAGTATGAATAGTAATACATGACAATAATATTATACGAATGAATAACTATAATACAAAAAATACTGAAATAAGCGAAATAAAATACACATAATGACAATAATCTCACAATATACATTATTTAAACATTAACGTTAATAATCAAAGAAAATGAAATAAATAATATGCAAAACAATTTAAAGTAGATAATGATTTAAAATAAAAAATAATAATCCAAAATAAAATAATAAAAGGTTTAAAATAAACAAAATAAAATATTTTAAATAGATAACATATAAAACGATTTATGCTAAGTAATATAAATAAACATTTAAGCTATATGATATATATACAAAAATTTGAAAATAAATAATATATATATAAATTTAAAAAAATAATGTATAAAAGGTAAAAAATAAGCAGTATATATAAACATTTGAAATAATAAAACAATTAGAAATAAATAATAAGACAATTTTAAATAAATAATATAAAAGTTTAAAATAAATACTATAAACGGCAAGTTAAAGTTATTAGTATAGAATAATTTAAATAATTAATATAAAAATTAAAATAATAATATATACAAAACATCTAAAATAAATAATGTATAAAAGCGTTTAGGATAAATAATATGTAAAAGAAAAATTTATACAAATGATATATAAAAGCAGTTTAAAGAAGAATGACAAATAATAATAATAATAATAAACAAATGAAATAAATAAAATAAAAATAAAAATAGATAAATAATAGTAATAATAGTATAATAAAAATAAGAGTAACATTAATGATGATAATAATAATATTAGCCTTGATGCGCTGCGTTTCAATATGTACCAAAATGGAACAAACGTGAAATTATTGGGCCAGATTTAAAAAAGACAAATAAACTTAAGTGGAATAGGCTGAAAAAGCGGAAGGGCCAAAAGCACAAATAGCCCTTCCGCTTAAGAAACACGCGGATCCTAGGCAAAGTGGGTCGGTTCGGGTTGGCCAAGACGAAACGACGTCGTTTGGGCGCTTGGGACTCAAGCTCAAAACGGGGCCGTTTTGTAGCATTATAAAAGTAAAAAATTTTCAAAAATACCTCATTCTCCCTCATTTCACAAAAAAAAAAAAAAAATCCTCTCCCCCTTGTTCTCTCTGCAGGCCCGAGAATCCAACGAGGGTCCGGCCGGTCACCACCGTATCGGCCACCGTCTGTCGGCGACGGCGCCGCCGTATATGGTGGACGAAAGGCTAAAAGTCCCTTTTTTTCAGCGAAATAAAAATGGTGAGTTTCTTTTTCCTTTTTTACTTTTTTTTTATATATATGAGAAAAAAATGAAGAAATAGATATATACTACTTTCGAAAAAGAAGAAAACAAGAAGAAAAATAAAATGTAAAGACCTTCACACGTTTTTTGACTTCTAATTTCTCTTTAGAATCTATTTTTTTTATGATCCCCATTTACAAAGATCTATTCTTTGGTTTTATAGCCGAATAAAATACAAAAATACAATGTTTTCTTTTTCTTGCTTTTTGATGTGTCTTTGTCTTTTTTTCGTGTTTGCAGGTGCTAGGAGCGTGGTGGAGCAGGTGAAGGAGCTAGGCCTTGGGCATGGTGTGTGCTGAGGCGCACATGGGGGCTGTGGCGGTGGTGGCAGAGGTGTCAGACGACCATGGCAAAAGGGAGTACGGCTAGGGTTTTCTTTTTCTGCTGGTTTGGCTGAAAGTTGGTTTAATTTTGGGCCATTTGGGCCGAGCTTTTTTTATTATTGGTTTGGGTATTATAATTTTGGTTTTAGTATTGTAATTGACTGGCCTGGGTAGAAATTGGGCTTTACAGCTTCCCCTCTTTACTCGTTGTCATGTAACGAGAATAGAGCAAAGACTTTAAAAAGGACCAATTTTGCCCGATCTTACTGAGCCTCGATGCTTCTTTTCTTCTTCTTCAAGTAGCCTCGCTCTAACCTACTGCAACTTTAGAAGTATAAGAATTGGTGCTTCGATCTGCTCGAATGTAGTTTCAGGAAGAAGAGATTTGTAGCTTCGATCTACTCCGCTGGAACTTCAAGGAGATGAGAATTCAGAGAGAAGGGATTTGTAACCTCGATCTTCTCTGCTGAAACTTCAAAGAAATAAGGGTTGTGGTGCCAATGTGGTTTCAGGGAAAAGAGATTTGTAACTTCGATCTTTTCCATTGAAACTTAAAGGACATAAAAATTCAGAGAAAAGAGATTTATAACCTAAATATAATTTCAAAGAAATAGGGATTGATCCTCAATGTAAACTCAGGGAGAAGGGATTTGTAGCCTCAACCTACTCCACTAGAACTTTGAGGAGATAAGAATTTAGGGAGAAGAGATTCATAACCTCAATCTTCTCGACTGAAACTTCAAAGAAATAAGGATTGATCCTCAATACAAACTCAGGGAGAAGGGATTTGTAGCCTCAACCTACTCTACTGGAACATCGAGGAGATAAGAATTCAGGGAGAAGAGATTCGTAACCTCAATCTTCTCTGCTAAAACTTCAAAGAAATAACGATTGATCCTCAATGCAAACTCAGGGAGAAGGGATTTGTAGCCTCAACCTACTCCATTGGAACTTCGAGGAGATAAGAATTCAGAGAGAAGAGATTCGTAACCTCAATCTTCTCTGCTGAAACTTCAAAGAAATAAGGATTTCAGGGCTTCAATCTGCTCTACTGCAACTTCAGAGAGATAAGATTTGCTATCTTCAGTCTAATCCACTGCAACTTTAGAGAGATGAGACTTGTATCTTCGATCCGCTTCGCTCAGGAAGATAAGATCTTCTATTTTCAATCTGCTCCACTGCAAACTCAGGGATGCCAGACTGGTATCTTCGATCCGCTTTGCTCAGGAAGGCAAGATTTGCTATCTTCAATCTGCTCCACTGTAAACTCAGAGATGCCAGACTGGTATTTTCGATCCGCTTCGCTCAGGAAAGCAAGATCTGCTATCTTCAATTTGCTCCACTGTAAACTCAAGGATGCCAGACTGGTATCTTCGATCTGCTTCGCTTAGGAAGGCAAGATCTGCTATCTTCAATCTGCTCTACTACAAACTCAAGGATGCCAGACTGATATCTTTGATCTGCTTCACTCAGGAAGGCAAGATCTGTGAATTCACCGATGTTGCGACACCGTCCTCTGGGGGATCTGTCCTGTAAAATAAGTTTTATGTGTTTATGCTTATGCAAAATGGTTAGGATGCAATGATCAGAATGAATCTAATGCTTCTAACTAAATGTATTATGGACGACATTCGCATGAATGTCGAATGTCATGAGAATGATTTTTTTTGACAATGATTAGGATGTAATGATCAGAATGAATCCAATGCTCCTAACTAAATATGTCTTAAGTGATAATGTATAAATGTAAAATGAAATGATCCCTTTTTTATGCTTAGGGTTGCCACTGCTCGTCGTCCATTAGAGTTTTATTGCTGACGTATTACGCTACTATATCGCTCGGCTGGTACCTTTGCCAAAAAACTCAAAGAAACAATCATATTTTGCTCAAATGACTTGCCCCAATGTAACTTTAAGGTTCATTTTATGGTACCTATGGGACTTTAAGGCTTATACCATCTTTAGACCCTCTCACTACAATTTAGGGGTATAGAATCTGAATCCTTTCCCATCAATTTGGTCTATTACAATTCCCCGGATGCCATAGCCAGATATATATGTTTGCGAAATATCTTTTTCCTCTCGAGAATGATCCCTTCTTCGCTTGGGTTGGCATTACTTGTTTTCCGTCAAGATTCTATCACCGATGCAATATCTTTCTTTTTGTGTTCAATTGTTAGTTTTGACAGAAACTCTGATGAGATAGTCTCCATTTAGACTCTTTCTTCCTAAATATCTTCACTATTAAGCTTAGTGAGCTCTAAACAATAGACCTGTGTCAGATTCTCATATCATTTAGAAACTTCTAAAGTAATATGCGAAACTCCTTTTATAAAAAGTGTTATTAGTCCACTAATTGTTATTTTAATGCAAAATGCTTGAAAAAGATCATAATGATGGACGAAACAGAAATTTATTGAGAGCAAAGGTCGAAATGAATAAATTAATCAAGATGTCAAATTTTGAAAAAGCACAAAAAGAGATTGAATTAATCAAGATAACAAATGAAATTTATTGGGAGTGTATCTTGAAAAAATTAAAGTAATCAAAGATAGCAAATTCAATCTGGGTAAGATGAAAACTAGGTGCCCCAAATATCGCAGTATAAGCTTCTCTGTTCAAACTTCTTGAGGACCATTTTAAGCTCAATATGTGTTTAGGGGATCTGGAGCACTTTGTCGATGCCCTAATATATAGCATAATTCTTCATCATTAATTCAGGCATAGTAAGACTGCTGAATGCCCCACTTTTGATCAAAATTTGAGTCGCCCTTTTCGGGTTTTCAACTCAAATCCCCTTTGGTCTCAAAGTGCCCTTCGCGAGTTTTTGCCTTGACCTCTCCTTTTCCTTTTTATTTATCTTTTTTTACCTCTTCTTTTTTCTCTTTTTCCTTTTCTTTTTATCTTTTTCTTTTTTTTTTCTTTTTTACTGAAATATTTCTTGATTTGAACTCATAGGATTAGGCAGGTCTTGTTATCCCTCTCGGTCAAGATCAACGCTTTTCCAGAGAAGGCTTTCTTTACCCCATACGGTCCTTTCCAGTTTGGCATCCACTTTTCTCAAAAGTCCTTCTACATGGGAAAGATCATTTTCAAAACTAGGTCTCCTTCTTGAAATTCTCTAGGGTAAACCTTTTCGTCACAATCTTGGATAGCTTTCCATCTCTTTTCTTCAATCAGGTTTACTTGATCATATCGAAATTATATTCAACCTCATCTCTGACAAGACTTGAAGAGAAGGTACCTCAACTTCGATGAGAAAGGCGTTGCCCCAGTGGGGGTCCTAGCAAACGTTCAACAAGTACATATGCCAATCTTCATGAGCCTCAATCATTTTTCCAGCAATCTTTTTTTTTACCGTTCGTTTTGGGGCGATACGGTGTTTAATCTTGAGCAGACTGCAAAGTTTTGATGTCACGCTGTTGTTCAAATTTAATACATCATCAGATATGATCCCTTTTTGGGATTCCATATCGACATAGAAATTACTGACTGTCGCCTTTGTGACATTGACATATGAAATAGCTTCCGCCCACTTGGTGAAGTAATCAACGACCACAGAGGTGAATCAATACCTATCAGAAGCTTTTGGCATGATTGGCCCACTGCGATCCATGCCCCATATAGAGAAAGGTCATAGAGATGTCCTATATAGTGATGAAAGAGACAGAGGAATCTTGTCTCCATAAATTTGGCATTTACGACATAACTGATGCAATCCCTTTCTATGATGGACCAGCAAAATCTGAATCTCATGATTAGCTTGGCTATCGTGAAATCATTATCATGTGATCTTCAAATACCCTTATGAACCTCTTCTAGGATTTCCTTAGCCTTAACAGCATACCCACGTCTTAGTAGCCAGCATGTCTTGATATGGTCGTGCGAAAACATCTTTGAAATGATGTCTCGCCTTATTTTTGTGGTGAGCTAGGCTCTCTTTCCTAGGCTCGCAATGTCTATTGACCCTTTGTAAGGTATGATCTATTTTCCTTCTAGTTCTACCATTCTTAACGAATCAGGTAGATAAGCTACAATATATGTCATCTTTAAAGTCCTGAGATCCATCTAGACACATATCTTACTCAAAAGTAGATTCTGAGTTAGTAGCAGCGTCGCTTATGTCGTTGATATCTAGGGACCTGTTGTAGGTATGAAGGAATATTCAAATAACAAATGAATCTAAGAATAATTATTTATGTGGTATGAATATGAATGAAATAAATGAATAAAAGAATATTTTCTCAAAATGAGACACAAAATGCATTTTGATTGAGAATATAAATATTGAACATAAGCATATTTCACAAAAAGATTCTTATTGCTCATAGGCTTAGAGCAATAAGCGTGTTTTGGACATTACTCCGAATTTGGCTCTAAAAATACAGGGAACTCTTCCACAGTCCCATTGTTTAAAACTCTCCCAAGTATGTAAGGGCTTGGAAACTTTTATTCTCCGGTTTCCCCTTCGGATACGTCATTAATGTTCGATTCTCCAATATCTGGTCTTATGCTAGAGCCCTGAACTCGACATACTCTTGGATCTCATGCCATTATCCATCGTGGCCCTCACAATATTTACCCCTTTAACAGAAAGGTTAAGTAACAGATCTTCTGCACCAAAGGGATTATCGAATTTTACAATATATATTTTGATGAGTCTTTCAATTATCTTTTTGAAAGCGGCGCAGTTCTCGATTGAATGCCCTGTGATTCCTGCATGGTATTGGCATTGGGCGTTCACATAATACCATTTAGGGTATGGAGGCTATATTGGTTCCACGTAAAAAGGGGATACAACATGTGCTTTAAACAAAATTTGGTACAACTCCCTATACGAGATTGGAATAGGTGTGAACCGGAGTTTTTTTGAGCTCAGTCTTGGATTAAGATCTTGCCTTGGGGAGACCTAATGGCTGGTAGTTATCGTCCTTGGCTGGCTTACTGTAATCGGCTCCAAATGGCCCTTGTTATACCTACTCGTACTACTTGCTTCCTTTTCTTTTTCTTCGGGGCCTTTAAAGTCCACTCCCACCTTTCCTTTGTTTCTGCCAGAACAACCGGTTTGGCTCGATCATCCTCTGGATTAAAACCTGAACTCATCGGGAAGTTCAACAGGGCCAAAGTATCAGTCTAACATTGGGGTCCGATTGTAACATCCTCAAAGTGGGCCTACTCATTTATATAATAATCTAATATGATAAGTTGGGATTGTAAAGGTTGGGCTAACTTTTTGATTAAATATATAGATTAGAGTTTAAATTAAGTGATATTTTGGGCTTTTAAAAAAAATTTGGGTTAGGTGGCTAATAAATAGTGTTAGCTTATAATTTAAGAAGATGGTTAATTAAGTGACAAAGTTTGAGCTTGTGGCTCAAAGAATTAAAGTGCATTAAGTAGGCATAAGGTGGCGCCATAAGGGGAGAATTTGGGCCCTTATGTGGTAGTTTGGGCCCTAAAAGATGGGTCAAATTCGGCACTTAAATGGGAAGGGGTGGGCGGCAATTAGGCTACCTTTTAGGAGTTATTTCTTTTATTTTAAGCATTAAAAAGCTGATAATTAATAAGGAGGAGTTGGATTTAAGGTGGGCTCTCTTAAAGGTAAGATAAGGACCGAGTTATCGATGAAATGAAGGCTATCGGAGAGGGGAGAGTTGGTCAAATTCCAACTCTGTGTGTGTGGGTATGCCAAAATTTCTCTATAAATAGTGAGTAGTATTCTTCAATTTGGTATTCTAAAACCCTATTCTTCTCTCATTCTCTTAAAATTTCCAAGCCTTCTCTACGGTTTCTCTTTTCTTTTTCTAAAAGCAAATTCCTTTGTTCATACCTCATCTCCCATAGCCGAATCTACAAGTGAGATCTCTATTTTCCCAAAGGCGCACCATAAGCCACATACTCCTTAGTAATTTGGTAAGTTTCGGGATTTTATTCTATGTGATTTCACTCTTTCTTTTCATTCAAATCTAACCCGAAACACTTATTTAAGGCCTGTCGATTTTCCCTCTCTGCTTTTAGTAGCCGAATCTGTCTCATTAAAAGTCTCCTGTGCCAATTTGGTGGAAAAGCCGAAGGTAGGAAGGTGACATTTTCTTAGGGATTTTCGGGATTCGACAAATAAGGCTCTACGTTAGGGATAATAGATTTTTGCTATAACCAGGTGTGTAATACCTCCCCACCATCTAGATCTGCCTAATATTGTATGTTCATGTGTTTTATATGTTTTGATAAATGCCGAAATCTTGGTTTATTGATGCAACCCCAAGGAGGGTATAGTAAATAATCTGTTTAAATGTTATAAGTAAAATGCTTGTATGTGATTGCATGGGTTGGGTTGATGAAAGGAGGAAGTTATACGTTATATGTGTAGCGGCTAATGCCGTGAATCGTTATCTGAACTTGACCATTAAATGTTATCTGAAGCTTTGGCCATTATATGTTATAAGGGCTTGACCATCATATGTGGATGAGTAGCATGACCGCCATTATGGTGTGTAGCGGTGTGGGTCAATTGTAGAAATCCCCAATGGTGTGAGCGGTTGAGTGCGGGGTGTGTAGCGGATGAAAACCTAGGCAAGCAGGTTGGGCCTTGCATATTAATTGCTAT
This sequence comes from Gossypium rotundifolium, assembly GCA_025506655.1. NCBI lineage: Eukaryota > Viridiplantae > Streptophyta > Magnoliopsida > Malvales > Malvaceae > Gossypium > Gossypium rotundifolium. The sequence goes on from CP106728.1 coordinate 25,579,889, forward strand.
TAATTTTATTATGATTATTACCTTTGTTTATTTTGTTTAATGGGCTTAAGGCCCAAACTCTAGTGGTGCATGAGGGTTGCTGCTCGAGTCTCATGACTCACCCTTTAATTAACATTTCGGTGATACCTAGTGATTGATTTGGGTGGAGAGGAGCATGAGGTGGCCATCTGAGAAGAATATGTAGATTTGGCAAAAGAGACTCAAGTTTTATTTTATCTTTTAATTAATGGACTTCAAATCTCGTTGTAATAAGGCCATGGGCTATTATGTTTTATTATGGGCTTCTATTACTTTAAGTCGTTTAAGTTTTTATTTTAATTAAAATGCATGTATTTAAGTTTGGATTTTACTCTACTTAAGCATATTCTATATAAAACATATTTGGGCTTTTCTGAAAATACAACATGTTTCGATAGAATTTTTCTTGGTGACATACTAGATCCGGTTGTAATGTATGGGCCAGGTTTGGGGTGTTACAAATTGGTATCAGAGCTCGGTTCAAAACTCGACTTTGGGTTTTGGGCTCAAAACGTTTTCTAAAAATGGTTTTTTGAAGCATGCATGTTTAAAAATGGTGCAGGTTTGTTTTCTCGGCATGGCACTGCGTCTCCTACCAAGTCCGCCAGTAAGTACTCTAACCATTGTGTGATATTTATATATGTGGGCTTAGTGGGCCTAGTGGGACGTGACTAAGCTAGAATTAGAACTTGATGGACTCTAGGCTTAGCTTAAACCACTTCTTAAAATTCATAAAACTTAATTGCCTTGAACAAACCTGTTAACAGTTGCAAGGCTAGGGTGTAGTAATCAATCATCGCATGTCAGGAAGGATCCCAAGAGCACAGTATTTAAGCGATCCTAGTGACTCACCTCCTCTTCATTGAATCCTACAGGTGCATAGTGACTATTCACCCTAATTACGAGGGTGGTTGATGGGCTAAACCCTATGATTAAAACCCGAAGGGACCGACCACCTCTTTCTTAAAAAAACCCTAAGTTTTGCAAAATTTTCAAAATACCTTTGTTTTACGAAAAAAAATTCCAATCAACCCTGTTTCAAAAAAAAAACCATCAACGTTTGAAAAATTACCCTTATTTTCCGAAATGACCGAAATACCCCCAGATTTCTAAAATTATCGAAATACCCTCAAATTTTCAAAATTACCAAAATACCCCTAGATTTTTAAAATTACTAAAATACCCCTAAATTTCAAAATTACTGAACTACCTTCATATTTCAAAATTTTTGAAATACCCCAGATTCTAAAATTACCAAAATACCCTCGATTTCCAAAATTACCAAAATACCCCCGAGAATACAAAATTACCAAAATACCCTTATTTTATAAAATCATCAAGGAACCTCATTTCAAAAAAATTTACGAAAATATCCCTGTAGGATAAAATTACGAAAATACCCTTGGGTAGTGAAAACAACAACCACAACAACAACAACACCACTTTTCTGTAATGAACATGAGTTCATGATTGAATGTATGGGTTTCTTAGAGGATATGAACTTGAGGCGTATGGTGAATGCGAATTCAAAATAATTACTCTTAAAGCTATTATTCATAAGGTATCAGTGGTTAAAAAAAGTGGAAGAAAACTAATAGTTCATAAAATTTCTAATCGGATAAGCGAATCGGTAAAATGAGTACAAGGGGATGAAGGCGCTTTAGATCACGAATAATGGTGCGTACCCTACCATAATATACTAAGTGTTTATTTTGGCTTTACAATTAGAGTCTTGTGAAAGTCTAGTGGTGAGACTTAAATAGTATAATTTCTAGTTAGTTGGAAATTTCGAGGACGAAATTTCTTTAAGAAATAGAAGCGTAACATCCTCAAAGTGGGCCTACTCATTTATATGATAGTCTAATATGATAAGTTGGGATTGTAAAGGTTGGGCTAACTTTTGATTAAATATATGGATTAGAGTTTAAATTAAGTGATATTTTGGGCTTTTAAAAAAAATTTGGGTTAGGTGGCTAATAAATAGTGTTAGCTTATAATTTAAAAAGATGGTTAATTAAGTGACAAGCTGAGCTTGTGGCTCAAAGAATTAAAGTGCATTAAGTGGGCATAAGGTGGCGCCATGAGGGGGGAGGAATTTGGGCCCTTGTGTGGCCGTTTGGGCCCTAAAAGATGGGTCAAATTCAGCACTTAAATGGGAAGGGGGTGGACGGCAATTAGGCTACCTTTTAGGAGTTATTTCTTTTATTTTAAGCTGTTAAAAAGTGATAATTAATAAGGAGGAGTTAAGGTGGGCTCTCTTAAAGGTAAGATAAGGATTGAGTTATCGGATGAGATGAAGGCTATCAGGAGAGGGAGAGTTGGCGAAATTCCAACTCGTGTGTGTGGGTATGCGAAATTTCTCTATAAATAGGGAGTAGTATTCTTCAATTTCATGATTCAAAACCTATTATTCTCTCATTCTCCGCCAAAATTTCCAAGTCTTCTCTCGCTTTCTCTTTTCTTTTCTAAAAGCCGAATTCTTTTGCTCATACCCTCATCTCCCATAGCCGAATCTACAAGTGAGATCTCTATTTTCCCGAAGGCGCACCATAAGCCACATACTCCTTAGTAATTTGGTAAGTTTCGGGATTTTATTCTATGCGATTTCACTCTTTCTTTTCATTCAAATCTAACCCGAAACACTTATTTAAAGCCTATCGATTTTCCCTCTCTGTTTTTAGTAGCCGAATCTGTCTCATTAAAAGTCTCCTGTGCCGATTTGGTGGAAAAGCCGAAGGTAGGAAGGTGATGTTTTCTTAGGGATTTTCGGGATTCGACAAATAAGGCTCTACGTTAGGGATAATAGATTTTCGCGGTAACCAGGTGTGTAATACCTCCCCACCATCTAGATCTGCCTAATATTGTATGTTCATGTATCTTATATGTTTTGATAAATACCGAAATCTTGGTTTATTGATGCAACCCCAAGGAGGGTATAGTAAATAATCTGTTTAAATGTTATAAGTAAAATTCTTGTATGTGATTGCATGGGTTAGGTTGATGAAAGGAGGAAGTTATCGTTATATGTGCGCTAATGCCGTGATTTGTTATCTGAGCTTGACCATTAAATGTTATCTGAGCTTCGCCATTATATGTTATAAGGGCTTCAACCATCATATGTGGATGAGCAGCATGACTGCCATCATGGTGTGTAGCGATGTGGGTCGATTGTAGAAATCCCCAATGGTGTGAACGGTTGGTACGGGGGTGTGTAGCGGATGGAAGCCTAGGCAAACGGGTTGGGCCTTGCATATTAATTGCTATTAATTTTTATTATGATTATTACACTGTTTATTTTGTTTAATGGGCTTAAGGCCCAAACTCTAGTGGTGCATAGGGTTGCACACCGAGTCTCGCGACTCACCCTTTAATTAAAATTTCAGGTGATACCTAGTGATTCGGACCGGGCTGGAGAGGAACGCAAGGTGGCCATATAGAAGAATATGTAGATTTGGCAAAAAGAGACTCAAGTTTTATTTTATCTTTTTAATTAATGGACTTCAAATCTCGTTGTAATAAGGCCATGGGCTATTATGTTTTATTATGGGCTTCTATTACTATAAGTCGTTTAAGTTTTATTTTAATTAAAATGCATGTATTTAAGTTTGGATTTTACTCTACTTAAGCATATTCTATATAAAACATATTTGGGCTTTTCTGAAAATACAACATGTTTCGATAAAATTTTTCTTGGTGACATACCAGATCCGGTTGTAGTGTATGGGTTGGGTTTGGGGTGTTACACCGATGATGACAGGTATCCCATGCGAATGCGTGTCTAGTTGATTCGGGACACTTATTGGGGAAAAACTTGGGGAATAGACTATGTCTTCATCATCATCCACACTATTGACCACTGGGCTACTTCTTTTTTCAAGTCCCCCAGGCTAGTAACTGGGTTAGCTTGCCCATTTGTTCCCGTATCTCTTGTTGAATTTTGGTCAATTGCTCCTGCATCTGTATTTGCTTTTTCTCTATTCTTTCCAACCTTTGGTCCATGGCTTTTGTTCTTGCGCGAGTACCGTAACAATGCAGGTTTCTAGATTACTGAAATAATTTTTAATTAATTAGAGTCTTTCTACAAATTTTAATGCATATGATGTAATGCAAATCCATGAAATGTAATGCAAATTTGTGGAATGAATGCAAAAAGAAAGAGAGGCATTGATTCTGAATTCAATTCCATTAGAAGAACTTCTCTAGAAAATAAATTCCTTTACATAAAATGGATTACATATGCGGTTTTGTCCTCCTAGTCCAGGTAAAGACACCAATCCTTTTCTTCGTATCCGAATGTTATGGTCGTGTTCCACGAACTTTCTCAATAGATGCCTCTTCTAGCTCCTTGTTGCTTGATCCAGACCGTGACTCTTCACTCATTTATCCTCCGTGATGCTCATAAGCTTCTTTAAGAAAGTCGAGACGTGACGGCTCTTGAATAGTCTTTGTCGGCTTGAATCCTCAGGCAAAGTCTTGTATTCTTTTGCGAGCTATCAACCTTCTCCCGTTGTTTATTTGGACTATATTCGAATGACCGTATTATAATCCACTTTATTAAGAAATCTATTTTCCTATAACAAACTCTTCTATTTAGCAATCGAATATGAATTAACACATCTTTTTTAAGCTGATGCGATGCAATGCAATCATAAACAAAACAAAATATGTTAGCACAAGAAAAATAAACAACAAAATAGATTATCTAAATGGGTGACCACTATGGTTTGGCACGGCTCTACTTAAGGTGGGCTCCTAAGGTTCACTATATGTGGTTTGGTTCTAAAGAAAGGGTACCTGAACCAGCAGATTCCTTAATCCTCACCCATTATAGGCTCATGTGGATCGAGTTCAGTTCAGGGGAATACATTTTCCTATGGCCATGCGGAGGTGAAAACCTTACGAAGACATAGGTACGGATGTATCCCGGAAGCAGTCCACTAGCCCATGCGGAGGTGAAAACCTTACGAAGGCATAGTCTCTCACTCCCACTTAAAAGGTGTAACCACAACGGTCACGCAATGCAATGCCAAAGTATTTTATGAGACTCGACATTATTGCAATCATAGCACCAACAAATGCATCAAAAGAAACATGATTCTTCAAAACAATTTTCCAAATTTTCAATCAAAAGGACAAAAATTAATCAATCTATGGTCTGACTCTCAACCAGTCCCCAGTGGAGTCGCCAAGCTATCGAAACCATTTTTTTTAGTGAAAACGGGGATCGACTTTAAAATGAAATATGGAGTCGCCACCAACTTTTTTGTTTAGGTGTGATTGGATCACCTTGGAAAAAATAATTTTGGTCTACGAAATAGAAAAAAATAGGTTTGGAAGTCGGTTACGTACGAGGAATGATTAACACCCTCGCGGTGCCGAAAATTGGTACTTAATTGATTAATTAATGTCCTAATGTCAAAAATTTAAAAAGATTTTAAAATACAATCTCTTTTAAGAATATTTGAATTTACTCGAATTGGATATTAGGATTCTCTTGCTCCGAAGGAATAAAATATCACATCAAGCACGTTAGGATATGACAATTTAAATCCTCGAATCCAATATCATCTCATGATTCTCGAGACTCATGCATTGAAAATATCAAAAGCATATTCGATTATTTGGCCAAACAAAAAATTGAAACCCAGCACGTTAGGGCACGATTTCTCGGATTTCCAATCACAGAATATTGCCTTATTTTGAAAGCTTTTACTAAGCGATTATAAAATGGACTCAAAAATATATTTGTTTATCTTGTTAAAAGATAATCAATATCGGGCGAAAGTGAGAATTTGAATCATGATGCAATAACAAAAAACGTAGTTACAAGTATGAATAGTAATACATGACAATAATATTATACGAATGAATAACTATAATACAAAAAATATGAAATAAACGAAATGAAATACACACAATGTCAATAATATCACAATATACATTATTTAAACATTAACGTTAATAATCAAAGAAAAATGAAATAAATAATATGCAAAACAATTTAAAGTAGATAATGATTTAAAATAAATAAAAAACAATCCAAAATAAAATAATAAAAAGGTTTAAAATAAACAAAATAAAATATTTTAAAAATAACATATAAAACGATTTATGCTAAGTAATATATATAAACATTTAAACTATATGATATATATACAAAATTTGAAAATAAATAATATATATAAATTTAAAAACAAATAATCTATAAAAGGTAAAAAAAAAAAAGATATATAAACATTTGTAATAATAAAATAATTAGAAATAAAGAATAAGATAATTTTAAATAAATAATATAAAAATTTTAAAATAAATACTATAAACGGCAAGTTAAAGTCATTAGTATAGAATAATTTAAATAATTAGTATAAAAATTAAAATAATAATATATAGAAAGCATCTAAAATAAATAATGTATAAAAAGAGTTTAAGATAAATAATATGAAAAGAGGAAATTTATACAAATGATATATAAAAGCAGTTTAAAGAAGAATGACAAATAATAATAATAGAAATAAAATGACAAATAATAATAATAATAATAATAATAATAATAATAATAATAATAATAATAATAATAATAATAAACAAATGAAATAAATAAAATAAAAATAGATAAATAATAGTAATAATAGTATAATAAAAATAGGAGTAACATTAATGACGATAATAATATTATTAAATTAATAATAACACTATAATTATAAAATAAACAAAGAAGGACCAAGTTGAAATCGAAATAAAATTAAGGGGTTGAAATCGTAATAAATAAAAAAAATGAAAAAAAATGATATGGACTTAAATGGAACGTGCGCAAAATAAAGAGGATCGAATGGGCAAATTTCCCAGGCCTTGATGCGCTACGTTTCAATATGGACGAAAATGGAACAAGCGTGAAATTATTGGGCCAGCTTTAAAAAAGACAAATAAACCTAATTGGAATAGGCTGAAAAAGTGGAAGGGCCAAAAGCACAAATAACCCTTCCACTTAAGAAACACGCGGATCCTAAGCAAAGCGGGTCGGGTTAGGGTTGGCTAAGACGAAACGACGTCGTTTTGGCACTTGGGACTCAAGCCCAAAACGGCGCCGTTTCGTAGCATTATAAAAGTAAAAAATTTTCAAAAAAACCTCATCCTCCCTCATTTCACCAAAAAAAAATAAAATCCTCTCCCCCTTGTTCTCTCTGCAGGCTCGAGAATCCGTGAGGTTAGGCTGGTCACCAAATATCGGCCACCGTCCACGAATTGACCAACGTCGCCAGATATCTGATTGTCGGAAGGCCAAATGTCCCTTTTTTTCGGCGAAATAAAAATGGTGAGTTTCTTTTTCCTTTTTTACTCTTTTTTTTATATATATGAGTATATAAAAAAAAATGAAGAAATAGATATATACTACTTTCGAAAAAGAAGAGAACAAGAAGAAAAATAAAATGTAAAGACCTTCGCACGTTTTTGATTGTTAATTTTTCTTTAGAATCTGTTTTTTTTATGATCCCCCTTTATAAAGATCTGTTCTTCGGTTTTATAGCCGAATAAAAAATACAATGTTTTCTTTTTCTTGCTTTTTGCTATGTCTTTATCCTTTTTGCGTGTTTGCAGGTGCTAGGAGCCAGGCCTTGGGCGTGGTGCGCGCTGAGGCGCACATGGGGGCTGCGGCGGTGGTGGTAGAGGTGTCAGACGTAGGGGTGAGCAAAACTCGATTCGACTCGAAAAAAATTTGAATTTCGAGTTAAACGAATCGAATTATTCGAGTTAATGGAGTTATTCGAGTCAACTCGATTTTTTTTTTGAATTTCGAGTTCGAATCGAGTTGAGTTTTCGAATTCGAATAACTCAAATAATTGAATAATTGAATATTAAAATAAAATATTTTATATTTTTACCCCAAACTTCAAACCTTTTACTTTTTCCTCAAAATTTTACTCCTTCCCACTTTTCCCCAAAACTTTTATTCCTCCCATCCCAACCCTCCAATCTACCCAAAATCCATTTCCCACCAAAATTTTACTCTCCCATTTACTTTTTTCAAAATTTTACTCCAAAAACCCTCAAAACTTTTATTTCCCCCAAATTTTACTCCTCCCACTTTTCCCTAAAACTTTTACTCCTTCTCATCCCACTCCCCATCTACCCCAAACCCATCCCCCTCCCAATTTTTTTTTTTATATTTTCCTTCCAAAATTTTACTCCCCTATTTACTTTCTCTCAAACTTTTATTCCCCAAAACTTTTATTTTCCCCTAAACTTTTACTTCTCACCTTTTACCCTCAAATAAAAATTAAAATTATCCAAAAAAATCACTAAACATAAATAGCAATAATTTTATTTATATCTATTATTTATATTATTAAATTAAATTTCACATTTTATATTATTTATATTATTGAATTGTTTAGTCATATTGAATATTTATATTAAAATTGAATTATTAATTATGCCATAAAATATTCGTATTAAAATTTTATATTGGTATCAATTTCATATTTTATCTTTAAAATAACTTTTATTAAAAATCACATTTTACATTTAATATATATTTTAATTCCAAAATATATAGTGACAAGAATCAAGATAATTGAAATAACTAAGCAAGCAAAGAAGCTAACTCAGATATAAAATATTAATAAATAAATTATGAGGTGATGAAAGTTAATAAAAATTTGATTAAGGTGGACAAATTTTATTACGATGGGTGATAGTGGTTACAAGGGCCCAAAATTATTTTTTAAAATTTATCTCGAACAAATATATTCGATTCGATTCGATTCGAATTCCATCTCACTCGACTCGATTCGAGAAAATTTCAAATCAAATTAGGATGATAAAATATGATTCGTCAACTAGATTAACTCGAAATTTTTTCATTCGATTCTATTCGATTCGATCGAATGCTCACCCCTAGTCAGACGGCCATGGAAGAAGGGAGTGTGACTAGGGTTTCTTCTTTTTGTTGTGGCTGAAAGTTGGTTTAATTTTGGGCCATTTGGGCCTAGGTTTTTTTTATTATTGGTTTAGGTATTATAATTTTGGTTTTAGTATTGTAATTGACGGGCTCGGGCAGAAATTGAGCTTTACAATATCATTTGAGGATAATTATTACATAATTAATAAATTATTATTTTATCTAAAATTATTCATTAAACTATCAAATTTTAAAATTTCACAAATAAGGTTAAAATATAAAATTCAAGATTTTAATAAATAAGACATGTTGTAATATTTGTTGAATTAAAATATTCTACTATATCAAGTTCTAATCCATTTTATTTCTTAAATATAATATAAAAATGGTTTAATCTAAAATTGGCATCTAAATTATATCATTTTTCTCATTTTGGTATCTAAACTTTTCTTTGGTCATAAGTGATACTTAAACTACTTTTTTCTTTTCTTTTTTTTTTTTTTTAAGTTGGTATTTTGTTAGTTCAACCGATAGGTCTATTTTTAAAAAAAGACTTGGCCCACAAATTAGTATCTAAATTATGTCTTCTAAAAGTTCTTTCATTGTTCAAAATCAATGTTTTCAGATCTGAATCAGCTAGTTGGATTGAAATTTAGTTGAGGTACAGTAGAGGTTGAATATAAAGACAAAATAATATTTTTTTTTTGTCTTTTTTCTACATGACAATTGTAATATCCAAGGTTCGGGGGTTGTGCAAATTTTAATGTGCATCTATGCATTTATGTACTCTGTATGACGTTTGGAAGTGCTTGGGGGTTTCGGGAAACCTTGGGTTTGGATGGAGGCCATAGGAAAACTTTTGTCTTAACCTGAGTTAGGGGGAAACAAGGGAGCTAAGCCTTAAGAACATTAGTGTAGGACTTATGACACAAGAAGTGCCTTGGTAAAGTGGCAAGAGGCGCCACTTGAGTCACAAGGGAGGTGACGCCACTAGGAGCAAGGAGGACCTAGGTTCGAGCTACGAGGATAGCGTTTTGTGATGCTTTTTACTTCAAGGAGGAAGGAGAGTTGGACGGCATGTGGACTCTAGGAAGGATGAGGTATAGATGGGGTTGGAGAGCTTGAAGATTCGGCTAAGATGAGGGGGATCAAGGGATAAGGGAGTGAGAGAGGAGTTGGTCGAATATGGGACTCTAAGGGGGTGCATAATTTGGTTATACAAGGGGTGTGATCATCTTTTGATATTTCTTTTCTTCCTTAATTTTTTTTGTACCAAAAATTTGTTTCTCTCATCTCATTCAACTTGTTTCCTCTTCAATTGACAAAAGTCGAAATTGTGAGTACCTATTCTTTTTCTTTTCTTCCCTTTTGCGATTCACTTTCAAAAGCTGAAATAATTCTTGTGTTAGCCGAACCTCTATTGAAATCTCTCCACCACTTTTTTCTTCTCTTGTTCTCTTCAAAGCCGAAAGTACCATTGGCCGAGATCTGCTCGGTCGTTTCTAAAAGTGGTAAGGTCTTCTTTTCTTCTCTTTGTCCATTCGTATCATCATCTTCCCAAAACCATTCTTTTTCTCATCATTTTCTAAAGCCAAATACTTCTTGTTAGTAGTCGAAAGTGGCCGAACCTACAAGGGTAGTGACGTTGACTACTTTCTTTTAGTCTCTGTAAGCAAGCGTTGGTGGTAAGTACCCTTCTCTTAGCAATCGGGTTTTTATCTCATCTTCGTTAGTGGCCGAAACCGAATGGTTGGCTTTGGTTTTAGGGATGGTCGAATCTTAGGAGGCCTTTAAATTTGTGTTTTTTTTTGTGTAGCCAATGGAAGGAAGCGTTAAGGATCTCGTGGGTTCGATTGCATAAGGTAAGGGGTTAATATTCGGTCAAGGGTTTTTCCATAGGTATTTTTTTTTTGTTGAAACCAAATCTAACTTGAGTGTATAGGGATTCGACAGACTCCATAGATAAGTGATAGTTTCGAGATCTAGACGAACAAGGTAAGGAGGGGTCTAGATATTTGGCCAAAGGCCATATTGTCTATCAAGGTTGGTCGATTCTGATATGATTTTATAGGGGCAATTCGACAAGTGGGGAGTAAAGCAAAAGAGCCTTCGGGTTATCAGGTGTGTAGTTATTACGCAATTTCCCAAGTATGTCTTAAATATTGTGTGTGTTATAAATGTGATGGTTAGTGTAGTGGCAATAATGAGATGGTTACCCTTAATGGGTATGTCGATAATCAGGTTAGTGTTAAATGCCGATAAAATTGTGGTTCTTGCTGTATATATGTGCTGTATGTTGGAATAACATGTTCATGTATTATTTCATTATATCACTATCGTATGTTGCATAATCATGGGGTGGGATTTGTATATTTGAAAGAAGGACAGGGTGTACATTTATGTACGAGGTTTAGTGATGGCTACGAGCTTCACATGGATTGACGTTGACTACGGACACGTTATGGATTATTTTGTGATTTGATCACGTGGACAAGTGGCTCGACCACTTGGTGGATGGCATAACTTGCCGAATTGGTGTGTAGAGGTTAGAGGGTCGATTTAGTAATCCCCTGGTGTGTGGTGGTTGGATACGGGGGTGTGTAGAGGATGGACCCTAGGCTGGGTTGGGTGCATTTTGCATTATTATCTGATTTGTGGATTGGTGTGCTTTTGGGCCAAGCCCATATGTGGAAATCTGTGGACTAATTACACACTGAGTCTGTTGACTCACCTAATTTTTACCAAACAATGCAGGTGATTCGTGATGTTGGACCGAGTTGGATGGGATTCGAGATGGCCATGCAGACGCAGTTTCTATATTTAAAGACTTTACTTTTAATTTCAGTTTATTTGGGATATTTTGATGTAATAAGGCCATTCAACTATTTTGGGTTTTCATTGTGGGTTACATTAGACTAGACATGGATTCGTAGTTGCAAACAAAGTTTCAAATTGTGACGCTCTTATCACATAAAAACTTATTTAAGGTTTTACTCGGATTTACTTAAGAATTTAGAAAAAAAACACGTTTCCAATTAACTCCGAACTTCAAATCATTTTTCAACCTAAAGTTTTTTTAGTAGCATTCCAAATTTGGCCGTAGTGTTTTGGGTCGGGTTTGGGGCGTTATAAATTGGTATCAGAGCCTAGTTTCTACACTCGGCCAATGGATTTTTGAGGCCCATAAATGCTTTCATTTTGTGTTTTAGTGGGTCAAAGAAAATTTTCAGGAAAAAGGGGTTTTGTGGAGCATGGCACTCGAATCGTCCGGCCCGAGGTCCATCAGGTAAGTACCCCTAACCCTTGTGTGATTGGTATGTGGGAATTATAGGGACGTAGTTAGTAGATTAGGAGTTATTGAACCCTAGGATTAGCTTACCTCAACACCGAATCACATAAAATTTAAAGCCTAACCAAACAAACCTGTGAATGAGTTGTCGAGTTAAGGGTGTGGCAACCGTTGTGTGCATGTCTAGGATTGGATTCAGGGGGAGCTTGGTATTTAAGCAGTCCTAGTGACTCACCTCCTCTCCGCTTGAATCCTACCTGGTGCGTAGTGACGGTTCAACCTAACCAAGAGGACTTAACCGCGGGCTAAAATCCATAATTAAAACCCGAAAGGGACCAGTCACCTTGTTTTGAATAATCCTTAAATCAAACCTTGGTTTCGAAATTTCCAAAGAACCCTTGGTTCAAAATGACCAAAATACCCCTGATTTGCAAATTGACTAAATTACCCCTGACCTGTTCGAATTACCAAAATACCCTCAGTAAGGAAAGTTTCCAAGGTACCCCCGAATTAAAAATTTCCAAAATACCCTTATTTTGAAAAACCACCTAGAACCATATTTTGCAAAATTACCGAAATACCCCTGGTTTGTAAAACTACAAAAATACCCTCGGTATATAAAATTACCACATTACCATTGAATCTTCTTACCAAGTACTCTTATTTTGCAAAAATATCAAAAATCTCTATTTTGCAAAATTTTCAAATACCCTGATTTGGAAAATTACCAAAATACCCCTATAGGATAAATTACGAAAATACCTTTGGGTAGTGGAGAACAACAACAATGAAACTACAACACTTTTCTGTGATGAACGTAAGTTCATGAATGGTGATGATTGAATGAATAGACTTGAGACTGTGTGTATGTATGGATTCGAAAGAACCACTTTTTAGAACTATTAAACATAAGACTGTTCGCGATAAATCAGTAGAACAAAAACTGATTCATAAAATTCTTAAGCAGACTAAATCACGAACATAGACATGAGCTCTAGGGGACGTGGACGCAATGCGCGAGGGCGTGGTAGAGGAAGAATGAGCGTGTCGAACCAATTGGATGCAGTTAGGGTTACGAAAATGAAGCACCGCCACCATACCGTAGGGCGAATTTCAAGAGCACGGAAGAAGAGAAGATGCATATTACAGGCTATCTTTGCGAGTTTTAGAGCGAGTGGCTGGAGCGACTACAGGAAATGGGGCTCGAAAGTCAGTATTTGAAAGACTTAGAGCAAATGGAGCTGAGGTTTTTAGAGGAGTATCGGGAGTAGCTCCGAATGTGGCAGAATACTGGTTAGAGGCAGTTGAAAGGATCATGGATGATTTGGATTTCACTGCTGAGGAGAAGCTAAAAGGTGTTGTCTCGTTGCTCCGGGACGAGGCTTACCAATGGTGGCTCACAGTCAGGGAAGGTACCCCTGTGGACCGAGTGGACTGGGGTTATTTTAAGATCAAGTTTGAGGGAAAGTATATAGAAGCTAGTTATGTGGACGTACAGAGGAAGGCGTTCCTCAATTTGGTGCAAGGTGGTAAATCGATAGTTGAGTATGAGGCAGAATTTCTGCGATTGAGCAGGTATGCTCGAGGCATCGTGGCTACTGATTATGAGAGGTGTATCCGATTCGAAGATGGACTAAGAGATGAGCTGCGAGTGCTGATTGCCCCGCAGAGAGAAAGGGACTTTACTGTTTTAGTAAAGAAAGCTCGGATAGCTGAGGAGGTCAAGAGGACTGAGAGACAGAACAGAAATAGAGATAGAAACCGAAATAAGAGGAGTTTTGGACTGTCAGCACCATCTGGGGGTTTCCAGAAAAGACCAAGGGTTGAGAATTCTGTTCGTGCACCAGTACCAGTTACCGGGAATCAGAGTCGTTCATGTGCTAAATGCGGGAGAGTTCATGCAGGAGAGTGCTGGGGACAGAATAAAAAATGTTTTCGGTGTGGGTCCAAGGCTCATTTGGTTAGGAACTATCCTTAGGAGATGGAAAGGGCTCGAACAGTAGGCCATGGATATGTGCAGCTGGACAGAGGTGGTCACAGAGGCGATGAGGGGTCATGGTTCGAACCATGGAGGGAATGGTTTCGGTCGAGGTCGTGGAGTACCGAGCGGAGTCTTTGGGGTTCGTGTGAGACAGCCAGGGTTGGTGTATGCCTCCAAATGTCGTGAAGAGGAGATGCACCAGATGTTATCACGGGTACGTTTCTTATTTACGGATTACCCTTTATGGCTTTAATTGATGTTGGGTCAACTCATTCGTACATTGCTAGTATGGTGTCTGAAACTTTGAAAGTGAACTCTGAAACTGTCTCTAGGAAAATGACTGTATGACTGTACTCAGTCCTTTAGGGCAATCTGTAGTGGTAGATAAACTCTTTAGAGACGTGCCTTTAGAAGTCCAGGGGGTAGTGTTCCCAGCTGACTTAATAGAACTACCATTCGGGAGTTTGACCTAATATTAGGCATGGATTGGCTAATGAGGTATCATGCGAACCTGGACTGTGCTAATAAGCGCATGTCGTTGAAAACTCTCGATGACAAAGAAATTGTAGTGATAGGAGAACGGATAAATTACTTGTCGAATGTAGTGTCCGCTCTTAAGGCAGAGAAGATGGTGATGAAAGGATGTGTGGCTTTTCTGATGCTTGTTAGTGCCTTGGAGGCTAAGGGAGCAGCGGTAGGAGAGGGCAGGACAGTGAAAGAGTTTGAGGATATTTTTTCGGAGGAACTGTCGGGGTTGCCTCCAGATCGCGAGGTGGAATTTGGGATTGATTTGTTGCCAGGTACAGCGCTAGTATCTATCGCTCCGTACAGAATGGCACCAAAGGAGTTGGTTGAGCTCAAGGCCCAGATCTAGGGGTTACTTGATCGTGGGTTTATCCGACCCAGTGTGTCTCCATGGGGAGCACCGGTCTTATTCGTAAAAAAGAAGGACGGGTCTATGTAGATGTGCATAGACTATCGGCAGCTGAATAAGCTGACGATCAAAAACAAGTACCCACTGCCGAGGATAGACGACTTGTTTGATCAGCTTAAGAGGGCTGTAGTATTTTCGAAAATAGATATAAGGTTGGGATACCACCAACTCAAGGTGAAGGAAGCGGATATCCATAAAATAGCTTTTTAGACTCGATACGGGCATTATGAATTCCTAGTGATACCGTTCGGGTTGACGAATGCCCCAGCTGCATTCATGGATATGATGAATCGGGTTTTCCAACCCTACCTAGATTGATTCGTCGTGGTGTTCATAGACGACATCTTGGTGTATTTCAAGTCTGAAGAGGAGCACGATGAGCACCTCCGGGTGGTGTTACAAGTGTTAAGGGAAAAGAAGCTGTATGCCAAATTTAGCAAGTGTGAATTCTGGCTGAGGGAGGTTACTTTTTTGGGTCATGTGGTGTCTGCGGAAGGGATAAGGGTAGATCCCAAGAAGATTGAGGCGGTGTTAGATTGGAAACCACCTAGGTCGGTGGCGAGGGTTCATGAGCTTCTTGGGATTGGCAGGCTACTACAGGAGATTTGTAGAAGGGTTCTTGTCTATAGTAGCACCATTGACGAAATTGTTAAGAAATGAGGTACCTTTCGTGTGGACGGACAAGCAGCAGAGAAGTTTTGAGAGATTAAATAAGGTTTTGACTGAAGCTCCGATTTTAATTCAGCCTGAGGCAGGAAAGGACTTTGTGGTGTATTGTGATGCTTCCCATACAAGATTGGGATGTGTCTTTATGTAAGAAGGGAAGGTTGTTACCTATGCGTCTCGGCAGTTAAGGCCTCATGAGGTTAATTACCCGACGCATGACCTAGAGTTGGCTGATGTGGTTTTTACGCTAAAGGTGTAGAAGCACTATCTATATGGAGAGAAGTCGGTGATCTATACGAACCACAAGAGTCTTAAGTATCTGTTGACCCAGAAGGAGCTAAATCTGAGACAGCGAATGTGGGTGGAGCTGTTGAAAGATTATGATTGTTCTATAGAGTATCACCCGGGCAAGGCGAATGTGGTGGCAGATGCCCTAAGTCAGAATGTAGTATCGGATCTGCGGGTGACGTTTGCACATCTCAGTCTGTATGACGACGGAAGTTTGCTAGCAGAGTTACAAGTAAAGCCGACATGGTTGAGTTAGGTGAAAGAAAGACAGTTGGTAGACGATGATCTAAGTGCTAAGCTACGACAAGTACAGGATGGGGGATTGGAAAGTTATGGTGTGAACGGTGATTTGAGTGTTGTGTTTCAAGGACAAGGTACGTATGTCAAAGGATAAAGAGCTTAAGCGGAGAATTCTTCGAGAATCGCATGGTAGCCCTTATGCTATGCATCTGGAGGAAGCAAGTTATCTGAGATCTACGGATCATTTTGGTGGCTTTGGTCTTAAGCGAAAGTCACGAGTTTGTAGGGAAGTGCTTGACGTGTCGACAAGTTAAGGCTAAACACGTGTACCCTCGAGGTTACTTGATAGATAAAGATTTCGTAGTAGAAGTGGGAGAGAATCACCATGGACTTCGTTAGTGGGCTTCCCCTTACGCCTACTAAAAAAGACTCGGTATGGGTAGTAGTAGATCAGTTGACAAAGTCTGCACATTTCATCCCAGTGCGGGTTGATTATTCTTTGCAGAAGTTGGCAAAGCTGTATGTGGCAGAAATTGTGAGACTGCATGGAGTGCCGGGGTCGATTAGCTCATATAGGGACCCGAGGTTTACGTCTCAATTTTGGAAGGCACTATATTAGGGATTAGACACTAGGTTAGACTTCAGGACGGCATTTTATCCACAATGGACGACGATCGAGCGAGTAATCAAGTATTAGAGGATATGTTGAGGATGTGTGATATATTTCAGAGGAAGTGGAGGAATTCACGCCTTTAGCGGAGTTTGCATACAACAACGGCTACCAAGCGAGCATTCAAATGGCGCCAGATGAAGCGTTGTATGGGCAGAGGTGTCGAACACCTACTTGTTAGACGAAACTAGGGGAACGTCGCATTTTGGGACCAGAGATGGTGGCGGAGTCAGAAGAAAAGGTTAAAGTAATTAAGACACGATTGAAGGAGGCATCCGGCGAGCAAAAGTCATATCACAGATCTTAAGTGGAAAGAGATAGAGTTTGCGATGGCGACTATGTGTTTTAAAGGTTTCGCGTGGAAGAAGGTAATGAGATTTGGTCGCAAGGGAAAGCTGAGTCCCAGGTTTATAGGGCCTTATCGGGTTTTGAAGCGGGTTGGACTAGTGGCATATCAACTGAAGTTGCCTTCAGAGTTCAAGCAGTTGCACGATGTATTCCATGTCTCGATACTACGTCGTTACCGGTCGGATCCATCTCACGTGATTCCAGTTGAAGAAGTGGAGTTGAGACCAAACTTGTCCTACGAGGAAGAACCAATTCAGATTTTGGAGCGGGATGTGAAAGTCTTGCGTAAGAAATCAGTTCCTTTAGTTAAGGTGTTATGGCGTAACCATGGATCGGAGGAAGCTTCGTGGGAGTCAGAGGAAGCAATGCAGCAGCAATACCCACACTTATTTTGATCAGGTAATTTCGAGGTCGAAATTATTTTTAAGGGGGGTAGAACTGTAATATCCAAGGTTCGGGGGTTGTGCAAATTTTAATGTGTATCTATGGGTTTATGTACTCTGTATGACGTTTGGAAGTGTTTGAGGGTTTCGGGAAACCCTGGGTTTGGATAGAGGCCATAGGAAAACTTTTGTCTTAACCTGAGTTAGGGGGAAACAAGGGAGCTAAGCCTTAAGAACATTAGTGTAGGGCTTATGACACAAGAAGTGCCTTGGTAAAGTGGAAAGGAGGCGCCACTTGAGTCACAAGGGAGGTGACGCCACTAAGAACAAGGATGACCTAGGTTCGAGCTGCGAGGATAGCGTTTTGTGATGCTTTTTGCGTCAAGGAGGAAGGAGAGTTGGACTGCATGTGGACTCTAGGAAGGATGAGGTATAGATGGGGTTGGAGAGCTTGAGGATTCGGCTAAGATGAGGGGGATCAAGGGATAAGGGAGTGAGAGAGGAGTTGGCCGAATATGGGACTCTAAGGGGGTGCATAATTCGGTCATACAAGGGGTGTGATCATCTTTTGATATTTCTTTTCTTCCTTAATTTTCTTTGTGCCGAAAATTTATTTCTCTCATCTCATTCAACTTGTTTCCTCTTCAATTGACAAAAGCCGAAATTGTGAGTACCTATTCTTTTTCTTTTCTTCCCTTTTGCGATTCACTTTCAAAAGCTAAAATAATTCTTGTGTTAGTCGAACCTCTATTGAATCTCTCCACCACTTCTTTTCTTCTCTTGTTCTCTTCAAAGTCGAAAGTACCATTGGCCGAGATCTGCTCCAGTTGTTTCTAAAAAGTGGTAAGGGTCTTCTTTTTCTTCTCTTTGTCCATTCGTATCATCATCTTCCTGAAACCATTCTTTTTTTTGTCATTTTCTAAAGCCGAAATACTTCTTGTTAGTAGCCGAAAGTGGTCGAACCTACAAGGGTAGTGACATCGACTACTTTCTTTTAGTCTCTTTAAGCAAGCGTTGGTGGTAAGTACCCTTCTCTTAGCAATCGAGTTTTTATCTCATCTTCGTTGGTGGCCGAAACCGAATGGTTGGCTTTGGTTTTAGGGATGGCCGAATCTTAGGAGGCCCTTAATCTTGTGTTTCTTTTTTTGTGTAGCCAAAGGAAGGAAGCGTTAAGGATCTCGTAGGTTCGATTGCATAAGGTAAGGGGTTAATATTCGGTCAAGGGTTTTTCCATAGGTATTTTTTTTGTTGAAACCGAATCTGACTTGAGTGTATAGGGATTCGACAGACTCCATAGGCAAGTGATAGTTTCAAGATCTAGACAAACAAGGTAAGGAGGGGTCTAGATATTCGGCCAAAGGCCATATTGTTTATCAAGGTTGGCCGATTCTGACTATGATCTTATAGGGGCAATTCGACAAGTGGGGAGTAAAGTAAAAGAGCCTTCGGGTTATCAGGTGTGTAGTTATTACCCAATTTCCCGAGTATGTCTCAAATATTGTGTGTGTTATAAATGTGATGGTTAGTGCAGTGGCAATAATGAGATGGTTACCCTTAATGGGTATGTCGATAATCAGGTCAGTGTTAAATGCCGATAAAATTGTGGTTCTTGCTGTATATATGTGTTGTATGTTGGAATAACATGTTCATGCATTATTTCATTATATCACTATCGTATGTTGCATAATCATGGGGCGGGATTTGTATATTTGAAAGAAGAACAGGGTGTACATTTATGTACGTGGTTTAGTGATGGCTACGAGCCTCACATAGATTGACGTTGACTACGGTCACGTTGTGGATTATTTTGTGATTTGATCACGTGGACCAATGGCTCGACCACTTGGTGGATGGCATAACTTGCCGAATTGGTGTGTAGAGGTTGGAGGGTCGATTTAGTAATCCCCTGGTGTGTGTTGGTTGGATACGGGGGTGTGTAGAGGATAGACCCTAGGCTGGGTTGGGTGCATTTTGCATTATTATCTGATTTGTGGATTGGTGTGCTTTTGGGCCAAGCCCATATGTGGAAATCTGTGGACTAATTACACACTAAATCTGTTGACTCACCCAATTTTTACCAAACAATGCAGGTGATTCGTGATGTTGGACCGGGTTGGATGGGATTCGAGATGGCCATGCAGACGCAGTTTCTATATTTAAAGACTTTACTTCTAATTTCCGTTTATTTGGGATATTTTGATGTAATAAGGCCATTCAACTATTTTGGGTTTTCATTGTGGGTTACATTAGACTAGACATGGATTCGTAGTTGCAAACAAAGTTTCAAATTGTGACGCTCTTATCACATAAAAACTTATTTAAGGTTTTACTCGGATTTACTTAAGAATTTAGAAAAAAAAACACGTTTCCAATTAACTCCGAACTTCAAATCGTTTTTCAACCTAAAGTTTTTTTTAGTAGCATTCCGAAATCGACCGTAGTGTTTTGGGCCAGGTTTGGGGTGTTACAACAATTTTTAATTAGTTATTTTTTTATTTTCTAAAATAGACTTAACAAATTAACTAATGGTTGAACTAATAAAGGTACCAACTTAGAAAAAAAAAGTAGTTTAGGTACCACTTGTGAAAAAAAATTTTAGATACCAAAATAAGAAAATGACATAATTTAAGTACTAATTTGTGGGTTAAGCCTATAAAAAAATTGTGATTGGCATCGTACACTCGCTTGTATTTTTTCAAATGCAAATATATTCAAAGTAAAATGATTAAATTTTAAAGGTATGATGACTTATTTGGCTCTCCAATTTTACAAAAAAAAAAAGTAATTTTAGCCATTCATTTAATTTTTTTGCCTCTTTTAGCCATTGAACTTGCATTGTTTGTCAAACCACTCAAAATGGATGGAAAAATTAGCGTCTGTTAACTTTACTAATGGGGCATTCATGTGGCAATCATGTATATGCCACATTAACAATTAATTAATTTTTAAAATTTAAAAAATATTTTTATAATTTTATGCTTTTGTACTAATTTTACTTTTTTTAATTTTTAATTTTTAAAAAATTAATTAATGGCTAACATAGCATATCGTGACAATTTACGTGTATGCCATATCAATTAAGTTAACATACATTAACATTTTCATCTATTTTGAGGTGATTAGGTGAATAGCACAAGTTTAAAGACTTTAAAAGAAGAAAAAATAAGTACAAGATTAAAATAAAATTTTCTTATAAATTGAGCCAAATAAATTATTATTACTTAAATTGAACTAAAATCCTTTGATATGCATAATTGAAGGACTACCTTATGGAAAAGGTTTTAACAAATTAATCATTTAATTTCTCTTAGATAAATAAAATCTATTTGTCTCACTTCACTTTTGATTTCCAATTAATATGGTAAGAATTAGGTTGGTGGTTAAATTAGTGGTAATAATTAATTGAATTGGTTTAATTGTAAAAAAAAAAATTCAAATTAACTTCAACGTGACAGTGCATAAGATCTTTTGGGTCATTTTCGAGAATCACATGAGAATCACCCATCTCAGAAACACGAATGACTCAACTTGAAAACAAAATAATTTTCCAATCACACAAATAATTATCGCACTATTGACATCATTAAACTAGACAGCAATAGATGACTAAAAGAGCACCACATTATAATATATTGATTCTAATAACCACATAATTTTCAAAAATAAGTCCACTTGTACGAATACCTATGAGATTTGGAATTAAATATTTTGGTGGCTTTGTATTATTGTTGTTGTAATAACAAAAAGAAATTGAGTTTTTTTGGGAAGGTTACGAGTAATAATAAAAATTGTAATTAAATATGTTGGATGTGGGTTAATTATTTATAAATATAAGTAAAATTTGTATTTTTTATAGGGATGAATTTGAATAATTATATGTGAGGTATTTGAGATATGTCAACAAAATATTTAATCATTGCAATCTCTCCACCTTAAAGACAAAAAAAAAAAAAAAGAAAAGAAAATGATTAAATTCTATTAAGTCTGACTCATAGTGATCATTTATTAAAGAATGACTTTGGTTATTAAATGATTGAACAACCAGAATTAATTTACTTACGATACTTGGTTGACATTCATAAAAAAATATCTAATGAATTATGAGTTCAATACATCCTGTTTAGCAGAATGACGGATATTCCTTACTCATTATCAAACAATCACTTATTCACAAACTTCGTATAGGGCTAATAGTTTTCATTTCCCGTCTCGTGGAAAACCCTTTTCACTCCGCTTAGCCCTATCTCCCTCTAGGGGTATTTTAGTGATAGGTTCTATAGGAACCGAACGATCCTATTTGTTCAAATACCTAACAACAAACTCCTATGTTTCTTTCATTACAAGATTTACGAAAAGTTCTGGATAATGTTTTAAAGGTTTTCTTATTGATGATAGTGACGCTATTGATTGTGACCTTGATACGGGCCGAGCTTCTTACTATGATGAATGCGTTAACTATAGATATGATGTCAGAAATAGACCGATTTTGTATCATCCTTCAATTCGAACTAGCAAAAGCAATGTCTCCTTGCATAATATGGATTCGTATTACATAATGTTAATATCATATATAAGTTCGATTATAATTTAAATTGGTCATACCACGAATACCTCTAAATTGAAAAAAAAATCAAATTATATATTTCAAACAGTTATTTTTTTATATTTTTAAGGAGATTATAAGTATAACCACAAGTATAAATTATAAAATATACATTTTCGATAAATTAAAACTAGAACAAATTTAATGTTAAACACAACAGACTGAAAATTGAAATATAATTGAGCAAGGGATGATGTCCCTTCTAACCAAGGGCGGGATAATGTAAGTACATATATTGACTTCCTTAAAAATGGTGGAATTGTGGTTTAGTCTTATAGAAATTGCAAAGTTACTAGCAAACACACAACTATATATTCATATGGTACACGGTAAAAGAAATAAAAAATATTTATGCAATGAACTTTTTTGAAAAAAAAATTATAAGTGAAAAAAATGTGAATACTTTTATTAAATAGATTTTTTTGGGTAAAAAAAATTCTACAGTTTCTCCCATTTTTTTTAATGAATTACAATAATAAAACAAAGTCCAAGTAATAAACACGATTAACACGACTTGAACTTAGGCCACACCTTAGGTGATGAATACCCTTGACCATCAGGCCATTACATGAGGTTCACCAATTTTGATATTAAGCAAAATTTTACTTTTAAAAAATCAGAGTAATTTAACATCTATCAATTTTGAAAGTGACTAACTAAATATAATTAATCATAATGTTAATATTTTTCATAAATTATATATACTTTTACCAAGATGATAAAAATTAGCCCTCAAAATTTACATTCTATCAATATAATTTTGATTTAATAAATTTAACTTACTACATTTACGCATTTTGTCAACATTTAAACATAATATATAAACATTAATAACTAAACTTATTGTTATACCAATTAGATTTATGTACAATTGATAAAAATATTAAAACTATAATTAGTTATCCTAAAATTAAATTATTCCAACTTATTAGTATAGATAGGTACTTTGCTTTTTTAGATCACAAACATTTACAAGAGTCCATGCCTGTGAATGAGAAAAGGATGGAATTTTGTGTGGTGGGAATTGGGTATTAGAATTGTTGGAGGTTACCATACTTTGATGTGATGGAACATTATTAAATAGGACGAAAATGTTATCAATTAAATGCCACGAATCAATTGGATGACTTAATAGAAAAAAAAAAAAACTAAAAAATTAATGCTTTTTATAAAGTAATATTTTTATATTTTATATAAAATCAATAAAAATTATTATATGATCAGATTTAAATTTAATCATTGTAATTTTTAAACTATCAATTTTACAATTTCAACTAAATTATTATTTGATTCATATATATAAAATTTTAATATATATTTACATAATTTCTTCACTTACATCAAGAAAATGTCATAATTTAAACTTTTAAGTGAGAAAATATTCAATATCTAAAATTAGTTCTAGGAGTGTATATTAATAGTGGAATTTTTAAAATAATGTTAGTCCTTGTATTTGTGTAAACTATGAAATTTGGTTATTATACTTTAAAAATTTAAAAATTAATTTTTACTTTTTCAATTTAAAATATTAATACAATCATTATTATTGTTGATAGTTTCTATCAAAACTTGTTAATTTAACATATTTATTTTCTTTCAACCATATATACTATGTTTTATTAGGACAATCTAAAATCAACAAATTTTAACAGAAAAAACTTATAATTTTAATGCAAAAAATAAAACGACTTAATTTTAACTACTAAGTACAGAGACTAAATTTTAAATTTCGTTAAAGTATAAGGACTAACAATATATTTTACCTTTAAAATAAATACCCAACAAAATAGTTTGAAGCAATATAATTCTCTTAAAATAAATACCCAATAACCATAAAAGGGATCTAAAGAATAAACAAATAAATATCCAACAAAATCCTTATAAGGTTAAAACAAAATCAAGAAGTGTGTCATAATAAATTTCAACCAAAATTGCTTATAGTGTACTTAGTAATAATCTATTTGCATATTAGTGTTATATTTTTCAAAATTTTATATTATTTTTTGTCAAAAAATTATCATTGTGTGTATTATATATTTATATAAAATTTAATATATTTATAAGATATATTATATAAATTTTGATAAAATATTAAGTACACATATTTTAATAATACATAGTGTTTTATAATATATTTTGTTTTTCTCATTTGTGTGACACCATTTTGAATTTGCCTTTTGGACTAGATGAAATATGACAACGTAAGCAACCGACATGCCAATGATTGGCATGAATCATACTTAAAAAACAATTGCCATCAATTGTTATATAAATCAGATTATTGTATAATTATCATAAGTGTAACAAAAATATATTTATGAGAAATTAATATAACAAGTAAACGAGGTTGGTTGAGTATTAGACTTTTGCAGTAACAGGAAGAAGGCGGGTCCTAATGCGTTTAAGCACGTTTTTCTTTTGATTTAAAGGTTGAGAAAATGTTATAAATAGAAGTAAGTATTGTATAAAAAAAAGTACGTAAGATATTAAAGACCATGATGTTTTAGGTTTAAATTTTATCATGTTTATTTTCTAAAATTTATATGAAATATAAAATGACTTAAATACCCTTATCTCTAATGGGGACATCAACTCAATTACACATTTAAATAATATTGTAGATGTTTTGTAGATTAAAATTATGAATTTATATATTTTTAAAATGATCAAATATAAATCATTAAATTATTAATATCTTTTGTAATAGAAAACTATGTTTCTATAGTAATTGAACTTTTTTCCTAAAAGAAACATGTGAAAGTCTTTCTTATGTTAGATACAGTGAGAAATATAAAGAAATATAAATAGATTAAAAAAACAAAATAGATATTCTTTTTAGAATAAAGGTATCTTTCATGTTTGTTTTACAATCCATAAAATTTAATTCTTTTGGGGATTGTGACTACCTATGCCTAATAATATCGTCTCCAAAGTTTGAATCAAAATTCTTCCCTTAAAATAACATTGTAACTTAACATTGAAACCAGGGGTTGGTATGGGCCTTGACCCCCTTAAAGTAGAAGATTTTCTATTTAGGCCCTTTTAAAATTTATAAAATTTTAAATTAATAAAGATAAAATTACACTTTGCCCTCCTAAAAAATGATAAAAATTTGATTCAATCTGTCACATCCCAAAAATTGAGTTAATAGGATCGGGTTTGTGAGCCGAGAGTGGTCACACCCTGATTTTTAAGGTTATCTTTGTTCATTTGTTAAAAAAATGAGTTGGTTTAATGGTTAAGTGTTAGTGAAACTGTCCTTCAAACCCAAGTTCGAATCCCTTCCCATGCATTATTTTTTTGGGGTGCAATTTTGCTTCAAACCCTAGAATGTGCCGTCCATGAATATAGAAACCCTAGTATATATATGTTTTTTTTTTCTTTTGTTCATCCTTTTGCTAATTTGTTTTGCCTCCTTGCCGTCCCACCCTTTCATTTTCTCTCTTCTTCCTTAGTTTTTCTCTCATTTCTTCTTCACTGTGTTGCCTTAACCCTAATTATTTTGCAACCTTGTACCGCCCATTCTCTTTTCCTATACCATTGTTGTTGTCGCCCTCTTTGCCATTTTTTCTTCTCCATTGTCGCTGTCCTAGTGATCAAACACCACATTTGTCGTTGCCGTCCCTTTGCTTCTTTTCTTCTACTCTCTTTGTTATTCTGTTATTGTAGATCTAAGTTGAAAACTATAAGTTTTCTAGATCTGATCTACTTTCGTTCTTTTTCATTCTTTTTCCTATGATGGCCGAATTTTTTGAGTGCTAACTTTGTGAATTTTCTTTGTCAAAGGTCTAGATCTGAACTCCTCAAATCTCCAATGAAGTTTGGGGCCGTGTGCATCTTTCGTTTGATTGATAGAGGAGTAAGTGATATTGGAAACTCGGTTATGAAATTTTAGTTTGTTTCCAAATTTGGCTGAACCTATATGGGTGTTGAAGGTTGGTTTTAATCGTGTTTTGTGTGTGTTATGTATAGATATGATCAAGATCTAAGCGTAGGAGCTGCAGGATAGTGATAGTGCTTCGGTTTTGCGTCAATTAGGTGTTGATCTTACCTTTGGGTGTTATGGTAATTATTGAATTATGTGAAATGCATGTTGGTTAATTGGACATGTTGATTTTGTGCTTGGCCAAATGAATTTGTGTTGGATAAGAGATTGTTGATTATGGTAAGTGCTAAAAGGTGACGGCCGAATGTTTAAGAATATTTGTTTTTGATTAATTGGATGTGTAAGTGTCGAATGTATCTTCCGATTTTACGTTTATTGGGATGTAAGATGAGTTCTGATTGATTGATTGCATGAAAAAAAACATGTCATTGATTCTTACAATATTTATCGATTGCATGTAAAGCATACCACCGATATTGTTTCTTGAATGCATGTATAGCATGCCACCATCTTGAAATTGTTACCGATAATGCATGATGTGCTACATTGTTACATGTATATTGTATTGCATGGGATTTGGGATTTGATGGGTGGCGAGGAGTTTAAGTAGAGTACCGAGGATTATCCACATTATTAGTTTAGTTTGTATATCGTACTGGAGTATTATTGAGTCTTGGCGACTTCATCGCAACTTCTTGGCGCTTTCTACAACTATTGACAGTTTAATTGCATATTGATATTGATGGTTTATCCATATCGAGCTTCGACTCTTATTGCTTTTGGTCTTCGAATGACGAGCTTTGGAAAAATCGTGGTGTGTAGCGATGGGTAGGACCTTTGAACCGATTTGCATTGGAACATTCCCACGCATATTCACTGTTTATTGAATTGCTAAGATCTATTGCAAACATTGATATTGATGGCTATGTACCGTACTGTGATTGTTTGAATGTTTGTATTATTATTGTTTGTTCTGTTAAGACTCACACAAGCTTTTCAAGCTCATCCTTTTAGTTTACTTCTTACAAATAACCTTAAGGTTGGGATCGGACTTGGCATACGAAGGTCTCGTCTCAAATTTTTAGTTAATAAAGTATTTTAATTTTACTTTATTTATTTCGGTTTTTATTTTGGGACTATAAATTTTGTTAATATGCATTGTGGCATGGGTTGTTTTTATTTGGTTTTTGCATGTATGGAATTTTGGATAAAAATCGAGAAAATTTAATAACTGAATTAATATGACTTAAAACATAGATTTTCTTACAAAAATTAAAGGCATCACTTTTTCCACTGCATAATAATGAAACAAAATTTTTAAAAGCATAACGACGAAATCAATTGAGTTAAACGATAAGAATTTTCAATAAACTAGACTTAAATCATAGACGACCTAATTCTCTAATGTTTTTAATAAACCTAAGGCATCCACGTCAAGTTTCAAAAAAAATAATCAAAATAGAGGTTTTCAAATTGAATGGATTTACTTGGCCATTTTGGTGGCTAGCATTCAAAATTTGACCTTAATGTCTAGGCCGAGTTTGGAAGGTTACATTTGGTGGTATCAAAGCCTAGTTCATAAACTTGGCTTGAGGTTTTAAGTGAGTTTACATGCATAATTCTGAAAAGGGGTATTCTAGGAAGACCCATGCTACAATATTTTGAAAAAAAAGGTGCTGTTTTCAAAAATGAAATTCCAAGACTCTGATGCTGATCCTCATAGTACTCATGAAATTATAGACAAACACTAAAGACGATATTGCTTAAAACTGTAGACATTAGAATTGAAAAATTTCAAGAAATGATTAGAGTTTATATCTTTCTGAAACTGTAGATAAAACATAAGGTTGTAAAAATAATATGAATACCCGAGGTATGCATACTTGAGGAGTGCTACGTCGAGTAGTTCAAACTGAGTTATATGTTTCTCAAGGGCGTATGGCTGACCTTGAGATGACTGACACCATGGATGCACCAATCGCTGAAGGCGAAAATCAAGAGACTGGGATGATGTAGTGTCCCAAACAATGTTAGGAGTTTTAAAAAGGGGTTTTCAAGACTATGGTTGAGAAGACCAAGATAATAGAAGGGAGTAAGCGCTTGGAGCATGAGAAAAGGAAAAAAAGTACAAAATAAGAGGGGTTCTTGTCCTACTGGCTCAAATCTGTGATCTTTGAAGTGAGTTAGAAAGGGAAAATCTCAGCAGAATGTTGCAACAGTGAGTATTGGAAGTTCTATTAGATCAATAAGAATTCTAGTTTGTAGATATTGTAATAAGTTCCATTCGGGCGAGTCTTGGAAAAAGTCAGGTTCACGTTTGAGATGTGGGTCTACTAAGCACCATCATAGGGATTGTCCACGTCGTCCTCCTAGTTTGATGCAAGCTTCGACTCAGATTCAAAATCAGAGAGCTGGACAGCTACCCTTGAGGGGTATAGTTAGAATGGAGGCTAGATAGCTAACATTGGTTTATGCAGCTAGACGCCAAGAGGTTTAAGATGCATTCGATGTTGTTGTAGGTACTTTTACGACTCATTCTAATTTGTACCTTGCATTGGCTGAGATTGGTTTTACCTAATTGGTTGTTGTTAGTAGTGTTTTGTTTAAGCGAGAATTTGGGGTGAGAAAACTGTTAGTGAAGTTATTTTAGTTAGTCTTTTGGGACAGACCGTGGTAGTGAGTATGATTTTCAAGAGAAGTCCGTTGGAGGTTTAAGGAGAAGTATTGTCTAGATTGTACTAGAATAAAATTTACACAGTAGAAGCATAATGGTCGGTTTGAAAAGAGGGATAACAGATTTTGTGGCTAAGTGATTGGCGTGTTAGCAGGGAAATTTCAAGGATGAAATTTTTTTTTTAAGAGGGGAGAGTTGTCACATCTAAAAGATCGGGTTAGTAAAATCGAGTTTTTGAATTGAGAGTGGTCACGTCCCGATTTTTAAGGTTATCTTTGTGCATGTGTTAAAAAAATGAGTTACTGGTCTAATGGTTAAGTGTTACTGAAATTGTCCTTCAAACTAAGTTCGAATCTCTTCCCTTGCATCATTTTTATTTTGTGCAATTTTGCTTCAAACCCTAGAGTGTGTCATTCATGCCTATAAAAACCCTAGTATATATATTTTTTCTCTCTTCTATTTAGCCTTTTGCTCATTTGTTTTTCCTCTTTGCCATCCCACCCTCTCAATATATCTCTTTTTCCTTAATTTTTCTCTCATTTCTTCTTCATTGTCCTGTCCTAACCTTAATTATTTTGCAACCTTATGTTGCCCATTCTCATTTCCTATACCATTGTTGTTGTTGTAACACCTTATCCCGAATCCGTTCATTTAATAGGGTTTAGAGGTATTCCGAACAATAGATCATTTTATATCACATTTACGACATAAAGTCAATCATCATCAAACACATTCATATACAATAATAGTGTCCCTTAAACGGGTCATCAAGACCCTAAGCATGCTTATAAACCGAGTCGGGACTAAAACGAAACACATATAAAATTTCATGAAAAATTGTAACTTTTCTTGAATACAGGGGAGACACGCCCGTGGGGGTAGGCCGTGCCTCTCCCACGGCTACATGATACACCCATGTGACCTCCCCGTGGTTACTTACTGCCAAAATCAACACGACTAACGAGCACGCCCGTGTGCTAAGGCCGTATCCTATAAGGTCATATACTGCCATTTCTCTCACGACCTGTAGGCACGCCCATGCCATGGCCGTGTGCAATTTATGCCACATTCTGCCAATTTACCCACGGTCTGAGGCACTCCCGTGTGCCCCAACCGTGTGACATTATAGGCCATTTTGCAAAGTCAAAATGCCACCCATAAGGGTCCAACCTACAAGCCATACAACTTAAACATTTCTTGCTCATATTATCACCGTAAACATACCAATATTGTCATTCTACTCATGCATTCAATTTCAACTCTATTTATACTAAATTCAATACCAATACTTATTCTATCACACGCATAATTCATTCCCAAATCTCACTACTCCTACTAGCATTTATCAACACAAAGTTACCACTCAATAGCAAATTTATCAATCTACAAACCATGCCAAAAGATACATCATTTATATACCACATTCATTCATGTCATACATCATTTATATACCACATTCATTCATGTCAAACCTATCACATATCTAGCCACATCTCATGGCTACTTACAAATCTCAAACTTGATTCAATTTACTAGCCTATACATGCCATATTCTAGCTATATACATCTTTCCAAAAGTACCAAAATAGAATGCCGATAGTGTGATTGAGAAGCTGACGATCCCGGATCTGAGCTAGCTTTACTGACACTGCAAGGCAGAGAAACAAATCACACAGTAAGCCTTCCAAAGCTTAGTAAGTTTGATCTACAATACAATTTTCATATCAAATTAAATCGATGTATAAATAAACAATCACTTAGATCTACTATCTCATATTTGTGCCTTCTCATCCATAGCCACAATGCTCATTTCCTCAATCAAAGCTTAATTTTACTCATCAACCACAAAGGTTCAATACGTACCTTAACCACACAAAGCTATTAAATCTCCAAACTATTCAATGCTCGATATTATTTGCCGATCATTCTTTAATTTAATCGCACACTCAGTGCCACATACTTATCCGACTCATAATTGTTAACGCACACTTAGTTCTTATTCTTTTAACCAACTCATCTCGGTATCGCACACACAATGCCACAGCAATAATCCAAAGCTTTCATAACATCGCACACACAGTGTCACAGCAATAAACCGAAGCTTTCATCACATCGCACACACAGTGCCAATCATTTCTATCTCGATTTCATTTTCGCACACTTAGCGCCATCAAATTAAAATCATGCACATAGTAACTCACTTTCATATACATAAACATATCTCAAATACATGTATTATATCCGAACTTACCGCGGATGTCGAACATCGATACGGTCGATTAATTGAGTACTTTATCTTTGCCTCGATCTCGATCCGAACCTCTCCTCTCTTGGTCTATACACATTCAAATTCAATCCATTCAATCATCAATTCATTCATTTTAATCCACACACATGTTTAGGGCATTTTACATAATAGCCCTCACATTTTCACATTTGACACTTTAGTCCTTATCTCACAAAATCATCAATTACTCAAAATTTCATTACACTATGCTTAGGCCAAATTCTCCTTAGTCTCATAGGAGTGCACACATTTCATTTATTTCACATTTTAGTCCTCCAATTTCTCATTTTCACAATTTAGCTCAAATTACTCAATTTTACCAAAATTTCAAACACAAACTATGTTAATCCAACATTAAACTTTTATATTCCACCAACTATCATCACAAAGCTCATATATTCAACAATGGCCTATCTCAAAATCACCAACATTTTCTAAAATTTAAGCATGGGTTAACTAGAGCACAAAGCAATGATCACAAAAACATAGAGATTATCAAAAACCGAGCATAAAGCACTTACTAATTGAAGCTTGAAGTGGCCAAATGTTTCAACACCTGAAACCCTTTATTTTCTTTCTTTTGCAAACGGTGGAAGAAGATGAACACACCCACTTGTTCATCATCTTTGTTTTATTATAACATATATATTATAATTATGCCATTTACTAATTTAACCTTCAAATAAATAAATAAAACATTTTAACATTAAGGTCATTCTAGTCATTGCGACCCACTATCACTTAATATGGCCTAATTGCATCATAAGGTCTTCACTTTATATAGACAATCACACTTAGGTACTTATAAATCAGCACGTAGCTTTTACTATTTACGCAATTAAGTCCTTTCTCTTAATCCGACACTAAAATGATCAAATCATCACACAGACTATGTCACATATCATTCACACAGAAAATATCATTATAATATTTTTTTACGATCTCAAATTTGTGGTCTCGAACCACTTATTCGACTAGGGTCTAAACCGGTCATTACAACTCTCCCTTAGGATTTTCGTCCCAAAATCTTACGATGAATAGTTATGGATGTTGCTCTCTCATAACATTCTCAGGCTCCCACGTAGCCTCTTCAATTCCGTGTTTGTGCCATAATACTTTCACTAGAGAAATTTTTTATTTCTCAACTCTCTAGTCTCTCGTGCCAAAATTCGGATAGGTTTTTCACTATATGACAAATCTGATTGAATCTCAACCTCAGTAGGTGTAATTACATGAGGCAGATTACGATCGATATCGTCAAGCATTGACATATGAAATACATTATGGATCCTTTCCAACTCTGATGCCAATCTCAATCTATAAGCAACCGGCCCAACTCGTTCAATAATCTCATACGGTCCGATGAATCTCGGACTCAGCTTGCCCTTTCGGCCAAATCGAAGTATTTTCTTCCACGGTGACACTTTCAAAAACACTTTATCACCAACCTCGAATTCAATATCCTTTCGTTTCAAATCTGCATAAGACTTTTGAAGATCTGAAGCTGCTTTCAAACTGTCACGAATTACTTTCACTTTCTGCTCAGTTTCTTTTATAAGATCAACCCCGTGAACCTTATTCTCACTTAGTTTGGTCCAATACAATGGAGTTCGACACTTTCGATCGTCTGAGCCTCATATGGTGCCATTTTGATACTAGGCGAAAACTATTGTTATCATAAACTCAATCAACGATAAATTCCTTTCCCACGTGCTTTCAAATTCAAGTATGCAACATCTCAGCATGTCTTCAAGAATCTGAATAATTCGTTCGGATTGACCATCCGTTTGTGGATGAAAAACAGTACTGAAATACAATTTCATGCCCAAGGCATCTTGCAATTTCTTCCAAAATCGCGAGGTAAATCTCAGATCTCTATCGGACACAATAGATAATTGATTCTGTGTAATCTCACAATTTCATCAATATACAGTTCAGCCAACTTATCTAAAGAATAATCGGTTCTCACCGGAATGATATGAGCTGATTTCGTCAATCTATCAACTATCACCCAGATCGCATCTTTCTTGCTCGGAGATAAGGGCAAACCCGACACAAAGTCCATCGTAATCCTCTCCCATTTCCACTCAAGAATCATAATCGGTTGCAATAAACCAGACAGAACTTGATGTTCAAATTTTAACTTGTCGACAAACTAAACATTTTGACACAAAGTGATACTTGGTCATTTTTCTCATTTTGGTGTCTAAACTTTTTCTTTGGTCATAAGTGATACTTAAACTACTTTTTTTCTTTTCTTTTTTTTTAAGTTGGTATTTTGTTAGTTCAACCAATAGGTCTATTTAAAAAAAAAAAAAAGACTTGGCCCACAAATTAGTATCTAAATTATGTCTTCTAAAAGTTCTTTCATTGTTCAAAATCAATGTTTTCAGATCTGAATCAGCTAGTTGGATTGAAATTTAATTGAGGTACAGTAGAGGTTGAATATAAAGACAAAATAATATATTTTTTTGTCTTTTTTCTACATGACAATTTTTAATTGGTTATTTTTTTATTTTCTAAAATGGACTTAACAGATTAACTAACGGTTGAGCTAATAAAGGTACCAACTTGAAAAAAAAAGTAGTTTAGGTACCACTTGTGAAAAAAATAAATTAGATACCAAAATAAGAAAATGACATAATTTAAGTACTAATTTGTGGGTTAAGCCTATAAAAAAATTGTGATTGGCATCTTACACTAGTTTGTATTTTTTCAACTGCAAATATATTCAAAGTAAAATGATTAAATTTTAAAGGTATGGTGACTTATTTGGCTCTCCAATTTTACAAAAAAAAAAAAAAGTCATTTTAGCCATTCATTTAATTTTTTTGCCTTTTTAGCCATTGAACTTGCATTATTTGTCAAACCACTCAAAATGGATGGAAAAATTAGCGTCTGTTAACTTTACTAATGGGGCATTCATGTGGCAATCATGTATATGCCACATTAACAATTAATTAATTTTTAAAATTTAAAAAATATTTTTATAATTTTATGCTTTTGTACTAATTTTACTTTTTTTAAATTTTTAATTTTAAAAAATTAATTAATGGCTAACATAGCACAATTTACGTGTATGCCATATCAATTAAGTTAACATACATTAACATTTCCATCTATTTTGAGGTGATTAGGTGAATAGCACATATTTAAAGACTTTAAAAGAAGAAAAAGTAAGTACAAGATTAAAATAAAATTTTCTTATAAATTGAACAAATAAATTATTATTACTTAAATTGAACTAAAATCCTTTGATATGCATAATTGAAGAACTACCTTATGGAAAAGGTTTTAACAAATTAATCATTTAATTTCTCTTAGATAAATAAAATCTATTTGTCTCACTTCACTTTTGATTTCCAATTAATATGGTAAGAATTAGGTTGGTGGTTAAATTAGTGGTATTAATTAATTGAATTGATTTAATTGTAAAAAAAAAAAATTAACTTCAACGTGATAGTGCATAAGATCTTTTGGGTCATTTTCGAGAATCACATGAGAATCACCCATCTCAGAAACACGAATGACTCTCCCTTGAAAACAAAATAATTTTCCAATCACACAAATAATTTTCGCACTATTGACATCATTAAACTAGACAGCAATAGATGACTAAAAGAGCACCACATTATAATATATTGATTCTAATAACCACATAATTTTCAAAAATAAGTCCACTTGTACGAATACCTATGAGATTTGGAATTAAATATTTTGGTGGCTTTGTATTATTGTTGTTGTAATAACAAAAAGAAATTGAGTTTTTTGGGAAGGTTACGAGTAATAATAAAATTGTAATTAAATATATTGGATGTGGGTTAATTATTTATAAATATAAGTAAAATTTGTATTTTTTATAAGGATGAATTTGAATAATTATATGTGAGGTATTTGAGATATGTCAACAAAATATTTAATCATTGCAATCTCTCCACCTTAAAGACAAAAAAAAAAAAAAAATGATTAAATTCTATTAAGTCTGACTCATAGTGATCATTTATTAAAGAATGACTTTGGTTATTAAATGATTGAACAACCAGAATTAATTTACTTACGATACTTGATTGACATTCATAAAAAAGTATCTAATGAATTATGAGTTCAATACATCCTGTTTAGCAGAATGACGGATATTCCTTACTCATTATCAAACAATCACTTATTCACAAACTTCGTGTAGGGCTAATAGTTTTCATTTCCCGTCTCGTGGAAAACCCTTTTCACTCCGCTTAACCCTATCTCCCTCTAGGGGTATTTTAGTGATAGGTTCTATAGGAACCGAACGATCCTATTTGTTCAAATACCTAACAACAAACTCCTATGTTTCTTTCATTACAGTATTTCTGAAAAGTTCCTGGATAACAAGCTTAAAGGTTTTCTTATTGATGATAGTGACGCTATTGATTGTGACCTTGATACGGAACTGGAGCTTCTTACTATGATGAATGCGTTAACTATAGATATGATGTCAGAAATAGACCGATTTTGTATCATCCTTCAATTCGAACTAGCAAAAACAATGTCTCCTTGCATAATATGGATTCGTATTACATAATGTTAATATCATATATAAGTTCGATTATAATTTAAATTGGTCATACCACGAATACCTCTAAATTGAAAAAAAATCAAATTATATATTTCAAACAGTTATTTTTTATATTTTTAAGGAGATTATAAGTATAACCACAAGTATAAATTATAAAATATACATTTTGATAAATTAAAACTTGAACAAATTTAATGTTAAACACAACAGACTGAAAATTGAAATATAATTGAGCAAGGGATGATGTCCCTTCTAACCAAGGGCAGGATAATGTAAGTACATATATTGACTTCCTTAAAATGGTGGAATTGTGGTTTAGTCTTATAGAAATTGCAAAGTTACTAGCAAACACACAACTATATATTCATATGTTACACGGTAAAAGAAATAAAAAATATTTATGCAATGAACTTTTTGAAAAAAAATTATAAGTAAAAAAATGTGAATACTTTTATTAAATAGATTTTTGGGTAAAAAATTCTACAGTTTCTCCCATTTTTTAATGAATTACAATAATAAAACAAAGCCTAAATAATAAACACGATTAACACGACTTGAACTTAGGCCACACCTAGGGTGATGAATACCCTTGACCATCAGGCCATTACATGAGGTTCATCAATTTTGATATTAAGCAAAATTTTCCTTTTAAAAAATCAGAGTAATTTAACATCTATCAATTTTGAAAGTGAGTAACTAAATATAATTAATCATAATGTTAATATTTTTCATAAATTATATATACTTTTACCAGTATGATAAAAATTAGCCCTCAAAATTTACATTCTATCAATATAATTTTGATTTAATAAATTTAACTTACTACATTTACGCATTTTGTCAACATTTACACATAATATATAAACATTAATAACTAAACTTATTGTTATACCAATTAGATTTATGTACAATTGATAAAAATATTAAAACTATAATTAGTTATCCTAAAATTAAATTATTCCAACTTATTAGTATAGATAGGTACTTTGCTTTTTAGATCACAAACATTTACAAGAGTCCATGCCTGTGAATGAGAAAAGGATGGAATTTTGTGTGGTGGGAATTGGGTATTAGAATTGTTGGAGGTTACCACACTTTGATGTGATGGAACATTATTAAATAGGACGAAAATGTTATCAATTAAATGCCACGAATCAATTGGATGACTTAATAGAAAAAAAAAAACTAAAAATTAATGCTTTTTATAAAGTAATATTTTTATATTTTATATAAAATCAATAAAATTATTATATGATCAGATTTAAATTTAATCATTGTAATTTTAAACTATCAATTTTACAATTTCAACTAAATTATTATTTGATTCATATATATAAAATTTTAATATATATTTACATAATTTCTTCACTTACATCAAGAAAATGTCATAATTTAAACTTTTAAGTGAGAAAATATTCAATATCTAAAATCAGTTCTAGGAGTGTATATTAATAGTGGAATTTTTAAAATAATGTTAGTCCTTGTATTTGTATAAACTATGAAATTTGGTTATTATACTTTAAAAATTTAAAAATTAATTTTTACTTTTCAATTTAAAATATTAATACAATCATTATTATTGTTGATAGTTTCTATCAAAACTTGTTAATTTAACATATTTATTTTCTTTCAACCATATATACTATGTTTTATGAGGACAACCTAAAATCAACAAATTTTAACGGAAAAAACTTATAATTTTAATGCAAAAATAAAACAACTTAATTTTAACTACTAAGTACAGAGACTAAATTTTAAATTTCGTTAAAGTATAAGGACTAACAATATATTTTACCTTTAAAATAAATACCCAACAAAATAGTTTGAAGCAATATAATTCTCTTAAAATAAATACCCAATAACCATAAAAGGGATCTAAAGAATAAACAAATAAATATCCAACAAAATCCTTATAAGGTTAAAACAAAATCAAGAAGTGTGTCATAATAAATTTCAACCAAAATTGCTTATAGTGTACTTAGTAATAATCTATTTGCATATTAGTGTTATATTTTTCAAAATTTTATATTATTTTTTGTCAAAAATTATCATTGTGTGTATTATATATTTATATAAAATTTAATATATTTATAAGATATATTATATAAATTTTGATAAAATATTAAGTACACATATTTTTAATAATACATAGTGTTTTATAATATATTTTTGTTTTTCTCATTTGTGTGACACCGTTTTGAATTTGCCTTTTGGACTAGATGAAATATGACAACGTAAGCAACCGACAAGCCAATGATTGGCATGAATCATACTTAAAAAACAATTGCCATCAATTGTTATATAAATCAGATTATTGTATAATTATCATAAGTGCAACAAAAATATATTTATGAGAAATTAATATAACAACTAAACGAGGTTAGTTGAGTATTAGACTTTTGCGATAATGAGGAAGAAGGCGGGTCCTAATGCGTTTAAACACGTTTTTCTTTTGATTTAAAGGTTGAGAAAATGTTATAAATAGAAGTAAGTATTGTATAAAAAAAGTACGTAAGATGTTAAAGACCATGATGTTTTAGGTTTAAATTTTATCATGTATATTTTCTAAAATTTATATGAAATATAAAATGACTTAAATACCCTTATCTCTAATGGGGACATCAACTCAATTACACATTTAAATAATATTGTAGATGTTTTGTAGATTAAAATTATGAATTTATATATTTTTAAAATGATCAAATATAAATCATTAAATTATTAATATCTTTTGTAATAGAAAACTATGTTTCTATAGTAATAAAAAAAAAAAAAGCTGAACTTTTTTTCCTAAAAGAAACATGTGAAAGTCTTTCTTATGTTAGATACAGTGAGAAATATAAAGAAATATAAATAGATTAAAAAAAAAAATAGATATTCTTTTTAGAATAAATGTATCTTTCATGTTTGTTTTACAATCCATAAAATTTAATTCTTTTGGGGATCGTGACTACTTATGCCTAACAATATCGTCTCCAAAGTTTGAATCAAAATTCTTCCTTAAAATAACATTGTACCTTAACATTGAAACCAGGGGTTAGTATGGGCCTTGACCTAGAGTGAGCATGGTGGGCCACATACCCAAGGCCCGTCCAAAAATAGGAGGTTCTAAAAATATAGGTCAAAAATGGGCTTGATGAAAAATGAGGCCCGTTTAAAAATGGGCAGCCCTCGGTGAAATTTCTTGGCCGGGACCGACTACCTGCCCAAAATCATTAAAGGCAAAAAATTATTTTTAAATATTATTTTCTTATTGTTTTCTCTTTATTTTACTACCATTTTACTATTATGTTTCTATTATTTTGTTATTATTGTTTAGATATTATATAAAACTTATTTTATTGTTAATTTTGTTATTATTTTAAAGACATTTGTTAATTTTGTTATTATTTTAGAGGCATTTGCTTGTTAAGTTGCATCTATTTTAGTGTTATTTAAGTCTACATATTTTTAAAATTTATTTTCAATTTGTTGAAAAATATTTATTTTGATTTTTAATATTTTGATGTATTATATATATATTTAAAATTATATAAAATAATATAAAAAATTAATGGTAGGGGCTCTCTCTTTTTAATATTTTTATATGGGCGGGCTTAGGCAAAATTTTAGGCCCATTTTTGGGCTACTACCGAGCCCAATGAATGGGCCTAAATTTTAGTTGGGCCCGACTCGAACCCGGCCCGACCGGCCCATGCTCACCTCTACTTGACCCCTTAAAGTAGAAGATTTTCTATTTAGGCCCTTTTAAAATTTATAAAATTTTAAATTAATAAAGATAAAATTACACTTTGCCCTCCTAAAAAATGATAAAATTTGATTCAATCATCACATCCCAAAATTGAGTTAATAGGATCGGGTTTGTGAGCCGAGTGGTCACACCCGATTTTAAGGTTATCTTTGTTCATTTGTTAAAAAATGAGTTGGTTTAATGGTTAAGTGTTAGTGAAACTGTCCTTCAAACCCAAGTTCGAATCCCTTCCCATGCATTATTTTTTTTTTGGGGTGCAATTTTGCTTCAAACCCTAGAATGTGCCGTCCATGCATATAGAAACCCTAGTATATATATGTTTTTTTTTTCTCTTTTGTTCATCCTTTTGCTAATTTGTTTTGCCTCCTTGCCGTCCCACCCTTTCATTTTCTCTCTTCTTCCTTAGTTTTTCTCTCATTTCTTCTTCACTGTGTTGCCTTAATCCTAATTATTTTGCAACCTTGTACCGCCCATTCTCTTTTCCTATACCATTGTTGTTGTCGCCCCTCTGCTGCCATTTTTTTCTTCTCTATTGTCGCTGTCCTAGTGATCAAACACCACATTTGTCGTCGCCGTCCCTTTGCTTCTTTTCTTCTACTCTCTTTGTTATTCTGTTATTGTAGATCTAAGTTGAAAACTATAAGTTTTCTAGATCTGATCTACTTTCGTTCTTTTTCTTTCTTTTTCCTATGATGGCCGAATTTTTTGAGTGCTAACTTTGTGAATTTTCTTTGTCAAAGGTCTAGATCTGAACTCCTCAAATCTCCAATGAAGTTTAGGGCCGTGTGCATCTTTCGTTTGATTGATAGAGGAGTAAGTGATATTGGAAACTCGGTTATGAAATTTTAGTTTGTTTCCAAATTTGGCTGAACCTATATGGATGTTGAAGGTTGGTTTTAATCGTGTTTTGTGTGTGTTATGTATAGATATGATCAAGATCTAAGCGTAGGAGCTGCAGGATAGTGATAGTGCTTCGGTTTTGCGTTAATTAGGTGTTGATCTTACCTTTGGGTGTTTTGGTAATTATTGAATTATGTGAAATGCATGTTGGTCAATTGGACATGTTGATTTTGTGCTTGGCCAAATGAATTTGTG
This sequence comes from Gossypium rotundifolium, assembly GCA_025506655.1. Taxonomy (NCBI): domain Eukaryota; kingdom Viridiplantae; phylum Streptophyta; class Magnoliopsida; order Malvales; family Malvaceae; genus Gossypium; species Gossypium rotundifolium. Next base: position 25,620,453 of record CP106728.1, read on the forward strand.
TTGGATAAGAGATTGTTGATTATGGTAAGTGCTAAAAGGTGATGGCCGAATGTTTAAGAATATTTGTTTTTGATTAATTGGATGTGTAAGTGTCGAATGTATCTTCTGATTTTACGTTTATTGGGATGTATGATGAGTTACAGTTGATTGATTGCATGAAAAAAAACATGTCATTGATTCTTACAATATTTATCGATTGCATGTAAAGCATACCATTGATATTGTTTTACTGAATGCATGTATAGCATGCCACCATACTGAAATTGTTACCGATAATGCATGATGTGCTACATTGTTACATGTATATTGTATTGCATGGGATTTGGGATTTGATGGGTGGCAGAGGAGTTCCGTAGAGTACCAGAGGATTATCCACATTATTATTTTAGCTGTATATTTGTGCACCGGAGTATTATTGGAGTACTGGCGACTTACTGCAACTTACTGGCAGTTTCTCTACAACTATTGACAGTTTAATTGCATATTGATATTGGTGGTTTATCCATATCGAGCTTCGACTCTTATAGCTTTTGGTCTTCGAATGACGAGCTTTGGAAAAATCGTGGTGTGTAGCGATGGGTAGGACCTTTGAACCGATTTGCATTTGAACATTCCCACGCATATTCACTGTTTATTGAATTGCTAATATCTATTGCAAACATTGATATTGATGGCAATGTACCGTACTGTGATTGTTTGAATGTTTGTATTATTATTGTTTGTTCTGTTAAGACTCACACTAAGCTTTTCAAGCTCATCCTTTTAGTTTACTTCTTACAGATAACCTCAAGGTTAGGATCGAACTTGGCATACGAAGGTCTCGTCTCAAATTTTAGTTAATAAAGTATTTTAATTTTACTTTATTTATTTCGGTTTTTATTTTGGGACTGTAAATTTTGTTAATATGGATTGTGGCATGGGTTGTTTTTATTTGGTTTTTGCATGTATGGAATTTTGGATAAAAATCGAGAGAATTTAATAACTGAATTAATATGACTTAAAACATAGATTTTCTTACAAAAATTAAAGGCATCACTTTTTCCGCTGCATAATAATGAAACAAAATTTTTAAAAGCATAACGACGAAATCAATTGAGTTAAACTATAAGAATTTTTAATAAACTAGACTTAAATCATAGACGACCTAATTCTCTAATGTTTTTAATAAACCTAAGGCATCCACGTCAAGTTTCAAAAAAAATAATCAAAATAGAGGTTTTCAAATTGAATGGATTTACTTGGCCATTTTGGTGGCTAGCATTCAAAATTTGACCTTAATGTCTAGGCCGGGTTTGGAAGGTTACATTTGGTGGTATCAAAGCCTAGTTCATAAACTCGGCTTGAGGTTTTAAGTGAGTTTGCATGCATAATTCTGAAAAGGGGTATTCTAGGAAAACCCATGCTACAATATTTTGAAAAAAAGGTGTTGTTTTCAAAAATGAAATTCCAAGACTCTGATGCTGATCCTCATAGTACTCTTGAAATTATAGACAAACACTAGAGATGATATTGCTTAAAACTGTAGACATTAGAATTGAAAAATTTCAAGAAATAATTAGAGTTTGTATCTTTCTGAAACTGTAGATAAAACATAAGGTTGTAAAAATAATATGAATACCCGAGGTATGCATACTTGAGGAGTGCTACGTCGAGTAGTTCAAACTGAGTTATATAACACCCCGAAAATTTTTACAGTGAAATATTATCCTTAATATAGTAAAATAAGAAAATAAAGTGACGAGAAGGGGAAATCTGGATTATGTCAACATTGGGAAATATATTATGATATATTACATTATTAATTCAAGATAGAATTAAATTGTAAAAGTGAGAAAAGTTTTATTACCTAAGAGTAAATACTCAAAATTTGAGGGTTAAAGTGTAAATATGAAAAGTTTAAGGACCAATAGTATAAATATTTTAGGGGTGGAATAATCTAGAAACTAAGGAAATGGATGAATTAGGACCAAATTGAATAGGTAAAGAATTATGAGGACTAATTCAAAATTTTATCAAATTATGTGATGATTCAAGGGTGGAATTTAAAAGATCACAAAGGGCAAAATGGTCAATTAGAAGAAAGAGAAATCTAGAAAGTGAAATCTAGAAAGTAATGATAATAGTGATGATATTTTATAATTATTTAATTAGATAAATATTATTTTATTAATATTTTGATAAGATATTTTATTATTTATTATTATTTATGTAGTATATAAGGAAGGAAAGATGATGAATTATCATCATCTCTTTCCCATGCTAACCAACGTGAGAAGAAGAGAAAGAAAAGAAAGTTTTGCTTTCTTTACAAATTAGTCCTTCCACCAAAAATCCACCATTTTCACTTAGAATTCAAAAGAATTTACATAGCCATCAAGAGAGAAAGATGACAAGGAGACTATGGGGAGCAAGAATATCAAGTTTGATTCAAGAAATAGAAGCTGGAGGAGAGAGAATCAAATTAAAGATTGAAATCTATAAAACAAGGTAAGAACGTCATGTTTTCAATATATTTTAAGTTTGATATTGTGGAAAAAGCATGGAAATGATGTTAATGTAGAGTTTTCTTATATAAAGTTTTATGTTCTTGATATGTTAGAGAAGGAAAATAAGAGAAAGTAATGGGAAATGTTGTAGAGAAAGGAAATAAAGGTGTTATAAACTTGATAATTAACATTTTGCATTAAAACAGTTTTGGACAGCAGTAGTAGTCTAACTTTGAAAAATCACCAAAACTGTAGAAATTGAATTAGAAGTTGAGTGAGATATATAATTAAATCTTATTGAGTCTATTTTCATATGAAAGAAAGATGGAAAGCAAAGGAATTCTGTGTTCTGAGATATTTATATTTTGTAAGACTGGTTCAGAGTGATTTCGAGATCCCCTGTTCTATATTTAGAAAATCATCAAAATTTAATAAAAATAATTAGGGGCTTAAATTTATATGTTTAGAATCCTGAATGAGTATATTTTCAATAGAAATAAACAAGAACATCATCTAAATCTTGTATGAAGAGATAACTAATTTTTAGTGAAGAAGGGTCAGCACCACCAGACAACAGAATAGGGGTGAATTTGATGAATAAACTGTACTAATTGGCTAGGCTAAAAGTTCTGGAAATTTTATGGTATAAATATATGTGAGTCTAGTTTCAGGGAAAATTAACGGTTTTTCATTTCGAGTTCTATAACTCAAGATATAAATAATTTAGTAACTATGACTCAAATGGACAGTTTTGAATATACATATGAGTAAATAGTGAAATTATTTATAATGTTACTTATAGCATGTTATATATATTAAGGATGTGAAATGGAGAGGAGGAGGAGGAAAATATGTATAAATATTCAGCTAGCATGGCTAATTTGTAATGTTTTAGGCTCAAGGACTAAATTGAATAAAAGTAAAATTTTATGATTAGTTTGTAAAAATGTTGGAAATGACCAAATTGCATGAAATGGATTATTTTATTATTGAAAGTATGAAATTATTAATTTAGATTAGATCGGTTGAAAAATTTATGAAAATAGAAAATTACCGAAATGCCCTTAAATTTTGGTATTTACGCAAATTTAACTAGATAAGTTCGTGTAACTTAATTATGTGATATAAGGAAATATGAGTTGATGGTATGTGAAATATTAATATGATGAATTAACTGATTTATGTTTATGAAGAAGAGACAAGTGAATGATATTTATCATGATATGTAAATATGTGATTATCTTTAATATGTTAATACAAGGTAATTAAGTATGTTGAGACGAGTAATAAATTTAAGTAAGACATGACGAGAAAATAAATATGTTTAAGGGACAATATGTTTAATTTTGATTGGTTTCAAATATAAAAAAGAAATGAAATAAAAGGTCGATAAATAAATTTGTAATTCCGGTAATGCCTCGTACCCTATTCCGGCGTTGAATACGGGTAAGGGGTGTTACAAGTTATATGTTTCTCAAGGGCGTATGGCTGACCTTGAGATGACTGACACCATGGATGCACCAATCGCTGAAGGCGAAAATCAAGAGACTGGGATGATGTAGTGTCCCAAACAATTTTAGGAGTTTTAAAACGGGGTTTTCAAGACTATGGTTGAGAAGACCAAGATAATGGAAGGGAGTAAGCGCTTGGAGCATGAGAAAAAGGAAAAAAAAAGTACAAAATAAGAGGGGTTCTTGTCCTACTGGCTCGAATCTGCGATCTTTGAAGTGAGTTAAAAAGGGAAAATCTCAGCAGAATGTTGCAGCAGCGAGTATTGGAAGTTCTATTAGATCAATGAGAATTCTAGTTTGTAGATATTGTAATAAGTTCCATTCGGGCGAGTCTTGGAAAAAGTCAGGTTCATGTTTGAGATGTGGGTCTACTAAGCACCGTCATAGGGATTGTCCACGTCGTCCTCCTAGTTTGATGCAAGCTTCGACTCAGATTCAAAATCAGAGAGCTGGACAGCTACCCTTGAGGGGTATAGTTAGAATGGAGGCTAGATAGCTAACATTGGTTTATACAGCTAGACGTCAAGAGGTTCAAGATGCATTCGATGTTGTTGTAGGTACTTTTACGACTCATTCTAATTTGTACCTTGCATTGACTGAGATTGGTTTTACCTAATTGGTTGTTGTTAGTAGTGTTTTTGTTTAACTGAGAATTTGGGGTAGAGGAAACTGTTAATGAAGTTACTTTAGTTAGTCTTTTGGGACAGACCGTGGTAGTGAGTATGATTTTCAAGAGAAGTCCGTTGGAGGTTTAAGGAGAAGTATTGTCTAGATTGTACTAGAATAAAATTTACACAGTAGAAGCATAGTGGTCGGTTTGAAAAGAGGGATAACAGATTTTGTGGCTAAGTGATTGGTGTGTTAGCAGGGAAATATCAAGGATGAAATTTTTTTTTTAAGAGGGGAGAGTTGTCACATCTAAAAGATCGGGTTAGTAAAATCGAGTTTTTGAATTGAGAGTGGTCACGTCTCGATTTTTAAGGTTATCTTTGTGCATGTGTTAAAAAAATGAGTTACTGGTCTAATGGTTAAGTGTTACTGAAACTGTCCTTCAAACTAAGTTCGAATCTCTTCCCTTGCATCATTTTTATTTTGTGCAATTTTGCTTCAAACCCTAGAGTGTGTCATTCATGCCTATAAAAACCCTAGTATATATATTTTTTTCTCTCTTCTATTTAGCCTTTTGCTCATTTGTTTTTCCTCTTTGCCATCCCACCCTCTCAATATATCTCTTTTTCCTTAATTTTTCTCTCATTTCTTCTTCATTGTCCTGTCCTAACCTTAATTATTTTGCAACCTTATGTTGCCCATTCTCTTTTCCTATACCATTGTTGTTGTTGTAACACCCTTATCCCGAATCCGTCGCCGGAATAGGGTTTAGAGGTATTTCCGAACAATAGGATCATTTTATATCACATTTACAACACAAAGTCAATCATCATCAAACACATTCATATACAATAATAGTGTCCCTTAAACGGGTCATCAAGACCCTAAGCATGCTTATAAACCGAGTCGGGACTAAAACGAAACACATATAAAATTTCATGAAAAATTGTAACTTTTCTTGAATACAGGGGAGACACGCCCGTGGGGGTAGGCCGTGCCTCTCCCACGGCTACATGAAACACCCGTGTGACCTCCCCGTGGTTACTTACTGCCAAAATCAACACGGCTAGCGAGCACGCCCGTGTGGCCGTATCCTATAAGGTCATATACTGCCATTTCTCTCACGACCTGTAGGCACGCCCATGCCATGGCCGTGTGCAATTTATGCCACATTCTGCCAATTTACCCACGGTCTGAGGCACTCCCGTGTGCCCCAACCGTGTGACATTATAGGCCATTTTGCAATGTCAAAATGCCACCCATAAGGGTCCAACCTACAAGCCATACAACTTAAACATTTCATGCTCATATTATCACCGTAAACATATCAATATTGTCATTCTACTCATGCATTCAATTTCAACTCTATTTATACTAAATTCAATACCAATACTTATTCTATCACACGCATAATTCATTCCCAAATCTCACTACTCCTACTAGCATTTATCAACACAAAGTTACCACTCAATAGCAAATTTATCAATCTACAAATCATGCCAAAAGATACATCATTTATATAGCACATTCATTCATGTCAAACCTATCACATACCTAGCCACATCTCATGGCTACTTACAAATCTCAAACTTGATTCAATTTACTAGCCTATACATGCCATATTCTAGCTATATACATCTTTCCAAAAGTACCAAAATAGAATGCCGATAGTGTGATTGAGAAGCTGACGATCCCAGATCTGAGCTAGCTTTACTGACACTGCAAGGCAGAGAAACAAATCACACAGTAAGCTTTCCAAAGCTTAGTAAGTTCGATCTACAATACAATTTTCATATCAAATTAAATCGATGTATAAATAAACAATCACTTAGATCTACTATCTCATATTCGTGCCTTCTCATCCATAGCCACAATGCTCATTTCCTCAATCAAAGCTTAATTTTACTCATCAACCACAAAGGTTCAATACGTACCTTAACCACACAAAGCTATTAAATCTCCAAACTATTCAATGCTCGATATTATTTGCCGATCATTATTTAATTTAATCGCACACTCAGTGCCACATACTTATCCGACTCATAATTGTTAACGCACACTTAGTTCTTATTCTTTTAACCAACTCATCTCGGTATCGCACACACAATGCCACAGCAATAATCCAAAGCTTTCATAACATCGCACACACAGTGTCACAGTAATAAACCGAAGTTTCATCACATCGCACACACAGTGCCAATCATTTCTATCTCGATTTCATTTTCGCACACTTAGAGCCATCAAATTAAAATCATGCACATAGTAACTCACTTTCATATACATAAACATATCTCAAATACATGTATTATATCCGAACTTACCTCGGACGTCGAACATCGATACGGTCGATTAATTGAGTACTTTATCTTTGCCTCGATCTCGATCCGAACCTCTCCTCTCTTGGTCTATACACATTTAAATTCAATCCATTCAATCATCAATTCATTCATTTTAATCCACACACACATGTTTAGGGCATTTTACAAAATAGCCCTCACATTTTCACATTTTGACACTTTAGTCCTTATCTCACAAAATCATCAATTACTCAAAATTTCATTACACTATGCTTAGGCCAAATTCTCCTTAGTCTCATAGGAGTGCACACATTTCATTTATTTCACATTTTAGTCCTCCAATTTCTCATTTTCACAATTTAGCTCAAATTACTCAATTTTACCAAAATTTCAAACACAAACTATGTTAACCCAACATTAAACTTTTATATTCCACCAACTATCATCACAAAGCTCATATATTCAACAATGGCCTATCTCAAAATCACCAACATTTTCTAAAATTTAAGCATGGCTTAACTAGAGCACAAAGCAATGATCACAAAAACTTAGAGATTATCAAAAACCGAGCATAAAGCACTTACTAATTGAAGCTTGAAGCGGCCGAATGTTTCAACACCTGAAACCCTTTATTTTCTTTCTTTTGCAAACGGTGGAAGAAGATGAACACACCCACTTGTTCATCATCTTTGTTTTATTATAACATATATATTATAATTATGCCATTTACTAATTTAACCTTCAAATAAATAAATAAAACATTTTAACATTAAGGTCATTCTAGTCATTGCCACCCACTATCACTTAATATGGCCTAATTGCATCATAAGGTCTTCACTTTATAAAGACAATCACACTTAGGTACTTATAAATCAGCACATAGCTTTTACTATTTACGCAATTAAGTCCTTTCTCTTAATCCGACACTAAAACGATCAAATCATCACACAGACTATGTCACATATCATTCACACAGAAAATATCATTATAATATTTTTTTACGATCTCGGATTTGTGGTCTCGAACCACTGTTCTGACTAGGGTCTAAACCACGCTGTTACAACTCTCCCCCTTAAGGATTTTCGTCCCCGAAAATCTTACCAGTGAATAGTTATGGATGTTGCTCTCTCATAACATTCTCAGGCTCCCACGTAGCCTCTTTAATTCCGTGTTTGTGCCATAATACTTTCACTAGAGAAGTTTTTTATTTCTCAACTATCTAGTCTCTCGTGCCAAAATTCGGATAGGTTTTTCACTATATGACAAATCTGATTGAATCTCAACCTCAGTAGGTGTAATTACATGAGACGGGTCTGATCGATATCGTCGAAGCATTGACATATGAAATACATTATGGATCCTTTCCAACTCTGATGCCAATCTCAATCTATAAGCAACCGGCCCAACTCGTTCAATAGTCTCATACGGTCCGATGAATCTCGGACTCAGCTTGCCCTTTCGGCCAAATCGAAGTATTTTCTTCCACGGTGACACTTTCAAAAACACTTTATCACCAACCTCGAATTCAATATCATTTCGTTTCAAATCTGCATAAGACTTTTGAAGATCTGAAGCTGCTTTCAAACTGTCAAGAATTACTTTCACTTTTGCTCAGTTTCTTTTATAAGATCAACCCCGTGAACCTTATTCTCACTTAGTTTGGTCCAATACAATGGAGTTCGACACTTTCGACCGTACAGAGCCTCATATGGTGCCATTTTGATACTAGACTGAAAACTATTGTTATACGCAAACTCAATCAACGATAAATTCCTTTCCCACGTGCTTTCAAATTCAAGTATGCAACATCTCAGCATGTCTTCAAGAATCTGAATAATTCGTTCAGATTGACCATCCGTTTGTGGATGAAAAACAGTACTGAAATACAATTTCATGCCCAAGGCATCTTGCAATTTCTTCCAAAATCGCGAGGTAAATCTCAGATCTCTATCAGACACAATAGATAACGGTACTCTGTGTAATCTCACAATTTCATCGATATACAGTTCAGCCAACTTATCTAAAGAATAATCGGTTCTCACCGGAATGATATGAGCTGATTTCGTCAATCTATCAACTATCACCCAGATCGCATCTTTCTTGCTCGGAGATAAGGGCAAACCCGACACAAAGTCCCTCGTAATCCTCTCTCATTTCCACTCAAGAATCATAATCGGTTGCAATAAACCAGACGGAACTTGATGTTCAGCCTTAACTTGCTGACAAACTAAACATTTTGACACAAAGTGATACTTGGTCATTTTTCTCATTTTGGTGTCTAAACTTTTTCTTTGGTCATAAGTGATACTTAAACTACTTTTTTTCTTTTCTTTTTTTTTTTAAGTTGGTATTTTGTTAGTTCAACCGATAGGTCTATTTAAAAAAAAAAAAAAGACTTGGCCCACAAATTAGTATCTAAATTATGTCTTCTAAAAGTTCTTTCATTGTTCAAAATCAATGTTTTCAGATCTGAATCAGCTAGTTGGATTGAAATTTAATTGAGGTACAGTAGAGGTTGAATATAAAGACAAAATAATATATTTTTTTGTCTTTTTCTACATGACAATTTTAATTGGTTATTTTTTATTTTCTAAAATGGACTTAACAGATTAACTAACGGTTGAGCTAATAAAGGTACCAACTTGAAAAAAAAAGTAGTTTAGGTACCACTTGTGAAAAAAAAAATTTAGATACCAAAATAAGAAAATGACATAATTTAAGTACTAATTTGTGGGTTAAGCCTATAAAAAAATTGTGATTGGCATCTTACACTAGTTTGTATTTTTTCAACTACAAATATATTCAAAGTAAAATGATTAAATTTTAAAGGTATGGTGACTTATTTGGCTCTCCAATTTTACAAAAAAAAAAAAAAAGTCATTTTAGCCATTCATTTAATTTTTTTGCCTTTTTTAGCCATTGAACTTGCATTATTTGTCAAACCACTCAAAATGGATGGAAAAATTAGCGTCTGTTAACTTTACTAATGGGGCATTCATGTGGCAATCATGTATATGCCACATTAACAATTAATTAATTTTTTAAAATTTAAAAAAATATTTTTATAATTTTTATGCTTTTGTACTAATTTTACTTTTTTTTAATTTTTAATTTTTAAAAAAATTAATTAATGGCTAACATAGCACAATTTACGTGTATGCCATATCAATTAAGTTAACATACATTAACATTTCCATCTATTTTGAGGTGATTAGGTGAATAGCACATATTTAAAGACTTTAAAAGAAGAAAAAGTAAGTACAAGATTAAAATAAAATTTTCTTATAAATTGAACAAATAAATTATTATTACTTAAATTGAACTAAAATCCTTTGATATGCATAATTGAAGAACTACCTTATGGAAAAGGTTTTAACACATTAATCATTTAATTTCTCTTAGATAAATAAAATCTATTTGTCTCACTTCACTTTTGATTTCCAATTAATATGGTAAGAATTAGGTTGGTGGTTAAATTAGTGGTATTAATTAATTGAATTGGTTTAATTGTAAAAAAAAAAATTAACTTCAACGTGATAGTGCATAAGGTCTTTTGGGTCATTTTCGAGAATCACATGAGAATCACCCATCTCAGAAACACGAATGACTCTCACTTGAAAACAAAATAATTTTCCAATCACACAAATAATTTTCGCACTATTGACATCATTAAACTAGACAGCAATAGATGACTAAAAGAGCACCACATTATAATATATTGATTCTAATAACCACATAATTTTCAAAAATAAGTCCACTTGTACGAATACCTATGAGATTTGGAATTAAATATTTTGGTGGCTTTGTATTATTGTTGTTGTAATAACAAAAGAAATTGAGTTTTTTGGGAAGGTTACGAGTAATAATAAAATTGTAATTAAATATATTGGATGTGGGTTAATTATTTATAAATATAAGTAAAATTTGTATTTTTTATAAGGATGAATTTGAATAATTATATGTGAGGTATTTGAGATATGTCAACAAAATATTTAATCATTGCAATCTCTCCACCTTAAAGATAAAAAAAAAAAAAAAAAAGAATGATTAAATTCTATTAAGTCTGACTCATAGTGATCATTTATTAAAGAATGACTTTGGTTATTAAATGATTGAACAACTGAATTAATTTACTTACGATACTTGATTGACATTCATAAAAAGTATCTAATGAATTATGAGTTCAATACATCCTGTTTAGCAGAATAACGGATATTCCTTACTCATTATCAAACAATCACTTATTCACAAACTTCGTGTAGGGCTAATAGTTTTCATTTCCCGTCTCGTGGAAAACCCTTTTCACTCCGCTTAACCCTATCTCCTCTAGGGGTATTTTAGTGATAGGTTCTATAGGAACCGAACGATCCTATTTGTTCAAATACCTAACAACAAACTCCTATGTTTCTTTCATTACAAGTATTTACGAACAAGTTCCGGATAATGCTTAAAGGTTTTCTTATTGATGGTAGTGACGCTATTGATTGTGACCTTGATACGGAACTGGAGCTTCTTACTATGATGAATGCGTTAACTATAGATATGATGTCAGAAGTAGACCGATTTTGTATCATCCTTCAATTCGAACCAGCAAAAACAATGTCTCCTTGCATAATATGGATTCGTATTACATAATGTTAATATCATATATAAGTTCGATTATAATTTAAATTGGTTATACCACGAATACCTCTAAATTGAAAAAAAATCATATTATATATTTCAAACAGTTATTTTTTATATTTTTAAGGAGATTATAAGTTTAACGACAAGTATAAATTATAAAATATACATTTTCGATAAATTAAAACTAGAACAAATTTAATGTTAAACACAGCAGACTGAAAATTGAAATATAATTGAGCAAGGGATGATGTCCCTTCTAACCAAGGGCGGGATAATGTAAGTACATATATTGACTTCCTTAAAAATGGTGGAATTGTGGTTTAGTCTTATAGAAATTGCAAAGTTACTAGCAAACACACAACTATATATTCATATGGTACACGGTAAAAGAAATAAAAAATATTTATGCAATGAACTTTTTGGAAAAAAAAAAATTATAAGTAAAAAAAAATGTGAATACTTTTATTAAATAAATTTTTTTGGGTAAAAAAATTCTACAGTTTCTCCCATTTTTTTTGATGAATTACAATAATAAAACAAAGCCTAAATAATAAACACGATTAATACAACTTGAACTTAGGCCACACCTAGGGTGATGAATACCCTTGACCATCAGGCCATCACATGAGGTTCACCAATTTTGATATTAAGCAAAATTTTCCTTTTAAAAAATCAGAGTAATTTAACATCTATCAATTTTGAAAGTGAGTAACTAAATATAATTAATCATAATGTTAATATTTTTCATAAATTATATATACTTTTACCAGTATGATAAAAAATTAGCCCTCAAAATTTACACATTCCATCAATATAATTTTGATTTAATAAATTTAACTTACAACATTTACGCATTTTGTCAACATTTACACATATATAAACATTAATAGCTAAACTTATTGTTATACCAATTAAATTTATGTACAATTGATAAAAAATATTAAAACTATAATTAGTTATCCTAAAATTAAATTATTCCAACTTATTAGTATAGATAGATACTTTGCTTTTTTAGATCACAAACATTTACAAGAGTCCATGCCTGTGAATGAGAAAAGGATGGAATTTTGTGTGGTGGGAATTGGGTATTAGAATTGTTGGAGGTTACCATACTTTGATGTGATGGAACATTATTAAATAGGACGAAAATGTTATCAATTAAATGCCACGAATCAATTGGATGACTTAATAGAAAAAAAAAAAACTAAAAATTAATGCTTTTTATAAAGTAATATTTTTATATTTTATATAAAATCAATAAAATTATTATATGATCAGATTTAAATTTAATCATTGTAATTTTAAACTATCAATTTTACAATTTCAACTAAATTATTATTTGATTCATATATATAAAATTTTAATATATATTTACATAATTTCTTCACTTACATCAAGAAAATGTCATAATTTAAACTTTTAAGTGAGAAAATATTCAATATCTAAAATTAGTTCTAGGAGTATATATTAATAGTGGAATTTTTAAAATAATGTTAGTCCTTGTATTTGTGTAAACTATGAAATTTGGTTATTATACTTTAAAAATTTTAAAAATTAATTTTTACTTTTCAATTTAAAATATTAATACAATCATTATTATTGTTGATAGTTTCTATCAAAACTTGTTAATTTAACATATTTATTTTCTTTCAACCATATATACTATGTTTTATTAAGACAATCTAAAATCAACAAATTTTAACAGAAAAAACTTATAATTTTAATGCAAAAATAAAACGACTTAATTTTAACTACTAAGTACAGAGACTAAATTTTAAATTTCGTTAAAGTATAAGGACTAACAATATATTTTACCTTTAAAATAAATACCCAACAAAATAGTTTGAAGCAATATAATTCTCTTAAAATAAATACCCAATAACCATAAAAGGGATCTAAAGAATAAACAAATAAATATCCAACAAAATCCTTATAAGGTTAAAACAAAATCAAGAAATGTGTCATAATAAATTTCAACCAAAATTGCTTATAGTGTACTTAGTAATAATCTATTTGCATATTAGTGTTATATTTTTCAAAATTTTATATTATTTTTTGTCAAAAAATTATCATTGTGTGTATTATATATTTATATAAAATTTAATATATTTATAAGATATATTATATAAATTTTGATAAAATATTAAGTACACATATTTTTAATAATACATAGTGTTTTATAATATATTTTTGTTTTTCTCATTTGTGTGACACCGTTTTGAATTTGCCTTTTGGACTAGATGAAATATGACAACGTAAGCAACCGACAAGCCAATGATTGGCATGAATCATACTTAAAAAAACAATTGCCATCAATTGTTATATAAATCAGATTATTGTATAATTATCATAAGTGTAACAAAAATATATTTATGAGAAATTAATATAACAAGTAAACGAGGTTGGTTGAGTATTAGACTTTTGCAGTAACAAGAAGAAGGCGGGTCCTAATGCGTTTAAGCACGTTTTTCTTTTGATTTAAAGGTTAAGAAAATGTTATAAATAAAAGTAGGTATTGTATAAAAAAAGTACGTAAGATGTTAAAGACCATGATGTTTTAAGTTTAAATTTTACCATGTATATTTTCTAAAATTTATATGAAATATAAAATGACTTAAATACCCTTATCTCTAATGGGGATATCAACTCAATTACACATTTAAATAATATTATAGATGTTTTGTAGATTAAAATTATGAATTTATATATTTTTAAAATGATCAAATATAAATCATTAAATTATTAATATCTTTTGTAATAGAAAACTATGTTTCTATAGTAATAAAAAAAAAAAGCTGAACTTTTTTTCCTAAAAGAAACATGTGAAAGTCTTTCTTATGTTAGATATAGTAAGAAATAAAAGATTTATAAATAGATTAAAAAAAAACCAAATAGATATTCTTTTTAGAATAAAAGGTATCTTTCATGTTTGTTTTACAATCCATAAAATTTAATTCTTTTGGGGTTCGTGACTATCTATGCCTAACAATATCGTCTCCAAAGTTTGAATCAAAATTCTTCCCTTAAAAGAACATTGTACCTTAACATTGAAACCAGGGGTTGGTATGGGCCTTGACCCCCCTAAAGTAGAAGATTTTCTATTTAGGCCCTTTTAAAATTTATAAAATTTTAAATTAATAAAGATAAAATTACACTTTGCCTCCTAAAAATGATAAAATTTGATTCAATCATCACATCCCAAAATTGAGTTAATAGGTTCGGGTTTGTGGAGAGTGGTCAAACCCCGATTTTTAAGGTTATCTTTGTTCATTTGTTAAAAAAATGAGTTGGTTTAATGGTTAAGTGTTAGTGAAACTGTCCTTCAAACCCAAGTTCGAATCCTTCCCATGCATCATTTTTTGGGGTGCAATTTTGCTTCAAACCTAGAATGTGCCGTCCATGCATATAGAAACCCTAGTATATATATGTTTTTTTCTCTTTGTTCATCCTTTTGCTAATTTGTTTTGCCTCCTTGCAGTCCCACCCTTTCATTTTCTCTCTTCTTCCTTAGTTTTCTCTCATTTCTTCTTCACTGTGTTGCCTTAACCCTAATTATTTTGCAACCTTGTACCGCCCATTCTCTTTTCCTATACCATTGTTGTTGTCGCCCCTCTGCTGCCATTTTTTTCTTCTCCATTGTAGCTGTTCTAGTGATCAAACACCACATTTGTCGTCACCGTCCCTTTGCTTCTTTTCTTCTACTCTCTTTTTTATTCTGTTATTGTAGATCTAAGTTGAAAACTATAAGTTTTCTAGATCTGATCTACTTTCGTTCTTTTTCTTTCTTTTTCCTATGATGGCCGAATTTTTTGAGTGCTAACTTTGTGAATTTTCTTTGTCAAAGGTCTAGATCTGAACTCCTCAAATCTCCAATGAAGTTTGGGGCCGTGTGCATCTTTCGTTTGATTGATAGAGGAGTAAGTGATATTGGAAACTCGGTTATGAAATTTTAGTTTGTTTCCAAATTTGGCTGAACCTAAATGGGTGTTGAAGGTTGGTTTTAATTGTGTTTTGTGTGTGTTATGTATAGATATGATCAAGATCTAAGCGTAGGAGCTGCAGGATAGTGATAGTGCTTCGGTTTTGCGTTAATTAGGTGTTGATCTTACCTTTGGGTGTTTTGGTAATTATTGAATTATGTGAAATGCATGTTGGTCAATTGGACATGTTGATTTTGTGCTTGGCCAAATGAATTTGTGTTGGATAAGAGATTGTTGATTATGGTAAGTGCTAAAAGGTGACGGCTGAATGTTTAAGAATATTTGTTTTTGATTAATTGGATGTGTAAGTGTCGAATGTATCTTCTGATTTTACGTTTATTGGGATGTATGATGAGTTACAGTTGATTGATTGCATGAAAAGAAAACATGTCATTGATTCTTACAATATTTATCGATTGCATGTAAAGCATACCAATGATATTGTTTTACTGAATGTATGTATAGCATGCCACCATACTGAAATTGTTACCGATAATGCATGATGTGCTACATTGTTACATGTCATATTGTATTGCATGGGTTTTGGGATTTGATGGGTGGCAGAGGAGTTCTGTGGAGTACCAGAGGATTATCCACATTATTATTTTAGCTGTATATCTGTGCACCGAGTATTATTGGAGTACTGGCAATTTTTTGCTACTTACTGGCAGTTTGTCTACAACTATTGACAGTTTAATTGCATATTGATATTGGTGGTTTATCCATATAGAGCTTCGACTCTTATTGCTTTTGGTCTTTGAATGACTAGCTTTGGAAAAATCGTGGTGTGTAGCGATGGGTAGGACCTTTGAACCGATTTGCATTTGAACATTCCCATGCATATTCACTGTTTATTGAATTGCTAAGATCTATTGCAAACATTGATATTGATGGCTATGTACCGTACTGTGATTGTTTGAATGTTTGTATTATTATTGTTTGTTCTGTTAAGACTCACACTAAGCTTTTCAAGCTCATCCTTTTAGTTTACTTCTTACAGATAACCTCAAGGTTAGGATCAGACTTGGCATACGAAGGTCTCGTCTCAAATTTTAGTTAATAAAGTATTTTAATTTTACTTTATTTATTTCGGTTTTTATTTTGGGACTGTAAATTTTGTTAATATGGATTGTGGCATGGATTGTTTATATTTGGTTTCTACATGTATGGAATTTTGGATAAAAATTGAGAAAATTTAATAACTGAATTAATATGACTTAAAACATAGATTTTCTTACAAAAATTAAAGGCATCACTTTTTCTTTGCATAATAATGAAACAAAATTTGTAAAAGCATAACGATTTAAATCAATTGAGTTAAACGATAAGAATTTTTAATAAACTAGACTTAAATCATAGACGACCTAATTCTCTAATGTTTTTAATAAACCTAAGGCATCCACGTCAAGTTTCAAAAAAAGTAATCAAAATAGAGGATTTCAAATTGAACGGATTTACTTGGCCATTTTGGTGGCTAGCATTCAAAATTTGACCTTAATGTCTAGGTCGGGTTTGGAAGGTTACATTTGGTGGTATCAAAGCTTGGTTCATAAACTCGGCTTGAGGTTTTAAGTGAGTTTGCAAGCATAATTCTGAAAAGGGGTATTCTAGGAAAACCCATGCTACAATATTTTAAAAAAAAAGGTGTTGTTTTCAAAAATGAAATTCCAAGACTCTGATGCTGATCCTCATAGTACTCTTGAAATTATAGACAAACACTAGAGACGATATTGCTTAAAACTGTAGACATTAGAATTGAAAAATTTCAAGAAATAATTAGAGTTTGTATCTTTCTAAAATTGTAGATAAAACATAAGGTTGTAAAAATAATATGAATACCCGAGGTTTGCATACTTGAGGAGTGTAACGTCAAGTAGTTCAAGCTGAGTTATATGTTTCTCAAGGGCGTATGCCTGACCTTGAGATGACTGACACCATGGATGCACCAATCGCTGAAGGCAGAAATCAAGAGACTGGGATGATGTAGTGTCCCAAACAATGTTAGGAGTTTTAAAAAGGGGTTTTCAAGACTATGGTTGAGAAGACCAAGATAATGGAAGGGAGTAAGCGCTTGGAGCATGAGAAAAGGAAAAAAAGTACAAAATAAGAGGGGTTCTTGTCCTACTGGCTCGAGTCTGCGATCTTTGAAGTGAGTTAGAAGGAAAATCTTAGCAGAATGTTGTAGCAGCGAGTATTGGAAGTTCTATTAGATCAATGAGAATTCTAGTTTGTAGATATTGTAATAAGTTCCATTCGGGCGAGTCTTGGAAAAAGTCAAGTTCATGTTTGAGATGTGGGTCTACTAATACCGTCGTAGGGATTGTCCACGTCGTCCTCCTAGTTTGATGTAAGCTTCGACTCAAATTCAAAATCAGAGAGCTGGACAGCTACCCTTGAGGGGTATAGTTAGAATGGAGGCTAGATAGATAACATTGGTTTATACAGCTAGACGTCAAGAGGTTCAAGATGCATTTGATGTTGTTGTAAGTACTTTTACGACTCATTCTATTTTGTACCTTGCATTGACTGAGATTGGTTTTACCTAATTGGTTGTTGTTAGTAGTGTTTTTGTTTAACTGAGAATTTGGGGTAGAAGAAACTGTTAGTGAAGTTACTTTAGTTAGTCTTTTGGGACAGACCGTGGTAGTGAGTATGATTTTCAAGAGAAGTCCGTTGGAGGTTTAAGGAGAAGTATTGTCTAGATTGTACTAGAATAAAATTTGCACAGTAGAAGCATAGTGGTCGGTTTGAAAAGAGGGATAACAGATTTTGTGGCTAAGTGATTAGCGTGTTAGCAGGGAAATTTCAAGGATGAAATTTCTTTTTAAGAGGGGAGAGTTATCACATCTAAAAGATCGGGTTAGTAAAATCAAGTTTTTGAATCGAGAGTGGTCATGCCCCGATTTTTAAGGTTATCTTTGTGCATGTGTTAAAAAAATGAGTTACTGGTCTAATGGTTAAGTGTTACTGAAACTGTCCTTCAAACTAAGTTCGAATCTCTTCCCTTGCATCATTTTTATTTTGTGCAATTTTGCTTCAAACCCTAGAGTGTGTCATTCATGCCTATAGAAACCCTAGTATATATATATTTCTCTCTCTTCTATTTAGCCTTTTGCTCATTTGTTTTTCCTCTTTGCCATCCCACCCTCTCAATATATCTCTTTTCCTTAATTTTTCTCTCATTTCTTCTTTATTGTCCTGTCTTAACCTTAATTATTTTGCAACCTTGTGTTGCCTATTCTCTTTTCCTATACCATTGTTGTTGTTGTAACACCCTTTCCCGAATCCGTTGCCGGAATAGGGTTTAAAGGCATTACCGAACAATAGGATCATTTTACATCACATTTACAACACAAAGTCAATCATCATCAAACACATTCATATACAATAATAGTGTCCCTTAAACGGGTCATCAAGACCCTAAGCATGCTTATAAACTGACTCAGGACTAAACCGAAACACATATAAAATTTCATGAAAAATTGTAACTTTTCTTGAATTCAAGGGAGACATGCCCGTAGGGGTAGGCCGTGCCTCTCCCACTGCTACATGATACACCCGTGTGACCTCCCCGTGGTTACTTACTGCCAAAATCAACACGGCTAACAAGCACGCCCGTATGCTAAGGCCGTGTCCTATAAGGTCATATACTGCCATTTCTCGCACGACCTGTAGGCACGCCCGTGCCATGGCCGTGTGCAATTTATGCCACATTCTGCCAATTTACCCATGGTCTGAGGCACGCCCGTGTGCCCCAACCGTGTGACATTATAGACCATTTTGCAAAGTCAAAATGCCACCCATAAGGGTCCAACCTACAAGCCATACAACTTAAACATTTCATGCTCATATTGTCACCATAAACATACCAATATTGTCATTCCACTCATGCATTCAATTTCAACTCTATTTATACTAAATTCAATACCAATACTTATTCTATCACAAGCATAATTCATTCCCAAATCTCACTACTCCTACTAGCATTTATCAACTCAAAGTTACCACTCAATAGCAAATTTATCAATCTACAAATCATGCCAAAAGATGCATCATTTATATACCACATTCATTCATGTCAAACCTATCACATATCTAGCCATATCTCATGGCTACTTACAAATCTCAAACTTGATTCAATTTACTAGCCTATACATGCCATATTCTAGCTATATACATCTTTCCAAAAGTACCGAAATAGAATGCCGATAGTGTGATTGAGAAGCTGACGATCCTAGATCCGAGCTAGCTTTACTGACACTACAAGGCAGAGAAACAAATCACATAGTAAGCTTTCCAAAGCTTAGTAAGTTCGATCTACAATACAATTTTCATATCAAATTAAATCGATGTATAAATAAACAATCACTTAGATCTACTATCTCATATTTGTGCCTTCTCATCCATAGCCACAATGCTCATTTCCTCAATCAAAGCTTAATTTTACTCATCAACCACAAAGGTTCAATACGTACCTTAACCACACAAAGCTATTAAATCTCCAAACTATTCAATGCTCGATATTATTTGCAGATCATTCTTTAATTTAATCGCACACTCAGTGCCACATACTTATTCGACTCATAATTGTTAACACACACTTAGTGCTATGCTTTTAACCAACTCATCTCGGCATCGCACACACAGTGCCACAGCAATAATCCAAAGCTTTCATAACATCGCACACACAGTGTCACAGCAATAAACCGAAGCTTTCATCACATCGCACACACAGTGCCAATCATTTCTATCTCGATTTCATTTTCGCACACTTAGTGCCATGAAATTAAAATCATGCACATAGTAACTCACTTTCATATACATAAACATATCTCAAATATATGTATTATATCCAAACTTACCTCGGACGTCGAACTATCGATATGGTCGATTAATCGAGCACTTTATCTTTGCCTCGATCTCGATCTGAACCTCTCCTCTCTTGGTCTATACACATTCAAATTCAATCCATTCAATCATCAATTCATTCATTTTAATCCACACACACATATTTAGGGCATTTTACAAAATAGCCCTCACATTTTTACATTTTAACACTTTAGTCCCTATCTCACAAAATCATCAAATACTCAAAATTTCATTACACTATGCTTAGGCCAAATTCTCCTTAGTCTCATAGGAGTCCACACATTTCATTTATTTCATATTTTAGTCCTCCAATTTCTCAATTTTCACAATTTAGCTCAAATTACTCAATTTCACCAAAATTTCAAATACAAACTATGTTAACCCAACATTAAACTTGTATATTCCACCAACTATCATTACAAAGCTCATATATTCAATAATGGCCTATCTCAAAATCACCAACATTTTCTAAAATTTAAGCATGGGTTAACTAGAGCACAAAGCAACGATCACAAAAACGTAGAAATTATCAAAAACCGAGCATAAAGCACTTACTAATTGAAGCTTGAAGTGGCCGAATGTTTCAACACCTTAAACCCTTTATTTTCTTTCTTTTGCAAACGGTGGAAAAAGATGAACACACCCACTTGTTCATCATCTTTGTTTTATTATAACATATATATTATAATTATGCCATTTACTAATTTAACCTTCAAATAAATAAATAAAACATTTTAACATTAAGGTCATTCTAGTCCATTGCCACCCACTATCACTTGATATGGCCTAATTGCATCATAAGGTCTTCACTTTATAAAGACAATCACACTTAGGTACTTATAAATCAGCACATAGCTTTTACTATTTATGCAATTAAGTCCTTTCTCTTAATCCGACACTAAAACGATCAAATCGTCACAAAGACTATGTCACATATCATTCACATAGAAAATATCATTATAATATTTTTTTTACAATCTCGAATTTGTGGTCTTGAACCACTGTTCTGACTAGGGTCTAAACCGGGCTGTTACAACTCTCCCCCCTTAGGGATTTTCGTCCCCGAAAATCTTACCAGTGAATAGTTGTGGATGTTGCTATCTCATAATGTTCTCAAGCTCCCACGTAGCCTCTTCAATTCCGTGTTTGTGCCATAATACTTTCACTATGGAAATTTTCTTATTTCTCAACTCTCTGGTCTCTCGTGCCAAAATTCGGATAGGTTCTTCACTATATGACAAATCTGACTGAATCTCAACCTTAGTAGGTGTAATTACATGAGACGGGTCTGATCGATATCGTCGAAGCATTGACATATGAAATACATTATGGATCCTTTCCAACTCTGATGGCAATCTCAATCTATAAGCAACCGGCCCAACTCGTTCAATAATCTCATACGGTCCAATGAATCTCGGACTTAGCTTGCCCTATCGGCCAAATTGAAGTATTTTCTTCCACGATGACACTTTCAAAAACACTTTATCACCAACCTCAAATTCAATATCCTTTCGTTTCAAATCTGCATAAGACTTTTGACAATCTGAGGCTGCTTTCAAACTGTCACGAATTACTTTCACTTTCTGCTTAGTCTCTTTTATAAGATTAACCCCGTGAACCTTATTCTCACTTAGTTTGGTCCAATACAATGGAGTTCGACACTTTCGACCATACAGAGCCTCATATGGTGCCATTTTGATACTAGACTGAAAACTATTGTTATACGCAAACTCAATCAACGATAAATGCCTTTCCCACGTGTTTTCAAATTCAAGTATTCAACATCTCAGCATGTCTTCAAGAATATGAATAATTCGTTCATATTGACCATCCGTTTGTGGATGACAAGCAGTACTGAAAAACAATTTTGTGCCCAAGGCATCTTGTAATTTCTTCCAAAATCGCGAGGTAAATCTCGGATCTCTATCAGACACAATAGATAGTGGTACTCCGTGTAATCTCACAATTTCATTGATATACAGTTCAGCCAACTTATCTAAAGAATAATCGATTCTCACTGGAATAAAATGAGTTGATTTTGTCAATCTATCAACTATCACCCAGATCGCATCTTTCTTGCTCAAAGATAAGGGCAAACCCGACACAAAGTCCATCGTAATCCTCTCCCATTTCCACTCAGGAATCATAATCGGTTGCAATAAACCGGATGAAACTTGATGTTCAGCTTTAACTTGCTGACAAACTAAACATTTCGACACAAAGTCAGAAATATCTCTCTTCATACCATGCCACCAATAGAACTGTTTCAAATCATTATACATTTTCGTACTCCCCGGATGTACAGTCAAATGGCTATTGTGAGCTTCAGTCAAAATAATTTGAATTAATTCTGAATTTCTCGGAACTCAAATCCGATCTCTAAATCTCAAACAATCATTATTATCAACTCGAAATTCTGATACGGCATCAGAATCACGCTAAACTCTTTTTGCTAACAACTCATTATCAATATTCTGAGCATCACAAATCTGCTGTACAAACATCATCTTTACTTTCAAATTAGCTACAACCGCATCATCATCACACAGATCTATCTGATTACTCATAGCTCGCAAGGCATATAATGATTTTTGACTCAAAGCATCAGCTACAACATTAGCTTTACCCGGGTAGTAATCTATCACAAGTTTGTAGTCTTTCAACAGTTCTAACCATCTTCTATCGCAAGTTCAAATCTTTCTGAGTCATCAAATACTTTAAACTCTTATGATCAGTATATATGTGACATTTTTCACCAAATAAATAGTGACGCCAAATCTTCAATGCGAATACAATCGCAGCCAATTAAAGATCATGCGTTGGATAATTCTTTTCATGCAGTTTTAACTATCTCGAAGCATAAGCGATGACTTTTCCTTCTTGCATCAGCACACAGCCCAAACCATTTAACGATGCATCACTATAGACTATAAACTCTTTGCCCGATTCAGGTTGAACTAACACTGGTGCTTCTGTCAGCAACACTTTCAACTGCTCAAAACTCTGATGACACTTTTCTGACCACTCAAATTTAACATCTTTCTGTAACAACTTTGTCAATGGATTCGCAATCATCAAGAAGCCTTTCATAAATCGTCTATAATATCCCGCTAGTCCCAGAAAACTATGGACTTCGGACACATTTCTCGGAGGCTTCCAATCTAAAATAGTAGAGATTTTATGCGAATCGACTCGTATCCCAGCAGCAGATACAATATGTCCCAGAAAACTGACCTCAGGCAACCAAAATTCACACTTGCTAAACTTTGCATACAACTGCTTCTCACGCAGAATTTGTAGCACGATTCTCAAATACTTGGCATGCTGCGTCTCATCACATGAATGGATCAAAATATCATCAATGAACACCACCACGAAGCGATCTGAATACGGTTTAAATATCTGATTCATCAAGTCCATAAATACTGCAAGGGCATTTGTTAGTCCAAAAGCATCACTAAGAATTTGTAATGTCCATACCTCATTCTGAAGGCAGTTTTTGGCACATCTGATTCTTTAACTCTCAACTGTTAGTAACCCGATCTCAGATCTATCTTAGAAAACACTGTAGCTCTTCTTAGCTGATCAAACAAATCATCGATCCAAGGTAACGGATATTTGTTCTTTATTATCACTTTGTTCAACTGACGGTAGTCGATACACATTCTCATCGTGCCATCTTTCTTTTTCACAAATAATACAGGAGCTCCCCAGGGTGAAAAACTCGGTCGTGCAAATCCTCTGTCGGTCAATTCTTACAACTGAGATTTCAACTTTTCAATTCTGTTGGTGCCATTCTGTATGGAGCTATCGAAATAGGAGCAGTTCCTGGCATTAACTCAATACCAAATTCGACTTCTCTAATCGGAGGTAATCCCAGTAACTCTTCTGGAAATACATCTGGAAATTCACATATCACAGGCACAGATTTAATTTTCTTTTTCGACACTTTGTATCAATCACGTATGCCAAATAATCTTCACAACCTTTTTTCACATTGTTCATAGCTCTCATCACCGTTACAACAGCTGGAAATCCTTTCATATCACTAGACTCAAATCAAACTATCTCACCATTCTGACTATTCAATTCAACATTCTTTCTCTTACAATTCACAATGGCATTATGCAAAGTAAGCCAGTCCATTCCCAGAATTATGTCAAATTCATCAAATGGTAGCAACATCAAATTGACCGGGAAACATAAATCACGAAACATCAACGGGCAATTCTTGCACACCTTATTCACCAAAACACACTTGCTTAAGGGGTTCGATACTCTAATCACAAATTCAGTAGACTCAACAGGTAGAGTCTTATTCAATACTAAATTCATACACACATAGGAATGAGTTGATCTAGGATCTATCAATGCAATGACATCAGTATCAAATAAAGTGAAAGTAGCAGTGATCATGTCTGGAGATGATGCTTCCTCTCGTGCACGTATATCATAGGCTTGGGCAGGTGCTCTTGCTTCTGACCTCACAGCTGTATCAGTTTTTCCTCTCTGGCTTTCGCTCATATTTCTGATGTTTCTAGGTGGTCTACCCCTTGTTGTCACATTACTCGGTCTTTCATTCTGAACATTTTCTTCTTCGACCATCTTTGGGCAATCTCGGATAAAATGATCTCGGGATCCACACTTATAGCATGTTCTATTGGTATACTTGCCCCAGCACTCTCCCACATGTCGTCTCCCATATTGTCTACATTTGGGCTTGTTACTCTTAACACTGCCAATACTTGTTTCATTCGAAGCTTGAATTCGTAAACTAGTACTTTATCTCGAACAATCTTTATTTGAATGTCCAAACGAGGCATTTGAATGATTGATTGCATCTTTATATCTCTTTGCTGAAGATTCAGAGAACTTATTCATCGATCTCTTTCTTTCATCACGAGCCTCAGAATCAGCTTTCTTCTTTTCTTTACCGAGCTCCTCAGCTTTGCATGCTCTTTAGACTAATACAACAAATTCATTTATATCCAGTATTCCAACCAACAACTTAATGCCTTCATTCAATCCCTTTATAAAACGTTTACACATAGCAGCTTCAGTAGAAACACACTCTCTAGCATATTGACTCAATCGTACAAATTCTCGCTCATACTCGGTAACAGGCAAACGACCTTGTTTCAGCTCTAAAAACTCCTTACATTTCTGATCAATAAAACGTTGACTGATATACTTCTTTCTAAACTTAGATTGAAAGAAATCCCAAGTTATTCTCTCTCTCGAAACTACAGATATCAACGTTTTCCACCAATTGTAAGCCGTGTCTCTCAACTAGGAAACTGCACACTTAATGCACTCTTCAGGGTTCAGCGATATCTCATCAAATACTCGATTGTATTTTCAAGCCAAAACTCGCTCGCTTCAAAGATCGCCATCACCGCGCCCCCTAAACTCTTCGGCCCCATATTTGTGAATCTTATCTACAGGTGGTTTATTTAATCTGTTCGGATCTACAACTTGTGGCACAATAGGTACTTACGGGGGTGGAGGTTGTGGAGCAGTCGGATTTGTTCTAACAAATTCTAAAAACCATTCACTCATCATACGGAAGAAGGCTTGCTTAGCCTCACCTCCCTCACCACTATCATTTGGCCTAGATGTGGCCGGCGCTGTCCCTTGAGTGGAACAGGCGCATTACTCTCTACGTCGTCAGCAACTGCTCGATCGGGATCCATTAATATATTAAAACACATTTCAACTGCCAGGTTTCATCACACTATTGCAATTTCACAATATGGCATGTATAGCTAGACTCACATACGATACGTTAGTCCGAGAATCGACTAAATCGTAGCTCTGATACCAATAAAATGTAACACCCCTATCCCGAATCCGTCACCAAAATAAGGTTTAGAGACATTACCGAACAATAGGATCATTTTACATCACATTTACGACACAAAGTCAATCATCATCAAAGACATTCATATACAATCATAGTGTCCCTTAAACGAGTCATCAAGACCCTAAGCATGCTTATAAACTGAGTCGGACTAAATCGAAACACATAAAATTTCATAAAAAATTGTAACTTTTCTTGAATATAAGGGAGACACGCCCGTGGGGGTAGGCCGTGCCTCTCCCACGACTACATGATACACTCGTGTGACCTCCCTGTGGTTACTTACTGCCAAAATCAACACGGCTAACGAGCACGCTCGTGTTCTAAGGCCGTGTCCTATAAGCTCATATACTGTCATTTCTTGCACGACCTGTAGGCACGCCTGTCCATGGCCGTGTGTAATTTATGCCACATTTTACCCACGGTCTGAGGCACGCCCATGTGCCCCAACCGTGTGACATTATAGGCCATTTTGCAAAGTCAAAATGCCACCCATAAGGGTCCAACCTACAAGCCATACAACTTAAACATTTCATGCTCATATTATCACCATAAACATACCAATATTGTCATTCCACTCATGCATTCAATTTCAACTCTATTTATACTAAATTCAATACCAAGACTTATTCTATCACAAGCATAATTCATTCCCAAATCTCACTACTCCTACTAGCATTTATCAACACAAAGCTACCACTCAATAGTAAATTTATCAATCTACAAATCATGCCAAAAGATGCATCATTTATATACCACATTCATTCATGTCAAACCTATCACATATCTAGCCACATCTCATGGCTACTTACAAATCTCAAACTTGATTCAATTTACTAGCCTATACATGCCATATTTTAGCTATATACATCTCTTCAAAAGTACCAAAATAGAATACCGATAGTGTGATTGAGAAGCTGACGATCCCAGATCCGAGCTAGCTTTACTGACACTGCAAGGCAGAGAAACAAATCACATAGTAAGCTTTCCAAAGCTTAGTAAGTTCGATCTACAATACAATTTTCATATCAAATTAAATCGATGTATAAATAAACAATCACTTAGATCTACTATCTCATATTCGTGCATTCTCATCCATAGCCACAATGCTCATTTCCTCAATCAAAGCTTAATTTTACTCATCAACCACAAAGGTTCAATACGTACCTTAACCACACAAAGCTATTAAATCTCTAAACTATTTAATGCTTGATATTATTTACCGATTATTCTTTAATTTAATCGCACGCTCAGTGCCACATACTTATCCGACTCATAATTGTTAACGCACACTCCAACTCATCTTGGTATCGCACACACAGTGCCACAGTAATAATTCAAAACTTTCATAACATCGCACACACACGAGGTCACAAAGAATAAACCAAGCTTTCATCACATCGCACACATAGTGCCAATCATTTCTATCTCGATTTCATTTTCGCACACTTAGTGCCATCAAATTAAAATCATGCACATAGTAACTCACTTTCATATACATAAACATATCTCAAATACATGTATTATATCCAAACTTACCTCGGATACGGTCGATTAATCGAGCACTTTATCTTTGCCTCGATCTCGATCCAAACCTCTCCTCTCTTGGTCTATACACATTCAAATTCAATCCATTCAATCATCAATTCATTCATTTTAATCCACACACACATATTTAGGGCATTTTACAAAATAGCCCTCATATTTTCATATTTCGACACTTTAGTCCCTATCTCACAAAATCATCAATTACTCAAAATTTCATTACACTATGCTTAGGCCGAATTCTCCTTAGTCTCATAGGAGTCCACACATTTCATTTATTTCACATTTTAGTCCTCCAATTTCTCAATTTTCACAATTTAGCTCAAATTACTCAATTTCACCAAAATTTCAAATACAAACTATGTTAACCCAACATTAAACTTTTATATTCCACCAACTATCATCACAAAGCTCATATATTCAACAATGGCCTATCTCAAAATCACCAACATTTTCTAAAATTTAAGCATGGGTTAACTAGAGCACAAAGCAACGATCACAAAAATATAAAAATTATCAAAAACCGAGCATAAAGCACTTACTAATTGAAGCTTGAAGTGCCCGAATGTTTCAACACCTTAAACCCTTTATTTTCTTTCTTTTGCAAACGGTGGAAGAAGATGAACACACTTACTTGTTCATCATCTTTGTTTTATTATAACATATATATTATAATTATGCCATTTACTAATTTAACCTTCAAATAAATAAATAAAACATTTTAACATTAAGGTCATTCTAGTCCATTGCCACCCACTATCACTTAATATGGCCTAATTGCATCATAAGGTCTTCACTTTATAAAGACAATCACACTTAGGTACTTATAAATCAGCACATAGCTTTTACTATTTATGCAATTAAGTCCTTTCTCTTAATCCGACCCTAAAACGATCAAATCATCACACAGACTATGTCACATATCATTCACACAAAAAATATCATTATAATATTTTTTTTACGATCTCAAATTTGTGGTCTCGAACCACTGTTTCGACTAGGGTCTAAATCGAGCTGTTATAGTTGTTGTCCCTCTATTGCCATCTATTTCTTCTCCATTACTATCGTCCTAGTGATCAAACATCACCCTTACTATCGTCGCCCTTTTGCTTATTTTCTTCTACTCTCTTTGTTTTTTTGTTAGCACATATCTAAATTGAAAAGTGTAAGTTATCTAGATTTGATCTAATCTTGTTCTTTTTCTTTCTTTTTCCTATGATGGCCAAATTTTTTGAGTGCTAACTTTGTGAATTTTCTTTGTTAAAGGTCCAAATTTGAACTCCTTAGATCTCCAATGAAGTTTGGGGTCATTTGCATCTTCGTTTGATCGCTAAAAGAGTAAGTGATCTTGGAAATTTGGATCTAAAATTTCAATTTGTTTCTTGATTTTGTTGAACCCTATATGATCGTTAAATGTTGGTTTTAATCGTGTTTTGGGTGTGTTATGTATAAATCTAATCGGGACCTGTCTAGGTCTAAATATATGAGCTTTAGGTTCATGATAGTGCTTCGGTTTCACATTAATCAAGTGTCGGTCTTACCTTTGGGTGTTTTGGTGATTATTGAATTATGTGATGCGTATGTTGGTCAATTGTACATGCTGATTTTGTGCATGGTAAAATGACTTTGCGTTGGATAAGGGATTGTCGATTATGGTAAGTGCTAAAAGGTGATGGTCGTGTAGCAGCCTATTTTTGGTCAAATCAAAATAGTGATTTTGGGACTACAAATCTGAATTCAAAATATTTATTTTATTATTATTTTAAAGTTTACAGCATGATAGCATGTATGTGTGAAAATTTTGTGAAGAAATTTTATCGTTTAAATGGTTAATTTGATAAAAAGACTAAATCGCGTAAAGTGTAATAGTGGAGTTCCATTAGCTAAAGGTATTCAATAGCTATGGAATATTAATTTAGAGGTCCTTATGTTGTAGTTTGACCATTTGACACATGAGTGGACATATTTGGACATTAAATGGATGATTTAAATGGTTTATAATTAAGGTTAAATTTGTAATTATTTAATAATGTCATAATAATTAAAACAAAAATTATAATTTTGGTGTCATCTTTATCCTATAGCCAAAAATAAGAGGAAAGAAGAAGCCATGGATGCTATTTTAGGTTTCGGCAATTGCATGAGTAATTAGTAAGTGATTTTGACTTGGTTTTTAATGATATCTATGTTTTTGTGACCGTTGCTTCGTATCTAGCTAGCTCGTACCCTAGATTTTGAAACTGTTAAAGACTTATCATGTTGCCATTGTTGAATGGTTGAGTAATTTGAAGATTTATGATAGATTTGGAAGATTTAATGTTAGATTAATAGCTTTTGTAAAGTGATTTTTGATAAAAATGTCAAAAAGGGATTAAATTGAGAAAATGTGAAATGTGGTGGTTAAAAGTATGAATAAATTAAAAATATGGGCTACTAGTAACATGTTTTAAATTCGAATAAGCATGGGTTTTTACTAAATTGTATGAATTTGCAATTTTATATGATAAAGACTAAATTGTAAAAATGTGAAAGTTTAGAGGTAAATGTGTAAAATAGCCCTAATGTGTGTTTTGGATTGAATTGAATAAATAGAAGAATAAATAATTTGATTTTTATTACTTATAGATCAAGAAAAGAGGAATTCGGACTTAGATCGGGGAAAAAATAAAGTAATTGAGTCTGTCCGTTTTGTCATATCCGTACACGAGGTAAGTTCGTATAATTGAACTTAAATGTGTATCTATTTAATTGATGGATGAAACTGAGATAGTATTTATAATATTAGTTAAATTTGGATACATTAAATTAAATGTACGATTTAAGTAAGGCGAGACACCAAATAAGACCATAGTTGGGCTATGGCAATCGGATAATAAGACCATAACCAGGTTATAGCATGTGAATGTAAGACTATGACAGGGCCTTGGCAATGTATGTGTAAGTCCATAGTTGGACTATGGCATCAAAAATTGACGTACTCATCCCATAAGCATTTATAAACTCGAAGAGATTTGATAAGTGAACTGGTAAGAATAGATATGTATTAGTACATGTATGTACGGAAAACTATTCGAATAGCGAGCTAATGGAAGTTTAGAATTTTATGTTAACTTAGTGATTGATGTCTTTAATTCAATTTATTTCATCCATTTAGAAATGTTAATGAATGATGAAATTATTTCATATTTACATACGAACTTACTAAGCTTTATAGCTTACTTTGTTTATTTTCTTCTATATTTTATAGTAAATCGAAGCTAGCTCGGAATCGATGATCGTCAGAGACTTCATCACACTATCGGACATCTATTTTGGTACTGCTGAAGTGTTTATATATGGTCTATGACATGTATAGGCTTGAGTCATTTCGGTATGTTTGATGAACATGTATTTAGGCCATTTGAATTGGCTTGTGATGGTGAATTTGATGTTGTTTATAAATGTGCAAATGGTATTATTTTGAGTTAGGTAATTAACCTATAATGAGTGATTGAGGTTAAATGGATATTGCATGTTTTGAATGGTTTAGTAAATTGAATTGTATATGTGAATTAGGTACATAGTTAGATGGCAAATTGTGGTATACTTGTGATTTATATGGTTGGTAATGAATTGGTATGAATTGAATATTGGTTGATGGAATTTAGTTGCTTATTGTATCTTGAATTGTTACCATTTGAGCTTGTTTAGGTATGTGCAAATTTGGGTGGCAAATTGGATTGGTAAATAGCCTATTTTTGTCCAGACGGGCAGAGACACGGGTGTGTGTCTCAGCTTTGTGTGACTGATGTGGTCTAAAAGTAACTACGATCACAATAAAGGCAAGCGCACATATCGTTCAATAGTATAGTTATGGTAAGACCGGTAATATCGTATCCACAAGGACCAAGAGTACTAGTAATTACTATCTTTTTATTATCTAGCCTAATAATTGAAGTGATTTTTTAAAAACTAAAACTAACTAAACACGACAATTAAAGAATTAGGAAAATACTTTTAGACAACTTATATGAGATAGGCAATACCTAAGGAAGAATGCACCTAGACTTCACTTATTACTTTTGATTCATATGATTTGTTCACTTGACTTAATCCGTAGAAATCCCTGATTTATGTTAATATCTTTTTCAAGACTAAAAAAAACTAACTCTAGGTTGATTAATTGAAATTTCTTTCTAATTAAAACCCCTATTGTCACATTAACTCGATCTATGGATTCCTTTATTAGATTTGACTCTAATCTAGTAGACTTTCGTCACCATATTTCTAGGGTTGCAATCAACTCCGCTTAATTGTGTTGATCTACTCTTAAACAGGGACTTTTGCTCCACTGAATAAGCACATTCGACTTGAATCAATAACCTGAATTATCAAAATAAGAATAAGAACTCACAATTAAGAATGAGAACAAATATTTATCTTATAAATCAAATAATAATAAAATCTGTCATAGGTTTCATCCCTTTAAGTATCTAAAGGATTTAGTTCATACTGATAGAAGAAAACATCTTAAAATTAGGAAAACATCAAAACATAAGAAAACCCAAAAACTTCTAAAGAACTTGATGGGAGATCTTTAGTCTTGATGGAGATCTTTCTCTTAAGCTGCTTTCGATGGCTGTCTTCGAGTATTTTCTACCTCCTATTCGGTGCTCCCTTTTAGGTTGCCCCCTAGGGTGTTTATATAGGCTTTGGAACACCTCTCTTAGCCCACAAGTAGTCTATTCTGAATAGAATTAAACTTTGTTACTGTAGGGACACGCCCATGTGACACGCTCATATTCGATTCCTTAGACCGCGCTCAATTCTGCTCACCACACACGACCATTTAGTCTGCTCGTGTATGTTGATCCAGGCCGTGTTTGATCCTGATCAGATCACACGGCCGTGTTTGGTAGCCCAGGCCCTGTTGATTCCTAAGGTAGGCCCATTTTGTCCCATTTTGGCCCGTTTCTCGTTCTTTTCGACTTCCTAAGCTCTCCTGAGTGTAAAACATGAAATTAAGGGATTAAGAGCATCGAATTCATCAAATCTAATGAGAATTCATCCAAAAATAAGCCAAGCATTAGTTTAAAATATGTAGAAATTGAGGTTTATCAAATATCCCCACATATAAGCCTTTGCTTGTCCTCAAGCAAATCCTCAACTCACAATTAAATTTAAGCTTCTTCAAATCATAATTCTCATCAATAATGTCTCGTCATAATTCATAGATAATTCATACATGGATAATTTAACTAAAAGAGTCCTAAAGATTCAAACAATCTAAGTCATTATTTTTATAGCAAAAAACATAGGTGTTTCCCCTTACCTAAATAATTACCTCTGATTCAAAATCGACAAGGATTGACATCTTCGCTAAGGATTCACTCAAATCACTCAAAATGTTTTAAGGTTCAAGATAAAGAACTCAAAAGTCAAGCATGAAGAGTTATTACCACAGGCTTGCATGAAAATCAAATCTCTACCACTATAAAATGAGATGATACACAAATCAAAAGGTTTTTTAAAAGGGTTGTAATAAGGCTTGGGTTAAAGGTGTGGATAAAGGCTGAATTAAGGGTTAAAATCGAGATTGAATTGTCAAATTACCTAACTAGAATAATAGACTAATACTGAATAATTACATCAATTGAGAACTTATCACTAATAACACAAGCATCTTCTCAAAATATGAAATTAACTGCTTAAACTCAAATAACATAGAACTAATAATGAATTTTTTTTAATAATAAGAACAAGTACATGATATAAGTTGAATTTAACCTCTGAAATAAAGAAAATAGATAGGCAACTGATCAAATCAAATCTCAACAAAAGGGGAGTCAATAAAGTAGGGGAAGTAAGAATTTGGTTTTGGGTTAATGCTAATGGGTGAGTCAAGAAATGATTTATTAGTCTCAAAAAGGGTTCACTAGGGGTTAATTATGAATGTGGGCTTTTTTGGTGGAATAAGTGGGTTAAATCCTAGGTGCCTTTATCTTTTTAGTATATCAAATCAAAAAGTGTTGTCTCGACATGCATAATCGAAGGAAGCTTTAGAATAACAAATCAATATTGACACACTCATAATCAATAAAGTGAGCAAGAAAAGTATATGATCTAAAGGCTCAAAATCTCACAAAAAATTATGGTTTTTGATGTCAACCTTGCAAATTTCAAACTTCAAAGTAATATTTAAATTTAGGGAAACAACCTAACCAAATTTTTTATTCTAAAAGTAGACTTATCATGCTTGATTCTCTAATATCTTAAAGTTTAAACCATCAATGCATAATTATCTATGACTTACTCCAAAACATATCAACAAAAATCATAAATCAATAGAAGTTTCATTCTAATAGTAATATGAGAAAGTTACTTAAGAATAAGGCATAATTCAGTATTGTTGACAACTCCCCACACTTAAGATGTACATTGTCCTCAATGTACAAAGATAGAAAATGACAATATAATAAGAAAATCATAATATAGGGAGAGAAGTGAAACTCCCTGAATTTTGGATGGAGTCAAAGAAAAGAAATGGTGTAAAGTTGGGCAGGGGTGGTGGATAATCCGGTGGTGGTGTGGTCATTCCTTAACAGCCCCTTTGAACCTAAATTAAAGAAATAAAAATATACTAATATAGATTAAGGACAAGAAAGATAAAGGGAAAGACTTTAAAAATGAAAATAAAATAAAAAGAAAAAAATAAATGGACTCAAAGGTCCTTGTCTTGTCGAGTGAATAAAGCGGCCTAACATGAACTTATGTAGAGTCATCGCGCACGGGAAATCGTGCTAGGATCCTTTCACTTTTTTGACATGAGGATGGTGGTCATGGTTTTGCCTCTAGTATTATTCATTGTGTATGGTGGCAAGATTGGTGGTGTAAAGAAAGAATGAGGGAAATGAGGAAAGGAAAATGAAGGGAGAATGGAAAAAGAAAAGGGGGTAGTAGGTAGGATTTGGGTGAAGAAGAATTGGGGAAGAAGGTGAGAAGAAGGGGGTTTAAATAGAAATCAGGGCATCTAGTTGCTGCCCACGCCCGTGTACCCTAGGCGTGTTAAGTCACACGGCCGTATCGCACGGTCGTGTGGTGTCTCGTTCGTTTCTACCATGCCTGTGTAGAGGTTCCCATGCCTATGTTGCGTAATCAGTGTCGGACACGGCCTAAAAGCACGAGCGTGTCCAACGCCCGTGTGATTCTTTCAGTTTTAACCACGGCCTTTGAGCATGGGCGTGTCGCACGCCCGTGTTATTTACTCAGTATCTACCACGGCTGCATTGCACGGTCATGGCCCTTTTATCGCAACCTATCTTTTCGAGTCAATTTTGACCACGGCCGTATCGCACGACCGTGGTTTTTTATTGTAGCCCGTGTTGGGGAAAGGTTTTTCTTCTTTGGCCTACATGGTCTCTGCCACGCCGATGTGCCTATTTGTGGTGTCCATATGGCCACGGCCACGCTTGTGCGCAAGGCCGTGTGGTAGGGAAACCTACGCTTTATTAATTTGGTTAGTTTTTAGTTAGCTGCTAAAAGTCAAAAAATAATGACATTAGTGAAGTTAGTGCTCGGGTTGCCTCCCGAGAAGCGCTAGTTTAAAGTCTTAAGCTAGACTGACCTTTCATTCGCATAATCATGGTGGTTTGATGAGTTGAGACTCCTCATTCTTGCTATCAATTGTATTAAAATAAGGTTTTAGACGAGTATGATTTACCTTGAAGGTGGCAAATTGAGAGTGAGTTACCTCGACTATACCTTATAGGAAAGTATTAAGTACCGTGAAAGGAGTTATTCCATTAGGTTCAGAAGTGGCAACACGAGGATCTATATTATCCACTAGAACTCAATCTCCAACCTTGAAGTCATTTGCTTCATCTTTAAGTCCGTTATGGAGTTGCCTCGGTTCTGCTTCGTGTGTTCTTGGTTTCTCCTTGACATGTGTCCTCCACTCGTCTAGGTCATCGATCTGAAGCCTTCGCTCCTCATGAGTTATTTCTTTGTTGGCACGAGGTCTAGGGTATGGCTTAGTTGTGTAATTTCGTGGTGCTTACTGAAAAGAGGGTTGAACCAAATGGTTATTAATAGAATTTATGTTCTCACCTTTATTACTCGATGTCCTAGCTGAGTCAAGAGCATGGAGAGTGATCGTTTCGTCACCTACACGAAGCATGAGTTCACCTGTACCAACATCAATTCTAGTTTTAGCAGTTGTTAAGAAGGGTCTTCCTAAAATTAAAGGAACATTATTGTCCTCATCCATGTATAAAGTAACAAAGTCTACTGGGAATATGAATTTATCAATTTTTACTAGTACATCTTCAATTATACCTCTAGGAACTCTGATAGTTTTATCAGCCAATTGAATGCTCATCCTAGGTTGTTTGGGTTTCCCGAGACCTAGCTATTTAAACATTTTATAAGGCATAACATTGATGCTTGCCCCTAAATCTGCTAAAGTATTATCAACAAATAAACTACCAAT
This sequence comes from Gossypium rotundifolium, assembly GCA_025506655.1. NCBI lineage: Eukaryota > Viridiplantae > Streptophyta > Magnoliopsida > Malvales > Malvaceae > Gossypium > Gossypium rotundifolium. The sequence goes on from CP106728.1 coordinate 25,656,703, forward strand.
TAAGCAAGGAATCGTAAAACTCCCTGGATCTTTTAACTTTTACGGTAATCTATTTTGTAAGATTGCCGAGCACACTGCATTTAACTCCACATGAGACGCCTCATCTAACTTCCGTTTGTTTGTCAAAAGTTCTTTTAATTTTTTTTTTGAATTGGGCATTTGTGAAAGAGCTTCAATAAATGGTAAGTTAATATGTAATTTTTTTAAGAGTTTAAGAAATTTATCAAATTGTTCATCAGTGCAGTCTTTGTTTATCGCATTAGGATATGGCACACGAGGTTGGTATTCTGTACTTACCAGTTTTGGTTTATCATGGCTTATCTCAACCTTACCTTCCTCTACCACATTCTCTTGCCTCAATTTTGGTTCATCTAACCCTTCAATATCATGAGCAGTAATGGCTTGAAGTTGCTCATTTGGGTTAGTTTTAGTGTTGTTTGGTAAGCTACCTTGTAGCTGCTCAAATATGATCTTAGCAAGTTGTCCTCATTGGTTCTCGAGCCCTTAAATCGATGCTTGCTGATTTTTGAGTGCTATTTCGGTGTTTTGGAAATTGGTTTTGACACCATGATAAATTTTGTTAGCATCTCCTCAAGGTTTGACTTTTTCTCTTGTGGGTAGGGCTGCTGTTGAAAGCCTGAAGAGGGTTGTTGTCTCTGATTTCCTTGGCCACCCCATGAGAAATTTGGGTGATTCCTCCAACCTGGATTGTAAGTGTTACTATAAAGGTTCTTTTGAGGTCTAGAATTATTACCTATATAGTTCATCTATTCGTTTTCTATGCCAGGGTTGTAGGGTGGGTATCTGTATTGTTCATTCCTCCTCCATTCGTATTGCACTACATCACTGGATGTACCTGCGAAGAACCACACAAACCATCAATCTTTTATTTAATAGTTCTATCGAGTTTGATAGCATGGTCACTGTGTTGAGGTTGAAAACATTGGCAGCTTTTTTTGGCTTTATCCTCATAACTTGCTTCTAATAGTTATTCAGTGCCAACTCCTCTATGAACTCATAAGCCACTTCAGGGTCTTGCTATTTAGGGTTCCATCGGTGGCTGAATCAATCAACTGCCTAGTTGAGGGTTTACACCATTGTAAAAGGTTTGAACCTGTAGCCACAAAGGTAACCCATGGTGAGGGCATCTTCTCAGTAGATCCTTGTATCTTTCCCATGCATTGTAAAGTGTTTCTAAATCTATTTGCACAAAAGAAGAGATATCATTCCTCAACTTAGCCGTTTTAGCCGGCGAAAAGTATTTAAGTAAAAAATTTTTGGTCATTTGTTCCCATGTAGTGATTGATCCTCGTGGTAACGAGTTCAACCACTGTTTGGCTTTATTCCTCAATGAGAAGGGAAACAACCGAAGACGAATGGCATCGTCAGAAATGCCATTTATTTTGAAAGTGTCATAGAATTTCAGAAAATTTGCCAAGTGATTGTTTGGATCCTCATCCTGCAAACCATCAAACTGAACAAATTGCTGAATCATCTAAATAGTGTTAGGTTTCAGTTCAAAATTATTTGCAGCAACAGCAGGTCTAACAATACTTGATTCAGTTCCTGTTAAATTAAGTTTAGCATAATCATACATAGTACGAGGAATAGGATTTTGATTCACTGGGTTTGCAGCCACCATAGGGGGTAGCAGATTATTGTCAGCCATCTCTTCGGTAGTATTGGTTTCATCTTCTTTCTCTTCAGTTTCTGCGAGCGGTACGTTCTATATCACTATCATAAAGTAATGGTCCTGATGGTTTCTTCTAGTCATAAACTAGAGTTACTAGCGAGAAGCAAATAAAAGGAAAAATTAGTAAAGAAAATAAAAATAAAAAAATGGCTAAAGTAATAAAAATTTAGTGTTCGTAATATATTAGTCCCCGGCAACGGCGCCAAAAACTTGATGTGGTCTAAAACTAACTACGATCACAATAAAGGCAAACGCGCCTATCATTCAATAGTATAGTTGTGGTAAGATCGGTAATATCGTATCCACAAGGACCAAGAGTACTAGTAATTACTATCTGTTTATTATCTAGCCTAAGAATTGAAGTGATTTATTTTAAACTAAAACTAATTAAACATGACAACGAAAGAATTAGGAAAATACTTTTAGACAACTTATATGAGATAGGCAATACCTAAGGAAGAATCTACATAGACTTCACTTATTACTTTTGATTCATATGATTTATTCACTTGACTTAATTTGTAGAAATCCGTGATTTATGTTAATATCTTTTTCAAGACTAAAAACAACTAACTCCAGGTTAATTAATTGAAATTTCTTTCTAATTAAAACCCCGATTGCCGCATTAACTCGATCTATGGATTCCCTTATTAGATTTGACTCTAATCCGATAAATTTTTGTCGCCCTATTTTGAAGGCTGCAATCAACTTCGCTTAATTGTGTTGATCTACTCTTAAACAGGGACTTTTGCTCGACTGAATAAGCACATTCGACTTGAATCAATAACTTGAATTATCAAAACAAGAATAAGAACTCACAATTAAGAATAAGAACAAGTATTTATCTTATAAATCAAATAATAATAAAATCCATCATAGGTTTCATCCCCTTAAGTATCTAAGGGATTTAGTTCATACTGATAGAAGAAAACATCTTAAAATTAGGAAAACAACAAAACATAAGAAAACCCAAAAACTTCTAAAGAACTTGATGGGAGATCTTCAGTCTTGATCGAGATCCTTCTCCTAAGCTACTTCCGATGGCTGTCTTCGAGTATTTTCTGCCTCCTATTTGGCGCTCCCTTTTAGGTTGCCCCCTAGGGTGTTAATATAGGCTTTGGAACACCTCTCTTAGCCTACAAGTAGTCTATTCCGAATAAAATTAAACTTTGTTACGGCAGGGACATGCCCGTGCTTCATTCCTTAGACCGTGCTCAATTCTACTCTCCACACAAGGCCGTGTGGTCTGCCCGTGTACGTTGATCCAGGCTGTGTTTGATCATGCTTGCATCACACAGTTGTGTTTGGTAGCCCAGGCCATGTTGATTCCTAAGGTAGGCCCATTTTGTCCCGTTTTGGCCCGTTTCTCATTCTTTTCAACTTTTAAGCTCTCCTGAGTGTAAAACATGAAATTAAGGAATTAGGAGCATCAAATTCATCAAATCTAATGAGAATTCATCCAAAAATAAACTAAGCATGGGGTTAAAATATGTATAAATTGAGTTTATCATTGACACACGGTCATGTTACACAGCTGTGTGTCCCTCGATGTTGAAATTGAAATGAAGTCAGTATGCTCCACACGGCCGTGTGATTAGCCGTGTGGTAAAAGTCAGTATACCCCCTAATTGGCACACGGCCTAGCACAGGCGTGTGACTTGGCCGTGTTGCATAAGTCAGTATACCTTACATGTTTGGCACGACTTAGAACACAGCCTGGCACACGGGCGTGTGTGGCCACTTCGAAGGGCACACGGGCTAGATACACGTGCGTGTGATTTGTCGTGTGACCCAAGTCAGTAAGCTCACTTGTTTAGACACGGGGTAGGACACGGGCTGGGACACGGCGATGTGATCCCATTTCAAATGTACACATGGCCTGTGACACGGGCGTGTTTGGTGGCCGTGTGAGACGCACGGCCTGGTCACATGGGCATGTGTCCTCTATTTTGGAGAAGAATTTTCTAAGTGCTCAAATTATTTTAAAGGTTATCGGTTTAGTCCCGAACCACTTCCAATGCATAAATAGGGCCTTATAGGCTCGTATTAGGGACATACTGATTGAGGTTGACTGAAAAAAGTTTGAATTGATGAAATGTATGCTAATAGTATGTATAATTGAGTTGTAAGTTCGATAATGCTTCTTAACTCTATTTCGACATTGAATATATGTGAGGGGTGTTTCAAGTTGAATGTTTAATAACCTTTGTTTGTGATTAATTGGATGTGTAAATGTCGAATGTATTCTAATTTTATGTTTATTGGGATGTATGATGAGTTAATTTTGATTGTTTGCATAAAAAAAAACATGTCATTGATTATTATTGTACATATCGATTGCATGTAAAACATGCCGCTGATATTGTTTTACTGAATGCATGTATAACTTGCCACTGTACTAAAATTGTTACTGATAAAGCATGATGTGCTACATTGTTACATGTCATATTGCATTGCATGATTTTTGGGATTTGATGGGTAATGGAGGAGTTCCATGGAGTACTGGAGGATTATTTGCATTATTGTTTTAACAGTATATTTGTGCCCCGGAGTATTGTCAGAGTACTAGTGACTTATCACAACTTACTTGCAACTTGTACGCAAACTATTGGTAGTTTAATTGTATATTGATATTGGTGGTTTATCCACATGAGCTTTGGCTCTTATTATTTCTGGTGTTCGGAATATGGGTTCTAGGGAACTCGTGGTGTGTAGCGGATGGATGGATTGGACCTTTGCACAGTTTTGCATTTGAACATGCCAATGCATATTCATTGTTTATTCAATTTCTAGGATCTATTATGAACATTGATATTGATGGCTATGTGTCTTACTGTGATTGTTTGAATGTTTGTATTACCACTTTTGTTTTGTTAAGACTTACACTGAGCTTTTCAAGCTCACCCCTTTAGCTTACTTCTTACAAATAACCCTTAAGGTTAGGACCAGACTCTCCATATAGAGGCCTCATCTCGATTTTTATCTAATAAATTAATTTAATTGTACTTTATTTATTTTAGTTTTTATTTTGGGATTGTAAATTTTGTTAATATGGGTTGTGGCATGGGTTGTTTTTATTTTGTTTTTGTATGCATGAAATTTTGGATAAAAATCGAGCAAATTTAATAATCGGCTTCATATAACTTAAAATATGAATTTTCTTACAAAAATTAAAGCCATCACTTTTTCTGTTGTGTAATAATGAACGGAGTTTTTAAAGGCATAATGACGGAAGCAATTAAAACGACACAACTTTTTAATAAACTGGACTTAAATCATAAATGACCTAATAATATGATATTTTTAATAAACCTAAGGCAACCATTTTAAGTTAAAAAAATGATCAAAATATAGGTTTTCAAACTAAACGGATTTACTTGGTCATTTCGGTGGCTAATGTAGCCTTTAGAATTCGGTCGTAACGTCTGGGCTGATTTTGAGAGGTTACATAATCTTTAAAAATTATAAAGATATAGGCTATTAAAATGATCAAATTGCATTTTTACTATCGTAAAAATATACAATTTAATTTTGATCCCCTAAAAAAATTTTCTAGCTTCAAATTTGATTGCAGCCAATAATTTTTGATAAAATACAAATATATTTAAAGCCTCAAATTAAATTAAGTTCTTGTCTAAGAGATACGACAACGTAATAAAAGATTTATTGGTAATGAATTGTGTTTATGATATTTGTGTTCTTGCTTATATATTTTTCCCCGAGCCATAGGTTCGGATCAATTTTTTCTCGGTATAATTTGACTTTTAGTTCTATGTTGTTACTATATGTATTGCTTTGGAATTAATCTTCTTATGTACCGAGCCTTAATTATGGAGGATTATTAGAAAAGAAATTTGTAGATATTTGGGAGGTAAAAGTACGATGGATGCCACATGTTAAAACTTGGTGTAGCTAATGAAATAACCAAACAGTGATATGTGGCATGCCGCATGTTTCTCATGTTGACATATAGAGACCAATTTTAACAATAAAAATGGATGAAATTGTTAATAGAAGGATCAATTTACTTTTTGATCTAATGTACAAGGACTATTTACTCATTTTTTAATCGAAAGGGCCAAATATAATTTGACTTTTAGTATAATGGTATCTATGATACCTTTACCGATCCTGAGGCTCCCTATGCTGTAAATAATGTAACACCCTGAACTTAGTGGCTAGAAGTTTTGGGTTTTATGGTTAGGGTTAGAGACAAGGGTGTGCTATTATGTTTAGTTGCACGTTTAAGTGACGGAATGGACTTACTGGTTTGGTGGTTGAGTGAGTGTTAGAGTAACACAAGGTTCTGGGTTTGCGTACGTATTGTGAGTAATATTTTAAATTTTGTTTTGTTAAATAGCAGTTGGTTGTAAGTTAAAATATATATCTAATTATATTTATTTCTTTTTTCTAATGACTATTATTTTTTTTTATAATTTTAGAAATTCTTTTGCTAGATGTTTTTTTTTTCTTACTTTTTTGTTTTCTTTTCTCTGGCTCTTCATTACCTTTATTCTTTTGAACGGGTTGTTTGGGCTATGTAGATATTGAAGAACTTCGCTTCTCCATTGTCAAACCAGGTGTGGGATTCAAATCTCCTTTATTTTTTTGCGCAATTGTTGGTTTGCTATGGGAATTTGACAATCTTTTAGCGTGATAGGTAATTGGGCAAGTTAGGCTCGTGTTGTTTGAAATTTTCTGAAAGGTAGTGCGTTATGGTCGGTTCTTGAAGTGGCATGACTGGGGGTTATTTTAGTGTCTGGAAAACTTGGTTTTCTAGGCTATTTGTGGATGTTTTTGTGGCCACACGGGCGTGTGCCGGTTCACACGATCGAGTGGAATTAAGGATTAGGGTTTTCGGACCATGTGGCCGATTTGGGGATTTTTTGATTTTCACGTGGCTATGTCTAGTGGACACACAAGCGTGTGTGTTTGGGAATTAGGGTTTGAATGTTTTGGTGCCACATAGCCTGGCCACATGACCGTATAGCTAATTTGGGGATCTAGGGATCCCACACGGGCATAAGTGTTGGACACACGACCGTGTCTTGTAGGAATACGGGTGTGTGAGACCCTCACACGGGCGTGTCTGCCCTGTACCCTATTTTAGCATAATTGGACAGTGAGTTACACGGCCTATTTCCACGGCCATGTCCCTTGTCCACACGAGCGTGTGCCTCGGTCACACGGTTGTGTGCCTCCTTTCACACGGGCATGTGCCTTAGCCACATGGTCGTGTGCCCTTCTTCACACCAGTTTTTGACCTCTCACACGATGTAGGCATTTCCATGCGGCTAGAGCACATGGGCATGTGGTCTTAAGGCACTTATTTTGGTTCTCTGTGTGTGTCTGATCTAAAAATGTGACTGTGTGCTTCAACCCTTAGCTAAGCCTTGGTAAGGGTAGGTAAGACTTTGTTTTGGGCTACGGCTTATATGATATTTGAATTTGTTGTGTGAGATGTCTGACTCTGAACCCAATTAGCTGGGTGTGTGTGTGTGCATATCTATTTCTATTTGACTGTCTGTGGATGTGCTCTTGTTTTTTGTGTTAATGTATACATACTTACACTTGTATAAATTTTTGGGAGGGATTGCGAATAGAAGTGAGATTGATTCTGATCTAATCCAGCAGTTCAACTGCAAGCTTAGTTGTATAGCAGTTTACCGCAATATACGACATATACATCAACTTTGTTGTGTACTGTTATATGATTTAGCAGTTTTACCGTATGTTGATAAGCCATCATTTTCGGGCAACCTGGGGTGGCAAGGCATTGTTGTTGGGCAACCCTGAATGACTTTACATGGTGTGTAGGGTTGGATGGGCCTCTCGAGGTCCTATGTGGTGTGTTTCGGTTGGATGAGCTTAATTAGCTCTTATGGGGTGTGATTGGGGGATGGAGGGTGTGTTGGCTAAATGGGTGTGTAACACCCCTCACCCATATTCACTGTTAGAATAGGGTTACGGAGCATTACTTGACTTTCAACACCTTTAAACATAAATTTCATATACATTTTATCAATTCAAATACAATTCAATCACAATCAATCATAGTGTTCCTTAAACGAGCCTATGAATCATGCATTAGGAGTAATTCGAGACTAAATCGAAAGCTCAAGTAACTTTTACAAAACTTGGAAAAATTTTCTCAAAATAGGGGATACACGTCCGTGTGGTCAGGCTGTGTGTCTTACACGGCCACTAGACACGACTGTGTCACAGGCCGTGTGGATATTCAAAATTGGAGCACATGGCCGTGTCCCAGCCCGTATCCTACCCTGTGTCCAAACAAGTGAGGTTATTGACTTGGGTTGCACGGCCAACCACACGCCCGTGTGCCAGGCTGTGTGCTAGGCTGTGTCAAACCTGTAGGGTATACTTACTTATACAACACGGCCAAGTCACACGGGCGTGTGCTAAGCCGTGTGCCAATTAAGGGATATATTGACTTATGCCACACAACCGATCACACTCCCATGTGTGAGACCGTGTGGAGTATACCGACTTCATTTCAATTTCAACACCAGAGGACATACGGCGTGTAATTTTACCGTGTGTCACACACGGTTGAGACACACGCCCGTGTCTCTGCTCGTGTAGAAAAAATAGGTTATTTGCAAAGCCATTTTGGCACCCTATTTTTACATACCTATAAAATCATAATTTGTAACATTTTATAACTCAATAGGAAACTAATCCATAACATTTCATACACATATTTGAATACTTATAAGCAACCAAAGCATTATACCAAGTTAAACCAAATCAAATGGCTTTATCTTATACCACAACATGTACCAAAATCACTAGCTCAAGTTACCATAACTATCATATTTATAACTAGCCTATACATACCATATTTACATATATCCATGAATTCAAAGGTACCAATTAGCAACTGGATAGTGTGATGCGTATCTCCGACTTTATCCAAATCGAGCGAGCTATCGAACCTCTATAAAACATGGAAAAGAAACAGAGTAAGCTTTATAGCTTAGTAAGACCATAGAATTCAGAATTAAACTTACTATTTAGACATGATCAAGACAATAAATATGGTGTACTCAATTGAATTATCAAATGCCTAAACATAAGCATTTATCAACAATTTTGTAACAGCCCGATTTAGGGGCTAGTCAGAATAGTGATCTCGGGATCACTATTTCAAGATCAGAGAAATTATTTTCATGATATATTATGAGTTAGAGCATGATAGCATATAAGCATTAAAATTTTGGTATTGTAATTTTAACGTTTTCGTGTTTAATTTGCGAAAAGGACTAAATCGCATAAAGTGTGAAAGTTCCATTCTATATGCTAAGAGTACCAAATGGCTATGGATTGTTAAATGGGGGTATTTAAAAGGCAATTTAGCCTTTGAAAGAGGCTTGGCCGGCCATAAGGGAGCATGGGAGACAAAATATTCAATTAGTGTCAAAGTTAGTAGTAGTAGGTGGACTAATTTGACTTTTAATAATAGAATAAGGTGAGAAAAGTTATCATCTTTTTCTCCTATCATCTTCCACTGAAAATTTGCAGCAAATAATGGGTAGAAACCTTCAAAAATTTTAGCAAACTCTCATCCATTCAAGTAAGTGTTCTAGTGAACTTTTCTTGAAAATAATTGTACTTTTGAGACCCCTAAAGCTTAAGCTTTCAAATGAGGGGACTATTGTGCAATGTTGTGAAAGGTTTAGAGTTTTACCATGAGAGCTACTTTATTTGTTTGTTGCATTTTAAGGAAGAACTTGAGTCTTAGTTGTTAGATGAACAACTTTTAAAAAGGGTGTTAGCATGAGGACACTAAATAGGACCTTAATGAAAAAGGTTATGAACTTGGTAGTAAGTATGTGAAATATTGATTGTTGATGATAGCTTTAAGAGCATTAAATGTTTGCCTAGGCTTGTTGAAGATAAAAATGTGATTAGAATTAATTTCCGAGCCTTGGGGTAAAATGGTCATTTTGCCAAAATCTAGGGGTAAAATGGTAATTTTGTCCAAGTAGGTCTATTGAGATGCTTATATTAATAAAATGATTAAAATGAGCTAATTTTCTATTATAGAGCAAGAGGAGACGAGAATTCACCTCAATTGTGGAAAGGATAAAGTCGTGGACTAAACTAAAGAACTAACTTATTTTGAAAACGAGGTAAGTTTGTATGATTTCTAAGCTTTATGATCACTATCATTGAATTGCTTAGTATAATATACATTGCTATTTTTTAATGCCTACCATTTTTGTGAACAAAGAAATTAAACATGAGCAAGCCCCGATTGAATATGAATTCCCCAGGGTACCCGATATACCACACAAGATATCATGTAAGTCCAAGGCAAGCTTGGCATTGATCAAGATATCATGTAAGTCCAAGGCAAGCTTGGCATTGATCAAGATATCATGTAAGTCTAAGGCAAGCTTGGCATTGATCAAGATATTGTATAAGTCCAAGGCAAGCTTGGCATTAAGTAAGTTATCAAGGGCAAGACTTCATGCAAGTCTATGTCAAGACAAATGCCTTGAAACCAACCAAGATGAGAAATTCCATGTAAGACCATGCCTAAGATATGGCTTTGGTGGCATGTTAAGTGAAAAGAGATCTAGTATCCTCGGGTATTCGTAAAAGTTCATCGGGCAAACAAGTAAGGTTAATAATGAGGTAACAAGAGGGCTAAGAAAGCAAAGCTAGCATCAAAATGAATTAACTGTTACTCATGTTATGAATGAAGAATTAGAGATCATAATGATTATTATTTAAGTACGCTGATCAATGTGATCAAGTGACACAGGTAACATGTTTACTTTACAAAAATGAGTATAGTGAGCATCATGAGGCCTGTAAGAACCAAGTATGAGTAAGTAAGCTTTAGAGCTGAAATTACGATACTATTGTTATGCTAAATGGTTTTTATTAAGCAAGCTTATTGATATGTGCTTTACATGCAAACTTACTAAGCTAAATGCTTACGTATTTGATTGTTTCTTTCTATGTAGTCCCGCCAAGCTAATTTGTGGATTATCGGAGTTGAAGCTCGTAGCACACTATCAACTCTTATTTTGGTATATCCAAGTTACTTTACTAAGTATGGCATGTATAGGAAACATTCATTTTGTGGACATGTTTTTAGAAGGGCCTTTGTAAAAGCTATCAAGTTTATTATTCTTTTGTATATGGCTAAGTGATTGGCCAAATTTGACTAAGTGTTTATGTTTATTGAGATCAATGAAGCATGTAGTATTAATCATAAAATTAGGTTGTTATTACATCGTTGAATTGTGTATGGTTATGATCTTCATTTCAGGGTGGCTAACGGCTTGGTAAATAGCCTATAAATGCCTACACGGTTGGACACACGGGTGTGTGTGAAGGCCGTGTTAACCCTGCACCTTAGTATTATGAATCAGAATAGGCCACGGGTAAATTCCACGGTAGTGTGTATAGGCCGTGTTATATATACAGGTTGGACATGGGCGTGTGCCCAGACCGTGTTGATTTAGTCAGAATATCAAGGATCAGCACACGATCGAAGCTCACAGGCGCGTCATGGCTGTGTGGAAATAGTCAGTAGCTTCCCACGGTTCAGGGAATGGGCATGCTTAAGGGTGCACGGGCGTCTTCTAAGTCACACAGGCTTTTGAACCCTGCTTCAAAAATGAATTATTTGATTTAGTTCCAAAAGTTTTTAGACACGAGTTTAAGGCCTTATAGGCCCTTGTAATGTATGTGTTGACTGAGAAAGTGAAATTTTTAATTTGAAACGTAATTTTATAGCTCGTAAGTACTTGTTCAAGTGAGTTCAAGCATGGTAATGTCTCGTATCTAGATCCAGTATCGATCTTGGGTGCGGGGTGTTACATTTAGTGGTATCAGAGCTACGGTTTAGTCGGTTCTAGGACTAACGTAGCATGAGCATGAGTCTAGCTATACATGCCATACGTAAGAATGTTTCTATATTGATAGTATGACGACTCTTGATGATTTTAAATTATGTTTATACATATAGAAATGGATTCCAAAGGGAATATGGCGGATGACGTAGAAAGTAATACGCCGGCTCCCACTGAAGGGACAGTGCCGAGCGAAAATGAGAATAGACCTACTACGGTGAGTCAAAGGGGAGGAGAAGAGGCTAGAGAAGCCTTCCTCCACATGATGAACTCATGGTATACAGAGTTTATTCGGGCGATCCCGAACGCACAACCCCCTCCACCCCCACCTATTCCACAAGCTACTCCAGTGGCCCCTCAAGTAGGAGAGTGGTAAGAGGAGGTAAACCCCTAATTGATAGGATCAGGAAGCATAGGGCAGAAGAATTCCGGGCCAGAAAAGAGGATGATCCAGAAAGAGCTGAATTCTAGTTAGAAAATACCATCAGGGTATTTAATGAGTTGTCATGTACCTTTGAAGAATGCATGAAGTGTGTAATCTCTCTCTTAAGAGATTCTACTTACCAATGGTGGAACACCATTGTGTCGGTTATATCGAGGGAAAAGGTCACATGGGAATTCTTCCAAGAAGAGTTTAAGAAAAAGTGTATCAGCTAGAGGTTTATAGACTAGAAGAGAAGGAATTCCTAGAGCTGAAGCAAGGCAAGATGTCGATGACAGATTATGAGCGTGAGTTTGTACGACTCAGCAAGTACGCTCGCGAATGTATATCCACAGAGGTTATTATGAGTAAAAGGTTTGAAGACGGGTTGAATGAGGACATCAAACTGGTTGTTGTTGTCCTAGAATTAAAAGAATTTATTGTGTTAGTGGAAAGAGCTTGTAAAGTTAAAGAGCTAATAAAAGAGAAGAAGAAGTCTAAAGTGGAGTCTCGTGACTCTAGAAAGAGACCGTGGAATAAGTCATTCCAATCTTCACACAAGAAGTCAAAAGATTTACCTACCTGATCGGCTACTTCCACCGGGTTTTCTAAGAAGGACAAAAGTAAACAGTATTTAGGGAACAAAGCACAGACGACTTCAGTTTCAAGTGTTAAAAATTTTAGATCCGACAAATCTAAATGCCCACAGTGTGGCAGACGCCATCTGGGAGAATGCTAGGCACATGAAAATGCATGTTTTTGATGTGGTTCGCAAGACCACTATATAAAAGATTGTCCCGAGATGACGAAAGAAGGAAGAGCTCAGGACCTAAATTTTGGGAGTATAGTCAGAGGGAGACCACAGAGAAACTCGAAAAGTAGGGCAAGTGGAAGAGGTAACCCTAGAGACCAGGCCGTGAGACCCGAGGGTAGAACGCCTGCAAGGATTTATGTCGTTCGGGCTCACGAAGAGGCATCTTCTCTTGATGTTATTACGGGTACCTTTTCTCTTTACAATACTAAAGTTATTACTTTAATAGATCCGGATCCATGCACTCTTACATTTGCATAAAATTAGCATCCAGTTTGAGCGTGCCTATAGATACCACTGAATTTGTAATTAAGGTGTCTAATCCATTAGGCATGAGTGTGTTAGTTAATAAAGTTTGTAAAGACTGTCCATTGATGATTAGAGGTCATTGCTTTAAAGTAAATCTTATGTTACTACCATTTGATAAATTTGACCTCATTCTTAGAATGGACTGGTTGACTACTCATAATGTAATTGTTAATTGTGAGAAGAAATGCATTGAGATGAGATGTGAGAATGGGGATACTCTTCATGTTGAATTAGATGAACAAGATAAATCGCCAGTGATAATTTCCCATATGATGGCAAGGAGATGTTTAAGAAAAGGGTATGAATCATATTTGGCCTTCGTGTTGAATGATAATGAGACAGAGCTAAAAATTGAGTCAGTGCTAGTAGTATATGAATACATGGATGTATTTCCCGAAGAATTACCCGGACTACTGCCAGTTAGAGAGATTGAGTTTAACATTGAACTAGCTCCCAGTACTGTACCGATATCTATTACTCCTTATAGAATGGCTCCAACAGAGTTGAAAGAGTTGAAGTTATAGTTGCAAGAGTTGACAGATAAGGGCTTTGCAAGATCAAGTTGTTCACCATGGGGTGCCCCGATTTTATTTGTGAAAAAGAAAGATGGTACCATGAAATTGTGTATAGATTACCGTCAGCTTAATAAAGTAACAGTAAAGAACAAGTACCCATTGCCTAGGATCGATGATCTGTTCGATCAATTGAAAGGAGCGACTGTGTCCTCCAAAATAGACTTAAGATCAGTGTACTACCAGTCGAGAGTGAAATACTCAGATGTGTCCAAGACGGCCTTTCGAACAGGTAAGGACGTTATGAATTTTTAGTCATGCCCTTTGGGTTGACCAATGCTCCTACGATGTTCATGGATTTAATGAACCGCATCTTTAGACCATACCTCGACAAGTTTGTAGTCATTTTTATTGACGACATACTGATTTATTCCCAAGATGAGAAAGAGCATGCTGAACATCTACGGACAGGTTATCTGCACCTCGCGAGAAAATCAGCTGTATGCCAAATTCAGTAAAAGTGAATTTTGGCTCAAGGAAGTAGGATTCCTGGGACATATTGTCTCTAGGGATGGAGTCTGAGTTGATCCCAGTAAAATCTCGACCATAATAGACTGGAAGCCACCTAAGAACATTACTGAGATTAGAAGTTTTCTGGGCCTAGCCGGCTACTACAGACGATTTGTCAAGGGGTTTTCCATGATCGCAACCCCGATGACTAAACTATTGCAGAAAAATGTGAAGTTTGAGTGGACAGAATAATGCCAACAAACTTTCGAGAAGTTGAAAGCAGTTTTGATAGAAGCTCAATCTTAGCACAACCCAAATCAGGGAAAGAATTTATAGTCTACAACGATGCATCCTTAAATGGATTGGGCTGTGTACTCATGTAAGAAGGCAAGGTGATTGCTTATGCCTCTAGACAGTTGAAGCCTCATGAGAAGAATTATCCGATCCATGATCTAGAATTGGCCGCCATAGTCTTCACTTTGAAGATTTGGAGACACCATTTATATGGTGAAAAATGTCAGATTTTTACCGATCACAAAAGGCTAAAGTACTTGATGATGCAGAAAGAGTTGAACTTAAGACAAAGAAGGTGGTTAGAGTTGATAAAAGACTATGAGTTAGTCATCGACTATCATCCAAGAAAGGCAAATGCAGTCACCGATGCTTTGAGCAGGAAGTCTCTGTCTACTTTAAGAGCATTGAATTCAAGGATATCCTTATCCAAAAATGGCTCCCTTTTAGTTGAGTCGAGAGCTAGACCAATGCTTCTTCAAGAGATCTTTGAGGCTCAGAAAGAAGATAGTGAGTTGCAAGTCAAGAGAGCTCAATGCGAGTCAGATGCTGAATCTGATTTTCTGATTAATTCTGATGGATACTTGATGTTTAGAGATAGAGTTTGTGTACCTAGGAAAGAGGGGCTTATTCAGAGAATTTTGTACGAAGCACAGAATGGATGTTTGTCTATACATCTGGGAAGTACAAAGATGTATAGTGACTTGAAGCAATAGTATTGGTGGCCGAAAATGAAGAAAGATATTTTAGAGTTCATTTCAAGATGTCTTATTTATCAGCAAGTAAAGGCTGAACACCAAGTGCCTTCGAGTTTACTTCAGCCTATCTTAGTCCCTGAATGGAAATGAGCCCGTATCACGATGGATTTCGTAACGGGTTTACTGTCATCGCCAAGCAAGAAAGATGCTGTGTGGGTAGTGATTGATAAACTTACAAAGTCAATTCATTTTATACCTGTATGGGTGGATTACTCCCTTGACAAGTTGGAAAACTTGTATATTTCAGAAATAGTAAGGCTCCACGAGTTCCCTTATCGATTATATTAGATAAAGATCCAAGATTCACATCCAGATTTTGGAAGAAGTTGTAAGAAGCCTTGGATACAAAATTGAGTTTTAGCACAACTTTTCACCCTCAGACTGACGGTCAGTCAGAAAGGTTAATTCAAGCACTCGAGGACAAGCTCAGATGTTGTGTTTTGGAATTCCAAGGCAACTGGAAAATGTTTCTTCTATTGGTAGAATTTACCTACAATAATAGCTTTTAGTCGAGCTTAAAGATGGCGCCTTATGAGGCTCTATATGGGCGTAAGTGCAGAACCCCTTTATTTTGGACTAAACTCAAGGAAAACCAAATTCATGGGGTTGATTTGGTTAAAGAAGCTAAAGAAAAAGTAAGAGTGATATGACAATGTTTAAAAACTGCATCAGACAGACAAAAATCCTATGCGAGTTTAAAGAGGAAAGAGATCGAGTACCAAGTTGGGGATAAAATTTTTTTGAAAGCATCACCATGGAGAAAAGTTCTCAGATTTGGCCGTAAAGGCAAATTAAGTCCACGTTTTATTGGACCTTACGAGATTACTGAGAGAGTTGGGCCAGTAGCTTACCGTTTGGTGTTGCCATCAGAATTAGAGAGGATACATGATATTTTTCACGTATTAATGTTGCGACGCTACAGATCAGACCCTTCACATATAATTACTCCATCAGAAATAGAGATCCGCCCTAACATGACTTATGGTGAAGAACCAGTCAAAATATTGGCCCGTGAAATCAAACAGTTAAAAAATAAAAGCATAGCCCTAGTGAAAGTCCTATGGCAAAGGCACGGAATAGAAGAGGCTACATGGGAGTCTGAGGAAACGATGAGAAATCAATACCCCAATCTTTTCACTGGTAAGATTTTCGAGGACGAAAGTCCTTAAGGGGGAGAATTGTAACAGCCCGATTTATGGGCTAGTCAGAATAGTGATCTTGGGATCACTATTTTGAGATTGGAGAATTTCTTTTCATGATATATTATGAGTTAGAGCATGATAGCATATGAGCATTAAAATTTTGGTATTGTAATTTTAACGTTTTCGTGTTTAATTTGTGAAAAAAGACTAAATAGCATAAAGTGCGAAAGTTCTATTCTATATGCTAAGAGTACCAAATGGCTATAGATTGTTAAATGGGGGTATTTAGAAGGCAATTTAGCCTTTGAAAGAGGCTTAGCCGGCCATAAGGGAGCATGGGAGACAAAATATTCAATTAGTGTCAAAGTTAGTAGTAGTAGGTGGACTAATTTGACATTTAATAATAGAATAAGGAGAGAAAAGTTATCATCTTTTTCTCCTATCATCTTCCACCAAAATTTACAGCAAATAAGGGGTAGAAACCTTCAAAAATTTCAGCAAACTCTCATCCATTCAAGTAAGTGTTCTAGTGAACTTTTCTTGAAAATAATTGTACTTTTGAGACCCCTAAAGCTTAAGCTTTCAAATGAGGGGACTATTGTGCAATGTTGTGAAAGGTTTAGAGTTTTACCATGAGAGATACTTTAGTTGTTTGTTGCATTTTAAGGAAGAACTTGAGTCTTAGTTGTTAGATGAACAACTTTTAAAAAGGGTGTTAGCATGAGGACACTAAATAAGACCTTAATGAAAAGGTTATGAACTTGGTAATAAGTATGTGAAATATTGATTGTTGATGATAGCTTTAAGAGCATTAAATGTTTCCCTAGACTTGTTGAAGATAAAAATGTGATTAGAATTAATTTTTGAGCCTAGGGGTAAAATGGTCATTTTTCTAAAATTTAAGGGTAAAATGGTAATTTTGCCCAAGTAGGTCTATTGAGATGCTTATATTAATAAAATGATTAAAATGAGCTAATTTTCTATTATAGAGCAAGAGGAGACGATAATTCACCTCAATCATGGAAAGGATAAGTCGTGGACTAAACCGAAGAACTAACTCATTTTGAAAACGAGGTAAGTTTGCATGATTTCTAAGCTTTATGATCACTATCATTGAATTGCTTAGTATAATATACATTGCTATTTTGTGATGCCTACCATTTTTGTGAACAAAGAAATTAAACATGAGCAAGCCCCGATTGAATATGAATTCCTCAGGATACACGATATACCACACAAGATATCATGTAAGTCCAAGGCAAGCTTGGCATTGATCAAGATATCATGTAAGTCCAAGGCAAGCTTGGCATTGATCAAGATATCGTATAAGTCCAAGGCAAGCTTGGCATTGAGTAAGTTATCGAGGGCAAGACTTCATGTAAGTTCATGTCAAGACATGGCCTTGAAACCAAGATGAGAAATTCCATGTAAGACCATGCCTAAGATATGGCTTTGGTGGCATGTTAAGTGGGAAAAGATCTAGTATCCTCAGGTATTAGTAGAAGTTCATCAGGCAAACAAGTAAGGTTAATAATGAGGTAACAAGAGGGCTAAGAAAGCAAAGCTAGCATCAAAATGAATTAACTATTACTCATGTTATGAATGAACTAGAGATCATAATGATTATTGTTTAAGTATGCTGATCAATGTGATCAAGTGACACAGGTAACATGTTTACTTTACAAAAATGAGTATAGTGAGCATCATGAGACATGTAAGAACCAAGTATGAGTAAGTAAGCTTTAGAGCTGAAATTACTATACTATTGTTATGCTAAATGGTTTTTATTAAGCAAGCTTATTGACATGTGCTTTACATGCAAACTTACTAAGCTAAATGCTTACGTATTTGATTGTTTCTTTCTATGTAGTCCTGCTAAGCTAATTTGTGGATCATCGGAGTCGAAGCTTGTAGCACACTATCAACTCTTATTTTGGTATAGCCAAGTTACTTTACTAAGTACGGAATGTATAGGAAACATTCATTTTGTGGACATGTTTTTAGAAGGGCCTTTGTAAAAGCTATCAAGTTTATTATTCTTTTGTATATGGCTAAGTGATTGGCCAAATTTGACTAAGTGTTTATGTTTATTGAGACCAATGAAGCATGTAGTATTATTCATAAAATTGGGTTGTTATTGCATCGCTGAATTGTGTATGGTTATGATCTTCATTTCAGGGTGGCTAACGACTTGGTAAATAGCCTATAAATGCCCACACGGTTGGACACACGGGCGTGTGTAAAGGCCGTGTTAACCCTGCACCTTAGTATTATGAATCAGAATAGGCCACGGGTAAATCCCACGACCGTGTGTATAGGCCGTGTCATATATACAGGTTGGACATGGGCGTGTGCCCAGACCGTGTTGATTTAGTCAAAATATCAAGGATCAGCACACGGTCGAAGCCCACGGGCGTGTCATGGCCGTGTGAAAATAGTCAGTAGCTTCTCACGGTTGAGGGAATGGGCGTGCTTAAGGGCACACGGGCGTGTTCTAAGTCACACGGGCGTGTGAACCCTGCTTCAAAAATGAATTATTTGATTTAGTTCTAAAAGTTTTCAGACACGGGTTTAAGGCCTCGTAGGCCCTTGTAATGTATGTGTTGACTAAGAAAGTGAAATTTTTAAGTTGAAACTAAATTTTATAGCTCGTAATTACTTGTTCAAGTGAGTTCAAACATAGTAATGTCTCGTATCTAGATCCAGTGATCGGTCTTGGGTGCGGGGTGTTACAAAGTTAGTCACATAAGTGCATATAATCATCCACTATCTAAATTTAGTACTTAATACATTGTATCATATCAAATTCATATATCATGTACATCACTTGCAACATTTCACTCTCAATCATATAATCAATAATTCATTCGATAACAGTAACTCATCCGTATAAACAATATTTCATCCATAAAATAGTAATTCATCCATATAAACACATAGCTTTCCACATAACCAATAACAGAATTTATGCCCGTTGAACCTATTAAAATATTGAGGGATACTCGAGTGATATACTAGGTGTATAAATCAGTAATCCGTCAATTCATTATCATTTCCGCTCTTTCGAGCTATGATAAGTAAGTTCCTTCTGTAACATCCTTAAAACAGGGTCTCTGCATTTTGCATGTGTTTGTATGTGACAATATGCTTACTGTGCTCGTTTAGCATGTTTTGGGGCCTAGGCATGACCTCGGGTTAGGCCTGAGTCATGGCTAAAATTTTAGTTTTGACAGTTAGGAATAGGGAGCTAAGGAAGTTAGGGGTTAAAGGATATTCTTGGTGTGTTGTGACACAAACAATCTAGTGGCAAAATGGCAAGGGAGGTGCCACTAAGGTGCTTGGTTGGTGACGCCACATGCAGGGAAGAGGGAGCTCAGGTTCGAGTTGCAGAAATCCCTTTTCTGCTTATTATTTTGACGCCAAAGTGGGAAGAGGTATGCTCAGGTAGGACTCTGTTGGAAGGATATGGATAGGCTAACTTTAAGTGATAGGTGTAGGACTCATTCAAACTTGTTTGAATGAGTGGATGAGAGGAATTAAAGGAGGGATGAGGGGGACTACTATGAGTGGATGAGAGTCTTGAAGTGTTGGCCGAAAGTTGGACTGTGGGGAGGAGGAGTGCAATCGGTTTGGGTTCTTTGGAGGGTGACAGAGTGTACTTTGGTTTGGGGAGTTTTTCTTTTTCTTTCTTTGCTTGAGTGACAAAATCGTAACCTCCTCTAGGGGACCCTTTCATTTAGTCTTTGCTATTTGTTGGTCGAACCACCCTTGTTGTTTCAGTTAAAAGCCGAAAGCAACTCTTTTTGTTCATCTTTTCTTTCTTTCAAACCTCCTTGTGCCGAAATTCCTTCTCATCTCTAGTTTTCTTTCTCTTTGCCGAATCCTTGATCTTCTATTTTTATTTTCTTCCTCCATCTTTACTCTCTGCTTAAGCCGAATACTCTACCCTCAGTTTCTCTCTTCTTGCATTTTCTCTTCCTTGACCGAATCTATCTTCTTCTTTTTGAGGCAAGCCAAATCCCTTGGTAAGTGGTTTCCCCTCTATCCTCCCTTCTATTAAAGATTCGTATACTAAACTCCATTCCTGATTATGTTGGTAGCTGAAACCTCTAAGATCACTAGGGTGTGCCGAAACTTTGGTGATTGGTGGCCGAACCTGTTGACTAAGGTAATGATGTGTCAAACTCTTTTGGTTTCAAGCTTTATGTTATGGCCGAATGGCCTTTATATTTCTAATGATGTGTTAAGCCGATTGTAGGGGGGAAGTAGCTAAATACAGTGGATTTTGAGATCTGGTTGCCGATTAGGGGCTTGGCCGATTGTAAAGGGAGATCCTTTGAGTAGTTTCGGGATTTGGTTGGAAACCAAATCGGCATTAAGGGCAGAGTGAGGGCTAACATTTTGGGACTTCGTTTAGATCTACAAATAGTCAGGTGTGTAACGCTTACACACTTTGTTAGTTTGACATGTTTATTGTGTTTTTGTTATAGCCATTAAAATGGGCATGAGCATGAACACCGGGCAAGTCCCCTGATTATGAATCTCGGTATATGCTATCATGTCATTGTTAAATGTATGCCATATGTTATTTGCATCATTATATGTTATAATGCCATGATTGATATGTACATGATGGTGGGATTGTTGAGTGGAGAGGGAGAATTATTTGGACTGTCACCAGTGGTTTTGACCACACAACGGGTTGTCCCCGTCTTTGATATTATAATTTGTGACTAAGTCCCAGTGGTTTTGACCACCAGTGGTTTTGACCACATATGAATATTGTGCCTCGTCCCAGTGGTTTGGTACCACAGTGGGTTGGCCCCACAAGTTAATTATGGGATTGTCATCAGTGGTTTTGACCACACGATCGGTTGGCCCCATCACTTGATTTGTGACTACGATATCAGTGGTTTTGACCACACCGATATATATTTGCGACTACGATCACCAGTGGTTTTGACCACACGGGGTAGATAAAGGAGATTGGATGGTTAGGTTATGAGGTTGCATGATTTGTATGTTTTACTGATGATTTGTGTAAGTGCTTGCACTATCGGGTTGGGGATTTATACACTGAGTCATGGTGATTCACCCCTTCCCTTATATTTTGTAGATGAGGCGTAGATTGCGGATATGAGGCCAGAGAGGACTCGAGGCGGCCATGCATGCTAGTTTGGGTTTTGATTTTTAAGTTACTATTTTAGTTTTATTTATTTACTTAAATTCGATTTTAATTTTGTAATAAGGCCGCTAAATATTAGTTGGGTTTTTATTTTTTTAGATTTTATTTTAATTATCGTATGCATATGTTTAATAACCTGATTTGTTTTAGTAACTGAAATTAAAATGGGATTTACAAAACTACACTCTATATCGGGTTTTTACAACGTTACCATCGGTGACATTATTCACAAGGTAATGACAAAAATAATAGAGATGATTTCAAACCTAATTTCTCAACAACTATTTCTTAAGCATGCATTTTTCTGGAATGTTAAGTAACACGAAAATGTTTTCAACATCACTTGTATAAGGTTTTTCTAAGCTTTAAGATCGATTAAAGAGTTTTCAATGAGAAGTAAACCGGGGGAACTTGTTTATTCAAACATTTTCACCTCGTAGCATGCCAGATTCGGTCGTGGTGTGTTGACCGGGTTTAGGGTGTTACAATTTTGGTATCAGAGCCAGGTTCAAAAGCTCGGCTGTGGGCCTGAGGCCCAAAAAGTTTAAAAGTAGGGTCTTGAAAAGTTTTTGTGGGAAATGTACATGGTTTGAACAGCATAGCACCGAGTCTCCGGCACCAATCCGCCAGGTAAGTATCCCTAACCCTTGTGTGATTTGAATGTGGGAGAAATAGGTATTTTGGGATTGTTGATTAGTAGGTTAGGAGTTATTGAACCTTAGGAATAGCCCACTCTAATGAAAAATTACATAAGACTTAAATATCAACTAAACAAACCTGTGAGCACGTCGCTAAGATTAAGGGTGTGGCAACCGTTGTGCTCATGTCTAGGAATGGATTCAGGGGGAGCTTGGTATTTAAGCAGTCCTAGTGACTCACCTCCTCTTCACTCGAATCCTACTTGGTGCGTAGTGACGGTTCACTCTAACTGAGGCGACTTATTCACAGGCTCAATTCAATAACTAAAACCCGAAAGGGACCAGCCACTTTTTTTGTACAACCCTAAAATTAACCCATGGTTTCAAAATTACCAAAGTACCCTTGATTTGGAGGATGACCAAAATACCATTGATTTGTAAATTAACCAAATTACCCCTAATTTCTAAAATTATCGAAATACCCTCGGTATGAAAAAAATTACCTAAGTACCCTCGAAATGAAAATTTCTAAAATACCCTTATTTCATAAAATTACCTGGAACCATAATTTGGAAAAATTATGAAAATACCCCTGGTTTATGAAATTACCAAAATACCCCTGATTTCTAGAATTTTTAAAATACCTATGATTTGTAAAGATTTCTAAATTAACACCGATTTATTACCGAAATATCCTGATAGGCTAAATTACAGAAATACCCTCGGGTAGTGAAATAACGATAATACCCCTACAAGTGGAGTGTGGGTGGAGGATGTTATTGATGAGTGAATGTGATTCACTGAATAAGGGTAGAAGACTTGAAACGAAAACTTGGTAATGATCGAAAGAAACACTACTAAACCTCTTTACATAAAACTTATTCGTGGGTAATCAGTGGAACAGAAGCTAATTCATAAAACTTCTTAAAGCAGATTAAATCGCGAGCATAGTCATGAGTTCTAGGAGACGTGGTCGTAATGTGCGAGGGCGTGGTAGAGGCAGAATGACCGTATCAGAACCCGTTAGGTCTGGTCAAGGGTTAGAGAACGATATACCACCACCAGCAGCAGCTGGGGTTGAGTACCAAGATCGACGGGGGCGATGCGGTGTCACGCATTTATCGCAGTGCTTGAGAGAGTGGCTGGAGTAGGTGGAGGTACGGGAGCTCAAAAATTTGTATTTGAGTGACTCCGAATCAATGGAGCTGAGGTATTCCGAGGAGTATCTGGTGTGGCGCCCCATATGGCTGAGTATTGGTTGGAGGCGATGGAACGAATCATGGATGATTTAGACCTGACGGCGAAAGAAAAACTAAAAGGGGTAGTATCGCTTCTCCGAGATGAGTCATACCAGTGGTGGCTCACGGTTCGGGATGGTGCTGCAGCGGATGATCTCACTTGGGATTATTTCAAGGTAGCTTATCAAAAAAAGTATGTTGGGACCAGTTATATTGACGTACAGAGGAAGGCGTTTCTGAGGCTGGTTCAGGGGAATAAGTCCGTATCGGAGTACGAGGCAGAATTCTTAAGGTTGAGCCGGTATGCTCGAGGAATCATGGCTACGGAGCATGAGTGATGTGTCAGGTTTGAGGATGGATTGAGGGATGATCTAAGATTGCTGATTGCTCCACAGCAGGAAAGAGAGTTTGCGGTCTTAGTGGAAAAAGGCCAAAGTTGTGGAGGAAGTGAAACAGTCGGTAAGGTGGAATCAGGACAGGGGATGGAATAAAAGGAATTTCAGATTATCTGGGTCTATGGGAAATCAACAGAAACGGGGTAGATATAGTGGGCCGAACCAAGCTGCTAGGCCTACTGCTGCTAATACTCAGTGGCTACTATGGTGTGCTCGGTGTGGGAAGTCTCACACGGGAGAATGTTAGACTGGAAACAGAGGATGTTTTGAGTGTGGATCGATGGAGCACCGAGAGAGGGATTTTCCATAGAGGTCAGCTAGGTTGTAGTTTGGGGATCAGAATCGTACTCAGAACAAGAGGGATGGTCAGCAGCCACGAGGGGTGCCGTGGTGTAGCCAGAGGAGGTAATGGCTCTAGTAGAGGCCGTGGAGCACCGGGCAAAGGTGCAAGAGGTGCAGAGGCGAGACAGCCTGGATTGGTCTACACAGTGAGGTGTCGACAGGAGGGTGACGCACTGGACGTCATAACCAGTACGTTCTTAATCTTTGGACTACCTTATAATGCTCTGATAGATGTGGGTTCGAAGCACTCATACGTAGCCAGTAGCATAGTGGAAACTATGAACTTAAACTCTGAGATTATTTCTAGGAATATGACAGTGATAAGCCCTCTAGGTCACTCTGTAGAAGTAAGTAAGCTATATAGGGATGTACCCCTAGAACTTCAAGGAGTCATGTTTTTTGCTGATTTGATGAAACTACCGTTTGGGGAGTTCGATCTGATTCTCGGGATGGGTTGGCTGGTAAAGTACCAGGCCAGTTTGGATTGCACGGCTAAGCGCATGGTGTTGAGGATAATATAAGGTAAGGAGGTGGTGATGATAGGTAATAGGAGAGATTACTTATCCAATGTGGTCTCTGCATTCAAGGTGGAGAAAATGGTAAGGAAGGGTTATGAGGCATTCATGGTGCATGTTTGTGCTTTGGGAGCCAAGGATGCAGCTGTAGAGAGTGTCCGAACTGTAGGGGAATTTACTGATGTGTTCCCAGAAGAACTTTCGGGTCTGCCTCTGGATTGGGAAGTTGAATTCGGTATAGACCTGTTACCCAGAATTGTGCTAGTGTCTATAGCCCCGTATAGAATGGCGCCAAAGGAGTTGGTGGAGCTGAAGGCTCAAATTCAAGAATTACTGGATAGAGGTTTTATCTGACCGAGTATATCTCCTTGGGGAGCCCTTGTGCTCTTTGTTAAGAAGAAAGACGATACAATGCAGATGTGTATAGACTACCGACAGCTGAACAAGTTGACGATCAAAAACAAGTATCCATTGCCCAGGATTGACGACTTGTTTGATCAACTCAAGGGTGCATCGGTTTTTTCTAAGATAGATCTTAGGTCGGGGTATCATCAGCTTAAGGTGAAAGAGGCTGATGTTCACAAGACAAATAAGTTTACTTTTCGTTATGGACACTACGAGTTTACGGTAATGCCGTTTGGGTTGACTACCGCATCAATGCATTAATGGACTTGATGAATCGGGTGTTCCAAAGATGATTTGGATTAGTTTGTCATGGTATTTATAGATGACATATTGGTGTACTCAAAGACCGAGGAGGATCACGATGCGACTTGCGGGTAGTTTTGCAAATACCGAGGAAAGCGCTTATTTGCCAAGTTCGATAGTGCGAGTTCGGCTTAGGAGGTGACTTTCTTAGGTCACGTGGTGTCCGTGAAGGGATTAAGTGGACCTCGCAAGATTGAGGCAGTGTTGGACTGGAAACCGCCTAGGTCGGTGGCAGAAATTTAGAGTTTTCTAGGTCTAGCAGGGTATTACCAGAGATTTGTGGAAGGATTTTCTCTGATCGCGACGCCGTTGACCAAGTTATTGAGGAAGGGAGTTCCATTTGTGTGGTCGAAAAACAACAGAAAAGTTTCGACAAGTTGAGGAAGATTCTAACGAAAGCTCCGGTTCTGGTTCAGCCAGAGGTAGGTAAGGTATTCACGGTCTACTGTGATGCATCACATATTGGCTTGGGATGTGTGCTGATGCAAGAAGGGAAAGTAGTGGCATATGCGTCTCGACAGCTGAGACCGCATGAGGGTAACTACCCGACGCATGACTTGGAGTTGGCTGCAGTGGTTTTTGCCTTAAAGATATGGAGGCACTATTTGTATGGAGAGAAGTCGATAGTTTACACGGATCACAAGAGTTTGAAGTACCTCTTGACTCAGAAAGACTTAAATTTGAGGCAGAGAAGGTGGATCGAGTTGTTGAAGGACTATGACTACTCGATTGAGTACCATCCGGATAAGGCTAACGTAGTGGCGGATGAGTTGAGCCGTAAGGTGGTAACGGATTTATGAGTGATGTTTGCTTACCTTAGCCTGTATGACGACGGGAGTCTTTTGGCAGAATTGCGAGTTAATCTGACTTGGGTAGAGTAGATTAAAGAGAAACAGTTAGAGGATGAGGGTTTGAATGCTCAGAGGTTGCAAGTATAGAGTAGTAGGTTGAAAGGTTACGGCTTGACCAACGATGGAGTGTTGTGTTTTCAAGGGAGAGTTTGTATGTCAAAGGATGTCGAGTTGAGGCAAAGGATTCTTCAGGATCCACATAGCAGCCCATACGCTATGCATCCTGAAGGTAGCAAGATGTACCAGGATTTGCATGAGCAATTCTGGTGGCCAGGTCTAAAGCGGGAAGTGACTGAGTTTGTGGGTAAGTGTCTGATGTGTCGATGGGTTAAAGCCGAGCATCGCCATCGTCGAGACTGTTATGTAGCTCGGTAAAGATCCCGCAGTGGAAGTGGGAAAGGATTACCATGGACTTTGTCAGTGGGCTACCCCTTACGCCTAGCAAGAAGGACTCAGTCTGGGTGATTGTGGACCGTTTGACTAAATCGGCTCATTTTATACCGGTGAGGGTTGATTATTCGCTTCAAAAGTTAGCCAAGTTGTATGTGGCCGAGATAGTAAGGTTGCATGGAGTGCCAGTGTCAATTATCTCGGATAGGGATTCCAAGTTCACGTTGAGGTTCTGGAGAGCGTTGCATCAGGCTTTGGGTACGCGGTTGGATTTCAGCATAGTTTTTCACCCGTAATCTGATGGACCGTCTGAAAGAGTAATTCAGATTTTAGAAGACATGCTAAGGGGTTGTGTTCTGGATTTTAGTGGTAGTTGGGAGGAGTATCTACCATTGGCGGAGTTCGCTTATAACAATAGTTATCAAGCGAGTATCCAGATGGCACCATATGAGGCATTATATGGACGAAAATGTTGTACTCTGACGTGTTGGACAAAATTGGGTGAACGGCAGATGTTGGGTCCAGAATTGGTGATAGAAATCGAGGATAATGTTAAGGTGATCCGGGCTCGTCTTAAGGAAGCGTCGGACAGGCAAAAGTCTTATGCCGATCTTAAACGCAGGGATATAGAGTATGCAGTGGGTGATAAGGTTTTTCTAAAAGTATCGCCGTGGAAAAAAATGCTGAGATTTGGGCGAAAAGAAAAGCTAAGCCCTAGGTTTATCGGGCCGTACATGGTGTTGAAGCGAGTGGAACCGGTAGCTTATCAGCTTGAGTTACCAGCAGAGTTAAGTCAGATTCACGACGTCTTTCATGTTTCGATGCTTAGGCACTATCGATCAGATCCATCACACGTTGTGCCAGTTGCGAGAGATTGAGGTGAGCTCGAACTTGTCTTTCGAGGAGGAACCAGTACAGATTTTGGATCGGGATGTCAAGGTCTTGCGTAGGAAGTCAGTCCCCTTGGTGAAAGTGTTATGGCGGAACCATGGAACGGAGGAGGCCACATGGGAACCAGAGGATGTGATGCGGCAGCAATACCCCCAACTCCTCTAACCAGGTAATTTCGAGGCCAAAATTATTTTTAAGGGGGTAGAACTGTAACATCCTTAAAATGGGGTCTCTGCATTTTGCATGTGTTTGTATGTGACAATATGCTTACTGTGCTCGTTTAGCATGTTTTGGGGCCTAGGCATGACCTCGGGTTAGGTCTGAGTCATGGCTAAAATTTTAGTTTTGACACTTAGAAATAGGGAGCTAAGGAAGTTAGGGGTTAAAGGATATTCTTGGTGTGTTGTGACACGAACAATCTAGTGGCAAAATGGAAAGAGAGGCGCCACTAAGGTGCTTGGTTGGTGACGCCACATGCAGGGAAGGGGAGTTCAGGTTCGAGCTGCAGAAATCCCTTTTCTGCTTATTATTTTGACGCCAAAGTGGGAAGAGGTGTGCTCAGGTAGGACTCTGTTGGAAGGATATGGATTAGGCTAACTTTAAGTGATAGGTGTAGGACTCATTCAAACTTGTTTGAATGAGTTGATGAGAGGAATTCAAGGAGGGATGAGGGGGACGGCTATGAGTGGATGAGAGTCTTGAAGTGTTGGCCGAAAGTTGGACTGTGGGGAGGAGGAGTGCAATCAGTTTGGGTTCTTTAGAGGGTGACCAAATGTACTTTGGTTTGGGGAGTTTTTCTTTTTCTTTCTTTGCTTGAGTGACAAAATCGAAACCTCCTCTAGGTGACCCTTTCATTCGGTCTTTGCTATTTGTTGGTCGAACCATCCTTGTTGTTTCAGTTAAAAGCCGAAAGTAACTCTTTTTGTTCATCTTTTCTTTCTTTCAAACCTCTTTGTGCCGAAATTCCTTCTCATCTCTAGTTTTCTTTCTCTTTGCCGAATTCTTAATCTTCTATTTTTATTTCTTCCTCCATCTTTACTCCCTGCTTAAGCCGAATACTTTGCCCCTCAGTTTCTCTCCTCTCGCGTTTTCTCCTCCTTGACCGAATCTATCTTCTTCTTTTTGAGGCAAGCTGAATCCCTTAGTAAGTGGTTTCCCCTTTATCCTCCCTTCTATTAAAGATCCGTGTACTAAACTCCATTCCTGTTTATGTTGGTAGCCGAAACCTCTAAGATCACTAGGGTGTGTCGAAAATTTTGTGATTGGTGGCCGAATCTGTCGACTAAGGTAAGGATGTGTCAAACTCTTTTGGTTTCGAGATTCATGTTATGGCCGAATGGCCTTTAGATTTCTAATGTTGTGTTAAGCCGATTGTAGGGGGGAAGTAGCCGAATACAATGGATTTTGAGATTTGGTTGCCGATTAGGGGTTTGGCCGATTGTAAAGGGAGATCCTTTGAGTAGTTTCGGGATTTGGTTGGAAACCAAATCGGCATTAAGGGCAGGGTGAGGGCTAACGTTTTGGGACTTCGTTTAGATATACAAATAGTCAGGTGTATAATGCTTACACACTTTGTTAGTTTGACGTGTTTATTGTGTTTTTGTTATAGCCATTAAAACCAGTAGTTATGCCTTGTGGGCATGAGCATGGACACCGGGTAAGTCCCCTGATTATGGATCTCGGTATATGCTATCAAGTCATTGTTAAATGTATGCCATGTGTTATTTGCATCATTATATGTTATTATGCCACGATTGATATGGACATGATGGTGGGATTGTTGAGTGGAGGGGAGAATTATTTGGACTGTCACCAGTGGTTTTGACCACACGACGGGGTGGCCCCGTCTTTGATATTATAATTTGTGACTAAGTCCCAGTGGTCAAAACCACCAGTGGTTTTGACCACATATGAATATTGTGACTCGTCCCGGTGATTTGGTACCACAGTGGGTTGGCCCCACAAGTTAATTACGGGATTGTCATCAGTGGTTTTGACCACACGATGGGTTGGCCCCATCACTTGATTTATGACTACGATCATCAGTGGTTTTGACCACACCGATATATATTTGTGACTACGGTCACCAATGGTTTTGACCACCAGTGGTTTTGACCACATGGGGTAGATAAAGGAGATTGGATGGTTAGGTTATGGGGTTGCATGATTTGCATGTTTTATTGATGATTTGTGTAAGTGCTTACACTATCGGGTTGGGGATTTATACACTGAGTCACAGTGACTCACCCCTTCCCTTATATTTTGCAGATGAGGTGTAGATTGCGGATATGGAGCCGAGGAGGACTCGAGGCGGCCATGCATGCTAGTTTGGGATTTGATTTTAAGTTACTATTTCAATTTTATTTATTTACTTAAATTCGGTTTTGATTTTGTAATAAGGCTGCTAAATATTAGTTGGGTTTTTGTTTTTTTTAGATTTTATTTTAATTATCGTATGCATATGTTTAATAACTTGATTTGCTTTAGTAACTGAAATTAAAATGGGATTTACAAAACTACACTCTATATCGGGTTTTTACAACGTTACCATCTGGTGACATTATTCACAAGGTAATGACAAAAATAATAGTGATGATTTCAAACCTAAATTTTCAACAACTAGTCATATCAAACGGATTTCTTAAGCATGCGTTTTTCTGGAATGTTAAGCAACACGAAAACATTTTCAACATCACTTGTATAAGGTTTTTCTAAACTTTAAGATCGATTAAAGAGTTTTCAATGAGAAGTAAACCGGGGGAACTTGTTTATTCAAACATTTTCACCCCGTAGCATGCCAGATTCGGTCGTGGTGTGTTGACCGGGTTTGGGGTGTTACACTCCTGAGTTGATGGACAGTAAGCTCTATTGAGTTGAAATGGTAAGCTCTGACAAGCTGAAAATAGTAGGCTCTTATGAGCTGATATATCAGTAAGCTCATACGAGCTGTGGTGAGTCCGCAACATATGCAAGACCTCGACCAAAACGGTAACCCTAGTGACATGTCACTCGTATCCTACGACTTTCTACAGTTCAAACGAGACTCGTTATTCAATAATTCTCATCATTTAGGCATTCGATTTTGGTAATACCATTTACTTAATTATACTTTCATTTAAAATAATTTACAAATATTTAAAAATTCGATTCTAATTATACGAACTTACCTCGAGTTACACGGATAGAAATTATCAACTATTCGTCCACTTTTCCTTTTCCCCGATCTAATCTCGATCTCGGCTTATCTTGATCTATATTTTATCAAATTTAGCACATTCAGCATTCGCTCTATTCAATTTAGCCTATAATTTACAATTTGGCAAATTTACACATTTGCCCTAATGTTTCACATTTTTCACAATTTATCCTTATCACATAAAATTGCAAATTCATGCAATTTAGTACAAACCCATGCTTAGCCGAATTTAATACAAGTTACTAGCAGCCTATATTTTTTTGTTCACACTTTTAACCACCACATTTCACATTTTCTCAATTTAATCCCTTTTTGACATTTTTGTCAAAAATCACTTTACAAAAGCTATTAATCTAACATTAAACCTTCCAAATCTATCATAAATAATCAAATTACTCAAGCATTCAACAATATCAATATGATAAATCTTTAACAGTTTTGAAATCTAGGGTATGGGCTAGCTAGAATACGAAGCAACGATCACAAAAACATAGAAATCATTAAAAACGGAGTAAAAATGACTTACAATTAAGCAAGAACAATGGTCGAAAGTTTCAACCTATTTACATGGCTTTTTCTTCTTCAAATTTTTGGCTAGATGAAAGATGGACACTATTTCATCATTTTGATTTATTTAATAATTCATTAAGAACTAATTTACCATTTTAACCTTAATAATAAACCATTTAAACACATAGAAATATGTCCATATATGTTCTCTCACCAATATAATGGTCTAATTACAACATAAATACCTTAACTTTAAGGTTCTATAGCTATTTAATACCTTTAACTAATAGAACACTACTTTTACACTTTACACGATTTAGTCCTTTTTCTCAAATTGACCATTTAAACGATAAAATTTCTTCACAAGATTTTCACACATACATGCTATCATGCTTTAAACATTAAAAATAAATAAAATAAATATTTTGACCTCGTATTTGTGGTCTCGAAACCACTATTCCGATTTGACTAAAAATGGGCTGTTACAGGGTGGGTTTTTATTGCTTGACTGCTTTTCATAAGCATCTGTTTGAGCATTCTGGGTGCTTGGTTATCTGACCGTATTCTGTCTGACTAAAAACACATATGACTTAGTGTTCTGGGTGTGATGTAGTGTATGTTTGAAATGTTATGTTCCGTTGGGACGTTGATCACAAAATTACCTTTTGTTTTAGTAAATATCTGTAGTTGTTCGATATTGGATTGTGTACTGTATTTCTTTTCTTAGTCTTGTTTTGAACTCACACTGAGCTCATGTAGCTCACCCCCTCTTAGTGTTTCCCTTTTAGGTACCTTTTATGTTTTCTGGCGCTGGGCTCCGTATGCGGAGGTCTCAAACAGTCTCAGTGGGAAATAAACTATTAGTTTGTGTTTTCAGTTTCTACTTTGTTATTCAGTTTTGAAATGTAAGTTTTTTCTTTTTTCAAAAAACTATGCTACAATTTCATTTTAAGTTTTATTCACTTTTATTCCGCTTATTTATACTACCTTAACTGTAATTTTACTGACTGGATTTTAAATGACAAAATATTATGATTCAACATGTCAATTGTTTTGTAAAAATTTACCTACGATCAATTCGGTGATCAAAGTGACATCTGGGATTCAGTCTAAACTTCTAGGTCGGGTTTAGGGTGTTACAAATAAAGTGTAAATTAGCTAAAACAAAGCCAAATATGAAGAAAAAGAAATAGGGATTTAGGCATATTTTTATAATTACGATATTTTTATTATTTAGAGAAATATGCCATTTTTGCTGACGGGACACAAAGCACACCCTACATTTAACATGTCATCTTTACTAGTCGGATTGTTAAATATTGATGTTTTTAACCATCCAACCTATGTTCAAATCCTCCCCCAAGCAAGTTTGATGATTCTTTTTATTTCATGCTGTTTCAAGCTTTATTTTATTTTATTTTTATTTCATGTATTTAATTAATAAATATTTTATGTAAACAAAATATTAAATATGTAATTGTATAATGAAATTATATAATTAATATATATCATTATGTTAAATTTATTTTTGATAAATATGTAATTATAAAATTGGCCTAAAATTATATTTACTAAAAATAATAACATTTGAAATAATTATTTGATTTTATAATAGTAGAATTTATCATATACACTTTGTTGGTGAAAAAATAATGATATTTGAAATAATTATACAATCTTATAATATTAGAATATCATACCCACAATGTCACGCCTCGAATTGTGGGTTCAATTTATGGGTTATTTCTGTTGTTAAATTTATTTAATTTTCTACTTGAGTTTGCAACTAGGCTTCTATTTGGGCTTAATCTGTTTGAAGGCCTAAAACCCTAGTACAATAAACCCTAAACTGTATATCATAGTGTCGTCTAACCCTAGGTATAAAAGCAACTTTTTTTGACCAGACCCTCTTTTGTTTATTTTTTTCCTGTTGTTGCCCCTTTTTCTATTTTTTTCTTTTCTTTTCCATATTCTCTTCCCTTATGCCGCACCATTTATTTCCCCTCTCATCTTCCTCTTCCTTTCTCCTTTCTTCCTCCCTTTTTCTCTTACCGCCACACTCTACATCTATTTCTCCATTCTATTTTATAACGAGGCATTTCTCCTTTGTGTGATGCAGTCTTCTCTCTTTTCGACCGGTAGATTGGTAAGTTCCTTCTATCATTTAGATTTGGTTGTTGATGCTTTTTTGAGTCTGAGATCTTCACAACTCTTTCATTTTGCCTAATCGATTTCTTTCGGATTTTTTTCGAAAGCCTTAATACCGATTGCTAACTTACATATCTTGTGTGAATATGTCATTTGAAGGACCAGATCTAGGGGTGTTGGATCAGATCTAAGTGTGTGGAGTGCTAAACGGGTTGGTGGTGAAAGGTGTGTGTCCTAACCATGAAAATTGGTGGCAAACCATGTGTGTATTTTGGGATCATATGGTCTACCAAACGGGTGTGTGTCCCACTCGATTGGTCAACATGATCATGTGCTATTGTAAATTTAGGGTATATTTACTCACACGGTCACAGCTAGTTACACGTCCCAATCACTCTTTCGTGTGACTATCATTGGAGATTTATCTTACTGGTCACACGACTTCAGTGAGTTGCACGACCTAGACACAAGCCCGTGTACCTCAATGCCACACGACATCATCCTTTCACACGGTTTGGTCATACGACCATGTGACCTTTGTTTTATAATTTTTCCTTAATTTTTGTGAAATATTTCAGTTTAATCCTTGTATAGTCCCCAACTTGTTTAAAGTGCTCGTAAGCTCAATTGAGACCCTTTTTCCATTTTTGTTCTGAAATATGTGATTTGTTTGATTATGTATTAAATTTGAAATTGCTACTGATGTATATTCACTGCTACTGTTTGTATGTTAAACACATTATCATATTGTTATCATTACTGTTTATTGATCTATAAAAGCATGTCATACTGTTGCATTAGGATTGGGTTGTTGAAGGAGAAAGTGCTACTGGCGGTTTATTTGCATATCTACTAGAAGTTCATCTAGAAATCTACTGGCGATTATCTGCATATATACTGGTGGTATATCCACATGAGCTTATGCTCCCACTGTTATGGTGTGTAGGGTTGGACGAGTTTTGGGGAACTCTTATTGTAGAGTGTAGCGAATGGATGGGTGGAAAATTTTACAGTTAATCCTGCATATTGCATACTTACTTATATCATCGTGAAATTGATAATCTGAAATGTATTATATATTGCAAAATTGTATGTTATCGTTTACTGTTTAATTTGCTTATTGCTTGTGTGTTAAGACCACACTGAGTTTTATAAACCACACCTTAGTTTCCTATCTTTTCGGATAATTCTTGAAGTTAAGGCTCGAACTCGACATTCGGAACATCATCACCTATTTTATGCAAAGTATTTTAAACCCCGTTTTATAAACTTTGTTGATTTTTGCATTATTTACTTGCGGACTGTGACATGGACATTACTATTCCATATGGGTGTTAAATTTTGAGATTTGAGATTATTTGCTTTTGACATTAAACACAAATACGATTAAAAATTTTTGAGTTATTATTTTAAATTATTTTCTACTAGCCTAAATATGGATTTTCACTAACCTTGTAATTAAAATTAAGTAAATGAGATATTTAAAATAAATTAATGTTTTTTAAATGGATTAGATTTTAAATGTTATTTTTGAAATTGGATCAAAAGTATTTTCTAACAGAATATTTTACTTGCGCTATTATAAGTTAAAATAAATAAATATACATGTGTATATATATTGAAAACTTAAGTGACGTTTTCTTTTAACAACCACTGAGATTTTTATTGTCAAACTCTTTTACTAAACTCAAAAGCTTTACTTTCCATCTCGGTGACTATTATCACCTTCATGATTTGGTCATAATATTTAGGCCGGTGTTGAAGAGATTATACACAATGTAAGTGGATAAATAAAATATTTGACATACAAAAGTTATATAAGGAAAAATTAAAATTTTAATTCATACTTTTAAAGAATAAAATATTTCTTTTAACATAATGATATATAAAATATATATTTCCATTATATAATTACATATTTTATTATTTTATTTATATAAATAATGGAAGTATTAATTAAAAAATATTTGTAACATAATGATATATATAAAATGTATATTTTATTATATAATTACATATTTATTATTTTATAAATAAAAGAGTTATTAATTTAAAATATATTTAACATAATGATTTATGTAAAAATATATATTTTGATTAAATAAGTACATGTATTATTTTGTTTATATAAATAAATGATTTATTGTAACACCCTTAACCCGTATCCGTCGCTGAATTAGGGTTACAGAGCATTACTGTACAACTGGAACATTTAAACTTAATTTCATTCAATATCATAAACCTAACATAAACCATTCATACATACACACATCGTCCCTATATTGAGCCTTCAAATTAGGGACATACGACGGTGTCCTAGTGTAACACCCCTAGCCCGTATCCGTTGCCAAGTTAGAGCCACAGAGTGTTACCGAAGCATAACGTCAATGTACAATTAGCTAACATTGACAATTCATCACATAAATCATAACAACATCAACCAAAGTCATACATACAGTCCCTTTTACGAGCCCTCGAGGCCTTAAAAAGACATTAAAAATAAATCGGGACTAAATCGAAAAAATATGAAATTTTTTGGAAAAAATTAAAACTTTCAAACTAAAAGGGTCACATGGCCAAGAGACACGCTCGTGTCTTAGGCCGTGTGGGCATTCGAAATAGGGACACACGGCTGTGTCCCAACCGTGTCTGCACCTATGTAACTCACTGACTTGGGTCACACGATTAAGCCACACTCCTGTGTGCCAGGCCATGTAACATCCTGACTTGCAAACTTTTGAAAGCTACAGGGGACACACGGCCGTGTCGCCTGGATGTGTGTCTCAAACACTCTCGTGTCTCTGCCCGTGTGGACGAAAAATAGGCCATTTCCAAGCCATTTTTCTCACCCAAACTCACACATCATGCACGAGCCATTTGCAACTAAAATCAAGCATTCAAAACACACTTTGCATACTCATATCTAAGCTTATACAACATAGAAACTATCCATTCAACCAATATGCCAAAATGACACCTCAATTCCAATAATCAAACTTACCTAACACTTAACCATTTCATTCACTAAAATTTACTAATTGAACAATTTCAAAGCCACTTTTATCCATATGTTCATATACCAAAATGCATACACAACCAATACCAAATGACCATTTTCCCAACTAACATATACCATACCAATCTGACCAAAAGATGATCACTTCCAAACTACCAAAACTAGCCATTTTCAACACCATGCTACATTCATTCCACACCAACCATTCATTGTTACCATACCTGAAACACCCCAAACTCGGCCCACAAGCCCCGACCGGATTTGGCATGCTCCTCGAGTAAAACTTTAATAAAATCCCGTATTTTTATCTTGGAAAAACATAGTGTATTTGCATAAAAATAGATTTGCTTTGCGATCAAGTTGGAAATCGTATTGATGTAAAATTTTGTATCTCTTTTAAGCATTATTTTTTTATGATTTTAGAAAATCTATAAGTTAAAAGAAGAACCGAATTTAGAAATTATTAAGTTGAAAAACATAGGTGTTTAGGTGTCAAAACAATTTAATTCAGTTATCGAAAATATTTAATTGTTTAGTTGAAGTTGATCGTAGCAGAATAAAAATTTAAAACGTATAAATAAAACAATTTATAACGACCTTATTACAAAAACATAACCCAAAATAAATTCTGAAATAATAAAAGAAAACATAGTAAGTTTAATTAAAAGAAAACCCATATACTGAGTTGAGCAATGGCCACCACGTAGTCCTCGCTGACCCGGTCCAACACGCTAAGCATCACCTGAAAAAGATATCCCACGAGGGGTGAGTCAATAGACTCAATGTGCAACAGTACACTAAAAACCCAATTGATTATAGCCATTAAGCCCATTTAAAACACATTTAGCCGTAAGCCCATAATATAACAATTCAGATAATAACCGATTAAATCACATGTACATATAAAATGAAATGCAATCCCGAGCCCACCTAAATATCCATCCGCTACACACCACCAGATACGCCAATCACACCGTGGGATTACTAAATCGACCCTCCATCCGCTACACACCCATCAAAGGCGATTCTTTGCGATCAATCGCACATCGCTCTATAAATTGTGGCATGGCTAACGGATAATTGTGACAAAGTCACGGATTCATAATATGTGACCAAATCATTTGGATTCATAATATGTGACCAAGTCACCGGATAATGTGGTAAAACCACCTAACACTTCCCTTTATCAATATCACCCATATGCCCATGTAATAAACATATTATTTCGATATCATGCCATATACCCCAAAATCATAACGGAATCATACACATTTCATATTCATCCTTA
This sequence comes from Gossypium rotundifolium, assembly GCA_025506655.1. NCBI lineage: Eukaryota > Viridiplantae > Streptophyta > Magnoliopsida > Malvales > Malvaceae > Gossypium > Gossypium rotundifolium. The sequence continues at coordinate 25,694,351 of CP106728.1, forward strand.
TAGCATTATTAACGAAGTATTAGGGGGTAAAATACCTGAATACCATGTACCACTGAATGGTACCTGTAACCATTATCATACATATTTTTCTTAATACATGCAAATCATTAATATTATCGATCTATTAGAAATTTAGTGTAGTGCTACACACCTGATAACCAGTGATTACAGTACTATCAATACTGATACTCCTTCTTTTTCACAGTCAATTTCCCCTACAAGACCAAAGTCAATATCGGCCAACCTTAATAGACAAAAAGGCCTTTGACCGAATATTAGGACTCCCTTACCTTGATTATCTAGATCCCAAAATGTCACTTGTCCCTTGAGATGTCGAAATCCTACATGGTTTATGTTAGATTCGATTTCTAACTTTTAATAAACTAAAATACATCGCCTTGACCTAAGATTACTCTTGCTTACCTTGGATATTTAAATCCCGAATGTTCTCCCCCTAAACGCTTCTGAGAGGAACCCCGAAACTTTCCTTCAAGATTTGGCCAAAGAAGTTAGGAGGATTAGAGTCTTGATTTTCGACAGTCAGAGAAATATAAAGAAAGAAAGAAAAGAAAAAGAAAAAAAAATAGCCTAGAAGAGATCCTTATCGAAAAATAATGACCAAAACGCAATTGGTCAAATGTTCTTGGCTTTTGATGAAATATGTAAAGAAGAAATGAAGGGGATGGAGTGTGATGCGAATTGCTTTGATGACAAGAGGGAGTTTCGGCTTTAACAACAAAACAAGAAAAAGAAGAGAGAGATAGGAGGTTTATGGTGTTGTGACAATGGTGAAATTGGAAGAGAGAAGTTTCGGCCTTAGCAAGGTAAAAGAAAAGAAAGAAAGAAGAGAAAAGAAATAGAGATGAAACACAAAAGTGGAATTTGCAAAGATGAGGAGAAAGAGAGAAGAAAAGAAAAGTAACAAATGACCCTTATGGTCAATAGATGATTCGGCCAAAGTGTACAAACGAAAAATAATGGTAAATTTTTGGTGTGGTTCAACTTATGAAAGAAAAGGGTGAGGTTTATGAGAGAATGGAACAAGTTTTTGGCAAAAGAAAATGGCCAAAATGGCACTTTGATGGCATTAGGATTTCGAAACCACACTAGAAAAAGAAAACCCAAAAAAATAAACACCTAAACCCCTTAAGAGAATTTTGGCTACTCCCCTCTACCCACATGACCGAAATGGTCATCAAAGAATTCCTTGGCTGGCCAACTCACATCTCATCACAAATCCCACATTTTCCTCATCATTTCCTCCTAATCTTCCTCCTAATCACTTTCAAAATTAAGCCAACCCCCTTAGCCCCCTATGCTGTCTACATTCATGGTCAAATAGCCATAGAAAAATTTCCAAAACATCACTCCATACTTCAAACCTTATGTCCCCTTAACATACCAAAACTCCTTGATTCCATTCCTTAACTTAGCACTTGCCTTTTTCCTTAGTCTACTATCCATAAAATAAAATAGTCCAACTTTACCTTAATTAAAGTTTGACCAACACATGTCAAACAAGTGCAAAATAAAAATCACCTTAAGACTATCCATGGGATTCGAACCCAAGACCATTAGCACACTCTACACGCCACTTGCCACTTTACCAATAGATTCCTTGTGATTAAATCCTCATACAAATTTTTCTTGAAGCCAATCTTGCTTAGCTCCCTTTAAAACTAAAAATCTAATATTTTCTAAGGCATTCTCCTACATTCTAAAATTCCAAGTCCCCAAAACACATCTGAGACAACACATAACATGCCACTACACACATTCAAGTGAAAATTCATAACCCCTAAATCCTGGATATTACAATTCCATTTCCATCAACATTTCCTTACCATCATATTAACCAACACAACATCAAATTATCAACCACACAAAATACCATATCAGTTAATATCATACCAACTAATTCATCAACTAAGATAACATATATACAAGCCACACATAATGGCTAAATTTATTAAACAAAACACCTATACATGCTATCATAACTATGACTCAAAATCATCAAAATCTGTCGATTTAGTCGACAGATAGTGTGATGGACCTCCAACAAGCTTCCAACTCGCATGAACCTCCGATTACCTAGAAACATAGGAGAAAATCACACAAGTAAGCATATAATGCTTAGTAAGTTCATAAATCATAAACAATACTTACCATTTCATTATAAAAGCTTAAAGGCAAAATAGTGAACATGTCCAACATTGCTTGGCACAAGCCTAAGAACCAACAGCAATTCACAATAGTGATTAGCATATAACTTAATCAAATTCATTACACAACAAAGAGCTTTCTTAAGTTTTCCATGTAAACATTTTTACTAAAAATCTTTAATCACTATCATTTCATACCTTTCTCATGCTTTCGTGATATTATAAGTCGAAGCTTATACCGATCGTTCCCTTTTTGTATACCCGTTGAACCACTAGAAGAATATTGGATACTCGGGAATCACACACACTATGTGCTAACACGTGGTTGAAACCACTACTATCTCATATTTCATATAATTACTCTCTCTCGAGAGATAAGCGGTCCGCTTCACACAAGTCGTCAACAGATGTAGCTACGGGTGTTGCTCACACAAGCTGTAAGTAATTGCAACACATGCTAGAAACTCAGCCACTAGTAGGTCGTACAAGACCCGCACTCGAAACTTGGTAACCTCTAATGACATGTCATTTGTATCCTATATATTCTTAAGGGTCAAACGGGATCTGAAAGTAGCCGAAACTTCGTTGGATATTTCGTAGAGTCATAATACCAAGAATATAACATAAAAGCATTTAAATAAAATATAATTCAATGCTAATTAAATATACGAACTTACCTCAAACAAGAATGGAGAAATACGACCTATTAATCTAATACTTTTTCTTTTCCCTGATCTACATCCGTACGTTACTTTTCTTGATCTATATAATCAATTTTAACTAACTTAAACTTCATTTTATTCAATTTAATCCAAAAATCATGTTTTAGAAAAATTACACTTTTGCCCCTATAATTTTGAATTCATTTCAAATTAGTCCTTAGCTCATAAAAATAAAAATTCATGCAATTTAATACCAACCCACCATAGCCGAACATCATTTAAGCCCTTAACAATCCTTACATTTCAATTATTTCATAATTTCACCAAGAATAATTTTCTATTTTTCAATCTAATCTTTAATTGACAAATTCATCAAAATTTCCTTTACAAAAGTTGTTTAACTATTATCAAACATTTATTTTCATCCACCAAACATAAAAAAAACTAACATTCATTCAAGGTAAGACCCTAGAATTTTAATAGTTTTGCAAATTAGTCCTTGGGCTAGCTAGATTAAGCTACAACGACTCCAAAAACATAGAAATCATTAAAAACCGAGCAAAAATGCACTTACATGCACTAGAAATGTTGGCCGAATGCTTCAAGCCCTAGCTATGGCATCCTATTCTTCAATTTCGATGGTCTTTCTCATTAAGGAAGATGACATTTTAATTTTCTTTTTTTTTTTATTATACTAGTTAGCTTAATTACAATTTTAACCTTTCTTTTAACCTTTATAAATTTATAACTAAAGTCCATAATTGTCCACTAATATGTTAATGGTCTAATTACCATTTAAGGCCACTCATAATTAAATTTCATAGTAACTTAACACCTTTTCTAATAGAACACAAGTCTTGCACTTTATGCGATTTAGTCATTTTTATCAAATTAAGCATACAAACGATAAAATTTCTTCTTGAAAATTTTATACGATGCTAATATCATGCTGCAAACCTTAAAATAATAATAAAAAAACTTTTTTGACATCAGATTTGTGGTCCTGAAACCACTATTCCAATTTTACTAAAAAATGAGCTGTTACACCTAGCCCGTATCCTCTCACTAAATAGGGTCACACAGCCATGTCACACGCTAATGTGCCAGGCAGTGTAACACTCAAAATTGCCCCACACGCCCATATGCTAGGCCGTGTGCTAGGCTGTGTAACTCATTGACTTGCACTCTAAGAACTCATTAGATGACGGTTGAGTCAAACGCCTGTGTCTCAGGCCGTGTGAACCCAAAATGAACCTTAAACAATAAGTTTACCATGTCAAGCTTACTTGGACTCTAAGTAATCCATTTACCAACCAAAAGACCTATTCAAAGTGACATTAAACAAGCCCAAAAATATGACAAATCAAAATCTTAAGTGCCTAATCAATGTATCATCATTTATACCACAAGAATATATAATTATACATCAAAATGAAATACCAATCAAAACTTATCAATTCATCAAATCTAACACCTAACCAATGTACCTATCATAGGCACTTCAAACTCAACATTGCATTAACACATATCATTCATATTTGCATTGAAACATCTTACCTCATTCACATATATCATATAAGTTAGCAACTTACACATAAGATCATACTTAACAATTTACATATCCAAAACATTAGCAATGACATACAAGCCTATTACATTTTATATAATCTGAAATGAATGTTCCAAAAACTACCGAAAGTTATGGATAGTGTGACTTGAGTGCCGATCCAATTGTCCAACCTTCTAAATATCTACAAGAACAATAAATAACACAAGTAAGCACAATGAAGCTTAGCAAGTTTAATGTATTAAAACAATAAATCTTATCGAAGTAAGTACAACAAATCAAATAATAATAATACAACCATGAATGTTCCCTGCCATCTACAATCTCAACCTGTAAATCATAAAAGTTCAATTTAATACTCAAATACATGGCAAAACCATCAAAATCACTAATCAAGATACCTTATCGAGATTTTCAACTCGATGAACAACTTACAGATAAGAGTACATCGATAATCCATCCGAAACACACCAAATGCTCATAAGAGCTAATCCATCCGAAGCACACCAAAACATAGAGTATAACATGAGAGTTTGCAACAAATGCTTAACCTCAGTCCACTCGGGAAACAATCCCAACTCCAATCCCCCATAACACACGATATCTCGATTGTACTTTACCCCATGTTCAATCTGATCCAAGTATTGAATTTCAATAACAATCCTCAATTAACCTTATATCATCTATAATCAAATATATATCTGCTATACCATTATATATCTTTCAACATTTCATATAGATGCTAAATTTTAAATCGCATTTAACTTACTCGAACTAAATTGTAGTATTCTGCCGCAGACTTAGGTGGTTTCCACTCAACACCGCTTCAATCTTGCGGGGATCCTCTAATCCCTTCCACCGACACCACGTGACCTAAGAAAGCCACCTCCCTTAGCCAAAATTCGCACTTCTTGAATTTGGCATACAAGCTATTTTCCTCAATACTTGCGAACTATCCGTAAATGCTTGTCGTGCTCCTCCTCCGTCTTTGAGTAAACCAATATGTAGTCTATGAACACCACGACGAATTGGTCTAAATCTTCGTTGAAATACTCTATTCATTAAGTCCATGAGCAGCTGCCGGTGCATTGGTCAATCGAATGGCATCACTAGAAACTCGTAATGCCCATACCGAGTTCAAAAAGCCGTCTTGTGAACATCGGCCCCTTCACCTTAAGTTGATTGTAACTGACCTAAGGTCTATCTTGAAAACAAGCGCCCCTTCAATTGGTCAAACAAGTCATCGATCCGAGGCAATGGGTACTTGTTTTGATCGTTAACTTGTTTAGCGGCGGTAGTCGATGCACATCCGCATAGAACCGTCCTTCTTCTTGACAAACAAAGCAGCGCTCCCTACGGAGATATACTAGGTCGAATAAATCCTTTATCCGAGGCTCACGAATTTGAGCCTTGACTCCACCAATTCCTTTGGTGCCATTCGGTGAGTGCTATAGACACGGTGCCGTTCGGGTAGCAAGTCTATCTGCGAATTCGACTTCCGATCCGGAGGTAGACCGGAAGTTCTTACGGGAACACATCAGCAAATTCCCCAACCGTTCGGACCTTTCCAACTCTTGACTCCTTAGCTTCCAAAGCCGATTTGAACCAAAATGCCTTACAACCCTTCTTGACCATCTTCTCAACCTTCAAGGCGGACACCACGTTGGATAGGTAATTCCTTCTATCACCTATCATAACCACTTCATCATTCTCGGTAGTCTTAAGAACCATGCGCTTAGCGCGCAATCCAAATTCGCTTTGATACTTAACCAACCAATCCATTCCAAGGATCAAATCGAACTCCCCAAATGGCGATTCAGTTAGATCGACCACAAATACTACCCTTGGAGTTCTAGGGTGCGTCTCTATAAAGTTTGTCTACCACTACTGAGTGACCTAACGGACTAACTTCTGATCATCTCCTAGAAGCGGTTTGAGGTTAGGTCCAAAGTCTCTACCACACTACTTGCTACGTATGAATGTGTAGACCCCACATCGATTAATGCGAATAAGGAAGACCAAAAATCGAAACGTCTGGGTTATGACATCCGGTGCGTCACCCTCCTCATGACGCCTTGCCGCATAGACTAAGCCAGTGCTTAGCCTCATGTTGCTGAACCTCATACTGAATTCCACGACCTCGGTTAGGACCGTTACTTCTCGGCCATTCTGCGACCCTCTGTGGTCCCACATTTCTATCCCGATGCAGTTACGCCCCTCGATGATTCTCGGCTCGCTTAGGGACAATCCCATACACGGTGTTCCAAAGACCCACACTCGAAACATCCTCTATCGCGGGTCGAACAACCTCCCCAATGGGACTTCCCACAACATTACCTTGGCCGGTCTCGATTAGTAGCTACGGGCCTTCTTTGCTGATTTGGCCCACTCTGCCTTCTTCTTGATCATTACCACTTTGGATCCGGTGACCCAAATCCTCTCTTTTGATTATTCCTACTATAATTTTGCCTCACAGCCTCCTTGATCCCCTCGGCTACTTTAGCCTTTTCCACAAGAGATGAAAACTCACGAACTTGCTGTGGGGCAATCAGTAACCTCAAATCATCTCAGAGTCCGTCCTCAAAGCGGACACAGCCCTCGTGTTCGGTAGCCACGATGCCTCTAGCATACCTACTCAGTCTTAAAAACTCCGCCTCATATTCCGCTCGACTTAGCTCCTTGCACTAACCCCGAAAGGCTTTCCTCGAGCATCTGTATAGCTGGTGCCCACATACTTCTTCCGATGGCGATTTTGAAATAATCCCAAGTCAAATCATCTGCCAGTAGCGCCATCTCGAATCGTCGACCACCATCGATCGCTTCATCCTTTAGAAGCGTCATGCCCCTTTCGGTTTTCTCCCTCGGTCGGTCAAGATCATCCATGATCCTTTCAGATTGACTCTAGCGATGATACGCTACTGCTGGGTGCCACTCCCGACACACCGGAACACCTCGGCTCCGTTGGACCGAATTCTCTGAAGAGCATTTAGAGCTCCTAAATTTCCACCATTGACCACCAATTCGAGGACTGCAACACGACTTGCGATCTTGCCTCTCGCCGTCGATCCTGCTCCTCTGCTCCAAAAAGTGGAGGTGGTGGTGGCGGTGGTACATCATTTTCGAACCTTGTCCCGACACAGCGGGTTCCGACACAGTCATCCTACCCTACTGCGTCCCACGGCGTCCCACGTCCTCTAGAACTCATTCTACCTCTGCGCTTTTAATCGATTAAGAGGAATTTTATGTATTAGCGTTTGTTCCACTTCATTACTCATGAAGAAATTTTATGAAGAAATTTTAATTAGAGATTCTTCCGTGCAAACAAGGTTTCGATCTTCTATCTTAGTTCACACAAAGTTCTTGCATCCATTCCTTAATACTCTCCATACCTATTCGCTCTTGGACATTTACGCCCATTTCTAACCGGGGTATTTTCATCTTTTTCCTCTGAGGTATTTTAAGTAATAATAAAGAGATTTTAAAACTTTAGTAAAGTAGGTTGTTTTGCAATTCCCAACACCTGGAGGTATTTATTAAAAATTGATAAGGTTGAAGTTATGGCATTATTTGAAAACCGAGGGTATTTTGGTAATTTTGTCCATCGAGGTAATTTTGTAATTTTGTAAATCAAGGGTGTTTTAATAATTTGTAAAACTCGAGGGTCCTTTTGAGAATTTTCCTTTCTTAAAGCGGTGATGTTGCAAAAATTTTGTACTTTCGAAATTCGTTTTGGTAATTTTATAAGTTGAGGCGTTTTCGTAATTTTCCAAAACCAAAATGTTTCATTGATGATTTCCAAAGTGAGTTGAATATTTGAGAAATAATTAAAATTTTCGGACAAAATCATTGAGTTGATGTTTTATGAACCAAGGTATTTTAGTAATTTTACCCCAAGGGTATTTTCGTAATTTTCCACAAATCAAACTTTTAGGGGAAAACATTGTAAAAAAGTTATTCTTACGTTTGAAGGAGTGATTTTAAAAGTTTTAAAACCGAGTTTTGTTGTTTCATTCCTTTTTCGAAAATCAAGGCTAATTCCCTTTCGGGTTTTAGTCATTATGTTTAGCCTATGACCGAGCCCTCTTGGTCGGGGTGAACCAGGCTACGCACCAGCGGGGTTTAGTGTGGAGAGGAGGTGAGTCACACAATTTGCTTAAATACCAAGCTCCCACCGAACCTTTCTAGACATGCGCAGAGGTTACCACACCACCGAGCCCTACAGGTTAGGGTGAGCCGAAACTCGCACCGGGTAGGATACTGCGAAGAGGTGGTGAGTCACTCGAGGCGCTTAAATACCGGGCTCTTGGGATCCAATCCTGACATGCGTCTGGGGTTACCACACCCTAGCTCGGTGACCAAGTCATAGGTTGGTTTAGTTCTTTAAGTCTTATGTTACATTAGGTGTGTTTGAGTAATCTAATCCTAGGGTTCAAGTTCCTATAAGTCTATCTACGTTCCATGCTTCCTACCCTTCTACGAATATAATTCACAAAGAGGTTTAGATGTACTTACATGGGCGGATCGGTGCCGGAGACTCGGGCCATCTTTAAAAACCCAAAGTCAATTAATAAGGCCTACTAAAACATTTTTGGGCCTTGGGCCCCACAAGAGAGTTTTGAGGCGGGCTCGATACCAATTGTAACAGCCCAAACCCGGCCCAAGCGTTAGGACCGAATATGGGTGAATTCTGAAGAAGAACTTTTGAAACCCATTTTGAAATCCACTTAAGTTTTGTTGAAAGCGCTTTCGTTTAAGTTTTCTTCTTTGAAATTGTACTTAGACTAAATTGAAAATTTAATTAAGTCAAGTTATTATACAAATTTCAGATGTGCGGTGTACGATAAAACATTTTCGTGTTAATTTAGAAAAGCGTGTGATTCAAATTTATAGTAAAAAAAACAAAATATCCAACATATAAGAAAATAACTAAAGTAAAGTATATGGAGGCCTTATTACATCCAAAACAAAACAACCCAATAATAAAAATGATCATAACTAAATTAAAGTTCATTTAATTCTAAATCCACCGCATGGCCACCTCAAGTCCCTCCGGCTCCAAATCCGTGATCTATTCATCACCTGAAAAAAAAATAATGGAGAAGGTGAGTCACCAAGACTCAGTATGTAACCCTTCCCCGTTTTAAAACATTTTTCATACACAACACATAACAGTTAATATGCACAATATGAAATACCCATCCTAGCCATCCAAACGCCACTGTCTACCCCGTTGTGGTACCAAACCACTGGTGGTGCCAAACCACTGGTGACATATAGTCACAATGTGTTACCAAAACACTGGTGTCCGTGAACCTGAGATCATTTGATGGGGCCAACCCATCGTGTGATACCAAATCAGCGAGACGATCCCATATCTCAAGTGGGGCCAACCCACGGTGGTGTTAACCACAGGGACAAGTCGCTATGAGGTGCCAAACCTCTGGAGGTACCAAACCTCTGGTGACCGTAGTCACGGTGTGTTACCAAAACACTGGTGCCCGTCGGCACAATAATACTGCCCCCTCCACTCATAATCCCACATCAACCAATATACATACATGTTTCATGCCATCACATGCTTAGATCTCATGCATCAATACATTATGCTTACCAAAAGCATCAAATAACAAATACACATTTTCAGGGACTTACCCGAATTGCCAATTATACCGTTGTGGTACATTATCCAATGCTACATAAAAACCAAGATAGCATTCATAACAATCAGCATATTAACAAATTATATGTGTGTATGTACACACCTGTCACCACGATTAATCCAAATCCCGAATGGAGGAGTCGGCCACCCTAGATCTCTCTGCACCTACATTCGGCCAACCAGGGGATTAGTACCATGGCCTATTCGGCCAACCCAAGTATTTTAAAGGGGTAACCTTTTGTACCCGAATCCTTACCTAGTCACTTTGAATACTAGCCTCAGCGCCCAAATCACGAATCTGTTTCACAAACTACAATCGGTCAATATTAATAACCATAGTCTTTTGTTTTACCACCCTAAAATCGGCACTTAACCAAATTAGTAGCCTTCGGCTTTTAAATATTTGCAAACTAAACCCATGAAAACCGATTCTTACCAACACTTACCACTTGATTGGTCACGAATAACAGCTTGCTTTGTCGATCTCCAAAATCCCGGAACACCTAGATAGATTCGGTTTTCAAAACAGATACTTAGCACCTTGTAAATAAAAGCCGATATTGGCCCTTAAAAAAAATCGACAAAGATAGGGAAAAAGGAAGCATAGGCATTCGGCCAACTCTTCTTACCATACAATTGATTGAACACTAGCGAGATCCCGATGTGCCTATGCCACTATACCATTCGGCCAAGGTAAGAAAATAGGAGAAAAGAAAATCTCCACTTCCAAGGGAGTTATTCGGTCAGGGGAGAAAGGAATCAATGGAAGAGGATGATGTTAACAAATTTCGGCTTAAGGAAATTTTTGAGAAGAGGAGAGTGTAAAGAAAAGGTGATTTCGGTTTGACAATGAAGAGAAAGAGAAGAGTAAAAGTTTTGGCTAGCAATCAAGAATAAGAGAAGTGATTGGCAATAGAGAGAAAAATTTGAGAAAGAATGAAAAGGATTATCACCAAGTGAAGGCTAGCCTTAATAATTTCGGCATTATCCCCTCTCCAAAGTCCTTGCCGTCCACTCCACTAGGAAGTTCCAAATACTACCAACTTCTTAATTGATTTGAAAAAAAAAATAATTTGAATTAATCCTACCAATTTATTCTTTATCTCCTATTATCCTTCTTTTAACTTATTATTTATCATCAATAAATAAATAATAATAAGAGTTTAAAGAGAAGAAAAACTCTCCCCCCCTATGCCGTCCAAAACATGAAAGAAAAAGGGAATTACATGACTCGAACCAAGGCTCTCCCTTGTTCCTTGATGGCGTCACTTGTAGCACTTAAGTGGCCTCCCTTTTGCCACTTTTCCAAGACTTATTTTATGTCAAAAGCTCCCTTATTTATTCTTAAAACCCCTAACCACTAAGGCTATCCACCTTAAAAGCAAATAATATATTTATTTCTATCATTAGAGCCAACTCAAGGCCTTTAATTAAACTCTATTATTCCATAAATAATATCTCGTGATTCTTACATAAGAAAAATAATTAAATTCCAAATAGCCCCATTTTGGGATGTTACGTTCTACCCCTTAAAATAAATTTAGTCCAAAATTACTTAGCTAAACAAATGAGGGTATTGCCGCCAGTATCACATCCTCGGGTTCCCATGTAGCTTCTTCCACACCATGGTTCATACGGCACTTTCACTAAGGGCATCGACTTCCCTCGTAGAACCTTTATATCTCTATCCAAGATCCGAACCGGTTCTTCCTCAAAAGATAAGTCTGCGTTAACCTCGATTTACATCACTTGGCACCACATGTGATGGATCCGACCGAATCTGCCTCGGCATCGATACATGGAAGACATTATGAATTTGACTTAACTTTCGATCGGCGATTCGGTGATAAGCTACCGGTCCTATTCGCTTCAATACTGTATATGGGCCAATGAATCTTGGGCTTAGCTTCCCCTTTCGTCCAAATCTTAGTACCTTCTTCCAAGGCGACACCTTCAGGAAAACCTTATCCCCTACTGCATACTCCATTTCCTTGCGCTTAAGATCAGCATAGGACTTACATCTATCGATGCTTCCTTAAGACAGGCTCGAATCACCTTCACTTTATCCTCGGTTTCGTTACCAATTACGGGCCCAACACATCGTTCACCCAACTCATCCAACATGTCGGAGTTCAACATTTCATCCATCTGATTAGCTTCGTATGGTGCCATCTGAATACTCGCTTGGTAGCTATTCTTTGTGCGAACTTCGGCTAGAGGTAAAAATTCCTCCCAACTACCTCGAATTCCAAGACACAACCTCTCGGCATATCTTCTAAGATCAGTATGACCCTTTGGATGCCGTCCGTCGAGGATGGAAAGGCGTCTTTGAAATCCAACCGCGTGCTAACGCTTGATGTAACGCTTTCCAAAACCTCGAAGTGAACCTTGGGTCCCTATCCGAGATAAGCGTCACGGGCACACCATGCAATCGACTATCTCGCCACATATAACCGCTAGCTTACGGGTGAGTAGTCCATTCTCACCGGTATGAAGTGAGTGATTTAGTCGAGACGGTCTCGACTACCCAAATCTGCGTCTTTCTTCTTTGGGCGTAAGGGGTAGACCAGCGACAAAATCCATAGTGATCCGCTCCCACTTCCATTGAGGGATCTTTACTGGGTTGAAGTAGCCACGATGGCAATCGGTGTTCACCTTAACTCACGACACGTCAAACACTTCCCTACAATTCCGTTATCTCACGCTTCAACTCGGGCCACAGGCTGTTTAGTAGATCTCCATACATCTTCTTGCCTCCGGATGCATAGCGTATGGGCTGCTATGAGCATCCTGGAGAATTTTCCACCTCAACTCCATATCCTTTGGCATGCAGGGCCGTCCTTGAAAACATAACACACCATCACCGGTCAATCCGTACCCTTCTAAGCCACCATCCTGAACTCGCATCCTCTTAGCATTCAACCCTTCATCTACCAACTGTTTTTCCCTAATCTCCTCGATCCACGTTGGCTTAACTTGAAGCTCTGCCAAAAGGCTTCCATCGTCATATAGGCTCAACTGAGCAAACATTGCTCTTAAATCCGCCACAACCTTCCGGCTCAACGCGTCAGCCACCACGCTAGCCTTACCCGGATGGTATTCGATGGAAAAGTCGTAGTCCTTCAGCATTCAATCCATCGGTTGTTGTCTCGATTCAGATCTTTACGAGTCAAGATACCTCAAACTTTTGTGGTCCGTAAATTACCGACTTCTCCCCATAAAGATAATGTCTCCATATCTTGAGCGAAGACAAGCTGCTTGCTAACTCCGTGTCGTGAGTTGGGTAGTTAACCTCATGCGGTCTTAGGCGGCGGGGCGCATAGGCTACTACCTTCCCATTCGCATCAACACACACCCCAAACCGAGTGTGAGATGCATCACAATAGATCGTGAATAATTTCCACCCTCGGGTTGTACTAAAACCGAGCTTAGTCGAATCTTCCTCGACTTATCAAAACTTTCTTGCTGCTTCTCTAACCATACAAATGGAACACCTTTCCTTAGCAATTTAGTCAACGGCGCTGCGATCAGAGAGAACCCTTCCACAAACCTCCGATAATACCTCGCTAAACCCGAGAAAACTTATTATCTCTGCCACCGACTTAGGCGGTTTCCACTCCAACACCGCTTCAATCTTGCGGGGATCCACTCTAATCCCTTCCGCTGACACCACGTGACCTAAGAAAGCCACCTCCCTTAGCCAAAATTTGCACTTACTGAATTTGGCATACAACTATTTTTCCCTCAATACTTGCAGAACTATCCGTAAATGCTTGTCGTGCTCCTCCTCCGTCTTTGAGTAAACCAATATGTCGTCTATGAACACCACGGCGAATTGGTCTAGTCTTCATTGAAATACTCTATTCATTAAGTCCATGAACGCTGCCGGTGCATTGGTCAATCCGAATGGCATCACTAGAAACTCGTAATGCCCATACCGAGTTCAAAAAGCCGTCTTGTGAACATCGGCCCCTTCACCTTAAGTTGATGGTAACGACCTAAGGTCTATCTTGGCTACCGACGCCCCTTTAATCGGTCAAACAAGTCATCGATCCAAGGCAATGGGTACTTGTTTTGATCGTTAACTTGTTTAGCGACGGTAGTCGATGCACATCCGCATAGAACCGTCCTTCTTCTTGACAAACAAAACAGCGCGCTCCCCGGAGATATACTAGGTCGAATAAATCCTTTATCCAGAGCTCTGAATTTGAGCCTTGACTCCACCAATTCCTTTGGTGCCATTCGATGAGTGCTATAGACACGGTGCCGTTCGGGTAGCAAGTCTATACCGAATTCGACTTCCGATCTGGAGGTAGACCGGAAGTTCTTTGGGAACACATCGACAAATTCCCCAACCGTTCGGACCTTTCCAACTCTGACTCCTTAGCTTCCAAAGCATGATTTGAACCAAAATGCCTTACAACCCTTCTTGACCATCTTCTCAACCTTCAAGGCGGACACCACGTTGGATAGGTAATTCCTTCTATCACCTATCATAACCACTTCATCATTCTCGGTAGTCTTAAGAACCATGCACTTAGCCGCAAATCCAAATTACCGATACTTAACCAACCAATCCATTCCAAGGATCAAATCGAACTCCCAAATGGCGGTTCCATTAGATCGACCACAAATACTACCCCTTGGAGTTCTAGGGTGCGTCTCTATAAAGTTTGTCTACCACTACAGAGTGACCTAACGGACTAACTTCTGATCATCTCCCTAGAAGCGATTTGAGAGGTTAGGTCCAAAGTCTCTACCACACTACTTGCTACGTATGAATGTGTAGACCCCACATCGATTAATGCATAATAAGGAAGACCAAAAATCAGAAACGTACCGGTTATGACATCCGGTGCGTCACCCTCCTCGCGACGCCTTGCCGCATAGACTAAGCCAGGCTGCCTAGCCTCTGTGTTGCCTGAACCTCTTCCCGAATTCCACGACCTCGGTTAGGACCGTTACTTCCTCGGCCATTACCGCGACCCCTCTGTGGTCCCACATTTCTATCCCGAGTGCAGTTACGCCCCTCGGTGATTCCGAGCTCGCTTAGGGACAATCCAGCACGGCGGTGTTCCAAAGACCCACACTCGAAACATCCTCTATCATGGGTCGAACAACCTCCCCAATGGGACTTCCCACGCCGATTGCCTTTGGTGGTCTCCGATTAGTAGCTACGGGCCTTCTTTGCTGATTTGGCCCACTCGCCTAGCCTTCTTGATCATTACCACTGGATCCAGCTGACCCAAATCCTCTCTTTTGATTATTCCTACTATAATTTTGCCTCATGACCTCCTTGATCCCCTCGGCTACTTTAGCCTTTTCCACAAGAGATGAAAACTCACGAACTTGCTGCGGGGCAATCAGTAACCTCAAATCATCTCGGAGTAACAAAAGAAATTGGCATTAATCACGCAACCCCGTGCAATCACAGAAATTGGCATACATGTTTATCACATCAAATCAACACAACCATTCACTTTAGAATGACAAAGATCACTAACCTGGTGATTCGCATTTACCCTCCTCGGGTTTCAACCATTATGCCGGGATTTTGGCTTTTAACAGAATATAGCAGATTTATATACATGTATTAACAAAGAAACTAGATGGTGTGGAAAGTTACACACCTGATATCGCGTAGTACTATACTCTTAGTCGATATCCTTGCTTTCCGGATCTACTATCCTCAGTTGGTTTCAAGAAAAGCTGGAAAAACACGAAGATTTGGCCTCCCCTACATTCGGCCAAGGGTTAATAAATACCCAAATTTACACGTTAAAACTAATAGATCTCCTTACCTTGAAATCCCGAAAGTAACACGATCCGTGTGTTACTGAACCCCGACTTAGAGATCTAAGCGATTGACTCCTCTTCAAATCCCGGAACCCCACAAATAAGAGAGAACAAGAGATTAGTTTCTAAATAGCCATTCAGCTAGAGACTTTGAAAAGTTGAAAAAGATTCGGGATCTCTCGAATCAATACTTACTTAAAATTTCCTTCAGATTTTGGCACAAGCAGACACCCCAGAGTGATTTCGGCAAACACAGGAGATGATTCATAAGGTGCCATCTGAATACTAGCTTGATAACTATTATTGTATGCGAATTCCGCCAAAGGTAAATACTCTTCCCAACTACCCCTGAAATCAATGATGCAACCCCTTAGCATATCCTCCAAGATCTGAATTACCCTCTCAGACTAACCATCAATCTGTAGGTGAAAAGCGGTACTAAAGTCTAACCTTGTTCCCATTGCTCGATAAAGAGCCTTCCAGAATTGGGATGTAAACCTAGGGTCCCTATCTGATATGATCGACACCGGTACACCATGTAATCTCACCACCTCAGCCACATACAACTTAGCTAACTTTTACAAAGAATAGTCGACCCGGACCGATATGAAGTAAGCCGACTTTGTCAAATGATCCACAATCACCCAAGCCGACTTTGTCAAATGATCCACAATCACCCAAATCAAATCCTTCTAAGGGGTAACCCACTAACAAAATCTATCGTGATCCTTTCCCACTTCCACTGCGGAATCTCGACCGGCTGCAACAACCCTGAAGGCAACTGGTGTTCCGCTTTCACCTGCTGGCACGTCAAACACTTACCCACAAATTCTGTTACCTCTCGCTTCAGACTTGGCCACCAAAATTGCTCTCGTAAATCCCGATACATCTTAACTCCTCCAGGATGCATAGCATATGGGCTACTATATGCCTCCTGAAGAATCATCTGCCTTAACTCTACATCCTTTAGCATACAGACTCTCTTACAAAAACACAGTACACCATCACAATTCAAGTTATAGTCCCACCATTCTGCACTTGCCGAATTCGAATACTCAAGACATCATCCAAAAGTTGCTTCTCTTTAATCTGACTTGTCCACATAGGTCTTACTTGGAGTTCACCACCGATCGCCATCCTCATCTGGTGAGTTGAGCGAACATCGCCCTTAAATCCGCTATCGCCTTCTTACTTAACGCATCCGATAGCACATTAGCCTTACCCAGATAATATTTGATCGAGCAATCATAGTCCTTCAAGAGCTCAATCCACCTACGTTGCCTCAGATTCAATTCTTACGGTAAGGAGATACTCGAGGCTCTTATGGTTAGTGTAGATAACCGACTTCTCCCCATACAAGTAGTGCCTCCAAATCTTCAGAGCGAACACTACTGCCGCCAATTTTAGATCATCGTAGGGGTAGTTTAACTCATACGGTCTTAATTGTCGAGACATCTTGAAACACCCAAACTTCGGCCACGAGCTTGACCAGATTTGGTATGTTCCTCAAGTAAACTAGTTTTCAAATTCTTTTGTTACTTAGAGAAAAACTTGTGTGATTTTAAAAAAAATATTGCTTGGGTTGGGCTTGTGTTGAAAACAAACCGGATTTTTATATTAGAAAACCCTTTTTAATTTTAAGTAATAAACATATCAGTATATTTTAAAATAAAATACTTAGTCTTTAACCTAATCAAAATTTGTAACACAATAAAACAACAAGTAGAAATAAAAAAATCGTTCATCATGGCCTTATGGCCTTATTACATCAAATAGTTTCCAAAATATTTCAAAGTACTAAAATAAATTCAAGAGTCCATAAAATATAAACTTCATGTTGAGCATGGCCACAACAAATACTGCCGTCCCCATCCATCATTGTTCATCACCTGGAACATGGTCCTACAACGGGGTGAGTCAAACAGACTCAATGTGTACACGACACTAAATCATAATAGAATCAGGCCTACAATACTTACACATTCAAAACATAAAATACAAGTTATGATGCATTCCCAAACCCAATCCTAATTGTCCATCCGCTACACACCCCGTGCACCGCAGTCCACACCGTGGGACTACTAAGTCGACCTCCTTCCGCTACACTCCAAATTGCGGTCTTAGGTCACCGCATTCGTGGTCTTAGGTCACCACGTTCAGATTCTTGTGGTCTTAGGTCACCACTTTCGATTCTATGGGTCTTAGGTCACCACTTTTCACTTCCCTTTCAAACAAACCCATATGCCCCTAACATATTATGCAATTACATGCCCAAGTTCACATTCTTATCATATTCTCATGTTACGAATAACATTTTCATATTCCTAGTAGAAGTAGGAACGTGCACTGAGTACTTAGTACCATATCATGGTACCTTAGCCACTTTCATATTCTTAATATCACATATATTATTTAACACGACCATAAAGCGTATTATGAAATAGTGTGGGTACACACGATTAAACTTAACAAATTCCTTGAGATCCCGAGATCGATCTCTCGCCTTAGATCTCAAGTTCCTACAATTGATTAATCACTTTTACCTTAATAAAAAGCCATTCGCCAAAATTCCAAATCCTAGTAGGATTTAGTATTCTTACCTTGTTGCGGTTGGATCACCAACAAATCCAAAACTGCTCCTTGTTTCCCTAGGAATGTCAAAATCCTTAAAACCTTATGTTAGACTTAATCTTAATCATCAAATCATAAATCAAGGCCTTTGGCGAATATTCACATGTCTTACCTTAATCTTAGAAATCCGAATACTCCTCCTTTTAGTTGACTACTCGATAATCCCGAAAGATCCTTCCATATTCGCAACCAAAATATGTATGGGGTTAGATTATCTCTCGGCTAATCTAAAAGAAAAGAATGGAAACCAAACTTGCTCTTACCTTTGAAGAAATCGACACACCTATGCTTGAAGCCTTTCCAAGATTCGCTTTTGAATGGATTGGTAAGGAGAAATAGGAAGAAAAGAAAGATGAAGAGATTGGCTTGCTTTACTAGGGTTTTGGTTTTAACAAAATAGCAGAGAAAAGAGAGAATTGGCTAGGAAAATTTTGACGAGAGAGGGGAATGTCTTAGGAATTTTTAGCGAGAGAGAGAGAAGGAAGAACAAATTGATGAGTAGCCCTATTTTCCCCTTTTATAGCCGAACTACTACTCGTAATCCCTCACTTGGCCACCACTCTTCTTTATTTGATAGCTTTATCTCTTTAATTTAAAATAATTAAAGAAATATCCTTTATTATCTCTTATCTCTTAATAAAATAATACTAATAATAATCTTCTTTTATCTCTTCCTTATCTATCAAAATAAAATAAATAAATCCATATTTATCCATTTATTATCTCTTTAAAAAAAATCCAATTTAAATCCTTATTTATCCCATTACTTGTCAAATTTAAAGGAATAAAACTCCCTTTTCTAGAAGCCTTGCCGAACACTCCTCTTACGGAAGCAAAAATAAAACTCCTTTTATTTGCTTCCCAAGTGACTCGAACCAGTGCCCAACACCTTGCATGTGGCGCCATTTCCAGAGGCCCTAAGTGACATCTTGAGCCACTTTTCCAAGCCCGATTGTGTGTCAAATTTCACAAACTTTTTCTTTTAAGGCCACCTTGCCTTAATTTCCTCTTTTAAACTTTAAAACTCAACATTTCTAAGTCATTTCTAAGTTTCCAAAATTTTCATTCATTCAGTAAACTTGACATTTCCTTACATTTCCTAAAAATGTTCACTTTCCATTTTAAACTTAACATTTCTATACATTTTCACGTTTCCAAAAATGTTCATTTCCAAATCATTTCCATTCATTTCCGGGTTTCCAGAAATGTTCGAAATTTATTCCTAGTACATAAAACATGTCACTTCGTACAATTAAACCGAAAATGCATAGGCCCTTTCCAGGATGTTACACATACGCAACCACTTTTCCATCCTCGAATCGCACACAACGCTCATGGTCAGTCACCACAATCCTTCAAGCGTAACGGCTCAATCGCAGAAACTCTGCCTTGTATTCAGATATAGACTTACTTCCATGTACCATGTTCAGGAATGCTTTTCTCTGTGCATCCACATAGCTGGCCCGATGTACTTTCCCTGAAATGACTCTTTAAAGAAGTCCCAATCGATGCGGTCTGCGAAAGTACCCTTCTTCACCGTGAGCCACCACTGATAGGCCTCGTCTCGAAGAAGAGACACGACCCTCTTCAACTTTTCCTCCACAGTGAAATCAAGGTCATCCATAATCCGCTCCATTACTTCTAACCTGTACTCAACGGCATTAGGAGCTATTCTAGAAACTCCCCTAAACATTTCTCCTCCGTTGGCTTGGAGTCGCTCAGGTACAAATTTTCGGGCTCCTATGCCCATGCCTGCTCCGTCAACTCTCTCTAAAACCCTTAACATAGCCTGAGATACAGCATCATCTCCGACCATCTGATTTTGAAATTTCGCCTCCACTGCTGGCGTCACTGGTACCTCATTCCGGACTCATGACCCGACCCTACGTGTTCTAACACAGCAATTTGGCCTCTACCTCGCCATGCACACCACGTCCTCTAGTGCTCATTCTACCGTTTGTGATTTATCTGATTAGAAATTTTATGAATTAGTAATTCTTTCCACTAATTATCCACGAACAATTTTATGAAATAGTAGTTTGATAGTGGTTCTTTCGATTTCGAATTCTATCTACCAATTCAGTTCTCAAATCAGTCTTTCCTAGTTCTAAAGTTCACATTCAGTCATACAAACAACATCCATGAACTTACATTCATCACCTAGGGGTATTTGCGTCATTTCACTACCTAGGGGTATTTTCGTAATTTTACCTACAGAGGTATTTTTGTAATTTTCAAAATAAGATGTCTTGGTGATTTTTCAAGATATGGGTATTTTGGTAATTTTACAATCCGGGGGTATTTTGGTAATTTTGCAATCTGGGGGTATTTTGGTAATTTTACAATCTGGGGGTATTTTGGTAATTTTACAAACTAAGGGTATTTTGGTAATTTTGCAAAATCAAGGGTATCCCGATAAATTTCTTCAACCTAGGGTTTTTGGGATAATTTTAAAAAAATTTTGGGTCATATAAGTAATTTTACAAAAATAGGGTACTAGTCCCTTTCGGGTTTTAGTTATAAATTTTAGCCTGTCAACAAGTCCCTATGGCTAAGGCGAACAGTCCTCGCACTGTAGGATTCGAGAAAAGAGGAGGTGAGTCACTAGGACTGCTTAAATACCAAGTTCTTCCTGGATCCAATCCTAGACATGCGTATGATTGTTTCCACACCTTAACCCTGTGACTTACTCACAGACATGTTTAATTAGGGAAATTAAGTTTTATGAAGGGTAAAGATTTGTTTAAGCTAAGCCTAAAGTCCATCAGATTCTAATTAAACTAGTCTACGTCTCATAAAGCCCATCAAGCCCACAGATACTTAACACACAATGGTTCAGAATACTTACCTGGCGGACTTGGGCCAGAGACGCAGGTGCCATGCCGAGCTAACAGACCTATATCATTTATGAAAATGTATGTTTCAAAACCCATCTTTAGAAAACATTTTGAGCCCAAAACCCCAAAGCCGAGTTTTGAATCGGGCTCTGATACCAATTTGTAACACTCAAACTGGCCCAAACACCATGACCGGATCTGGCATGCCACCAAGAAGAATTAGTAAAAACATGTCGCATTTTTAGAAAATATTTGTTGAGTTTGAACATATATTCTGGGAAGACTTAATGATTTGATAATTTATAAAAGATATAATTTTATAAGATGCCTTTTTTTTAAAAAAAAACCCCAAAGTTTAGTACCTGTCTTAGTTTAATTTAAACGTAAAATTTTACATGTCCATTAGCGATGAAAGCCCAAAATAAAACCGAGACAAAATATAAAGCTACTGGCCCATGGCCTTATTACAACAAAATATAAAACCTATTAATTAAAAATATTAAAAATAAATAAACTAAATGAAGTCTTCTTGCTGTAACATAGAGTCTCTCGCATGGCCACCTTGCGCCCCTCTCCAGCTCGGTCCGTTGCACTAGGTGCTATCTGAAAGATGTTAAATAATAGGGTGAGTCGCGAGACTCAATGTGCAACCCTCACGCACCATTAGATTGGGCCTTAGCCCACAGAACAGATAACAGAGCATAATATATCAGAAAATATGCAAAGTCCAACCCAATCCTAGGTTTCCATCCGCTACACACCACCCTTACTTGCCATTCACACCATTGGGGATTTCTACAATCAACCCACACCGCTACACACCATCAGATCATGGAAAAAATCCACTACAACAGATCATGGCATAAGCCACTACAACAAATAATGGCATAAGCCACTACAACAGATCACTTCCCCTTTCATTAATCACCCAACCCCGTGCAATCGCAGAAACTGGCATACATGTTTATCACATTAAATCAATAGAACCATTCACTTTAGAATGATAGAGATCACTAACCTGGTGATTCACCTTTACCCTCCTCGGGTTTCAACCATTATGTCGCGATTTCGGCTTTTAACAGAATATAGCAAATTTATATACATGTATTAACAAACAATCTAGATGTGTGGAAAGATACACACCTGATATCGCGTAGTACTATACTCTTAGTCGATATCCTTGCTTTTCGGATCTACTATCCTCAGTTGGTTTCAAGAAAACCGAAAAAACACGAAGATTTAGCCTCTCCTACATTCGGCCAAGGGTTAATAAATACCCGAATTTACACGTTAAAACTAATAGATCTCCTTACCTTGAAATCCCAAAAGTAACACGATTCGTATGTTACTGAACCCCGACTTAGAGATCTAAGCGATTGACTCCTCTTCAAATCCCGGAACACCGTAAATAAGAGAGAAACAAGAGATTAGTTTTTAAATAGCCATTCGGCTAGAGACTTTGAAAAGCCAAAAAATATTTGGGATCTCTCGAATCAATACTTACCTAAAATTTCCTTCAGATTTTGGCACAAGCAGACACCCAGAGTGATTTCGGCAAACACAGGAGACGAGATCTCACGATTTCGACTTTTATGAAAATCCCAGAAATGATGAACTGATGCGGTTTCGGCTTCTAGAAGTTCTGAGTGGTGTGTTTCGGCTTAAGAGGAAAGTGAAAAGAAAGCAAGGAGAGGCTTGAAGATTTGGCTAAAGTGTCTGAAAGAGATGAGAAAGGAATCTATCAGAGGATTCGGCCAGCTGAAGAAAAAGAAAAGAGAGGGAGAATGGAGTAGGAATTTCGGCAGAGAAAAGAGAAAAAAGATGAGAACTTTGATAGCAAATTTCGGCACATACTCAGCCTATACTAAACCGATTCCCCCCTTTACATAGTTTGATTTTCGGCCAACACTTGCCTTCCTGATAGATCCTCATCCTATCCCTTATCCCTATCAAACACCCATCCAAAAGAGACCTACATCACACCACTTCCTCCCTCCTTTATCAGCTTATATCACATATATTTTAAACACTAAAACTCCTAAATTTTAGCCTTGTGCCGTCCCCTCCTAGCTTCCTCTTTAGGTGCCGAATTTGGCCCAGAAACATGGGCTCCAAGTGCCCAAAACTTGGGCCTCCTCCTTTGCCATTAACGCCAACTCCCTTTCCTCTTAGTGGCGCCATTTTGCCACTGGCCACAAGCCCATAATGTTAATTAACCTACCAAAACTTTATTTTAAGCCCTTGAGTGTCTAACAAAATATTTAATCAAGGCCTCATTAAACTGAACCCCTTTTGCACCTCAAATTCTCAAATTAATATCTTAAGCATATAACACATAAATGCAAAGTCCGATAACTCGGGATGTTACAAAATCAAAGCTTCAAATACATAAGTATTATAAAAAAAAAATCAAGATTCATCCATGGAAACTTCTAAAATTTTTAACAGATTCAAAAACGAAGGTACGGGCTAATTAGACCTAGTTGCAACGATCTCAAAAATATAAAAATTACAAGAAATAAGTGAGAATTGAACTCACATGCACAAGGATGAAGAAACTAAAAATTAAAGCTTTCTCGTGTGGTGGTTTTGGCAAAGGTTGAAGGAAAATGAATAGGAAAACTTTAATTTTCAATTTATTTTGTTTAATTTCAACTAAAGTATAATTTTGCCATTAAAATTACATTATTTTATCATTTTCTATTGTTTAGCCGTCCAACCAAGTTAATTAGGGCTAATTTACCACTTAGGTCCTTCCTTATTTAACTTTCAAGATATTTAATCAATTAAATGCAATAATTATAAGTTTTACACTTTTTATAAATTAGTCCTTTTCTTTAATTAGCTATCTAAACATTAATATTTTTGAACCAAATTTTAATACGACTCTAATGACTCCATAAATGTTCTAAAATAACATTTACGAGTTGACACGATAAAATTTGTGATCTCAAAACCATAGTTTTGTCATTACTAAAAATCGGCTATTACAATTATTCATTAAAAGTTAAAATAAAATTAAAAAACTTGAAATCAACATTTTTATTAATTAGAAACTAAAATTTAGAATAAAAATAAAAGGCTTGAAATAACTTGAAGTACATATTTTTTTTTATTTTGTTTGTATAGATAAAGGAGTTATTAATTAAAACATGAATTAAAAAGAAAAGAAAAGAATTTGAAAAACATGTTTATTAATTAAAATTAAAATGAAATAAAGTTAAAAATTTATCACACATATTTGTAAAAATCACGTATTTAAAATATAAATTATATAATTAAAAATAACATACAAATTAATGAATCACCAGTACTTGCCTTAGAAAAAAAAAATTAAAGGCCACCACCGTAAGGTATTAATTAGATAAAATTAAGTTCGAACACTCAATTAATGAAATTATTGGTTGTTTGGATGATGAGAATCAAGTTTAAATTGTTGTTGAGATCCATCTCAAAATTTGGAAAAAGAAATTGCAGGGGTTGGAAGAGAACCAAGTTATAGAGATTTATTTCAAAATTTAGAATTATTTTATTGAATTCATATGTTGATGTATATTACAGTAAAAAGTTTAAACTATATTTGAATAATATGATTATTTTAATTATGAAATAATATTTTTATAATTTTTTAATTAAGTTGGTGTTTGATTGACTTTCGTGACAACAACTCAATTATCTTAAATAATTGGATAGATATACAATTGATGGAGATAATAAAATATGCATAATAAAATAAAATGTATAAAAGAGTTTTACTATCTTAATAGGTGTGGGTTCAAATCTTAAATATGTACAATTTTATTAG
This sequence comes from Gossypium rotundifolium, assembly GCA_025506655.1. Lineage (NCBI taxonomy): Eukaryota > Viridiplantae > Streptophyta > Magnoliopsida > Malvales > Malvaceae > Gossypium > Gossypium rotundifolium. Next base: position 25,719,473 of record CP106728.1, read on the forward strand.
TTTTTAAAAACAAAATATTATCAAATAGTAAATTTATTAATATTTTATAATTTTTCTAATCATACTAAATTTACTTGTGATACCAACAAATTTAAGTAACACTATAAATAAGCTTTACACCGATAATTAATCACCCATCTAAAATATGACCCACTTTTGTCGAGTCAGCAACCTTAAATTACACTTTTGTCCAGTCAACAACAAAAATCTATTCCCTATAAATGAAAGGATTTAAGTCTTTTCAGTACGTGAAATTGTAATTTCATACAATTTCTTTCTTTCCTTGAATAAAACAAAACCACTTAAATCATTAATTTTTTTTTTCTTTTTCTAGTTTAGCCCCATAAATCAGGTAGTTAACAGTCATAGTAGTATATGAACCTAAAACTTGAATTCCAATACCTCCCATAATCACCATGGATCTTTACACTTACCTTCAATCAATTGCAATTTTGTTGCTATTGTTATATATTTTCTCGAGAAGAGCACCCAAAAATTCCAAGAAAAGTTGCATCCCTGAACCATCTGGTTCATTGCCACTCATCGGTCACCTCCATCTCCTAGGTGGGAAAGAGCCAATCTGCAAGAAGCTAGCAACAATGGCGGACAAACACGGCCCACTCTACTCACTCAAACTCGGAACCCACCGAGTGTTGGTGGTGAGCAGTTGGGAAATCGCCAAGGATTGCTTCACGGACAATGACCGAACCCTGGCTACTCGAGCTAGCATCGCTGCTGGGCGGCACATGGGTTACAACAATGCGGTCATGGCACTCGCCCCATACGGCGAATATTGGCGTAACATCCGTAAGATAGCCACGGTCGAGCTTCTTTCTAGCCACCGGTTAGAGAAGCTAAAGCACATACGTTTCTCCGAAATGGACTCGTTCATCAAAGAGTTGTACGGACTTTCACGAAACGGTGCCAAAGTGACCATCAACGAGGCTTTGGAACGATTGACGTTCAACATCAACCTACGGTTACTCGTCGGAAAACGATTTTCCGGCTGTGATTACGAGGAAGTAAACAGCGAACCGTGGCGGTACGGGAAGGCCATTAAACGAGCGTTGCATCTTTCCGGGGTCTTCGTCTTGGCGGATGCTCTACCGTACCTCGAATGGCTTGATATTCAAGGTCATGTTCGTTCCATGAAGAAAACAGCCAAAGAACTCGACTCAGTAATCAGTGTCTGGCTCGAAGAACATCTAAAGAAGAAAAAGGCAAACCAGGGTACCTCTGAAAATGATTTCATGGACGTGATGTTAAATCACTTACCGGAAGATACTGTAATTTCAGGCCATAACCGCGACACCATTGTAAAAGCAACAACACTGGTAATGGTCCCATAACTTGTGCTAGCTTTTAGCTATTCTCAATAGCTTCCGGTGGAGTTTATTTATGGTATCAATACTATATATACTTATTTAAGTTCAATTTAGTTAAAAATATGCTAAATGTTCTCATAGGTTATCTCAGATTCATGTTGAGCTCTTGCATGATATCAGCATTATTTATAGTTGCAAAATACAACTTAACTCGAAATATAAATATTAAATTTGATCTAAAATCAATTATTTTTATAAATTTTTACGGTTATATGGGTAAAAATATTATAGAAGCAGTGTAATGAGAGTCAAATTATATTTTATATCTTTTTATTAAAATATGAACAAATTAGTCTATATATATTAGATAAAAGAGAGAACTAATTTCACTATTAAAAATCTCATTTCTACTATTAAAATTAATCTTTTCTAATGAAATAATTAAATAATTACACATATCATATGTATCTCATACTTACATATAAAATTCAATCCGATATCTTACTTCTATTAAAACTCTATTGTTTGCAGATTCTTTCATTGACTGGAGGAGAAAGTACATCAGTGGCAATCACATGGGTACTTTCTTTACTACTCAACCACCCGAAAATTTTAATGGCCGCACAACAAGAGTTGGACCACCATGTTGGAAAACAAAGGTGGGTCGAAGAATCAGACATTAAGAACCTCAAATATCTACAAGCCATAGTTAAGGAAACTCTACGTTTATACCCACCAGGACCCATCACCGGAATCCGTGAAGCCACCAAAGATTGTCGCATCGCTGGCTACGATGTCTCAAAGGGTACTCGTTTGATTGTGAATCTTTGGAAATTGCAACGAGACCCACGGGTTTGGGAAAATGCCGATGAGTTTCGTCCAGAAAGGTTCATGACGACGCATGTTGATTTCGATGTTAGGGGTCAAAATTTTGAGTACATGCCGTTTAGCTCCGGTAGAAGGTCATGCCCTGGAATCACGTTTGGGTTACAAGTTGTTCACTTGATGGTGGCAAAACTAATTCAGGGATTTGATATTAAGACCCCAGAAGGGACTGCGGTGGATATGAAAGAAGGCTTGGGACTTGCCTTACCTAAGCTGAATCCTATTGATGTTGTTCTAAGGCCACGCCTTCGTACGGAGTTTTATGAGTGCCTTGAAGACATGAATAAATACTAGAGATTTTAAGTATTTTATATTTGATTAAATAAATAATGTCCAAATTAAGGTCTTGAATATAAGAACGTACATATAAATATACTGTTTTAATCGTCACAATCAAATGTATATTAAATTTAAGTTGTCTGATAAATTGAAATTTTAAATACTTAATTTAAGTTATATAATCTGTTTAATATCTGGAGTAAACATGGTGTAATACAAATATGTGGCCTTAATCTGTTTTGTAGGCCACGCCGTCCAAACACCTCGGTTTGGGTTGTTTTTCAAGTTTTTTGCTCAACCTTAGCCGTACGTGTTACAGGCTTAAATCTCAAGTCAAGCAACCATGTGACCTTAGGCTTAGAAATTCGACCACTTATATGCCTAAGTGATGTGAGGCTCAGGGCCAATCTCAAGCCCATGGATGTGATGGGCTTCTCTATTTCAAGGCCCAATAACGAGGTCAAAGGCCAAGGAAATCAAAGCAAGATTGAACATGACCATACAAGACTTAGTTTCAAAGGCCTCAGAAGCACGTGAGGAGAAAAGAAAATTAAGATTCACTTTCTTCTTTTCAAGAAAATCAAAAACTGAATCTTGGTCCAATTTCACTATTTCAGGTGATTTCAGAAATCAAGAAAGTGAAGATTTCAAATCTTGGAATTTTTGGTCCAAGAAATCAAATCTTGAGGTCGGTGTGCGATAGATTAGATGTACAAGCTTAAATGAACAAATTTTATGTAAAACCCTTAACACGTAACCATTGCCGATCTAAGGTTAAAGGTATTACCGAACGAAATACAACTCAGAGCAGACATTCATTTCTTCTCATGCTTCGTAAATTAATCACATCAAATCACTTATCCCATTCAAAATTCGAACATTAATACTCTCAAGTTCATATCAATTACATATTAAAAATTTATTTAATCATAAAACATTACTTAAATATATTGAACAAACATCAAAACAAATATTCCATAAGGTGAGTATCAAACATATAACTTTCATACTTGCTCATATTAAAACCAAACATATTCATTTCATACATGAGACATTTTAAAATATTACCAATTGATCAAGTATATTTATATGCATTACTATTTCATGCGCCACTCACTATAATATCTTTAATCATTTTCGAACTTCAAAGACATTTCGTAGCATCTAAGCCGCATGCTCAATAATCAAACCAAAATACATAAACATGCGCATGTCACTATAATCACATCAAACATTTATGAACATAAAGAACAATTCATAATATACCAAATTCGCATGCTTTATAATCAATCCAAAGTACACATATACTGAATCATTCAAGAGAAATAAAGTTGCATACTTTGCCATTACAACCAAAACATAATAACATATATATATTTGAACATATAATCTTCTTATATCTAGCATGCGTTAAGACATCCATTAATTCAATTTTGTTCTTTTAACAATTGCCAAACTTACCATACATTTAGCCATTTTAATTCATTACAAGACTATATGCATAAACTATAATAATTTTAAGCATCTTGAACATAAATAACAACTAATATTACACTTATTTCATATGCCCAATTACCATAGTTAGAATATGCACACTTAACCAATGAATTAACTACCTATTTGGTTATATAAGAAACCTTTATTACATCATATTTATTTAATCATGCCACACACCTTATCATATATATTAACAAACCAAATATACTCATGTCAATTGTAAACCAAACAAATAGTCAAATAACATAACCGAATTGTAAATAGCTTATATCCATCTCCTATTTTAAATCATACACAAACCATACCTTAAAATGCACTTTCAATTAAATTATTTACAAAGCCGAATAACCTTAACATTTTCACTACTCAAAATCAACCTAGACCAACCATTTCAAGAATACAACCATGAAACATACCTTACAACAATTTGAATCATGACCTAATACATATAAAGATTAACCTTCACATGTGGTTCAACCATTAACTTAAATGTCAAAACACATGACTAAATTATCTCAAACATTAGCACTATAAACAAGCAATTATATCAAATGCATAATACACAAACTTGACTAAAAGAAACAGACCATAGCCAAATTATTAATTAAAACGAAACATACCAAACACTTAACCAAGAACAAATACAATCAAACTTCAACAAAATGACCAAGCCATTTTATATATATATATATATATATATATATATATATATACATCTCCCAAAATCAAACATTCCATCTATGCTATACATGCCATAAGCCCAAATTCAACTTAGTAAAATATATATATAGAATATATATATATATATATATAGTATGATATATATATGTATGTATATATCTATATATATATATATCCCCGAGCTCGTAATAACTTCAAAATCTATAAACATTCCATCTATGCTATACATGCCAGCCCAAATTCAACTTAGTAAATAAGAACACACACATCCCCGAAGCTATTTAAGCTTAGTAAGTCTTAAGATAAAACTTATATAACAACAATTACATATTAACATTTTGTTAACAAGGCGAATATACTTAATAACATACTTAAGTTATCATTTACTACGGATCACATTTGAAACTCACATACATATATCATATGGCCGTACATAATCAATCGTATACATATACATAATTTCACTTTCATTATTACAAATACATCAATAGGCCGAACCATTTATATGCACAAATAGGTTAACACATAATTCATATTCACATAATCTTTTATTATTTCAAGTAACTAACTTACCTTGTTTCCATATAAACTAATCACTAACACATACCTGAACCTTTAATTCAATTTCACATTTGGTATTTACTTCAAATTGCCCGTTGAACCGTTCAGAGTTAAAAAGGATACACGAATAATCAGAAAGCTCATACAACGCCAACGTCCCAGATGTGGTCTTACATGTAATCACATATCGATGCCACTGTCCCAAACAGGGTCTTTGATAAACCGTAAAAGTAACATATTTTAATCCCACATTTAGCATACTTTTGGATGATTTATCCCTTGATTTATGTAAAAAGGTGCTCTTAATCCTTTCTTTTCATGTTTTATACTCAGGAAAGCACTTAGGACGAAAAAAACTAGAAATGGGCCTAAAACGGACCAATTAGGCCAAAGAAGAAATTGACACGGCCTGGGCCCAAGACCACACGCCCGTGCCTCATTAAATTACTAGAACACGGCCTGGACCCCAAAACACATGTGCATGTCTCTTCAGCAAACTCGACCACGGCTTGAAATCGATTCACACGGGCGTGTACCATGGCCGTGTCCTTGCCACGGCCAAGAGGAATTTCACTCGAATTTGGATACTTGAAGGCAAAGAAACACATTCCAAAGCCTGTTCAAACACCCGAGTAGGAATTATACTTGAATTAGGATACTTAGAGGCCAAGTAAGGCATCTCAAAGCCTATATAAAGACCCTAGAGGCCAACCTGAAGGGGACGTTCAGAGTTCGGTAGAAGCCTTCTGCCAGGGCTTTTGGCGGTCAGTTAGGCAGTCAGCTAGGTCAAGGAGCTGAGCCAAAAGGCCAGATTCATGGGAATCACTCGAAGATAGCCAGTTGATCCATCTCAAGAAGCCGAAATTCTACTCAAGACGGCGGATCTCTCCTTCAATTCCTTTAGGGGGTTTTAGGAATTTCTTATGTTTTGTTTTATCTTTTCTCTTGAGATGTTTTATTTTATCATTATGAACTAAACCCTTCAGATACCTGAAGGGGATGAAACCTAGGTGAATCTTGTTATTGTTTTCTGAACTATATGATAAATACTTAGTTTGTTGTTAATTATGTGTGCTTAATTCTTGTGTTGATATTTTGAAATATTAATCCAAGTGTGATGTGCTTAGGTGGTGGAGCAAAAGTCCCTACTTAAGAGTAGATCTATCATAATTAAGTGGAGTTGATCGCACGCCTAAAGATAGGGTGACGAGATTTTTCCAGATTAGGGTGAAACCTAATATGGGAGTCCATAGATCGAGTTAATGCGATTCTAGGAGTTTTAATTAGAAAGAGATTTCAATTAATCAACCTAGGGTTAGACGTTATTCGCCTCGAGAGAGGGTTTAATATAAATTATGGAGTCTTACGGATCAAGCTAAGTGAATAAATCATCTAGTTTAGTGTTAGATAACAAGTGAAGTCTAGGTGGATTCCTTCTAGGGTATCGTCGTGATCAACTGAGTTTTTCCAAAAGGTTATTTCTTCAATTTGTTCTTTTTGTCTTTGCGTCTTTAACTTAGTAGTCAGTTAGTTTTTAGTTTAATCAATCAATCACTTCATATTTGGGCTAAATAATAGAAAGAAAGTGAGTATTAGTACTTTTAATTCCCTTGGGTTCGACAATCCGATCTTGCTTAAACTATACTACTGTTCGATAGGTGCACTTGCCTTAAGTCATTGTCGGAGTTAGTTTCCAGGTTCGATCATTCTCTTTATAAATTTTAAAACTCGACAATTCAGACGATCAAGTTTTTGGCGCCGTTGCCAGGGAATTAAAATATTAAGAAAACTCTATTTTTATTACTTTAGCCATTATTTTTATTTTTTCGCAATTTATTTTTATTTTTATTTTATTTTTAAATTTGCTATTTTTTATTTTCTATTGACAGATAATTTTAGTTTATAGAGATGGTGGCACTAAATAACTATCAGTGGTAAGTTATGAGGACAACGCTAACAAAAACAACCGATATTTTCAACCTCGACACAGTCGCCATGTTATCTAACCAGGTAGAGCGTTTAAATAAAAAATTTGATGATTGGTATGATTCTACACAGGTACATCCAGTAAAACAGTACGATACAAATGGAGGAGGGGTGAACAACACAGAATATCTATCCTACAACCCTAGCACAAAAGACGAACAAGTCAACTACATGGGTAATTATTCTAGACCACAAAATAATTTTTATAATGACACTTATAATGTAGGTTGGAGGTAGCATCCCAATTTCTCCTGGGATGATCAAAATAGCCAAAGATCGGAACTCCCTCCAGATTTTCAACAACCACCTCACCAACAGGAAGAGGAGTCGAACATTGAAGACATGCTGACAAAATTCATGGCAACCACAGATACCCATCTCCAAGACACTGAGACCACCCTTAAGAATCAACAAACATCGATTTAAGGGATCAAGAACCAAGTTGGTAAACTTACTAAGTCAGTTGGGGAAATTACTAAGTTGGACAACTTGCTAAGCTGATGTTGGAACTACCACAAGGAAGCTTGCCAAGCAATACTGAAACTAACCCGAGAGAGCAAAATCAAGCCATTTACGATAGTGAAGGGTTAGGCATACCAAACCCAAGGGAAGAACCTGTGGTAAGTGAAAGTAAGGTTGAGGTGTGCCATGATATACCAAACCGACGATTAAAAAGTACCAAGCTCATTTTCCATACCATAATGTGACAAAGAAAGACCACATAGAGGAAGAATTCAGTAAGTCTCTCAAACTTCCAAAGAAATTTCATATTAACTTGCCATTTCTTGAAGCTCTTTCACAAATACCAGATCCTAGACCTCGTGTCGATAAGAAGAAGTTCATGAGGAACGAATGATTTGGATCGATGAACTAGACGAGTGGAAGACACACTTCAAAGAGAGACTAAAAACACATGAAACAAAAATAATGCAACTCCACGACGAACTTAATAGTGTGACAACCTAGCTTAAGATAGGAGATCAGGTACTCAAAATCTCCCCAGATGGAACAGTCAAGGTAACTAGTCCTAAAATCAGTACCTTTAAAGTAAACACTACTCGACTTAAACTTTATATCCATAACAGAGTTGATTGCATGAGAAAGGATTTTCACCTCCTCAAACCACCATGACCATACAAATAATAGGTAAGTCTAGCTCAAGACTTTAAACGAGCGCTTCTCGAGAGGCAACCCGAGCACTAACCTTATTTTTTTATTTTTATTTTCCTTTTAGCATTCAAATAAACCAAAAGTGCAGATTTCCAAACCACATGGCCTTGCACACGACCGTGGCCGTGTGGGCACCATAGGAAGGAACACAGGTGTGGGATGCATCTTTATTTAAACCCCCTTCTTCCCTTCTCTTTTCTAGTTGTCTTTCTTCTTTCATTTTCCATTATTTATTTTTATTTTTATTTTTATTTTTATTTTTATTTTCTTTATTATTTTCTTCTTATTCTTCATGCCATTTAGATTTAGCTTAGGATACAATAAAACCAAGCCGGCTACTCCGAGGATTCAAATTCAATCAGGTTCAAGGAGCTCCCCCACATTCACCTTCATGTTCACCTCCAATCTTATCCGGTTTCTTTTCATTGACTTCATCCAAAATTCAGGAAGTTTCACTTCTCTCCCAATCTTATGATTTTATGATTATTTTGATATTATCTATCTTTGTACATTGAGGGCAATATACATCTTAAGTGTGTGGGGGGGTTAATTATAGTATTATTTGAAACTCCCTGAATTATGCCTTATTCTAAAGTAAGTTTCTCATATTATGATTAGAATGAAATTTCCCTGATTAATGATTTTTATTGATATTTTTGGATTAAGTCATTGATAATTGTGCATTGATGATTTATGCTTTAAGATACTAGAGAATCAAGCATGATAAGTCTATTTTTCAAGAATAAAAAATTTTCTAGGTTATCGAACTGAATTTGAATATTACTTTGAAGTTTGAAATTTACAGGGATTGATGTAAAAAATACCCATAATTTTTGTGAGATTTGAGCCTTATAGAGCATATATTCTTTTTCGTGCTCACTTTATTGATTATGAGTGTGTCAACACTGAATTGTTATTCTAGAACTTGCCTCGATTATACATGTCAAGACCACATTATTGATTTGATATACTGAGATGATAAAGGCACCTAGGTTTTAACCCAGTTACTCCACTAAAAAGCCTACCTTCACAATAAATCCTTAGTAAACCCCGTTGATCCAAACAACCCTTTTTATTGATTCACCCACTATTATTAACCCAAAACCCCACTCGTATTTGTTATCACCATTCCTTTGACTACCCTTCTATCGAGAATTGATTTGATCAGTTGCCTAAATACTTTATTTCAGTTGATAAGGTTCTTTCTTATATTATGTATTTATTTGATTTGTTCATAAAAAAAAAAGAAAAAAAGAAAAGTAAAAAACAAAGTATATTCATTATTAGTTCTATGCTCTAAGAGCTTACATGTTTAATTTCAATATCTTGAAGAAGAAGCTCGTATTATTAGTATTTTAAATTTTCATGTGATTATTCAGGTTATTAGTTCATTTTTCTAAAGTTAGGTAATTTTTCAATTCAATCTTGATTCTAAAACCTTCTAATTCAGCCTTTATCCACACCTTTAACCCAAGCCCCGCTACAACCCTATTAAAGACCTTTTGATTTGTCTATCATCTTATATTACAGTGGTGGAGATTTGATTTTCAAGCAAGCTTATGGGATTAACTTTTCAGGTTCGACTTATGAGTGCTTATTCTTGAACCTTAAACACTTCGAGTGCTTTGAGTGAATCTTTAGTAAGGATGTTAATCCTTGTCAGTTTTAAATTAAAGGTAATTATTTAGATAATAGGAGACACCTATGTTTTCATGCTACAAATATATGACTTAGAATTGTCTATATCTTTAGGAGTCTTTGAGTTAAATTATCCATGTATGAATTATCTATGAATTATGATGAGGCATTATTGATAGGAGTTATGAATTGTGGAAAGTTCGTTTTAATTGTAAGTTGAGAATTTTGCTTGAGGACAAGCAAAAGCTGAAGTGTGGGGATATTTGATAAACCGTAAAAGTAAGATATTTTAATCTCACATTTAGCATACTTTTGGATGATTTATCCCTTGATTTATGTAAAAAGTGCTCTTAATCCTTTCTTTTCATGTTTTATACTCAGGAAAGCACCTAGGGACGAAAAGAACGAGAAACGGGCCTAAAAAGGACCAATTAGGCCAAAGAAGAAATCGACACGGCCTGGCCCAAGACCACACGGTCGTGCCTCATTAAATTACTAGAACATGGCCTGGACCCTGAAACACATGGGCGTGTCTCTTTAGTAGACTCGACCACGGCTTGAAATCGATTCACACGGGCGTGTGCCATGGCCGTGTCCCTGCAGCGACCAAGAGAAATTTCACTCAGATTTGGATACTTAAAGGCAAAGAAACACATTCCAAAGCCTATTCAAACACCCGAGTAGGAATTATACTTGAATTAGGATACTTAGAGGTCAAGTAAGGCATCTCAAAGCCTATATAAAGACCATAGAGGCCAACCTGAAAGGGACGTTAGGAGTTCAGCAGAAGCCTTCTGCCAGGGCTTTTGGCGGTCAGTTAGGCAGTCAGCTAGGCCAAGGAGCCGATCCAAAAGGCCAGATTCGTGGGAATCACTCGAAGATAGCTAGTTGATCCATCTAAAGAAGCCGAAATTCTACTCAAGACGGCGGATCTCTCCTTCAATTCCTTTAGAGGGTTTTAGGGATTTCTTATGTTTTGTTTTATCTTTTCTCTTGAGATGTTTTATTTTATCATTATGAACTAAACCCTTCAGATACTTGAAGGGGATGAAACCTAGATTAATCTTGTTATGTTTTCTGAACTATACGATAAATACTTAGTTTGTTCTTAATTATGTGTGCTTAATTCTTGTGTTGATATTTTCAGAATATTAATTCAAGTGTGATATGCTTAGGTGGTGGAGAAAAAGTCCCTGCTTAAGAGTAGATCTATCATAATTAAGTGGAGTTGATTGCACGCCTAGAGATAGGATGACAAGATTTTGCCGGATTAGGGTGAAACCTATATGGGAGTCCATAGATCGAGTTAATGCGATTCTAAGGGTTTTAATTAGAAAGAGATTTCAATTAATCAACCTAGAATTAGATGTTATTCGCCTCGAGAGAGGGTTTAATATAAATTAGGGAGTCTTACGGACAAGCTAAGTGAATTAAATCGTCTGGTTCAGTGTTAGATAACAAGTGAAGTTTAGGTGGATTCCTTCTAGGGTATAGTTGTAATCGACTGAGTTTTTCCAAAAAGTTATTTCTTCAATTTATTCTTTTTGTCTTTGTGTCTTTAGCTTAGTAGTCAGCTAATTTTTAGTTTAATCAATCAATCACTTCATATTTAGGCTAAATAATAGAAAGAAAGTGAGTATTAGTACTTTTAATTCCCATGGGTTCAACAATCAGGTCTTGCCTAAACTATACTACTGTTCGATAGGTGCACTTGCCTTAAGTCGTTGTCAGAGTTAGTTTCCAAGTTCGATCATTCTCTTTATAAATTTTAAAACTCGACAATTTAGACGATTAGTCTTACACGAATCAAATACGACGCCAATGTCTCAAACATGGTCTTACACGTAAACACAAATCGATGCCAACGTCCTAGACATGGTCTTACACGAAAACACATATCGAGATTCTATGTCATGCAATATGTATCCTAACTATTCCTAGGGTTCGTATGGGGCTTTCGGACATTGAATCTCGATCGGATCGAACTCGAAATATAGCTCTTTTTCTCAATACATTCGGTCATACACAAATATATTCACAAAATTCCATTCATCATGTAACATATATATATATATATATATATATATATTATCAAATTTAACGACATTTATATGCTTATAGACTTACCTTGGATATTATCGGACAGTTTAATCGACTATTCGTCTACTTTCGATTTTGCTCGATCTAATTCTATTTTCTATCGTTCTTAATCTAAATAAATTCAAATTTAACTAATTTAACCACATATTCATTCAATTTAATCCAAAAACACATAAATGGGCAAATTATCATTTTTCCCCTTACATTTCACACTTTTTACAATTTAGTCCCTATTGCATAAAACACAAAATACACAAATTTACATATATCATGCTAGGGTCGAATATTCATAAGCTCCATACAAGTTCATATATTTCATTTATTTCACATTTTAGTCCATCAAAAATTTATTTTTACAATTTAGTCCAAATTACTCAAATTCATCAAAAATTCAAAGACAAAACATATTAATCTAACATATATATTTCATAATTCACCATCAAACATCATAAAACTCATAAACTCATCAATGGAAAAAGACAAAATCATCATCAAATTCAAAAATTAAGACATGGGCTTTGAAGATAACTTAGCAACGATCTCAAAAACGTAAAAATTATCAAAAATCGAGCTAGATACGTACTTTAATCAAACTCAACAATGGCCGGACCCTAAGTTTGTTCTTTTCTTTTTCTCTTCTTTTACATTCGGTTGGTAGAAATAAAAAGATGGTAATGGCTTTTTAACTTATGTTTGTTTTATTATATTAACATTATATTTTGTTATTATTTATTAAACCATTATACTTAATAAAATAAGCTATATAATTTAACATAATGCCTTCCACTACCTTTTCTTATGGATAAATTACAACATAAAGCCTCCAAATTATAAAGACAACCACAATTAGGCACTTTTTTTATTTAACCATCAAATTTTCATTTTACGCGATTAAGCCATTTTCTCAAATTGGGCACACAAACAATAAAACTAATTCATGAAACTTTCACACATGTAAATCCACACATATTTAACACAAAATGATATTACAATATTTTTCAGACTCGAATTTATGGTCCCGAAATCATAGTTCCGATTAGGGTCAGGCTGTTACATTTTAGGAGTGAATGGACCACAAGTCCAAGTTATTGAAAATCAGCCCATTGGGATGTCCACATGCTCATCATGAAGTTTGGAGGACTTAGTTGAATATCATGCCAAGTTGTTAAAGTGGCTTAATTTGAAAACATTCTACATTTTATTTTCCAATTTTATTTATGAAGTGGATCAAGATGTAAAAATTTGGCCCAAGGATCCCATTTAGACCCTTAAACGAATTTTCATCTATATTTTCACACTTAGACATTTTATCATATTAATTAGTTAGTTAGTTAGTTGATGAGTTGTCATGCTTAGTTGAAATACTTATCACATTCCTTAATTTTATGAGAATAGTTAGGGATTGGTAGGTTATAAATAGGGTGTCTCGCTCCCTATTCCTTCATTCAACAATTTTTCTCTTGAGTTTTCTTTTATAGAATTTCTCTTAACTTTTCTTTTAGAAAAGTTTTAACAATATTTTCAGATTGTAAGAATTGTTTTCAAGCTTTTTCTTTTCAAGGAGTCTTTTTTAGAGGGGAAATTAGAGTCGCTTGAAGGGGGTTGTGGATTCATCTTTTTTTGAAGGCTCTTTAGGACTTTTATATGCCATAGTCATCTTCTTTCATATTTCTTCATTCTTTTTCTTCAATTTTCCATTCAATTCTTGTTGTTTTTATTTTAATCTTTGTTTGATTTATTTTCATATATGAATTAGTAAAGGAAAGACGTTCTCCCATCAATATACACCAAAAAAAATAAAAAATAGGAGTTTTTTTTTCTTTTCTTGTTGATTTGAGTTCTTTTGTTACGAAACAATTTTTATTTTGCGTAATTTTTCATTGTAACAAACTATTTTGTTGTTTTTGTTTCAAATTTGGTTGAAAGCCTTCTTTTGGTTCAAGAATGGTTTCTTCCCTCCCAAGAAACCTTATTTTAATTATCCTTGGACTCTTTTTGGCCACTCTTTTGCTTTGTTGTTTGACTTTCTTTTTCATTTGTTTCCATTCAAATACTAATATGTTTTTTTTTCTTGTTTAGATCTCAGTTTGGCAACTTCTTCTTCACCAAGAACATCCCAAACACTTCAAAATTCTGAGTTTTCTCTTGTTCTTGGATGGTCAAATTTCCTCTTAATATTTCTTGTGTTTTCAATTTGTTTCAAATTTGTCCTGAATTGTTTCTAAGCTATTTTTAGGGCCTCGAGGGTTCGTGTTAGAGACGACATGTATAAGAATGAATGGTTTGTGATATATTTAAATTATTGAATGGTATGATATTTAAATGTTTTTGGTTATTCGGTAATGCTTCGTAACCCTAATCCGGCGATGGAGACAAGTTAGGGGTGTTACACCTTATTTGGATTTGGAAATCTTTTCAATTGAAACTTGACTAATGTCTTAATGATTTTGAGGATGCGTGTTGGCCTATATTTGGAGATCCATATTGAGGAACAACAAAACTTTAAAGATTAGATCGAATCAGATAAAGCAATCGAATCCCTTGAAATAGGGAGATTGGATTTGGACTGCATTGAAGGCATATTCTAAGGAATCTACTTTATATTGGATTTTATTAATATATTGCTTCTTGCTATTTAATAGGGGTTGAATTATAGTTGATCTCTAGTAGGTTTGCAAGTCTCGAACATCTATATATTTGAGAGACTTGTATAGGTTTTATGGGCGAAGCTTAAATTTTTTTTGACGGAGGCAGAATTGAGTTGTATATTTTTATGATAGCAAAAATGCAAATTCACCATTTCAATAGTTTATACCTTTATAATTTTTAAAGGATTAAATCAAATATTTCTATTTTGAGGACCAACGTATAATTTTTCCATATATTAATTTAAAATTTTATAAATTATAAAAGAACTAAACGTGAAATTTTTCATTTTAAGGGACAGGGCCCCTGCCAACCTCCCATTGCCTCCACCCCTATAGGCTTAAGTGATCATTTATCTGTTCATCGAGGAATGTATTTGTGAGTGCAATTGAGAGTGAACAAATTGTGCTAACGGTCTAAATTCTCAAGGGGAGGATTTAGAGGTGAGTCTCCTAGTCTCTAGATACAAATGTGAGATCTTTATACTTTAGGAGTGATAGAATGTGATTCACTTGTATTGCAGATTAAAGATAGTGGAATTACTCATTAAGCTAGGCTCCACAAATGTAGGAAACTTTTGGTATTCTTTGTTATTTTGTTTACATAGTTTTCGCAATGCTAAGCCGTAGTAGCCAATGTAGTCAAGTACTTCCATTCTTAGTTGACAGTTTGTGCAATTAACGACTTTGGGTGCTATCATTCTTTTTATTTGCAATTGTATTGTCGAATACTTTATTGGACTAACATATTACATATGATAATTTGGTTTTAATTTTGTTACTTATCTAGATTTTTTTCTTGAGTATTATTAATAATTTTATAGTAATTAATATTTTAAAAAAAATTAAAATATATAATTATAATTTGTGTTATCAAACACGATATGAAAAATATAATTATATTTTATCATCCAAACACATCTAATAAATTATAATTCTTTGTAATTACATTTTATTATTTTTCTATAAGGTCCGAACACAGCCTAAATTTATTCTTGGAATCCAATATTTCTCCGCTCAAGTTGGAATAGAAAACTAAATACTGAAAAATATTTGTGACTACTTGACTACTAAATTAACTCAATCTTCGACAATTTTAATTTCTTTTATTCTATAAAATGGAAAAATTGGAAACCACAAGGTTTAGGATATTTTCTAACTCCACCGGTGATTATTTTAGAATAATTTTATAGAGAAATATTGTTTTCCTCCACATACTTTTCAATAATTTTGTTTCTCTTTCAACCTTGCATTTTGTGGTTAATATTATTGGTGTGATACTTATAAGAAAAACATAAAATAAAATGTTTATCCTGCAACGTTAAAGTCTTTGTTCAATGTGATTAATACTTTTTAAAAATTAAAGCAAAAAAAGAATATTGTGTTTTCAACGACGTATTAATTTAAAATTAGCATGAGCAAAGGAACCCCATGATGATATTCTGGCTTGGAGTGAGGAGTCCTTGGGAGAATTTACGGTACGTAGTGCCTATAAAATATTACAGGGTATTGAAATAGATCCTAGAGCTTATGCTTTACAAACCGACTATAGGAAATTTTACAAAAAACTTTGGCTTCTTAATCTACTTTCTAAGATCAAAATTACAGCCTGAAAAATATCGTGGAATTATCTACCTATACCGGTTAATATGCATTATAGAAAGCTATCTAAAAGTACAATCTGCCCTCGGTGTGGAAAAGAAGCAAAAACCATGAACCACCTATTCCGTGAGTGTCCTGTTTCAAAATTAGTATGGGAAGAATTATCATTTTCGAACTTCCTTAAAGTATCACATATGGAGTTTCTACAGTGGCTCACCTGGGTTTTCGAACAGACTACTCCATCCCAGTGTAGGATTTTTTGTTGTGCTATATAGGCAATTTGGGGAGAAAGAAACAAGAGAATACATGAGAAGGCTAGTAGATCTGGAAAAGAGATAGCAAATTTCATCAACAGTTATATTTTAGAACTAAATGGGATTGAAGAGAAAATACCAAAAATTCTTCCGAAAGTCAAAAGATGGAATCACCCACTTGGTCAGTTCATGAAGATCAACTTCGACGCAACATATGATGGAAATCTTTGTCAATCGGCAGTGGGGATCATAGCCAGAGATAGTGAAGGTATAGTTCTCTTATCATATTCAGAAATCCACCAACAAGTCGCATCAGCTTTTGCTGTAGAAGCAATCGCTTGTAGGACATCAACCCAAATCGGCATCGACATGCAAAGGCCAAAACTTATTATTGAAGGTGACGCATTATCAATAATAAAGAAATGCAAGGTAAGAAGTAAAGACAAATCAATGGTCGGGGCATATATTCAGGATATTCAACAGTCACTGGCTAAAACTAAAAGATGTTGGTTTGAACATATTCCACGAACAGCAAATAGCCTAGCACATATTCTTGCAACGAAAACACTGAAGAAAAAGGGTGAATGATGTGGTCTCAAACTAACTACGATCACAATAAAGGCAAGCACACCTATCGTTCAATAGTATAGTTATGGTAAGACTTGTAATATCGTATCCACAAGCACCAAGAGTACTAGTAATTACTATCCTTTTATTATCTAGCCTAAGAATTGAAGTGATTTCTTTTAAACTAAAAACTTAATTAAAAACGACAACGAAAGAATTAGGAAAATACTTTTAGACAACTTATATGAGATAGGCAATACCTAAGGAAAAATCCACCTAGACTTCACTTATTACTTTTGATTCATATGATTTATTCACTTGACTTAATCCGTAGAAATCCCTGATTTATGTTAATATCTCTTTCAAGACTAAAAACAACTAACTCTAGGTTGATTAATTGGAATTTCTTTTTAATTAAACCCCTATTGTCGTATTAACTCGATCTATGGATTCTCTTATTAGATTTGACTCTAATCTGTAGATTTTTGTCGCCCTATTTCTAGGTTGCAATCAACTCCGCTTAATTGTGTTGATCTACTCTTAAACAGGGACTTTTGCTTCTCTGAATAAGCACATTCGACTAGAATCAATAACCTCATTATCAAAACAAGAATAAGAACTCACAATTAAGAATAAGAACAAGTATTTATCTTATAAATCAAATAATAATAAGATTCGTCTTAGGTTTCATCTCCGTAGGTATCTAAGGGATTTATTTTATACTAATGGGGGGAAACATCTTAAAATAAGGAAAACAACAAAACATAAGAAAACCCAAAAACTTCTAAAGAACTTTATGGGAGATCTTCAGTCTTGATGGAGATCCTTCTCCTAGGCTACTTCTACAACTATCTTCAAGTATTTTCTGCCTTCTATTCCGCCTCTCCTTTTAGGTTGCCCCTTAGGGTGTTTATATAGGCTTTGGAACACCTCTCTTAGCCCACAAGTAGCCTATTCCGAATAGAATTCAACTTTGAAACGGCAGGGACACGCCCGTGTTCGATTCTTTAGACCATGCTCGATTCTGCTCCCCACACACGGCCGTGTGGTCTGCCCGTGTATGTTGGTCCAGGCCGTGTTTGATCCTACTCGCATCACACGGTCATGTTTGGTAGCCCAGGCCGTGTTGATTCCTAAGATAGGCCTATTTTGTCCCGTTTTGGCCCGTTTCTCATTCTTTTCGACTCCCTAAGCTCTCCTGAATGTAAAACATGAAATTAAGGGATTAGGAGCATCGAATTCATCAAATCTAATGAAAATTCATCCAAAAATAAGCTAAGCATGGGGTTAAAATATGTATAAATTGAGGTTTATCAAATATCCCCACACTTAAGCCTTTGCTTGTCCTCAAGCAAAATCCTCAACTCACAATTAACTTCATCAAATCATAATTCTCAAAAATAATGTCTCATCATAATTCATAAATAATTCATACATGGCTAATTTAATTTCAAACAATCTAATACATAAATTTTTATAGCATGAAAACATATGTGTTTCCCCTACCTAAATAATTACCTTTGATTCAAAACCGATAATGATTGACATCCTCACTAAGGATTCACTCAAATCACTCAAAGTGTTTAAGGTTTAAGATAAAGCACTCAAAAGTCAAACATGAAAAGTTGATCCCATAGGCTTGCATGAAGATCAAATATCCACCACTATAAAATGAGATGATACACAAATCAAAAGGTCTTAAAAAGGGTTGTAATGGGGCTTGGGTTAAAGCTGTGGACACAGGCTGAATTAGAGGGTTAGAATCGAGATTGAATTGATCATTTACCTAACTAGGAAAATAAATTATACTGAATAATTACATTGATTGAAAACTTCTCACTAATAACACGAGCATCTTCTAAAAATATGAAATTAATTGCTTAAGCTCAAATAATCATAGAACTAATAATGAATTTTTTTTTTTAAGAATAAGAACAAGTAAGATGAATTTAACCTCTAAAATAAAGAAAATAGATAGGCAACTGATCAAATCAAATCTCAACAAAAAGGGTTTAGTTCAAATAAGGAAAATTCTTAATGAATCAAAAAGAGTGAGTTTTGGGTTAATATTAAGGGTAAATCAAAAACGGTTTATTAGGATTCAAAGGGGTTCACTAGGGGTTAATTATGAAGGTAGGCTTTTTTTGGAGTGAGTGGGTTAAATCCTAGGTGCCTTTATCATCTCAGTATATCAAATCAAAAGTGTGGTCTCGACATGTATAATCGAAGCAAGTTCTAAAATAACAAATCAATGTTGACACACTCATAATCAATAAAGTGAGCACGAAAAATGTATGCTCTAAAGGCTCAAAATCTCACAAAAATTATGGTTTTTGATGTCAATCTTGCAAATTTCAAACTTCAAAGTAATATTTAAATTCTGGGAAACAACCTAACCAAATTTTTAATTCTAAAATAGACTTATCATGCTTGATTCTCTAATATCTTAAAGTTTAAACCATCAATGCACAATTATCGATGACTTACTCCCAAAACATATAAAAAAATCATAAATCAATAGAAGTTTCATTCTAATAGTAATTATGAGAAACTTACTTAAGAACAAGGCATAATTCAGTATTGTTGACACCTCTCAACACTTAAGATGTACGTTGTCCTCAATGCACAAATATAAATAATGACAGTACAATAAAAAAATCATAAGATAGGGAGAAAAGTGAAACTTCATGAATTTTTGGATGGAGTCAAAGAAAAGAAATGGTGTAAAGTTGGACAGAGGAGGTGGATATTCAGGTGGTGGGGTGGTCGTTCCTTAACAGCCCCTTGAACCTAAATTAAAGAAATCAAAATATACTAATATAAATTAAGGACAGGAAAGATAAAGGGAAAGACTTTAAAAATGAAAATAAAAGAAAAAGAAAAAATAAATAGACTCAAAGGTCATTATCTTGTCGATGGAATGAAGCGCCCGGCATGAACTTATGTAGAGTGGTCGCGCACGGGGAAACCGTGCTAGGATCCTTTCATTTTTTTGACATGGGGATGATGGTCTTGGTTTTGCCTCTAGTGTCTGTCATTGTGTGCAGATGGTGGTTGGTGTGGTGATAGTGTAGAGGGGGAATAAAGGAAAAGGGGGAAAAATGAAACGAAGGGCAAAGGAAAATGGGAAAGGAAAAGGGATAAATGGGGTGTTTGGCTGAAGCAGAAGTGAGAAAGTGGAGTAAGTGGAGTGAGGAGGCGATGGCCGATGGTGGGAAGGGAGGGATGTTGTGGTGACTAGGGTTGGGGGGGAGATAGGTTTTGAGAAGAAGATGAATAGTGGGGTGGTTTAAATAGAAATCAGGGCACCTGATTGCTGCCCACGCCCATGTGCCATGGGCGTGTTAGGTCATACAGCCATAACACACGGCTATGTGGTGTCTCGTTCATTTCTGCCACACCTGTGTAGAGGTTTCCACGCCCATGTTGCATAATGAGTGTCAGCCACGGCCTAAAAGCATGGATGTGTCTCACTCCCGTGTTACTTTCTCAATGTCGACCACGGCCGTATCATACAGCCGTGGCTTTTTTGCAGCCCGTGTATTAAGGAAAATTTTTGTCCTTGTTTCGCAAGGTCTTTGCCACGTCGATGGGCCTATTCATGGTGTCCACACAGCCACGGCGACGCCCGTGTGGTAGGGAAATTTGCGCTTTATTAATTTGGTTAGTTTTTAGTTAGGTGCTAAAAATCGAAAAATAATTACATTAGTGAAGTTAGTGCTCGATTGCCTTCCAAGAAGCGCTTGTTTAAAGTCTTAAGCTAGACTGACATTTCATTCGCATAATCATGGTGGTTTAAGGAGTTTAGGCTCCTTATTCTTGCTATCAATTGTATTAAAATAAGGTTTTAGATGAGTATGATTTACCTTAAAGGTGCCAAATTGAGAGGAGTTACCTCGACTGTACCGTATGGGATGGTATTAAGTACCGTGAAAGAAGTTATTCCATTAGGTTCAGAAGTGACAACACGAGGATCTGTATTATCCATTAGAACTCGGTTTCCAACGTTGAAGTAGTCTACTTCATCTTTAAGTTCGTTATGGAGTTGCCTCGATTCTGCTTCGTGTGTTCTTGGTTTCTCCTTAACATGTGTCATCCACTCGTCTAGTTCATCGATCTAAAGCCTTCGCTCCTCATGAGTTATTTTTTTGTTGGCACGAGGTCAAGGATATGGCTCAGTTATATAATTTCGTGGTGTTTCCTAAAAAAAGGTTGAACCATATGGTCATTAATAGAATTTATGTTCTCACCTTTATTACTCGATGTCCTAGCTCAGTCAAGAGCCTGGAGAGTGATTGTTTCGTTACCTACACGAAGTATGAGTTCACCTGTACCAACAACAATTCTAGTTTTAGCAGTTGCTAAAAAAGGTATTCCTAAAATTAAAGAAACATTATTGTTCTTATCCATGTCTAAAACAATAAAGTCTACTTGGAATATGAATTTATCAATTTTTACTAGAACATCTTCGATCATACCCTAGGAACTCTAATAGTTTTATCAGCCAATTGAATTCTCATCCTAGTTTGTTTGGGTTTCCCGAGACCTATCTATTTAAACATTTTATAAGGCATAACATTGATGCTTGCCCCTAAATCTGCTAAAGTATTATTAACAGATAAACTACCAATTAAGCAAGGAATCATAAAACTCCCTAGATCTTTTAACTTTTGCAGTAGTCTATTTAGTAAGATTGTTGAGCACACTGCATTTAACTCCACATGCGACCCCTCGTTTAACTTCCGTTTGTTTGTCAAAAGTTCTTTTAATTTTTTTTTGAATTGGGCATTTGCGAAAGAGCTTCAAGAAACGGTAAGTTAATATGTAATTTTTTTAAGAGTTTAAGAAATTTACCGAATTGTTTATCTGTGCGGTCTTTCTTTGTCACATTGGGATATGGCACACGAGGTTGGTATTCTATACTTACCAGTTTTGGTTTATCATGGCTTATCTCAACCTTACCTTCCTCTACCACATTCTCTTACCTCAATTTTGGTTCATCTAACCTTTCACTATCGTGAGCAGTAATGGCATGAAGTTGCTCATTTGGGTTAGTTTCAGTGTTGCTTGGCAAGCTACCTTGTGGTCGTTCAGATATGAGCTTAGCAAGTTGTCCTAATTGGTTCTCGAGCCCTTGGATCGATGCTTGCTAATATTTGAGTGCTGTTTCGGTGTTTTGGAAATGGGTTTCTGACACCGCAATAAATTTTGTTAGCATCTCCTCAAGGTTCGACTTTTTCTCTTGTGGATAGGGTTGCTGTTGAAAGCCTGGAGGGGGTTGTTGTCTCTGATTTCCTTGGCCACCCCATGAAAAGTTTGGGTGGTTCCTCTAACCTGGATTGTAAGTGTTACTATAAGGGTTATTTTGAGGTCTAGAATTGTTACCCATATAGTTCATCTGTTTGTTTTCTATGCCAAGGTTGTAGGGTGGGTATTCTGTATTGTTCATCCCTCCTCCATTTGTATTGCACTGCATCACTGATGTACCTGCGAAGAACCACACAAACCATCAATCTTTTTATTTAACGGTTCTACCTGGTTTGATAGCATGGTCACTGCGTCGAGGTTGAAAACACTGGAAACTTTTATTGGCTTTGTCCTCATAACTTGCCACTGATAGTTATTCAGTGCCAACTCCTCTATAAACTCGTAAGTCACTTCAGGGGCCTTGTTATTTAGGGTTCCACCGTGGCTGAATCAATCAACTGCCTAGTCGAGGGGTTCACACCATTGTAAAAGGTTTGAACCTGCAGCCACAAAAGTAACCCATGGTGAGGATGATCATTGTTTTGTCGAGTCTTAAAATTTATATAAAGAATGATCAAACCTGGAAACTAACTAAGACAACAATAGAGGCAAGCGCACCTACCGAACAGTAGTATAGTTTAGGCAAGATCGGAATGTCGAATCCGAAAGGAACCAAAAGTACTAATACTAACTCCCTTTTTATTATCTAGCCTAAGAATTAAGGGAATTTGTTGTTTAATCTAAATTAACTAACTATTAAACTAAAGAATCTAAGACAAAGAGCAATGAAATTGAGAAAATAAATTGAGGAAAAACCAATTGATTAAGACGACACCCAAGGAAGAATCCACCTAGACTTCACTTGTTATCTAACATTGAATCGGACGATTTATTCACTTGACTTGATCCGTAAGATTCCCTAACGTATATTAATCCCTCTCTCGTGGCGATTAACGTCTAACCCTAGGTTGATTAATTGAAATCTATTTCTAATTAAAACCCCTAGAATTGTATTAACTCGATCTATGGACTCCCATATTAGGTTTCACCCTAATTCGGCAAAATCTCGTCACCCTATCTCTAGGTGCATGATCAACTCCGCTTAATTATGCTCGATCTACTATTAGGCAGGGACTTTTGCTCCTCCATCTAAGCACATCATACTTGAATTAATATCCTGGAAATATCAACACAAGAATTAAGAACACATAATTAAGAACAATTCAAATATTTATCATATAGTTTAGAAAATAATAACAAGATTCATCTTAGGTTTCATCCCCCTCAGGTATATGAGGGTTTAGTTCATAATTGTAAAGAAAAACATCTCAAAAGAAAAGATAAAACAAAACACAAGAAATCCCTAAACCCCTTGAAGGAATTGAAGGAGAAATCTTCCGTCTTGAGTATAATTCTGGCTTCTTGAGATGAATCTTGTAAATCTCCACAAATCTACCTTCTTTGGCCTAGCTGGACACCCCCTGACTAAAGTCTTGGGTTCCCCCCTTTTAGGTTATACTTAAGGGTGTTTATATAGGCTTGAATATGTTTCTTCGCCCCTAAATTTCCTAATCCGAGTGAAACTTCTCTCTATCACGGCAGGTACACGCCCATGGCACACACCCGTGTGAATCGATTTTAGGCCGTGATCGAGTCTGCTGAAGAGACATGCCATTGTATTTTGGGGTTCAGGCCATGTTAGAGTAAATTAGGGAGGCACGGCCATATGGTCTTGGGCCTAGTCCATGTTGATTTCCATTTTGACCCAATTTGGTCCGTTTTAGGCCCATTTCTCGTTCTTTTCATCCTCCAGTGCTCTCCTGAGTATAAAACATGAAAAAAGGATTAAGAGCACCAAATTACATAATCCAAGGCTTAAATCATCCAAAAGTATGCTAAATGTGGGCCTAAAATATGTTACTTTTATGGTTTATCAAGGGAATCTTCTCAGTAGATCCTTGTATCTCTCTCATGCATCATAAAGTGTTTCAAAATCCATGCACAAAAGAAGATATATCAAGCCGTTTTGGCCGGCAGAAAGTATTTAAGTAAAATTTTTTCGGTCATTTGTTCCCATGTAGTGATTGATCCTCGTGGTAATGAGTTCAACCACTGTTTGGCTTTATTCCTCAACGAGAAGGGAAACAACCAAAGGCGAATGGCATCGTTAGAAATGCCATTTATTTTGAAAGTGTCACAGAAATCCAGAAAATTTGCCAAGTGATTGTTTGGATCCTCATCTTGCAAACCATCAGACTGAACATGTAACACCCCAAACCCGGCCCATTCACTATGACCGAATTTGAAATGCCACTGCGAAAAACGTTTGAAAATATTCTTACTTAAGAGCAAAAATCGTTAAAATTTGTCGCCTTTGATAAAACATTTTCGTAATTTAAAACATTCTAAGTAAGAATTAAGTTGTTATAAAAATACCGAATTCAAAACTTTAATATGACTTTTGAGCTTTAAATAGCTTTTAAAATTAAAACTTACAAAATATTTACTTAATTACAAATCCAACTGAAACATAGCAAAATTCAAATACTTTAAGTGGCCCTTATTACATTAAAAAAATAATTCATAAATCTTGGAAATATAAAACACTTAAAACAAGCAAAACTTCTTCTGCATGGGCCACCTTGTATCCACTCCAACCCCGGCCCAAGCATCACCTGCGATGTTGATAAAATTTTTGGGTGAGTCATACTGGACTCGATGTGCAATTAGTCCACTGAATTCCACCCACATGTCAAACCACATACTTACCCACATAACAATTATTAATGCAACTTATTCACATGCTTTCACTTATTGGGCTTGGCCCATATCCTTATCATTAGAGTTCACATATTGGGCTTGGCCCATAACCATATCACATTCTTATAATAGTTTAATTAACCACATGTTTCCACATACTGGGCTTGGCCCATTACCACTTTAATCCACATCACATACTAGGCTTGGCCCATTTTCACATATATTCACATGCAAAATTATGCAATTATGAAACCCAACCCAGCCTAGGGTCCATCCTTTACACACCCCCGTATCCAACCTACCACACACCAGGGGATTATTAAATCACCCTCTCCTTTTTACTCCAACAAGGCAACAAATGCCGTCCACGCGAACTTAATATAATCCACAACGCGACCTCAGTCAGCGTCAATCCACGATGTAGCTATAGCTAACATCAAAACCACGATGAGCATAAAGCCATCAGTAACCACGATATGGCACATAGCCTATATCAACCACGATGAGGCACAGAGCCATTCATCAAACCACGTACTCAAAGTACACCCTGTCCTTCTTTCATATCATATCCCACCCATGCACATGCAACATAAAACAATGACATGATGATAATGAATGTACATGTTATTTAGCATATTATCACATATTCATAACAATAGCCACATTTCGTCAGATTTGGTACTTACCGGATTATTGACATACCCCTTGAGGGTATCCATATCACAATTTCCACTGCACTAGTTAGCACATTCATAACACACATACAGATATCACATACAATCATAAACCCGGAAAATGGTAGGCTAACTACACACCTGACTATTTAGCGAAATCCTTAGCTACTTAATTTAACACGATCCTGAAACTTCCTTATGCCTGTCGATATCCTCCTTACTTATTCAAATCCCGAATACTTGCTCTACTTCTATCGACTTGCCCCCTAATTAACCATAATACAAATCGGTCACATTTAAACCCAAATATGGCCTATGGCCGAATAACACAAGCCTCCTTACCTTACTAAACTAAATCCCGAATCACCACTTGCTCCTTGAATAGTCAAAATCCCTGCTTAGCAACCATTAGAATCGGCTTAGCACATGAAAACTCTAAAGATGGCCCTTGGCCGAATGCCTTATTGGCCTACCTTGAAGAATCAAAACTGATTACCAAAGGAGAATTCACTTACCATTATTACACGTTTGCTTTGAAGAGCCTAAAGTAAGTAGTCGATAGCACCCTCCTTTAAAGATTCGGCTTAGAGCACAACAATGATGGTTCGGCCCTTAAATGGAGAAGAGGAAAACACAACAATGGAGAGGGTTTTATGCTTGGAGATTTCGGCAACAAAGAACAATGACAGAGGGGTTTTAGCTTTTGTGACTTGCGGTAAAACAAAGAGAATAGGCACTTTAAGCTTCGGTTATGGCTTCAAAGAAATAGAAATAGATTTGGTGTTGGATGAAAGAAAAGAATGAGAGGTGTGAGTGGGAAGAAATTTGGCACAAAGAAATTTAAAGAAAAAGAAATCAAAGATGATTACTCCCCCCTTATAAAGAATTCAGCTACTATATCCTTGCTATTATCAAACTCTTTGATAATCTCCTCTATTATCTCCTTAACAAATAAAATAAATTAATCCAACATTAATTCCTTATCAAACTCCTATATTATCTCTTATCACCTATTTAAACCAAAATAAATAAATAAATCCATATTTATCTCTTCTTCATCTTACACAAAATAATTAAATCAACAATTATCCTACTTGAATAAATAAAACAATAATTATCTATTATCTACCAACTTAAAATAAATCAACCTTTAACATATATCCTAGCGGAATAAAACAAGCTTAATCCTCATCTAAATAAAAGTCCAATTGCCGTCCAAACTCTTCTCACCTTTCTTCCTTGATGCCAAAGCAAAATAAAAACCCTTCCCTTGCTGCCAACAAGATTCGAACATGAGACCTGGAGCCCTTTTGACGCAAGCTGCAGGTAATGCCCCAAGCCACTTTGCCAAGGCGCTGTTGATGACATGCTTCACCCGGAATTTCTTTTAAAACCTCTTTCCCTAGCTCCCCCTTGTCTTAACGCCAAAAGCAAAATAAAACATGCCTCCCTCCTGACAACAAGACTCGAACCAAAGCCCTTGCCCACAAAGACACAGGCGTCATCACCAAGGCCTTAAGTAGCGCCTTGCACCACTTTACCAAGGCACATCTTATGCCAAAACGCCTACAATTTTTCCTTAAGGCCTCCCTAGCCCAACTTCCTTCTTGACGCAAAAATACAAGCCCATTGCTTCCCACGTTGCTCAAACCTTCACCCCCTAAAGCTCTCTTTTGACACAAGCCTCCCTACTCCTTAGGAGGCGTCCCAAGCCACTTTACCACACGGCTACTTGTGTCCTAAACTCCCCAAAACTTTTCTTAAGGCCTCTTCATTGACTCCCTTTTAACTTAAAATCCAATTATTTTCCCAAAGCTTTCACTTTCATCCTAGAGTTTTAAAAACTCTTAAAACACACTCAACCACACTTAAAGCCTACTAACACTTGAGTTATGCTCCAAATGCATAACCCCTAATTTAGGATATTACAGTTCTACCCTCCTTAAAAATAATTTCGTCCTCGAAATTAGTTACTATCGTTCAATCCTAACTCATCACACTACGCCTCTACTGCGCACTCTGATCTTAACAAAACTAACACATTTCTTAGATACTACCTCAAGATTCGCATTCAAAGTTCCTTACATATGATGAATAAAAAGCTTGATTGTTTATGTTCTTTGCAGGTACATCCAGTAATGCAGTGCGACGCAAGTGGAAGTGTGGCGAATCCTGAGTACCCACCCTACCAACCAAAGATTGCATATCCTTGAAGATTGTGTTCCCATATACGTCAAGCTTGTGGATAGAACTTCAATCTTTTAATGGGTCATTCCATTCCAGCCAAATAATATATTTTGGACTGGACTTGGACTTTGTTTTATTATTTTGGGTTTATTATTTTTTGTTTGGGCCTGGGCTAAATTGGCCTATTACATATTTCATATAAAAATACAAAATACCACCATAATAATATTTTTTAAGTTTGTTTTTAATCACTTTAAAAAGTTTGTTTTTGTAATTTTTCAACTGAGTTTGTGTTGAATTAACTCTAAATATCTAGCGGTATGTTGCAAATGTGACAGATCGAGTTGCAATATTTTTATTGTTACAATAAAACACCGAGTATTCTAAGGATCAAACCCAATTGAGTTTGGGGACAAAGTGATCCCTAAGTAATAAGCATGCAAATTGGAAGTCTAGCTAACTACTTGATAAGTGCTATATTACGACATTTCATACTTAAGGGTAATTACACTAAATTAACTAATAGTAATAATGACCAAATTGTAGACATGAAAAATTATGAAAATAACAATTCAAAGTGGTTGGGTGACTTCCATGTTGTTGGTTAGTCTTTAGATTAGGGATCTAAAAGGCTTAAACTACTAATTGGATCAATTTTACCTCTCGGTCACCATTTTACCAAATTAGAAAATTTAGTTCGGTTTATCTCTCAACCTCACCAAACTAACTCAAGACAACCAGATCGGTGCTCAATAGGATCTCCTTTCAGTCTTACCTACCTAAATAATCACTAATAGGTGTCAATTTTAAGTTTTGAAGTCTATTTCATTTAGTCTAGTTGAAACACCCCAAACCCGGCCCACAAGCCCTGACCGGATCTGGCATGCTCCTTGAGTAAAACGTAGTTAAATCTCGTTATGTCATCTTGAAAAACTTGGTGGTTTTGAAGAAAATAGATTTGGGTTATTCTCAAGTTGAAAGCCGTGTTGTAATTGAATTTTGTATTAAAACATTATCTTCATATTTCAAAAATTACAAGTTTAAAGAAATGCCAAATTTTAGAGCTTATCATTAAGTTGAAAATTTTAGGTGCTTAGGTGTCAAAACATTTGAAGTTGTTTTATGAAAAATTGTTTAAACCGTTTGTTTAATGTTTATCGTATCTGAATAAAAATTAAAACGTAAACTTAAAACAGTTAAATAGTAATGGCCTTATTACAACAAAACAAAACCCGAAATAAATCTCAAAAAAATAACTTAATAAGAAAACGCGATAAATTTAATCTTAAAAACCGGAAAAATGTTGAAATGAGCATGGCCACCACTAAGTCCCTGAGCCAGGTCCAATTCTCGAGTATCACCAGAAAATGTTAGCCCGAAGGTTGAGTCAGCAGACTCGATGTATAACAACCAACATAGAGTCCCAAACGATTAAGGCATATTAGATCACATATAGCAAATTTAGGCAATGATGCAACCCAAACCCACCTAGATATCCAACCTCTACACATCACCCGTACCTTCCAATCACACCGTGGGGATTACTAAATCGACCCTCCATCTGCTACACACCATCGAAGGCGATCGCTACATATCAATCGTACATCGCCCTTATAATCGTGGCATAGCCACCAGATAATGTGACAGAGTCACCAGATTCATAATATGCGACATAAGTCATCGGATAATGTGGTAAAAACCACCGGAACACTTCCCCTTTTTCATTATCACCCATATGCCCATGCAACATACATAACATACAAATATCATGCAATATACCTCACCCCATTGCCATAACTATATTTCTCATATTTTCATATCCGTGTTTATAAACTTTATTAACTGAGAGTTAGGGGTAACGTACCTGAATGCACTGTACCATTGAATGGTACCCTTAGCCATATTCATTCATTGCCTTATTAACATATACTTAACAATATTATTACCAATCGGGAATTTAGGGTGGGTTACACACCTGGTTACTAACGCGATTACCGAATCCCAAAAGTCCCAATCTAATGCACTAGATCCCCTTTCCTACATTCGACCAACACTAAGATCATTAGCAAAAAGGCCATTCAGCTATACAAACAAATCCCGGAAGGTTGACGCACAATCATAATCCTTACCTTAATGCCTTCCGAATATTAGCCACAACCCGAGATATGCGAGACTAATCTTCCCCCTACAATCGGCCAACATTAACTCTTAACTTAATAGCCTTCGACTTTTCAAATAACTAAGAGACAAATTGAATCAGCATGAATCCTTACCACTAACTTACTGGAAACGATTGACAGGGAGAAGATGACTCCGATCTACTGCTTCAAAGTCCCTGAGATCCTAAAAAAAATCGATTGCATGGTTGATTAAAAGTCAAGACAAATGCCAAAATTCGACTTTTGTCCTACACATATCGACAGAGAAAAGTAAGGGAGAATAGAGAGATTCGGTCATGATGCACTTTACCTATTCCAAATCGATTAGAGAAGAAATCAAGGAGATCTCTGCTTGGTTGATATTACCAAAACCGAGAAGGAATGAGTTTGAGAGATTTCGGCAATGGCTTAAGAAAAAGCACTTAAGATTCGACCAAAGTGGAATGGGGGAAAGATGAATGGTATTCGGCTTTGGTTTACAGAAAAGAGATTAAGGGAGTTTCGACTTTTGATGACAGAAGAAATTATGAGAAGAAGAAGGAAAAGGATAATGGTGAGGCTCAAGTTATGGTTCGGCTAAGGTGAGAAAGAGGAAGAAAAGAATGAGAGAAAAAAAACTAAAAGATGCCAAATGATTTTCGGCACCCACTCTCCCCTACATGACCGAAACTACCACCCCAAGACCCCTCCATTCGGCCAACTCTTCTTCCCTCATCCAAATCCCCCTTTTCACTCTTACTTAGCCGAATCTTTAAGCTGTCAGACCCAATCTACACTTCATCCATTTAGAGTCCTTGTGCCGTCCACCACTGTACCTCCTTGCCAAAAAATAAAAGCTCCAAAACGCTTCCCTTGCTGGTCGAACCTAGGTCCCTTCACACTCTCTGTGGCGTCACCTCACAAGGCCCTAAGTGGCACCTCTTTGCCACCTTACCAGCTTAGTACTTGTGTCCTAAGCCACACAATAAACTCCTTAAGGCCTAGCTCCCTTAGTTCCCCTTTTTAGGCTTAAAATCAAATATTTTTCTAAGGCTTCTACCTACATCCCAAGGTTCTTGAAGCCCCCAAAACACATTCAAATCACACACAAGCATGCTACCACATACATTTAAGTGAAAATGCATAACCACTAAATCCTGGATACTACACTAGTTTTTACAATTTAACCCATATACCAAAAACTAACCAAACATTTCTATCAACCAACCACCATAGATTTAGTTACCTAACATCATTTTCATACAAACAACAACCCAACACATACTCAAATCATACATCAAAATAAACACAAGAGTAGGTTAAAAAAAGCTTAGAAATTTCTTGGTGGTTGCTTGAAGAAGATTATGACAGCAATAATGTTGATGAAAAATACCGATAAATATTTGATTTTTATGCTTTGAAAAGAAAAAAAGAGCTAAGATAAATTAAATCCTTGGATGAAATTGAAAATACAATATGATTATTAAGTACTTAACTGTAATTAATACAATAGTTATAGTAGAAATTAACTAAACTACCAACTAAATCTAAAAAAAGCTAAAAACTAAACCCTAAAAGATGAAGAAGACTAATTGATTAGATAAAAAGATGATAGAAAGTAAAATATAGTTGACTCTTTTAGTGTTCAACCAAAAGATATTTTTAATAGCTGAATACAATCCCAAATTTTGGACAAAGTTCCCATTGAAGTTGTGTTTTGATTGGAGATGGTCTTGCCAAAAGACTACCCCTGTAGCAATTTTATCCTCGTCAGAAAGTGATGTCTAACACCCAAGCCTCGATGTCGTGACACCCTAAATAGTGGAGCACTAGTGGTTGTAGTGGGACTCGATGTTGCGACATCCTACTCCAGGTTTCGCGACATCACTGGTTTTGGCTCCAATTTATTCATTTCAACACTTTTAGGGATATTAAAACTTGGAGGCTTGGTAACATCCCACCCTCAGTGTTGCGACTCTTTCAACAGTAAGCTCTATGTTCATTTTTTGTTGAAGTTTTGCATATTCGAGATGAAGGGGTTCGGGGTTGCGATATACATAGCATGAATACTGCGACACCCACTCAAATGATGTCTTCCTTGAGATTGGGCCATTGTCATATTCTGACACCAAGTCAAACACCTCGTTAGGGTCATCATGGAATCGTTTTGCCAATTTTGATCTCAATTAGTACAAAACTACTCAAAAATGTTTTTAAATGGTAAAAGATAAAATTCAACAAAATCATATAAAAGACACTTAATTTACTTGAGAATAAGATCCTCAAGTGTATTTGAGAGCCTGATTTGACGTATCAAATTACAACAGATCACCTTTTTCTACAAATAGCTTGGGAAACTGTGAAAGGGGATTAACTATTTAGCAACCTAAAGTTACTATTAGAATTCATCCTCTCAATCAATCCATCCTCTTGTCATTGTCCCGGCTTTTGGTCTTTATAGGTGAATCGACCTCCAAAACACCACATTGATCTCTGATTTGCCCCTCATTATGCTACTCCATTGTTGTCTCTTGTATCAATAATTGGTGCAATGAGTGTGGATAGGAAAAAATGTCTTAGATTTAGTGCGATCCTACATAAAACCCTATTAACAAAAATAACGACGCCAACCCTGCCAATTCTGTCACTCTGATAAAAGGAAATAATGCTACCAATACTGAACTTCCTTCAACCCAAACCAAAACATTAACTCGCCCGAGTAGTGACCACTAGAGAAACCCTGGCTCAACTCTTAAATGCCCTCAGCACTCCTTCGGTCAACCATGCCATAGTGCCTCACCTTCGGTTCCCAACACACCATCTTTCCCTGTCACCTCACAAGACCCAAATGTTAATCTTTTGAAGCAAATCCTTTCTTATGTAGGTTCATAAACTCTACCCATTACCATTGTTATTCCCCCACACCATGTTTCCCAACAAAAACAAATCCCAAACCCTCAACATCATGTTTTTAAGATGGAGGAAAAATATGTGGTATGGAATAGTAAATCTTGGCTCAAAAATGCCTATTCCAAGAACAAAAATAGCACTACCATTTGCTAGATTAAAAAAATGTTCGTAATGAACAACTACTTACCGAGCTATGAGTAATCGATAAAGCTGGAGAGGGTGGAAATTTACTTATCCCATTAGAGTTAGAAGGTAGTACACAATCCACTGTCTTTGTAGAAAAAAATGATCACAATGATAATGAGGTGTTACAAGACCTTCATTCAGAATGAGAGCCCTAAAATAGGGCTATTCCTATTGAAGAGCAAATTCCAATGCTTAAATTGGATTTTTTTTTTATAAGAGGCTAAAGGTTCTAAACCTAATTAAGTTCCTTAGAGCTATGCTAATAAATCCTTAGCCCCTACCATACTGACGCAAAACTTGTTTGTCTCTTTCAAGTTTCCTAAGTTGACTTACACTCAGTACTGGAGACCTGGAAGATCGCCTAGCACACTACAACAACCATATAAACATTCCTGGAGCCTCAGATGTTGTGAAATATAGAGCTTTCTCTATGACCCTGTGTAATACTGCTCAGCGATGGTACTTCTCACTTCCTTCAAGATCTATAAATAATTTTGATCAATTTGTTGGGCTATCCATGAGCATATGTTTAACCAACAATACCTCACAAAAATCGCCCAACTTACCTCATATCCATCCTATAACACCCCAAACCCGGTCAATACACCACGCCCGAATCTGGTATGCTATAGGGAAAAATCGTGTTTTGGTGAAGATAGGTTTCCGTTTAAAAGTTTGATAAAACCCTTTGGTAAATTTCATACTTGTAGAAATCTTGGGCATGATTGTTTGAAAACTGATGTTTTGTTTGAAAACTCAGGAATTTCGAAAACTTAATCGGTTATGAAGTTAAAAACACGTTTATTTCATTTAGAAATTCAAGTCGTTCTGATTGTTATTAGAACATTTTGACTTAGTAGAAAATCGAGTTTAAGTTAGAAAAACATTTGAGTCCCCTTTATTCCAAATCTTAGTGTGATACCCGATGGTATAGTTTAAAATATCGCTTTTGTAGTTTAGAAATCGTTGTCCTTCCAAGTTTTAGCAAATCTTAACCCAATTAATTTATTAAGGCATATCAAGAACCTATTTTAAACATAAACATAGCAAAACATAATTTTAAAAGGCCATTTACAAACCAAAATAAAACCAAATAGTAATAAATAAGCTTAAGTACCAAATTTTATAAAAGTCTGAGCAAATCCTTATTTAAGCATGGCATGAGCACCTCAAGTCCATCCCGGCTCCATGTCCGCGTCTAAGTGTCACCTGAAATGTCAAAGGAGAGAGTGAGTCGCAAGACTCAGTGTATAAATCCCCCTCCCGATAATACAACATGCTAACACACATCATAGCAAAGCAATACAAGTAATGCACCCGTTCCTAACCATCCATTACACCTTCTCTACTCCGTGGTACCAAACCACCGGTGGTGCCAAACCACCGTGACCCAAAGTCACGATATCCATAATGTGGTGCCAAACCACCGGTGACCAAGTCACGAATAATCCAATGATGGGGCCAACCCATCGTGTGATACCAAATCACTAGCGACAATCCCGTATCTCATAAGTGGGGCCAACCCACGGTGGTGTCAAACCACGTGGACGAGTCGCAATGAGGTGCCAAACCTCACGGTGTCCCAAAGACACAAGTGTGATACCAAATCACCGGTGATCGTAGTCACAAATCCGATGATGGGGCCAACCCATCGTGTGATACCAAATCACCGGCGTCAATCCAGATAATCAATCTGTGGGGCCAACCCACCGTGGTACTAAGCCACCGGGACGAGACGCCGAGGTGCCAAACCTCTGTGACCCAAAGTCACAAAATATCATTTGTGGTACCAAACCACTGGAGGTGCCAAACCTTTGGTGTCCCAAAGACATAGTGTCCCAAAGACACGGATATCATACTCCCCCTCCTCTCATTTCACCCATCATCATGCCATACTCATGTAAATCATGCATATCATGCAAGTCATGCATATCATACCAACATGCCTAGTATTGCATCTCATAGCACATACCTCATAATCATGCTAGTATATATCAATAACAAACTCATATTTAAACAGTGACCCGATTCCGTGTTCATACCCTATAGGGTATCATATCAATCCATCAAACCTGCTCTCGCTTTTTAGAATCACTCTTATTAAGCAATCGGTTTATTAACACATATTACTAAGTATAGAGTGTGTTAGTTACACACCGTATATCGCAAGCCTTAATCCCAAAAACCCGATCTAAAACCCTCAATCCTCTTGCTCCTAAAAACAATCGACCAACCATGGGTTAATCACTTAAACCATTCGTACCATAACCATTTAAACCAAAGGGTATATCGATTAACCCTTACCTTGCAAACGTTGGTTTCCTACCAAACCCGAACCGACAATGGTTCCTCTTTTAACAATCAAGACACCCTATTAAAAAGAATGGTTAATCCATTGAAACTTTGGCTTATAGAATTCTAAGAGAATAAACTAACAAGATAACCTCTTACCACTACTTACCACTTGACTTCTCCAATGGTACGCTTCAAATCCCGGGTGCCCTATAATGAAATCGATTCCAAACCACAAGGTTAACACCTTTCACCAGTTGCCATACTAGGCTCTTAACTACAATCAAATCAAATAAAATGAGAGAGAAAAGAAATAACCCTACGGCCAAGCACTTACCTTCCTCTGAACTTGAATGAAAATTGAACTAAAAGAACTCTACACCCCACTATTATTCAGCCAAACAAAACACAATTGAAGGAAGGGAAATTCGGCAACACAAGGGAGGGATTCGGTTTGATTTTTAGACAAAAATAAGGCACAAGAATTATAATTTCGGGAAGGAGAAAGTCGGCCAAGGTTTGAAGAAGAAGAAAGAAAATGAACAAGAGATAGGTGCTCTCGATTTTGAGAAGAAAAGAAATGGAGAAAGTGTTTGGAGAATGAAGTTTCGGCTACAATGTTTTTAAGAAAGAAAGAAAGAAAATATGAGAGGGAAAGAATGCTAGTTTCGGCTTACACAATGAATAAAAGAAAGAAAAGTGGGAGAGAAGAGAACTTTCGGCTACCAAGAAGGTTGAAAGAAGACAAGCAAATTCGGCACTAGGTGTTTAAACTTTCGGGTTCAAAGAGAGAAAAAAAAATGAAAGAAACTCCTTAACAATTCGGTTTTGGTATGACAAAAGGAGAAATTTGGCTTGCCAAAAAGTTGACCGGAAACACCCAAAAATGCCAAATACATTTTCGGCACACTCCCACTACACCTACCAAAACCGACCACTCCCCCATGAAGTCCCCAAGTTTCGCCAACACCCCATTAGCTCCCAACCATCCATTCGACTTAGTTGAACTAGTCTCCTCCTACTTTCACTCACCACCTCCATTCGAATGAGTTGACATAGTCCATGGTAGAGTTTGAACCGCCAACAACTCCTCCTCCTTAAGCCGTCAAAATGGAACAAAAGGGAGCACTCTGCAGCTTGAACTCAAGACCTCTCCCTCCTGCAATTGACACCAACCACAACTCGAAGTGGCGCATGCCTTGCCACTTTGCTAGCTCATCACTTATGCTCAAGAACACCAAATAAAATACATAAGACCCAAATCCTTCACTCCTATCACATAAAGCCCAAAACTAAAATTTCCCCACCTACTCAGGCATACCCCTAGCCTACAACTAAGCCCGAAACCACACAAACAACAACATAGCAAGCCATTAACATGCAAACAATGCCACAACAAAATAGCCCCCAACACAGGATATTCAGTTCTACCCCTTAAAATAATTTCGACCTCGAAATTACCCGATCGAAAGAGTTGTCTTTGGTATTCTTGTCTCATCACATCCTCGGGTTCCCACGTAGCTTCTTCTACGCCATGATTCCGCCAAAGAACCTTAACCAAAGGCACGCACTTCCCACGCAAAGACCTTCACATCCCGATCTAGGATCCAGACCGGTTCTTCTTCCATGGTCAAATCTGGATTTACCTCGATCTCCTCCACTGCTACCACATGTGATGGATCTAAGCGATATCGCCTAAGCATCGAAACGTGGAACACGCCGTGAATCGACTTAGCTCTCTCGGCAACTCGAGCTGGTAAGCTCTGGTCCCACTCGTCTCGATTACCTTATACATTAATAAACCTCGGACTTAGCTTGCCTTTCCTTCCGAATCTTAACACTTTCTTCCACGGTGAGACCTTCAGAAAAACTTGATCTCCCACGGCAAATTCAATATCTCTCCGCTTAAGATCGGTATAGGACTTCTGCCGGTCCGAAGCTTCTTTCAACCGAGCCTGAATCAACTTAACCTTGTCTTCGGTCTCCGCAACCAACTCTGGTCCTAACAACTGACGTTCACTTAACTCCGTCCGACAAGTAGGTGAGCGACACTTCCTACCGTACAACGCCTCATATGGTGCCATCTTGATGCTTGCTTGGTAACTATTATTGTAGGCGAACTTCACTAATGGTAGATACTCCTCCCAACTACCCTCGAAGTCCAATACACAACCCGTAACATGTCCTCCAAGATCTGTATAACCCTTTCCATTGCCTCGTCGATTACGTGGATGAAACGCCGTGCTGAAATCCAACCGCGTACCAAGAGCCTGATGCAACGCCTTCCAGAACCTTGACGTAAATCTGGGATCCCTATCCGAGATGATCGATACTGGCACCCCGTGCAGCCTCACTATCTCTGACACATATAGTTTCGCCAACCTCTGAAGTGAGTAGTCAACCCTCACCGAAATAAAGTGAGTTGATTTAGTCAGTCGATCCACAATTACCCAAACTGAATCTTTCTTGCTTGGCGTGGCGATAAACCACCGAGCGAAATCCATGGTTATCCTTTCCCACTTCCACCGAGGAATCTTCATTGGTTGAAGTAACCACGACGACAATCGATGCTCGACCTTGACCTGGCGACATGTCGACACTTCCCTACAAACTCGCTCACTTCCTTTTTCGGACCCGGCCACCGTAATCGTTCTCGAGATCCCTATACATTTTGCTACCTCCGGGATGCATAGCGTAGGGCTGCTATGTGCATCTGAAGAATCTTACGCCTTAACTCGGTGTCTCTCAAGATACAAGCTTTCCCCGAAAACACAAAGACCCCATCACTAGACAAATCAGAACCTCCAAACCATCATTCGCACTTGTGTCCTCTGCGACTCAAAACCTCATCCATCAACTGTTTTTCTACGATCATTTCAACCCAAGTAGGCTTAACTGCAGCTCGCGAGAATACTCCGTCGTCATACAAACTCAAGTGGAAAACATCGCTCTTAGATCGAAACAACCTTACGGCTCAACGCGTACGCCTGGCGTTAGCCTTGCCCGGATGATACTCAATCGAGCAGTCGTAGTCTTTCAGCAACTCAATCCATCTGCGCTGTCTCAGATTCAAGTCTTTCTGAGTCAAGAGGTACTTCAGACTCTTATGATCCGTGTAGACTATCGATTTCTCTCCGTACAAGTAATGCCTCCATATCTTCAAGGCAAAGACTACAGCCGCTAACTCTAGATCGTGCATTGGATAATTGACCTCATGTGGCCTCAGCTGCCGAGATGCGTAAGCCACAACCTTCCCTTCCTGCATCAGCACACAACCCAAACCTGTATGTGATGCATCGCAATAAACTGTGAATTCCTTTCCAATTCAAAGTTGAATTAGAACCAGCTTGGTCAAAATCTTCTTCAACTTGTCGAAGCTCTCCTGCTGCTTCTCAGTCCAAAAGAACGGAACCCCTTTTCTTAATAATTTGGTCATCGGCCTTACGATCAACGAAAATCCTCTCTGAACCTTCTTCTAGTATCACCCAAACCCAAAAACTTGAATCTCGACTCTTGACCTAGGCGGCTTCCAATCCAAAACCGCCTCAATCTTTCGAGGATACACTCTTATCCCCTCAGCCGATACTACATGACCCAAGTACGTCACCTCTCTAAGCCAGAACTCGCATTTACTAAACTTCGCATAGAGCTGTTTCTCCCTCAGAATCTACAATACTACCCACAAATGCGCATCATGTTCCTCCTCAGTCCTTGAATATACCAAGATGTCGTCGATAAAAACCACTACGAACTGATCCAAATCTTCGTTGGAACACCCTATTCATCATATCCATGAAGGCCACGCGTTAGTCAACCCAAGCGGCATGACTAAGAACTCAAAGTGCCCATACCGAGTACGAAATGCCGTCTTGCGGATATCCGCCTTCACCTTTAACTGGTGATACCTGGACCTTAAATCAATCTTGAAAACCGACGCACCCTTCAGCTGATTAAACAAGTCATCTATCCGAGGCAGCGGATACTTATTTTTAATCGTCAGATTATTCAATTGGCGGTAGTCGATACACATCCGCATAGTGTCGTCTTTCTTCTTGACAAAGAGTACCGGCGCTCCTCAAGGCGAAACACTTGGCCTGATAAAGCCTCGGTCCAACAACTCATGGATCTGAGCCTTAAGCTCCACTAACTCTTTAGGCGCCATCACATGCGGAGCTATAGATCTTGGCGCGAGCTACGGTAACAAATCTATCTCGAACTCTACCTCACGATCGGTGGCAAACTCGAAGCTCCTTAGAAACACATCAATAAATTCCCTAAGCGTGCAACCGTCTCCACAAGAGACTCTTTAGCCTCCAAGGCATACAATGAACCACATATGCTTCATGACCCTTCGACCATCTTCTCGGCTTTCGGGCGGATACCACATTGGATAGATAATTTCTCCTATTACCGTCGAACTACCTCATCACCCTTAGTCGTTGTAACCACGCGCTTAGCGCAATCCAACTTCGCTGGTACTTAACCACCATCTATCTCGAGAATCGGATCGAACTCCCCAAGCGGCGGTTCCATCGGATCGCCACGAACACTACCCCTTGGAGTTCTAGAGGTGCGTCTCTATCTGACTTATCTACAACTACTGAGTGACCTAAAGGGCTTATTACGGTCATCCGCCTAGAAAATATCTCGAGTCTAAATCCATGGTCTTCACTATACTACTTGCAACATATGAATGCGTCGAACCCACATCAATCAAAGCGAGAAATGGAGAACCAAAGATTAAAAACGTCTGGATTATGATGTTCGGTGCGTCGCCCTCCTCTCGGTGCCTCATTGCATACACTAGCCCCGACCGTCTGCCTCAAGATTACGCACCTCACTTGGGTGCTCCACGGCCTCGACCGAACCATTACCTCCTCTACTATTACCTCGGCCCTCTGCGATGGTGGTCCATTATTCTGTCTTGAGTACGGCCACGACTCTCGGGTGAATCCTAGCCAACTTACGGACAGGTCCCTCACACGGTGGTCCAATGAGCCACACTCAAAATGCCTCTACCACCAAACCAACATCCTCCCCAATGAGCTTTCCCACAACGGTTACACTGCGGCGGTCCCTGACTAGTAGCAACAAACCTACCCGACTGATTTGGCCCACTCGGTCTAGCCCTTTTTTGCGGATTACCTGACGACCGAGAAGATCCAAAACTCCTCTTGTGTCGGTTCCTATCCATGCCTTGCCTCACGACTCCTTAATACCCTTGGCTACCTTCGCCTTTTCAACCGTAATGCAAATTCACGCTCCTGCTGGGGCGCAATCAACAATCTTAATTCATCTTGCAGGCCATCCTCGAAACGAACACACCTCTCGTGTTCAGTAGCCACCATACCCCTGGCATACCGACTCAGCCTCAGGAACTCTGCCTCGTACTCTGACACAGATTTACTCCCATGAACTAACATCAGAAATGCTTCCCGTTGCTCATTAATGTAGTTAGTTCCAACATACTTTTCCGATAAGCGACCTCAAATAGTCCCAAGTCGATCTTCATTGCGGTACGTCCCGAATCGTGAGCCACCACTGGTATGACTTATCTCAGAGAAGTGATACTATCCCCTTTAACTTTTCTTCAGCGATCGGTCTAGATGTCCATGATTAAGCTCTGTCGCTTCCGGTAAATATTCAAGATCTTTGGAGCAACACCAAGACACCTCGAAAGAATTCGGCCCCGTTTGCTCGAAGCCGCTCAGGAATAGATTTCCTAACTCCTGCGCCCCCACCTACTCCAGCTACCCTTTCTAAAACTCGCAGCATCGCCTGTGACACTGCGTCATCCCCAGTCTGATCTTGGAACTCACCACCTCCAGCTGGTGGCGGTACCGGTATCT
Organism: Gossypium rotundifolium; assembly: GCA_025506655.1. NCBI lineage: Eukaryota > Viridiplantae > Streptophyta > Magnoliopsida > Malvales > Malvaceae > Gossypium > Gossypium rotundifolium. The sequence continues at coordinate 25,760,906 of CP106728.1, forward strand.
CATTTTCTGACCCCTGACCGGATCCTACAGTTTAGAAACCGTCATCCTACCACGACCTCGTCCACGACCACGTCCACCTCTAGCGCTCATGACTAAATTCTCTACGTATCTGATTTAGAAGTTTTATGCATCAGTATTTATTCCACTATTTTTAAGCAAAGTCTTATGAACATTACAAAAGCTTTGTTTTCGCAAGTCCACTGAGTCCTACCAGCTTCAGTCTCTAAGGTAGTCTTACTATCACTAGCCATCCAATCACAACTCATCCATATCATTATCACAAGTAAAAGTAAGGGGTACTTACTCAAGGATTGGTCTTGAGACTCGGTGCCATGCCTTTCACACCATACTTTTAAAACATAACACTTAAAATGACTTTTGAAAACATTTTGGGCCTCGGGCCCACAGTAGAAACCTTTGAACTTAGCTCGATACCACAATTGTAACACCCCAAACCGGTCAATACACCACGCCGAATCTAGTATGTTACGAGGAAAAATCGTGTTTTGGTGAAGATAGGTTTCGTTTAAAAGTTTGATAAAACCCTTTGGTAAATTTCATACTTGCGTAAATCTTGGGCATGATTGTTTGAAAACGATGTTTTGTTTGAAAACTCGAATTTCAAAACTTAATCGGTTATGAAGTTAAAAACACGTTTATTTCATTTAGAAATTCAAGTCGCTCGATTGTTACTAGAACATTTTGACTTAGTAGAAAATCGAGTTTAAGTTAGAAAAACATTTGAGTCCCTTTATTCCAAATCTTAGTGTGATACAGATGGTATAGTTTAAAATATCGCTTTTGTAGTTTAGAAATCGTTGTCCTTCCAAGTTTTAGCAAATCTTAACCCAATTAATTTATTAAGGCATATCAAGAACCTATTTTAAACATAAACATAGCAAAACATAATTTTAAAAGGCCATTTACAAACCAAAATAAAACCAAATAGTAATAAATAAGCTTAAGTACCAAATTTTATAAAAGTCTGAGCAAATCCTTATTTAAGCATGGCATGAGCACCTCGAGTCCATCCCGACTCCATGTCCGCGTCTAAGTGTCACCTGAAATGTCAAAGGAGAGAGTGAGTCGCAAGACTCAGTGTATAAATCCCCCTCCCGATAATACAAAATGCTAGCACACATCATAGCAAAGCAATACAATTAATGCACCCGTTCCTAACCATCCATTACACCTTCTCTATCGCGTGTGGTACCAAACCACCGGTGGTGCCAGACCATCGTGACCCAAAGTCACGATATCCATAATGTGGTGCCAAACCACTTTGGTGACCCAAGTCACGAATAATCCAATGATGGGGCCAACCCATCGTGTGATACCAAATCACTAGCGACAATCCGTATCTCATAAGTGGGGCCAACCCACGGTGGTGTCAAACCACGTGGACGAGTCGCAATGAGGTGCCAAACCTCCGGTGTCCCAAAGACACAAGTGTGATACCAAATCACCGGTGACCGCATCCACAAATCCGATGATGGGGCCAACCCATTGTGTGATACCAAATCAACGGCGTCAATCCAGTATAATCAATCGTAGGGGCCAACCCACCATGGTGCTAAGCCACCGGGCGAGACGCCGAGGTGCCAAACCTCTAGTGACCCAAAGTCACAAAATATCATTTGTGGTACCAAACCACCGGAGGTGCCAAACCTCACGGTGTCCCAAAGACACGGATATCATACTCCCCTCCTCATTTCACCCATCATCATGCCATACTCATGTAAATCATGCATATCATGCAAGTCATGCATATCATACCAACATGCTTAGTATTGCATCTCATAGCACATACCTCATAATCATGCTAGTATATATCAATAAAAAACTCATATTTAAACAAAGCTTACCCGATTCCGTGTTCATACCCTATAGGGTATCATATCAATCCATCAAACTGTCTCGATTTTTAGAATCACTCTTATTAAGCAATCAGGTTTATTAACACATATTACTAAGTATAGAGTGTGTTAGTTACACACTTGGTATATCGCAAGCCTTAATCCCAAAGAACCCGATCTAAAACCCTCAATCCTCTTGCTCCTAAAACAATCGGCCAACCATGGGTTAATCACTTAAACCATTCGGCCATAACCATTTAAACCAAAGGGTATATCGATTAACCTTACCTTGCAAACGCTTGGTTTCCTACCAAACTGAACCGACAATGGTTCCTCTTTAACAATCGGCACCCTATTAAAAAGAACAGTTAATCCATTGAAACTTTGGCTTATAGAATTCTAAGAGAATAGACTAACAAGATAACCTCTTACCACTACTTACCACTTGACTTCTCCAATCGGCTGCTTCGAAATCCCGGGTGCCCTATAATGAAATCGATTCCAAACCACAAGGTTAACACCTTTCACCAGTTGCCATACTCGGCTCTTAACTACACCGAAATCAAACAAAACGAGAGAGAAAAGAAATAACCCTACGGCCAAGCACTTACCTTCCTCTGAACTTGAATGAAAATTGAACTAAAAGAACTCTACACCCCACTATTATTCGGCCAAACAAAACACAATTGAAGGAAGGGAAATTCGACAACACAAGGGAGGGATTCGGTTTGATTTTTAGACAAAAATAAGGCACAAGAATTACAATTTTGGGAAGGAGAAAGTCGGCCAAGGTTTGGAGAAGAAGAAAGAAAATGAACAAGAGATAGGTGCTCTCGGTTTGAGAAGAAAAGAAATGGAGAAAGTGTTTGGAGAATGAAGTTTCGGCTACAGTGTTTTTAAGAAAGAAAGAAAGAAAATATGAGAGGGAAAGAATGCTAGTTTGAACACACAATGAACAAAAGAAAAGAAGTGGGAGAGAAGAGAACTTTCGGCTACCAAGAAGGTTGAAAGAAGACAAGCAAATTAGGCACTAGGTGTTTAAACTTTCAAGTTCAAAGAGAAAAAAAAATGAAAGAAACTCCTTAGCAATTCGATTTTGGTATGACAAAGGAGAAATTTGGCTTCTTAGAAAAGTTGACGAGAACACCCAAAATGCCAAATGCATTTTCTAACACACTCCCACTACACCTACCAAAACCGACCACTCCCCCATGAAGTCCCCAAGTTTGGCCAACACCTCATTAGCTCCCACCATCCATTCTGACTTAGTTGAACTAGTCTCCCTCCTACTTTCACTCACTACCCTCCATTCGAATGAGTTGACGTAGTCCATGGTAAAGTTTGAACTGCCAACAACTCCTCCTCCTTAAGCCGTCAAAATGGAACAAAAAGGGAGCACTCTGCAGCTTGAACTCAAGACCTCTCCCTCCTGCAATTGACGCCAACCACAACTCCAAGTGGCGCATGCCTTGCCACTTTGCTAGCTCATCACTTGTGCTCAAGAACACCAAATAAAATACATAAGACCCAAACTCCTTGACTCCTATCACATAAAGCCCAAAAACTAAAATTTCCCCACCTACTCAGGCATACCCCTAGCCTACAACTAAGCCCCAAAACCACACAAACAACAACATAGCAAGCCATTAACATGCAAACAATGCCACAACAAAATAGCCCCCAACTTGGGATATTACACATCCAGTAAAAAATAAACGAGTCTCTCCCTAATTTCATAAAGAGGTTTAACACTGCAATTATGATAACCAAAGGTGTCTTTGATACTCTTTCTATTCAAGCGTCTTTAGTAGGAACTAATCACAAATTTCAACAATATCCTTTCATCAGTATCTTGCCAAAGAAATTATCCCAGTTGTAACACCCCAAACCCGGCCTAGACGTTATGGTCGTATCTGGCAATGGCATACGATAGTGTTTTTGAAACCTCGTTGTTACAATGAAAACAATCCTTGTTATTATCTTTAGTAAACCTTTGTTAGAAAATAGGAAGTCCTCTTTATTCATTTAAAACATTTGTTTTGAAACATCCCTTGTTGCGGAAGCTTTAATAAAACAGTCTAGGTGATCATGCATTTAAATAATAATACATACTACATTGACCTTAATAAACCTACATACATAGACAATTCTGGCCAGTCAAATAGTCAATACAAAAGAATAATTAAAAGGGGCATACACCTCAGTAATACTATCTTTATTGCAAAAAGAAGAGTTTGCCAAACATTTCCAACACTTTAACTAACAATTACAACTTGACAAAACACCCTATTAACACCCCAAACTCGGCCTATGCATTAAGCTCAGATTTTGGCATCTTATTTCCTCCGGGGTGCATAGCATAAGGGCTACTATGCGCCTCTAGAAGAATCATTTGTCTCAAATCTTAATCCTTGGGCATACAAACCCTTCCACGAAAACACAGTACACTATCTTTGTTCAAACCAAAATCCCCTATTATACCACTTTCAGCTTGTTGTATTAAAGGACCCAACTTTTCATCGGATAATTGCTTTTCCTTGATTTGCTCCAACCACAGAGGCTTCACCTGAAGTTTCGCTAGCAGACTGCCATCCTCATACAAACTGAGATGAGCAAACATTGCTCTTAACTCCAATACAACCTTACGACTCAACGCGTCTGCCACAATGTTAGCCTTTCCCGGATGGTACTCGATTGAGAAATCATAATCCTTTAACAGCTCCACCCATCTCCGTTGTCTTAAATTCAACTCCTTTTGGGTAAGGAGATACTTAAGACTCTTATGGTCCGTATAAATGATTGACTTCTCACCGTAGAGATAGTGCCTCCAAATCTTTAATGCAAACACCACCGCAGCCAACTCCAAATCATGAGTAGGATAGTTGACTTCATGCGACCTCAACTGTCGAGAAGCATAAGCTACCACTTTTCCACTTTGCATCAGTACACATCCTAAACCCGTGTAACGATCACGATAAGCAGTAAACTCTTTTTCGCCTTAAGTTGAATCGATCTTGGTGCTTCCGTTAGAATCTTCTTCAGTTTCTCCAAACTTTCTTGTTGTTTATCAGTCCACACATACGATACTTCCTTTCGCAACAGCTTAGTTATGGGTGCAGCAATCAACGAAAACCCCTTAACAAAACGTCTATAATAACCAGCCAAACTCAAGAAACTCCAAATCTCAGCCACTGACTTTGGCAGTTTCCAATCCAACACAGCCTCTACCTTTCGAGGATCAACTCTTATTCCTTCGGCTGACACTACATGACCCAAGAAAGTCACTTCCTTCAACCATAAATCACACTTATTGAATTTGGCATAAAGTTTCTTATCTCACAAAATTTGCAACACAGTGCGCAAATATGAGTCATGCTCTTCTTCATTCCTCGAATATACCAAGATGTCATCTATGAACACTACTACGAACTGGTCTAAATAGGGTTGAAAGACTCAGTTCATCATGTCCATAAATGTAGCTGGTGCATTGGTCAAACCAAACGTCATCACTAAAAAGTCATAATGTTTATAGCGAGTTTGGAATGCCGTCTTATGAATATCTGCCTCTTTCACCTTGAGTTGATGATAACCCGATCTCAAATCAATCTTGGAGAAGACTGAAGCTCCTCTCAATTGATCAAATAGGTCGTCGATTCTTGGCAATGGATACCTATTCTTGATCGTCAACTTATTCAACTGCCTATAATCAATGCACATACGCATCGACCCATCCTTCTTCTTGATGAACAAAATCGGTGCTCCCCACGGAGACACACTTGGTCGAATAAATCCCCGATCTAGCAGTTCTTGAATTTGAGCTTTAAGCTCTGCTAACTCCTTCGGCGCCATTCTATAAGGAGCGATGGACACCAGAGCTGTTCCGAGCAAAAACTCAATACCAAATTCTACTTCCCGATCTGGAGGTAGACCCAGAAGTTCTTCGGGAAAGACATCTGGAAATTCTTTCACCGTTCTCACACCTTCTACCGATAAGTCCTTGGCATCCAAAGCACTGATGAAGGCTAGGAATCCTCCATACCCTTTCCACACTAACTTTTTTGCCTTCAAAGCAGATACCACATTTGCCAAAAAGTTTCTTCGCTCGCCTATCATTATTACCTCCTCATCATCCATAGTCCTTATTGACATCCGCTTTTCGGCACAATCCAATTGCGCTTGATGCTTCACCAACCAATCCATGCCCAAAATAAGATCAAACTCACCAAAGGTAATTCCATCAAGTCTGCTAGAAATATCTCTCTTTGAATCTCCAAGGGCACATCTCTAAACAATTTATTCACTATTACCGACTGTCATAAAGGACTAATTATCGTCATCTCTATATCGGTAATCTCAGATCTAATATTCAGGTTTCTAGATATGGCACTAGCAATATACAGTAGGTAGAGATGAAAAAGCGATAATAGTACATTAGAGATGAAAACATGCAGCTTATCACATCGGTGCATCATCCGTCTTCACGACGCCTGATCGCATAGACCAATCCCGGCTGTCTTACCTCTGTGTTACCTCTAAAGCTATTACCTCGACCCAGTGCACCTTGACCACGTCCATTACCATTACAACCACGACCTGGTCCACAACCTCTCAGTGGCTGCTGAGTACCTCCAGCTGGTTGAGCATTAGGGTTACGAGCTTCCTGAGTCGTATCAGTCCGTCGAGGGTAATTCTTATACTATTGGTCCTTGGAACCACATTTATAGCAGGCACCAGTTTTCTTCCAACATTCTCTGGGGTGTCGTCTTCCACAGTTAGCACATTCTCGACTCTGATTGGTAATCACAGGTGCTCTAGCTTGAGCTGGCTCATCATTTCGTGGCCTCTTTTGAAACCTTTTAGAAGAACCTGAGTACTTAAAATCCTTCTTGCCTCTGACTTTTCCCGGTTCTAGCGTTTTAAATTCTTAGCCTCTTCGGTTATCTTAGCTTTCTCTACAAGTGAGGTAAAAGTCCATACTTGTTGTGGGGCTATCAGTACCCGCAACTTATCATTCAGTCCATCCTCAAAGCGTACACAGTGCTCATGATCAGTCGACACTATTGTGCGAGCATAACGGCTCAAGCGGAGAAATTTTGCCTCGTAAGCTACCACCGTCTTACTTCATTGAACCAAATTCAGGAATTCCTTCCTCTAGGCATCTACATAACTTATCCCGACGTACTTCCCTTAGAAAGCAGCTTTAAAGAAATCCCAAGTAACCAATGCAGCCTCGGTGCCTTCTCGAACAGTAAGCCACCATTGATACGCCTCGTCTCTTAGCAAGGACACGGCTCCTCTCAATTTCTGCTCGACGGTGCACTCCAGATCATCCATAATTTGTTCTACAGCCTCAAGCCAATATTCTGCCACATTCGGATCTACACCGGAGACACCTCTAAAAACTTCTGCACCACTAGACTTGAGTCATTCCGATATTGATCCACGAGCTACTGGCCCATTTTAGCCCCGGCTACTCTTTCTAAGACTCGTAACATTGCTTGAGTCAAAGCATTATCCTCATTCGCATGATCATGAGATCCAGTCTCGCTCCCGAATGACGCAGGTGCATCCATTTCTGGCATATGACCGGCGCCAGACGCAAAGACTCCTCGTCTCTACCACGGCCACGCTCTCTGAGTCTCTGACCACGTCCTCCGGTGCTCATAATGACTAATTCGATTTTAATCTGATTACAAGTTTTATGAATCGAAATACTATTTCACTGTTTATTAATGATATTTTATGAGATATAAGAGATAGGGTTGTTTTCGCAATCACATCCTATAGTCTCGATCTCTATCGTTTTCAACACCTAAAACTAAAAGTTCTAGAGTGTTCCTAAGATCATCTCACAATAATAAACATTTAATAAATAAATACTTACTTGACTTGGTGCCAAATGCTCGTGGTGCCATACTACTTTTAAAACCTAAAATCTAGAAATTTAAGTAGTTTTTAAACAAAAATCATTGTTGAACCCAAACCACAGTCGAGTTTTGAAACTGAGCTCTGATACCATAAAATGTAACACCCTAAATGTAACACCCCAAACTCGATCAACATACCCCAACCGGATCTGGCATGCCACGAGTGATAACCTTTTCAAAACCGAGAGTTTGTCGGATAATTTTCTTAGAAAACCCTTTTGTAGTACTAAAAGTTTAGAAATCCTTGCTTGAAAATCTACTTATTGTTGCAAGTTTTTAGAAAACATACAAGTTATCATCTTATAAGTGATGTTACCAGATGGCAACGTTTTAAAACCCTAAGGAGTTATAGTTTTGAATACATTGCTTTTTACCCGTTAATTTAACAAGGCCATATATCCATCATAAGTATAACATAATTAAAATAAAAGCAAGTAATAAAAACCTAAAATAAAACTTAGCGGCCTTATTACAAAACCCAAAACCAAATTTAAAGAAAATTAATAAAACCAAAATAGTACTTTAAAGTCAAAAGTCGAATCAAGCATGCATGGCCGCCTCGAGTCCTCTCCGGCTCCATATCTGCAATCTACATCTCATCTGTAAAATATAATGGAAGGGGTAAGTCACCGAGACTCAGTGTATAAATCCCCAACCCGATAGTGCAAACACTTACACAAATTATCATTAAAAACATGCGAATCATGCAACCCTTAACCTAACCATCCAATCTCCTTTAACTACCCCGTGTGGTCAAAACCACTAGTGGTCAAAACCACTGGTGACCGTAGTCACAAATATATCGGTGTGGTCAAAACCACTGATGACCGAAGTCACAAATCAAGTGATGGGGCCAACCCATCGTGTGGTCAAAACCACTGATGACAATCCCGTAATCAACATGTGGGGCCAACCCACTGTGGTACCAAACCACTGGGACGAGTCACAATATTCATATGTGGTCAAAACCACAGAGACTTAGTCACAAAATATAATATCAAGACGGGGCCAACCCGTCGTGTGGTCAAAATCACTGGTGACAGTCCAAATATTTTTTCCCCCTCCTCTCATCAATCCCACCATCTTGTCCATATCATACATGTCATAACATCATGTATCATGCAATAACACATAGCATAGCATATAACAATAACACGATGATGTATATCAAAGATCACATAATAGGGGACTTACCCGAAATCCAAGCTCATACCCACAAGGCATAATCACTGATTCAACAGTTATAACGGTAACACAATAAGCATATTATACTAATAGAAGTGTGTAAGCGTTACACACCTAACTATATGTAGATCTAATGCCAAAACCTAAAACTACGCGATACTACGAGATCCCGAAACGTATGCCCTCACTGCACCTACAATCGACCAACATCACCCTTTAGATCTGAAGCCATTCGACTTACTCACAAAATCCTGAAATTATGTCGCAAGAAGGTTGTACTTACTTTAATACCGATTTGGTTTCCAACCAAATCCTGAAGCTACACAATGATCCCCCTTGCAATCGGCCAAACACTAGAACACACAAATGGTTAGCCTTCGACTTTTGAACGATTAGGAAACGAATCTTGAAATGTTAAAACCTTACCTAGATCGGCCACCAAATCCCAGAGATTCGGCTACACACCTTCCTACAATCGGTTTAAACATACCATTAAGAATCCAAAGGCCATTTGGCCATAACATAAATCCCAAAGCCAAATGAGTTTGTCACCCCTTACCTTAATGATTGATTTGACCTTTAATCCCCAAAGATCGGCACACCTATTGATGTTTAAGGGTTTCGACCACTTCACCAAAATAAGAGATCTCACCCTTCAAACATTGAAGAAACAAAGGAGAATATGACAAGTGAGATTTCGGCTTTCTTGAACCAGTTGAGAAAAAGGAGAAGAGGCTATACTTACCAGAAAGGTTCGACTATGAATCCAAAAGAAGAGAAAAAGAGAAATCACAAGAGAGAGAGTGTGATGGTTTTGAATAGAAGAAGAGAAGAAGATTTGATTTGATTTTGAGGAGGTTCGACTATTGAGGGTTTCAAGAAAAAGATGAAATAAAAATAAAAAGAGAAATAGGTATGGTGTTTTCGGCTTGAGCAAAATAGGAGAGAATAGGTAAACAAAGATGGTTTTCGACAAAATAGGCTAATCAATGAGAACAGAAAAGAAAAGAAAAGAAAAGGAGAGGACTAAGTTTTGGCTCTTCAAAGGAAGTTGCAAACTTGGTTTGGCCAAATACCCAAGTTGCCAAAAGAGAAAACCAAAATAAGGAGAAAGTAAGAGGGTTTCAGTTTCTGGCACTAATCAAAAATGAAGAAGGCTCACTACACTAGTCGAAAAGGCATCCACACTTGGCTATGGAGATTCGGCGCACCTAGTTTCCCAAACCGACTACACCTCCTCCCCCAAAGTCTAAAATTCAGCCCACTCCTCAAGGCTCTCCCATCCACTCATCCAAATAAGTTTGGATGAATCAAACCCACATTTTTCTCTTCTCCATCCAAATCAAATTCGTTTAACTCTTTCTATCCTCATCTCCTAGAGTCCATCCTGAGCGCTCCTCCTCCTAGCTTGTAGCGTGAAAAAGAAATAGCAGAAAAGGGATTTCTACAGCTTGAACCCAAACACTCCTTCCCTGCCTATGGCGTCACACTCCTGGCCCTTAGTGGCGCCTCCTTGCCACTTTTCCACAGGTATTCTTGTGTCTAAAACTCCCAATAATTCCTTTTAACCCCTAACTCTCTTAACTCCCTCTTACTAAGTACAAAAACAAAAATGTTTAACCATGACCCAGGCTTAACTCGATGTCATGCTTAGGCCCCAACTTATGCTAAACTAGCACAGTAGACATATCAACACATGCAACACATGAAAAATGTAGAGGCCCCGTTTTAAGGATGTTACAGTTCTACTCCCCTGAAAAATAATTTCGACCTCGAAATTACCAAATCAGAAGAGTTGAGGGTATTGCTGCCGCATTACATCCTCTGGTTCCCACATGGCCTCCTCCGTACCATGGTTCTGCCATAAAACTTTCACCAAGGGAATCGTCTTCCTACGCAAGACCTTGACATCCCGATCCAAAATCTGTATCGATTTCTCCTTGAAAGATAAGTCCATACTCACCTCAATCTCTGCAACTGGCACAATGTGTAACGGATCTGATCGATAATGCTTAAGCATCGAAATAAGAAAGACGTCGTGAATCTAACTTAACTTTGTTGGTAGCTCGAGCTAATAAGCTACCGATCCTACTCTCTTCAACACTGTGTACGGCCCGATAAACTTGGGGCTTAGTTTCCCTTTCCGTCCAAATCTCAGCACTTTCTTCCATGGCGATACCTTGGAAAAACCTTATCACCTACCGCATATTCTATATACTGCGCTTAAGATCAGCGTAAGACTTCTGCCTGTCCGATGCTTCCTTAAGTCGAGCCCAAATCACCTTAACTTTATCCTTAGTTTCTGCCACCAACTCTAGACCTAATATCTACTGTTCTCCCAACTCCGTCCAACACGTAGGAGTACGACATTTTTGTCCATACAGTGCCTCATATGGTGCCATCTGGATAGTCGCTTGATAACTATTATTATAAACGAATTTCACTAATGGTAGATACTCTTTCCAACTACCACTGAAATCCAGAGCACAGCCCCTTAGCGTATCCTCTAAGATCTGGATTACTCTTTCAGACTGTCCATCAGTTTCCAAGTGAAAAGCTGTGCTGAAGTCCAACCTCATTCCCAAAGCTTGATGCAAAGCCCTCCAGAACCTCGACGTGAACCTCGGATCCCTATCCGAGATAATTGACACTGGCACACCATGCAACCTTACTATCTTGGCCACATACAACTTAGCTAACTTCTGAAGCGAATAATCAACCCTCACCGGTATGAAATGAGTTGATTTAGTCAAATGATCCACAATCACCCAGACTGAGTCCTTCTTGCCAGGCGTAAGGGGTAGCCCACTAACAAAGTCCATGGTAATCCTTTCCCACTTCCACTGAGGAATCTTCACCGGCTGAAGTAAACCTGACGATGGTGATGTTTAGCTTTAACCTGCTGACACGTCAGACACTTACCCACAAACTCAGTCACTTTCTGCTTCAGTCTTGGCCACCAAAACTGCTTTTGCAAATCTCGGTACATCTTGCTACCTCCAGGATGCATAGCGTATGGGCTGCTATGTGCATCCTGAAGAATCTTTTGCCTCAACTCGAAGTCCTTCGGCATACAAGCTCTCCCTTGAAAACATAACACTCCATCGTGAGTCAAGCTATAACCTTCCGTACCATTACTCTCTCATTGCAACCTCCGAGCATTCAAACCCTCATCCACTAACTGTTTCTCTTTAATCTACTCCACCCAAGTCGGCTTTACTTGCAATTTCGCCAACAAACTCCCATCGTCATACAAACTAAGGTGAGCAAACATCGCTCGCAGGTCTGCGACCACCTTATGGCTCAACACATCAGCTACTACGTTAGCCTTACCCAGATGGTACTCAATCAAGCAGTCGTAGTCCTTCAACAACTCAATCCATCTTCGCTGTCTCAAATTTAAATCCTTCTGTGTCAAGAGATACTTCATTCTCTTGTGGTTCGTGTAGACTATCGACTTTTCCCCATACAAATAATGCCTCCAAATCTTCAAGGCAAAAACCACCGCAGCCAATTCCAAGTCATACATCGGGTAGTTACCCTCATGCAGTCTCAAGCTGTTGAGACGCGTACGCCATTACTTTCCCTTCCTGCATCAGCATACATCCCAAGCCAGTATGTGATGCATCGCAATAGACCGTGAATACCTTTCCTACCTCAGGCTGTACCAGAATCGAAGCTTCCTTCAAAATCTTCCTCAACTTGTCGAAACTTTCCTGCTAGTTTCTCAGTCCACACAAATGGAACTCCTTTCCTCAATAGCTTGGTCAATGGTGCCGTGATCAGAGAAAATTCTTCCACAAATCTCCGATAATACCCTGCTAAACCTAGAAAACTCGAATTTACGAAGGCGACCTAGGCGCCTTCCAATCCAACACCGCCAATCTTGCGAGGTCCACTCTAATCCCTTCAATGGACACTCGTGACCCAAGAAAGTCACTTCCCTAAGCGAGTCGCACTTCATCGAACTTGGCAAATAACTGCTTCTCCTTCAGAATTCACAAAACCACCCACAAGTGCGTATCATGATCCTCCTCAGTCCTTGAGTACACCAATATGTTGTCTATGAATACTACGACAAACTGGTCCAAGTACTACTGGAACACCAGATTCATCAAGTCCATGAATGCTGCTAGTGCATTGGTTAACCCAAACGGCATTACCAAAACCTTGTAGTGCCCATACTGAGTACGATATGCCGTCTTATGAACATCAGCCTCCTTTACATTGAGTTGATGGTACCCCGACCTGAGATCTATCTTTGAGAAAATTGATGCACCCTTAAGTTGATCAAACAAGTCGTCAATCCTGGGAAACAGATACTTATTTTTGACCGTCAACTTGTTCAGCTGGCGGTAGTCTATACACATCCGCATTGTGCCGTCTTTTTTCTTAATAAAGAGCACAGGTGCTCCCTAAGGGGATATACTTGGTCGAATGAAACCTCGGTCCAACAACTCCTAGATTTGGGCCTTCAGCTCTACCAATTCCTTTGGCGCCATTCAATACGGGGCTATAGACACTGGCCCAGTCCCGAGTAACAGGTCTATACCAAATTCTACTTTCCGATTCAGAGGCAGACCTGGAAGTTCCCCTGGGAATACATTAACAAATTCCCCCACAGTTCAGACACTCTATACAGCTGCATCCTTGGCTCCCAAAGCACAAACATGCACCATGAATGCCTCACAACCCTTCCTTACCATTTTCTCCGCCTTCAGTGCAAAGACCACATTGGATAAGTAATCTCTCCTATTACCTATCATCACCACCTCCTCACCTTCCATTGTCCTCAACACCATGCGCTTAGCCGCGCAATCCAAGCTGGCCTGGTACTTCACCAGCCAGTCCATCCCGAGAATTAGATCGAACTCCCCAAACAGTAATTCCATCAAATCAGCCAAGAACACGACCCCTTGAAGTTCTAGGGATACATCCCTATACAGCTTATTTACTCCTACAGAGTGACCTAAAGGGCTAATTACGGTCATCTCCCTAGAAGTAGCCTCGAAGTCTAGGTTCATAATCTCTACTATACTCACGGCAACATACTGAATCGTCGAACCCACATCTATCAAAGCGATATGGTAATCCAAAGATTAGGAACGTCTGGATTATGACGTCCGGTCGTCACCCTCCTCTCGATGCCTCATTGTGTGACCAGCCTAGGTGTCTCACCTCTGTACCCCGCACCTCTGCTGGTGCTCCACGGCCTCTACTAGAGCCATTACCTCCCTAGCAACACCACGGCCCCTCGTGGTGGTCAGCCGACCATCCCTCCCTGCTCGAGTACGATTACGATCCTTATCGAACCTAACTGACCTCTGTGGACAATCCCTTACTCGGTGCCCCATCGATCCACATTCAAAGCATCCCCTATTTCCAGTCCAACATTCTCCCGTGTGAGACTTCCCACATCGAGCACATCGTGGCGACCACTGAGTATCAGCAGCAATAGGCCTAGCAGCTTGATTCGCCCTCTATATCTACCCCATTTCCACTGATTCTCGGTAGACCCAGATGATCTAGAATTCTTCTTATTCTAACCTTTGTCCTGGTTTCGTCTAACCGACTGTTTCACTTCCTCCGTAACTTTGGCCTTTTCCACCAAGACCGTAAATTCTCTCTCCTACTGTGGAGCAATCAGTAACCTCAAATCATCTCTTAATCCGTCCTCGAATCTGACACATCGCTCATGCTCCGTAGCTATAATGCCCCGAGCATATCGACTCAACCTTAAAAATTTTGCCTCGTACTTCGATACGGACTTACTTCCCTAAGCCAGTCTCAGAAACGCCTTCCTCTACACATCAATGTAACTGATCCCGACATACTTCTTCTGATATGCTGCCTTAAAGTAATCCCAAGTGAGATCATCCGCTGCAGCACCATCCCAAACTGTGAGCCACCATTGGTATGACTCATCTCGGAGAAGCGACACTACTCCTTTTAGTTTCTCCTCAGTTGCCAGATCCAAATCGTCCATGATTCATTCCATCGCTTCCAACCAATACTCAGCTGTATTAGGTGCCACACCAGACACTCCTCGAAATACCTCAGCTCCATTGGTTCGGAGTCACTCGATATGAATTTTGAGCTCCGTACCTCCACCGCTCTAGCCACTCTTTCTAGACTTTCAAACATCGCTGCGACATCGCATCTTCTCCGTTTGATCCTCGATACTCTCACGCCATGAGCTAGCGGTGGTGGTATCTCATTCTCGGACCCTTGACTAGACCTAACGGGTTTTGATACGGTCATTTTACCTCTACCGCATTCTCGTACATTACAACCACGTCCCCTAGTATTCATATTTAAATCGCGATTTATCTGCATAAAGAAATTTTATGAATTAGCTTTTGTTCCACTTATTACCCACAAATAAGTTTTATGTAAAGGAATTTGGTAGTGGTTCTTTCGATCATCACAAAGTTTTCATTTTCCAGTTCTCTACCCCCATTCCACGTGTAGGGGTATTCTCGTCATTTCACTACCCAGGTATTTTCATAATTCACCTATCGGGGTATTTTAGTACTAAAACAGGGTTAATTCAAAAACCTTTACAAATCGTAGATATTTCAAAAATTCAAGAAATCGAGGGTATTTTGGTAATTTCATAAACCAGGGGTATTTTCGTAATTTCATAAACCAAGGTTATTTTCGTATTTTTTTTCAAAATATTGTTCCAGGTGATTTTACATAATAATGGTATTTTAGAAATTTTTAATTCGGGGGTACTTCGATAATTTTCCATAATAAGGGCATTTTGGTAGTTATTTACTAGTCAGGGGTGATTTGGTCATTTTTCAAATCAAGAGTATTTTGGTCATTTTCCAAATCAAGGATACCGTGGTAATTTCAAAACCAAGGTTTAAAGTGTTACCAAAACAAGATGGCTGGTTCCTTTGGGTTTCGATTAAATTTAGCTTTGTGAATAAGTCATCTCAGTTAGGGTGAGCCGTCACTACGCACTGTGGTGCGATTTGAGTGAAGAGAGGTGAGTCACTAGGACTACTTAAATACCAAGCTCCCCACAATCCATTGCTAGACATGCGCTGTGGTTTGCCACACCCTTAACTTCGATGATGTACTCACATGTTTGTTTAGTGGATCATTAAGTCTTATGTAATTGTGTTGGAGTAAGCTATTCTTAGGGTTCAATAACTCATATTCTACTATTCTACGATCCCGAAATACCCATTTCCCCCACATATAATTCACACAACGGTTAGAGTATCCTGGGCGGATTGGTGCCGGAGACTCGGTGCCATGCTGTTCAACCCATGTACCATTTCCACAAAACTTTTCAAAGTCCCAATTTAAAACATTTTGGGCCTCGAGCCCACAGCCGAGCTTTTGAACTTGGCTTTGATACCAAAATTGTAACACCCCAAACCCGGTCAACATACCACAACCGGATCTGGCATGCCACAGAGTGATAACATTTTTAAAACTGAGAGTTTGTCGGATAATTTTCTTATAAAACCCTTTTGTAGTACGAAAAGTTTAGAAATCCTTGCTTGAAAATCTACTTATTGTTGCAAGTTTTTAGAAAACATACAAGTTATCATCTTATAAGTGATGTTACCCGATGGCAACGTTTTAAAACTTGAAGGAGTTATAGTTTTGAATATATTGCTTTTTACCCATTAATTTAACAAGACCATATATCCATCATAAGTATAACATAATGAAAATAAAAGCAAGTAATAAAAACCCAAAATAAAACTTAGCGGCCTTATTACAAAACCCAAAACCAAATTTAAAGAAAATTAATAAAATCGAAATAGTACTTTAAAGTCAAAAGTCGAATCAAGCATGCATGGTTGCCTCGAGTCCTCCTCGGCTCTATATCCGTAATCTACGTCTCATCTGCAAAATATAAGGGAAGGGGTGAGTCACCGAGACTCAGTGTATAAATCCCCAACCTAATAGTGCAAACACTTACACAAATTATCAGCAAAATACATGCGAATCATGCAACCCTTAACCTAACCATCCAAACTCCTTTAACTATCCCGTGGTCAAAGCCACCGTGGTCAAAACCACCGTGATCGTAGTCACAAATATATCGATGTGGTCAAAACCATCGATGACCAAGTCACAAATCAAGTGATGGGGCCAACCCATCGTGTGGTCAAAACTCGATGACAATCCGTAATCAACATGTGGGGCCAACCCAACGTGGTACCAAACCACCGACGACGAGTCACAATATTCATATTTGGTCAAAACCACGGTGGTCAAAACCACTGGGACTTAGTCACAAAATATAATATCAAGATGGGGCCAACCCGTCGTGTGGTCAAAACCATTGGTGACAGTCCAAATATTCTTTCCCCCTCTTTTCATCAATCCCACCATAGTGTCCATATCATACATGTCATAACATCATGTATCATGCAATAATGCATAGCATAGCATATAATAATAACACGATGATGTATATCAAAAATCACATAACAGGGGACTTACCCAAAATCCAAGCTCATATCCATAAGGCATAATCACTGATTCAACAGTTATAACGGTAACACAATAAGCATATTATACTAATAGAAGTGTGTAAGCGTTACACACCTAACTATATGTAGATCTAATGCGAAATCTGAAAACTACGCAAAACTATGAGATCCCAAAACGTATGCCCTCACTGCACCTACAATCGGCCAACATCACCCTTTAGATCTGAAGCCATTCGGCTTACTCACAAAATCCCAAAATTATGTCGTAAGAAGGTAGTACTTACCTTAATGCCGATTTGGTTTCCAACCAAATCCCGAAGCTACACAATGATCCCCCTTGCAATCGGCCAAACACTAGAACACACAAATGGTTAGCCTTCGGCTTTTGAACGATTAGGAAACGAATCTTGAAATGTTAAAACCTTACTTAGATCGGCCACCAAATCCCAGAGATTCGGCTACACACCTTCCTACAATCGGTTTAAACATACCATTAAGAATCCAAAGGCCATTTGGCCATAACATAAATCCCGAAGCCAAATGAGTTTGTCGCCCATTACCTTAATGATTGATTCGGCCTTTAATCCCCAAAGATCGGCACACCCTATTGATGTTTAAGGGTTTCAGCCACTTCACCAAAATAAGAGATCTCATCCTTCAAACATTGAAGAAACAAAAGAGAATATGACAAGTGAGATTTCGGCTTTCCTGAACCAGTTGAGAAAAAGGAGAAGAAGCTATACTTACCAGAAAGGTTTGGCTATGAATCCAAAAGAAGAGAAAAGGAGAAATCGCAAGAGAGAGAGTGATGGTTTCAAATAGAAGAAGAGAAGAAGATTTGATTCAATTTTGAAGAGGTTCGGCTATTGAGGGTTTCAAGAAAAAGATGACACAAAAATAAAAAGAGAAATAGGTATGGTGTTTTCGGCTTGAGCAAAATAGGAGAGAATAGGTGAACAAAGATGGTTTTCAATAAAATAGGCTAATCAATGAGAACCGAAAAGAAAAGAAAAGAAAAGGAGAGGACTAAGTTTCAGCTTTTCAAAGGAAGTTGCAAACTTAGGTTGGCCAAATACCCAAGTTGCCAAAAGAGAAAACCAAAATAAGGAGAAAGTAAGAGGGTTTCGGTTTCTGGCACTAACCAAAAATGAAGAAGGCTCACTACACTAGCCGAAAAGGCATCCACACTTGGCTATGGAGATTCGGCGCACCTAGTTTCCCAAACCGACTACACCTCCTCCACCAAAGTCCAAAATTTGGCCAACTCCTCAAGGCTCTCCCATCCACTCATTCAAATAAGTTTGGATGAATGAAACCCACATTTTTCTCTTCTCCATCCAAATCAAATCCGTTTAACTCCTTTTATCCTCATCTCCTAGAGTCCATCCTGAGCACTCCTCCTCCTAGCTTGTGGCATGAAAAAGAAATAGCAGAAAAGGGATTTCTGCAGCTCGAACCCAAGCACTCCTTCCCTACCTATGGCGTCACACTCCTGGCCCTTAGTGGCGCCTTCTTGCCACTTTTCCACTGGTATTCTTGTGTCCAAAACTCCCAATAATTCCTTTTAACCCCTAACTCTCTTAACTCCCTCTTACTAAGTACAAAAACAAAAATCTTTAACCAAGACTCAGGCCTAACCCAAGGTCATGCTTAGACCCTAACTTATGCTAAACTAGCACAGCAGACATATCAACACGTGCAACACATGAAAAATATAGACGCCTCGTTTTAAGGATGTTACACAAACCCGGCCTATGCATTAAGCTCGGATTTTGGCATGCCACACAAATTGAACGTGCATTCAAATCATCAACCATGTAGGAAATCAAATCTTCAAAATGATTAAGAGAATGACTTTATCGAAAATCGAGGTTTATTTGAAATCCATGATTAAAAACACAAGAGTTTATCATTTAATTTACAGAGTAGTACTTGATTAAAATTTTAAATTTGTTTAGTCGAAATATTTCATCGAAGAGTTTTAAAAGAATTTCCTAAGTTTCAGTGATATTTAAGAAAAACTTTATTTTATGAGAGAGTTTTAGAAAACATATATGAAAACTAGATCAGTCCAATTTAGGAAAACTAAAACATAATAAAATCCATCCGCATAATAAAATCCATGAAAATAATTAAAGAGGCCTTATTACATCGCAATTAAAATAGTACTTAAATGAAAATAATTAAAGAAGTTTTAAAGTTATATAAACCACCATTTGTAGTATGACTTCCACATGAAGTCATCTCCGACCCAAGTCTCCATCAATTATTATTACCTGAGAAGGGTAAGAAAAATGGGGTGAGTTACTTAGAACTCAATGTGTAACCCACTTACCGTGTTCACTGGGCCAAAACCATATAAGCATATAATTGGGCTTGATCCCATTTTAAAAATGTTCAATATATATAAATCAAGTATAATAATAATAATGCATGTGATATGCAATTCCCAACCAAGCCTAATTTTCATCCACTACACACCACCCGCACCAACCATCACACCTGTGGGGATCAAGTCAACCCACCCCGCCAACACACCAATAGTAGGCTTTAAGCCAATTATAATATTTGTGGCAACAGGCAATTTAAAAGATTTGTGGCAACATGCCATTTATAATATTTGTGGTAGAGCCACCGATCTAGATTTTGGGCAACAGGCCATTGTGACAGAGTCACCGATCTAGATTTTTGGCAACAGGCCTTTCTTCTCTTCATCAATTATCCCAACCCATGCAAATCATGTATATATATATATAATATATATAATGCATAACAAAATATTCGAAGGTAATTTTAACAAAAACCCATATTACAATTTATCAATTTGTCCCATTAGTCAAAATAGTAATTTGGCCCATTTAACGATCTAACAACTTAGCCCATTTCATCTCATATCACATTTAGCTCATATATTAATATCACTTTTGGCCCATAAAGCAACGTATTTCAATTTGGCCCATAAAACAACATATTTCAATTTGGCCCATAAAAGGGTATTTTCATAATTTGGTCCATAGGGACGTTTCGTAATTCGGCCCATTTAACACATGAGGCCTTTTCACAATTTCCACACTTGGCCAATTAATCCAAATAATCACATGGCCCAAAAATATCACTTTCTTTCACAAAATAACCCATTAAGGGCAAATCCGTAATTTTCCACAACCAAATTTCGGTTTCATGCATTCACATAAAAAGTTATTATAACGTATTTTCCAATTTTATTGGATTTACTATTATTATTTTAACCCTTATGGTATAGTATAACCCATGAGATAAGTGTGAAGTTACACACCTAATTACAGTGAGAACTACACTTTCCCGCTTGTCGATACTTATATACGTGTCACACTTGATTAGAACACTAATACTTATAAAACTATACTAATGTTAAATGATCTATATCTTACCCTCGGAATCACGAACAACAACTATTTGCGATTTCTCCCCGATTGATGATTCATAACCCAATGAAGAACCACGAACAAATAATGGCTTGAGAATACGAACGACTTCGAAAAATTGATTCTCCTCGGATGTGGGTCCACAACCTGGTGGAAAGTCTCAAATTCTTGAAACAGTCCTTCGCTTGAATTTAGGGGGAATAACGGAACCATCCCTCTTCCGAACACTATTAACAACCCTTTTTATCCCTATCTTGTTTGCCTTCATAGATAAAGGATCATTAGTTCTAACAATATATCAAAAATCTTAAGACTAATGGCTTAAAAGAGTGAATTCGACTTACCTTAAAATTTCAAATGATCTCAAAAGAATACCTTGAACGTTATGAACAAATCTTAAATGGACTTCATGACTTCTTCAAAAGATGATGATTCGACCCTCAACTATTTCACTAAAAGTAACGAAAGAAATCATCTGAATAAGTGATTGGTTATTCGGTTTAAAAGTCTCTTCCAAGACATTCTATAAATTTGGCCATGGTGACCAAATAGCAAAAAGAACAGATAAAGAAAATGATTCTTACCGATGATCCAAAGTTTGAATAGAAGAAAATGATTGAAAATAAAAGTTATGAAGAATGGAAGATTCGGCTATGATGATGATCACAAACATTCGACCATGGAAGATAAATGAAAGAAAAATGTGTTTGAATGATAAGTAAAATGGAGAGGAAAAGAGAATAGGGAGAAGAGAAAAGAGAGAAGTTTAGGGACAAATATGCATTCGGCGATGAAGAGGAAAAAAGAGAAGAAAAGAAATGGTCCTTGATGGCTATATGGCTTCGGTCACGAAGAAAAGAGAAAAGATTTAGAGAGAATGATCAAATTAAGACCGAAATGGTCAAAAGGAAGAAATGGAAAAAAGAAACAATTACTTCCTCAATGCTCATGGCACATTCGGCTAGGGAGAGGGAAAATTGGAGAGAAAAGTTTGATAAAACACCAAATGATCAATGGAAAATGTGCTTATCAAGCACTTAATCCTACCAAACCAACACCAAAATCCAGCCATCCCCCTTAGCCCCCTATGCCATCCACATTCATGGACAAGTTGGCCATGCCAAACTTTCCAAAACACACCCCAAAAGAGTGCCTTATGTCCTCCTAACTTACCATAAGCTTAGGATTTAATTCCTTAAGTTAGCACTTGCCTTATTCCCTTAGTCTACTTTCCATAAAAGAAATAGTCCAACCTTACTATAAGTAAAGCTTGACCGAAACATGCCCTACAAGTGCAAAAAAATAAAAGTCACCTAAATGCTATCCATGGGATTCAACTTTTCCCTCAAGCAATCCCTCATGCACCAACACCACCTTGTTACTAGCAAGTCTTTTACACTTAAAAATTAACTTAAGCATCAGGGTCACTTGATCCACTTCAATAAAATTCTCATTACTAAAATTTATTCTAATTTCAAATAAATCCCAAGTCTTCTCAAGACTATATTAAACATGCAAAATTTTAATTATACCCAAGCTAAGCACCAAAAACATGCATCATATCGATACTCAGATTTTTAGGATGTTACACCTAGTCCTACACATGCCATATTCAAAACAAGTCTAAAATTGTTATACCAAAGTGTTGTTGATAGTGTGATTTCTGAACCCCTGCGTCTACGATATTCGAGTTATCTTGGCAATACTATAAGAAAGAAGGGCAATGAAAAGGGGTGAGCGATAAGCTTAGTAAGTTGCATGGAAATAATTAGAAATCATAATCTTCATAAAAGAATAATTCATCCATAACATTAATTAATCGTACACAAGTCAAGACTTCTTGACAATACTTACTTACACTTACCCTAACCTAACATTTACCGAAACACATATAGAGCCAATATCTCGTGACTCATTCATTAGCACTTGTATTCATTCACATTTCTACCAAATTCATCTCGCTTATTCCACCATACAATGGAGTCTCCTCTAGAATGATGCCATGTCCTCGGACATGGTCTTATCAAATTTCCTCTATGTGTTAATGCCATATCTTGGATATGGTCTTACGCTTTCTTGTCTCAATGCCGTGCCATGTTCCAAACATGGTCTTACATTGGCATTAATAATATGGCGATGCCATGTCCCGGACATCGTCTTACACCGACCCTCATAATATGGCGATGCCATGTCCTGCATATGGTCTTACATCGACCTCAAAATATGGCCGATGCCATGTCCTGCACAAGGTCTTACAGACCCTCAAAATATGTGATAGCATTTTTCGTATTCATCATAGTCCATTAGGACTTCATTATCATATTCACAGAAGTTTCTCAACTTATTGAAGTATCTTGCATCAATATGACATCAAGCATTCTCAATTATGCTAATATAATATTGCAATAAATCACATACAACTTACGTCGTTTTCAAAATGAGTTAGTTCTTCAGTTTAGTCCACGACTTTATCCTTTCCACGATTGAGGTGAATTCTCGTCTCCTCTTGCTCTATAATAGCAAATTAGCTTGTTTTAATCAATTTATTAATAGAAGCATCTCAATAATCGTACTTAGGCAAAATTACCATTTTGCCCCTAGATTTTGACAAAATAACCATTTTGCCCCTAGGCTCGAAAATTAATTCTAATAACATTTTTATCTTCAACAAGCCTAGGAAAACATTTAATGCTCTTAAAGCTATCATCAACAGTCAATATTTCACATACTTACTACCAAGTTCATAACCTTTTCATTAAGGTCCTATTTAGTGTCCTCATGCTAGCACCCTTTTTAAGAGTTGTTCATTTAACAACTAAGACTCAAGTTCTTCCTTAAAATTGTAACAAACAACTAAAGTAGCTCTCATGGTAAAACTCTAAACCTTTCACAACATTGCACAATAGTCCCCTCATTTGAAAGCTTAAGTTTTAGTGATCTCAAAAGTATAATTATTTTCAAGAAAAGTTCACTAGAACACTTACTTGAATAGATGAGAGTTTGCTGAAATTTTTGAAGCTTTCTACCCCTTATTTGCTACAAATTTTCAGTGGAAGATTATAGGAGAAAAAGATGATAACTTTTCTCTCCTTATTCTATTATTAAAAGTCAAATTAGTCCACCTACTACTAACTTTGACACTAATTAACAATTTTGTCTCCCATGCTCTCTTATGGCCGGCCAAGCCTATTTCAAAGGTTAAATTGCCTTTTAAATACCCCCATTTAACCATCCATAGCCATTTGGTACTCTTAGCATATAGAATGGAACCTTCGCACTTTATGCGATTTAGTCCTTTTTCGCAAATTAAACACAAAAACGTTAAAATTAAAATACCAAAATTTTAATGCTCATATGCTATCATGCTCTAACTCATAATATATCATGAAAATAATTTCTCTGATCTCGAAATAGTGATCCTGAGATCACTATTCTGACTAGCCCCTAAATCGGGCTATTACAATTCTCCCCTCTTTAAGGATTTTCGTCCTCGAAAATCTTACGAGTGAAAAGATTGGGGTATTGATTTCTCATCATTTCTTCGGACTCCCATGTAGCCTCTTCTATTCTGTGCCTTTGCCATAGGACTTTCACTAGGGCTATGCTTTTATTTCTTAACTGCTTGATTTCACAAGCCAATATTTTAATCGGTTCTTCACCATAAGTCAAATCTGGTTGTATCTCTACCTCTGTTGGTTCTATAACATGTGAAGGGTCTGAACGGTATCGGCGCAACATAAACACATGGAAGACATCATGAATCTTTTCTAACTCAGGTAACAAAGCTTGCCGATAAGCTACCAGTCCTATCCTTTCGGTAACTTCATAAGGTCCAATAAAGCGCGGACTCAATTTGCCCTTCTGACCAACTCTGAGGACTTTCCTCCAAGGCGATACTGTCAAGAACACTTTATCACCCACTCCATATTCTATCTCTTTCCTCTTTAAATCTGAATAGGACTTCTGTCTATCTGAGGCAGCTTTCAGATAGTTACGAATCACTTCTACTTTCTCTTCAATTTCCTTAACAAAATCAACCACGTGTATCTATTTTTCTTTGAGTTCTGACCAATACAAAGGCGTTTGACACTTACGTCGATACAATGCCTCATAAGGCGCCATTTTCAAACTTGAATGAAAACTATTGTTGTAGGTGAATTCCACCAATGGTAAGTATTTCTCCCAACTACCGTGGAATTCTAAAACACAACATCTAAGCATGTCTTCTAGTATCTGAACTATTCTCTCTGACTGCCCATCGGTTTGGGGATGAAAAGCAGTACTAAAACTCAATTTCGTGCCCAAAGCTTCTTGTAACTTTTTCCAAAACCGTGATGTGAATCTCGGATCTCTATTTGAAATGATTAACAAAGGTATACCATGAAGTCTTACTATCTCAGACATGTATAAGTCTGCCAATTTATCGAGTGAGTAGTCAACTCATACTGGTATAAAGTGGGTCAACTTAGTGAGTCTATCGACTACTACCCATACTGCATCTTTCTTCTTGGGAGTCAACGGTAAACCCGTCACAAAATCTATAGTAATACAGTCCCACTTCCACTTAGGAACAATAATAAGCTGAAGTAAACCCGAAGGTACTTGATGTTTGTCCTTCACTTGTTGACAAATCAGGCATTTTGATACAAATTCAAAAATATCTTTCTTCATACCTCGCCACCAGTACTATTTCTTCAAATCTTGGTACATCTTTGTACTACCTGGATGTACATTCAAACATCCGTTATGTGCTTCTTGCAAAATTTTGCTAATAAGCTCATTATTCCTGGGTACACAGACCCTATCTCAAAATGTTAGACATCCATCAGGATTTATTCAAAAGTCTGACTCAATGTTCGACTCACATAAAATTTTTTTGGCTTGCAAACTGCTATCATCCTTCTGAGCTTCACATATCTCTTGAAGGAGTAATGGTTTAGCCCTCAACTTGACTAATATGGATCCATCCTATAACAAGGTCATCTAGGTGTTCATAGGTTTTAGTGCAAACAATGATTTTCTGCTCAAAGCATCGATGACTACATTTGCCTTTCCTAGATGGTAGTCAATTAATAGCTCATAATCTTTAATCAATTCTAACCATATTCGTTGCCTCAAATTTAGTTCCTTTTGAGTCATCAAATATTTTAGGCTTTTGTGATCAGTAAAAACCCGACACTTTTCACCGTATAGATGATGCCTCCAAATTTTTAATGCAAACACGATTGCGGCCAACTCTAAATCATGAGTCGGGTAGTTCTTCTCGTGCGGCTTTAACTGCCTGGAGGCGTATGCAATCACTTTACCCTCTTGCATGAGTACACAACCTAAACCGTTCAAGGATACGTCACTATAAACCACGAATTCTTTTCCTTGCTCAGGTTGCACCAAAACAGGAGGCTCAATCAACAGTGTCTTCAATTTCTCGAAACTTTGTTGACATTTTTCTGTCCAAACGAATTTCACATCTTTCTGTAGAAGCCTTGTCATTGGCGTGGCTATCATGGAAAACCCCTTGACAAAACGTCTGTAATAGCCAGCTAGGCCTAGAAAACTCCTTACTTCAGTTACATTCCTCGGCGGTTCCCACTTAATAATTGCTAAAATTTTACTCGGGTCGACTCTTATCCCATCTCTCGAGACAATATGCCCCAAAAATTATACTTCCTTAAGCCAAAATTCACTCTTACTGAATTTGGGATACAATTGTTTTTCTCTCAAAACTTGTAGAACCATACTCAAATGTTCTGCATGATCATTCTCATATTGAGAGTAGATCAATATGCCATTGATGAAGACCACAACAAATCTATCCAAATATGGTTGAAAAATGCAATTCATCAAATACATGAACATCGCGGGGGCATTAGTTAGTCCAAAAGGCATGACCACAAACTCATAGTGGCCGTACCTAGTCCTAAATGCGGTTTTTGGTATTTTGAGTCCTTGGCTCTCAACTGATAATACCCTGACCTTAAATCTACCTTAGAAAATACTATAGCTCCCTTTAATTGGTCAAATAAATCGTCGATCCTCGATAACGAATACTTATTCTTCACTGTCGCCTTATTGAGTTGTCGATAATCTATACATAGTCTCATGGATCCATCTTTCTTCTTCACGAGTAGAACGGAAGTGCTCCATGGAGAGAAACTCGACCTCACAAAACCCTTATCCGTGTATTCTTGCAACTGTGCTTTTAGCTCTTTTAGTTCAGTTGGAGCCAT
Source organism: Gossypium rotundifolium (assembly GCA_025506655.1). Lineage (NCBI taxonomy): Eukaryota > Viridiplantae > Streptophyta > Magnoliopsida > Malvales > Malvaceae > Gossypium > Gossypium rotundifolium. The sequence continues at coordinate 25,787,970 of CP106728.1, forward strand.
TGCTAAACCGTAAAAGTAACATATTTAAACCCCATATTTAATATACTTTTGGATGATTTAGCCCTTGATTTATATCAAAAGATGCTTTTAATCCTTTATTTTCATGTTTATACTCTGAAAAGCACCCGAGGATAAAAAGAACACAAAACGGGCTTAAAATGGAGTAATTGGGCCTTAGCGAGAAATCAACACGACCTTGCCCAAAGGCTACATGATCGTGCCTTGCCGATTACCTAGAGCACGGCCTCAACTCCATCACACACGGCCGTGTATCACCCATTTCTCACACGGACGTGCCGGGTGATCTACATGGCCATGTCCAAATCGACAGACTTGAAGCACGGCCTGAATCCTGAATTACACGGCCGTGCCTAAAAAAACAAAATCGAGACACGGCCCAACCACGATTTACACGAGCGTGTGCCATGGCCGTGCCCCTATTGCGGGAGAGAGCAATTTCACTCGGAATCGGATGCTTGAAGCCAAAGAAACATACTCTTGATTGTGTCAAAACAGTCGATTTTAATATTTATAAAAGAGTGATCGAACCTGTAGACTGACTGTGACAACGATAGAAGCAAGCGCACCTATCAAACAGTAGGATAGCTCAGGCAAGAATATATTATCGAACCCAAGGAACCTAAAAGTACTATTACTCACTTTCTTTCTATTATTTAGCCTAAATTATGGAATGATTGGTTTATTAAACTAAAAACAAATGAAATACTTAAACTTAAATGCAAAGACAAAAGCACAAAACTTTGGGAAAAGACTTTGAAGAAAACTCAATTGATAAAGACGATACCTTCGGAAAGAATCCACCTATGGCTTCATTTACTATCTAACTTCCAATTCACATGATTTCTTTTACTTAGCTTGATCCGTCAGACTCCCTAACCTATATTAAACCTTCTCTCGAAGGCGAATAATGTCTAACCTTAGGTTAATTAGTGGAACTCTCGTTCTCTTATAATAACCCCCAAGGAAGCAATAATCGATCAATGGACTCCCATATTCGGTTTCACCGTAATCCGCAAAATCTCATAACCCTATCTCTAGGTGCCCGATCAACTCCGCTTAATTATGCTAGATCTTCTTTAGGCGGGGTCTATTCCTCCTCCACCTAAGCATATCGATTAAATTGAGCAACATAATTAAGAACAAACTAAGTATTTATCATATAAACCAAAAATTAAATAACAAAATCCATCATAGGTTTCATCCCTTCGTATCTCGAGGGTTTAGATCATATTAAAATAGGAGAACATCTCGAAAGAAAAGATAAAACAAAACATAAGAAATCCCTAAAACCCCCTGAAGGAATTGAAGAGGAGATCCTCCGTCTTGAGTAGAACTCTGACTTTTCGAGATAGATCAATTGGCTATCTTCGAGTAATTCCCTAAGCGAGTAAAGCTCTGGCAGAAAACTCTGCTAAAACCTGACGCCCTTGAGTTGTTGCCTTGAATTGTTTATATAGACGTTTGGGATGCTTTACTTGGCTCCTAAGTACTCGTAATTCGGGTATAATTCGTCCTAGGTGTTTGAATGGACTTAGGATTGCGTTTCTTGGGCTTCAAGCATCCAATTTCGAGTGAAATTACTCTTTTTGGCGAAAGGGGCACAGCCTTGACACGCCCGTGTAAATCGTGGTCCAGCTCGTGTCTCTATCCTATCGATTTAGGCACGGCTATGACACGCCCATGTAATATATGGGTAGAGGTCGTGTCTCGATTCTGCCATTTTAGGAACGACCGTGTAGATCACTAGGCACGCCCGTGTGTGGACTTTATCGATGGGAAAATGGCCGTGTGAATCAGGGTAAGGCCGTGGTCTAGATGACTATCGAGGCACGGCCGTGTGGCATGAAGTCCAGGCCGTGCTGACTTTTTGGGCCGACCCACTTTGGTTTGTTTTAAGCCCATTTTGCGTTCTTTTTATCCTTGGGTGCTTTCCTGAGTATAAAACAAGAAAAGAAAGGATTAAGAGCACCTTTTTACATAAATTAAGGATAAATTCATCCAAAAGCATACTAAATGTTGGATTAAAATGTGCTACTTTTATGGTTTATCAAATACCCCCACACTTAAGCTTTTGCTTGTCCTCAAGCAAAATTCTCAACTTACAATTAAAACGAACTTTCCATAATTCATAATTCCTATCGATATTGTCTTATCATAATTCATAAATAATTTATACATGGATGATTTAACTAGAAGAGCCCTAAAGTTTCAATTACGATAAGTCATACCTTTATAGCCTGGAACTATAGGTGTCCCTTATCTAAGTAATTACCTTTGATTCAAAATCGACAAGGACCGACATCCTCACTAAAGATAGATTCACTCAAATCACTCAAAGTGTTTAAGGATCAAGAAAAAGTGCTCAAAAGTCGAACCTGAAAAGTTAATCCCATAGGCTTGCCTGAAAATTAAATCTCCGCCACTGTATATGAGATGATAAACAGATCAAAAGGTCTTTATTAGTGTTGTAACAAAGCTAGGGTTAAAGGTGTGGATAAAGGCTGAATTAGAAGGTTAGAATCGAGATTGAATTAACAAATTACCTAACTAGAAACAATGAACTAATATAATTACTTACATTGATTAAAAGCTAATAGGAATACTATAATACTTCAATACGAGCTCTTCTTCAACAATTGGAATTTAAATACATGAACTCTAAACTTTGATTGATTTTTGATTTTTTTTAAGAACAAACTAAAATATTACATCATAAATGATAAATGTAATTACGAAACTAATATAATTTGGTAATTTAATCGAATCAAACCTCGATTATGGGAAGTCAAAAGAATGGTGATAAAAATATAAAGGGATTTTGGGTTGATATTAGTGGATGAGTCAATAAAAAGATTATTAGGTTTCAACGGGGTTCACTAGGGGTTAATTTGTGAAGGTAGGCTTTTTAGTGGAGTGAATGGGTTAAACCTAGGTGCCTTTATCATCTCAGTATATCAAATCATTAATGTGGTCTTGACATGTATACACGAGGCAAGTTCTAGAACAACAGTTCAAAGTTGACACACTCATAATCAATTAAAGTGAGCATGAAAAAGGATATATGCTCTTATATGGCTCAAAATCTCACCAAAATTTATGGGTGTTTTTGACATCAATCCATATAGATTTCAAATTTCAAAGTAGTTGTAACATCCCAAACCCGGCCCAAGCACCACGGCCGAATTTGAAATGTTACTAGGAAAGGTGTTGAGAAAATTTGGGTTTTAGATGTGATTTGTCATTTAAACTTAGCAATTTATTTAAAAAAAAAATGTTTGAGTTGCACAAGTTCAAATCATTATTTATACGGAAAGTTTGGGAAACCGTAAGGTTTATAAGTAATCTATATTTTGAAAACTTCATTTAAATTCGAGTGTTGTAGATATCTTAGAGTTTCTTTATAAATTAACCATTTGATAGCGGATCTAACTTAAAACTTAAAAATCCAAAGTATTTAAATCGGCCTTATTACAATAAAATACCCCAAAAAGTAATTAAAAGTTTATAATGTAGTTTAAGAGTAAAAACGGCTTCTGCATGGCCACCTTGAATCCTCTCCGGCCCGGTCCAAAGTATCATGTATTACCTGCATTGTTTGAAAAACGGGGTGAGTCGTTTTGGCTCAGTGTGCAATTAAACCTCATGTTTCCACAAATGGGCTTAGCCCCAAAACCACATCAAATCGATAAACCACATGTTACGATGCATTATGTCACCCTAGCCCAACCTAAAATCCAACCGCTACACACCACCCGTATATCCAGCCACCACACACCAAGGGATTACTAAATCAACCCTCCATCCGCTGCACACCTCTTTGGCAGTCATGCTGCTCAAAGTCCACTTAGTGGTCTAGTCACTAATCCACGTGATTAAAATCACAAATATCCACGATGGGACTCAGGGTCATCATCAATCCGCAATGTGGCTCGAGGCCATCATCAAACCACGTACATAAATATACACACTTCCCCCTTTTTCAATATATCCGGACCCCATGCATATACAACATGCTTACATAGATCCACAATTACTAACCACATCCACAACATAGGTAGTATACTAACCTGGTTACCGGATTACCCAACATGAGTAATAACAATACCACCACAACCACTAATTCACTACCACATATATCACATACAATTAATTAATTTTAAACAAGGAAAGTAAAAAACAAAGTGCTAATTACACACCTGATAACCCATAATACCACGCCTCAACGTCGACGCTATCACTAACCGACACTACCGCTATTTGCCTACGATCCTATTTCGACGCCGCCCACACCCCGGCCAATCCCGAATCTAAATCGACCGACTTCTTAAACTTAGGGGTAGGGACTACGTGTCTAACCCCTTTCTCTCATTGGCTAGTACTCGCATCCATCGAATAGTACTTAATCAGAAGGCTCGGTTAAACGTTAAATCAAATCTAAACGAGACTAAATAATCATGTTAATTGAATAACCTTACCAAAGTCGACTAAAATTTCAAAGATTCTCACTTGATCTTGAAAGTTGCCGAAATTCCTACATAAGCCAATATCAGATTCGGCCTAACACTAATAGACAAAAGAAATGGCCTTCGGCCGAATGTTACCTTCTTACCTTGATTGATCAGGTCCCGGAGATCCTTAACCTCCTTAACGCTAGCTTATACAGAGGACCCAAAATCCCTCCACAATATTAGAAATCGATTGGAATATATTTGATAGAAGATGAATGATAGCACCTCTCCCCCTAGGGATTATCAACGAAATGATCACCACATGAAATGAAGGTTCAGCTTGGGAAGGTTCGGCCACAAAATGATTCTTGAAAGAAAATAAACCAAGTAGGAGAAGAATAAGAGAAAGGAATAATAAGGATGCTGGGATGCTAGAAGGTTTGACTACGATTCACAAAGTTGAGGTATATTCGGCCATAGGAGAAAAGAGGTTATTCGGCTTTTGATAAAAAGAAAGGAGAAGGAATGGGAGATTTGGTTCGGCTTTTGAAATAGAGATGAAGGTTGAAGGCTTTCAAAGTGAAAAATGAAGAAGAAGAGAGAATTAAAGCTTAGGAAGTTTCGTCTATGGTGAGGGTGGAGGGTGTATTTCAGCTTTTGGAGAGTGAAGACTCAAGCTAAAGAAGAAAAGGAGGAGAAGAGAGAGTTATGGTTCGGCCCTTTGAAAGGAAATAAAGAAAAAAGAAAACGAGTCAAAATGCACCAAATAGTCTTCTAGATTTCGGCTAAGAGACAAAAGAGAAAAAGACTTGAAAATGCCAAATGATTTTCGGCACAAAACTAGAGAAGAGAAAAAGAGATTGCCCAAAAGATGAACACTCACCCTCCTAGCACAAATTCGGTACCTACTTTTCCCTTACATGACCGAAAATGCCACCCCCTAGAGTCCCAAATTCGGCCATCACTCCTCCCTTCACCAAATCCCACTTTTTCCTCCTCATTTTCCTCCACTCCACTCATTCAAACACATTTGAATGATTCAAACTCTTATCTCCCTTCATAGCCACTCATTTGAATTGTTGACCCATTCAAACTTCCCTCTTCCAAGTGCCATAGCCTAATCCAACTCTCCACTCCCCTTAACGCAAAAACAAACTCAAAAAATGCTTCCCTTGTTGCTCGAACCTCCTCCTCCTTAGAACTCATTGTGACGCAAACACTCCCCTTCTTACCTTGCCACTCCACCACTTCCTTTCTTGTGTCATAAACCCCACATTAATTTCCCTTAAGGCCTAGCTCCCCTAGCTTTCCCATAAAAGCTTAAAGACAAAAATTTTACTAAGGCTCCTACCTAACCCCAAGGTTTCCCGGCCCCCAAACACACCCTAAAACATCCAAAACATACTAGCACATAGAAATAAATTAAAATGTGAGACCCCTAAATCTCAGATGTTACAGTTCTACCCCCTTAAAGAAATTTCAGCCTCGAAATTACCTGGTCAAAATAAGTGAGGTTATTGCTATCTCATCGTGTCCTCTGGCTCCCATGGCACTTCTTCTGAACCATGGTTCCGCCATAACACCTTGACTAGAGGAACTGACTTCTTCTGCAGTACCTTCACATCTCGCTCCAAAATCTGAATTGGCTCTTCTTCATAGGACAAGTATGGCCTCAACTCAACTTCCTCCACTGGCACTACGTGAGATAGATCTGATCGGTATCGTCGTAACATCGAGATGTGGAATACATCATGCATCTACTTCAATTCTGATGGCAACTCTAACTAATACGGCACTGGTCCAACTCGCTTCAAAACCCGATAAGGTCCTATAAACCTGGGACTCAGCTTACCCTTATGTCCAAATCTCATCACCTTCTTCCACGATGAAACCTTCAAAAATACCCGATCACCCACTACAAACTCTATCTCTTTTCGATTAAGATCTGCATACGATTTCTATCTGTCAGATGCCTCCTTCAATCGAGTTCGAATTACCTTAACCTTTTCCTCTGACTCTGCCACTATCTCTGGACCTAACACATGACGTTCACCTAACTCTGTCCAACAAATGGGAGTGCGGCACTTTCGTCCATACAATGCTTCATATGGCACCATCCGAATACTAGCTTGATAACTGTTGTTGTATGCGAATTCTGCTAAGGGCAAGAATTCTTCCCAACTACCTCTAAAGTCGATAACACATCCTCTCAACATATCCTCCAACACCTGAATTACCCTTTCAGACTGGCCATCCATCTGCGGATGAAATGCCGTGCTAAAGTCCAACTTGGTGCCTAATGCCTGATGCAACACCCTCCAAAATCGTGACGTAAGTCTAGGATCCCTATCCGATATGATCAATACTGGCACCCTATGCAGTCTCACAATTTCCACTACATACAGCTTCGCCAACTTCTACATAGAGTAATCCATACGAACAGGTATGAAATGAGCGATTTTTGTCAACCGATCCACGATCACCCATACCAAGTCCTTCTTAGTAGGCGTAAGAGGAAGCCCACCAATGAAGTCCATCGTGATTCTCTCCCACTTCTACTGTGAAATCTTTACTGGTTGTAGCAGTCCTGAAGGCACTTGGTGTTTAGCTTTGACTTGCTGGCACGTCAAGCACTTCCCCACAAATTTTGTAACTTCCCACTTCAATCCAGGCCACCAAAACTGATCCCGCAAATCCCTATATAACTTGCTCCCTCCAGGATGCATAGCGTAAGGGCTACTATGCGATACTCGAAGAATCTTCTACCTCAACTCCACGTCTTTTGGCATACAGACCCTTCCACGAAAACACAATACTCCGTCGCGGTTCACACTGTAGTCCTCTAATCCCTCGTCCTATACTTGCAGAAGTCGAGCACTCAGAACCTCATCCACCAACTGTTTTTCTTTTACTTGACTCAACCATGTTAGCTTCACCTGCTGCTCCGCTAACAAACTCCCGTCATCATAAAGGCTAAGATGAGCGAACATCGCTCTCAAATCCGATACTTCCTTCTAACTTAGCGCATCCGCCACTACATTTGCCTTACCCGGGTGATATTCAATCGAGCAGTCATAATCCTTCAACAGCTCCACCCACCTTCGTTGTCTCAAGTTCAAATCCTTCTGAGTCAGTAGATACTTCAGACTCTTGTGGTCTGTATAGATCACCGACTTCTCTTCATACAAATAATGCCTCCACACTTTCAAAGCAAAAAACACCGCAGCCAACTCTAGATCATGTGTCAGATAGTTAACTTCATGAGGCCTGAACTGTTGAGACGCATAGGCCACAACCTTTCCTTCCTACATCAGCACACAACCTAACCCCGTATGAGAAGCATCACAATATACCACGAAATCTTTCCCCGCTTCAGGCTGAATCAAAACTGGAGCCTCTATCAAAACCCTTTTTAGTTTCTCGAAACTCTCCTGCTGCTTGTCCATCCACACAAAAGGTACCTCCTTTCTCAGCAACTTGGTTAGAAATGCTGCTATTGAGGAAAAACCCTCGACAAATCTTCTATAATAACCAGCTAGCCCCAAGAAACTATGAATCTCTACCACTGATTTAGGTGGTTTCCAATCCAATACCGCGTCGATCTTTTGAGGATCCACTCTTATCCCATCTGCAGATACCACATGACCTAGAAAAGTTACTTCTCTTAACCAAAACTCGCACTTGCTAAATTTGGTGTACAACTTCTTTTCCCTTAAAATCTGCAGAACCACCCGTAGATGCCCGTCATGCTCCTCTTCAGACTTGGAATATACTAGAATATCGTCTATGAACACCACAACAAACTAGTCTAAATAGGGTTGAAAAACTCGATTCATCATATCCATAAATACAGCTGGTGCATTCGCCAACCCGAACGGCATTACCAGGAATTCATAGTGCCCGTATCGAGTCCAAAACGCCGTCTTATGGATATCTACTTCCTTCACCTTAAGCTGGTGATATCCCACCTTAAATCTATCTTTGAAAAGACCGCAGCCCTTTTGAGCTGATCAAACAAGTCGTCTATCCTCGGTAGCGGGTACTTGTTTTTGATCGTCAGTTTATTCAACTGGCGGTAATCTATGCACATCCGCATAGATCTGTCCTTATTCTTTACAAAAAACACCGGTGCTCCCCACGGAGACACACTAGGTCAAATGAAACCGCAATCTAACAACTCCTGGATTTGGGCTTTAAGTTCAACCAACTCCTTCGGTGCCATCCTATAAGGAGCGCTGACACCGCAACAGACTTTCGACAAAGCAGGTCGATTCCAAACTCCACCTTACGATCCGGAGGCAGCCTTGAAAGTTCTTCCGAAAAAACATCCACGAATTCCTTTACTGTTCTCACCTCCCACACAACTGCCTCCTTAGCATCCAAGGCACTAACAACCACTAAGAAAGCCAAGCATCCTTTTTTCACCATCTTCTCTGCCTTAAGCGCAGACACTACATTAGACAAGTAGTCTCTCCTCTCCCCTATCACCATAACCTCAATATCCTTGGGAGTTTTCAACATCATGCATTTAGCAGTACAGTCCAAATTCATACAATACCTTACTAACCAGTTCATTCCAAGGATCAAGTCAAATTCCCCAAACGGTAGCTCCATTAAGTCAGCCGAAAGCACAGACCCTTGAACTTCTAAAGGCACATCTCTAAAGAGCCTATCTACCACTACTGATTGCCCTAAAGGACTAAGTACTGCCATCTTCCTAGGGGCAATTTCAGGTTGCACATTCAAGGTTCCAGACATCATGCTAGCAATATAAGAGTGAGTCGACCCAGCATCAATTAAAGCGGTAAAGGTAACCCAAAAATGAGGAATGTACCCGTGATAACATCTGGTGCATCCCCCTCCTCACGATGTCTAGTCTGTAAACCAACCCAGGCTATCACGCATCTGAGCTCCTAGCACCTCTGTCCGGTGCTCCACGACCTTGGCCAGAACCATTCCCTCCTCGATTCAGACCAACTCCTCTTGATATCTGTTGACCACCCCCTCTTGGCTGCACATACCCCTGACCTACTGTCTGAGTCCTAGCCACGTCTTGAGGAGAATTCTTAATCAGATGGTCCCTTGACCCACACCTGTAGAACTCCTTATTTCTTCCCCAGCACTCCTCTACATGAGACCTTCCACACTGAGCACACTGATGGGACTAACCTCCAGTAACTGGCGCAGAAACACGAGCAGGTCCCTCAACCCTAGGCTTTTTCTGAAAACCCCCCGATGATATCGAAGGTCTATAACTCCTCTTATTCCTGCCTCTATCTTTATCCCTGTTTTGCCTCTCAGTTCACTTTACCTCCTCTACTATCCTGGCTTTTTCCACCAACTCCACAAAATCCCTCTCCCGCTGAGGAGCTATCAATACCTGCAGCTTATTTTGTAGCCCATCCTCAAATCTCACGCAGTGCTCGTAGTCTATAGCAACAATTTCTCAAGCATACCGGCTCAACCGTAAGAATTCTGCTTCATACTCAGCTACTGACTTACCCCCTTGTACTAGGTTCAAGAACGCCTTCCTTTGTGCGTCCACGTAACTAGCTCCGACGTACTTCCCCTAAAACTTTATCTTAAAGAAACTCCAATCCACTCGATCCGTCGGAGTACCCTCTCTGATAGTGAGCCACCATTGGTAGGCCTCATCCCAAGTAAAGAAACAACGCCCTTCAACTTCTCGTCAGCTGTGCATTCTAGGTCATCCATGATCCTCTCGACTGCCTCTAACCAGTACTCTCCACATTCAGAGCTACTCCAGAAATACCTCGAAACACTTCATCTCCATTAGCTCGAAGTCGCCAAGAATGGACTTCCGAGCCCCAGTACCCATATTTGCTCTAGCAACTCTCCAGAACCCACAGCATAGCCTGAGACACTACGTCGCCTCCACCCGTCTGATCTTAAAACTTAGCTTCTACAACTGGCAATAGTGGTGCCTCATTTCCTAACCCCTGACCAAACCCTGTTGGTTCTGACATAGCCATCCTACCTCTACCGCGTCCTCGCGTATTACGACCACGTCCCCTAGAACTCATGTCTATCGTCACGTTTTAGTCTGATTTAAAGAAATTTTTATGCATCAGTATTCCTTTTCACTTATTAATCACGAATAACTTTATGAAAAGTGATTTCGATAGTGGTTCTTTCAAATTTAGACCTAACTATAGTTTCAGTTTCAGGCTTATTTCCTAATTCCAGAAACCACATACACTCACCAATCATCACACAGATAGCATCCACAAATTCACATTCATCACAAAGGGCATTTTCATCATTTCCCTACCTAAAAGTATTTTTGTAATTTTCCAAAGTAAGGTTTCGAGTGATTTTCCAAAATAAGGGTATTTTGGTAATTTTCAACTCGGAGGCATTTCAGTAATTTTGTAAATTAGGGGTATTTTGGTCATTTTCCAAAATTAGGGTAATTTTTATGAATCAGGGGTAATTTGGGAATTTAAAAACTAGTGTTTACCTTGGGATTTTACAAAGCAGGTGGCTAGTCCCTTTTGGGTTTTAATTATAAGGTTTAACTTTGTCAACAAATCCTCATGGTTAGAGTGAGCGATCATTGCGAACCGGGTAGGATTCCAAATAAGAGGAGGTGAGTCACTAGGACTGCTTAAATACCAAGCTCTCCCTGAGTCCAGTCCTAGACATGCGTACACCTGTTGCCACACCCTAACTCGACAACTGGTTCACAGGTTTGTTTGTTCGATATAAGTCTTATAATTTTTAAGAAGTTGTTCAAACTGAGCCTATAGTTCATCACAGTCTAATTAAAATAGTCTACATCCCATGAAACCCATCAAGCCTACTCATATATACCACACAAAGATTTGGAATACTTACCTGGCGGACTTGGGCTGGAGACGCAAGTGCCATGCTTCCACAAAGCCATTTCCCTAAAAATTTTCTTTTAAACCAATTTCAAGGTTTGAAATTGTTGTGGGCCTCAAAACCCCCAAAGGTCGAGTTTAGAATCGGGCCCAGATACCAAATTGTAACACCCCAAACCCGGCCTAAACACCACAGTCGAATTCAAAATGTTACTGGGAATGGTGTTGAGAAAATTTGGGTTTTAGAGGTGATTTCTCGTTTAAACTTAGCAATTTATTTAAAAATAAAACGTTTGAGTTGCACAAGTTCAAATCATTATTTATACGAAAAGTTTGGGAAACCGAAAGGTTTATAAGTAATCTATATTTTGAAAACTTCATACAAATTTGAGTGTTGCAGATATCTTAGAGTTTCTTTATAAGTTAACCATTTGATAGTGGATCCAACTTAAAACTTAAAAATCCAAAGTATTTAAATCGGCCTTATTACAATAAAATACACCAAAAAGTAATTAAAAGTTTATAATGTACTTTAAGAGTAAAACTGGCTTCTGTATGGCCACCTTGAATCCTCTCCGGCCCAGTCCAAAGTATCATGTATTACCTGCATTGTTTGAAAAATAGGGTGAGTCATTTTGACTCAGTGTGCAATTAAACCACATGTTTCCACAAATGGGCTTAGCCCCAAAACCACATCAAATCGATAAACCACATGTTACGATGCATTATGTCACCCTAGCCCAACCTAAAATCCAACCGCTACACACCACCCATATATCCAGCCACCACACACTAGGGATTACTAAATCAACCCTCCATCCACTACACACCTCTTTGGTAGTCATGCTACTCAAAGTCCACTTAGTGGTCTAGCCACTGATCCACGTGATTAAAATCACAAATATCCACGATGAGACTTAGGTTCATCATCAATCCATGATGTGGCTCGAGGCCATCATCAAACCACGTACATAAATGTACACACTTCCCCCTTTTTTAATATACCCGAACCCCATGCACATGCATCATAATATGATGAAATGGTAACATAACATATGAACATACCCGATATGCATATACGACATGCTTATATAGTTCCACAATTGCTAACCACATCCACAACATAGGTAGTATACTAACCTGGTTACCAGATTACCCAACATGAGTAATAATAATACCACCACAGCCACTAATTTGGCTATCACACATATCACATACATTTAATTAATTTTAAATAAGGAAAGTAAAGAAATAGCGTGCTAATTACACACCTGATAACCCGTAATACCACGCTCTCAATGTCGACGCTATCACTAACCGACACTATCGCTATTTGCCAACGATCTTGTTCCGACGCTGGCCCACACCCCGGTGGCCAATCCTGAACCGCTAAAACTGATCGCTTCTTGAACTTAGGGGTAGGGACTACGTGTCCAAACCCTTTCTCTCCTTGGCTAATACTCGCATCCATCGAATAGTACTTAATTAAAAGACTCGATTAAAAGTTAAATCAAATCTAAACGAGACTAAATAATCATGTTAATTGAATAACCTTACCAAAGTTGACTCAAATCCCAAAGATTCTCACTTGATCTTGAAAGTTGCCGAAATTCTTGCATAAGCTAATATCAGATTCAACCTAACACTAATAGACAAAAGAAATGACCTTCGATTGAATGTTACCTCTTACCTTGATTGATCAGATCCCGAAGATCCTTAACCTCCTTAACGCTAGCTTATACAGAGGACCCAAAATCCCTCCACAATATTAGAAATCGATTGGAATAGATTTGATAGAAGATGAACGACAGCACCTCTCCCCTAGGGATTATCAATGAAATGATCACCACACAAAATGAAGGTTCGACTTGGGAAGGTTTGACCACAAAATGATTCTTAAAAGGAAATAAACCAAATAGGAGATGAATAAGAGAAAGGAATAATAGGGATGCTAGAAGGTTCGACTATGATTCACAAAGGTAAGGTATATTCAGCCATAAGAGAAAAGAGGTTATTCGAATTTTGGTAAAAAGAAAGGAGAAGGAATGGGAGATTTGGTTCGGCTTTTGAAATAGAGATGAAGTTCAAGGCTTTCAAAGTGAAAAATAAAGAAGAAGAAAGAATTGAGGCTTAGGAAGTTTTGGCTATGGTGAGGGTGGAGGGTGTATTTGACTTTTGGAGAGTGAAGACTCAAGCTGGCAAAATGAAGAAGAAAAGGAGGAGAAGAGATAGTTGTGGTTCGGCCCTTTGAAAGGAAATAAAGAAAAGAGAAAACGAGTCAAAATACACCAAATAGTCTTCTAGATTTCGGCTAAGAGACAAAAGAGAAAAAGAGATTGCCCAAAAGATGAACATTCACCTTCCTAGCATAAATTCGGCACCTACTCTCCCTTACATGACCAAAAATGCCAACCCTAGAGTCCCAAATTCGGCCAACACTCCTCCCTTCACCAAATCCCCTTTTTTCCTCCTCATTTTCCTCCACTCCACTCATTCAAACACATTTGAATGATTCAAACTCTTATCTCCCTTCATAGCCACTCATTTGAATTGTTGACCCATTCAAACTTCCCTCTTCCAAGTGCCATAGCCAAATCCAACTCTCCACTCCCCTTAATGCAAAAACAAACTCAAAAAATGCTTCCCTTGTTGCTCGAACCTCCTCCCCCTTGGAACTCTTTGTGACGCAAACACTCCCCTTGCTCCTAGGTGTTACCTTGCCACTCCACCACTTCCTTTCTTGTGTCATAAACCCCACATTAATTTCCCTTAAGGCCTAGCTCCCCTAGCTCTCCCCTAGATGCTTAAAAACAAAAAAATTTACTAAGGCTCCTACCTAACTCCAAGGTTTCCCGAAGCCCCCAAACACACCCTAACAACATCCAAAGCATACTAGCACATAGAAATAAATTAAAATGTGAGACCCCTAAATCCTGGATATTATAGTAGTACTCAGATTTAGTTCGACAACCTATCAATTTTTATTTTTGAAAAATAGACTTATCATGCTTGATTCTCTAGTATTCTTTAATTTTAATCATCAATGCACAATTAACTATGACTTACTCTAAAACATCTCAATAAGAATCATAAGTCATTAGAAATTTCATCCTAATTAATAATATGAGATTAATTCTTAAGATCAAGACTAATTTCAGGGTTTTGAGAATTATGCAAAAAGTTAGGCACTATTACCCCCACACTTAAGATGTACATTGCCCTCAATGTACAAAGATAGATCATGAAATTTATGTGCCAAATCAAAAAGATAAGTGGGGAAAGTAATACTCCCTAAAATCTGGATGATCTCGGCGTCTTTGGTGGCGGTGATGGTGTTTTCTATGGGCCCGGTGGAGAGGCTACTGAGAAACAATTTGCTAGATGAAGAAATTGGTAGTCTGTGAAGATATATCCAAGAGATCTAGAGAAATAATAATAATATACTAATAATAAATTTAAAGATTAAGGAAATAAAAAGAAGGAGACTAAGAAAAAAATTGAAATTGAAAGAAAAGACTAATGGACTAAGGAGTCCTTATTGTTGGATGGTTTGCGAAGTGGGTGTGACCTCGAAGGCTGTGGTGTGTGATTCTCTAGCAGCCTTTAGATCCTAAAACCATGAAACTACTATGAAATAAATTAAATTAAGCAGAAAAGAAGTATAGATATGGAAAATAAAGGAGACGAGAAAAGAAAAATAGAACCAAAAAGGTTTTCGAGACCCTTGGCGTGTCAATTAAGTGAAGCTGCCGGCATGAATTCATGTTGAGGTCCTCTCTAAGGAGATGATGCTTACGTTTCTTCGGCATGATCTTTGTGTTGCTCAAGTGTCTTGGATCTTTTCTATGAATAGAAAGAAAAATTTGAAAGAAGAGAAGGAAGAATGAATGTGGGAGAGAAGGGAAGGCTGTAGGGATTTAAATAAAATTTCAAATCTGGCTTGTTCCCACGCCTGTGTGTCGAGGGTGTGTCCATTTACACAGCTGCCTAGCACGGTCGTGCTAATGGCGTGTTGCTTCTTACATGCTCGTTTCTTAGTCAGCCACGCCCGTTTTGAGAAAGTTAGTAGCTTCACATGGTTCATAGGCACGCCCGTGCTGTTCTTGTCGATACTCGTGCTTTAGGGTTGTTGGGCTTGTGACGTCGGGGAATGGTTGGATTGACTTGCACGGCCCTACTCCTATCAGTGTGGTGGTTTTTGTGGTCCACACAACCACAAACACGGGCTTGTGTAAGGCCGTGTGGTCTGTAAATCTGTACTTTTGTGTTAGTTTCCAACTAAATACTTAGGAAAGAAAGATGGAAAGAAAATAAACTGAAAACAAATTTAAAAATAAATAGTGTTAATGTTCAGGTTGCCTCCCGAGAAGTGTTCGTTTATAGTCTTAAGCTAGACTGTCCTCATGTTTGAAAATTTCAGGGATGTTTAAAGGTTTGAATATCTTTGCTCATGCTTTCGATTTTATTTTTATGACAAAGTTGGAGTCGAGAAGCATTTACCTTGAATTTATCAAATTTTGGGTTACTTACCTCGACTGTGTTGTGGGGGAAGATTTCGTGTACCTTGGGAAGAATTTCTCCCTTTGCCCTCAAGTCTGTTGAAGTGTTGTGAAGATCGGCTTTGTCTAACAGCACTTGGTCTCTTATTTTAAAGTGATTTGATGTTCCTATGAGCTCTTCTGGTGGTTCCTTAGGTTTTACTTCGTGTGGATCCGGCTTTTCTTTGGTGTATATCTTCTGCTCTTCTAAATTGTTAATTGTATGCTTCTGTGTTGACTTAGTTTTGATGTTTCATAATGTTTCCTGCGATGGATGTTGAATAATTTGATTATCTATTGAAACATCTTTCTTACCTTCATCTTCTCGTGGTTACAGGTGAGTCGAGAGCTTGAAGATTGGTGATTCATCTCCTACACAAGTATGAGTTCTCTGTGGAAACATCAATTTTAGTCTTGGCGATTGCAAGAAAAGGTCTTCCTAAAATTAAAGGAATTGAACTTTCCTCATCCATGTCTAAAACAACAAAATCTCTTTGGGAAAACAAATTTATCAATTTTGACTAAAACATCTTCAATAATGCCCCTAGGATTCTAACAGCTTTATCACTAGTTGAATACTCATCCTAGTTTGTTTGGGCGTCCCTAGACCTAGTCATTTAAACAGTACAAAAGGCATAACATTTATACTTGCCCCTAAATCAGCTAACGCATTATCAATAGTCAAACTACCAATTAAGCATGGAATTGTAAAACTCCCTGGATCTTTTAATTTTTTGGTAGCACATTACAGAGCATAGCTGGAACATGTTGCGTTTAATTCCACATGGTGCTCTTCATCTATTTTGCGTTTGTTCGTCAAGAGCTTGCTTAAGAATTTCCTTGCACCGGGCATCGAAAAAGAGCTTCAAGAAGAGGTAAGTTAATATGTAATTTCTTCAAGAGTTTTAGAAACTTACCAAATTGTTCCTCTGAATCTTCTTTTTTCAATGCTTCGGGATAAGGTATGCGAGGTTGGTATTCTTTGATTACTGATTTTGTCTTTTCTTGAGCTACCTCAGTCTTATCCTTCTTTTCTCGCGCTGATGTGGGTTTATCTACTTCTGTACCCTCTTGAGTTGTAATGGCTTGGATTTGCTCTTTTGGGTTTATTTTGTGTTGTTTGGTAGGCGCCACGGTTGGCGTTCAGAAATTAGCTTTGTGAGGTGTCCCACTGACCTAGTAAGTTCTCCAACTTGATTCTTGAGTCCTTTCATCGACTTCTGTTGTTCATCAAGGTTTGTATCAATCTTTTGAAGACGAGATTCTGTGGCTGCCATGAATTTTGTCAGCATCTCTTCAAGGCTTGATTTTTTTCTTGTGGGTAGGGCTGATTTTGATAATTTGGAGGAGGTTACTGCCTTTGAATTCCTTGATTTCCTTATCCCCCTACGAAAAATTTGGGAGGTTCCTCCAACCTAGGTTATAAGTATTACTATAAGGATTATTATTGGATCTAAAATTGTTACCTATATAGTTTGTCTGCTCATTTTCTGCTCCTGGTTGGTAGGGTGGCTATTCAGCATTCGCCACATTCCCGCTTGCTTTGCATTGTATTACTGGATGTACCTGTGAAGAACATAAATTATCAAGCTTTTTATTCATTAACTCCACCTGTGTTGACAGCATTGTCACTGTGTCTATGTTGAAAACTCTGGCTGATTTTGTCGGCTTTGCCCTTGTGATTTGCCATTGATAAGTGTTCAATGACATCTCTTCAATAAAATCGTAGGCCGCTTCAGGAGTTTTGTTGTTCAGAGTTCCACCGGCTGATCATTTGCCTAGTTGAAGAATTCACACTATTGTAGAAAGTTTGGACTTGAAGCCACAAAGGTAATTCGTGGTGTGGGCATCTTCTTAGGAGATCCTTGTATCTTTCCCATGGATCATATAATGTTTTTGCGTCTTTCTGCACAAAAGAAGATATGTCATTCCTAAATTTGGCCATTTTAGCTGGTGGAAAATACTTTAAAAGAAATTTTTTGGTCATTTGGTCCCATGTGGTGATTGACCCTTGTGGTAACGAGTTCAACCACTACTTTGCTTTATTCCTTAATGAAAAAGGAAGTAACCGAAGACGTATGGCATCATCAGAAACACCATTTATTTTGAAAGTATCACAGAACTCTAAGAAATTAGCTATATGAGTGTTTGGATCTTCGTCCTGCAATCCATCAAATTGAACAAACTGTTGAATCATTTGTATTGTGTTAGGTTTTAATTCAAAATTATTAGCAACTATGGCAGGCCTAACAATACTAGATTCTGCTCCTGTCAAATTAGGTTTAGCATAATCATGCATAGTGCGTGGAGTATTCTGATCTTGTGTATCAGACGGATTATTTTTGGCCATCCCTTCAGTAGGATTGGATCTGTCTTGTTGTTCTTCTCTTTGGTAGTCTAAAGCTCGTCTAATTTCTCTACTATTTCTGCGAGCGGTAGCTTCAATATCACTGTCGCATTCTAATGGTCCTCTAGGGTTTCTTCTAGTCATAAATTAGAGGTACCTTGCAAGTTTAATAAAGGAAGAAGATTAGCAAAATTAGAAATTTAATAAAAAAGATAAAAATTAGAAATAATGGCTAAAGTAATAAAAATAGAACTTTTGTAATATTTTAGAAGTTCCCCGGCAACGATGCCAAAAACTTGATCGTGTCAAAACAGTCGAGTTTTAATATTTATAAAAGAGTGATCGAACCTGTAGACTGACTGTGACAACAATAGAGGCAAGCGCACCTATCGAACAGTAGTATAGCTCAAGCATGAATATCTTATCGAATCCAAGGAACCTAAAAGTACTGTTACTCACTTTCTTTCTATTATTTAGCCTAAAATATGGAATGATTGGTTTATTAACCTAAAAATAAATGAAATACTTAAACTTAAATGCAAAGACAAAAGAACAAAACTTTTGGAAAAGACTTTGAAGAAAACTCAATTGATAAAGACGATACCTTCGGGAAGAATCCACCTATGACTTCACTTACTATCTAACTTCCAATTCACATGATTTCTTTTACTTAGCTTGATCCGTCAGACTCCCTAACCTATATTAAACCTTCTCTCAGAGCGAATAACGTCTAACCTTAGGTTAATTATTGGAACTCTTGTTCTCTTATAATAACCCCCTAAGAAAGCAGTAAATCGATCAATGGACTCCCATATTAGGTTTCACCCTAATCTGGCAAAATCTCATAACCCTATCTCTAGGCGCCCGATCAACTCCACTTAATTATGCTAGATCTTCTCTTAGGTAGGGTCTATTCCTCCTCCACCTAAGCACATCAGATTAAATTGAGCAACATAATTAAGAACAAACTAAGTATTTATCATATAAATCGAAAGAATTAAATAACAAAATCCATCATAGGTTTCATCCCCTTCAGGGATCTAAGGGGTTTAGTTCATATTAAAATGGGAGAACATCTCGAGAGAAAAGATAAAACAAAACATAAGAAATCCCTAAAACCCCCTGAAGGAATTGAAGAGGAGATCCTCCGTCTTGAGTAGAACTCTAACTTTTCGAGATGGATCAATTGGCTATCTTCGAGTAATTCCCTAAACGAGTGAAGCTCTGGCAGAAAACTCTGCTAAAACCTGACGCCCTTGAGTTGTTGCCTTGAATTTTTTATATAGACATTTGGGATGCTTTACTTGGCTCCTAAGCACTCGTAATTCGGGTATAATTCATCCTAGGTGTTTAAGTGGACTTAGGATTGCATTTCTTGGGCTTTAAGCATCCAATTTCGAGTGAAATTACTCTTTTCTATGGTAGGGGCACGGCCTTGACACGCCCGTGTAAATCGTGGTCCAGCGCGTGTCTCCATCCTGTCGATTTAGGCACGACTATGACACGCCCGTGCAATATATGGGTAGAGGCCGTATCTCGATTCTACCATTTTAAGAACGACCGTGTAGATCACTAGGCACGCCTGTGTGTGGACTTTATTGATGGGAAAATGGCCGTGTGAATCAGGGTAAGGCCGTGGTCTAGATGACTATCGAGGTACGACCGTGTGGCATGAAGTCCAGGCCGTGCTGACTTTTTGGGCTGACCCACTTTGGTTCGTTTTAAGCCCGTTTTGTGTTCTTTTTATCCTTGGGTGCTTTCCTGAGTATAAGACAAGAAAAGAAAGGATTAAGAGCACCTTTTTACATAAATTAAGGATAAATTATCCAAAAGCATACTAAATGTGGGATTAAAATGTGTTACTTTTACGATTTATCAACTCCTAAGTCTACTCAAACACCCTAATAGTAATTCTACTTGAAAGAGGTACTTAGAAGCCAAGTATAGTGTCTCAAAGGCCTATATAAACAACCCAAGGCAGACATAAATGGGAGAGCTTTTCGCAGAGGCTTTTGCCAAAGCTTTCATCTTTTAGGGAATCACTTGAAGATAGCCAGTTGATCCATCTCAAGAAGCTAGAACTCTATTCAAGACGGAGGATCTCTCCTTTAATTTCTTCATGGGGTTTTAGCGATTTCTTATGTTTTGTTTATTCTTTTCTCTTCAGATGTTTTCGTATTTAGTTATGAACTAAACCCCTCAGATACCTGAAGGGGATGAAACCTATGATGGATTTTGTTATTTGATTTTTGAATTATATGATAAGTGCTTAGTTTGCTCTTAATTATGTTGCTTAATTTAATCTGATGTGCTTAGGTGGAGGAGAAATAGACCCTGCCTAAGAGTAGATCTAGCATAATTGAGCGGAGTTGATCGGGTGCCTAGAGATAGGGTTACGAGTTTTACCAGATTAGGGTGAAACCTAATAAGGGAATCCATTGATCGATTTACTGCTTCCTTAGGGGGTTATTATAAGAGAACAAAATTTCCACTAATTAACCTAAGGTTAGACATTATTCACTCGAGAGAGGGTTTAATATAGGTTTAGGAGTCTCACGGATCAAGCTAAGTAAAGAAATCATATGGTTTGGGGAATAAATAATAAGTGAAGTCATAGATGGATTCTTCCTGATGGTATCGTCTTCATCAACTGAGTTTTCCTAAAGTCTTCCTCCAATTCATTCTTTTGTCTTTGCATCTAGTTTAATTTTTCATTAGTTTCATAAACCAATCACTCCATATTTCAGGCTAAATAATATAAAGAAAGTGAGTAGTAGTACTTTTAGGTTCCCTTGGGTTCGATAAGATATTATTGCCTAAGCTATACTACTGTTCGATAGGTGCACTTGCCTCTATCGTTGTCACAGTTAGTCTACAGGTTCGATCACTCTTTATAAATATTAAAACTCGATTGTTTGATACGATCAAGTTTTTGGCACCGTTGCCGGGGAGCTCTAAAATATTAAGAAAGCTCTATTTCTATTACTTTAGCCATTATTTTTATATTTTTTAATTTCTCTTATTTTTATATATATTTTTTTGTTTTTCTAAATTTCTTTTTTTCTTTTCATAGCAGGTACCTCTAGTTTATGACTAGAAGGAACCCGAGAGTACCATTAGAATACAAAAGTGACATTGAAGCTACCGCTCGCAGAAATCGCAGAGAAATTAGATGAGCCCTAGACTATCAAAGAGAAAAACAACAAAGATCCAATCCTACTGAAGGGATGGACGAAAACAATCCACCGCCAAATATGCAAGAATAGAATGCTCCACGTACTATGTATGATTATGCTAAACCTAATTTGACAGGAGCAAAATCTAGTATTGTTAGGCATGCTATATCTGCTAATAATTTTGAATTAAAGCATAACACAATACAAATGATTCAACAATTTGTTCAATTTGATGGTTTGCAGGATGAAGATCCAAACACTCATATATCTAATTTTTTTAGAATTCTGTGATACCTTCAAAATAAATGGCGTTTCTGAGGATGCCATACGTCTTCGGTTATTTTCTTTTTCATTAAGGAACAAAGCAAAGCAGTGGTTGAACTCGTTACCATGAGGGTCAATCACCACATGGGATCAAATGACCAAAAAATTTCTTTTAAAATATTTTCCACCAGCCAAAATGGCTAAGTTTAGGAATGACATATCTTCTTTCATGCAGAATGATGCAGAAACATTATATGATGCATGGGAAAGATACAAGGATCTCCTAAGGAGATGCCCACACCACGAATTACCTTTGTGGCTTCAAGTCCAAACTTTCTACAATGGTGTGAATTCTCCAACTAGGAAAATGATTGATTCATCACCGTGGAACTTTGAATAATAAAACTCACAGGCGACTTACGATTTTATTGAGGAGATGTCATTGAACACTTATCAATGGCAAATTACAAGAGCTAAACCGATAAAATCACCGGAGTTTTTAACATAGACGCAGTGACAATGTCATTTACATAGGTGGAATTAATGAATAAAAACTTGATAATTTATGTTCTTCACGGTACATCCAAATATGCAATGCGAAGTAAGCGGAATGTGGCAAATTCTGAGTACCCACCCTACCAACCAAGAGCAGAAAACGAGCAGACAAACTATATAGGTAACAATTTCATATCTAATAATAATCCTTATAATAACACTTATAATGCAGGTTGGAGGAACCACCCAAATTTTTCGTGGGGAGGACAAGGAAATCAAGGAAATCAAAGGCAGAAACCTTCTCCAAATTACCAAAATCAGCGCTATCAATAGGAAAAGAAATCAAACCTTGAAGAGATGTTAACAAAATTCATGGCAGCTATAGATTCTCATCTCCAAAAGACTGAAGCAACACGTGATGAACAACAAAAATCGATCAAAGGGATCGAGAATCAACTTGGAGAACTTACTAGGTCAGTGGGACATTTCACAAAGCTGATTTCTGAACATCAACAAAGACGTCTACCAAGCAACACAGAAATAAACCCAAAAGAACAGATCTAAGCCATCACATCTCAAGAGGGTACAAAGGTAGACAAGCCCACATCAGCACAAGAAACCAAGGAAGAAAAAGGTAAAATAGAGGTAGCACAAGAGACACCAGTAATCAAAGAATACCAACCTCGCATACCTTATATAGAAGCTTTGAAAAAGATGATTCAGAGGAACAATTCAGTAAGTTTCTAAAACTTTTAAAGAAATTACATATTAACTTACCTCTTCTTTAAGCTCTTTTTCAAATGCCCTGCTCAAGGATATTTTTAAGGTAGCTCTTGACGAACAAACGCAAAATAGATGAAGACCACCATGTGGAACTTAACACAACATGCTCAGCAATGCAACAGGACAGACTACCACAGAAACTAAAAGATCCAGGGAGTTTTACGATTCCATGTTTAATTGGTAGTTTAACTATTGATAATGCATTGGCTGATTTAGGGGCAAGTATAAATGTCATGCCTTATGCACTATTTAAACGACTAGGTCTAAGGAAGCCCAAAAAAACTAGGATGAGTATTCAACTAGTTGATAAAACTATTTGAATTCCTAGGGGCATTATTGAAGACATTTTAGTAAAAATCGATAAATTTGTTTTCCCAGTAGATTTTGTTGTTTTAGACATGGATGAGGAAAATTCAATCCCCTTAATTTTAGGAAGACCTTTCCTTGCGACTGCCAAAACTAAAATTGATGTTGCCACAGGAGAACTCATACTTCGTGTAGGAGAAGAATCGGTCAATCTTCAAGCTCTTGACTTAGCCAAAACAACAGAAGAAGAAGTCATCACAGAAGAATCACACCAGAAACAAAACCAAAAGATTGACAATTTAGAAGAGCAGAAGATACGCACCAAGGAAAAGTCGAATCCATACAAAGTAAAACCTAAGAACCACCAGAATAGCTCATAGGGACATCAAATCACTTTAAAATAGGAGACCAAAAGTCTTTGTTAGACAAAGCCGATCCTCACATCACTTCAACAGACCTGAAGAAAAAGGAAGAAATACTCCCTCAGGTACACGATGTTTTCCCACATGAAATAGTCGAGGTAAGCAATCCAATATTTAGCAATTTCAAGGTAAACGCTTCTCGACCTAAACTTTGTCATCAAAATAAAACTGGCAGTAGGAGGGAAAATATTCAAACCTTTAAGCCGCCCTAAAATTTTCAATGTTTAGGATAGTCTAGCTTAAGACTATAAACGAGCGCTTCTCGGAAGGCAACCCGAGCACTAACACTTTTTATTTTTTAGAATTATTTTTTCTTTTCTTTCCTTCTCTCTTCTCTCTCCACATTTAAAACAAAGATGTAGGTTTCCAGACCACACGGCCGTGCCCGTTGCTATGTGGACCACCGGAACCATCACACTGACAGAGCAGAGCCGTGCAAGTCAGTCCAACCACCCCCAACGTCACGGATCCAACCACCCACAGCACTGGTACCGACAAAAATAGCACTGCCGTGCCTCACGACCATGCTAAGATACCAACTTATTGAGCACGGGTAGACCACACCCGTGCATTCCAATCGTGCTCACATACTGGTTTTTTAGAAATGGGCGTGCCAATCGACAAATGGGCGTGAAAGAACAACACACTCCACAACACGGTCGTGCGAGGCGGCTGTGTGAATTGACACACCCTCAGTACACAGGCGTGGGAATGTGCCAGAGTTGAAATCTTATTTAAATCACAGCCCTTCCCATTCCTCCCATCTTCTTTTTTCCTTCTCTTTCTTGCAAATTTTTCTCTCTGTTCATAGAAAAGGTCTAAGACTCTTGAGCAACACAAAGATCATGCCGAAAAAAAGTAAGAAGGTAAGCATCGTCTCCTCAAAGGAGACCTCAACATGAGTTCATGCTGATAGCTTCACTTAATTGACATGCCAAGGGTCTCAGAAACCTTTTCAGTTCTATTTTTCTTTTCTCCTCTCCTTTATTTTCCTTATCTATACTTCTTTTCTGCTTAGTTTAATGTATTTCATGTTAGTTACTTGGTTTTAGGTTCTAAAGGCTGCTAGGGAATCCCACCACTTCCACCATCACCAACACTCCGCAGCCTTAGAAATTATACACACCTCACGAACCACCTGCTAATAAAGACTTCTTAGTCCATTAGACTTTTCTTTAAATTTTAGTTTTCTTCTTAGTCTCATTCTCTTTATTTTCTTAGTCTTTAATTATATTATTCGTATAGTATTATTATTTCTCTAGATCTCTTGTGTAACACCCCTTACCAGGGTTCTACGCTTGACCCAGGCCCGAGGCGTTACCGTACTAAAACCTCATGACGCCATTTAGGCTTATTGTGACTACTCACGTAAGCCACCTTTACAACTTTATTTTTGACTTACGAAGTCTCACTTATATTCCCAAGGGCTTTTGAGACTATCACAGAGCTTTTTCTATTATTAAATTTTTATTTCTTTTATTCTGGGTTCACATGCCCGTGCATGTTGAAACATGCCCGTGTGTAGACACACGCACGCCTATGTCCCCAAACCGTGCTTAAAACTCGAGCATTCTACCAAATGCTCCACGGCCAAGGCACACATCCGTGTTAGTCCAGGGGCACGCCCGTGTACCTCTAAGGCATCCCGGTGTCCAATGCCCGTGGGGAGCTACTGACTTAATCCACACGACTTGGGCACACGCCCATGCTCAAACCGTGTGTCTTACACGGCTCATGCACATAACCTTGGGATTAACCCGTGGTCTATTCTATCTAATAATAATAAGGTGTAGAGTATGCACGGCCTAAACACACGCCTGTGTCTAACCGTGTGGGCACTCAGAGGCTATCTACCAAGCCTTCTACCACTCTCAAATGCATACATACATATACTAATTCAATGGGAACTCACATCACCAGCTAAAATACATGAATTTATACATTTGATTCATGAAGATAAGGTTTTCCTCCCATACAATTACAACAACTTAAGCAATCATCAATGGCTATACACATTTAAACTATAAACCCTCTTAGGCCAACATAATTAAGCACACTAACAACAACTCAATCAACCTTAAATTCTAGCCCTATACATGCCATGACTCAATAGGACTTGATACTTCATACCAAGGGTCCGTTCGATAGTGTGAAAACATCTGATCACTGCAAAATAGTCTAGTTTTAATATTTATAAAAGAGTGATCGAACCTATAAACTGACTGCGACAACGATAGAGGTAAGCGCACCTATCGAATAGTAGTATAGCTCAGGTAAGAATATCTTATCGAACCCAAGGAACCTAAAAGTACTACTACTCACTTTCTTTCTATTATTTAGCCTAAAATATGGAGTGATTGGTTTATTAAACTAAAACAAATGAAATATTTAAACTGAATGCAAAGACAAAAGAAACGAAACTTTGGGGAAAGACGTTGAAGAAAACTCAATTGATAAAGATGATACCTTCGGGAAGAATCCACCTATGACTTCACTTATTATCTACCTTTTCAATTCATATGATTTCTTTACTTAGCTTGATCCGTGAGACTCCCTAACCTATATTAAACCTTCTCTCAAAGTGAATAACGTCTAACCTTAGGTTAATTAGTGGAACTCTCGTTCTCTATAATAACCCCCTATAGAATCAGTAAATCAATCAATGGACTCCCATATTAGGTTTCACCCTAATTTGAAAAAATCTCGTAACCCTATCTCTAGGCGTCCGATCAACTTCGCTTAATTATGCTAGATCTACTCTTAGGCAGGGTCTATTCCTCCTCCACCTAAGTACATCAGATAAATTAAAGCAACATAATTAAAAACAAACTAAGTATTTATCATATAAACCGAAAGAATTAAATAACAAAATCCATCATAGGTTTCATCCCCTTCAGGTATCTGAGGGGTTTAGTTCATAATTAAACAAGAAAACATCTCAAGAGAAAAGATAAAAAAAAAACATAGGAAATCCTTAAAACCCCCTGAAGGAATTGAAGAGGAGATCCTCCGTCTTGAGTAGAATTTCGACTCTTTGAGATGGATCAATTGGCTATCTTTGAGACAATCCCTAAACGAGTAAAGATCTAGCAAAAATTTTGCTAAAACCTGACGCCCTTGAATTGTTACCGTGGATTGTTTATATAGACCTTTGGGATGCTTTCCTTGGCTCCTAAGTACTCGTAATTCAGGTATAATTCATCCTAGGTGTTTGAGTAGACTTAGGATTACGTTTCTTGGGCTCTAAGCATCTTATTCCGAGTGAAATTACTCTTTCCCAAAGTAGGGGCACGGCTAAGGCCTGCCCGTGTAAGTCATGGTCCAGCCCGTGTCTCCATTCTATTGATTTAGGCACGACTATGACACGCCCATGTAATATATGGGTAGAGGCCGTGCTTCGGGTCTGCCAATCGGGGCATGGCCGTGTATATCGGGGTCAGGCTGTGTTGGTCTTTTTGTCGATGAGGCACGGTCGTGTAAATCAGGGTGTGACCGTGTGCAATCTAAATATTGGGGCACTACCGTGTGGCATGAAGTCAAGGCCGTGCCGACTTCTTGGTTGGCCCAATTTGGTCCGTATTAAGCCCGTTTTACATTCTTTTTATCCTTAGTTGTTCTCCTGAGTATAAGACATGAAAAGAAAGGATTAAGAGCATCTTTTTACATAAATTAAGGGCTAAATCATCCAAAAG
Organism: Gossypium rotundifolium; assembly: GCA_025506655.1. Classification (NCBI taxonomy): domain Eukaryota; kingdom Viridiplantae; phylum Streptophyta; class Magnoliopsida; order Malvales; family Malvaceae; genus Gossypium; species Gossypium rotundifolium. The sequence goes on from CP106728.1 coordinate 25,815,307, forward strand.
CATACTAAATATGGGGTTAAAATGTGTTTCTTTTATGGTTTATCAAATACCCCCACACTTAAGTTTTTGCTTGTCCTCAAGCAAAATTCTCAATTTACAACTAAAACGAACTTTCCAAAATTCATAATTCCCATTGACAATGCCTCATCATAATTCATAGATAATTTATACATGGATGATTTAACTCGAAGTGACCTAAAGATTCAATTACGATAAGTCATACCTTTATAGCCTGAAACCGTAGGTGTCTCCTCTTATCTAAGTAATTACCTTTGATTCAAAATCGACAAGGAGCGACATCCTCACTAAAGATTCACTCAAATCACTCAAAAGTGTTTAATGTTCAAGAATAAGCACTCTAAGTCGAACTTGAAAAGTTAATCCCATAAGCTTGCACGAAAATCAAATCTTGAAAGACTATATATGAGATGATAAATGATCAAAAGGTCTTTATTAGGGTTATAACGGGCTAGGGTTAAAGGTGTGGATAAAGGCTGAATTAGAAGGTTAGAATCGAGATTGAATTAACCAATTACCTAACTAGAAACAATGAACTAATATAAGTACTTACATTAATTAAAAGCTAATAATAATACTATAATACTTCAATACGAGCTCTTCTTCAATCGGTTGGAATTTATATACATGAGCTCTAAACTTTGATTGATTTTTTGAAGAACAAGCTAAAATATTACATCATAAATGATAAATGTAACTCTTGAACTAATATAATTGGTAATTTAATCAAATCAAACCTCGATTAAAGGGTAGTCAAAAGAATAGTGATAACAAATATAAAGGATTTTGAATGATATTAGTGGGTGAGTCAATAAAAGGTTATTAGGATTCAACGGGTTCACTAGGGGTTAATTTGTGAAGGTAGGCTTTTTAGTGGAGTAAATGGGTTAAACCTAGGTGCATTTATCATCTCAGTGTATCAAATAATTAATGTGGTCTCGACATGTATAAATGAGGCAAGTTCTAGAATAACAGTTCAAAGTTGTCACACTCATAATCAATTAAATTTAGCATAAAAAAAGGGTATATGCTCTATAAGGCTCAGAATCTCACAAAAAATTATGGGTGTTTTGACATCAATCCTTATAAATTTTGAACTTCAAGGTGATACTCAAATTAGGTTCAACAACCTGTCAAAATTTTTTTTTAAAAAGTAGACTTATCATGCTCGATTCTCTAGTATCCTTCAAATTTAATCATCAATGCACAATTAACTATGATTTAATTAGAGACATATCAGTAAAGATCATAAATCATTAGAAATTTTATCCTAATTAATAATATGAGAAAAATACTTAAGATCAAGACTAATTTCAGGGTTTTGAGAATTATGCAAAAAGTTAGGCACTATTACCCCCACACTTAAAATGTACATTGCCCTCAATGTACAAAGATAGATAATGAAATTTATGTGCCAAATCAAAAAGATAAGTGGGGAAAATAATACTCCCTGAAATTTGGATGATCCCTGGTGTCTTTGGTAGCGGTGATGGTGTTTTCTATGGGCCTGGTGGAGTGGCTACCGAGAAGCAATTTGCGAGATGAAGAAATTGGGTAGCCTGTGAAGATATAACCAAGAGATATAGAGAAATAATAATGAAATTGTAACACCCCAAACTCGATCAACACACCATGACCGAATCTAGCATGCCACGGAGCGATAACCTTTTAAAAGCGATAGTTTGCCGGATAATTTTCTTAGAAAACCCTTTTTATAGTACGAATAGTTTAAAAATTTTTGCTCGAAATCTACTTATTGTTGCAAGTTGTTAGAAAGCGTTTGAGTCATCTTTTTATTATAATTTAAGTGGTGTTACCCGATGGCAACACTTTAAAGAAAAACGAAGGGGTTATAGGTTTGAAAACTTTACTTTTTATCGGTTAACTTAACAAAACCATATATACTCAACATAGTCTAAGTTATAGCAAGTAATAAAAACCCAAAATAAAACTTAGCGGCCTTATTACATAACCCAAAACCAAAATTTAAAGAAAATTAATAAAATTGAAATAATGACAAAAGAAATCATAAACCAATGAACATGAATGGCCACTTAGAGTCCTCCCCGGCTCCATCTCCGTAATCTACTCATCTGTAAAATATAAGGGAAGGAGTGAGTCACCAAGACTCAGTGTATAAATCCCCAACCCGATAGTGCATTCACTTACACAAGCTATCAGAAATAACATGCAAATCAAGTAAATCATGCAACCCACAACCTAACCATCCAATCTCCTTTAACTACCCCGTGTGGTCAAAACCACTGGTGACTGTAGTCACAAATCAAGTGATGGGGCTAACCCATCGTGTGGTCAAAACCACTAATGAAAATCCCGTAAATAAGCTCATGGGGCCAACCCACTATGGTACCAAACCATTGGGACGAGTCACAAATCGGTATGTGGTCAAAACCATTGGTGGTCAAAACCACTAGGACTTAGTCACAATTTATAATATCAAGACGGGGCCAACCCATCGTGTGGTCAAAACCACTGGTGACAGTCCAAAATAAATCATCCCCCTCCTCTCATCAAACCCATCATCTTGTTCATAACATACATGCCATAGTATCGAACGATCATGCAAATAACATATAACATAGCATCAATCGATCATGACGATGTATACTAAAAGTCACATAACAGGGGACTTACCCAGAATCCAAGCTTATGCCCACATGGCAAAGTCACTAATACCAAATGTTATACATTAACATAATAAGCATCATTAAACTAATAAAGTGTGTAAGCGTTTACACACCTGACTATACGCGAAATCCCGAAACTACGCAATACCACGAGATCCTGAAACGTATGTCCTTACTGCACCTACAATCGGCCAATACCACCTTTTATATTTAAAGCCATCCGGCTTATTCACAAAATCCCGAAGGATATGTCACCCCAAATATAACACACCTTAAGCCGATTTGGTTTCCAACCAAATCCGGTTATACAAAAGCCTCCTTGCAATCGGCCACACACTAGCACACATGAAAACATTTAGCCTTCGGCTTTTGATCAATTATGAAATAGATCTTAATGTTGAACCCTTACCTAGATCTAAAATCAAAACCCGAAGATCCACTATGTTAGACTGTACTTCTCCCTACAATCGGCTTTAACACATCATTATGAATCATAGGGCCATTCGGCCATGGCATAAATCCCGAAAGAAGGAAAGAGTTGCTGTACCCTTACCTTAATGATAGATTTGGCTAATCAAACACCAATGTTCGACACCTCTAACTGATGTTAAAGGTTTCGGCTCCCTTCAAAGAACAAGAACAGAGTTTTAATACTTAGATCTAAAATGGAAAAAGAAGATAGAAGAGAAGTGAGTTTCGGTCACTACACAAATCGGTCAAGAAAAGAAAAAGATAATACTTACCAAGAGATTCGACCACAACCCCAAAAGAAGGATTAGATTCGACTTTGAGAATCAAGATAGAGGTGGGTTTCGGCACTTAGAATGGTGAAGAGAGAAAACGCAAGGGAGAGGGATTTATGAACAAAGCATTCGGCCAAGAAGAGAACTAGATCAAAGTTTTGGCCTTTTTGTAGATGTTTGGAGATGATGAGATAAAATAAAGTGAAAGAGAAGGGATTTGGCAAAAGAGAGAATGGAAGAACTTTCGGCACAAAGAAGATTGGAAGAAGAAAGAAAGAAGTCGATTGAGGAGTGGGTGTTGATTTCGGCCTTGATCAAAAATAGGAAGAAGAAAAGTGAACCAAAAATGGTTTCAGCTATGTGCAAAATTAGAAGAAGAGGAAGACGTATGTAGGGTGGTTTTGGTTCTAATCACAAAATGCAAAGGAGAAGACCCCTCTAAGCTAGCCAAAACACCTCCTTAAACCCCTATTGACATTCGGCCACACCAAAGACTCCCCAAAACTGATAGCACCCCTTGCCCAAAGTCCACCCTTTGGCCAACTCTTTCAAGTGAGCTTGATAAGACTCAAACTCCTCAATTCCCTCATCTTCATCTATTTGAATCTCTCTATCCTTATCCCCCCCAAAGTCCACCCTGAGCACTCCTCCTTCTAGCTTGTGGCATCAAAAATTAATAACCAAAAGGGATTTTGTAGCTCGAACCAAGGTCCCCCTTACTCCTTGTGGCGTCACCTGCCTTGTGACTTAAGTGGCGCCTCCTTGCCACTTTACCAAGGCACTTCTTGTGTCTAAAACTCCCAATAATTCCTTTTGACCCCTAATTCTTCTAGCTCCTTCTTCTTAAGTGCTAAAGCACAATTTTTAGCCATGTCCCGGGACTAACCCAAGATCATGCCTAGACCCCAAAACATATCAAACCAACACAGCATACTTACCAACACATGCAAAATGTAGAGACCCCATTTTAAGGATGTTACAGTTCTACCCCCTTAAAAATAATTTCGGCCTCAAAATTACATGGTCAGAAGAGTTGAGGGTATTGCTGCCGTATTACATCCTCTGGTTCCCACGTGGCCTCCTCCGAACCATAGTTCTGCCATAACACTTTCACCAGGGGTACTGACTTCCCACGCAAGACTTTGACACCTGATCCAAAATCTGTATCGGTTCCTCCTCGAAAGACAAGTCTGAGCTTACCTCAATCTCTGCAACCGGCACAACGTGTGATGGATCTGATCGATAGTGCCTAAGCATCAAAACATGGAAGACGTCGTGAATTTGGCTTAACTCTGTCGGCCCACTCACTTCAACACCATGTACGGCCCGATAAACCTAGGGCTTAACTTCCCTTTCTATCCAAATCTCAACACTTTCTTCCACGGTGATACCTTCAGAAAAACCTTATCACCTACTGTATACTCTATATCTCTGTGTTTAAGATCGGCGTAAGACTTCTGCTTATCCGACGCTTCCTTGAGATGAGCCCGAATCATCTTAACCTTATCTTCAGTTTCTGCCACCAACTCTGGACCCAAAACATGCCGTTCACCCAACTCTGTCCAACATGTAGGAGTACGACACTTCCGTCCATACAGTGCCTCATATGGTACCATCTGGATACTCGCTGATAACTATTGTTATAAGCGAATTACGCCAATGGCGATACTCTTCCCAACTACCATCGAAATCCGAACACAACCCTCAAAGATATCCTCCAAAATCAATTACTCTTTCGGTCGCCCATCGATTATGGGTGAAAAGCTGTGCTAAAATCCAACCTCGTTCCCAAAGCCTGATGTAAAACTCTCCAGAACCTCGACGTGAACCTAGGATCCCTATTCGAGATGATTGACACCGCACCCCATGCAACCTTACTATCTCGGCCACATACAACTTAGCTAACTTCGAGCGAATAATCAACCTCACCGGTGGGTGATTGGTCAGCGGTCCATAATTACCCAGACTGAGTCTTTCTTGCTGGGCGTTAGGGGTAGCCCACTGACAAAGTCCATGGTAATCCTTTCCCACTTCCATTAAGGAATCTTTACAGGCTGAAGTAAACCTGACGGCAGCTGATGTTCAGCTTTGACCTGCTAACACGTCAGACACCTACCCACAAACTTAGTCACTTCTCGCTTCAACCCTGGCCACCAGAACTGCTTTCACAAATCCCAGTACATCTTGCTACCTCCAGGATGCATAGCGTATGGGCTGCTATGTGTATCCTGAAGAATCCTTTGCCTCAACTCCACGTCCTTCGACATACAAGCTCTCCCTTGAAAACACAACACTCCATCGTGAGTCAAGCTGTAACCTTCTAGCCCATTACTCTGCACTTGCAACCTCCGAGCACTCAAACCCTTATCCAGCAACTGTTTCTCCTTAATCTGCTCTACCCAAGTCGGCTTTACTCGTAATTCTGCCAACAAACTCCCATCGTTATACAAACTAAGGTGAGCAAACATCGCTCGCAAGTCTGCTACCACCTTACGGCTCAACTCATCAGCCACTACGTTAGCCTTACCCAGATGGTATTCAATCGAACAGTTGTAGTCCTTCAACAACTCGATCCACCTTCGCTGTCTCAAATGTAAATCCTTCTGCGTGAAAAGATGCTTCAGACTCTTGTGGTCCGTGTAGACTATCGACTTTTCCCCATACAAATAATGCCTCCAAATCTTCAAGGTAAAAACCACTGCAGCCAATTCCAAGTCATGTGTCGGGTAGTTAACCTCATGCGGTCTCAGCTATCGAGACTCGTACACCACTACTTTCCCTTCCTGCATCAGCACACATCCTAAGCCAGTATGTGATGCGTCATAGTAGACCGTGAATACCTTTCTTGCCTCAGGCTGTACCAGAACCGGAGCTTCCGTCAAAATCTTCCTCAACTTGTCAAAACTTTCTTACTGTTTCTCCGTCCACACAAATGGGACTCCTTTCCTCAACAGCTTAGTCAATCGGTCTTTGCGATCGGAGAAAATCCTTAGTCAGCGGTCTGCGACAAAAAATCCTTCCACAAATCTCCGGTAATACCCTGCCAGACCTAAAAACTCTGAATTTTTGCAACCGACCTCGACGGTTTCCAATCCAACACCGCCTCAATCTTGCGAGGGTCCACTCTAATCCCTTCCGTGGACACTACGTGACACAAGAAAGTTACTTCCCTAAGCCAGAATTCGCACTTACTGAACTTGGGAAAGAGCTGCTTCTCCCTCAGAATTTGTAATACCACCCACAAGTGCATATCATGATCTTCCTCAGTCTTTGAGTACACCAATATGTCGTCTATGAATACTACGACAAACTGGTCCAAGTACTGTTGGAACACCCGATTCATCAAATCCATGAATGCTACCGGTGCATTGGTTAACCCAAACGGCATCACTAGAAACTTGTAATGCCCATACCTGGTACGAAATGCCGTCTTATGAACATCAACCTCCTTCACTTTGAGTTGATGGTACCCCGACCTAAGATCTATCTTCGAGAAAACTGATGCACCCTTAAGTTGATCAAACAAGTCATCAATACTGGGCAATGGATACTTGTTTTTGATCTTTAACTTGTTCAGCTAGTGGTAATCTACACACATTCATATCGTACTGTCCTTCTTTTTAAAAAAGAGCACGGGTGCTCCCTAAGGAGATATACTCGGTCGGTTGAAACCTCAATCCAACAACTCCTAGATTTGAACCTTCAGCTCCACCAATTCCTTTGGCGCCATCCTATACGACGCTATAGACACCGGTGCGATTAAGATAATGTGTCTATACCGAATTCAACTTCTCGATCCGGAGGCAAACTCGAAAGTTCTTACGAATACATCGGTGAATTCCTTCACTGTTCGAACATTCTCCACTACTGACTCCTTGGCCTCCAGGGCACACACCCGAACCAAAAATGCCTCACAGCCCTTCCTGACCATTTTCTCTGCCTTCAGTGCAGAGACCACATTCGATAAGCACTCCCTCTTATTACCTATCATCACCACCTCCTCACCTTCCATTGTCCTCAACACCATGCGCTTAGCCGCGTAATCCAAACTGGCCTGGTACTTCACCAGCCAATCCATCCCGAACTGTGAGCCACCACTGGTATGACTCATCTCGGAGAAGCGACACCACTCCTTTTAGCTTCTCCTCAGCCGTCAAGTCCAAGTCATCCATGATTCGTTCTGTCGCTTCCAACCAATACTTAGCTGTATTGGGTGCCACACTAGACACACCACGGAATACTTCAGCTCCATTCATTCGGAGTCACTCAAATACAGATTTTTGAGCTCCCGTACCTCCACCTACTCCAGCCATTCTTTCAAGCACTCGCAGCATCGCCTGCGACACTGCATCATCCCATGTCTGATCCTGGTACTCAGCGCCAGTAGCTGGTGGTGGTGGTATCTCATTTTTTTTACCCTTGTCCAGACTTAACCGGTTCCGATACGGTCATTCTACCTCTACCGCGTCCTCGCACATTACGACCACGTCCCCAAGTACTCATATCTAAATCGCGATTTTTCTAGTTAAAGAAACTTATGAATTAGCTTCTATTCCACCTATTATCCATGAATAAGTTTTATGTAAAGTAATTTGGTAGTGGTTCTTTCGATCATCACACAGTTTTCATTTCAACTTTTTACCCTCATTCCACGTGTAAGGGTATTCTCGTCATTTCACTACCCGAGGGTATTTTCATAATTAACCTATCGGGGTATTTTAGTAATAAAATAGGGTTAATTTGAAAACCTTTACTAATCATAGATATTTCAAAAATTCCAAAAATCGGGGTGTTTTGGTAATTGTACAAACCAGGGGTATTTTAGTAATTTCCGTAATCTAGGGGTATTTTCATAAAAAATTTTATTTTATTCTTTTTTTCAAAATATGGTTCCAGGGGTTTTTTACAAAATAATATTTGAGAATTTTCAATTCAAGGGTACTTCGACTTTCCTCCATTCTGAGGGTATTTTGGTAATTTTATAAGTCAGGGGTAATTTGGTCATCTCTTAAATCAAAGTTACTGTGGCAATTTCAAAACCAAGGTTTAATTTTTGGAGTGTCACAAAATAGGATGGCTGGTCCCTTTCGGGTTTTAGGTATTAAGTTTAGCCTTTGAATAAGTCGTCTTAACTAGGGTGAACCGTCACTACGCACCAGGTAGGATTCGGGTGAAGAGGAGGTGAGTCACTAAGACTGCTTAAATACCAAGCTCCTCCCTGAATCCATTCCTAGACATGCGCACAACGCCGCCACACCCTTGGCTCAGTGACGTACTCACAGGTTTGTTTAGTGGATTATTAAGTCTTATGTAATTTATGTTGGAGTAGGCTATTCCTAGGGTTCAACAATTTCTAATCTACTAATCTACGATTTCGAAATACCCTTTTCCCCACATATAATTCACACATCAGTCAGAAATACTTACCTGGGCGGATTGGTGCCGGAGACTCGGTGCCATGTTGTTCAACCCATGTACCTTTTCCACAAAAACTTTTCAAAGCCAAATTTAAAACATTTTGGGCCTCGGGCCCACAGCTGAGCTTTTAAACTTGGCTCTAATACCAAAATTATAACACCCCAAACCCGATCAACACACCATGACCGAATCTGGCATGCCATGGAGCGATAACCTTTTAAAAGTGATAGTTTGTCGGATAATTTTCTTAGAAAACCCTTTTTATAGTACGAATAGTTTAAAAATCTTTGCTTGAAATCTACTTATTGTTGCAAGTTGTTAGAAAACATTTGAGTCATCTTTGTTATTAAGTGGTGTTACCCGATGGCAACGCTTTAAAGAAAAACGAAGGGGTTATAGGTTTGAAAACTTTACTTTTTACCAGTTAACTTAACAAAATCGTATATACTCAACATAATCTAAGTTATAGCAAGTAATAAAAACCCAAAATAAAACTTAGCGGCCTTATTACATAACCCAAAACCAAAATTTAAAGAAAATTAATAAAATTGATATAATGACTAAAAGAAATCATAAACCAACAAACATGCATGGCCGCCTTGAGTCCTCCTCGGCTCCATCTTCGCAATCTACTCATCTGTAAAATATAAGGAAAGGAATGAGTCACCAAAACTCAGTGTATAAATCCCCAACCTGATAGTGCATTCACTTACACAAGCTATCAGTAATAACATGAAAATCATGCAAATCATGCAACCCACAACCTAACCATCCAATCTCCTTTAACTACCCCGTGTGGTCAAAACCACTGGTGGTCAAAACCACTGGTGACCGTAGTCACAAATCAAGTGATGTGGCCAACCCATCGTGTGGTCAAAACCATTGATGATAATCCCATAAATAAGCTCGTGGAGCCAACTCGCTGTGGTACCAAACCACTGGGACGAGTCACAAATCGGTATGTGGTCAAAACCACTGGTGGTCAAAACCACTGGGACTTAGTCACAATTTATACTATCAAGACGGGGTCAACCCGTCTTGTGGTCAAACTCCATCGTTACACGGTCCAAAATAAATCATCCCCCTCCTCTCATCAAACCCATCATCATGTTCATAACATACATGCCATAGTATCGAACGATCATGCAAATAACATATAACATAGCATCAACCGATCATGACGATGTATACTAAAAGTCACATAACAGGGGACTTACTCGGAATCAAGCTTATGCCCACATGGCAAAGTCACTAATACCAAAGGTTATCTGAAACATAATAAGCATCATTAAACTAATAGAGTGTGTAAGCATTTACACACCGACTATCTGTGAAATCCGAAACTACGCGATACCACGAGATCCCAAATGTATGTCCTTATCGCACCTACAATCGGCCAATACCACCCTTGAGATTTAAAGCCATTCGACTTATTCACAAAATCTCGAAGGATATGTTATAACACCCAAATATAACACAAAGCCTCCTTGCAATTGGCCACACACTAGCACACATGAAAACATTTGGTTTCCAATCAAGAAATAAATCTTAATGTTGAACCCTTACCTAGATCGAAAATCAAAACTAAAGCCTCCCTTGACCTAATTGGCATAGGGCCATTCACACAAATAGCACACATGAAAACATTTAGCCTTCAAAGAACAAGAACGAGTTTGATCAATCAAAATGGAAAAGAAGATAAATCTTAATGTTGAACCCTTACCTAGATCAAAATTGAAACAAGAGAGAGATCCATTGCCAAGAAGAGAACTAGATCAAAGTTTCGACGTTACAGATGTTGGGTGTTGATTTTGGCCTTGAGCAAAAATAGGAAGAAGAAAAGTGAACCAAAAATGGTTTTAATGTGTAAAATAAGAAGAAGAGGAAGAAGTGTGTAGGGTGGTTTCACTAATCACATATGCAAAGGAGAAAACCCTCTAAGCTAGCGAAACACCTCCTTAAACCTATATTGATACGCCACACCAATGACTCCCAAAATCGATAGCACCCTTGCCCAAAGTCCACCCTTGACCAACTCTTCCAAGTGAGCTTGATAAGACTCAAACTCCTCAATTCCCTCATCTTCATCTATTTGACTCTCTATCCTTATCCCCCGAGTCCACCCCGAGCACTCCTCCTTCTAGCTTGTGGCGTTAAAAATTAATAAGCAGAAAGGGATTTCTGCAGCTCGAACCAAGGTCCCCCTTGCTCCTTATGGCATCACCTGCCTTGTGACTTAAGTGGCACCTCCTTGCCACTTTGCCAAGGCACTTCTTCTATCTAAAACTCCCAATAATTCCTTTTGACCCCTAATTCTTCTAGCTCCATCTTCTTAAGTGCTAAAGCACAATTTTTAGCCATGTCCCAAGACTAACCCAAGATCATGCCTAGACCCCAAAACATATCAAACCAACACAGCATACTTACCAACACATGCGAAATGCAGAGACCCCATTTTAAGGATGCTACAGATATACTAATAATAAATTTAAAGATTAAGAAAATAAAAAAAAAGGAGACTAAGAAGAGAACTAAAATTGAAAGAAATGACTAATGGACTAAGGAGTCCTTATTGTTGGATGGTTTGCAAAGTGGGTGTGACTTCGAAGGCTGTGTTGTGTGATTCCCTAGCAGCCTTTAGAACCTAAAACCAAGAAACTAATATGAAATAAATTACATTAAGCATAAAAGAAGTATAGATAAGGAAAATAAAGGAGACGAGAAAATAAAAATAGAATCGAAAATGTTTCTGAGACACTTGGCATGTCAATTAAGTGAAGCTGCCGGCATGAACTCATGTTGAGGTTTCCTCATAGGATATGATGCTTACATTTCTTCGGCATGGTCTTTATGTTGCTCAAGTGTCTTGGATCTTTTCTATGAGTAGGAAGAAAAATTTGAAAGAAAAGAGAAAGAAGGAATAAGAAAGAAGATGGGAAAAAGAGGAAGGGCTGTGGGGGTTTAAATAGGATTTCAAATCTGGCATGTTCTCACGCCCATGTCCTAATATGTGTTGATTCACACAGCCGCACCGCACGGCCTTGTTGTGGGGTGTGTTGTTCTTCTAAGCCCGTTTTGTTGGTTTGCACGCCCATTCCTAAGAAGCCAGTATAAGAGCATAGTTGGAATGCACGGGCGTGGTCTGCCCGTGCTAAATAGGTCAGTATCTTAGCACGGTGTAAGGCATGACCGTGCTATTTTTGTCAGTGCCCATGCTGTGGGTGGTTGGATCCGTGACGTTGGGGGTGGTTAGACTGACTTGCACGGCTCTATGCTATCAGTGTGGTGGTTCTGGTGGTCCACACGGCCACAGGCACGGCCGTGTGTAAGGTCGTATGGCCTGGAAACCTGTATCTTTGTTTTAAATGTGGAGAGAGAAGAGAGAAAGAAAGGAAAGGATAGAGAAAAAATAATAGTAAAAAAATAATAATTTTGAAAAATAAAAAGTGTTAGTGCTCGGGTTGCCTCTCGAGAAGCGCTCGTTTATAGTCTTAAGGTAGACTATCCTAAACTTTGAAAAATTTTAGGGCGGTTTAAAGGTTTGAATAGTTTCCCTTTGCTGACAGTTTTATTTTCGTGACTAAGGTCGGGTTGAGAAGTGTTTACCTTGACTGTGTTGTGGGGGAAGATTTCGTGTACCTTGGGAAGAATTTCTCTGTTTGCCCTTAAGTCTGTTGAAGTGATGTGAAGATCGGCTTTGTCTAACAGCGCCTGGTCTCCTATTTTAAAGTGATTTAATGTTCCCATGAGCTCTTCTGGCGGTTCCTCAGGTTTTACTTCGTGTTGGTCCGGCTTTGCTTGTGTCTTCTGCTCTTCTAATTTGTCGACCTTAAGTGTACGTGATTCTTCTGTGTTGACTAAGATGCTATGGTTTGATTCAGATTTGATGTCATGTGGTGTTTCCTGCAATGAAGGTTGAATAATTTGATTATTGACTAGAGTGATTTTCGTACCTTCATCATTCATGGCTCTAGCTGAGTTGTGAGCTTGAAAATTTATTGATTCATCTCCTACGTGAAGTATGAGTTCTCTTGTGGCAACATCAATCTTAGTTCTAGCAATTGCTAGAAAAGGTCTTCTTAAAATCAAGGGGATTGAATTATCCTCATCCATGTCTAAAACAACAAAGTCTACAGGGAAAACAAATTTATCGATTTTGACTAAAACATCTTCAATAATGCCCCTAAGGATTCTAACAGTTTTATCAGCTAGTTGAATACTCATCCTAGTTTGTTTGGGCTTCCCTAGACCTAGTCGTTTAAGCGATTGCATAAGGCATAACATTTATACTTCCCCTAAATCATTAACGCATTATCAATAGTCAAACTACCAATTAAGCATGGAATCATAAAACTCCACGGATCTTTTAGTTTTGTGGTAGCTTGTTACGTAGCATTCTTTGAGCATGTTGCGTTTAATTCCACATGGTGCTCTTCATCATTTTGCGTTTGTTTGTCAAGAGCTTGCTTAAGAATTTCCTTGCATTGGGCATCTAAAAAGAGCTTCAAGAAGAGGTAAGTTAATATGTAATTTTTTTCAAGAGTTTTAGAAACTTACCGAATTGTTCCTTTGAATCATCTTTTTTTAATGCTTCGGGATAAGGTATGCGGGGTTGGTATTCTTTGATTACCAGTTTTTGCTTTTCTTGAACTACCTCAATCTTATCCTTCTTTTCTTGCGCTAGTGTGGGTTTATCTACTTTTGTACCCTCTCAAGTTGTAATGGCTTGGATTTGCTCTTTTGGGTTTATTTCTATGTTGCTTGGTAGATGTCCTTGTTGGCGTTCAAAAATTAGCTTTGTCAAGTGTCCCACTAACCTAGTAAGTTCTCCAACTTCATTCTCGAGTCCTTTCATTGACTTCTGTTGTTCATCAAGGTTTGTATCAGTCTTTTGAAGACGAGATTCTGTGGCTGCCATCAATTTTGTCAGCATCTCTTCAAGGCTTGATTTTTTTTCCTATGGGTAGGGCTGATTTTGATAATTTAGAAGAGGTTGCTGCCTTTGAATTCCTTGATTTCCTTGTCCTCCCCACAAAAAATTTGGGTGGTTCCTCCAACCTGGGTTATAAGTATTACTATAAGGATTATTATTGGATCTAAAATTGTTACCTATATAGTTTGTCTGCTCATTTTCTGCTCCTGGTTGGTAGGGTGGGTACTCAGCATTTGCCACATTCTCGCTTGCTTTGCATTACATTACTAGATGTACCTATGAAGAACATAAATTATCAAGCTTTTTTATTCATTAACTCTACCTGTGTTGACAACATTGTCACTGCGTCTATGTTCAAAACTCCGGCTGATTTTGTTGGCTTTACCCTTGTGATTTGCCATTGATAAGTGTTCAATGATATCTCCTTAATAAAATTGTAGGCTGCTTCAGGAGTTTTGTTGTTTAAAGTTCCACCAGCTGATGAATCAATCATTTGACTAGTTGAAGAATTCACACCATTGTAGAAAGTTTGGACTTGAAGCCACAAAGGTAATCCGTGGTTGGGCATCTTCTTAGGAGATCCTTGTATCTTTCCCATTGCATCATATAATGTTTCGCGTCATTCTGTACAAAAGAAGCTATGTCATTCCGAAATTTGGCCGTTTTGGCTGGTGGAAAATACTTTAAAAGAAATTTTTCGGTTATTTGGTCCCATGTGGTGATTGACCCCCGTGGTTACAAGTTCAACCACTGCTTTGCTTTATTCCTTAATAAAAAAGGAAATAACCGAAGACATATGGTATCATCAGAAACGCCATTTATTTTGAAAGTATCACAGAACTCTAAGAAATTAGCTATATGAGTATTTGGATCTTCGTCATAGTACGCGAACATTCGATCTTCGATCGGTGATTATTTTCGGCCATCCCTTTAGTAGGATTGGATCTGTTTTGTTGTTCTTCTCTTTGGTAGTCTAGAGCTTGTCTAGTTTTTTTGCGATTTCTGCGAGCGATAGCTTCAATATCACTGTCGTATTCTAATGGTCTTCTAGGGTTTCTTCTAGTCATAAACTAGAGGTACCTTGCAAGTTTAATAAAGAAAAAGGATTAGTAAAATTAATAAAAATTAGAAATAATGGCTAAAGTAATAAAAATAGAGCTTTAAGTAATATTTTAGAAAATCCTCAAAGAATCTGCCAAAAACTTGATCATTGCAAAAGCGGTCTAGTTTTAATATTTATAAAAGAGTGATCCAACCTGTAGATGGACTGCGACAACGATAGAGGAAAGCGCACCTATCGAATAGTAGTATAGCTCAGGCAAGAATATCTTATCGAACCCAAGGAACCTAAAAGTACTACTACTCACTTTCTTTCAATTATTTAGCCTAAAATATGGAGTGATTGGTTTATTAAACTAAAACAAATGAAATATTTAAACTGAATGAAAAGAGAAAAGAAATGAAACTTTGGGAAAGGACGTTGAAGAAAACTCAATTGATAAAGATGATACCTTCGGGAAGAATCCACCTATGACTTCACTTATTATCTACCTTTTCAATTCATATGATTTCTTTACTTAGCTTGATTCGTGAGACTCTTTAACCTATATTAAACCTTCTCTCGAAGTGAATAACGTCTAACCTTAGGTTAATTAGTGGAACTCTCGTTCTCTTATAATAACCCCCTAAGGAAGCAAAAATCGATCAATGGACTCCCATATTAGGTTTCACCCTAATCCGCAAAATCTAAATAACCCTATCTCTATGCTTTGATCAACTCCGCTTAATTATGCTAGATCTACTCTTATGTAGGGTCAATTCCTCCTCCACCTATGCACATCAGATAAAGTTAAGCAACATAATAAAGAACAAACTAAGTTTCATCCATCATAGGTTTCATCCTCTTTAGGTATCTGAGGGTTTAGTTCATAATTAAACAAGAAAACATCTCAAGAGAAAAGATAAATCAAAACATAGGAAATCCTTAAAACCCCCTAAAGGAATTAAAAAGGAGATCCTCCATCGAATTCTGACTCTTTGAGATGGATCAATTGCCTATCTTCAAGACAATCCCTAAACGAGTAAAGCTCTGGCAGAAAATTCTGCTAAAACCTGACGCCCTTGAATTGTTGTTGTGGATTGTTTATATAGACCTTTGGGATGCTTTCCTTGGCTCCTAAGTACTCATAATTCAGGTATAATTCGTCCTAGGTGTTTGAGTAGACTTAGGATTATGTTTCTTGGGCTCCAAGCACCCTATTCTGAGTGAAATTACTCTTTCTCGCGGCAGGGGCACGGCTAAGGCACGCCCGTGTAAGTTGTGGTCAAGCCCGTGTCTCCATTCTATTGATTTAGGCACGGCTATGACACACTCGTGTAATATATGGGTAGAGGCCGTGCTTCGGGTCTACCAATTGGAGCACGATCGTGCACATCGGGGTCAGGCTGTGTTAGGCTTTTTGTCAACGTGGCACGATCGTGTAAATCAGGGTGTGATCGTGTGCAATCTAAATATTGGGGCACGGCCGTGTGGCATGAAGTCTAGGCCGTGCTGACTTCTTGGGTTAGCCTAATTTGGTCCGTATTAAGCCCATTTTACGTTCTTTTTATCCTTAGGTGTTCTCCTGAGTATAAGACATGAAAAGAAAGGATTAAGAGCATCTTTTTACATAAATTGAGGGCTAAATCATCCAAAAGCATACTAAATATGGGGTTAAAATATGTTACTTTTACTGTTTATCAACATCTCTGACGATCTCCAATCTGAGCTACCTAAAATAACCTATAAGAGATGAGGAAAGAAGAGGAGTAAGCAATAATGCTTAGTAAGTTCATCTGCATAAACTGACAAACACTGATATTCATTGAATATACATGACTACAAGTTATTAATATAAGCTTTTCTCATGAGCTCATGGTTACTTACTCAACCATTGTTGAAACTTACTCATTCAATATTGCACTACACTCTTACCCTATCACGAGCCAACTACTCATGCTGAATAGCATTCATTCCTACACTGTTCACCATTTAATTGTATGAAACAATACATCAACCATCTAGATAAATCTCTCATACTACTAATCTCTCAGTGGTTTTGTACTTATCCCACGACTGATTCTCTAATGGGGTGGTATCGCACACAGCCCACCATTCATAAATACTCATGGTGATTTCACACTTAGCTCACCAATCATTTATAAGCAATGGTATCGCACACAGCCCATCGATTTCTAATGTATCAGGTGGTAACACACATAGCCCACCTATGGAAATATAATTGATGGTATCGCACACAACCCATCAATTAATAGTTTATCAGGTGGTAACGCACACAGCCCACCGATAATAATATAGTTGATGGTAATGCACATAACCCATCAACAACTATCAATGAGGTGTATTTGCACAAGCTCACCGTTACTATACATTCACAAATATTTACCCTCATACATTTCTCAAATTCAATTGTTCATCTGTGAACATCCTCACTTACTATCATTCTTACTTAACTTTCTATGATACTCATTCGCATTCACGCAGTACAACAATAAATCTATCTCATGCAACTAAGGTGCATTAATAACACATATCCCGCTAGGGGCTCATCATATATTTCATTCATCTCAATTCAGTTCTAATACTAACTTGTACTTCTCGTGGTACAACCACCTACATTCAAATTGTTAAATAACTCTCTTGAGTCTCATACACATAATTCTCATCGACATCATACCCCCAATAGGGTCTTTCACATATTAACATATCAATGACATGTCCTTGTCATGGTCTTATACGAACTCCTACACCAAGACCATATTCCAATATGGTCTTACTCGAGACTTTAACCATCATCATATCATTCTATATACATTTTCCATTACTCTTAAATTCAATTCTCTTGACATCTCATCAAGGATGTTTCATACATTCATAGTGTAAATCTACTTTACATACAACATTGGAATATTAAATTATCTCATGCATAGTCGCAACAATCGCACATGAACTTACCTCGATGTCGAAAGGGCCGAAAAGAGACCTTTTTGCCCACATTTCTCTTTATCCAGTTCTAGGTCCGAATATCATTTTCTTCAATCTAGAACAATAAAATTTACTCATTTGATCACTTAATGATCATATTACAACATAATATCCACTTAGGCAAAAATGACCATTTTGCCCCTATACTTTGGTAAAATTACAATTTTGCCCCTAGGCTCGTAAATAAATTTTCATCACATTTTCTTGTTAAAAAAGCCTAGTTGATCATTTCATCCTCTTACAACTATCCACGATTCCAACTATTTCACATTTAATGAATAAATTACAACTTTTGCATTTTAGTCCTAATTAGGTGTTTTCATGACAACATCTTTCACAAAAGTTGATTATCAACATCCTATCATTCATTTTCTTCCATAAAAACTCATAAAACAACATAAACTCTATCATGGTAAGTCTCTAGACTTTCAACCATGTTACAAATTAGTCCTTCCATTAGCTAGCTTAAGCTTTGGGGACTCCAAAAATACAAAAATCATCAAAACAACCATCAAATTGACTTACTTGAATGGAGAAAAGCTTGCTGGAAATTTTCAGCTTTCAAAGCCTTCCCATGACTGATATTTTCGGTTGGAGAAGAAGGCAAAATAAAAAGATGATAACTTTTGCTTATATCATCTTATTTTATTCATTTTCTCCAACTAATATCACTAACTTTTAATCACAATAAATGCACTTGTCCCCCTTAGCTTCTTTGACCGGGCAAGCCACTTAACAAGGCTAAATTGCACAATTGGGACCTTCAATTTATAAACCATAGCTATTAGGCACCTTTAGCAATTAAAATAGAACTTTTGCACTTTATACGATTTAGTCCTTTTTCACAATTTAGCTAAAATTAAGGCACCAAAATTTCCATACATCCTTATAAACATTTTATAACACATGAAATAACATGAAAATAATTTTCTATATCCTCAATTTAATGATTCTGAGATCACTGTTCCAACTAGCCTTAAATCGAGATGTTACATCTTGGCTATATCTTCGCAGGCTACCCAATTTCTTCATCTAGCAAATTATTTTTCGGTAGCCACTCCACCAGGCGCATAGAAAACACCACCACCGCCACCAAAGACTCCAGGGATAATCTAGATTTCAGGGAGTATTACTTTCCCCACTTATCTTTTTGATTTGGCATCTAATTATCATTATCTATCTTTGTACATTGAGGGCAATGTACACCTTGGTAATAGTGCCTAACTTTTTGCATAATTCTCAAAGCCCTGAATTTAGTCTTGATCTTAAGTATTTTTCTCATATTATTAATTAGGGTGAAATTTCTAATGATTTATGATTTTTATTGATATGTCTTTAAATAAGTCATAGATAATTGTGCATTGATGATTAAATTTGAAGAATACTAGAGAATCTAGCATGATAAGTCTGATTTCTAAAAATTAAAATTGATAGGTTGTTGAACTGAATTTGAGTATCACCTTGAAGTTCAAAATTTATAGGGATTGATGTCAAAAACACCCATAATTTATGTGAGATTATGAGCCTTATAGAGCATATATCCTTTTTCATGCTCACTTTATTGATTATGAGTGTGTCAACTTTGATTTGTTATTCTAGATCTTGCCTCGTTTATGCATGATGAGACCACATTAATGATTTGATATACTGAGATGATAAAGGCACCTAGGTTTTAACCCATTCACTCCACTAAAAAGCCTACCTGTACAAATTAATCCCTAATAAACCCCGTTGAATCCTAACAACCATTTTATTGAATCACTCGACTAATATTAACCCAAAATCCCTTTATATTTATTATCAACATTCCTTTGACTACCCCTCTATCGAGAATTGATTTGATCAATTTCCGAATTATGTTATTTCAATTATCAAAGTTCCTTCTATTATGTTTGCTTTTAGTTTGTTCTTAAAAAAAATCCAAGTATATATTCAATATTAGTAGTATATAAAAGAGCTTAGAGCATTTAAACTCCAATTGTTAAAGGAAAAGCTCGTATTAAAGTTTTATCAAAATACTCCTTATTATAGAGTAATTATCAATAGTGATATTATTAGTTTTCATTCGAAGTCAATATTCATATTTAGTTCAGTGTTTCTAGTTAGGCAATTTGTCAAGTCAGTCTCGATTATAACCACTAATTCAGCCGGTATCCACACCTTTAACCTAACCCCGTTATAACCCTGATTTAAGACCTTTTGATTTGTGTATCATCTCATATACAGTGGTGGAGATTTGATTTTCAGGCAAGCCTATGGGATTAACTTTTCAGGTTCGACTTATAAGTGCTTATTCTTGAACCTTAAACACTTCGAGTGATTTGAGTGAATTTATAGTGAGGATGTCAGCTCTTGTCAATTTTGAATTAAAGGTAATTACTTAGATAAGGGGAGACACCTATGTTTTCGTGCTATAAAGGTATAACTTATCGTAATTGAATCTTTAGGGTTCTTTGAGTTGAATTATCCATGTATAAATTATCTATGATTTATGATGAGACATTGTCGATAGGAATTATGAATTATGGAAAGTTTGTTTTAATTATAAGTTTAGAATTTTGCTTGAGGACAAGCAAAAGCTTAAGTGTGGGGGTATTTGATAAACCGTAAAAGTAACATATTTTAACCCCATATTTAATATGCTTTTGGATGATTTAGCCCTTGATTTATGTAAAAAGGTGCTTTTAATCCTTTCTTTTCATGTTTATACTCAAGAAAGCACTCGAGGATAAAAAGAACACAAAATGGGCTTAAAACGGAGTAATTAGGCCTTAGCGAGAAATCAACACGGCCTGGCCCAAAGGCCACACGACCGTGCCTTGCTGATTACCTAGAGCACAGCCTCAACTCCATCACACATGGCCATGCATCACCCATTTCTCACACGGACGTGCCTGGTGATCTACATGGCCATGTCCAAATCGATAGACCTGAGGCACGGCCTGAATCCTAACTTACACGGTCATGCCCAAAATGATAGAATCGAAACACGGCCCAGCCACGATTTACACGGGCGTGTGCCATGGCCGTGCCCCTATCGTGGGAGAGAGCAATTTCACTCGGAATTGGATGCTTAAAGCCAAAAAACATACTCCTAAGTCTACCCAAACACCCTAATAGTAATTCTACTTGAAAGAGGTACTTAGGAGCCAAGTGTAGCATCTCAAAGGCCTATATAAACAACCCAAGGCAGACATAAAAGCGAGAGCTTTTCACAGAGGCTTTTGTCAAGTTTCATCTTTTAGGGAATCACTTAAAGATAGTTAGTTGATCCATATCAAGAAGTTGCTATTCAAGACGGAGGATCTCTCCTTTAATTCCTTCAGGGGGTTTTAGGGATTTCTTATGTTTTGTTTATTCTTTTCCCTTGAGATGTTTTCATATTTAGTTATGAACTAAACCCCTCAGATACCTGAAGGGGATGAAACCTATGATGGATTTTGTTATTTGATTTCTGAATTATATGATAAGTACTTAGTTTGTTCTTAATTATGTTGCTTAATTTAATCTGATGTGCTTAGGTGGAGGAGGAATAGACTCTGCCTAAGAGTAGATCTAGCATAATTGATCGTAGTTGATCGAGCACCTAGAGATAGGGTTACGAGATTTTGCCGGATTAGGGTGAAACCTAATATGAGAATCCATTGATCGATTTGCTGCTTCTTTAGGGGGTTATTATAAGAGAACGAGAGTTCCACTAATTAACCTAAGGTTAGACATTATTCGCCTCGAGAGAGGGTTTAATATAGGTTAGGGAGTCTCACGGATCAAGCTAAGTAAAGAAATCATATGGTTTGGGAATAAATAATAAGTGAAGTCATAGGTGGATTCTTCCTAAGGGTATCGTCTTCATCAACTGAGTTTTCCTAAAGTCTTCCTCCAATTCATTCTTTTGTCTTTGCATCTAGTTTAGTTTTTCATTAGTTTCATAAACCAATCACTCCATATTTCAAGCTAAATAATAGAAAGAAAGTGAGTAGTAGTACTTTTAGGTTCCCTTGGGTTCGATAAGATATTCTTGCCTAAGCTATACTCTTGTTAACAGTGCACTTGCCTCTATCGTTGTCACAGTTAGTCTACAGGTTCGATCACTCTTTATAAATATTAAAATTTAACTGTTTGACACGATCAGCCATCCCATACAGAGCAATAGAAATAGGGGCAGTACCCGAAACTTGATCAATTCCGAATTCAATCTCTCTTTCTGGAGGTAGTCCTTGCAACTCTTCTGGAAAAACATCTAGGTATTCACATACTATGGGTACTAACTCAATTTTTGATCCGATTTCTTTAGTGTTCAAAGATGAAGGCAAGATAAGCCTTATACCCCTTCCCTAGGTATCTACGGTGACATGGTTGATATCACGGTTGGTGAGCCATCTGGCTTATCTGATTCAACACAAATAAAATTACCATTTTCATCTCTCAACTCAAACTGCTTCTTCCCACAATTCACAATTACTCCATGGGTAACTAACTAGTCCATCCCAAGAATGACGTCAAACTCATCAAATGGTAATAACATAAGATTAACTAGAAAGCAATGACCCTTAATCATCAAAGGGCACCCTTTACAAACTCTATCAACCAACACACACTTGCCTAGGGGATTTGACACTCTTATAATGAATTCAGTGGACTCTATAGGCATGCCCATGCTAGAGACTAGTTTCATGCATATGTATGAGTGGGAAGATCCCGGATCAATTAAAGCTATAACACGAGTATTATGAAGAGAAAGATACCCGTGATTACATCGGGGGAAGATGTTTCTTCACGAGCACGAACGGCATATGTCCTCGCCGGTGCTCTACCCTCAACTCTAGTAGCTTGTTCTTTAGAAGGATTCCTACTTCCCATCTCTATTCTTGGGTTTCTCAAAGGTCTTCCTTTAGCAGAACTTCCTGATCTTGCACTCTAAAGCTTTTCTTTCTCGTCCACCTCAGGATAATCTCTGATAAAGTGGTATAAGGACTCACATCTGAAACAAACTTTTTCATTATCCCGACACTCACCAAAATGGCGCCTGCCACACTGGGAACATTCTTGTCTACTTGGTCGAACGTTGCCCACACTAGCAACTAATGTGGTTTGCCCTTTCGATCCTGAAAACTATTTGCCTTTACTTCGATTTGAAAACCCCGTTGAAGCGACTGATCGACTAATGAAATCCTTCGATTTCTTAAATGAGGATTGGTGAGACTTGTTTAGTTGTTTCTTCCTCGAGTCACGAGACTCATACTCAGCTCTTCTATTCTCTGTAGCTAACTCCTCGACTTTACATGCTCTATCCACCAACACTACAAACTCCCTTAATTCAAGAACTCCCACATATAGGTGGATATCTTCGTTAATCCATCCTCGAATCTCTTGCACATGATGGCCTTAGTAGACACGCACTCTCTTACATACTTGCTAAGCCTTACGAACTCCCGTTCATAGTTGGCCACTGACATATGGCATTGCTTAAATTCTAGGAACTCCTTTCTTTAGTGGTCGATGAACCTCTGGCTGATGTATTTCTTTCGGTATTCCTCTTGGAAGAATTCCGAACTAACTCTCTCCTTTAGCATCACTAACACCAAGGTATTCCACCATTGATAAGCTGAATCTCTTAGGAGAGACACCGCACACTTTAAACACTCTTTAGACGTATAGGATAACTCATCGAATACCGGATGGTATTCTCGATCCAAAATTCTACTTTCTCCGGGTCATCATCCTTATTTTCCCAAAAGTCCTCGGCTCCCAATTTTGGGTCTTATCAATCGGAGGCCTTTCTCTTCTCACCACCTCAACCACTTGAGGGGCTACTGGAGCGGGTTGAGGTATAGGTGGGGGCGGAGGGGGCTGAGCGTTGGGATTTGCTCAGGTATACTCAGTATACCAGTTGCTCATCAATTGGAGAAAAGCTTCTCGAGCCTCATCTCCCTGATCCAAAGTCTCGGTCTACTATTAACTGGTGCGATCCCTTGAGCGGGAGCCGGCGCATTATAGCATCATCAGCTGCAGTTCGGTCCAGATCCGAATCCATCTACTACATAAAACACAATTTTATACGTCAGGAGTCATCACACTATCATTACTCCGACACCCTTACATATGGCATGTATAGCTAGACTCATACTCACACTACATTAGTCCTAGAATCGACTAAATCGTAGCTTTGATACCACTAAATGTAACACCCCACACCCAAGGCCGATACTAGGTCTGGATATGAGACATTACAATGCTTGAACTTACTAAAACATGTACTTACGGGATATAAAATTTCATTCCGACTTAAAAACTTCCCTTTCTTAGTCAACACATATAACAAGGGCCTACGAGGCCTTTAACTCATGTCAGAAAACTTTGAAATTAAATCAAATAACTCATATTTTTTTGAAGCAGGGTTCACATGCACGTGTGACTTGGAACATGCCCATGTTCCCTTAATCACGCCCATGTCTTCCAATCGTGGGAAGTTACTGACTAATTGCACACGGTCATGACACGCCCGTGGGCTTAGACCGTGTGCTAACCCTTGATATACTGACTAAATTAACACGGTCTGGGCACATGCCCATGTCCAAACCGTGTGTATTACAAGGCATACACACACGGCCGTGGGATTTGCCTGTGGTTTATTCTGAATAATAATACTAAGGTGCAGGGTTAACACGGCCTTGACACACGGCCTTGACACACGCCCGTGTGTCCAACCGTGCTGGCACTTAGGGGCTATTTACCAAGCCATTTGCCACCCTAAAATCAGGATCAATCCCATACATTTTTCATAAATAATAATACATACTACATTGATCTTAATAAACCTACATACATAGACAATTTTGGCCAGTCAAATAGTCAATACAAAAGAATAATTAAAAGGGGCATACACCTCATTAATATTATCTTTATTGCAAAAAGAAGAGTTTACCAAACATTTACATAAATCAAGAACCCATTATAAAATGATTTACCACCAACACTTTAACTAACAATTACAACTTGACAAAGCACCCTAGTCCTATACATGCCATATTCAAAACAAGTCTAAAATTGTTATACCAAAGTGTTGTTGATAGTGTGATTTTCGAACCCCTGCATCTACAATCTTCAATTTATCTTGGCAATACTATAAGAAAGAAGGGCAATGAAAAAGGGGTAAGCGATAAGCTTAGTAAGTTGCACGGAAATAATTAGAAATCGTAATCTTCATAAAAAAATAATTCATCCATAACATTAATTAATTGTACACAAGTCAAGACTTCTTAACAATAGTTACTTACACTTGCCCTTATCTAACATTTACCGAAACACATATAGAGCCAATATCTCGTGACTCATTCATTAGCACTTGTATTCATTCACATTTCTACCTTTAAATTCATCTGCTTATTCCACTATACAATGTAGTCTCCTCTAGGTACAGATGCCATGTCCCGGACATGGTCTTATAGGGAATTTCCTCTATGTGTTAATGCCATATCTCGGATATGGTCTTACGCCTGCTCTTGCCTTAATGCTGGTGCCATGTTCCAAACATGGTCTTACACTGGCACTAATAATATGGCCGATGCCATGTCCCAGACATGGTCTTACACTGACCCTCATAATATGGCCGATGCCATGTCCCAGACATGGTCTTACACTGACCCTCAAAATATGGCCGATGCCATCTCCCAAACATGGTCTTACACTGACCCTCAAACTATGGCCGATGCTATGTCCCAGACATGGTCTTACACTGACCCTCAAAATATGGCCGATGCCATGTCCCAGACATGGTTGTACACTGACCCTCAAAATATGGCCGATGCCATGTCCCAGACAAGGTCTTACACTGACCCTCAAAATATGTGATAGCATTTTTCGTATTCATCATAGTTGTAACACACCAAACCCGGCCCATACGAGATCTGGTATGCTACATGTTAAATCTTAAAAAACTTTACTTCGATGGTTTTTTGAAAATCTTAGTTTATTTAATCATTATTAGTGAAAATTTTGAAAAAAACTTAAACATTTATGTTGAATGAATTTGAAAAGCCCATTTATCACTTCATTTTATTATTAAGACTTTGGACACAAATAGGTTTTTCAACATGTGACATAGTAAGAGTAAAATAAAATAAAACAAGTAACAAATAAATTGAAACCTAAGTTATAAGGCCTTATTACAAAAAGATTCCCAAAAATTTAAAACTTAAACGAAAAACCAAAAATAATCTTATAATAATAATAATGGTCTTGATGGCCCCTCGAGTTTGCCTCGGCTCCCGTGTCCACGGTCTACTGCTCATCTGTAGAGTGGGAAAAATAAAAGCGTGAGTCACAAAGACTCAGTGTGCAAAACTTGAAAACACATAAAGCCTAGGGCCCACAAACACATTATAGGCCTTGGCCCATATACAATGGTAACAAAATATGTCATGCAACATGGCCCATCCCAAACCTAAGAGTCTATCCTCTACACGCCCCCGTACCAACCATCAAACCATGGGGATTTCTACAATCAATCCTCCATCCGCTACACATCATGTCGACAACTGTGCTGCCTGTCATAAAGACTGATCACTAATGCGAACCTCAGAAAATACATTTAGTATTTAAGCGACTATCTTTTATCATAAAGACCGATCGCTAATGCGAACCTTTGTGGCAAAGCCACCGATCACCCCGCGACCTACTCCCCTTCCATAAATCAATCAATCAATCCCATCCCATACATACACACATACAAGAATCAACATCAAGCCCTCTAACAGATCTCATACTTTCACATGCTTCGATACACATAAAAAAGTTTCTATGATTACGTACCTGGCATCCCTTGCCTACCCCTTCTGGGTAACACGACTGTTCATACAGCCTCTCTTTCTGGCTTTTAGCCCACAGCATACATACAATATAACAAAGCTTATGTGTCAAGAATCTACACACCTTATTACGGTTAAGACAACACCCTCTATGTCAGCACTGTCAGAAGCCGATACGACTACTATCTGCCTAAGATGCTATTCAGAAGCCGGTCCACAACTCGGTGGCCAATCTCGAACAGCAGACACTGCTCGTTTCTTAAACTTAGGGATTAGGTTTACGGACCCAATCCTTTCCTTTGCTTGATCCATATTTGATTCCATCCAAAAAGTCTTTGTCAGAATTAATATAGCGAAATAGGTTTGTTAAACCATATATGAGTTAAGATCTCAAATATGATAGCGGATCTAATAGGAATCTAAAGAAACCCCTTACCTTGAAATCCCAAAATGATAGGATACTTAGAGATTAATGGTTTCGACTTTTTGAGATCTGGATGATTCGATCTACTATGATTTCCCGAAGTGCCACCCAAAAGAACATGTGATTAGGGAAAAAGTTAATCTTAGGATGACCTATCAATCAACTAGCCACTTGGCTATAATCTCAAAAACCAAAAGAGAAAGGAATTCGGTTCTTAACTTTACAAAGAAATCGGCACTCCAAGAAGATCACGGTTTATGAAGAAGTCGGCACAAGAGGAAAAGAATGGAAAAAGAAAGTAAAGTGAGAGGTTTCGGCTTTTAGTGAAGAAATCTACAGAAAAGAATAGGAGATATTCAGCTATAAAGATGAGAAGAGAGTCTAGAGATTTTGGCTTTTGAGGTAATCAAAAGAATAGAAGTTGCAAAGAATAACTGAGAATTTCAGCACAGAGAATAAAGGAAAGAATAGGGTTCAAATGCTGGAATTGAAGAGATACCACCCCTATTTATAGAGAATTCACACTTACCTATTAAAACCCAAAGTGCCCTTCCTGATAGCTAACATATAATCCAATAATAGGGGAAATTTTGGCACCCCTTTACCATGAAGAAATCGATTCCTCCCTCCCCTTAGGAGATGGAATTTCGGCCAACTCTGCTCTCAGCAGATAACTCCTATCTTTTCTCCTTTATCTTGATCTAAGCACACCTCCAAAACAGGCCTAGATAACACCATCTCTTCCTCCCTTTATCAACTCATTATCCAACATATTATCCATATTAAATCCCCCTATATTTAAGCCTTGTTGCCGTCCAACCTTACCCACCTTAATGTCAAAATTTAGCTAGTCTAAATTAAAAGAATTGGGCTTCAAGTGACTCGAACTTGGGCCCTCTTCATCTGTAAATGACGCCACCCCCATGGTTCCCTGTAGCGCCACTTAACCTTGGGCCACAAGCCCATTTTGTGTTTTCAAAACACAGATAACCTCCTTTAAGCCCTACCTTATCAAGCTTTCCACTAGAGTGGTCAATAACTAATTCTGCTTACCTTAGCCCAACCTCGAGCCCAATCTGGACCTCTAATACTCTAATTAACACATGAACACAAGCACACATCAAATGCAAATGCCCATTAATTCAGGATGTTATAGTTCTACCCCCTTAAAGAAACTTCATCCTCAAAATTACCTGATCTGAATAGATGAAGGTATTGCTATCACATCGCTTCCTCCGATTCCCATGTAGCCTCCTCAGAGCCGTGATTTTGCTATAGAACCTTAACCAATGGAATCTTCTTCCTTCGTAATACCTTGACATCACGATCCAAGATTTCCACTGGTTCCTCTTCAAAGGATAGGTCAGGTCTTACCTCGCTTTCTCCACAGGTGCCAAATGAGATGGATCCGAACGATATCGTCTCAGCATAGAGACGTGAAATACATCGTGAATCTAGCTTAGCTCAGAAGGTAGCTCTAGCTGATACGCTACTAGTCTGACTCGTTTCAGCACCTGATAAGGTCCGATGAATCTGGGGCTTAGCTTACGCTTCCGTCCAAACCTTAATACTTTCTTCCATGGCGACACTTTCAAGAACACCTTGTCACCCACTGCAAACTCTATGTCCTTGCACTTCAAATCAGCATAGGACTTCTGTCTGTCAGACGCTGCCTTTAGTCGAGCCTAAATTAGCTCAACCTTCTCCTCTGTCTCGGTAACCAACTCTAGACCCAAAATTTGCCGTTCCCCTAATTCTGTCCAACAGGTAGGAGTACAACACTTTTGCCCGTAAAATGCTTCATAGGGCGCCATCTAAATACTAGACTGGTAGCTATTGTTGTATGCAAACTCCGCCAATGGCAGAAACTCCTCCCAACTACCTCTAAAATCAATGGCACAACCCCTTAACATGTCCTCCAAGATCTGAATCACCCGCCGATCGTCCATCACCGAGGATGAAACTCAGATCTAAAATCCAACTTCGTACCCAACGCTTGATGCAATGCCTTCTAAAACCTTAACGTAAACCAAGGATCTCGGTCTGAGATAATCAACGTAGGTACTCCATGCAACCTTACAATCTATGCTATATACAGCTTAGCCAACTTTTGTAAGGAATAATCGACTCGAACTGGTACAAAATGAGCGGACTTTGTCAATTGATCAACGATCACCCAAACTGAATCTTTCCTAGTAGGCGTGAGAGGTGGCCCACTAACAAAGTCCATTGTGATCCTTTCCCACTTCCACTGAGGAATCTTCACCGGTTGCAACAACCCTGATGGTAACTGATGCTCCGCTTTTACCTGCTGATAGGTTAAACACTTCCCCACTAATTCAGTCACCTCTTGTTTTAAGCCTGACCACCAAAATTGCTCCCGTAAATCTCGATACATCTTACTCCCTCAAGGATGCATAGCGTATGGACTACCATGTGCTTCTTCTAGAATCCTATGCCTCAATTCATCTTCGACATGCACACTCTCCCTTGAAAACATAACAGCCCTTCCTCATTCACACTAAATTTCGTTGATTCATCACTTGCTCCAACCGAAACTTCTCCTTCAACGACTCATCAGTCTGCTGCTTTTCCTTAATCTGACTGACCCATGAGGGTTTTACTTAAAGTTCCGCCAATAAACTCCCATCATCGTATAGACTAAGGTGAGCATACATCGCTCTCAAGTCAGAGATCACTTTATGACTTAGGGCATCTGCCACCACATTAGCCTTACCCGGATGATACTCGATCGAGCAGTCATAATCCTTTAACAACTCGATCCACCTTCTCTGCCTTAGATTCAACTCCTTCTGAGTCAAAAGGTACTTTAAACTCTTATGATCCATGTAAATGATAGATTTCTCCTCGTACAAATAATGCCTCCAAATCTTCAAGGCAAACACCACCACCGCTAACTCCAAATCATGGGTGGGATAGTTTGCTTCGTACGGTCTTAACTGCCGTGATGCATACGCAACCACCTTTCCATCTTGCATCAACACGTATCCTAGTCCCGTGTGTGATGCATCACAATAAATCACGAATTCCTTCCCAGCCTCTGGCTGAATCAACATCGAGCCTCTGTCAAAATCAATTTTAACTTCTCGAAACTCTCCTGCTGCTTATCAAACCAAACGAACGGAACTCCTTTCCATAGCAACTTAGTCAACGGTGCCCCAATCAGAGAAAATCCTTCCACAAATCTTCTATAGTACCCGACAAACCAAGGAAACTTTGAATCTCTGCCACCGACTTAGGCGGCTTCCAATCCAACACCGCTTTAATTTTTTGAGGGTCAACCCTAATCCCTTCTGCTGACACCACTTGACCTAGAAAAGTAACTTCCTTTAGCCAAAATTTGCACCTGTTGAATTTGGCATAAAGCTGCTTCTCTCTCAGAATCTGCAGAACCACTTGTAGATGTGAATCATGCTCCTCCTCTAATCTTGAATAAACCAAGATGTCATCAATAAAAACCATGAAAAACTAATCCAAGTAGGGTTGGAACACTCGATTCATCATATCCATAAACGCTGCTAGTGCATTAGTCAACCCAAATGGCATCACCATGAACTTGTAATGACCATAGCGAGTCCTAAAAGCCGTCTTGTGAATATCCGCCTCATTGACCTTAAGCTGATGGTACCCTGACCTCAGATCTATCTTCAAAAGACTGAGGCCCCTTTAAACTGATCGAACAAGTCATTGATCCTTGGCAACGGGTATTTGTTCTTGATGGTTAACTTATTCAATTGATGATAATCAATGCACATTCACATTGAACCATCATTCTTCTTAACAAATAACACTGGCGCTCCCCAAGGCGACACACTTGGTCAAATAAACCCTCTATCCAACAACTCTTGGATTTGCGCTTTCAGTTCCACCAACTCCTTCGGTGCCATTCTATATCGAGCAATAGATATCGGTGCCATTCCCGAAAGAAGATCGATTCCAAACTCCACTTCTCGATCTGGAGGTAATCTCGGAAGCTCTTCTGGGAAAATATTAGGGAATTCCTTCACCGTCCTAACATCCCAAGAGTTAGATCATTGGCTTCCAAAGCCGTACAAATATTAGAACTACCTCGCATCCTTTCCTTACCATTCTTTCCACTCTTAGGCAATCACCACATTAGACAGACAGTTCCCCCTTTCTCCTATCACCAACACTTCACCTCCCTCGAGGGTTCTTGACACCATACGCTTGGCTGTACAATCTAAATTGGCTTGATACTTCACTAGCCAGTCCATGCCTAAAATTAAATCAAACACCTCGAACGGTAATTCTATAAGATCTATCAAGAAAACTATTCCCTGAACTTCTAAGGGTACCTTTCGATAAAGTTTATCTACTACCACAGATTGTCCTAATGGGTTAATTACTATCATCGCCCTAGGGGTAACTTTAGAATCTAAACTTAAAGTTTCAGGCACACTATTAGCAACATATAAATGTGTCGACCCAATGTCAATCAATACAATATAAGGCAATCCAAAAATTAAAATGTACTAGTTATAACATCCGGTGCATCGGCCTCCTCTTGACATCTGGCAGCATAGAGTAACCCCGACTGCCTCACCTCAGTGTTTCCTACCCCTCGACCTGGTGCTCCACGACCCCGATCGAAACTATTACCACTTCTGGCTGGACCACGACCTCTCTACGGCTGCTGACCTCTTCTACTTGGCTGAACATTTCCCTGCCCTGCAGGTCTTACCTCATCCCGTGGCTGAAGACAATCTCTTATCTGATGGTCCAAAGAACCACACCTAAAGCACTTCCCACTACCTACCCTAAACTCGCCTACATGGAATTTGTCACATCGGGCACACCTTCGTGTTTGGTTAGCAGCAGGTCTTTCAGCCCATCTCGGTCTATCCGACTTAGGTCTTTTCTGGTTACTTCTAGTTGTTCCTAATGATCCAAAATTTCTCTTACCTCCACCCCTATCTCTATCCCAGTTCAGTTTTTCTGTACGTTTCACCTCATCAGCTATCTTAGCCTTCTCCACAAGCACCGCAATTTCACACTCTCATTGTGGAGCTATCAACACATGTAGATCGTCCTTCAGGCCATCCTCAAAATGAACACATCTCTCATGCTCTGTGGCCACTATCCCTCGAGCATAATAGCTAAGGCGTAGGAATTCTACTTTATATGCCGCTACCGACCTACTTCCTTGAACAAAATTTAGGAATGCTCTGCACTGCGCATCCACATAGCTCGTCCCAATGTACTTACTTTGGAATGCCATTCTGAAGTGATCCCAGGTGATATGGTCAACTACGGTACCCTCCTTAACCGTAAGCCACCATTGATACGCTTCTTCCCGAAGAGGGACACTACTCCTTTCAGCTTCTCTTCATCCGTGGAGTCGAGATCATCCATTATACGCTCCATTGCTTCTAACCAGTACTCAGCTATACTAGGAGCTACACCAAAAATTCTCTTAAACACTTCTGCCCCATTGGCTCTCAGTCGCTCTAGCATAGACTTTCGGACTCCTGTGCCCATACTTGCTCCAGCAACTCTCTCCAAAACCCTTAACATAGCCTGAGATACAGCATCATCTCCAGTCGTCTGATCTTGAAACTCCGCCTCCACAGTTGGTGGCATTGGTACCTCATTCCCTAACTCGTGACCAAACCCTACAGGTTCTGACACAGTAATCCTGCCTCTACCTCGGCCATGCACACCACGTCCTCTGGTGCTCATTCTACCGTTTGTGATTTATATGATTAGAAATTTAATGAATTAATAATTTTTTCTTCCACTGATTAATAACAGACAGTCTTATAGAAAGTAGTTTTAATAGTAGTTTTTTCGAATTCAAATTTTATCTACAAGTTCAGTTCTCAAGTCGATATTTCCTAGTTCTAGAATTCACATTCAATCACACATCAACACACAAGCAGCATCATGAACTTACATTCATCACCTAGGGGTATTTTCATCATTTCACTACCCAGGGGTATTTTCATAATTTTTACCTATAGGGGTATTTTCATAATTTTTCAAAATAAAGTATCTTGGTGATTTTACAATATAGGGGTATTTCGATAATTTTGTAATCTGGGGGTATTTTGATATTTTTCGTAAATTAGGGGTAATTCAGTAATTTCTCAAACAAGGGTACTTTTGTTATTTTTTCAAACAAGGGTATTTTGGTTATTTTGCAAAATCAAGGGTATCTCGATAATGTTTCTCAACCTAGGGTATTATGGATAATTTTAAAAAATCAGGGACATACAAGTTATTTTACAAAAATAGGGTACTAGTCCCTTTCGGGTTTTAGTTATAAATTTTGGCCCGTCAACAAGTCCTTGTGGCTAAGGCGAACAGTCACTACGCACCAGGTAGGATTCCAGAAAAGAGGAGGTGAGTCACTAGGACCGCTTAAATACCAAGCTCATCATGGATCCAATCCTAGACATGCGTATTCTTGTTTCCACACCTTAACCCTGTGACTTGTTCACAGGCATGTTTAATTAGGGAAATTAAATCTTATGACGTTTGAAGTATTGTTTAATCTAAGTCTAAAGTCTATTATCATTATCATACTAATCTATGTCCATAAAGCCCATCAAACCCAACATCATATCAGGAGTTTAGAGTACTTACCTGGGTGGATCGGGTGCCGGTAGACTCGAAGGCCATATCTTTCAAAACTTTTCTCAACTTACATTACTTTCATAGATTCCTACTAGACCCATTTCACAGCCCGAGTTTTGAACTGGGCTCTGATACCAAAAATGTAACACCCCAAACTCAACCCATACGTCATTACCAGATCTGGTATGCTATAGGTTAAATCTTAAGAACTTTGCTTCGATGGTTTTTTGAAAATCTCAGTTTATTTAATCATTATTAGTGAAAATTTTGAACAAAAACTTAAACATTTATGTTGAATGAATTTGAAAAGCCTATTTATCACTTCATTTTATTATTAAGACTTTGGACACACAAAGGTTTTTAAACATGTGACATATTAAGAGTAAAATAAAATAAAACAAGTAACAAATAAATTGGAAACCTAAGTTATGGGGCCTTATTACAAAAAAGATTCCCAAAAATTTAAAACTTAAATGAAAAACCAAAAATAATCTATAATAATAATAATAATAATGGTCTTGATGGCCCCTCAAGTCCGCATCGGCTCCCATGTCCACGGTCTACTGCTCATCTGTAGAGTGGGAAAAATAAAAGGGTGAGCCACAAAGACTCAGTGTGCAAAACTTGAAAACACATAATGCCTAGGGCCCACAAACACATTATGGGCCTTGGCCCATATACAATGGTAACAAAATATGTCATGCAACATGGCCCATCCCAAACCTAAGAGCCCATCCTCTACACGCCCTTATACCAACCATCACACTATAGGGATTTCTACAATCAACCCTCCATCCACTACACACCATGTCGACAGCTGTGCTGCCTGTCATAAAGACCGATCACTAATGCAAACCTCAGAAAATACATTTAGTATTTCAACAGCTATACTGCCTGTTATAAAGACCGATCATTAATGCGAACTTTTGTGGCAAAGCCACCGATTGCCCCGCGACCTACTCCCCTTCCATAAATCAATCAATCAATCTCATCCCATGCATACACACATACAAGAATCAACATCAAGCCCTCTAATAGATCTCATACTTTCACATGCTTCGATACACATAGAAAAGTTTCTATGATTACGTACCTGGCATCCCTTGCCTACCCCTTTTGAGTAACACATTTGCTCATCTGATCGCTCTTTCTGGCTTTTAGCCTATAGCATACATACAATATAACAAAGCTTATGTGTCAAGAATCTACACACCTTATTACATTTAAGATGACACCCTCTATGTTGACACTGTCAAAAGCCAATACGACTGCTATCTGCCTAAGATGCTGTTCAGAAGCCGATCCATAACCCAGTGGCCAATCTCGAACAGTAGACATACTGCTCGTTTCTTAAACTTAGGGATTGGGTTTACGGACCCAATCCTTTCCTTTGCCTAATCCATATTTGATTCCATCAAAAAAGTCCTTGTTAGAATTACTATAGCAAAATAGGGTTGTTAAACCATATATGACTTAAGATCTCAAATATGATAGTGGATCTAATAGGAATCTAAAGAAAACCCCTTACCTTGAAATCTCGAAATCGATAGGACACTTAGAGATTAATGGCTTCTGGCTTTTTGAGATCTGGATGATTCTATCTACTATGATTTCCGAAGTGCCGCCCAAAAGAACATGTGATTAGGGAAAAAGTTAAACTAAAGATGACCTATAAATCAACTAGCCATTCGGTTATAGTCTTAAAACCGAAGGAGAAAGGAATTTAGTTCTTACATTTATAGAGAAATCGGTACTCCAAGAAGATCCCAGTTTATGAAGAAGTCTGCACAAGAGGAAAAGAATGGAAAAAAAAGTGAAGTGAGAGGTTTTGGCTTTTAGTGAAGAAATCGACATAAGAGAATAGGAGATATTCGACTAGAAAGATGAGAAGAGAGTCTAGAGATTTTGGCATTTGAGGTAATCAAAAGAAAAGAAATTGTAAAGAATAACTGAGAATTTTGGCACAGAGAATGAAGGAAAGAATAGGGTTCAAATGTCGAAATTGAAGCGATACAACCCCTATTTATAGAGAATTCAGCACTTACCTATTAAAACCCAAAAGTGCCCTTCCTAATAGCTAACATTTAATCCAATAATAGGGGAAATTTTGGCACCCATTTACCATGAAGAAACCGATTCCTCCCCTCCCTCTAGGAGATGGAATTTCGGCCAACTCTGCTCTTAGCAGATAACTCCTATCTTTTCTCATTTATCTTAATCTAAGCACATCTCCAAAAGAGGCCTAGATAACACCATCTCTTCTTCCCTTTATCAGCTCATTATCCAACTTATTATCCACATTAAATCCCCCTATTTTTAAACCTTGTTGCCGTCCAACCTTACCCACCTTAATGCCAA
This sequence comes from Gossypium rotundifolium, assembly GCA_025506655.1. Taxonomy (NCBI): domain Eukaryota; kingdom Viridiplantae; phylum Streptophyta; class Magnoliopsida; order Malvales; family Malvaceae; genus Gossypium; species Gossypium rotundifolium. The sequence goes on from CP106728.1 coordinate 25,851,319, forward strand.
AATTTAGCTAGCCTAAATTAAAATAATTGGGCTTCAAGTGACTCGAACTTGGGCCCTCTTCATCTGTAAATGATGCCACCCCATGGTTCCCTGTAGCGCCACTTAACCTTGGGCCACAAGCCCATTTTGTGTTTTAAAAACACAGATAACCTCCTTTAAGCCCTACCTTATCACGCTTTCCACTAGAGTGGTCAATAACTAATTTTGCTTACCTTAGCCTAACCTCGAGCCCAATCTGGACCCCTAATACTCTAATTAACACATGAACACAATCACACATCAAATGCAAATGCCCATTAATTCAGGATGTTACAATAGTCCATTAGGACTTCATTATCATTTTCACAAAAGTTTCTCAACTTATTGAAGTATCATGCATCAATATGACATCAAGCATTCTCAATTATGCTAATATAATATTGCAATAAATCACATATAACTTACCTCATTTTCAAAATGAGTTAGTTCTTCGGTTTAGTCCACGACTTTATCCTTTCCACGATTGAGGTGAATTATCATCTCCTTTTGCTCTATAATAGCAAATTAGCTCATTTTAATCATTTTATTAATATAAGCATCTCAATAATCCTACTTAGGCAAAATTACTATTTTACCCCTAGATTTTGGCAAAATGACCGTTTTGCCCCTAAGCTTGGAAATTAATTCTAATCACATTTTTATCTTCAACAAGCTTAGGCAAACATTTAATGCTCTTAAAGCTATCATCAACAATCAATATTTCACATACTTACTACCAAGTTCATAACCTTTTCATTAAGGTCCTATTTTGTGTCCTCATGCTAACACCCTTTTTAAGAGTTGTTCATTTAATAACTAAGACTCAAGTTCTTCCTTAAAAATGTAACAAACAACTAAAGTAACTCTCTTGGTAAAACTCTAAACCTTTCACAACATTGCACAATAGTCCCCTCATTTGAAAGTTTAAGCTTTAGGGATCTCAAAAGTACAATTATTTTCAAGAAAAGTTCACTAGAACACTTACTTGAATGGATGAGAGTTTACTGAAATTTTTGAAGGTTTCTACCCCTTATTTGCTGCAAATTTTTGGTGGAAGATGATAGGAGAAAAAGATGATAACTTTTCTCTCCTTATTTTATTATTAAAAGTCAAATTAGTCCACCTACTACTACTAACTTTGACACTAATTGACAATTTTGTCTCCCATGCTCTCTTATGGCTAGCCAAGCCTATTTCAAAGGCTAAATTTCCTTTTAAATACCCCCATTTAACCATCCATAGCCATTTGGTACTTTTAGCATATAGAATGGAACCTTCGCACTTTATGCGATTTAGTCCTTTTTCGCAAATTAAACATAAAAACATTAAAATTAAAATACCAAAATTTTAATGCTTATATGCTATCATGCTCTAACTCATAATATATCATGAAAATAATTTCTTCGATCTCAAAATAGTGATCCCAAGATCACTATTTCAACTAGCCCCTAAATCGGGCTGTTACATTTTCTCATGAAAAACTAGACTCAATAAAATTTAATTTCATATTTTATTCAACCTATAAATCAATTCTCACTATTTTTGATGATTTTTCAAAGTTAGACTACTGCTGCTGTCCAAAACTATATTAGTGCAAAATGTTGATTTCCAAGTTTATAACATCCTTATTTCCTTTCTCTACAATTTTTCGCATCATTTTATCTTAATTCTTTTATTTCTTGACAGCAAGCAATTTTGGCTTTTTGCCAAATCCTATTTTCTACATTTCAGGTACACACCTGGTATCATTTCTGATGTATAAGCACTCCTAAGCCTCCAGAACCTAAAAATCGACCAACATATCTCCAGATTAATCACTTAATTTGGTTTTAATCAACCAATTTCTGAAGGAACTCGGCTAGAAACCTAGCAAAACCCTTACCTCGCTTGAGTAACCACAACTTTGCACAATCACAGCATCAATTCAAAACCACCAGCCCCTTGATTAACTCCTAAACACCAAAAAGGAATCTCCCTTTTAGAGATTAACCAAGAACGATTAACAATAGACAAAACCGTTACTTACCGAACACGCACAACCAACGATGAACAATTGAATCAATTGGAAAAAAAAAGAAAGAATTAGAAGGGGGAAAATAATGGAAATTTCAGTAGCAACTAGGGGAAAGAATTAGCAGAGGGGGAAAAAAGAAGAAGAAAATGTCAGAAAAAGTTTGGGGAATTGGAGAGAAAGTCAGAACTCTACTCTTTTTTTTTGCAACAAAAAGGTAATCAGATTATTTTCTGATAACCTCTCCCCAGTTATCTCCTAAAATCACTCCCTATTAACCCACTAAAAAACAATTGATCATTATTTTGTCGAGTCTTAAAATTTATAAAGAGAATGATCAAACCTGGAAAATAACTCTGACAATGATTTAAGGCAAGTGCACCTATCAAACAGTAGTATAGCTTAGGCAAGACCGAATTATCGAACCCAAAGGAACTAAAAGTACTAATACTAACTTTCTTTTTATTATCTAGCCTAAAATAAGTGAAGTTGTTGCTTAATTTAAATTTAACTAACTACTAAGCTAAAGACACAAAGATAAAAAGAATGAATTGGGGAAATACTGTTGGGAAAACTTAGTTGATTAAGACGATACCCTTAGGAAGAATCTACCTAGACTTCACTTGTTATCTAACACTGAACCGGATGATTTATTCACTTGACTTGATCCGTAAGATTCCCTAATTTATATTAAACCCTCTCTCGAGGCGAATAACGTCTAACCCTAGGTTGATTAATTGAAATCTCTTTCCAATTAAAACCCCTAGAATCATATTATCTCGATCTATGGACTCCTATATTAAGTTTCACCCTAATCTGGAAAAGTCTCGTCACCCTATCTTTAGGCGTGCGATTCACTCTGCTTAACTATGCTAGATCTACTCTTAGGCAGGGACTTTTGCTCCACCACCTAAGCACATTCAACTTGAATCAATATCTCAGAAATATTAACACAAGAATTAAGCACACATAATTACGAACAAATCAAATATTTTTCATATAGTTAAAAAACAATAACAAGATCCATTTTAGGTTTCATCCCCTTCAGGTATCTGAAGGGTTTAGTTCATAACAATAAAAGAAAACATCTCAGAAGAAAAGATAAAACAAAACATATGAAATTCCTAAAACCCCCCGAATGAATTGAAGGAGAAATCCACCGTCTTGAGTAGAATTTCGGCTTCTTGAGATGGATCAACTGGCTATCTTCGAGTGATTCCCACAAATCTGACCTTTCTGGCTTGGCTCCTTGGCCTAGCTAACCCCCTCTTTAGTAACACTTAGAGTGTTTATATAGGCTCTTGGAATGCGTTTCTTTGGCCTTAAGCATCCTTTTTAATTGAAATTGCTCTTTCCCATGACAGAGACACGGCCATGTCACACACCGATGTGAGCCATGGTCAGGCAGTGTTTAGATTTCTTTAATGAGGCACAGCCGTGCGAATCGGGATCAGGCCGTGTTCTAGTAATTTAATGAGGCACGATCGTGTTATCTTGGGCCCAGGCCATGTCGATTTCATGAGTTGGCCTAATTTAGTTTATTTTGAGCCTATTTCTCATTCTTTCTATCCTCTGGTGCTTTTCTGAGTATAAAACTTGAAAAGAAAAGATTAAGAGCACCTTTTTACATAAATCAAGGGATAAATCATCCAAAAGTATTCTAAATGTGGGATTAAAATATGTTACTTTTACGCTTTATCAAATACCCCCACACTTAAGCTTTTGCTTGTCCTCAAGCAAAATTCTCAACTTACAATTAAAACAAACTTTTGACAACTTAATAATTCTCATCAACAATGTCTCATCATAATTCATAGATAATTTATACATGGATAATTTAACTCAAAGAGTCCTAAAGATTCAAACAATATAAGTCATATATATTGTAGCACGAAAACATAGGTGTCTCCCTTTATCTAAATAATTACCTCTGATTTAAAATCGACAAGGATTGACATCCTCACTAAAGATTCACTCAAAGCACTCGAAGTGTTTAAGGTTTAGGAAAAAGCACTCATAAGTCGAACATGAAAAGTTAATCCCATAGTCTTGCTTGAAAATCAAATCTCCCCCACTGTAATATGAGATGATACACAAATGAAAAGGTCTTTAACAGGGTTGTAATGGGGTTTAGGTTAAAGGTGTGGATAAAGGTTGAATTGGAAGGTTAAAATCGAGATTGAATTGACAAGTTACCTAATTTGAAAATTGAACTAATAATTTGAATAATCACATAAAAATTTAAAATACTAATAATACGAGCTTCTTCTTCAAGATGCTAAATTTAAACATACAAGCTCTTAGAACATAGAACTAATAATAAATATACTTCATTTTTTTAAGAACAAATCACAGATTACATAAGAAAGAACTTTTATAACTTAAATAATATAATTGAGCAACTTATTAAATCAAGTCTTGATAGAAAGGTAGTCAAAGGAATGGTGATAACAAATACGAGTGGGGTTTTGGGTTAATGTTAGTGGGTGAATCAATAAAAAGGGTTGTTAAGATCAAAGGGTTCACTAAGGGCTAATTGTGAAGGTAGGCTTTTTAGTGGATTAAGTGGGTTAAAACCTAAATGCCTTAATCATCTCTGTATATCAAATCAAAGGTGTGGTCTCAACATGTATAATCGAGGCAAGTTCTAGAATAACAGTTCAATGTTGACACACTCATAATAAAAAAGTGAGCACAAAAAAGAATGTATGCTCTGAAAGGCTCAAAATCTCACAAAAATTATGGGTGTTTTTTATGTCAACCTCGTAAATTTTAAACTTTAAAGTAATATTCAAATTCAGGTAGACAACCTAGAGAAAAAAAATTATTTCTGAAAAATAGACTTATCATGCTTGATTCTCTAGTATCTTAAAGTATAAAGCATCAATGCACAATTTACTATAACTTACCCAAAAACATATCAATAAGAATCATAAATCATCAGAAATTTCATCCTAATTAGTAATATGAGAAAATTACTTAAGAACTAGATATAATTGAGAGATTTGAGAATAATGCAAAAAGTTAGACACTTTTACCCCAACACTTAATATGTACATTGCCCTCAATGTACAAAGATAGATAAATAATCATGTGATACTAAAATCAAAAGAGAATGGGAGAAGTGACACTTCCTTCTATGATTACTATTCTCGGCCCGATTTGGAGGAGGAGACAGTGGTGCTGTGGTGGATGCCAACAATCACTGTGCTAAATGAAGAAATTGGGAAACTCGAGATGGATTAGCCAAGAATTATTAAGATATATTTAAAATAAACTAATTATATATTTAAGGACAAGAAAACTAAAGGGAAAGAAAATAGAAAGTAAGATAAAATTAACATAAAAGATGAATGGACTGAGGAGTCCTTATTGTTGGATGGTTCGTGAGGTGGGTGTGATTCCTAAGGCTGTGTTGAGTCAGTGGTCGTGGTTCCAATGTGATTCCATAGCAGCCTGAAAGAACCTAAAACCAAGAAACTAGAATAAATTAAACTAAATTAAGCATAAGAGAGTCAAAGGGAAGGAAAATAAAGGAGGAGATAAAAGTAAAAGAAAAGATAAATGGTCTCAAAGACCCTTGGCTTGGCGAGTGGATGAAGCGGCCGGCATGAACTTATGTAGATCAATCTCCTTTGAGGAGACTGTGCTTGGCTTCTTCCGCTTCTTTGACATGGATATGTGTAGCTCAAGAGGTTGGAGACTTTTGTTATGGAAAGGAGAAGAAATTTGAGAAAGAAGGAAGAAGAAGATAGGGAGTTGGTGAGAATAAGGGGAAGGGAGGTTGGGTTTAAATAGAGTTTTGGGGTCTGACGTTTCCCCATGCCTGTGGACCGTGGGCATGTTGCTTCACATGGCTGAATCGCACGGTCGTGTGTCTAAGCGTGTTGGTTCACCCATGCCTATTTTTTAGATTGCCATGCCCGTTGGTGATAAGTTAGTGTCGTCCACGGTCGCGTCTCACGGCCGTGGCATTTTGTCAGTACCCATAGCGGAGTGGTTGGGCTCGTGATTTTGAAAATTAGTTAGGTTTGATTCGTACTATTTCTGCCATGTCAGTATGAAGATTCTTTAATTCCACAAGCCAAGGTCACGGCCGTGTGCAAGGTCGTGTGGTCTAGAAATTTGCACATTTGTTTAGTTTAAAACTAGGTTTTTAAGATGAAGAGAATAAAAGAAAACAAATTTGAAAATAAAATAAGGTTAGTGCTCGGGTTGCCTCCTGAGAAGCGCTCTTCTAAAGTTTTAAGCTAGACTTTCGTCGTATTCGTAAAAATTAGGGTTGTTTAAAAGTTTGAATATTTTCTTGATAAAGTTTAAGTCGAGAAGCGTTTACATTAAAAGTGCCAAATATAGGATTGCCTACCTCGATTGTTCCATATGGAAAAATATTGTGAATTTCAAGAGGGATTTATTCATTCTTATTTAGATATGATGTGACGATGGGAGGGTCTACTTTATCAAACAGTACCTGATCTCCTATTTTGAAGTGGTTTGATATTCCTACGAGCTCTCCTGGAGCTCCTTCAATTTTACTTCATGTTGTTTCGTTCCTCTTTAAAGTGTGCCTTCCATTCTTCTAGTTTGTCGACTTTAAGGCTTTGTTCCTCATATAATTCTTCTTTGGTGGCACGGGGTACATGATCCGGCTCGGGTTTGTAGCTTTGTGGTGTTTCTTGTGGTGAAAGTTAAACAATTTGGTTATCAACTGAATTTACTGTAACACCCTAAAAATTTGAGTATTGATATATTGTATGTTTTGGTGTTTAGCTTATGAATGAAAATTTTCTTTTCTTCTTTTTCGTGTTTATTATAGCTTTGAAAAGGGCATAGAATTATTCGGGTATTGAATAACTATTAGTATTGAGAATTTATTGAAGTGGATCAAGTAACCCTAATACTTAAGTTAATTTAAGTGTCTAAAATTAGCATAAGATGAGTAATTGGCAAGGTGGTGTTGGCGCATGAGTAATTGCATGAGGGGAGATGTTCGAATCCCTTGGATAGCAATTAGATGATTTTTATTTTTGCATTTGTATGGCAAGTGTCGGTCAAGCAATACTTATGGTAAGGATGGACTTTTTCATTTATGGAAAGTAGACTAAGGGAATAAGGTAAGTACTAACTTAAGGTATGGAATCAAGAAATTTTGGTATGATAAGGGGACATAAGGCTTAGATTAAGGGAAGATGTTTTGGAAACTTTTTAATGGCCTATTGACCATGTATGTGGACGGCATAGGGGGCTAGGGGGATGGCCGATTTTTGTTGTTGGCTTGGTAGGTTTGGGTGTTGGATGAGCATTTTTCTTTTTGGTCAATTGGTGTTTTCTAATCAAACTTTCTTTCAAAATTTGCTCTCTTCCTAGCCGAATATACCTTAAGCCTTGAGGAAACAATTGCATCTTTTTACCATTTCTCCCTTTTTGACCATTTTGGTCTTAGTTTGATTATTATCATCAAGTCTTTTCTCTCTTCTTTGTGTCAGGAACCATATAGCCATTTTAGACCATTTCTTTTCTTCTCTTTTTCCTCATCATTGCCGATTACACTTTTGATCTCAAAGTTCTTTTGTTTCATCTTTATTTATTTTCTCTCCTCCCTATTCTCTTTTCCTTCATGGTCGAATATTGGTAACCATTCACAAAGCCAAAGTTTATTTTTTCTATTATACCATAGCCAATCTCCTATTCTTCTTTAATTTTGATTTCAATCATTTATTTCCATTAAACTTTGGTTAATCGTATGATAGAGGAGGGTTGAACTATCATCTTGTCGAGTCATCTTGATAGTTAATCAAGTTGGGATCATTTTAGCAAGGTAAGAATGAAACTCTTCAAGGATTATTGATCACTTTCATTTTTTTTTATCATGGACTATCACTGGGATTTGTTATAATCGAAAGTTTTATGTATAGGAATCCTTTGGAAATCACTTGGGATATTAAGGAGGCAAGCAAGATAGGGAAGAAAAGAGTTGTTAATAGTGTTCGGAAGAGGGGCGATTCTGTTAATCCCTCTAAATTCAAGAGAAGGGCTATTTCGAGAATTCGAGATTTTCCACCGGGTTGTGGACCCACATCCGAAGAAAATCAATTATTCGAAGTCGTTCGTACTCCCGAACCATTGTTTGTTCGTGGTTTTTCATCGAATTTTGAACCATCAAACGGGGAGAACCGACATATAGTTATCAATCGAGATTTTGAGGGTAAAGATTTAGATCGTTTATCAATAGTGTAGTTTTTATTAAATATTAGTGTACTAATCAAGCATGATAAATGTTTAGGTATCGCCGAGCGGGAAAGTCTAGTTCTCACAGTAATCAGGTGTCTAACTTCACACTTAGATACTAAACCATAAATATTGGGATAAAATCGTAAAGAGGACAAAAATTAGAAAAATACGTAATAATTAACACTTTTGTGTAAATGCATGAAAACAGTTAAAATCGTTAAATGGGCTGAAAAACTGCTAGATCGTTAAATGGGCCAAAAAACTGCTAGATCGTTAAATGGGCCGAAAAATTGCTAGATCGTTAAATTGAGCTAAAAAACTGCTAGATCGTTAAATGGGCCAAAAAACTGCTAGATCGTTAAATTGGACCAAAAACTGCTAGATCGTTAAATTGGGTCGAAAAACTGCTAGATCGTTAAATGGGCCGAAAAACTACTATATCGTTAAATTGGGTCGAAAAACTTCTAGATCGTTAAATTGGGCCAAAAATTGCTAGATCGTTAAATTGGGCCGAAAAACTACTAGATCTTTAAATGGGCTAAAAACCGCTATATCGTTAAGTTGGGCCGAAAACTGCTAGATTGTTAAATGGAATGGGCTAAATGCTATTTTGTCTTATAGGCCAAAATAAAAACTTGAAATATAGACTTACATGTATTATGGGCTTTCTGTTAAATTATCATATATATATATATATATATATTGTTATGCATTCATGTTAGCATGGGTTGGGATATTTGATGAAGAGAAGAAAGTCTGTTGCCAAAATTTAGTTCAAAGTGGCTCGCCACAAATTTTTAATGGCTTAATGCCTCTAGTTCATGACTTTGTCACAATCTAGTTCGATGGTGCACCACAATATTATTTAAATGGCTTTATTCCTATGATTGGTGTGTTGGCGGGGCGGGTTGACTTGATCCCCACAGGTGTGTTGGTTGGTACGGGGGTGTGTAGCGGATGGAAGTTAGGTTTGGTTGGGAAATTTCATTTTACATGCATTTCATTTATTATATTGCTAAATCCGTAAATGGGCTCAAGCCCAAAATAATGTCTTGATGATCTGGCCCAATAAATACGGTAAGTTAGTTACACACTGAGTTCTGAGTAACTCACTCTGTTTAATTATCCATCTCAGGTAATGGTAATTGACGGAGGCTTGGGCCGAGGATGACTTCGTGGAGGCCATACTATGAATATGGGTTTTATAAACCATGAACTCTTAATTAAATGAATACTTTTAATTACTATTTTGGGTTTGATGTAATAAGGCCTTTATTAATATTTTATGGATTTTTATGTGTGGATGGATTTAAATTTTGTTTTAGATATTTAATATGGGCTTATGTTAATCCTATAATGTTTCCTTAAAATTCTTTGGTTTTTAAAACACATGAGATTCTTTAACTATTCTTATTTTCAAATTCTTTTGAACTGTTTAAAAACTACTTTAAGGTTTTGATAATTAAATACTAAAGGATAAGACTTCAACTATGTTTCTTAAATTCATCGATTTTAAATAAATTTTCTTGGTTTTTACTAAACTTTATTTTCAAGAGGTTTTGTAGTACGGTTTCACCTAAATCATTAGAAAGTTTAAAAGGATGTTCGATCTGTGTGACAAACCAAATCTCGTCTTAACGCATAGACCTGGTTTGGAGAGTTACATTTAATGGTATCAGAGCCAATTTCAAAACACGACTGTGGTTGGGTTCAATAAATAATTTCCGTATGAAATTATTTTAATTATGTTTTAAAGTTAGTATGGCACCACAAGCATCCAGCACCAAGTCAAGTAACTATTCATTACTGAATGATTATTATGATGATATGATCATAAGAACACTCTAGAACTTCTAGTTTTAGATGTTGAAAATCGTAGAGATTGAGACTATAGGATGTGTTTGCGAAAAACAATTTTATCTCTTGAATCTCATAAAATATCATTAATAAACACTGAAATAGTATTCTGATTCATAAAACTTGTAATCAGATTAAATCAAATTAGTCATTATGAGCACTAGAGGACGTGGTCGTGGACGTGGTAGACGTGGTAGTGGTAGAGGGCGAGGTGTTAGAGGTGCAAGCTGAAGTGGGGGTCATATGCAAAAATGGATGCACCTGCGTCATTTGAGAGTGAGACGGGATCACATGATCATATGGAAGAAGATAATGCTTTGACACGAGCAATGTTGCGAGTCCTTGAAAGGGTCGCTGGAACTAGAGCTGGGCCAACAGCTCATGGGTCGATATCGGAACGACTCAAGTCTAGTGGTGCAGAAGTTTTTAGAAGTGTCTCCGGTGTAACTCCGAATGTGGCAGAATATTGGCTTGAAGTTGTGGAGCAGATTATGGATGATCTGGAATGCACCATCGAGCAAAAACTAAGAGGAGCCGTGTCCTTGCTAAGAGACGAGGCATATCAATGGTGGCTTACTGTTCAAGAAGGCACCGAGGCTACATTGATTACTTGGGAATTCTTCAAAGCTACCTTTTAGGGGAAATATGTAGGAACAAGTTATGTGGATGCCCGAATGAAGGAATTTTTGAATCTGATTCAAGGAAATAAGACGGTGTCAACGTATGAGGCTGAGTTTTTACGCTTGAGTCGCTATGCTCAGACAATAGTGCCAACGGATCATGAGCGTTGTGTACACTTTGAGGATGGGTTGAATGATGAGTTGTGGTTCTAATAGCCCCACAACAAGATAGAACTTTTGCCATGCTTGTGGAGAAAGCAAAGATAGCCGAAGAGGCTAAGAGCTCAAAATGTCAGAATCGGGAAAGAGTTAGAGGCAAGAGGGATATAAAGTATTCGGGTTCTTCAAAAAGGTTTTTGAAAAGGCCTCGGAATGATGAGCCAACTCAAGGTAGAGCACTTGTAGCTATTAATCAGAGTCGAGATTGTACTGAATGTGGGAAATGGCATTTCGGAGAGTGCTAAAGGAAAATGGGTGCTTGTTATAAATGTGGTTCAATGGATCATCAATATAGAAATTGCCCTCAATGTATGGATATGACTCAGGAAGTTCGTATTACTGATGCACAGCCGACAAGAGGAACTTAGCAGCCACTGAGAGGCCGTGGACCAGGTCGTGGTGGTAATGGGGCTGGACGTGGTCAAGGTGTACCGGGTCGAGGCAATGGTTCTAGAGGTAACACAGATGCAAGACAGCCAGGATCGGTCTATGCAGTTAGACGCCGCGAGGATGGCAATGCACCTGATTTAATAACTGGTACGTTTTCCATCTATGATGTACCTCTTATTGCTTTGATAGATATTGGTTCTACTCATTCGTATGTTGCTAACGCCATATCTGGAAACTTAAATCTAGAATCTGAAATTACCGATAGTGAGATGACGGTAATTAGTCCTTTAGGACAGTCGATAATTGTAAATAAATTGTTTAGAGACGTGCCCTTAGAAATTCAAGAAGAAATATTTTTGGAGAATTTGATGGAATTACCTTTCAGCGAGTTTGATCTCATTCTGGGCATGGATTGGTTGGTTAAGCATCGGGCGCATTTGGATTGTGCTGAAAAGTGAATGTCAATAAGAACTTCGGGTGATACGGAAGTAATAATGATAGGTGAACGAAGGAATTACTTGGCAAATGTGGTATCTGCGTTAAAGGCAGAAAAGTTGGTGCGAAAAGGGTATGGAGCATTCTTAGCTTTTATTTGTGCTTTGGATGCTAATGAGTTATCAGTGGATGATGTGAGAACGATGAAGGAATTTCCAGATGTATTTCTTGAGGAACTTCCGGTATACCTCGGATCGGAAAGTAGAATTTGGTATTGAGCTTTTGTTCAAACGACTCCAAAGGTCCATTACTCCTTATAGAATGGCAATCAAGGAGTTAAGCGAGCTTAAAGCTCAAATTCAAGAATTTTTGGATCGGGATTTATTCGACCGAGTGTGTCTTCGTGGGAGCACCAATTTTGTTCGTTAAGAAAAGGATGGGTCGATGTGTATGTGCATTGATTACGTGCAATTGAATAAATTGACGATCAAGAATAGGTATCCTTCTTGAGAATTGATGACTGTTTGATCAATTGAAAGGAGCTTCAGCTTTCTCAAAATTGATTTGAGATCGGGTATCGACAACTAAAGGTGAAAGAAGCGATATTTATAAGATGGCATTCAACTTGTTATGGACATTATGAATTTTTGGTAATGCCATTTGGGTTGACCAATGCACCAGCCGCATTTATGGACATGATGAACAGAGTCTTTCAACCATATTTAGACCGGTTTGTGGTAGTGTTCATAGATGACATTTTGGTATATTCAAGGAATGAAGAGGAGCATGATTCGCATTTGCGTATAATATTGCAATTACTTCGTGATAAGCAACTTTATGCCAAATTCAGTAAATGTGAATTCTGGCTAAAGGAAGTGACTTTCTTAGGTCATGTAGTATCAGCTGAAGGAATAAGGGTCAATCCTCGGAAGATTGAAACTGTACTGGATTGGAAACCACCAAAGTCGGTAGCTGAAATTTAGAGTTTCTTAGGTTTGGCTGGTTATTATAGACGCTTTGTTGAGGGGTTTTCGTTGATTACTGCACCCCTAACTAAATTGTTGCAGAAGGGAGTACCGTATATTTGGTGAAAAAACAAGAGAGTTTTGAGAAATTGAAGAAGATTCGACGGAAGCACCGGTTTGATTCACTGAGGTCGAAAAGAATTTATCATTTATTGTGATCGTCTCACATGGGTTTAGGTTGTGTCTTGATGCAAAATGGAAAGGTCATGGCTTATGCTTCTCGTCGATTGAGACCGCATCAAGTAAACTATCCTACTCATGATTTGGAGTTAGGCTGCAGAGTGTTTGCTTTAAAGATTTGGAGGCACTATCTCTACGGTGAGAAGTCTATCATCTATACGGATCACAAGAGTCTTAAGTATTTTCTTACTCAGAAGGAGTTAAATTTGAGACAAAGAAGATGGGTGAAACTATTAAAGGATTATGATTTCTCAATCGAGTATCATCCTAGAAAGGCTAATGTGGTAGCTAACGCGTTAAGTCATAAGGTGGTATCTGATTTGAGAGCAATGTTTTCTCATTTGAGTTTGCATAAGGATGGTAGTCATTAGCGTAACTTGGTGAAGCCTCGTGGTTAGAACAAATCCAGAAATGCAGATATCGATAAAAGTTGGGGCCCTTAATTGACAAGTTGGAAGGGTGAAATAGAAATTTTGGTATAAACACGAATGGAGTCTTGTGTTTTCGTGAAAGGGTTTGGATGCCTAAAGACTCGATTTGAGGCAAATGATTCTCAGGAGGCGATAGTAGCCCTTATGCTATGCACCGGAGGAAATAAGATGTATCGGGATCTCCGTGAACAGGTGGCGGGGTTGAAGCGTGAGATTTTGAGTTTGTAGGAAAATGTTTGACTTGTCAACAAGTGAAGGCGAGCATCAATTGTCGTCAGTTTATTACAACCAAGAAAGATTCCTATTTGGAAATGGGAGCGAATAACAATGGATTTTGTTAGTGGGTTACCTTTAACACCTACTAAGAAAAATTTCGTATGGGTAGTAGTTGATCGATTGATGAAGACTGTTCATTTTCTTCCAATTCGTAAGATTTACTCATTACAGAAATTGGCTAAGCTATATGTATCTGAAATCGTGAGGTTGCATGGAGTACCAGTGTCTATTATATCAGACAGGGATCTTAGATTTACATCACAATTTTGGAAAGCTCTGCATGAAGCTTTGGGAACGAAGTTAAACTTCAGTACGGCTTTTCATCCTCAGTCAGATGGTCAATCTGAAAAAGTAATTCAATTATTGGAAGACATGTTAAGGGGATGTGTGATTGACTTCAAAGATGGTTGGGAGGATTTTCTACCGCTGGTAGAATTTGTTATAACAATAGCTATCAGTCTAGCATTTAGATGGCACCCTACGAGGCATTGTATGGTCATAGGTGTCGTACTCCTACTTGTTGGACTGAATTGGGCGAACGGCAGATGTTGGGTACTGAGTTGATATCTGAAACAGAAGAAAAGGTAAAAGTTATTCGAGCACGGTTAAAGGAAGCTTTGGATAGACAGAAGTCGTATGAAGACCTGAAGCGTAAGGATATCGAGTTTGCTATGGGAGAGCAGGTCTTTCTGAAGGTCTCACCTTGGAAGAAAATTTTTAGATTTGGAAAGAAGGGCAAGTTGAGCCCTAGGCTTATTGGACCATATCGTGTGATGAGGCGTGTTGGCCCAGTGGCCTATCATATTGAATTACCTCTGGAGTTGAGTCAAATTCATAATGTTTTCCATGTTTCTATGCTGAGGCGCTATAGATCGGATCCATCTCACATAGTACCAGTTGAAGAAGTGGAATTGAAATCAGACTTGTCTTTTGAGGAAGAACCAGTGGAAATTTTAGACCGAGATGTTAAAGTGCTAAGAATGAAGACCGTGCCATTGGTCAAGGTTTTATGGCATAATCATGGAACGGAGGAAGCTACGTGGGAGCCTGAGGATGCAATTCGGCAACAATATCCTCACCTCTTTTAATCAGGTAAATTTTGAGGATGAAATTTTCTTTAAGGGGGTAAAATTGTAACATCCTAAAAATTTGAGTATCAAAATGTTGCATGGTGTTAGATCGGGTATGATTTTATTATGTGCTAAATATATTCTTGAGAAGGCTTACTTGGAATTAGAATAAATTTTAGTAAAGAGTACTTTAGTGTATAGAAATCAGGTAACCTTGAAGCTTAAGTAAATTTAAGTGTCTAAAGATGGCATAAGATGAGCAATTGGCAAAGTGGTGATGGCGCCATAAGTTGGACTTGAGGGAAGAGGTTCGAATCTCCTAGCATGTAATTTGGGAGCTTTTATTTTTGCTTTATCCTAGCATGTGTCGGTCATGGATAAGGATTAGGATGAGTTGGATTAAATTTTTTGGTAATAAGACTTAAGGTTATGATAAGCATGAGTTAAGGGATGGAATTACTTAACTTTGGGGATAATGTTTCTCAAACTTAAGGAAAATGGAGATGGTAAGGCTTGAGACTAAGTTGATGTTTTGGAAACTCTTTCATGGCCATTTTGACCATGAATGGGGACGATTTTGTGGACTAAAGGGGGGAGCCGAATTTGGGTAGTGAATTTTGGTGATAGGCTAGTTTGGTTGGTAGCTTTTGGGGGTATTACCTTTTGATCATTTTTGCTTTTGCAAGACACATTTTTCTCTCCATCCATTTTCTCCCTAGCCGAATGTGCCAACAACTTTGAGTAAACAAATATTTCTTTTGTCATTTCTTTTGATCATTTCGAATTAGTTGCTCTCTCTCTCCAAACCTTTTTCTTCTCCTTGTGACCGAAATCACATAGCTAACAAGGATCTTTTCTTTTCTTTTTTTTCTTTTTCCTCTGTTTCCTCCCCAATGCTGAATGCACATTGCTCCTAAACTCAATTCTTTTCTTTCTCTTTTCTCTCTTGAATGCCGAATCATCATCATCTCCTTCTTTCATCCTTTTATTTCTTCTCAACTAAATTTTCTTCATTATTTTTCTCTCATGGCCGAATGCTAGATTGCTCCATTGTCAAACCATTTTCCTTTTATTTGTTTATTCATAGCGAATCTTTCATTATACATAAGTATTCTTCTCAATCATTTCTTTTTCAACCGTGGACAATAGTGTGATTTTGGAGGGCAAAAACTCAAGAGTTCGTGAGTATCATGAATCGTTGGAATCGATCTTAAGAGTTAAGGTAAGGAGTTTATTCAAGGATTCTCATATTACTCGTCATATTGGTATAGATGGTTTATTAATCGATTTCGTTTTAGGGGACGTTATCGCTCGATTGTCATCTTGTGGAACGAGGATTATTGTGGTAAGCCAATCTCATTTTTGAAATCATTAGTCATAATTTCGATAATTAATTAGTCGGACTAATGATCTTATGTTAATAGAGACAATCAAGATAGGGAAGAAAAGGGCGGTAAATTATATTCGAAAGTGTAACACCCCAAACCCGGCCCATTTGCTATGACCGAATTTGAAATGCCATTGCGAAAAAACGTTTGAAAAACTATTGACTTAGAGTTAAAAACATAAAAATTTGTTGTCTTTACTAAAACATTGTGTAATTAAAGTTCCAAATAAAATTAAGTTATTTAAAAAAATAAAACATTTTCTAATAATAATATAATCGACAATCCAGCTTAAAACATAATAAAAATCCTTAAATACTTAAAGTGGCCCTTATTACAATAAATAACCTTTCATAAATAAAATGTGTAAAACAAAACAAAATAAAATATCTTCTACATGGGCCACCTCGTATCCACTCCAACCCGGTCTGAGCATCACCTGTAAGGTTTGAGAAAAAAACTGGGTGAGTCACACAGACTCCGTATGCAATTAATCCACTGAATTCCACCCACATGTTAACCACATATTAACCCATATATCAGATAACAAGATATCATATTCACTTAATAACACATTCTAGGCTTGGCCCATATTCATATCACTTATCAGGTAACAGGGTAATTAACCGCATAAATCCACATAAAGGCCTTAACCCATTTCCACACTAATCCACATTCATATACTGGGCTTGGCCCATTTCTAATTAATCTACATATCCATTAAAATTATGCAAAATGCACCCAACCCAACCTAGGGTTCATCCTCTACACACCCCCGTATCCATCCACCACACACCAGGGGATTATCAAATCACCCTCTCCTTTTTACTCCAAAAGGCAATCAATGCCGTCCACATGCAATTAAGCACAATAATCCACAACGCGACCTCAGTCAGCGCCAATCCACGATGTAGCCGTAGCTAACACCAAAACCATGATGGGACACATAGTCACTCATCAACCATGATATGGCACATAGCCGATATCAACCATGATGAGGCACATAGCCACTCATCAATCCACGCGAACTAAATCGCAATTAATCCACAACGTGACCTTAGTCAACGTCAATCCACGATGTAGCTCAAGTTAACATCAAACCACGCACTCAAGTACACCCGCACCTTCTTTCATATCATATCCCAACCCATGCACATGCAACATTCCATAATGACATAATATAATGATGCTTGAGCATGTTCATCAACATATTATCACAAATTCATATTAGAAATCACTTTTATCGATATGGTACTTACGGATTATCGACATACCCTTGAGGGTATCCACATCACAATTTCCATTGCACTAGTTAGCACATATTTAACACATATAGATATAACACAAATACCCAAAAAATGGTAGGCTAACTACACACCTGCCTATTAGTGAAATCCTAAACTACTCGAATCTAACACGATCTCGAAACGTGGTTCTTCCTTCTCCCTTAAAGCCAATTTGGTCTCCTACCAAATCCCGAATCACACTCTGAGCCCTTCCTTTAGCTATACACAAAAGAACACCTTTTTATGGCACTATGAACATTCGGCCATGCCTAAAACCAAGACTTAATCCATTGATTTTGGCACACCCTTGAAGAAATAATAAAACCGACTACTAAGGAAGAATATACTTACTACCACACATTGTTCACCACTCCTAAAGCACCCTCAAAGAATCGGCTCCAAGACCCCAAAGAGAAAAGAGAGATCACGCCAAAATGGAGGGAGTTGAATGCTTAGAGAATTCGGCTATGGTGTGGAAAGAGGAAGAAAAAGAAAAGTAAAATGGAAGAGAGAAATTTGGCAGAGAAAAATGAAGAGAATTTCGGCTCTAGAGTTTGAAAGAAGAAAAGAAAGAGATGAAAGAGAGGAGATAGATACTTTCGGCTTTGAGCAAAGAAATGGCAAAGAAAAAAAAAGATATGGGAGAGTATGGTTTTAGTTTCCAAGAAGAAAAAGAGAAAAGAAACAATTGCAATTTGGCTTAAAGACCAAATGAGTAAATCATCAATTCTACTTGGGTTATCGGGTTTGCTTCAACCAAAAGCATTAGGAAGAAATTGACAAAGCAAAGGGAGATTTCGGCTTGACACAAAAACAAAGAATAACACTTACAAAACTAGCCGAAAATGTCACCTAACTACAAAGAAGTTTTGGCACCCTATTTCCCCTTACACAAAACAAAATTCGGCAACCATCCTTTTGCCAACAATTCAAAGAAATTTTGAATTAAACACACTCCTAATTTTCTCCCTATTTCCTCCTATTCACTCACAAAACTTAAGCCAACCCCCTTGGTCCATGAAACCGTCCACATTCATGGACTTCAAGGTCAAACCTATCCACCCAAAACTTACCATAACAACACACCTTACATCAAGCCTTATGTTCTCACATTATCCTTAATCAACATGATTCTTTCCCAAACATCAAGCTTACCTAAATTATTATTCAACTTGCCATAAAAATTGAAAGTCCAACCTATCATAATTAGAGCTTGACCGTCCATTAATGCTAGGATACATAAAAAATAAAGTCTTCAAAATGCTAATCATGCTACTCAAACCACTTCCCTCAAACAACTCTTCATACATCATAACCACCTTGCCACTAACTCCTCATCTGCTAGAATTTAACACTTAAATTAACTTAAGTGTCAAGTTCACCTAATCCACTTCACTAATTTCTTCAACTTAAAAATTATTCTAACTTCGTAACTAAATCCAAACCTTCACAAAACTATACTAAGCCTACAATAAAAATTATACCCGAGCTAACACAAGTAACAAAATGATATTCAAAAAATTTTCCTAAAGCCCAAGGCCCAATCCTACTAGGCCCAATTTTGGGATATTACAGTTCTACCCTCCTTAAAATTAATTTCGTCCTCAAAATTACTTACTAACTAGCAGTCGTACATCCTATCTCATCATACTACGCTCTTGCTGTGCACTCTGATCTTAATAAAACTATCTTATCTTCTAGGCACAGTTCCTAAGTTCACATCCAAGGTTTCAAGCGCTTCACTAGCAACACAAGAATGAGCTATCTCTAAAGCAAAAAAAAGAACTTACCCGCTATCACATCCTTGGTTGGCCCACATCCAACCTTCAAAGACTGTTGTCGGGTGTTCCACGACCTCGGCCGAACCATTTCCTCCATGGTTTGAACCACGAACCTTCGTTGTCTGAGAACAATTCTTAACCAAATGAGCCTTAGATCCACACCGAAACATTCCTTACTATTACCCCAACACTCTCCGTGTGAGTTCTCCCACACTGAGGACATAAACGATTCCGATTCTCAAAGAATCGGTATAGGTGCGTATAGAATTCTCGACCCTCGGTCTTTTCTGAAAGTCTTCCGATGATTTTGCTGGTCCAAAACTCTTCTTGTTCCAATTCCTATCCTTTTCTTGGTTCTCCCTTACAGTCTTCTTAACTTCTTCAGCGATCCGAGCTTTCTCCACTAGAATAGTAAAGTCCCTTTCTCGCTGCGGAGCAATCAACATTTGCAACTCATCTCACAACCCATCTTCGAACCGACCACACCTTTCATAATCAGTGGTCACGATCCCTTTGGCGTACTGACTTAATCGCACAAATTTCGCTTCGTACTCTGCTATTGGCTTACTTCCTTGCACCAAGTTGAGAAACGCCTTTCTTTGGAGTCCAAGTAACTGGCTCCAATGTACTTTCCTTCAAATTTAACCTTAAAATAATCCCAAACCAATCGATCTATTGGGACACCTTGTCTGACAGTGAGCCACCATCAATAAGCTTCATCCGGCAACAGCGAAATAACACCTTTCACTTTTCCTCATCGATCATATCCAAATCATCCATTATTCTTTCGATTGCTTCTAACCAATACTCCACCACATTCGGAGCTACTCCAGATATTCCTCTAAAAACTTTAGCCCCGTTCAACCTGAGTTGTTCTGACACTGACTTTCGAGCTCCTCTTCCTACACTAGCTCCTGCCACTCGCTCGAGCACTCACAACATGGCCCACGATACTGCGTCATCGCCTCCTGTCTGATCTTGATCCTCAGCACCCACTGCTGGCGGTGGAACTTCATTTTCTGACCCATGGCTAGACCCTACCGGTTTCGATACTACCATTCTACCTCTACTGCGTCCACGACTACTACGTCCCCTAGAACTCATTTCTAACGTCACGTTTTAATCTGATTAAGAAGTCTTATGCTTTAGAATTTTGTTTCACTTATTAACCGTAAATAATTTTTATGAAATAAAGTATTTAGAAGTAGTTCTTTCGATCACACAAAGGTTCAGTTCAAGTTCACTACTCTAATTTAGAGAGTCACATTCACATTTATAAGCAGAGACACATTCATTCACTACACCTCTATGGTCATTTCAGTCCTTCCCAACCCAGGGGTAATTTCGTCATTCGTCCTATAAGGGTATTTTGGTAATAATTCAGGGTCAATTCCAAAAATTTAATAAATCAAAGCACTTTGAAATTTTCCAAAACTCGAGGGTATTTCGAAAATTTTCCCAAATTAGAACCATGATAGAAATTTTAAAAATCAGGGTTATTTTGGTAATTTTGTCAATCAGGGGTAATTTCATGAATTTTCCAAATCAAGGCATCTTGATATTTTGCAAAATAAGGTTTTTGAATACTTTTTCAAAGTAAGAAAATTTTATTAAAATCAAGGGTAGTATTGAAACTTTTAGAAACCAAGGGTATTTTAATAATTTTACAACCAAGGGTATTTTCGTAATTTTTTTAAATCAAAATTATTTTGAGAAATGTCTTCAAAATAGTTTGTACAGATCAAAAGGGTAGTTTAGTGATTTAAAAACTAGAGTTTTTATAAAACCGCTTGGCTAGTCCCTTTCGGTTTTAGTGATTGGTTTAGCCTGTGAATAAGTCCTCTTGGTTAGGGTGAACGGTTAATACGCACCTGGTAGAATTCGAGTAAAGAGGAGGTGAGTCACTAGGACTACTTAAATACCAAACTCTTACCGAATCCACTCCTAGACATGCGCACAACTGTTACCACACCCTAGCTTGGTGACTTAGTTACAAGTTTGTTTGATAGTCCTTAAGTCTTATGCTCTTGTGTTTGAGTAGACTAGTCCTAGGGTTCAATAGCCCTAATCTACTAATCTACGTTCCCATAAAAGCCCATCAAATTCACATATTCAATTCACTTGAAGAGTCGAGGTACTTACGGTGGACTCGGCCTGAGATACTGGTGCCATGCCAGAATAACCTAAAAAATTTCATAAAAATCCATATTTTTGAAAAGCCCATCTTTGAAAATGCTTTTGGGCCCAAAACCCTCAAAGCCGAGTTTTGAATCGGGCTCTGATACCAAATTGTAACACCGCAAACGGCCCATTTGCTATGACCAAATTTGAAATGCCATCATGGAAAACGTTTGAAAATTATTGACTTAGAGTTAAAAACATAAAATTTTGTTGTCTTTACTAAAACATTGTGTAATTAAAGTTCCAAATAAAATTAAGTTGTTTAAAAAAATAAAACATTTTCTAAAATAATAAAAACGCAATGGTTTTAAAATCTTACCATCGGGTAATATAAATAGTTTGATAGTAAAATATAGATCAAGTGTTTTCTAAAATTTTAATGATTTCCAAATATTAAGTTTCTACATCCAAAATGCAAATGGTTTTCAAAGTATTAATTGAGTTTTCTTAAAATGAAACAAATGTTTTCTAACCTATGATTTATCCACTTAGTAAGAAAAAGCTTTATTATGGAATTTCAAAGTAAATTTTAATTTTAACTTATTAAACATCCGATTTCTACAAATATAGAATTTCAAAGAGTTTTTCACAAAGATTTAATTGTTATTCGATTCTTTTTCAAAATATTTTCTTCAAGACATACCGTTCGATTAGTGGCGGATTGATCGAGTTTGGGGTGTTACAGGAAGAGGGGTGGTTCCGCTATTCCCCCTAAGTATAAACAAAGGGCTGTTTCAGGAATATGAGATTTTCCACCGAGTTGCGGACCCTCATCCGAGGAGAACCAGTTGTTTGAAGTCATTCGTACTCCCAAACCTTTGTTTGTTCGTGGATTCTCATCGGGTAACGAACCAACAATCGGGGAGAAACCACAAATAAAAGTGGTTCAAAATTCTGAGGGTAAAGATTTAGATCGTTTATCAATAGTATAGTTTTATAAATAATAGTGTTCTAATTTTTTGTATTGCGTTTAGGTATTGATGAACGGGAAAGTCTAGTTCTCACAGTAATCAGGTGTGTAACTTCACACTTATCTCGGGTTAGATGCTATACCGTAAGTATTGGGAAAAATCGTAAAGTTGATAGAATTGGAAAATGCGTAATAATTAGTATTTTTGTGTAAATACATGAAAACTGTTAAAGTTGCGAAAAAAATTACGAAAACACCCTCAATGAGTTAATTGGTAAATGGTAAACTTTATGCCTCATGTGTAATTGGGCCAAAAACCTGCTAGATCGTTAAATGGGCCGAAAAATCTGCTAGATCGTTAAATGGGCCAAAAATCTACTAGATTGATATATGGGCCAAAGTTGCTAGATTGCTAATGGGCTAAATATTATTTTGTATTATGGGCCATAATAAAAACTTGAAATATAGACTCACATGTATTTTGGCTTTTTGCTAAATTATCATATGGATATAGACTGTTATGCATACATGTTTGCATGGGTTGGGAAAAATGATGAAGAGAAGAAAGGCCTGTTGCCAAAATCTAGTTCTATGGCTCTGCCACAAATATTTCAATGGCTTAATGCCTCTAGTTCGGTGACTTTGTCACAATCTAGTTCGGTGGTGCACCACAACATTATTGAAAATGGCTTAATGCCTATGATTGGTGTGTTGGCGGGGTGGGTTGACTTGATCCCCACAGGTGATGGTTGGTATGGGTGGTGTGTAGCGGATGGAAATTAGGTTGGTTGGGAAATTTCATTTTGCATGCATTTCATTTATTATATTGCTAAATATGTTGATGGGCTCAAGCCCAGAAATAATGACTTGATGTTCTGGCCCAGTGGATATAGTAAGTGAGTTATACACTGAGTTCTGAATAACTCACTCCCTTAAATTTTCCATCTAAGGTAATGGCAATTGACGGAGGCTCGAGCCGAGGATAACTTTGTGGAGGCCATACTATGAATATGGGTTTTATAAACTATGAACTTATATTAAGTGCTTTCTTTAACTTACTATTTTGGATGTGATGTAATAAGGCCTTTATTAATATTTTATGGATTTTTATATGTGGATGGATTTAAATTTTATTTTAGATATTTAATATGGGCTTATGTTAATCCTATAATATTTCTTTAAAATACTTTGTTTTTTTTAAACATATGAGATTCTATAATTATTCTTATTTTCAAATTCTTTTGAACTCTTTAAAAACCATTTTAAGGTTTTGACAGTTGAATACTAATGATAAAATTTCAACAAATGTTTCTTAAATTCATCGATTTCAAATCATTTTCTTGGTTTTTACTAAAGTTCTTCTTCAAGAGGTTTTGGAGAACTATTTTACTTAAATCATTAGAGAATAAAAAGGATGTTCGATCTGCGTGACAAATCAAATCTTGTCTTAACGCATAGACATGGTTTGGGGTGTTACATAGAGGCTTTGTTGAGGGGTTTTTGTTGATTCCTGCACCCCTAACTAAACTGTTACGGAAGGGAGTACCATATATTTGGACTAAAAAACAGCAAGAGAGTTTCAAGAAATTGAAGAAGATTCTAACGGAAGCACCAGTTTTGATTCAGCCTGAGGCTGGAAAAGAATTTATCGTTTATTGTGATGTGTCTCACACGGGTTTGGGTTGTGTACTAATGCAAAATGGAAAGGTGGTGGCTTATGCTTCTCGTCAGTTGAGACCACACGAAGTAAACTACCCTACACATGATTTGGAGTTAGCTGCGGTAGTGTTTGCTTTAAAGATTTAGAGGCACTATCTCTACGGTGAGAAGTCTATCATCTATACGGATCACAAGAGTCTTAAGTATCTTCTTACTCAGAAGGAGTTAAATTTGAGACAAAGAAGATGGGTGGAACTATTAAAGGATTATGATTTCTCAATCGAGTAACATCCTAGAAAGGCTAATGTGGTAGCTGACGCGTTAAGTCGTAAGGTGGTATCTAATTTGAGAGCAATGTTTGCTCATTTGAGTTTGCATGAGGATGGTAGTCTGTTAGCAGAATTTCAGGTGAAGCCTCTGTGGTTAGAACAAATCCAGGAAAAGAAGATATTAGATAAAAAGTTGGGACTCTTAATTCAATAAGTTGGAAGGGGTGAAATGGAGGATTTTGGTATAAACACGAATGGAGTGCTGTGTTTTCGTGGAAGAGTTTGTACGCCTAAAGACTCAGATTTGAGGCAAATGATTCTGCGGGAGGCTCATAGTAGCCCTTGCTATACACCCCGAAGGAAATAAGATGTATCGGGATCTCCGTGAACAATATTGGTGGCCAGGGTTGAAGCGTGAGATTTCTGAGTTTGTAGGAAAATGTTTGACTTGTCAACAAGTGAAAGTGGAGCATCAACTGCCGTCAAGTTTATTACAACCAGTAAAGATTCCTCTTTGGAAATGGGAGTGGATAATAATGGATTTTGTTATTGGGTTACCTTTAACACCTACTAAGAAAAATTTCGTATGGGTAGTAGTTGATCGATTGACGAAGACTGCTCATTTTCTTTCAGTCTGTACGGATTACTCATTATAAAAATTAGATAAGCTGTATG
This sequence comes from Gossypium rotundifolium, assembly GCA_025506655.1. Taxonomy (NCBI): domain Eukaryota; kingdom Viridiplantae; phylum Streptophyta; class Magnoliopsida; order Malvales; family Malvaceae; genus Gossypium; species Gossypium rotundifolium. The sequence continues at coordinate 25,876,228 of CP106728.1, forward strand.
TATCTAAAATCGTGAGGTTGCATGGGGTACTAGTGTCTATTATATCAGACAGGGATCCTAGATTTACATCACGATTTTGGAAAGCTCTGCATGAAGCTTTGGGAACAAAGTTAAACTTCATTACGGCTTTTCATCCTCGAATGATGGTCGATCGGAAAGAGTAATTCAGTTATTGGAAGACATGTTAAGGGGATGTGTGATTGACTTCAGAGGTAGTTGGGAGGATTTTCTACCATTTGGCGTAATTTATGATAACAATAGCTATCAGTCTAGCATTTAGATGGCACCCTATGACACATTGTATGGTCATAGGTGTCGTACTCCTACTTGTTGGATTAAATTGGGCGAACGACAGATGTTGGGTCCTGAGTTGATATCTGAGACAGAAGAAAAGGTAAAAGTTATTCGAGCACGGTTAAAAGAAGCTTCGGATAGATAGAAGTCATATGCAGACCTGAAGCGTAAGGATATCGAGTTTGCTGTGGGAGAGGAGGTCTTTCTGAAGGTCTCACCTTGGAAGAAAATTTTCAGATTTGGAAAGAAGGGCAAGTTGAGCCCTAGGTTCATTGGACCATATCGTGTGATGAGGCATGTTGGTCTAGTGGCCTATCAGATTGAATTACCTCCGGAGTTGAGTCAAATTCATAATGATTTCCATGTTTCCATGCTGAGGCACTATAGATCGGATCCGTCTCACATAGTACTGGTAGAAGAAGTGGAATTGAGATCATATTTGTCTTTTGAGGAGGAACCAGTGGAAATTTTAGACCGAGATGTTAAAGTGCTAAGAATGAAGACCGTGCCATTGGTCAAGGTTTTATGGCGTAATCACGGAGCGGAGGAAGCTACGTGGGAGCCCGAGGATGCAATTCGGCAATAATATCCTCACCTCTTTTAATCAGGTAAATTTCGAGGATGAAATTTTCTTTGAGGAGGGTAGAGTTGTAACACCCTAAAAATCTGAGTATCGATATATTGTATGTTTTGGTGTTTAGCTTATGAATGAAAATTTTCTTTTCTTCTTTTTCGTGTTTATTATAACTTTGAAAAGGGCATAGAATTATTCGAGTATTGAATAACTTTTAGTAATGAGAATTTATTGAAGTGGATCAAGTGACCCTAATACTTAAGTTATTAAGTGTCTAAAATTAGCATAAGATGAGTAATTGGCAAGGTGGTGTTGGCGCATGAGTAATTGCATGAGGGGAGATGTTTGAATCCCTTAGATAGCAATTAGATGATTTTTATTTTTTGCATTTGTATGGCAAGTGTCGGTCAAGCAATACTTATGGTAAGGATGGACGTTTTCATTTATGGAAAGTAGACTAAGGGAATAAGGTAAGTACTAACTTAAGGTATGGAATCAAGAAAATTTGGTATGATAAGGGACATAAGGCTTGGATTAGGGAAGATGTTTTGAAACTTTTAATGGCCTATTGACCATGTATGTGGACTGCATAGGGGGCTAGGGGATGGCCGATTTTTTTGTTGGCTTGGTAGGTTTGGGTGTTGGATGAGCATTTTTCTTTTTGGTCAATTGGTGTTTTCTTATCAAACTTTCTTTCAAAATTTGCTCTATTCCTAGCCGAATATACCTTAAGCCTTGAGGAAACAATTGCATCTTTTTACCATTTCTCCCTTTTTGACCATTTTGGTCTTAGTTTGATTATTATCATCAAGTCTTTTCTCTCTTCTTTATGTCAGAAACCATATAGCCATTTTAGACCATTTCTTTTCTTCTCTTTTTCCTCATCATTGCCGATTACACTTTTGATCTCAAAGTTCTTTTGTTTCATCTTTATTTATTTTCTCTCCTCCCTATTCTCTTTTCCTTCATGGCCGAATATTGGTAACCATTCACAAAGCCGAAGTTTATTTTTTCTATTATACCATAGCCAATCTCCTATTCTTCTTTAATCTTGATTTCAATCTTTTTTTTCCATTAAACTTTGGTTAATCGTATGATAGAGAAGGGTCGAACTATCATCTTTTCGAGTCATCTTGATAGTTAATCAAGTTGGGATCATTTTAGCAAGGTAAGAATGAAACTCTTCAAGGATTATTGATCACTTTCGTTTTTTTTTTATCATGGACTATCACTGGGATTTGTTATAATCGAAAGTTTTATGTATAGGAATACTTTGGAAATCACTTGGGATATTAAGGAGGCGAGCAAGATAGGGAAGAAAAGAGTTGTTAATAGTGTTCAGAAGAGGGGCGGTTCTGTTAATCCCCCTAAATTCAAGAGAAGGGCTATTTCGGGAATTCGAGATTTTCCACCGGGTTGTAGACCCACATCCGAAGAGAATCAATTATTTGAAGTCGTTCGTACTCCCGAACCATTGTTTGTTCATGGTTTTTCATCGAATTTTGAACCATCAAACGGGAGAACCGACATATAGTTATCAATCGAGATTAGGGGTAAATATTTAGATCGTTTATCAATAGTGTAGTTTTTATTAAATATTAGTGTACTAATCAAGCATGATAAATGTTTAGGTATCGCCGAGCGGGAAAGTCTAGTTCTCACAGTAATCAGGTGTGTAACTTCACACTTAGATACTAAACCGCAAATATTGGGATAAAATTATAAAGAGGACAAAAATTAGAAAAATACGTAATAATTAACACTTTTGTGTAAATGCATGAAAACGGTTAAAATCGTTAAATGGGCTGAAAAATTGCTATATCGTTAAATGGGCCGGAAAACTGCTAGATCGTTAAATGGACCAAAAAACTGCTAGATATTTAAATTGGGCTGGAAAACTGCTAGATTGTTAAATAGGCCGAAAAATTGCTAGATCGTTAAATTGGGCCAAAAACTACTAGATCGTTAAATTGGGCTGAAAAACTGCTAGATCATTCAATGGGTCGAAAAACTGCTATATCGTTAAATTGGGCCAAAAAATTGCTAGATCGTTAAATTGGGCTGAAAAGCTGCTAGATCATTAAATTGGGCCGAAAAACTGCTAGATCATTAAATGGGCCAAAAAACTGCTATATCGTTAAGTTGGCCCGAAAATTACTAGATCATTAAATGGAATGGGCTAAATGCTATTTTGTCTTATAGGCCAAAATAAAAACTTGAAATATAGACTTACATGTATTATGGGCTTTCTGTTAAATTATCATATGGATATATATATATATATATATATATATTGTTATGCATTCATATTAGCATGGGTTGGGATATTTGATGAAGAGAAGAAAGGCCTATTGCCAAAAATCTAGTTCGGTTGCTCTGCCACAAATTTTTAATGGCTTAATGCCTCTAGTTCGGTGACTTTGTCACAATCTAGTTCGGTGGTGCACCACAATATTATTTAAATGGCTTTATGCCTACGATTGGTGTGTTGGCGGGGTGGGTTGACTTGATCCCCACAGGTGTGTTGGTTGGTACGGGGATGTGTAGCGGATGGAAATTAGGTTTTGTTGGGAAATTTCATTTTACATGTATTTCATTTATTATATTGCTAAATCCATAAATGGGCTCAAGCCCAAAATAATGTCTTGATGATCTGGCCCAATAAATACGGTAAGTGAGTTACACACTGAGTTCTGAGTAACTCACTCTGTTTAATTATCCATCTCAGGTAATGGTAATTGACGGAGGCTTGGGCCGAGGATGACTTCGTGGAGGCCATACTATGAATATGGGTTTTATAAACGATGAACTCTTAATTAAGTGAATGCTTTTAATTACTATTTTGGGTATGATGTAATAAGGCCTTTATTAATATTTTATGGATTTTTATGTGTGGATGGATTTAAATTTTGTTTTAGATATTTAATATGGGCTTATGTTAATCCTATAATGTTTCCTTAAAATTCTTTGGTTTTAAAACATATGAGATTCTTTAACTATTCTTATTTTCAAATTCTTTTGAACTGGTTTAAAAACTACTTTAAGGTTTTGACAATTAAATACTAAAGGATAAGATTTCAACTATGTGTCTTAAATTCATCGATTTTAAATAAATTTTTATTTTCAAGAGGTTTTGTAGTACGGTTTCACCTAAATCATTAGAAAGTTTAAAAGGATGTTCGATCTGTGTGATAAACCAAATCTCGCCTTAACGCATAGACTTGGTTTGGGGTGTTACATTTACTTTCTCACCCTCATCACTTGATGTCATGGCCAAGTCAAGAGCTTGTAAACTGATCAATTTGCCACCTACATGAAGTATGAGCTCTCCTATACTAACATCAATTTTTGTTTTAGCGTTTGCTAAAAAGGGTCTTCCTAAAATTAAGGGAATCGAAATATCCTTATCCATGTCTAAGACAACGAATTCTACTGGGAAAACAAATTTATCAACTTTTACAAGAACATCTTCAATAATACCCCTAGGAACTCTAATAGTTTTATCAACTAATTGAATACTCATCCTAGTTTGTTTGGGTTTCCCTAGACCTAGCTGTTTAAACATTTTATAAGTCATGACATTTATACTTGCCCTAAATTAGCTAAAGCATTATTAACAGTTAAACTACCAATCAGACATGGAATTGTAAAAGTCCCTTGATCTTTTAGCTTTCACGGCAGTCTATTCTATAACATTACTGAGCATACTGCGTTTAATTGCACATGTGGCTCATCGTCTAACTTACGCTTGTTCGTCAAGAGTTTTTTTAAAAATTTTCTCTCATCTGGCATCTGTGAAAGAGCTTTGAGAAGAGGTAAGTTAATATGTAATTTCTTTAAACGTTTAAGAAACTTACCGAACTATACCTCTGTATCGTCTCTCTTCATTGCTTCAGGATAAGGTGTGCGGGGTTGGTACTCTTTGATTACCGATTTTGGCTTTTCTTGTGTTACCTCAACTTTACCTTTTTCTACGTCATTTTCTTGTATTGAATTGGTTTCATCTAACCCTACTTTCTCCTAAGCTGTTATGGCTTGGATTTGCTCCTTTGGGTTAATCTTAATGTTGCTTGGTAGACGCCCTTGCGGTCGTTCGAAAATTAACTTTGCAAGTTGTCCAATTGACACTAACTTCGTAAGTTCCCCAACTTGGTTTTTGATCCCTTCAATCGATGTTTATTGGTTTTCAGGTGTTGTCTCAGTGTCTTGGAAATGATTTTTTGTGTCTATTATGAATTTTTTCAGCATCTCTTCGAGGTTTGGTTTCTTTTCCTATGGATAGGGCTGATTTGGAAAATTTTAGGGGAGTTGTTGTCTTTGATTTCCTTGACCTCCCCATGAAAAATTTGGGTGGTTCCTCTAGCTTGGATTATAATTATTACTATAAGGGTTATTATTAGATCTAAAATTATTACCTATATAGTTCATCTGTCCACTTTCTGTGCCCGATTGATAGGGTGGGTACTCAAGATTCTCCACAGTTCCACTTGCATCGCACTGCATTACTGGATGTACCTGCGAAGAACACAAACTATCAAGCTTTTTATTCATCATCTCTACCTGCGTTGATAGCATGGTCACTGCGTTGAGGTTGAAAACTCCTACTGATTTTGTTGGTTTTGTCCTTGTAACCTGCCACTGATAGTTATTCAGTGACATCTCTTCAATAAACTCGTAGGCTGCTTTAAGAGTTCTGTTGTTCAGGGTTCCACCGACGGCTGGAATTGATTAGTTTCCTCGTTGAGGGGTTTACACCGTTATAGAAAGTTTAGACTTGGAGCCACAAGGGTAAACCATGGTGCGGACACCTTCTCAAGAGATCCTTGTATCTCTCCCATGCATCATATAATGTCTCTAAATCCATCTGCACAAAAGAAGAGATATTGATCGTAAGTCTATCAAGTTAAAAATTTATAAAGAGAATGATCGAACCTGGAAACTAACTCTGACAATGATTAAAGGCAGGCGTACCTATCGAATAGTAGTATAGCTTAGGCAAGACCGGATTGTCAAACCCAAAGGAACTAAAAGTACTAATACTAACTTTCTTTTTATTATTTAGCCTAAAATAAGTGAAGTTGCTTTAATCTAATCTAAATTAACATTACTAAGCTAAAGATGCAAAGATAAAAATAATGAATTGGGAAATAGCTTGAAGAGAAACTCAGTTGATCACGACGATACCCTCAGGAAGAATCCACCTAGACTTCACTTGTTATTTAACACTGAACCAGATGATTTATTCACTTAGTTTGATCTGTAAGACTCCTTAACATATATTAAACCCTCTCTCGAGGCGAATAACGTCTAACCCTAGGTTAATTAACAAAAATCTCTTTCTCGAATAATAACCCCCAAGAATAGCAGTAAATCGATCTATGGACTCCCTTATTAGGTTTCACCCTAATCTAACAAAATCTCATCACCCTATCTCTAGGTTTGCGATTAACTCCGCTTAATTATGCCAGATGTACTCTTAAGTAGTGTCTATTCCTCCTCCACCTAAGCACATCAAATTTGGATTAAGCACGCATAATTAAGAACAAACTAAGTATTTATCATATAATTCAGAAGACAATAACAAGATTCATCTAGGTTTCATTCCCTTCAGGTATCTGAAGGTTTTAGTTCATAATGAATAAATGAAACATCTCAAGAGAAAAGATAAAACAAAACATAAGAAATCCCTAAAACCCCCTGAAGGAATTGAAGGAGAAATCCGTCATTTTGAGTAGAATTTCGGCTCCTTGAGATGGATCAATTGGCTATCTTCGAGTAATTCCCACAAATCTGATCTTCCGGCTCGGCTCCTTGGCCTAGCTAACTGCCCCCTTTTCAGGATATACTTAGGGTGTTTATATAGACATTTGGAACACTTTACTTGGCCCCTAAGTGTCCTAATTCCAGAATACTTCCTACTCGGTGTTTGAATAAGCTTTGGTAAGTGTTTCTTTGCCTCAAAGTATCCAAATTCGAGTGAAATTTATCTTTTCCATGACAGGGGCATGACCATGGCACACGCCCGTGTAAATTGACTTTAGGCCGTGTCTTGATTCTGTTGATTAAGGCACGGCCATGTGAATCGTGGTTGAGGCCGGAATAAATTGACGAGGCACGGCCGTATGGCTTGAAGTCCAGGCCGTGTCGATTTCCTCTTTGGCCCAAATTGTCCCGTATTAAGCCCGTTTCTTGTTCTTTTCATCCTCGGGTGCTTTCCTGGGTATAAACATGAAAAGAAAGGATTAAAAGAACCTTTTTACATAAATCAAGGGCTAAATCATCCAAAAGCATGCTAAATGTGGGATTAAAATATGTTACTTTTACGGTTTATCAAATACCCCCACACTTAAGCTTTTGCTTCTCCTCAAGCAAAATTCTCAACTTACAATTAAAACAAACTTTCCATAATTCATAATTCTTATCAACAATGCCTCATCATAATTCATAGATAATTCATACATGGATAATTTAACTCAAAGACTCATAAAGATTCAAACAATCTTAAGTCATATATTTGTAGCATGAAAACATAGGTGTCTCCCCTCTTATAAGTAATTACCTTTGATTCAAAACCAACAAGGATTGACATCCTCACTAAAGATTCACTCAAATCACTTAAAGGTGTTTAAAGTTCACAATTAAGCACTCAACAGTCGAACCTGAAAAGTTAATCCCATAGGCTTGCCTAAAATTGAATCTCCACCACTATAATACGAGATGATACACAAATCAAAAGGTCTTTAATCAGGGTTGTAACGGGGCTTGGGTTAAAGGTGTGGATAAAGGCTGAATTAGAAGGTTAAGAATTGAGATTGATTTGAAAAATCACCTAACTAAAAACAATGAACTAGAAAATAAATGATTACATCAATTGAAACATTGAAACTAATAATACGAGCTTTTTCTTTGATAATTAAAATTTAAATGCACAAGCTCATTTTATATACTACTAATACTGAATATACTTCGAATTTTGATTTTTTTTTTTTTAGAACAAACTAAGTAAATACATAATAAAGAAAGAACTTTATCAACTGAAATAACTAATTAGGCAACTAATCAAATCAATTCTCGATAGAAGGGTAGTCAAAAGAATGATAAGAAATTCAAAGGGTTTTTGGGTTAATATTAGCGGGCAAACCAATAAAAAAGGGTTGTTAGGATTAAAAAGGGTTTACTAAAGGTTAATTATGTGGGTAGGCTTTTTAGTGGTGTGAATAGGTTAAAACCTAGGTGCCTTTATCATCTCAGTATATCAAATCATAGATGTTGTCTTAACATGTATAATCGAGGCAAGTTCTAAAATAACAGTTCAAAGTTGACACACTCATAATCAATAAAGTGAGCATGAAAAAGAATATATGCTCTATAAGGCTCAAAATCTCACAAAAATTATGGGTATTTGACATCAATCCTGTAAATTTCAAACTTCAAGGTAATATTCAAATTTAGTTCAACAACCTAGAAAATTTTTGATTCTTGAAAAATAGACTTATCATGCTTGATTCTCTAGTATCTTAAAGTTTAAATCATCAATGCAAAATTATCAATGACTTAATCAAAAACATATCAATAAAAATTATAAATAATCAGAAATTTCACCCTAATTAATAATATGAGAAAATTACTTAGGAACAAGACTAAATTTAGGATTTTTAGAATTATGCAAAAAGTTAGGCATTATTATTTAAGAATAATGCAAAGAGTTAGGCACTTAATCCCCCCACACTTATGATGTACATTGCCCTCAATGTACAAAGATGGATAACTAATAATGTAATCAAAAGAGAAGGGGAGAAGTGACACTTCCTGAATTTTGGATGACTCCGGGAGTTGGCCGAGGTCGTGGTGGAAGATGACTTATGTAGTAGTGAATTACTCCTAGTGATTTGTTTGTGTATGTGGAGTGTGTGATTGGAACTGCGAAGTCATCAGTTAAATATTTCGAGGTGTAAATAAATAAATGTTAGGCATACTCGAAGATTAAATAAGCAATGATAGTCATTATAAAAGTTTGCAATGAAGAAAAGTTTCAAATTACGAAAAATATAGAAAATAGAATAAAATGTAGATAATCAAAGGGACTCAAAGGTCCTCATCATCGGTCGGGTCCTGTGGTGGTGTCAGTGATGATATATGGAAGTGATGGCATATTTGCTAAAGTGTGGCCTCGATCCCATCAAAACGTTGAGCGGTGTCCGTGAACTGCTGAGTACAGTATTGCTTGAACTGGGTGAGACGGGCAGAGATATCTTCCATCGAGGCTGCTGGATGGTATGGTCGCTGGCTCGGGACTGATGGGACATCATTAATAATGTCCTCTGGCACCTCCTCTTCTATAGCTAGTCGGTACTGAGGGGGTTTGATCCCACAACGATGTTTGATCATCTTCATGTGAAGCATTGTTTGGATGCCCTGAGGCACCATCTGGCCGATCAATGTGAGCGAAGAAATCTAGCCTCGGTGTGGAGGAGGCCAAAGTGGCAAGCTAACCGAGTAATGTATGGTCCAACCAATAAAATTCCTTTCCTATGTGACTCCGTTTGGTGCTGAATTGCACAGCGATAAAGTATGCGAGGTTGAAAACGTGTCTTTTTGCCATGCACGATAGGTAGTAGACATCGTGCTTATTCACAACGCAGGTGCTCTCACGTCGAACTATGATGGTGTGGGCTAGAATGGTGTGGATATATCTCAGAGGCGGGATGAGAGCTGTCTCTTTAGAGCGACTGGGGTCATAGACGACTGTGGTAGGGACTAAAATTTGCACCAGCAGCTTGAGGGAGTCTGATGAGCCGATGGTCTAATCCGGAGAGTGGATTTTCTGCTATAAATTCCTTTGTGTAGAGTTTGAGTGCTATGCCAAATTGTGGTACGCTTAGGCGACGTACCGTACCTCCTAGCCAGAATTGAAATATGCCCGGGTCATCATATTGGGCCATCACTGTCTGTAAGGTGAAGGTGGTGCAGAACTCGAGTGTGAATTCCAAATATGTGGGCTCGAGGATAGAGAAAAATTTCACCCACGGCTCGGTTGATATGAGGGCTCGAATATTGGACGCTAGTCCCACTTATTCGACGGTATTCCAATCAATGCACCTTCTAGTACCAAGAGGTCTTTTTCGGAATGCATGGTATCGTTCTTCCTGGGCTTCCTGAGAGAATTGGAGGAAGTGGTGTCGTATTTCGGAGGAAGTACTGGCTGAAGACAAGTTGGGTCCTTTTCGCTTTTTTGAGCTCGGGGTTGTTGATCTTTTTTCGCGAGATGACAACATTGTACCTGAAATCAGTAATCAAATATAAAGGAAGTTCTTTTTGATCAAACCTCAACAAAAAATATAGCAAGAATATTCTACACTAAATCAAATGAAATTAAAATTTTGAGAAGTTAGAATACTAAAACTAACTTAAGCATGTTAATCATAAGAAATTATTTTGACAGCAGTGATTATTTCAAACAAAGAAATGTATCAATCATATTAGTTCTAAAATGCAAGAATTTATTCCTAGATATTTAAAAGTAGAAAGAAACTAAATCATGAAAATGAAACAATGGTTAGAGCATGATAGCAGTGAATTAATGAAGAGTGACCAGTAGTATTTTGGGATGGGGTGACGTGAACAGACGGTGCATGGTCGTGGAGTGGTGGCACACGGTGGTGTCACGATTTTTTTCTGTAGACACACGACTGTGGCGAGGGCATGGGCTGCTACGACACGGTGGTGGTGAGGGCGTGGGTTGTGGTTTTGTAAGGTTTTCTTGGCTAAAAGTGGAGGTTGAGAAGGCTTTAGGGGATTGAGGGCGTGGGTGTGGCGGAATGGGGGAGAAGAAGGCTAAATTTTCTTTTAGGGTTGATTTTGGGAGAATGAACGGTTTAAGTTTCTTAAATAGGGGTGAGAGCACGGGAAGGGGCTACGCCCATTCTTGGTTTTTATGTGCCGTGCTTTTCATGATTTTAAATTTTGGGCGCATTCAGGTATTAGGCCAAAATCATGGGTATTTGTGGCACGCCTGTGTTTTATTCACACGGTCCTGAAGAACGGGTGTGTTTCACCCGTGTTCGATAATTCAGTATGTTGGTACGGTGAGGTAACACGGTGTGTGTAGCCCGTGCTCGACAAGTCAGTAACCTCGCACGGTTGAAGGGCACGGTTGTGTCTTGCCCGTGCTCAATAAGTCAATCACCTCGCATGGGTAGTCTGCACGGGTGTGGTTTTTTATTGCAGGCTGTGTTGGGAAAACAAATTCTTCTTTTTCATGCACGGCTATTGGCCCGCCCGTGGTTTGTCTCCTGGCTTCCACATGGCCACGGGCACGCCCGTGTATAAGGCCGTGTGGTCTAAAACCTATACTTTATTAGATTAATTAGATGCTGAAGAGTTAAAAGTATGATGTTAGGGAAGTTAGTGCTCGGGTTGCCTCCCAAGAAGCGCTTGTTTATAGTCTTAAGCTAGACTTTCCCTATTTTCGGTTCTAAAAGAAGGTTCATGGAGCAGAAGCTCCTCCCTCATATCTCCAAAATCTGCACCATTATAAATTTTGAGTCGGTGACCATTTACCTTGAATGTGCCTTAGTGGGGTGAGTTACCTCAATTGTGACATATAGAAAAATTGTTTTGATCATGAATGGGCCTGACCATCTTGATTTCAGCTTCCCAGGAAATAATTTGAGCCTTGAGTTGTACAGTAGGACCAAGTCCCCTGCTTCGAATTGTTTCGACTTCTTTAGACGAGAATCGTGGCGTCGCTTTGTTGCCTCTTTGTATAGTTTCGAGTTCTTGTAGACCTCATCTCTCCATTCATCTAGCTCGTTCATCTACGTCATTCTTTTCTTTCCTGCAGTTCTAAGATCAAAATTTAAAAACTCTATGGCCTAAAAAGCTTTGTGTTCTAACTCAAATGGTAGATGACAGCTTTTCTCGTATACAAGTTTGTATGGGAATGTCCCTAGAGGTGTTTTAAAAGCTGTTCTATAGGCCCATAGGGCATCATCTACTTTAATGCCCAATCTTTTCTATTTGATTCAACCATTTTTTCTAGGATGTGCTTAAGTTCTCGGTTTGCTACTTCAACTTGCCCACTAGTTTAAGGGTGATATGGGGTAGCTGTCTTGTGGTGTACTCCATATTTCTTTAGAACTTTTCAAATTGAGTATTACTAAATGAGTACCCCTATCACTAATTATAGCTCTAGGTGTCCCAAATCGAGAAAATAATTTCTTAAGAAATTTAACTACTACTCGAGCATCATTGGTAGGTAAAGCTTCCACTTCTACCCATTTTGACATGTAATCAACTGCCACTAAGATGTATTTATTTCCAAATGAACTAGGGAATGATCACATAAAATCAATAGCCCATACATCAAATAATTTACATGATAACATATATGTTTGAGGCATTTCATCACGTTTAGAAATATTACCTATTCTTTGGCATTTATCATACGAGGTACCATACCTGTTGGCATCTTTAAATAGAGTGGGCCAATAAAAACCTAATTCGAGTATTTTGTGTGCTATCTTAATTCCAATATAGTGTCTTCCTAAGGGTCTTGAATGGCAATGTTCCAGGATTTTGCTTGCTTCTGTCTTTGTAACGCATCTTCGAATTACCTGATATGCACATATACGAAAAAGAAAAAGATCTTCCCAAAAATAATTTTTCACATCAGCAAAGAATCACTTCTTTTGGTGATGTGTTAGTCTTTTTGGCAAGATGTTAGCTGCTAAATAATTCGCAATATTTGCAAACCATGGTACCTCAGAATATGTTATAGAAAAGAGTTGTTCTTCAAAAATGAATCGTTTATCTCATTTTTTTTGAGCTCTCTGATATGTGGATTCTCAAGTCTGGAGAGGTGATCTGTCGCATGATTCTCAGCTCCCTTCTTATCTTGTATTTCCAAGTCAAATTCCTGTAAGAGTAAAATCCATCATATGAGTCGAGGTTTTGCATCAGGTTTGTTTAAGAGATAACGAAGAGCTGAATGGTTAGTGTAAATGACAACTTTAGACAATATTAGATACTGCCTAAATTTGTCAAAAGCAAAAACTACAGCTAGCAATTCTTTCTCTGTGGTGGTGTAGTTTTGTTGTGCGGGTGTTAATGTTCTGCTAGCGTAGTAAATTGGCTGAAAATGCTTGCCTCTTCATTGCCCAAAACTGCACCTACTGCAAAATCACTTGCATCACACATTAGTTCAAAGGGTAAGTTCCAATCAGGTGCAATTATAATCGGAGCATTTATTAATTTATCCTTAAGGACATTAAATGCATCAAAACATTCCTGATTGAAATTGAAAGGAACATCTTTTTCTAGTAATTTTGTCAAAGGCTTAGCTATTTTAGAAAAATCTTTAATAAATCTTTTATAGAACCCTGCATGTTCTAAAAAGCTTATTGATCGCTGAAATCAGAGCTTTAAAATTTATAAATAGAATTATCAAACCTAGAAACTAACTCTGACAATGACTTAAAGGCAAGTGTACCTATCGAACAGTAGTATAGCTTAGGCAAGACCGGATTATCGAACCTAAAGGAACTAAAAGTACTAATACTCACTTTCTTTTTATTATTTAGCCTAAAATATGGAGCGATTGGTTGATTTAATCTAGTTTAACGACTACTACTAAAGACGCAAAGACAAAAAGAACGAATTGGGAAATAACTTGAAGAAACTGAATCGATTATGACAATACCCTGAGGAAGAATCCACCTAGACTTCACTTGTTACTTATTACTGAATCATATGATTTCTTTACTTAGCTTGATCCGTAGGACTTTCTAACCTATATTAAACCCTCTCTCGAGGCAAATAACATCTAACCCTAGGTTAATTAGTGAAACTCTCATTCGTTTATAATAGCCTCCTAGAATAGCAATAAATCGATCAATGGATTCCCATATTAGGTTTCACCCTAATCTTGCAAAATCTCGTAACCCTATCTCTAGGCGTTCGATCAACTCCGCTTAATTATGCTAGATCTACTCTTAAGCAGGGTCTATTGCTCCTCCACTTAAGCACATCAGATTTAGATTAAGCAACATAATTAAGAACAAACTAAGTATTTATCATATAATTCAGAAAATAATAACAAAATTCATCTAGGTTTCATCCCTTTTAGGTATCTGAAGAGTTTAGTTCATAATGAATAAAAACATCTCAAGAGAAAAGATTAAACAAAACATAAGAAATCCCTAAAACCCCCTAGAGGAATTGAAGGAAAAATTCGCTATCTTGAGTAGAATTTCAGCTCTTCGAGATGGATCTTCTAGCTATCTTCTAGTGATTCCCACAAATGTGATCCTTCTGGCTCGGCTCCTTGGCCTAGCTCACCGCCGCCTTTCAGGATACACTTAGGGTGTTTATATAGGCTCTTGGAATGCTTTACTTGGCCTCTGAGTGTCCTAATTTAAGTTTGCTTCTTACTCGGTATTTGAATAAGCTTTGGAATGTGTTTCTTTGGCTCTAAGTATCCAAATCTGAGTGAAATTTCTCTCTCCCGTAATAGGGGCACGGCCATGGTACACACCCGTGTAAATCATGATTGGGCCGTGTCTCAATTCTGTCTATTGGGGCACGGCCGTGTAAATCATGGCATGGCCATGTCTTAGTTAATTGTCGAAGCACGGCCATGTGACTTGAAGTCCAGGCCGTGTCGATTTCTTCTTTGGCCCAAATTAACCCGTTTTAAGCCCGTTTCTTGTTCTTTTCGTCCTTGGATGCTTTCCTGGGTATAAATATAAAAAGAAAGGATTAAAAGCACCTTTTTACATAAATCAGGGCTAAATCATCCTAAAAGCATTCCAAATATGGGGTTAAAATATGTTACTTTTACGGTTTATCAAATACCCCCACACTTAAAGCTTTTACTTGTCCTCAAGCAAAATGCTCAACTTATAATTAAAATGAACTTTCTGTAATTCACAATTCCTATCAACAATGCTTCATCATAATTCACAAACAATTTATACATGGATAATTTATCTCAAAGAGTCTTAAAGATTCAAACAATATAAGTCATGAATTTTGTAGTGCGAAAACATAGGTGTCTCCCCTTATCTAAATGATTACCTTTAATTCAAAACCAACAAGGATAGACATCCTCACTAAGGATTCACTCAAAGCACTCAAAGTGTTTAAGTTTCAAGAAAAAGCACTCATAAGTCGAACCTGAAAAGTTAATCCCATAGGCTTGCCTGAAAATCAAATCTCCACCACTGTAATATGAGATGATACACAAATCAAAAGGTCTTTGACAGGGTTGTAACGAGGCTTGGGTTAAAGGTGTGGATAAAGGCTGAATTAGAAGGTTTTAGAATCGAGATTGACTTGACTAATTACCTAACTAACAATAACGAACCTGAAAATAAATGATTACATCAAATGAAACTAATAATAATACTTTTTTAATACGAGCTTTTTCAACAATTTGGAATTTAAATACATAAGCTCCTTTAATCATATACTAATATTTGAATATACTTTGGGGTTTTTTTTTTAAGAATAAACTAGAAACATAATAGAGAGAACTTTAATAATTGAAATAAACTAATCCGGCAACTGATCAAATCAATTCTTGATAGAAGGGTAGTCAAAAGTATGGTGATAACAAATACAAAGGGTTTTAGGTTAATATTAAGCGGGTAATTCAATAAAAAGGGATTAGGATCAAAGGGGTTCACTAAAGGTTAATTATGTAGGTAAGCTTTTTAGTGGAGTGAATGGGTTAAAACCTAGGTGCCTTTATCATCTCAGTATATCAAAGCATTGATGTGGTCTCAACATGTATAATCAAGGCATGTTCTAGAATAACAAATCAGTGTTGACACACTCATAATTAATAAAGTGAGCATGAAAAAGAATTTATGCTCTATAAGGCTCAAATCTCACAAAAAATATGGGTATTTGACATCAATCCTATAGATTTCAAACTTCAAGGTAATATTCAAATTCAGTTCAACACCCTAGACAATCTTTTGAAAAATAGACTTATCATGCTTGATTCTCTAGTATCCTTCACGTATAAATCATCAATGCACAATTATCAATGACTTACTAAAAAACATGTCAATAAAAATCATAAATCATTAGAAATTTCACCCTAATTAATAATATGAGAAGATTTCTTATGGACAAGACTAAAATTCAGGATTTGAGAATAATGCAAAAAGTTAGGTACTTTTACCCCCTACATTTAAGTTTTACATTGTCCTCAATGTGTAACACCCTAAACCCGACCCATAAGTTCCAACCGGATATGGTATGCTACGGGTTGAACATTGAAAACTTTTCTCTGAAAGGTTTTGGAAAAACTTAGTTTATTTTAGTCGAGTAATCCCTTAAATGTGAGATTTTGTAAATAACTTTACTACTTGCATTGATTGGGTTGAAATGCCCATTTATTATTTCATTTTATTTTGGAGACTAAAAAAAAAACATAAGTTTTGCAAATCTCGACATAACAAAAATAAATCAAAGTCTAAGTTAAGGAGGCCTTATTACATAAATAGTCCCAAAGAAATAATAAAAAAAAAAAAAACCAAACTTAATCTATAGAAAAAAAACTTGATGGCCCCTCGAGTCCGTCTCGGCTCCCATGTCCACGATCTACTGCTCATCTGAAAGAGTAGAGAAAAAGGAAGGCGGTGAGTTACCAAGACTCAGTGTATAAATCCTGAACACACTGACCTAAGGCCCACAAACACATTATGGGCCTTGGCGTATACATAGAGGCAACAATCATAATACATGATAGACAATACATAATGAATGGCCCAACCCATCCTAGAATTCCATCCTCTACACACCAACCCGTACCAACCATCACACCTTGGGGATTTCTACAATCAACCCTCCATCCGCTATACCGATCACTATGTGACCTAACATTTATATTTGTGGGATTTCTACCACCGGTCACCATATGACCCATGTTTATATTCGTGGGATTTCTACCACCGATCACCATATGACCCATCATGCACTTCCCCTTTCATATTATATTCCCACCCCATGCATACATACATAAAGAGAACATCATACAGGCTTTCATATGTCTCAATATACATAGAGAATTCTATGATTGCGTACCTGGCATCCTTGCCTAACCCTTTTTGGGTTTTAATCGATTGTCTACACAACCACTTTCTGGCTTTTTAGCCCATTACACATAAATAACAATTAGAGAGTGTGTGTTAGAGATCTACACACCTGATTACCGATAAAACAATACTTTCTATGTCGACGCTATTCGTAGTCGACACAACTACTATCTGCCTATAGTGTTGTTCAAAAATCGGTCCACAACCAAGTAGCTAATCTCGAACGGCGGATACCGCTCCTTTCTTAAACTTAGAGATTCTCTCCTTTGCCTGATCCATATTTAATTCCATCACAAGTCCTTGTCAGAACTAATATCACAATATATGATCGTTAATCCTCATCATTAAGTTTAGATCTTACATATAATGAACGAATCTAGTAAAAATCTAGGGAAGATCTCCTTACCTTAAAATCCTAAAATTAGAGACTAGCTATTTTCGGCTTTTTGATCTAGACGACCAAGTTTCCTTCAAATCCCGGAATGCCGCCCAACATAGAACCATTAAACTATTAGTTTTTCGGCTTTTGCCTTTCAAAAACCGAAATAGAACATGAGAAACCAATAGAATCGACACTTACCTTAACACAGGGAATTCGGCTAGCACTGGAGAGGATTCAACAATGTCAATGAGGAAGATTTAAATACCGGAAGAAATAGAACCAACTCACAAATGGGATGAATAGAGAAAAACTATGGAGATTTTGGCTTTTAAAGAAATCGGCACAAGAGGAAAAGAATGGAAAAGAGAGTGAAGGGAGAGGTTTCGGCTTTTGAAGAAATTAAAGAAAAAAAATTGTAGAGGGAGAGACTACGGATTTCGGCACAATAGAAGAAGAAGAAATTAGGGTTCAAATACCATAATTAATGAGATATCCCCCCTATTTATAGAAATTTCGGCACTCCTATCAAAAAATCGAAAGTACCCTTCCTGATAACTAAAAATCAAGCTAATAAAAAGGGAAAATTCGGCACTCCTTTTTTCATGAAGTAGCCGAATTCTTTACTCCTCTAGGTGGTGGATTTTTGGCCACCACCTTTCGTTGATAGCTCCTATATTTTCTTCATTTTATCTTCTATATTATCAATTATAAAATCCATGTAAATCCTCCTATTTTTGAACCTTATTGCCATCCACTTCACCTAACCCTAATGTCGAATTTAGCTTACTTAAATTAAGAGAATTGGGCTCCATAGAACTTAAATTTTGGGCCCCTTACACCCTTGTTGTGGCGTCACCCCTTGCTCCCTTTTAAGTGCCAAAAATGGCCCAAAAAATGGGCTCTTTGCTGCCAAAACTTGGGCCTCTTTAACTGTTAGTGATGCCACCTTCTAACTCCCTTACAGTGCCACCTATTATTGGGCCACAAGCCCACGTTGGTATTTTAAACACAATTACCACCTTTTAACTCTATAATGCCCAATCAGATAATTTAACTAAGGCCTTTGCCTAGTCCTGAGCCCAATTTGGACCCCTATCACTTAAATTAACATATTAAACATATCCTTACACTAAACGCATAGACCCATTAATTGAGGATGTTACAGTTCTACCCCCTTAAAGAAATTTCGTCCTCAAAATTACCTAATTAGAAAAGATGGGGGTATTGCTGCCGCATTGCTTCCTTGGGTTCCCACATAGCCTCCTCAGAACCATGATTCCGCCATAGCATCTTAACCAATGGGACTATTTTCCTTCGCAACACCTTGACATCACGATCCAGAATTTCCACCGGTTCCTCTTTGAAGGATAGATCGGGTCTTACCTCGATTTCCTCTATAGGCACTATGTAAGATGGATCAGAACAATAACATCTTAACATAGAGATGCAAAATACATCGTGAATTTGACTTAATTCCGGAGGTAACTCAAGCTGATATGCCACTGGTCCTACTCGATTCAACACTTGATATGGTCCGATAAATCTGGGGCTCAACTTACCCTTACGTCCAAATCTTAGCACTTTCTTCCACGATGATACTTTCAGGAATACCTTGTCCCCCACTACAAACTCTATGTCCTTACGTCTTAAGTCAGCATAGGACTTCTGTCTATCTGCTGCCTCCTTTAGTCTAGCCCAAATTCCTTCCACCTTCTCCTCTGTCTCGACGACCAAGTCTGGACCCAAAATTCAACGTTCCCCTAATTTCGTCCAACATGTAAGAGTACGACACTTCCGCCCATACAAAGCTTTGTAGGGTGCCATCTGAATACTTGACTGGTAACTGTTGTTATAAGCAAACTCTGCTAACGGCAAGAACTCCTCCCAACTACTTCTAAAATCAATGACACACCCTCTCAACATGTCCTCCAAGACTTGAATCACCCACTCAGACTGTCCATCGGTCTGAGGATGAAACGCTGTACTGAAATCCAACTTCGTTCCCAGCACTTGATGTAATGCCTTCCAAAATTGTGAGGTGAACCTAGGGTCCCTATCCGATATGATCAATACCGGTACTCCATGCAAACTTACCACCTTTGCTATGTACAGCTTAGCTAGCTTTTGCAAAGAGTAATTGACCTACACTGGTATGAAGTGAGCAGACTTCGTCAAACAGTCCACAACCACCCAAACCGAATCTTTCTTAGTAGGTGTGAGGGGTAGCCCACTAACAAAGTCCATTGTGATCCTTTCCCACTTCCATTGGGGAATCTTCACTAGCTGCAATAACCCTGATGGTAATTGATGTTCCGTCTTGACCTGCTGGCAGGTTAAACACTTGGCCACTAAATCAGTCACCTCCCGTTTTTAGTTTGGCCACTAGAACTGCTCCCGTAAGTCTCGATACAACTTACTCCCTCCGGGATGCATAGCGTATGGACTACCATGCACTTCTTGCAAAATCATTTACCTCAACTCAGGATCCCTTGACATGCATACTCTCCCTTGGAAACATAACAACCCATCCTTATCAACATTGAATTTTGTCAATTCATCACTTGACCTTATCGGAAACCTTTCTTTCAACAACTCATCTGTCTGTTGCTTCTCCTTAACCTGGTCAACCCATGAGGGTTTCACCTACAGTTCAGCTAACAACCTTCCATCATCATATAGACTAAGGTGAGCAAACATTGCTCTTAATTCAGAGATGACTTTACGACTTAGAGCATCTACTACTACATTAGCTTTACCCGGATGATACTCGATCGAGCAGTCATAATCTTTTAACAACTCGATCCACCGCCTCTGCCTTTAATTCAACTCCTTCTAAGTCAAAAGATACTTCAAGCTCTTATGATCAGTGAAAATGATAGATTTCCCCCGTAAAGATAATGCCTCCAAATTTTCAAAGCAAAAACCACCGATGCCAACTCCAAGTCATGGGTGGGATAATTTGTTTCATTCGGTCTTAACTACCGAGATGCGTATGCTACAACCTTTCCATCTTGCATCAACACACATCCTAATCCCGTGTGTGACGCATCACAGTAAATCATGAATTCTTTCTCAGCCTCCGGCTGAATCGGCACCAGAGCCTCCGTCAAAATTCTTTTTAACTGCTTGAAACTCTCTTACTTATCAAACCAAACAAACGGAACTCCTTTTCGTAACAACTTAGTCAACAGTGCTACAATTAAGAAAATCCTTCAACAAACCTTCGATAGTATCCAGCCAAACTAAGGAAACTCCGAATCTCTGCTACCGACTTGGGAGGCTTCCAATCCAACACAGCTTCAATTTTCTGAGGGTCAACCCTAATCCCCTCAGTCGACACAACGTGCCCCAGAAAAGTAACCTCCTTCGGCCAAAATTCACACTTACTGAATTTGGCATACAACCGATTTTCCCTTAGAATCTGTAGAACCATTCGTAGATGTGTATCATGCTCCTCTCCTGATGTTGAATAAACCAAGATGTCATCAATAAAAACCATGACAAACCGATCTAGGTAGGGTTGGAACACTCGATTCATCATGTCTATGAACGCTGCCGGCACGTTGGTCAACCGAAATGGCATCACCATGAACTTATAGTGACTATAGCGAGTCCTAAAGGTCGTCTTATGAATATCAGCCTCCTTAACCTTAAGCTGATGGCACCTTGACCTCAGATCTATCTTTGAAAAGACTGAGGCCCCCTTCAACTGATCGAACAAGTCATCGATCCTTGGCAATGGGTATTTTTCTTGATCGTTAACTTATTCAACTGGTGATAGTCAATACACAAATGCATTGACCCATCCTTCTTCTTGACAAATAAAATCGGTGCTCCCCACGGTGACACACTAGGTCGAATAAACCCTTTATCCAACAACTCTTGAATCTTCATTTCAACTCCACCAACTCTTTCAGTGCCATTCGATATGGAGCTATAGATACTGGTGCTGTCCTTGGAAGAAGATCGATTCCAAACTCCACTTCACAATCCGGAGGTAATCCCGGAAGCTCCTCAGGGAAAACATCAGGAAATTCCTTCACCATCCTAACATCTCCCACTGTTAGTTCCTTAGCTTCCATAGCGCGAACAAACATCAAGACTGCCTCACATCTTTTCCTCACCATCCTTTCCGCTCTCAGGGTGGTTACCATATTTGACAGACAGTTCCCCGTTTCTCCCATCACCAACACTTCATCACCCTCAGGTGTTTTTAACATCATATGCTTGTCTGCACAATCTAGATTAGCTTGATACTTCACAAGCCAATCCATGCCTAAAATTAAATCAAACACCCCGAACGGTAATTCCATTAGGTCCATTCAGAAGACTATCCCCTGAACTTCTAGAGGTACTTCCCGATAGAGTTTATTCACTATCACCAATTTTCCTAACGGGCTAACTATAGCCATTTCCCTAGGGGTAATTTGTAACATCCCCAAACCCAGCCTATTCACTACGACCGAATCTGGTTATGTCACTGTGGAAAGACGGTTGGAAAATCTTTTTGTCTTAGAATAAAACATTATAGTTAGTTGACTTTTGAAAAACATATCCATTTAGACTTATGAGTAAAACTTTGTTATTAAAGACATATTCATTTTAAAACATTAGTATATACAAACTAATTTGAATAAAGAGGGTGCAAACCATAAATTCCTCCACTGAGTAGCTTAAAACAAGCCACCATTAAAATATTACCAAATATAATAAAATGGCCTTTATTACAACCCAATACTTAAAATGAAATACTTATATCAAAATCATGCATAACATAATTAAACATAATCTTCTGCATGGGCCACCTTGTCCTCTCCGAACCCGGTCCAGCTTTAAGCAATACCTGAAAAAGTTAAAGGAAAAAGGTGAGTCACCAAGACTCAGTGTGCAACCCTTTTTCCCCGGTTTAGTAAAATATCATACACAATCATAACAAGCTTATCATGCATCCAATTAATATGCACCCAACCTAACCATCCACAACACCCTTCTCTACCCCGTGTGGTACCAAACCACTGGTGGAGCCAAACCACTGGTGACCCAAAGTCACAATAATCATCAATGTGGTGCCAAACCACTGGTGTCCCAAAGACACGAATGTGATACCAAATCACTGGTGACCGAAGTCACGAATCAGATGATGGGGCCAACCCATCGTGTGATACCAAATCATTGGCGACGGTCCCGTATCTCAAAAGTGGGGCCAACCCACGGTGGTGTCAAACCACAGGGACAAATCGCTATGAGGTGCCAAACCTCTGGTGTCCCAAAGACACAAATGTGGTACCAAACCACTGGTGACCGAAGTCACAATAATCGAGTGATGGGGCCAACCCATCGTGTGATACCAAATCATTAAGCGTCAATCCTCAATACCGCCTTGTGGGGTCAACTCACTATGGTGCGAAACCACGGGGGCGAGGCGGCGAGGTGCCAAACCTCTGGAGGTGCCAAACCTCCGGTGACCCAAAGTCACAAAATGTGGTACCAAACCATCTTGGTGCCCGTCGACACGAAATATCACTTGCCCACCACTCATACAACCCACATCAATCATTGACATGCATCTTAACGAAATATACCATCATGCTTGTTTAGCAACACATATTATTTATCAATCAACCAATTATTATAGCACACAAACCAGATACACCATGCTTACCAAAAGAATCATAAGGAAAGCTCATAAGGACTTACGACCCTTTGCCTTATACCTTAATAGTATTTAATCTACCCCTTACATGGATCCAAACAACACACAATATATATAAATATATATTAACAGGGAAGTGTGTATATGTACACACCTGCAAGCCTTAATCGAAGAACCAAACTAAGACCCTTGATAACCTCGATAACCTTCGCTCCTAAAATCGACCAAATAAGAGATTAGCATCCTAGGCCATTCGGCCAAAATAGAACATACCAAAAAGAGTCAACACTTGAAACCCGAGACCTACCTACACGCTTTTGAACACTAGCCCACACACCAAGTGCTCCTGCTTCACTTCATATAATCGGCAACCAACCAAAAATAATAGCCTTCGGCTTAAACAAATACCAAACGATTAGACTGTTAAAATAATCCCTTACCACCACTTACCAACCGGTCAACAGAGAACCGAGGCTATGCTTGACTGCTTCGAAATCCTGGATGCCCTATGACAAAATGATTCCAAACAAATGATCACTATACTTCCAAACAAACACCAAAACCAACTCTTACCTTTGAAGATGCCGACAGAGAACAGAAGACAGAACATAAGCATTCGGCCTTACCTACTACCTTCTCCAACGATTGGAAACAAAACCCCAAAAAGATCCACACCACACCTACATTCGGCCAAGGTGATCGCAAATAGAAAAGGGAAATTTCGACACAAGAGGGGAAGGTTCGGCTAAAGAGTTTTGGGAAAAGAAAGATAATCAAGATGAATAGAGGGGAATACTTTCGGTTTTGAGAGGGAAAGAAATGAAGAAGGTGTTTAAGAGAACAAGTTTCGGCTACTACTCTTCAAGAAAGGGAGAAAGAAAGTGTGAGAAGAAGATGCTAGTTTCGGCTTAGCACAAATGAAAAAGAATAAGAAAGGGAGGGTTCGGCCAAATGATAAAAGGGAGAACAAGAAGCAAAATCAAAGATCAAGGGAGCATTGACTACTAATAGAAATGAGGGAAGCAACAAAGCAAACTTTGACAAGTAAAGGTTTGGTTTCAATAAGTACAAAATGAGAGAGAGTTGCTATGAAAATTGGCTTTGGTACTCACAACTAAAGGCTGGCGAATATACCCAAAATGCTAGAGAAACCAACGGCATTCTCCCTCCTTTACACCTCTAAAACCGGCCACTCACCTATTTGAAGTTTCCCACAATCACCACCTCCTAGAAGCTCTCCAAGCCACTAGATCAAACTAGTTTGAACTAGTCAAATCCCAATTCACTCCTTGCCATCCATTCCACCTATTGACTTGGTCCAAGGCGAGTTTGAACCGCCACAACCTCTCCTCTCCTTGGCGTCAAAAGAAAGACAAAAGGTGGCCACTTGACTTGAACACAGGACCTCCCTCTGCAAGTGGCGTCACACACACAAGGCCTCAAGTGGCGCCTAGCTTGCCACTCCACCAACTCCTTACTTGCGACAAAATCCTCCCAAATATTCTCTTAAGACCCCCCACAAGCCAAGCTCTCTTTATACCCACTGAACATCAAAAAAAAATTCCTAAGGCCTTCTCTACCTTCCAGGGTTCTCCAAACCCCCTAAAAACTTGCCCAAGCACACAAGAAGCCTACCAACACCGAGATATGCACTAAATGCATAACCCCTAAAACCAAGGTGTTACAATGCTACCCTCCTTAAAATAATTTTGTCCTCGAAATTACTTGGCTAGACTAACGGTCCACATCCTAATTCCCCACACTACGCTATCACTGCGCACTCTGATCTCCAAGAGTTAATGTCTTTCTAGGCGTACTTTCTAAGTCTATTCCACAAGTTCTTAGATACTCTACTAACACTAAACAAAAACCACTAAAACGAACAAAACAACAAGGAATATTCCAACCAAGAGAAGCTTACCCGCTGACACATCCGGTACATCACTATCCTCCTTCCGACGAACCAAAGCTTCACGACCTCGACCGAAACCATTTCCTCCATGGTTCGGACCACGACCCCTCGTCACCTGCTGACCACCTCTGCCTGGCTGCACATAACCTTGGCCTAATGTCCGAGCCCTACTCGAATTCTGGGGACAATCCTTAATCAGATGATTTTTTGACTTACACCTGAAACACTCTCGCTCTCGATTCCAGTATTCGCCAATATGATACCTTCTACACCGAGCACACGGACGATCCGGATTCCTAGCAGCTGGTTTAGAAATAGGAATAGGAGTCTCAACTCTCGGTCCTTTCTGAAATCTTTCAAACGATTCTGGCGATCTCGAACTCCTCTTATCCGGTTCCTTTCTCTATCTCTATTCTGCCTCTCGGTCCTCTTGACCTCCTCAGCTATCCGAGCTTTCTCCACGAAGATAACGATACCACTGACCACATTGGCTCCTGCCACTTGCTTAAGCACCAAAGATAGCAACGCGATCTCGTTATCTCCTCCGATGCGATCCTGCGCTCGGCCTCAACAATGGTGATGGTGGCACAGGTTTCTCTAACAATCGGTTCAAACGCCATTCTGCCTCTACCACGTCCACGCGAATTGCGACCACGCTCCCTAGAACTCATATCTAGCGCCTCGATTTAATCTGATTAAAAATTTTATGCATTAGAAATTTGGTTCCACTATTTATCCACGAGCAAATTTTGTGAAAAGAAGTTTTCGAGTAGTTCTTCGAGCAACCAAAGTTTCATTCTCAACCCAAGGTAATTTCGTCATTTTCCTATAGGGGTATATCGGTAATAACTTCGTGGTCAATTTTGAAAATAGTTTTCCAACTTGAAGATATTTCAAAATTTACAAAATCTCATGGGTCATCTTGAAAATTTTGTTTTCAAACAAAATGTGTTGCAAAAATTCGAAAGTTAGGTTATTTTTGAAATTTTGGAAATCATAGGCATTTTCAGAAATTCTCCAAATCGAATATCACAATATTTCACAAAATAAGATTTTTGATCTTTGGTAAGATATGAATATTTCAAGAAAAGTCGAGAGAAATCTAAAATTTAGAAACCAAGGCATTTTGGTAATTTTATCAACCAGGTATTTTCGTAAATTTTCACAAACGAGGTATCTTAATATTTTGAAAACTCGAGATTTTGGTATTTCATGAGTAAAGAGCATTTTATCAAAAGTTAAGGGTAGTACGGTAATTTTACAATCTGAGGCATTTTTATAATTTTGCCTCGAGGTATTTTTGGTAATTTCAGAATCGGAAAACATCTTTCAAAATTTGATTTAGAGTTTTACAAACCAAAGGGTAAAGTTGAAAATTTTAAAAGCAGGATTTTAAAACAATCAAAGCAAATCCTTTCGGGTTTTAATAATCGGTTTAACTTTATGAACAAGTCCTCTTAGTTAAGGTGAGCCGAAGCTACGCACTGTGTAGGATCCTGCGAAGAGGAGGTGAGTCACGAGGATAGCTTAAGTACCAAGCTCTTCGGATCAATCCTAGACATGCGCACAAGGTTACCACACCTTAACTCGGCGACTTACTTCACAGGTTTGTTTAAGAGCTTTAAGTTTTATGCATATGTTTGAGTAAACTAATACTAGGGTCCATTAATCCTAATATTCTAATATACGAACCCAAACTAAGCCCATAATAAACCATACAAACAAAACACTTCAAGAGCTAGAAGTACTTACAGCGGACTTGGTAGGAGAGGCAGTGCCATGCCGAGTAACTCGAAAACCTTTTATAAAAGCCCATATTTCAAAAACCCATTTTGAAAACTTTTTCGGGCCCAAAAACCCTCAAAGCCAAGTTTTGAACCGGGCTCTGATACCAAATCAGAACATCCCCAAACCCGACCCATTCACTACGACCGAATCTGGTTATGTCACTGCGGAAAGACGGTTGGAAAATCTTTTTGCCTTAGAATAAAACATTATAGTTAGTTGACTTTTGAAAAACATATCCATTTAGACTTATGAGTAAAACTTTGTTATTAAAAACATATTCATTTTAAAACTTTAGTATATACAAACTAATTTGAATAAAGAGGGTGCAAACCATAAATTCCTCCTTGAGTAGCTTAAAACAAGCCACCATTAAAATATTACCAAATATAATAAAATGGCCTTTATTACAACCCAATACTTAAAATGAAATACTTATATCAAAATCATGCATAACATAATTAAACATAATCTTACGCATGGGCCACCTTGTCCTCTCCAAACCGGTCCAACTTTAAGCAATACACGAAAAGTTAAAGGAAAAGGTGAGTCACCAAGACTCGATGTGCAACCCTTTTTCCCGGTTTAATAAAATATCATACACAATCATAACAAGCTTATCATGCATCCAATTAATATGCACCCAACCTAACCATCCACAACACCCTTCTCTACCTCGTGTGGTACCAAACCACTGGGGGTGCCAAACCACTAGTGACCCAAAGTCACAATAATCATCAATGTGGTGCCAAACCACCGGTGTCCCAAAGACACGAATGTGATACCAAATCACCGTGACCAAGTCACGAATCGGATGATGGGGCCAACCCATCGTGTGATACCAAATCACCGGCAACGGTCCCAGATCTCAAAAGTGGGGCCAACCCACGGTGGTGTCAAACCACGGGACAAATCGCAATGAGGTGCCAAACCTCGGTGTCCCAAAGACACAAATGTGGTACCAAACCACCGGTGACCAAAGTCACAATAATCGAGTGATGGGGCCAACCCATCGTGTGATACCAAATCATGGCGTCAATCCCTCAATACCGCCTTGTGGGCCAACCCACCGTGTGGTGCAAAACCACGGGACGAGACGAGGTGCCAAACCTCGGAGGTGCCAAACCGTGACCCAAAGTCACAAAAATGCGGTACCAAACCACGGTGCCCGTCGACACGAAATATCACCCCTCCACTTGTACAACCCACATCAATCATTGACATGCATCTTAACGAAATATACCATCATGCTTGTTTAGCAACACATATTATTTATCAATCAACCAATTATTATAGCACACAAACCAGATACACCATTCTTACCAAAAGCATCATAAGGAAAGCTCATATGGGACTTACGACCCCCTTGCCTTATACCTTAATAGTATTTAATCCACCCTTACATGGATCCAAACAACACACAATATATATATAAATATATATTAACAGGGAAGTGTGTATATGTACACACCTGCAAGCCTTAATCGAATAACCAAACTAAGACCCTTGATAACCTCGATAACCTTTGCTCCTAAAATCGGCCAAACAAGAGATTAGCATCCTAGGCCATTCGGCCAAAATAGAACATACCAAAAAGAGTCAACACTTGAAACCCGAGACCTACCTACACGCTTTTGAACACTAGCCCACACACCAAGTGCTCCTGCTCCACTTCCTACAATCGGCAACCAACCAAAAATAATAGCCTTCGGCTTAAACAAATACCAAATGATTAGACTGTTAAAACAATCCCTTACCACCACTTACCAACCGGCAACAATGAGAACCGAGGCTATGCTTGACCGCTTGAAATCTGGATGCCCTATGACAAAATGATTCCAAACAAATGATCACTATACTTCCAAACAAACACCAAAACCAACTCTTACCTTTGAAGATGCCGACAGAGAATGTAAGGCGTAACATAAGCATTCTACCACCTACTACCTTCTCCAACGATTGGAAGCGAAACCCCAAAAAGATCCATGCCACACCTACTATTCGGCCAAGGTGATCGCAAATAGAAAAGGAAATTTCGCACAAGAGGGAAGGTTAAACTAAAGAGTTTTGGGAAAAGAAAGATAATCAAGATGAGCAGAGGGAATACTTTCGATTTTGAGAGGGAAAGAAATGAAGAAGGTGTTTAGGAGAATGTGTTTGACTACTACTCTTCAAGAAAGGGAGAAAGAAAGTCCGAGAAGAAGATGCTAGTTTCGCAGCACAAATGAAAAGAAGAAGAAAGGAGGGTTCGCCAAATGATAAAAGGGAGAACAAGAAGCAAAATCAAAGATCAAGGGAGCATTCGGCTACTAATAGAAATGAGGAAGCAACAAAGCAAACTTTGACAAGTAAATGTTTGGTTTCAATAAGTACAAAAATGAGAGAGAGTTGCTATGAAAATTGGCTTTGGTACCCACAACTAAGGCTGGCGAATATACCCAAAATGCTAGTGAAACCAACGGCATTCTCCCCCCCTTTACACCTCCAAAAATCGGCCACTCACCTATTTGAAGTTTCCCACAATCGGCCACCTCCTAGAAGCTCTCCAAGCCACTAGTTCAAACTAGTTTGAACTAGTCAAATCCTAATTCACTCCTTGCCATCCATTCCACCTATTGACTTGGTCCAAGGCGAGTTTGAACCGCCTACAACCTCTCCTCTCCTTGGCGTCAAAAGAAAGACAAAAGGTGGCCACTTGCAGCTTGAACACGGGACCTCCCCCAAGTGGCGTCACACACAAGGCCTCCAAAGGCGCCTAGCTTGCCACTCCACCAACTCCTTACTTGCGACAAAATCCTCCCAAATATTCTCTTAAGACCCCCACAAGCCAAGCTCTCCTCATACCCACCGAACATCAAAAAAATTTCCTAAGGCCTTCCCTACCTTGGGGGTTCTCCAAACCCCTAAAACTTGCCCAAGCACACAAGAAGCCTACCAACACCGAGATATGCACTAAATGCATAACCCCTAAAACCAAGGTGTTACATAATTTCATATTCTAACCTTAAAGTTCTAGATACGCTACTAGCTACATACGAATCGTCGACCCAATGTCAATCAATGCGATAAGGGCAAGCCAAAATTAAAAATGTACGGTTATGACATCCGTCGTCGACCTTCCTCTCGACGTCCGACAAAGATAGACCAACCCCGACTGCTCGCCTCGGTGTTTCACGCCTTGACCGAAAGTGCTCCATGACCACGACCGTAACTGCTA
Organism: Gossypium rotundifolium; assembly: GCA_025506655.1. Lineage (NCBI taxonomy): Eukaryota > Viridiplantae > Streptophyta > Magnoliopsida > Malvales > Malvaceae > Gossypium > Gossypium rotundifolium. Next base: position 25,906,151 of record CP106728.1, read on the forward strand.
CCACCTCTAGCTACCCCACCTCCTCCTCTGCCAGTCCCCTTGGCCCATGGGCCCTTCATTGCCTTTTCGCTGCGGACAGTTCCTAACTTGATGGTCAAAAGACCCACACCTAAAGCACTTCCTACGGCCCGCCCTACACTCACCCGCATGGAATTTACCACATTGAGTACATTTGATGTCTGACTAGCAGCAGCAGGTCTATTATCTCGTCTCGGCCCATTTGGCCTGGTCTTTTCTGATTACTTCTAGTTGTTCTTGATGGTCTAAAGTTTATCTTACCTCCACCCCTATCTCTATCCTGGTTCAACTTTTCCGTCCGTTTCACCTCTTCCGCTATCTTAGCATTTTCCACAAGCACCGTAAATTCCCATTCTCATTGCGGAACTATCAACACTCGTAATTCATCCTTCAGGCCATCCTCAAACTGGACACATCGCTCATGCTTCGTGGCCACTATCCCTCGAGCATAACGGCTCAGGCGTAAGAATTTTGCTTCGTATGCCACTACAGTCCTACTTCCTTGAACCAAGTTCAGGAACGCTCTGCGCTGCGCATCCACATAGCTCGATCCAATGTACTTATTTTGAAATGCTATTTTGAAGAAGTCCCATGTGATGTGGTCATCCACCGTACCATCCTTAACCATGAGCCACCATTGGTAGGCTTCTTCCTCTGTGAGGTCCAGATTGTCCATTATGCATTCAATCGCCTCTAACCAATACTCAGCTAAGCTCGAGGCTATACCAGAGGTTCCTCTAAACACTTCTGCCCCGATTGCTCCTAAGTCTCTCCGATACAGATTTTCGGTCTCTTGTGCCTATACCTACTCCAGCAACTCTCTTCAAAACCCTTAACATAGCCTGAGATACAGCATCATCTCCGGTCCGTCTGATCTTGAAATTCTACCTCCACAGCTAGTGGCACTGGTACCTCATTCCCAGATTCGTGACCAGACCCTACGGGTTTTGACATAGTAATCCTGCCTCTACCTCGGCCACGCATACCACATCCTCTGGCGCTCATCCTACTGTTCGCGATTTATCTGATTAGAAATTTTATGATTTATTAGTTTTCGTCCACTAATTAACCACGAACAGTCTTATGAATAGTGGGTTTAAAAGTAGTTCTTTTGAATTTGCAATGAGTTCAAATTTAAGTCTGTATCTCCTAGTCCTAGGAGTCACACACAATCAACCATCAACATACAACCAACATCCATGAACTCACATTCATCATATAAGGGTGTTTTCGTCATTTCACTACCCAGGGTATTTTAGTAATTTATCCTACAGGGGTATTTTTATAATTTAAAAAACAAAATAATAGGGTTTCTTGGTATTTTTCAAAATAAGGGTATTTTGGTAATTTTGCAATCCAAGGGTATTTTTGTAATTTTATCAACTTTGGTAACTTTCGTGAATCGGGGTAATTTAGTAATTCCTCAACAAGGGTACTTTAGTAATTTTTCAATCAAGGGTATTTTGGTAATTCGACAAAATCAGGGGTATCTTGGTAAATTTCCTCAACCTAGGGCTTTTGGGTAATTTACACATCAGGGACGTATAAGTAATTTTATAAAAGAAATAGGACACTGGTCCCTTTCGAGTTTTAGTTATAAATTTTGGCCCGTCAACAAGCCCTTATGGCTAAGGTGAGTAGTCACTACGCACTAGGTAGGATTCCAGAAAAGAGGAGGTGAGTCACTAGGACTACTTAAATACCAAGCTCTTCCTGGATCCAATCCTTGACATACGTATGCCTGTTGCCACACCCTAACCCATCGACTTGGTCACGGGTTTGTTTAGTTAGATTAAGTCTTATGGATTTGAAGAGTTGTTTAACTAGGCCTAAAGTCCATTGCTACTATCCTACTAATCTACATCCCTCAAGCCCATCAACCCAACAAGTACATCACATCAAGGGTTAGAATACTTACCTGCGTGGATCGGGTACCGGTAGACTCGAAGGCCCTATCTTCTTCCAAAGTTTTGTTCAAATTCTCCTCAACTTTACAAAACATCCCTAGGTCCATTTCACAGCCCGAGTTTTGAACTAGGCTCTGATACCAAAATGTAACACCCCAAACGCAGCCCATAAGTTTCAATCGAATCTGGTATGCTACGGGTTAAACATTGAAAACTTTTCTCTGAAAGGTTTTGGAAAAACTTAGTTTATTTTAGCCGAGTAATCCCTTAAATGTGAGATTTTGTAAATAACTTTACTACTTGCGTTGATTGGGTTGAAAAGCCCATTTATTATTTCATTTTATTTTGGAGACTAAAAAAAACATAAGTTTTGCAAATCCCGACATAACAAAAATAAATCGAAGTCTAAGTTAAGGAGGCCTTATTACATAAATAGTTCCAAAGAAATAATAAAAAAAGAAAACCAAACTTAATCTATAGAAAAAAAACTTGATGGCCCATCGAGTCCGTCTCGGCTCCCATGTCCACGATCTACTACTCATCTGAAAGAGTAGAGAAAAAAAAAGCGGTGAGTCACCAAGACTCAGTGTATAAATCCTAAACACACTGACCTAAGGCCCACAAACAAATTATGGGCCTTGGCCCATACATAGAGGCAACAATCATAATACATGATAGACAATACATAATGAATGGCCCAACCCTTCCTAGAATTCCATCCTCGACACATCAACCCGTACCAACCATCACACCTTGGGGATTTCTACAACCAACCCTCCATCCGCTACACACCACGTGGCATAGCCACCGATCACTGCGTGACCTAACATTTATATTTGTGAGATTTCTACCACCGGTCACCATATGACCCATGTTTATATTCGTTGGATTTCTACCACTGGTTACCATATGACCCATCATGCACTTCCCCTTTCATATTATATTCGCACCCCATGCATACATACATAAAGAGAACATCATACAGGCTTTCATATGTCTCAATATACATAGAGATTTCTATGATTGCGTACCTAGGATCCTTGCCTAACCATTTTTAGGTTTTAATCGACTGTCTACACAACCACTTTTCGCTTTTTAGCCCACACACATAAAGTATAATTAGAGAGTGTGTGTTAGATATCTACACACCTGATTATTGATAAAATGATACTTTCTCTGTCGACGCTATCCGTAGTTGACACAACTGCTATCTGCCTATGGTGTTGTTTAGAAGTCGGTCCACAACCAAGTGGGCAATCTCGAACGGCGGATATCGCTTGTTTCTTAAACTTAGGGATTCTCTCCTTTGCCTGATCCATATTTAATTCCATCACAAGTCATTGTCAGAACTACTATCACAATATATGATCGTTAATCCTCATCATAATGTTTAGATCTTGCATATAAGGAAAGAATCTAGGAAAAATCTAGGAAAAATCTCCTTAACTTAAAATCCCAAAATTGAAGACTAGCTATTTTTGGCTTTTAGATCTAGACGACCAAGTTTCCTTCAAATCCCAGAATGCCGCCCAACATAGAACCATTAAACTATTAGCTTTTCGGCTTTTGCCTTTCAAAAATCGAAATAGAACATGAGAAACTAATAGAAGTCGACACTTACCTTAACATAGGGATTCAACTAGCACTTGAGAGGATTCAACAATGTCAATGAGGAAGATTTAAATGTCGAAAGAAATAGAACCAACTCACAAATGGGATGAATAGAGAAAAACTATGGAGATTTCAGCTTTTAGAGAAATCGGCACAAGAGGAAAAGAATGGAAAAGAGAGTGAAGGGAGAGGTTTCGGCTTTTGAAGAAATTAAAGAAAAGAAATTGTAGAGGGAGAGAATAAGAATTTCGACACAATAGAAGAAGAAATTAGGGTTCAAATGCCAAAATTAATGAGATATCCCCCCTATTTATAGAAATTTTGGCACTCCTATCAAAAAACCGAAAGTACCCTTCCTGATAACTAAAAATCAAGCTAATAAAAAGGGAAAATTCGGCACCCCTTTTTTCATGAAGTAGCCGAATTCTTTACTCCTCTAGGTGGTGGATTTTCGGCCATCACCTTTCCTTGATAGCTCCTATCATTTCTTCGTTTAATCTTCTATATTATCAATTATAAAATCCATGTAAATCCTCCTATTTTTGAGCCTTGTTGTCATCCACTTCACCTAACCCTAATACCAAATTTAGCTTACTTAAATTAAGAGAATTGGGCTCCATAGAACTTAAATTTTGGGCCCTTTACACCCTTGTTGTGGCATCACCCCTTACTCTTTTTAAGTGCCAAAATGGCCTAAAAACATGGGCTCCTTGCGGCCAAAACTTGGGCCTCTTTAACTGTTAGTGATGCCACCTTCTTACTCCCTTGTCGTGCCACCTAATGTTGGGCCACAAGCCCACGTTGGTATTTTAAACACAATTACCACCTTTTAACTCTATAATGCCCAATTAGACAATTTAACCAAGGCCTTTGCCTAGTCCTGAGCCCAATTTGGACCCCTATCACTTAAATTAACATATTAAACATATTCTTACACTAAATGCATAGACCCATTAATTCAGGATGTTACACAATGTACAAAGATAAATAAACAATTATATAATAAAAAGAAAAAGGGAGAAGTAACACTTCCTGAATTTTGGATGATTTCAAGAGTTGGCGTCTTTGGTGGTAGAAAGTAAGTGGAGGTGGTGGTGGTGGCATTTTCTTTGGGCCTGGTGGGGTGTCTACGATGATCTTTGTGATAGATAAAGAAATTGGGTAGCCTGTAAAGATATAGCCAAGAAATCTAAAGAAACATTAATAATATACTAATATTATAATTAAAGACAAAGGAAATTAAGAGAAGAAGACTAAGAAGAAAACTAAAATTGAAAGAAAAGACTAATGGACTAAGGAGTCCTTATTGTTGGATGGTTTGGGAGGTAGGTGTGATCTCTAAGGCGGTGGTGCGTGATTCCCAAGCAGCCTTTAGAACCTAAAACCAAGAAACTAAAAGAATTTAAAATATATTAAGCAAAAGAGAATTATAGATAAATAGGATAAAGGGAAAAATAAACATAAAGAAAAATTTAAATGGTCTAAAAGACCCTTGGCTTGGTTTTTGAATGAAGCGACCGACATGAACTTATGTGTTGGGGTCTTCTTTAAGGAGACAATTCTTGCCTTCTTACGCTTCTTCGGCATGATTCTAGTGTAGCTCAAGAGAATAGACAGTTTTTATAAGGAAAGGAAGAAAAAGAAAGAAGAAAAATGAGGGGAGAAGGAGGAGGGCTGTGTGGTTTAAATAGGGTCTCAAATCTGGCACGTTCCCACACCCGTGGATCGAGGATGTGTTGAATGACACGGCTACATCACACAGCCGTGTGTCTAGGTGTGTTTGCACACCCACGCCCATTTCTTTGACACCACGCCCGTGCCTAAAATGGCAGTGTTTTGGCAGAATTGGACAGCATGGGCGTGTTTGTCCCATGTTTGATAAGTCAGTGGCTTCACATAGTTGTGGAGCATGACTGTCCTAATTTACTAGTGCCCGTGGGGGATTGGTTGGATCCGTGATGTCATGGGGTGGTTGGGGCTAATTCCCACGGCCTCTTTTGTGTCAGTACGATGGTTCTAGTGGTCCACACGATCATAGAGACAGTCTACACTTCTGATTAGTTTAAGAGAAAATAAATAAGGAAGGGAAAGAAACTGAAAATAAATTTGAAAGTAAATAGTGTTAGTACTCGGGTTGCCTCTCGAGAAGTGTTCGTTTATAGTCTTAAGCTAGACTTTCCTCGATTTAGAAAAATTAGGGAGGTTTAAAGGTTTGAATATCTTCCTTCTTGCTTAAAATTTTATTTTCTTGATGAGGTTCAAGTCGAGAAACGTTTACCTTAAAAGTGTTGAATGTTTGATTGCTTACCTCGACTGTTCCATGGGAGAAGATATCGTGTACCTTAAGAAGTATTTCTCCCTTTGTCTTCAGGTCTGTTGTGGTGATGTGCGGTCTACTTTGTCTAACAGTACCTGGTCTCCTATTTTGTACTGGTTTGATGTTCCTACGAGCTCTTCTGGTGGTTCCTCTGGTTTTACTTCGTGTGGATCCGTCTTTTCTTTAAAGTGTGTCTTCCATTCTTTTAGTTTGTCTTCCTTAAGGCTTTGTTCCTTATGTACCTCTTCTTTCTTGGCTTGGGGTCCATGATTCGACTCAGGTTTGTATTCTTGTGGTGCTTCCTATGATGAAAGTTGTATAATTTGGTTATCAATTTAGTTATCTTTCTTACCTTCATCGATTGTTATCCTGGCCGAGTCAAGAGCTTGAAGACTGATTGATTCGTCACCTACACAAAGTATGAGTTCGCCTGTGGCAACATCAATTTTAGTCTTGGCAGTTGCTAGAAAAGGCCTTCCTAAAATTAAGGGGATTGAATTATCCTCATCCATGTCTAGAACAACAAAATCTACTGGGAAAACAAATTTATCGATTTTTACTAGAACGTCTTCAATAATGCCCCTAGGAATTCTAACAGTTTTATTAGTTAATTGAATACTCATCCTAGTTTGTTTGGGCTTCCCTAGACCTAGTCGTTTAAACAATGCATAAGGCATAACATTTATACTTGCCTCTAAATCAGCTAATGCATTATCAATAGTTAAACTACCAATTAAACATGGAATTGTAAAACTCCCTGGATCTTTTTGTTTCTGTGGTAGTTTATTTTGTAACATTGCTGAGCATGTTGCGTTTAATTCCACATGGTGCTCTTCATCTAATTTGCGTTTGTTAGTCATGAGCTGTCTTAAGAATTTCCTCGCGTCTGGCATTTGAGAAAGAGCTTCAAGAATAGGTAAGTTAATATGTATTTTCTTTAAGAGTTTAAGAAACTTACTGAACTGTTCCTTTGAATCGTCTCTTTTTATCACTTCGAGATAAGGTATGCGAGGTTGGTAATCCTTGATTACCGATTTTGGCTTTTCTTGTGTTACCTCTACTTTACCTTCGTCTACCTTGTTTTCTGGTGTCGGATTGGGTTCATCTGACTTCTTATTGTCCTGAGCTATGATGGCTTGAATTTGCTTCTTAGGGTTAATCTCGGTGTTACTTGGTAGGTGTCCTTGCGGTCGTTCTAACATAAGCTTTGTAAGTTGTTCGACTGCATTGGTGACTTCCTTGACTGACTTAGAAATTTCCCTGATTCAGCTCTCATTGTTTTTGATTGTTCTTTCAGTTTCTTGGATCGTTTCTCTGTGTCTGCAAAAAATTTTGCTAGCATCTCCTCGAGGGTTGGTTTCTTCTCTTGTGGATAAGGTTGATTTTGGAAGTTTTGAGGAAGTTGCTGTCTTTGATTTCCTTGATTTCCTTGACCTTGTAACACCCCAAACCTGGCCCAAAAGTTAGGCCCAAATCTGATGTGTCACATTGAAGAAAACATATAAAGGATTTGTGATTCGTACTAAAATAAGTTTTGTTAAAATCAAGAAAAACAAGTTTGATTTGAGACATTTGATAAAATACTACTAACCTCGAAGATTGATTGATAAATCGATAGATTTGAACTAATAATCTTATAAAACGTGACTTTGAAAATGACATTGAAAATTCAAGAAGATTTTCGTGTTAAAAATATTTGTAAAGTTTATTATGAAATCCATTTGTTAATCGATTTTGGAAAACCTTTATTTAAGTTTTAGAAAATTCCCATTTAAAATAATTTAAGTAAAATAATAAGTATATCAAACATAAAGCAAATAATAAAATACTCTGAGGCCTTTTACAACATAAAACCCAAAATAGTAAAGTGAACGAAGATAGAAATCTAAAGTTCCAAAGTAAAACACCATTTCTGAAGTATGGCCTCCACCGAGTCATCCACGGCCCAAGTCTCCATCACTGATTATTACCTAAAAAGGATAAGGAAAAACCGGGGTGAGTTACAAGAACTCAGTGTGTAACCCACTTACCGTTGTCCACTGGGCCAAAATCTCATTAAGCAATTATTTGGGCCTAAGCCCATTTACAATAACAATAATATATCAAAATATAACATGTATATGAAATGCAATTCCCAAACCAAGCCTAGTAATCCATCCGCTACACACCACCCGTACCAACCAACACACATGTGGGGATCATCAGTCAAGCTACCCCGCCAACACACCAAAATGCAGGCAAATTGCCATTTATAATAATAATTCGCAGGCCGATGGCCATTTATAATCGCAGGCATTTAGCCATTTATAATATCAAAATTTGTGGCAAAGCCACTAGAATAACAGAATATACGTGGCATAGCCACCAGACAGATTGTGACAGAGTCACCAAAATATGTGGCAGAGCCACCAAATAGCTTCCTCCAATCATGAATATCCCAAACCCATGCAGAATTATGTGAATGCAACATTCATAACAAATTATGATATTTACAATATAACAACGATAATTAGCAACATCAGAGATTTATTACAAACAATTTGGCCCATTAACACTTTGCAAAATCGGCCCATTTAGCCATATATCAAATTGGCCCATTTAGCCATATATCAAATTGGCCATTAAGCAATATATCAAAATTGACCCAGTAAGGCAATCTATCAAATCGGCCCATTAAGGGCATTTTCATAATTCAACCCATAAGGGTATTTTCGTAATTCGACACATAAGGGCAATTTTGTAATTCGGTAATTTTACCCACCAAGGGTAATTCGGTAATCTCGCAACCCAGGGGTATTTCGGTAATTTACCTTCCAAGGGTATTTTCGTAATTTTGCAACCCCGAACTTAATTACTAATTTGGGATATAAAACTTGAAACTATCCATTTGCGTCATACTGACTAAATTGACTATAACTTGGGTTAGAAAACTCAAAATATAAATACGTAAATTTTCTTTGAAACTAAACTCATATATGTTCTTACTAAAATTTTTCCAGAATTTTTGTCTTAACCATTTAGTACAGTTTATTCCTTAAAGTTTCCCTTGTTTCACTGTCCAACGATTCTGACCTCTCTTTCCTCAATTTCAAATATCTCACTGTACGGTTTTCATATATTGCTCCCACTTGTTTCTATTGAAAATAGACTCACTAAGAAATCCATACTATAAATTATAACCCATAATTCACTTTTTTCAATTTTATATGATTTTTCCAAGACAGATCAGGGAACCACGAAGTCATTCAAAACCAGTCTCACTAAAATTAACATATCTTAGAATATAAAAATCCTTTTCCTTCTCTATTTCTTCCTTATTAAAATAGTCATAGTAAGATTTTATTTGATATCTCATTCACTTTCTAATTCCCTTTCTCCTATATTTCGTGATTTTTCAAAACACGTCACTGTTTCTAACCGAAACTATTTTATTACAAAATATGGTTACTACTACGAATATACGCACTCTCGAGTGATCACGGATGCCGGTTTCTGATTTTCTTTGGTATTTTCAACGAATCACAAAACATATCATACAAACTTTCAGAGAGATGTGAGATTACACACCATTTCAAATATATATTCGGAAAAGTACGGGATTACACACCTTATTCGGAATCTGTAACACGATATTCTCTGCGGCACCTAAAGATACAGTTGATCAACAATTAGTCCAAAACCCAATTTACAACTTCATCCGAGTATTGCGATTGATTTAAAAATCTATATCACTTACCAACAACCTGAGTCCTTATTACGAGAGATAGGTGTTCGACTTTACCACTATTTTCGAAAAATCCACAAGTAGAGAGTATCGCGTGATTTCGTGCCTAAAAACATAATCGATTAGCCAATCTTTCAATCCGATTAACACCATAATCGAATAGCGATATCAAATGGACTATGAAAAGACTCCTTACCTTAATCGATGATAATCTTGATTCCCACCAATTGGCTTATGACTACGAATGAATCGACAAGGATTTGGTATTAGGCCACCTACTAGAACTCTACGAAAAAGAGTTGATCAAATATGAGAATGATGGAGAGAGTGATATTTCGATAAGAAACAAAGTGGAATAGCCGTATAGTGATGAACAGACATATTCAGCTAGAAAGAGAAGAAATGAAAGGATTATTAATAAAGCCCTTACCCGATTCAACCAAGGAGAGATGTCCAACACACAAAAATGGGAAAGATAAAAGATGATAGAAATTCGGCTATCAAAAGAAGATGAACAAAAGATGAGTATTTGACTAAACAAAAGAGAAGAAAGATGCACAGTTGTGCTAGAAGGTTTTGGCAAAGAGAATAGCAAATTGGAAGAAGATGACACAAAAGTTGCAAATAGGATTTTTTTTTTTTTGGCCAAAACAATACCAATACCTTACCAAATGCCAAAGTAAAAAATTTCAGCTACCTCTCTACCCCCAAAACCATCCACATGCATTACAATATTGGTCAAACATTTGGCCAACCACACTTTCCATAACATTCTCCCCTTTTTCTGCCAACATGTCCCCCATACTTGCCTTTTTCTTTTGATTCCTTTCCCCAACCTCAACCTTTCCTTATTTCCTTAGCCACCTTGCCAAAAATAAAGAAGTCTACATTGCCATATATACCTCTTGGCTGACACTTAAGGAGAGCATGCAAAAATAATAGTCAAAATTTGCACACAATGGGATTTGAACCTCTTCCCTTAAAGTCCTTCACTTGATGCCATAACCTCTTTACTAATTGCTCATTTATGCTAACAATTTACTCATTTATTTCTATAAGCCTTGAAGCTACTTACCATCTCTCCTTAAAGTGCTAAAATACCAAATTTTTCCTATGGCCCAATTAAACTCGAGACTTCATAGAAACCCCGTAACCTTCCAAATTCACTTAACTAATAAGTCCAATTTGCAACAACGCCATTCTCATATTCTCAAAAATTTTGAACATTCTACGCCCAAGACCCATTGGGCCCAATCCTACTAGGCCCAATTTCGGGATGTTACAGACCACCCCATGAAAAATTTGGGTGGTTCCTCCAACTGGATTATAAGTATTACTATAAGGATTACTATTGAATCTAAAATTATTACCTATATAGTTCATATGTTCATTCAGATTTTAAAGAAAATTTCTTACTTTTATTTTCGTAGTTGGATAAGGAATAAATTTAATATTTGAGAATTTATTGAAGAGAAGCAAGTGTCATTAATACTTAAGTTAAATTAAGTGTTAATGAGTGACATAAGTTGAGTACATGGCATGGTGGTGTTGGCGCATGAGTTATAGAATGAGGGGAGAGGTTCAATCCCTTGTTTAGCATCTGGATGAAATTTTATTTTTAATTTTCTGCACATGTATAGCAAGTGTCGGCCAAGAGCATATATGGTAAGTGTTGACCATGTTATTTTTGGTTAGTGTATCAAAGGATTAAGGAAATAGTTAACTTATGGCATGGAATCAAAAACTTAAGGAAAGATAGGGGACATAAGGCACATATCAAGGAAAATTTTGGAAACAAAATCATGGCCAATTGACCATGTTTTGGACTGACAACTTGGTATAGGGAGGAGCTGAATTTTAGTGTTAGTTGGCTAAGAAATGAATTTTCTCTTTGGTCATTCCTAGCAACCTAGTGCAGAATTTTTCATCCCTCTTCTCAATTTTCCCTTTGGTAAAATTGAACCTTGGTAAAGCCAAATTCTTTTGACCATTTGGTCACTTTTGTTCATCTTTTGAGTTTTCTCTTGTGCTTCTTCTTAGTGCCGAAATTGTTAGTACCAAAAGCCATTCTTTTCCTTTCTTTTTACCATGGCAGAATGTACCTAACTCCTAAAATCCATCTTTTCTTCTCTTCTCTTTGAAATCAAACAACATCATCACCATCTCTTCTTTCATAATTTAATTCTTTTCATTCAAAGTTTCTCCATCAAACTCTCTCATGGCGAATGCTAGAGTGCCCATAGCCGAACCTTTCTTTTTCTTTCTTTGATCATACATAGCCGAAATCTTCATCCATCACAAACACCTTTCTCAATCCTTTCTTTTCGATCGTGGAAAATAGGTAAGGGATTCTTCTTTTTCATTTTCGATTAATTAATAGTGTTATGGCCGAATATTGATGGTGTTATGAAGGACTATTTGGATCGAAATAAACGTTTGTTCTAATAACGTTTCATTCGTTATTATATAGTGCAATAACGGAAGATCGGAACTCAAGTGATCGGGAGAATCGTAGAAACGTTGGAATCGATTTATTGTGGTAAGGAAATCACATCCTTTAAAGCCTCTAGTACTATTTTGAAATTATTTTAGATTTAACTAATATTCCTTTGATCTTGAAGACTTTCAAAATTGGGAAGAAAAGGCGGTGGTTAGTCATATTAAGAGGCGGATCTGTAAATCCCCATTTAAGCGAAGAGCGGTTTGACGGTCAGGATTTTCCACCGGGTTGCGGACCATCTTCGAAGGAGTCAATTATTTGAAGTGGTACGAACTTAGAGCCATTATCGTTGGTGGATTCTCGGCGACTAACGAACCAATAAGCGAGGAGAAGCCGAAATCAAGTGATTCAAAATCAAGAGGGTAAGATTTTGGATCTATTATCGATTAAGTATGTTTATACAAAATAGTGTTCTAACGGATCGAAATATGTTTTAGGTCTTGAGGTGAGAAGGATTAGTACTCTCGGTATCGAGGTGTGTAACTTCACACTTTTTCTCGGGTTGGATGTCAATTTCGGTATGGAAGAAAAATCGTAAAACGACTAGATCGGTATAAAACGTAACAACTGATATTTTGATGAAAATACGTAAAAATGACTAAAATCGTGAAAATTACGAAAATTCCCTAGAAATTACTTGATATTATGTAAATTGTATGTTTCGTGAAAATGGGCCGTAAAATATGCTAGATCGATAATTGGGTGAAAACTACATTAAGTTGATAATCGGGCGAAATCTACTTTGGTTGTAAATTGGGACGAAATCTCCGCTAGATCGATAATTGGGCCGAAAACTCAGTTAAGTTGAAAATCGGGCCGAAATCTCTGTATGAATGTAAATTGGGCCGAAATCTCTGCTAGATCGATAAATGGGCCGTAAACTCAGTCAAATTGATAAATGGGCTAAAATACTTGCTAGATCATAAAATTGGGCTTAAGTTGATAAATAATTAATTAGGCCAAAGTGTTATTTTGGGCCTTAATAAAGATTTGGAAATATTAACTCTTGTAATGGGCCTTTTAATAAAATTTTGTATGACCATAGTTTACTATTGCATACATATTGCATGGGTTGGGAAATGATGAAGAGAAGAAGGCTGTTGCCAAAATCTAGTTCGGTGGCTCGCCACAAAAGTTATAAATGGCTATTTGCCTCTAGTTCGGTGGCTCTCGCCACAAAAGTTATAAATGGCTATTTGCCTCTAGTTCGGTGGCTCGCCACAAAATAATAATTGGCTCAATGACTCTAGTTCGGTGACTTTGTCACAATCTAGTTCGATGGCTATGCCACAAAATATAATTTGGCTTAATGCCTATGATTGGTGTGATGGCGGGGTGGGTTGACTTGATCCCCAGGTGTGATGGTTGATGCGGGGTGTGTAGCGGATGGAATTAGGTTTGGGAGGGAAAATTCATTTTCACATGCATGCTATTAATTATATTATTCATTATATTATTACTTGTTGCTTATGGGCTCAAGGCCCAAATCCATAATTTGAAAATCGGCCCAAGGACAAGTAAGTGAGTTATACCTTTGAGTTCTAAGTAACTCACCCTTTTAATTTTTCCATCTCGGGTAATGGAAATTGACGTGGACTTGGGCGAGGATGACTTCGTGGAGGCCATCTTGCAAAACATGGGTTTATTAAACTCGAACTTTTTAATAAGTATTTTACTATTTTGGGTTATTGTAATAAGGGCCTCTATAAATAATTTATGGATTTTATGTGTGTTTGGTTTTAAACTATACTTTGGACTTTTAAATATGGGCTATGATTATATGATGTTTTATTAAAATAAATTTGGGTTTTTCAAGTATATGAAATTCTTTTATAAATATTGTATTATTGTTAACTCTTAAATAAATTACCTAAGGGTTTTGATAATACAATGTTAATAATGTTTTTCAACTAATGTTTTCTAATATTTATCAAATTAAAATACTCTTCTAATTATATTAAATCCTGTAAATAATATTGTAGTTTTCAACTTATTAAAGATTTTAAAATAGCTCGATTCATGTAACAAACCAAATCTAGTCTCAATGCATAGACCGGGTTTGGGGTGTTACATTTAATATCGAGCCGATTTCAAAAACTTCAGTTGTGGTTTGGGTTCGCAATAATTTACGTATGAAATCGTTCAATTATATTTTAAAGATCGGTATGGCACCACAAGCATCCCAAGCAACAAGTCAAGTAAGTATTTATTGCTTAATAATTACTATGATGATCATAGGAATACTCTAGAACTTCTAGTTTTAGATGTGAAAACTATAGAAATTGAGACTATAGGATATGTTGCGAAAAAACAACTTTATATCTCAAATCTCATAAAATATCGTTAATAAACACGAAACAAATTTTACGATTCATAAAACTTGTAATCGGATAAAAGCGAACAAGCTATCATGAGCACTAGAGGGGCGTGGTCGTGGACACGGTAGAGCGTGGCCGTGGTAGAGGCCGAGGTGCTCTGACGAAGCACCAAATCATATCTCGGAAGTGGGCCTTTTGCGTCAATTGAAAGTGAGGCGGATCACGCGATCACATGGAAGAAGATAATGCATTGACTCAAGCAATCTGCGAGTCTTGGAAAGGTTCTTGGAACTAGAATTGGGCCAACAACTCGTGGGTCAATTCGAGGCGACTTAAGTCAAATAATGCGAAGTTTTAGAGGAGTCTCTAGTGTAGCTCGAATGTGGTTGAATCTTGGCTCGAAGCGTGGAGCGGATTATGGATGATATGGAATGCAGTCGAGCAAAAATTGAGAGAGCTGTATCCTTATTAAGATATGAGGCGTATCGGTGGTGGCTCATTGTTCGAGAAGGCACCAAAGTACAGCCGATTAATTGGGAATTCTTTAAAGCGCCTTCCAAGGAAAATACGTTGGAGCGAGTTATGTAGACCTTTCGAAGGAAAGAATTTCTGAATCTTGTCCAAGGAAGTAAGGCAAGTGGCACATATGAAGTCGAGTTTTAC
Organism: Gossypium rotundifolium; assembly: GCA_025506655.1. Taxonomy (NCBI): domain Eukaryota; kingdom Viridiplantae; phylum Streptophyta; class Magnoliopsida; order Malvales; family Malvaceae; genus Gossypium; species Gossypium rotundifolium. The sequence goes on from CP106728.1 coordinate 25,921,209, forward strand.
GTCTGAGCCGCTATGCGGGACAATTGTAGCAACGGATCACGAATGTTACATGCGTTTTGAGGATGGACTTAATGATGAGTGAGGGTTACGATTGCTCCACACAAGTTAGAAATTTTTCCACACTTGTGGAGAAGGCCAAAATAGCCAAGAGGCTAAAAATTGAGCAGCGAATCGAGAAAGATTACGCTGCACGATGTGATAAGATTTGTCATAGTTCCACTTGTGTAGTGCCATATCTGAAACACAATTTAGCATGACCTTTAGGGTGTACAAGAGGAGGTATTCTTAGCAAACTTGATGGAACTAACACAAACCGTCAAGCTTTTTATTCATCATCTCTACCTTCTGGTATACCTCGGATCGGAAGTAGAATTTGGCATTGAGCTTTTGATTTGATAGCATGGTTCCTCTGTCGAGAATTGACGACTGTTTGATCAATTATCAATGTTGTAGACTCGGCTGATTTTGTCGATTTTTCCTTGTAACATATTGGTTTATTCGCCACCGATAATTATTCAATGACATCTATTCAATGAATTGGATCTTGAAAATTGAGGCTATTCGGATTGGAAACCACCAACATTGGTAGCTGAAATTTGAAATTTGGAGTTTCTTGGGTTTTCGATTGATTCTGATACTATAGGGAGCTTTTATTTGTAGCGTGGGTTTTAGAAATTGATTCTCAGTTTTACCTAACTAAATTGTCGCTTCAAGAGTTTTATTATTCAAGGTTCCACCATGATTTGGAGTTTTGAATCAATTAGTTGTCTCGTTGAGAGATTTACACCATTATAGAAGGTTTGGACTTGAAGCCATAATGGTAATCCGTGGTGTGGACATCTCCTCAAGAGATATTTGTATCTCTCCCATGCATCGATAATGTCTCTAAATCCATCTCGCATACTTGTATCTCTCCCATGCATCGAAGAAATATCATTCCGTATTTTAGCCATTTTGGCCGGTGGAAAATATTTTAATAAAAAACTTTTCGATCATTTGTTCCCATGTAGTGATTGACCCTCATGGTAACGAGTTCAACCACTGCTTGGCTTTATTCCTTAATGAAAAGGGAAATAACCAAAGACGAATGGCATCATTAGAAATGCCATTTATTTTGAAAGTATCACAGAACTCTAAAAAATTTGCTATATGAGTGTTCGGGTCTTCGTCCTGCAAACCATCAAATTGAGCAAATTGTTGAATCATTTGTTTTGTATTAGGCTTTAATTCAAAATTATTAGTAGCTATAGCAGGCATAACAATACTAGATTCTGCTCTTATCAAATTGGGTTTAGCATAATAATGCATAGTGCGCGGAGCATTCGCCACATCTCGTGGTGGATTATTCTCGTCCATCCCTTCAGTAGGATTGGATTTGTCTTCTCGCTCTTCTTCTGTGTAATTTAAAACTCGTCTAATTTCTCTGTGATTGTTTCGAGCGGTAGCTTCAATTTCACTATCGTATACTAGAGGTCCTATCGGGTTCCTTCTAGTCATAAACTAGAGGTACCTGCTAGGAAAAAGGAAAAAAATAAAATTAGTAAAAATAATAATATAAAATAAATTGCGAAATAAAAAAATAATAATGGCTAAAGTAATAAAAATAGAGCTTTCTTAATATTTTAGTTCCCTGGCAATGGTGCCAAAAACTTGATCGCTGAAATCAGAGCTTTAAAATTTATAAATAGAATGATCAAACCTTGAAACTAACTCTGACAATGACTTAAAGGCAAGTGTACCTATCGAACAGTAGTATAGCTTAGGCAAGACCGGATTATCGAACCCAAAGGAACTAAAAGTAATAATACTCACTTTCTTTTTGTTATTTAGCCTAAGATATGGAGTGATTGGTTAATTTATGATAAATCGTAAAAGTAACATATTTTAATCCCACATTTAGTATGCTTTTGGATGAATTATCCTTGATTTATGTAAAAAGGTTCTCTTAATATTTTCTTTTCGTGTCTTATACTCAGGAAAGCACCTTAGAACGAAAAGGATGCAAAATAGGCTTAAAAAGACCAAATTGGGCCAAACCAGAAGTCGGCACGGCCTGGACCTCATTCCATACTGGCCATGCCTTGATAATCATTTAGAACACGATCACACCCCGATTAACACGACTGTGCCTCGTCGACAAAAAGCCCAACACGGCATGTCCTTAATTTGCATGGCCGTGCCCCAATTGGCAGACTCGAAGCACGGCCTCTACCCCCGTATTGCACGGGCATGCCACAACCGTGCCCAAATCAATAGAATGGAGACACGGCCTGAACCTCGACTTATAGGGTGTGCCTTGGCCGTGCCCCTGCCGCAGGAAAGAGCAATTTCACTCGGAATAGGATGCTTGGAGCCTAAGAAACGCAATCCTAAGTCTACTCAAACAACTAGGATGAATTATACTTGAATTATGAGTACTTAGGAGCCAAGTAAAGCATCCCAAAAGTCTATATAAACACCCCAAGGTAGCTATTCAAAGGCGTCAAGTTTAAGCAGAGTTTTTTGCCAGAGCTTTCCTGATTTAGGGAATCACTCGAAGATAGCCAATTAATCCATCTCGAAGAGTCAGACTTCTACTCAAGACGGAGGACCTCCTCTTCAATTCCTACAGGGGGTTTTAGGGATTTCTAATGTTTTGTTTTATATTTTCTTTTGAGACGTTTTCTTATTTAGTTATGAACTAAACCCTTCAGATACCTGAAGGGGATGAAACCTATGATGGATTTTGTTTTTTGATTTCTAAATTATATGATAAATACTTAGTTTGTTCTTAATTATGTTGCTTAATTTAATTTGATGTGCTTAGGTGGAGGAGGAATAGACCCTACCTAAGGGTAGATCTAGCATAATTAAGCGAAGTTGATCGGGCGCCTAGAGATAGGGTTACGAGATTTTTCCGGATTAGGGTGAAACCTAATATAGGAATCCATTGATCGATTTACTACTGCCTTAGGGGGTTATTATAAGATAATAAGAGTTCCACTAATTAACCTAAGGTTAGACATTATTCGCCTCGATAGAGGGTTTAATATAGGTTAGGGAGTCTCACGGATCAAGCTAAGTAAAGAAATCATATGGTTTGGGAAATAAATAATAGGTGAAGTCATAGGTGGAGACTTCCTGAGGGTATCATCTTTATCAATTGAGTTTTCTTAAAAGTCTTTTCCCAAGGTTTCATTCTTTTGTCTTTGCATTTGAGTTTAAGTATTTCATTTGTTTTTAAGTTTAATAAATCAATCACTCCATATTTCAGGCTAAATAATAGAAAGAAAGTGAGTAGTAGTACTTTTAGGTTCCTTGGATTCGATAAGATATTCTTGCCTAAGCTATACTACTGTTCGATAGGTGCACTTGCCTCTATCGTTGTCAAAGTTAGTCTATAGGTTCGATCACTCTTTTATAAATATTAAAACTAGACTGTTTTACAACGATCAAGTTTTTGGCGTCGTTGCCGGGGAGCTCTAAAGTATTAAGAAAGCTCTATTTCTATTACTTTAGCCATTATTTTTATTTTCTCTTATTTTTATATATATTTTTCTAAATTTCTTTCTTTCTTTTCATAGCAGGTACCTTTAGTTTATGACTAGAAAGAACCCGAGAGGACCATTAGAATACGAAAGTGACATTGAAGCTACCGCTTGCAGAAATCGCAAAGAAATTAGGCGAGCCCTAAACTATCAAAGAGAAGAACAAAGAAGATGATCCAATCCCATCAAAGGATGGACAAAATAATCCACCGCCAAATGTGAAAGAATGAATGCTCCATGTACTATGTATGATTATGCTAAACCTAATTTAATGAGAGCGTAATCTAGTATTGTTAGGCCCACTATAGCTGCTAATAATTTTTAATTAAAGCCTAACACAATACAAATGATTCAACAATTTGTTCAATTTGATGGTTTGCAGGATGAAGATCTAAACACTCATATATCTAATTTTTTAGAATTCTGTGATACCTTCAAAATAAATGGCGTTTCTGACGATGACATACGTCTTCGGTTATTTCCTTTTTCATTAACGAATAAAGCAAAGCAGTGGTTGAACTCATTACCACGAGGATCAATCACCACATGGGATCAAATGACCAAAAAATTTCTTTTAAAGTATTTCCCACCAGCCAAAACGGCCAAATTTAGGAATGACATATCTTCTTTTGTGCAGAATGATGCAGAGACACTATATGATGCATGGGAAAGATCAAGGATCTCCTAAGGAGATGTCCACACCACGGATTACCTTTGTGGCTTCAAGTCCAAACTTTTTACAATGGTGTGACTTCTCCAACTAGGCAAATGATTGATTCATCAGTCGGTGGAACTCTGAACAACAAAACTCCTGAAGCGACTTATGATTTTATCGAGGAGATGTCATTGAGCACCTATCAATGGCAAATTACAAGGGCTAAATCGACAAAATCAGCCGGAGTTTTTAACATAGACGCGGTGACAATATTGTCAACACAAATGGAGTTAATGAATAAAAAGCTTGATAATTTATGTTCTTCACAAGTACATCCAGTCATGCAATGCGAAGCGAGCGGGAATGTGGCGAATTCTGAGTACCCACCTTACCAACCAGGAGTAGAAAACGAGCAGACAAACTATATAGGTAACAATTTTAGATCTAATAATAATCCTTATAGTAACACTTACAATCCGGTTGGAGAAACCACCCAAATTTTTTGTGGGGAGGACAAGGAAATCAAAGGCAGCAACCCACTCCAAATTACCAAAATCAACCCTGTCCACAAGAAAGGGAATCAAACCTTGAAGAGATGCTGGCAAAATTTTTGGTAGCCATAGACTCTCATCTTCAAAAGGCTGAAGAAATACTTGATGAACAACAAGGATCAATCGAGGGAATCAAGACTCAGGTAGGAGAAATCATCATGTCGGTTGGACTACTTATTGAGGTATTATGTGAAATACAGACAGAGATTTTCTCCAAAGGCACATAGCAGGTAAAGGCAGTTACACTAAGGAGTGGCAAAGAGCTAATTGAACCACAAAGAAAGACACTACATGAAGTTACCAAGAAAAAGAGTGTAGAAGATGAGAACAATAATCCATTTCCTACAGAGAATAAAACACAAATTCCATATCCAGCAAAATTAAAGAGAACAATTGGATGTTCAATATGGTAAGTTCCTTGAACTCTTTAAACAAATACATATTAACTTACCTTTTGTTGAAACTATTTCACAGATGCCGAAGTATGCAAAATTCTTAAAGGAACTTTTCACGAACAAAAGAAAGCTTGAGGAAGTATCAATGGTGGAACTTAATGAAGAGTGTTCAGCCCTTCTCCAAAATAGACTACCATGGAAGTTAAAAGATCTAGGGAGTTTCACTATTCCTTGCTTAATTGGTAGTTTAAACATCAAGAAAGCATTAGCAGACCTAGGCGCTAGTATCAACTTAATACCTTACAAATTGTTTAAACGGCTAGATCTTGGGGAACCAAATCCCACTAGGATGAGTATTCAGTTAGCTGATAGATCTATTAAATATCCTAGAGGAATTATTGAAGATGTCTTGGTAAAATTTGATAAATTTATTTTTTCAGTTGATTTCGTTGTATTAGACATGGATGAAGATATTAATGTACCTTTAATCTTAGGGCGTCATTTTTTGCCACTGCTAGAGCTATTATTGATGTAGGTGATGGTAAACTAGCACTGAGAATAGGTGATGAATAAATTATCTTTCAACTGTGTGATGTCATGCGATATTCTAAAGAACAAGATGATTCCTTTTATTTTATCGACACTACTGATCATATTATTACAGGAAATTATACCGAAGGACACAATGGAACTGTGTCCGGCACAAGAAGAGGGGAAAGAAGATGAAGACAATGAGTTGAATCTGGATACATCATCATTTAAACAAAGGGGAGAAGAAAGCATTGAGAATGATGATGAATTAAAACAAAAACCCTCCATCGAAGAGCCACCCAAATTGGAACTCAAATAGTTACCAAAACACCTAGAATACACATTTCTTGGGGATAATTTTACGCTGCCAGTAATCATCTCTTCAGAATTAGAATCCAAGGAAAAGAGGAGCTAATAAAGGTACTATGAGAACACAAGAAAGCCATAGCTTGGAAAATTTCTAACATCAAGGGAATAAGCCCCACATTCTGCACCCATAAAATTTTAATAGAAGAAGAATATAAACCGTGTGTGCAACCTCAGAGACAGTTAAACCCCAACATGAAAGAAGTGGTCAAAGCCGAGGTAATTAAACTTCTAGATGTAGGAATAATTTATCCTATTTCTGACAACACTTGGGTAAGTCCTGTGCAGGTAGTTCCAAAAAAGGAGAAATGACGGTAGTACCCAATGAAAAAAATGAGTTAATTCCCACAAGAATAGTTACAGGTTGGAGAGTTTGTATTGATTATAGAAAATTGAATGATGCCACCAGAAAAGATCACTTTCCTCTACCCTTCATAGATCAAATGCTCGAAAAACTATCAGGGCATATGTACTATTGCTTCCTAGATAAATTGTCCGGCTACTTTCAAATCCCCAAAGCCCCTGAAGACCAAGAGAAGACAACATCTACATGCCCATACGGTATGTTTGCTTATCGTAGAATGTCTTTTGGATTATGTAATGCTCCCACTACTTTTCAGCGTTGTATGTTGGCAATTTTTGACGAACTCGTGGAGGACATCATAGAGGTATTTTTGGATGATTTCTCGATATTTGGTAATTCTTTCCATTTTTGCCTTAAAAATTTAAAAGGAGTTCTAATGAGATGTGAAGAAACAAACCTTGTTTTGAATTGGGAGAAATGCCACTTTATGGTTAGAGAAGGGATTGTATTAGGACATAAGATTTCTAGTAAGGGAATTGAGGTAGATAAAGCAAAAGTTGAAACCATAGAAAAATTACCTCCCCCTAGTTCAGTTAAGGCTATTAGAAGCTTTTTAGGACATGCAGGTTTTTATAGAAGATTTATTAAAGATTTTTCTAAAATAGCTAAGCCTTTGACAAAATTACTAGAAAAAGATGTTCCCTTTAATTCCAATCAAGAATGTTTAGATGCATTCAATGTCCTTAAAGATAAATTAATAAATGCACCAATTATAATTGCACCTGATTGGAACTTACCCTTCGAATTAATGTGTGATGCAAGTGACTTTGCAGTAGGTGCAGTTTTGGGACAATGAAGAGACAAGCATTTTCAGCCAATTTACTACGCTAGCAGAACATTAACACTCGTGCAAGAAAATTACACCACAACTGAGAAAGAATTACTAGCTGTAGTTTTTGTTTTTGACAAATTTAGACAATATCTAATATTATCTAAAGTTGTCGTTTTCCCTAACCATTCAGCTATTCGTTATCTTTTAAACAAACCTAATGCAAAACCTAGACTCATACGATGGATTTTACTCTTACAGGAATTTGACTTGGAAATACAGGATAAGAAGGGTGCTGAAAATCTCGCTGTAGATCACCTTTCAAGACTCAAAAATCTACACACCAAAGAGCTTGATGAACATGCAAATGATTCCTTTCCCGAAGAACAACTTTTTCTATAACACATTCCGAAGTACCCTGGTTTGCTAATATTGTGAATTATTTAGCAGCTAACGTCTTACCAAGAAAATTAACACATCATCAAAAGAAGTGATTCTTTGCTGATGTGAAAAATTATTTTTGGGAGGATCCATTTCTTTTCTGCATATGTGCAGATTAGGTGATTCGAAGATGCGTTACAAAGATGGAGGCAAGCGAAATCCTGGAACATTGTCATTCAGGACCATCTAGAGGACATTACAGTGGTATTAGGACAGCACACAAAATACTTGAATCAGGTTTTTTCTGGCCCACTCTATTTAGAGTTGCCAACAAGTATGCCACATCATGTGACAAATGCCAAAGATCAGGTAATATTTCTAAACATGATGAAATGCCTCAAACATATATGCTGCCATGTGAAATATTTGACGTATGGGGTATTGATTTTATGGGACCATTCCCTAGTTCATTTGGAAATAAATACATCCTAGTAGTAGTTGATTACATGTCAAATTGGGTAGAAGCTGAAGCCTTACCTACCAATGATGTTAGGGTAGTAGTTAAATTTCTCAAGAAATTATTTTCCCGATTCGGGACACCTAGAGCCATCATTAGTGATAGGGCTACTCATTTCTATAATACACAATTTGAAAAAGTTCTAAAGAAATATGGAGTATGCCACAGAACAGCCACCCCATATCATCCTCAAACTAGTGGGCAAGTTGAGGTAACAAACAGAGAGCTTAAGCGCATTCTAGAAAAAATGGTGAAATCAAATAGAAAAGATTGGGCATTTAAAGTAGATGATGCTTTATGGGCTTACAGAACAGCATTCAAAACACCTCTAGAGACATCCCTATACAAGCTCGTATACGGGAAAAGCTGTCATCTACCATTCGAGTTGGAACACAAAGCTTTCTGGGCGATAAAATTTTTAAATACTAACCTCGAATTTGCAGGAAAGAAAAGAAGGATGCAAATAAACAAGCTGGATGAATGGAGAACGGATGCCTATGAGGACTCAAAGTTGTACAAGGAAGCAACAAAGCGATGTCACGACGCTCGCCTCAAGTGATCAAAACATTTTGAAGTAGGGGACCTAGTCCTACTATACAATTCAAGGCTTAAACTGTTCCCTGAGAAGTTAAAATCAAGATGGTCAGGCCCATTCATGATCAAAACAATATTTCCATATGGCACCATCAAGGTAACTCATCCCACTAAAGGCACATTCAACGTAAATGGTCACCGACTTAAAATTTATAATGGTGCAGATTTTGGAGATACGAGAGAGGAGTTTAGCTCCATGAACCTTCCTTTAGAACTAAAAATAGGGAGAGTCTAGCTTAAGACTATAAACAAGCGCTTCTCGGGAGGCAACTCGAGTGCTAACACATTAACATTATTTTGTAAAATTCTAACAAAAATGCAGGATCATTAACATGGCCTTGAACACGGGCGTGCCAATAACCGTGTGAAAGCAAGGGACACACCACGGGGCATGCCGGAGTTGTGCACAAACAGGGACAACCTCTCTTCTTCAACACGGGCTGCAACAAAAAGACACGGCCATGCCCAACAACCGTGTGAAGCTACTGACTTATTAAGCACGGTCCAAACACACCCGTTCCCATTAACCATGTGAGGATACTACCTTATCGAGCACGGGATCCACATGCCCGTACAAATTAGCCATATGAACCAGCACACGGGCGTGGTAGATGCAACACGACCGTGGCAAAAACCCTGAATCGCGCCAAATTTTAAGAAATCACGAAAAGCACGAGCATTTCAAAATTAAACATGGCCATGGCGTAAGGCCATGTTCCCTTCCTATATATAAAAGTAACCGTCCCCTTCCCCAAACCCAAACCCTAAAACTCAGATTTCAAAACCCCAACTTCAATCCACCAAATTATTTCCCTCCCTCCAACCCACCCCCTTCTAACCATTCTTCTCAAATTCCCAACCACAACCAACCACACGCACGTAGTACACGCCTTTACCAGGCCATGCCCACACTAATGAAACCAGTACCACCGCGGTGCGCTCCGCCCGTGCTCATCAAACAACACCGTGCCTAGTTCCTTTTTCTTCACATTTTTTTCTTTCTTTTTGCATACTTCCTCTTTATTTAAGTTTTTTTAATTTTAGACTTAAAAATTTGATTCATTTTGTTTAGTTTATTCATTTTGTTCAGAACATTTGCTTTAATTTTCTTCTTGAGTGTTTTATTAGTTGCTTACATCTACTTTTCCTGTTGATTTTCTTATATACCATGTCTGGTTCCAATAAATTCTTTGTATACCTTTATTATTATATTTAGTACTAACCATGATTTTAGTTAGGAATTATTCTAATGAATAATGAGATTATGGTTGTTGATTTTAGTATTTGTTCTTGAAGAAGCATTTTATTTTGGCTATTGAATTTTTTATTATTGTTAGGAAAATTTTTGGCTATATAAAGCAAATGTTTTTCTTCTGATTATTTTTCAGGAATTATGTCGTCATCACGTATCAAACGATCCGTCCCAAGCAAAAAAAGGAAAGAGCCTGGATCATCATCCGGAACTGCCTCCGCCGAACTCCGACATCCCTTCTTCAGATTCCCCCAAGCAACATAAGAAGAGCGCTATATGGAGATCCGAAAGAGACCTATCGGCACCAGTAGGTGCATTGACTGGGATGCCTTGGAGCAAATCAAACTTGCTGGGGATGTTTGAGCTCTCATCTCAACGGAACCATGGGAGCAATTTTTTGCAATTGTAGAACCCACATACTTGGAACTCACTCTCGAGTTCTGTAACCACATTCACCTAATAGACGGTCATGACATAGTTTGATGACGCTGGCACAATCCAATTTCGCCTAGGGGAAATGTACGTCGACTGAGCGTACCTCAATTTGGATCGGCACTCGAACTCTATATGTCAAAATTTATAGAGGAAAATCCACTCTTCGAGTTAAACAGAGAGCTCCACTGCACCCCTATCACATGTTGGTGCCACCTAAAATCGGCTAAATCCGATTACAATCTGAGTCACTCCAAAGCAACTGCCCTCCTCCCCGCTCTCAAGTACCTTCATGCCATTCTTGCTCATACTATTACAGGTCGCAAAGAAAGCATCGGTGTCATCAATAAACAAGAGGTCTATTTCTTGTCATGCATGTCCGAAGGACATGTTTTTGACGTGGCATATTTCATTGCATGTGCAATGCAGCATCAAACAGAGCAGCAACATAAAGGAATCCTGTCAATGGGCCCTTACATCACAAGACTAGCCTAGTATTTCAATCTCATCAACACCGACAATCAAATTCCACCCCTCACACTGATAGGGAATATGGCACCTCAAGGCATCCAAACAATGCTCCACATGAAGATGATCAAGCACCGAAGAGGCACCGATCCCCCTCAGTACAGACTAGCGACACCTACAGCCAAAGAGGAAGCCGAAGAGATTCCTGATAATGTCCCACCACCATCAGAAGAAGCACAGACTCAGCACCACCAATACTGAGCTGCACCCTCACTATCAGACATAAATGCTCGACTCGACCAGTTCGAGTTATATTTTGCTGAAAACACTAGGCACCTCGAAGAGATAGAGGCCACACTTCAACAAATATGCCAACACCTCCATATCTCACCAGTAGGACCATCGCAGAACTCGGGACATGATGAGGACCTTTGAGTTCCTCTCATTACATAATACTCGACTTTTATTATTAACCATTTCATTCCATTTTTTTTATTTCATATGTTTTAATTTCAAACTTTCCTTCATAGCATTTTTATATTAAATTTGGTTATCTAATCTTTGAATATGCCTAATATACATTTCATGGCAACAATAAATTATTTCAATAATGACTTCACAGTTACAAGCACACACTCCACCTACATATGCACTAGGAGTAAATCACTACTTTAAAAAGTCATCAGAACAACTCTCGGAACCATCCAAAAATTAAAGAAGTATCATTTTTTCCATTCTCTTTTGATTTTTGCACATTGAGGGCAATGTACATCTTAAGTGTGGGGGTAATAGTGCCTAACTTTTTGCATAATTCTCAAAAACCCTGAATTTAGTCTTGATCTTAAGTATTTTTCTCTTGTTATTAATTAGGGTGAAATTTCTAATGATTTATGATTTTTATTGATATGTTTTAGAGTAAGTCATAATTAATTGTGCATTGATGATTAAATTTGAAGAATACTAGAGAATCGAGCATGATAAGCTTATTTTCTAAAAAAAAAATTGATGGGTCGTTGAACTGAATTTGAGTATCACCTTGAAGTTCAAAATTTATAAGGATTGATGCCAAAAACACCCATAATTTTTGTGAGATTTTGAGCCTTATAGAGCATATATTCTTTTTCGTGCTCACTTTAATTGATTATAAGTGTGTCAACTTTGAATTGTTATTCTAGAACTTGCCTCATTTATACATGTTGAGACCACATTAATAATTTGATATACTGAGATGACAAAGGCACCTAGGTTTTAACCCGTTCACTCCGCTACAAAGCCTACCTACATAAATAACCCCTAGTGAACCCCATTGAATCCTATCAACCTTTTTATTGACTCACCCACTAATATTAACCCAAAATCCCTTTGTATTTGTTATCAACCTTCCTTTGACTACCCTTTTATCGAGAATTGATTTGATCAATTGCCAAATTAGGTTATCTCAATCACCAAATTAGTAGTATAATTTGTTCTTTAAAAGAGTTTAGAAATTAGTAGTATACAATTGTTGAAGCAAAAGCTGAAGAAAAGCTCGTATTAAAGTATTATCAAATTTCAAGTGATGAAAATACTCTTTATTATAGAGTAATTATCAATAGTAAGTATTATTAGTTTCCATTCGATGTAAACATTCATATTTAGTTCATTGTTTCTAGTTAGGTAAATTGTCAAGTCAGTCTCGATTCTAACCCTCTAATTCAGCCTGTATCCACACCCTTAACCTTAGCCCCGTTACAACCATGATAAATACCTTTTGATCTGTGTATCATCTCATATACTGTGATGGAGATTTGATTTTTAGGCAAGCTTATGGGATTAACCTTTCGATTTGACTTTTGAGTGCCTTATTGTGAACCTTAAACACTTCGAGTGATTTGAGTGAATCTTTTGTGAGGATGTCAATCCTTGTCAGTTTTGAATCAAAGGTAATTACTTAAATAAGGGGAGACACCTATGTTCTCCTACTACAAAGGTATGACTTATCATAATTGAATCTTTAGGACTCTTTGAGTTGAATTATCAATGTATAAATTATCTATGAATAATGATGAGACATTGTCGATAGAAATTATGAATTATGGAAAGTTTGTTCTAATTGTAAGTTGAGAATTTTGCTTGAGGACAAGCAAAAGCTTAAGTGTGGGGGTATTTGATAAACCGTAAAAGTAACATATTTTAATCCCACATTTAGTATGCTTTTGGATGAATTATCCTTGATTTATGTAAAAAGGTGCTCTTAATCTTTTCTTTTCGTGTCTTATACTCAGGAAAGAACCTTGAACGAAAAGAACGCAAAACGGGCTTAAAACGGACCAAATTGGGCCAACCTAAGAAGTCGGCACGGCCTAGACCTCATTCCACACGGTCGTGCCTCGATAATCATTTAGAATACGATCACACCATGATTAACATGATCGTGCCTCGTCGATAAAAAGCCCAACATGGCCTATCCTTAATTTGCATGGTCATGCCCCAATTGGCAAACCCGAAGCACGGCCTCTACCCCTGTATTGCACGGGCATGCCACAGCCGTGCCCAAATCAACAGAATGGAGACACGGCCTAAACATCAACTTACACGGGCATGCCTTAGCCGTTCCCCTGCCGCGGAAAGAGTAATTTCACTCGGAATAGGATGCTTGGAGCCTAAGAAACGTAATCCTAAGTCTACTCAAACAACTAGGATGAATTATACTTGAATTATGAGTACTTAGGAGCCAAGTAAAGCATCCCAAAAGTCTATATAAACACCCCAAGGTAGCTATTCAAAGGCGTCAAGTTTTAGCAGAGTTTTCTGCCAGAGCTTTCCTCATTTAGGGAATCACTCGAAGATAGCCAATTGATCCATCTCGAAGAGCCAGACTTCTATTCAAGATAGAGGATCTCCTCTTCAATTCCTTCAGGGGGTTTTAGGGATTTCTAATGTTTTGTTTTATCTTTTCTCTTGAGATGTTTTCTTGTTTAGTTATGAACTAAACCCTTCAAATACCTGAAGGGGATAAAACCTATGATGGATTTTGTTATTTGATTTCTAAATTATATGATAAATACTTAGTTTGTTCTTTATTATGTTGCTTAATTTAACCTGATGTGCTTAGGTGGAGGAGGAATAGACCCTACCTAAGAGTAGATCTAGCATAATTAAGCGGAGTTGATTGGGCGCCTAGAGATAGGGTTACGAGATTTTGCCGAATTAGGGTGAAACCTAATATGGGAATCCATTGATCGATTTACTGCTGTTTTAAGGGGTTATTATGAGAGAACGAGAGTTCCACTAATTAACCTAAGGTTAGACGTTATTCGCCTCGAGAGAGGGTTTAATATAGGTTAGAGAGTCTCACGGATCAAGCTAAGTAAAGAAATCATATGGTTTGGGAAATAAATAATAGGTGAAGTCATATGTGGATTCTTTCTGAGGGTATCATCTTTATCAATTGAGTTTTCTTAAAAGTCTTTTCCTAAGGTTTCATTCTTTTGTCCTTGCATTTGAGTTTAAGTATTTCATTTGTTTTTACGTTTAATAAATCAATCATTCCATATTTTAAGCTAAATAATAGAAAGAAAGTGAGTAGTAGTACTTTTAGGTTCTTTGAGTTTGATACGATATTCTTGCCTAAGCTATACTACTGTTCGATAGGTGCACTTACCTCTATCATTGCCACAGTTAGTCTACAGGTTCGATCACTCTTTTATAAATATTAAAACTAGACTATTTTACAGCGATCAATTTACTCTAGTTTAACGACTACTAAGCTAAAGACACAAAGACAAAAAGAATGAATTGGGAAATAACATGAAGAAACTCAATCGATTACGATGATACCCTCAGGAAGAATCCACCTAGACTTCACTTGTTTAACAGCCCGATTTAGGGTCTAGTCAGAACAGTGATCTCGAAATCACTACGCTGAGAAAAGAGAAAATTATTTTCATGTTTTATTATGTGTTATAACATGTTTATAAAGACGTATGAAAGTTTTGGTGTTTTAATTTTAACGATTTCATGCTAAATCGCTAAAAAGGACTAAATCGCATAAAGTGTGAAATTGCCATTCTATAGGCTAAAGGTACCAAATAGCCATGAAATATTAATTGGAGGGTATTAAAGGGCAATTAGACCATCTTGAATATGATGGCCGGCCATGTAGACAAGAAGGGACAAGAGTTTTAATATTTGGTCAAAGTTGGTGGGTTGAAATTGATGTTTTATAATAAAATAAAGAAAGGAAAAAGATATCATCTTTTTCTCTCTTCTTCACTAAAAATGAGCAGCAACAAGGGAGTTTTGAAGCTTAAAATTTCAGCAAGCAATTCTGCTCCCTAGTAAGTGATTTTGATCACTTTTCTTGAATAAAATTGTACTTTTGTGATCCCCAAAGCTTAAGCTAGCTAATGACAGGACTATTTTACAATATGGTTCAGAGTCTAGGGACTTGCCATTAGAGAGCATATGTTTTTTAATGAGTTTTTATGGAAGAAAATGAATGATAGGATGATGCGAAAGGATTTTCATGGAAAATACCTAAAATGGGTTATTATGCAAAGGTTGTAATTTGTTCATTAAGGCATGAAATAGTTGCAATTAGAGATAGTTGTAAGAGGATTAAATGTTTAGCTAGGCTTGTTTAACAATAAATTAAGATGAAAATTTGTTTACGAGCCTAGGGGCAAAATCATAATTTTGCCAAAGTATTAGGGCAAAATGGTTAATTTTGCCTAGGTGGATATTATGTTGTAATATGATCATTAAGTGATTAAACGAGTAAATTTTATTGTTATAGATCGAAGAAAATGAGATTTAGACCTAGAACAGGGGAAAAGAGAAAGGTGGGCAAAAAGTCTTTTTCGGCCCTTTCGGCATCGAGGTAAGTTCATGTGCTAACCTTGCAACTACATATGAGTTAATATGATACTCTAATGTTAAATGGAATGTATGTTTATAGAATGTATGAAATTTAGTCGATGAGATGTTAAGAGAACTAAGCCTAAGAGAAATGATAAATGTTCATAGCATGAAATGATGATGGTTAAAGTCTCGAGTAAGACCATATTGAAATATGGCCTTGATGTAAGAGTTTGTATAAGACCATGTCAGGGACATGGCATCGACATGTCAATGGATGTAAGACCCTATTGTGGTATGGTGTCAATGAGAGCTATGTACATGAGACTCAAGAGAGTTATTTAGCAAGTTGAGTGGTTCAACAGACATGTGGAATGTATGTGATTGTACCATGAGAAGAGCAAGTATATGTTAGGATTGAATTGATATGGATTCAATGATTGATAAACCCTAGTGGGACATGTGCAATTGATGCACTTTAGTCACATCGTAGAACATTAAGTAAGGATAGTAGTGTGTGAGGAAGTTCTCAATGGAACATTTGAAATAGAGATATATGTATGGATTACTATCCATGAATGAGAAATTAAAGGTGAGCTATGTGCGATATCACCTTATTGATATTAAATGATGGGCTGTGTGCGATGCCATCAATTATATTGCTATAGGTGGGCTGTGTGCGTTACCACCTGAAATACATTAGAAATCAATGGACTATGTCGTTATAATTTCGAGTAAAGTACTGTGTGAATGAATTATCGAAAATGCTTGATGTGTTATTCTATATGATCTTGTGATGATTAGTATAGGAGTGTATGCTAATAAAACAAGCATTCGACTTGTGGCATGGTAAGAGTATGGTAAAAGGTAGAACGAGTAAGCTTTAAGGATGATTGAGTAAGTAACTCCTAGTTCGTGAGAAAGGCTTATTATAATAACTTGTAGTCATGTATATTCAATGAATATCAGTGTTTGTCAGTTTATGCAGATGAACTTACTAAGCATTATTGTTTACTCCTCTTCTTTTCTTATCTCTTATAAGTTACTTTAGCTAGCTCAGGTTAGAGATCGCTGGAGATGTTTTCACACTATCGAGCAGACCCTTGGCATGAGGTATCAAGTCCTATTGAGTCATGGCATGTATAGGGCTAGAACTTAAGGTTGATTAAGTTGTTGTTAAGGGTGCTTAATTGTGTTGGCCTAAGAGGGCTCATAGTTTAATTGTGTATAGCCGTTGATGATGGCTAAGTTGTTGTAATTGTATGGTAGTAACACTTTATTTTCATGAATCAAATGTATGAATTCATGTGTTTTAGTCGTTGATTTGAGACTTTATTGAATCAGTATATTAATGTATGAAATGTAGGATGGAAAAGGGCTTGGTATATAGCCTCTAAGTGTCCACACGGTTGGAGGACATAGGCATGCTAAGGCCGTGTCAAATAAGTCAGTAGCTCCACACGGTTAGAGGACACGGGTGTGTCAAGGCCATGCCAAACAAGTCAGTAGCTCCACACGGTTGGAGGACACGGGCGTGTCAAGGCCGTGTCAGATAAGTCAGTAGCTCCCCACGGTGGGAAACATGGGCGTGTTTAGGGATGCACGGGTGTGCCCCAAACCCCACGAGCGTGTAACCTCTGATTTTGAGAGAGGATTTTCTATAAGTTTCGAAAGTCCGAACAAGTGTTTAAAGCCTCATATGACCATGATACGTATGCCTCGACCAAGAAAGAAAGGTTTTAAGTCGAAAAAAATTTTATAGCTAGTAAGTACTTGATTAAGTGAGTTCAAGCACGGTAATGTCTCGCATCCATTCTTAGCATCGAACTTGGGTACGGGGTGTTACAACTTGTTGCTTATTACTGAATCATGTGATTTCTTTACTTAGCTTGATCCGTAGGACTCCCTAACCTATATTAAACCCTCTCGAGGCGAATAACATCTAACCCTAGGTTAATTAGTGGAACTCTTGTTCATTTATAATAACCCTCTAGAATAGCAATAAATCGATCAATGGATTCCCATATTAGGTTTCACCCTAATCTGGTAAAATCTCGTAACCCTATCTCTAGGCGTTCGATCAACTCTGCTTAATTATGCTAGATCTACTCTTAAGCAAGGTCTACTCCTCCTCCACCTAAGCACATCAGATTTAGATTAAGCAACATAATTAAGAACAAACTAAGTATTTATCATATAATTCATAAAATAATAACAAAATTCATCTAGGTTTCATCCCCTTTAGGTATCTGAAGAGTTTAGTTCATAATGAATAAAAACATCTCAAGAGAAAAGATTAAACAAAACAAAAAAATCCCTAAAACCCCCTAGAGGAATTGAAGAAGAAATCCACCGTCTTGAGTAGAATTTCGGCTCTTCGAGATGGATCTTCTGGCAATCTTCGAGTGACTCCCACAAATGTGATCTTTCTGGCTCGGCTCCTTGGCCTAGCTCACCGCCGCCTTTCAGGATACACTTAGGGTGTTTATATAGGATCTTGGAATGCTTTACTTAGCCTCAAGTGTCTTAATGTAAATCTTCTTCTTACTCGGTATTTGAATAAGCTTTAGAAAGTGTTTTTTTGGCTCTAAGTATCCAAATCTGAGTGAAATTGCTCTCTCCCGTAACAAGGGCACGACCATGGCACACGCCCGTGAAAATCGTGGTTGGGCCGTGTCTCGATTTTGTCGATTGGGGTACGGCCGTGTAAATCGTGGCATCACCGTGTCTTAGTTAATTGTCGAAGCACAGCCATGTGGCTTGAAGTTCAGGCTATGTCGATGTCTTATTTGGCCCAAATTGGCCCGCTTTAAGCCCGTTTCTTGTTCTTTTCATCCTCGGGTGCTTTCCTGAGTATAAATATGAAAAGAAAGGATTAAAAGCACCATTTTACATAAATCAGGGCTAAATCATCCTAAAAGCATACTAAATATGGGGTTAAAATATGTTACTTTTATGGTTCATCACTTCTAATAGCCTTAACTAAACTAGGGGGAGGTAATTTTTCTATGGTTTCAACCTTTACCTTATCTATCTCAATCCCTTTACTAGAAATCTTATATCCTAATGCAATCCCTTCTCTAACCATAAAGTGACATTTTTCCCAATTCAAAATAAGGTTTGTTTCCTCACATCTCATTAGAACTCGTTTTAAATTTTTAAGGCAAATATGGAAAGAATTACCGAATACCGCGAAATCATCCATAAATACCTCCATGATATCTTCCACGAGTTCGTCAAAGATTGCCAACATGAAACGCTGAAAAGTAGCAGGAGCATTACATAATCCAAAAGGCATTCTACGATAAGTGAGCGTACCGTATGGGCATGTAAATGTTGTCTTCTCTTGATCTTAAGGAGCTATAGGGATTTGGAAGTAGCCGGAGAGGCCATCCAAGAAGCAGTAGTACATATGCCTAGATAGTCTTTCTAACATTTGATCTATGAAGGGTAGAAGGAAGTGATCTTTTCTGGTGGCATCGTTAAGCTTTCTATAGTCTATACAGACTCTCCAACCTGTAACTATTCTTGTGGGGATTAATTCATTCTTTTCATTGGGCACCACCGTCATACCTTCTTTCTTTGGAACTACCTGCACAGGACTTACCCAATTACTATCAGAAATAGGATAAATTATTCCAGCATCTAGAAGTTTAATTACCTCAGCTTTGGCCACTTCTTTCATATTGGGGTTTAGCAGTCTTTAGGGCTGCACACACGGCTTGTATTCTTTTTCCATTAAAATTTTGTGGGTGCAGAACGAGGGGCTTATACCCTTAATGTTAGAGATTTTCCAAGCTATGGATTTTTTATGTTCTCTTAGTACCTTTATCAACTCCTCTTTTTCCTTGGGTTCTAGTTCTGAAGAAATAATTACCGGTAGCGTAGAATTGTCCCTGAGGAATGCATATTCTAAGTGTTTTGGCAACTGTTTCAATTCTAGACTAGGTAGCTCATCAATGGAGGATTTCTATTTTATTTCGTCATCGTTTTCAATGCTTTCTTCTTCCATTTGTCTGAATGACGATGTATTCAAATTCATCTCATCTCCTTCATCTTCTTCCCCCTCTTCTTGAGTCAAGCACAGTTCCATCGTGTCGTCATGTATGATTTCCTATAATGAATTTTGAATGATATGACCAGTAGTATCAACAAAATAACAAGAATCATCTTGCTCTTTAGAATATCGCATGGCATCATAAATTTAAAAATAATTTCTTCATTGCCTATCCGTAATGCAAGTTTACCGTCACCTACATCAATAACAGCCCTAGAAGTGTCTAAAAAAGGACGCTCTAAAATTAAGGGAATATTAATGTCTTCATCCATGTCTAACACAACAAAATCAACAGGGATAATAAATTTATCAATTTTCACCAAGACATCTTCGATAACTCCTCTAAGATATTTAATGGATCTATCGGCTAACTGAATACTCATCCTAGTGGGTTTTAGTTCCCCAAGATCTAATTGTTTAAACATTTTGTAAGGCATTAAATTAATGCTGGCACCTAGATTAGCTAATACTTTCTTAATATTTAAGCTACCAATTAAACAAGGAATAGTAAAACTTCTTGGGTCTTTAATTTGGTTGGTAACTTGTTTTGGAGGATGCCTGAGCATTCTTTATTAAGTTCCACCGTCGATACTTCTTCAAGCTTCCTTTTATTCGTCAGGAGTTCCTTTAAGAATTTTGCATACTTGACATCTGTGACATAGCTTCAACAAAGGTAAGCTAATATGTATTTGTTTAAAAAGTTCAAGAAACTTACCGTATTGGGCATCTAATCGTTCCTTCTTTAACTTTGCTGTATATAGGATTGGTGGTTTACTTTCTCTGCGTACTGAATTTACATCCTCAACTCCTTCATCTCTTGCTTTGTTATCTTCGTGTGGGATTTGTTTCTTTGGTTCAACTAATTCCTTTCCACTTCTTAGTGTAACTGCTTTTACTTGTTTCATTTCTTTAGAAAAAGTTTTTGCCTGTATTTCACAGATCATCTCAGTAAGTAGTCCAATCGACTTAGTGAGCTCCATCAATGACTCAGTGAGTTTTTCACTAACGCTTGTTGATCTTTAAGTGTTCTCTCAGTATCTTGGAAACAGTTTTCTGTGTCTGCCATTAATTTTGTCAGCATCTCATCGAGGTTTGGATTCTTCTCTTACGGATAAGGCTGATTTTGGAAACTTTGAGGAGGTTATTGTCTTTCATTTCCTTGATTTCATTGGCCACCCCATGAAAATTTTGGGTGGTTCCTCCAACCTAGATTGTAGTTATTACTATAAGGATTATTATTGGATCTAAAATTATTACATATATAGTTCATCTGTTCGCTCTCTACGTCTGGTTGGTAGGGTGGGTACTTGGGATTCGCCTCAGTTCCACTGGCGTTGCACTACATGACTGGATGTACCTGCGAAGAACACAAACTATCAAGCTTTTTATTAATCATCTCTACCTTTGTTGATAGCATGGTCACTGCATCGAGGTTGTAAACTCCGGCTGATTTTGTTGGTTTTGTCCTTGTAATTTGCCACTGATAATTATTCAATGACATATTTTCACTTAACTCATAGGCTACTTCAGGAGTTCTATTGTTCAAGGTTCCACCAGCGGCTGAATAGATTAGTTGCCTCGTTGAGGGGTTTACACCATTATAGAAAGTTTGGACTTCTAGCCACAAGGGTAGACCATGGTGTGGACACCTTCTCAAGAGATCCTTGTATCTCTCCCATGCGTCGTATAATGTTTCTAAATTCATCTGCACAAAAAAAGATATATCATTCTGCAATTTGTCCATTTTGGCCGGTGGGAAATATTTTAATAAAAAATTTTCGGTCATCTGCTCCCATGTAGTGATTGACCCTCGTGGTAACAAGTTTAACCACTGTTTGGCTTTATTCCTTAATGAAAAGGGAAATAACCGAAGACGTATGGCATCATCAGAAACACCATTTATTTTAAAGGCATCACAGAACTCTAAGAAATTAGCTATATGAGTGTTCGGTTCTTCGTCCTGCAAACTATCAAATTGAACAAATTATTGAATCATTTGTATTGTGTTAGGCTTTAATTCAAAATTATTAGCAGCTATAGCAGGCCTAACAATACTCGATTCTTCTCCTGTTAAATGCGGTTTAGTATAATCAAACATAGTATGTGGAGCATTGCTTTCTCCCACATCATGTGGTTGTGGGTTATTCTCGTCCATCACTTCAGTAGGATTGGATCTACCTTCTTGGTCTTCCTTAGTATAATTTAAGGCTCGCCTAATTTCTCTGCAATTCCTATACGCGGTAGCTTCAATTTCGCTATCATATACTAGTGGTCC
The DNA here is from genome assembly GCA_025506655.1 of Gossypium rotundifolium. Classification (NCBI taxonomy): domain Eukaryota; kingdom Viridiplantae; phylum Streptophyta; class Magnoliopsida; order Malvales; family Malvaceae; genus Gossypium; species Gossypium rotundifolium. Next base: position 25,943,182 of record CP106728.1, read on the forward strand.
ATTCTGGTTCCTTCTAGTCATAAACTAGAGGTTCCTGATAAGAAAAGGAAGAAATAAAATTAGCAAAAATAATAAAATAAAATGCAAAATTTAAAATAAAATTTAAAAAAATGGCTAAAGTAATAAAAATAGAGCTTTCTTAATATTTTAGTTCCCCAGCAATGGTGCCTAAAACTTGATCGTGTGTCTATCAAGTTTTAAAATTTATAAAGAGAATGATTGAACCTTGTAATATCCGGATTTAGGGGTTATGTATTTTCACTTAAATGTATGTAGTGGCATGCTTGTGTGTGATTTGAATGTGTTTTGGGGGCTTCGAGAATCTTGGGATGTAGGTAGAAGCTTTAGAAAAAATATTTGATTTCTAAGCCTTAAAGGGAACTAAGGGAGCTAGGCCTTAAGGAGTTTAGTGTGTGGCTTAGGGCACAAGAACTGAGCTGGTAAAGTGGCAAGGGAGGCACCACTTAGAGCACAGGAAGGTGACGCCTCAGGAGGTGTGAAGGGGCCTAGGTTCGAGTAACGCAGGTGGCATTTTGGAGCTTTTATTTTTAGGCAATGAGGTGTAGTGGTGGACGACACAAGGACTCTGAATGGATGAAGTGTAGAGTGGGTCAACAGCTCAAATATTCGGCTAAGTAGGAGGAAAACGTGGGATTGGGAGAGAGGGGAAGAGGTGCCGAATAGGGGACTCTAGGAGATGCATAATCGGTTTTGGGGTTGTAGTAGGAGTGTTGCCCCTAATCACCTCCTACTCTTCTTTTCTTTCTCTCAACCTCAATCCTATACTTTTTTTCTTGTGGCCGAATATTCCATCTTCATTGTGAGCCATAGCCGAATCGTGTAAACCCTCCTTCTCTTTTCTTTTCATAAGTCCCTAAAGCCGAAACATTCCTTGTCAATAGCTGAAATCTTTCTCTTTTCTGTCATTTCTCAAGAGCCGAATCTCTAAGGGTAGTGCCGTCGACTATCTTCTCCTAGTTTCTTCAAACGTGATTTGGTGGTAAGTATCTTCCTCTTAGCAATCGGTTTCATCTCTTTTTCTTTGGGTGTGCCAAAATCGAATGGTTAGCCTCGATTTTGAGGAATAGCCGAATCTTGATAAGGTCATAATCTTGTGCTTCTTTTGTGTAGCCAGAGTAAGAGAGTGTTAAGGATCTTTTGGGTTCGACTACTCAAGGTAAGGGTTAATATTCGGCAAAAGGCCATATTATTTTTAAGGATGGCCGATTCTAACTATAGTTTTTAGGGAGGAGTACAACCTGATTTGGTAGATCTTCGGGATTCGGTGGCTGATCTAGGTAAGGGTTCTATCGTGTAGATATGTTTCTCATTCATTCAAATGCCTAAGGCTAATCGTTTGTGTGTATTAATGCTTGGCTAATTGCAAGGAAGGTTCATCACGTAGCTTCGGGATTTGGTTGGAAACCAAATCGGCATTAAGGTAAAGTGTTATCTTTATGCGACATATCCTTTGGGATCTCTAGTTGAGCCGAATGAGCTTTTGGTTACTAATAAAGTGTTGGCCGATTGTAGGAAGGAGGAAGGCAAAAGTTTCGGATCTCGTTAGTTTCTTGTAGTTTTGGGATTTCGTTTAGATCTACGAATAGTCAGGTGTGTAACGCTTTCACACTTTGTTAGTATGATATGTTTATTATGTTACTGTGATAGCCATTAAAACCGGTGGTTATGCCTTATGGGCATGAGTGTAAACTCCGGGTAAGTCCCCTAATTGTGGATCTCGTTATATGCTATCATGTCATTGTTTAATGCTTATAGGCATTGATATGGAAATATGTGTAATTTCGTTATGACTTTGGGGTAAGGCGCATTGCATGATATCTGAATAATATGTATGTTGCATGGGCATATGGGTGATAATGATTAAGGGGAAGTGTTTCGGTGGTTTTTACCACATTATCCGGTGACTTATGTCACATATTACGAATCTGGTGACTCAGTCACTTTATTTGGTGGCTATGCCATGATTATAAGTGCGATGTGCAGTTGACTACAGCGACTGCCTTCGATGGTGTGTAGCGGATGGAGGGTCGATTTAGTAATCCCCACGGTGTGATTGGCAGGTACGGGTGGTGTGTAGAGGTTGGATATCTAGGTGGGTTTGGGTTGCATCATTGCTTATATTTGTTTGTATGTGATTTAATATGCCTTAATCGATTAGGAATCATGTTGGTTGTTACACAATCGAGTCTGTTGACTCACCCTTCGTGGGCTAACATTTTGCAAGTGATACTCAGTTAAATGGACCGGGTCAGCAGGGATTTTGTGGTGGCCATGCTCAGCTCAGCATTTTTGGGTTTTCTTATGATTAAACTTATCACGTTTTTTTATTATGTTTTTGGGATTTATTTCAGGTTTTGTTTTGTTGTAATAAGGCCATTACTATTTAACTATTTTATGCATGCGTTTTAATTTTTATTCTGATACGATCAACATTAAACAAATGGTTAAACAATTTTTCGTAAAACAACTTTAAATGTTTTGACACCTAAACACCTATGATTTTCAACTTAATGATAAGCTCTAAAATTAGGCATTTCTTTTAACTTGTAATTTTTGAAATATGAAGATAATGTTTTTCTACAAACTTCAATAACAACACAGTTTTCAACTTGATCATAACACAAATCTATTTTCTTCAAAACCACCAATTTTTCCAAGATGACAAAACGAGATTTAGCTACGTTTAACTCAAGGAGCATGCCAGATCCGGTCAGGACCTGTAGGCTAGGTTTGGGGTGTTTTAACTTGGTATCAGAGCCAGGTTCAAAACTCGACTTGAAGGGCTTTTAGGCCCAAAATGGTTTTTTTTGAAATTGAGTTTTACTAAAAGATGAGCAGGTTTTCTGGCATGACACCTGAGTCTCCGGCCCGAAGTCCACAAGGTAAGTACCCCTAATTATTGTGTGATTTGTATGTGGGTATTACGGGATCGTAGATTAGTAGATTAGGAGCTATTGAACCCTAGGATTAGCTTACTCCCACACAAAATTACATAAAATTTAAAGACTAATCGAATAAACCTGTGAGTAAGTCGTCGAGTTAAGGGTGTGGCAACAGTTGTGCGCATGTCTAGGATTGGATTTAGAGGGAGCTTGGTATTTAAGCAGTCCTAGTGACTCACCTCCTCTTCGCTCAATCCTACCAGTGCGTGAGTGACGGTTCACCCTAACCAAGAGGACTTACCCACAGGCTAAATTCAATAATTAAAACCCGAAAGGGATTAGCTACACTATTTTATAAAAACCTTAGTTTTGAAATCACCAAAGTATCCCCTAATTTGCAAAAAACTACCTTAGATCTGGAAAAAATTTTTACCGAAGTACCCTGATTTGTGGAAATTACTAAAATAACCCTCAATTTATAAAATTACCATACTACCCTCAATTTTTACCAAAATATTCCTATTTTTCAAAAATACCAAAAACCCCTATTTTTCAAAATTTCAAGATACCCTGATTTGGAAAATTATCAAAATAACCTTATAGGATAAATTACGAAAATACCCCTAGGTTGGAGCGGATAAAAATGTTCAAATCGGTGAACATGTGTAGTAGATACTATTGAATGAATGTGATTCTCTGAATTAGGGTAGGAGATTAGAACAAAAACACTGAAATGATCGAAAGAACTACTACTAAACTTCGTTACATAAAATTTGTTTGTGGATAATTAGTGGAACAGAAAGCTAATGCATAAAATTTCTTAAATCAGATTAAATCGCGATCATAGACATGAGTTCTAGGGGACGTGGTCGTAATGTGCGTGGGCGTGGTAGAGGCAGAATGACCGTATCGGAACCAGTTAGGTCTGGTCAAGGGTCCGAGAATGAGATGCCACCACCACCAGCTGCTGGTGTTGAGTATCAAGATCAGACGGGGGATGATGCAGTATCGCAGGCAATGCTGCGAGTTCTTGAGAGGGTGGCTGGAGCAGGTGGAGGCATGGGAGCTCAAAATTTGTACATGAGCGACTCCGAGCCAATGGAGCTGAGGTATTTCGAGGTGTATCTGGTGTGGCGCCCAATACGGCTGAGTATTGGTTGGAGGTGATGGAGCGAATCATGGATGATTTAGACCTGACTGCTGAGGAGAAACTGAAAGGGGTGGTGTCGCTTCTCCGGGATGAGTCATACCAGTGGTAGCTCACGGTTTGGGATAGTACGGCAGCGGATGATCTCACTTGGGAGTATTTCAAGGTGGTGTATCAGAAGAAGTATATTGGGACTAGCTATATTGATGCGCAGAGGAAGGCATTTCTGAGGCTGGTTTAGAGGAGTAAGTCCGTAGCGAGTACGAGGTAAAATTCTTAAGGTTGAGCAGGTATGCTCGAGGTATCGTGGCTATAGAGCATAAACGGTGTGTCAGGCTCGAGGACGGACTTAGGGATGACCTGAGATTGTTGATTGCTCCACAGCAGGAGCAAGAGTTTATCGTGTTGGTAGAGAAGGCTAAGGTAGCCGAAGGGGTCAAGGAATCTGTGAGACAGAATTCGAATAGGAATAGACAAAAGAGAGGTTTTAGATCATCGGGGTCATCCAAGTCTCTAGAAAAGACCTAGAGTTGATGGGCCGCGAGATCGACAAGTTACTGTGGGAGGTCAGTATCGTACGTGTGCTCAATGTGGAAAGATGCACCTGGGGGAGTGTTGGAAGAAGACAGGAGGATGTTTTAAGTGTGGGTCCAAAGATCACATGATTAGAGACTGTCTGATGGATACAGATAGGAACCGACCAACAGGTCAGAGGTTTAATCAGGCTAGCAGAGGTGGACAGCAGCCATCGAGGGGCCGTGGTCCGGTTGGCAGAGGTAATGGTTCTGGTAGAGGTCGCGGGACACCGGGCAGAGGTGTTGGTAACGCGGAGGTGAGACAGCCGGGTCTAGTATATGCGGTTCATCAGAAGGAGGATGGTGATGCACTTGATGTCATAACAGATATGTTCCTTATTTCTGGATTACCCTTTATTGCTTTGATAGATATAGAGTCAACTCATTCGTACATCACTAGTAAAGTATCTGGAACTCTGCATGTGAACTCTGAGACTGTACCTAGGAAGATGATTGTACTTAGTCCTTTAGGGCAATCCGTAGTAGTAGACAAACTCGTTAGGGCAGTGCCCTTAGAAGTTCGGGGCGCAGTTTCCAACTGACTTAATAGAGTTGCCATTCGGGGAATTTGATCTAATCTTAGGTATGGACCTGCTAGTGAAGCACAAGTCATGAATGTGGATTGTCTTTGCTAAGCGCATGTCATTGAGAACTTCTGACGACAATGAGGTTGTGGTGATGGGCGAGAGACGAAATTACTTGTCGAATGTAGTATCTGCCCTTAAGGTGAAGAAGATGGTAAGAAAGAGATTTATAGCTTTTCTGATATTGGTCAGTGCCTTAGAGGCTAAAGAAGCAGCTGTAGGTGGAGTTAGAACAGTAAGAGAATTTGTGGATGTCTTTCAGAAGAACTTCCAAGGTTACCCCTGGACAGGGAGGTGGAGTTCGAATTGACTTGCTGCCAGGTACAGCTCCTGTGTCAATTGCTCCCTATAGGATGGCGCTAAAGGAGTTGGTAGAGCTCAAGGCCCAGATCCAAGAGTTACTCAATCGTGGGTTTATCCGACCCAGCTTGTCTCCATGGGGAGCACCGATCCTACTCGTGAAAAAGAAGGACCAGACTATGCGCATGTGCATAGATTACCGGCACTTGAATAAGCTAACGATCAAAAATAAGTACCCATTGTCGAGGATAGACGACTTGTTTGATCAGCTTAAGGGGGCGGCGGTATTTTCAAGAATAGATCTAAGGTCGGGATATCATTAGCTTAAGGTGAAGGAAGTAGATATCCATAAGATAGCTTTTCGGACTAGATACAGACATTATGTGTTTTTAGTAATGTCGTTCAGATTGACGAATGCCCCAGCCACGTTTATGGATATGATGAACCGGGTTTTCCAACCCTACTTGGATCAATTCGTCGTTGTGTTTATAGACGACATTTTGGTATATTCCAAGTCCGAGGAAGAGCATGATGCGCATCTCCGGGTAGTGTTGCAGGTGTTAAGGGAGAAGAAGTTATATGCCAAGTTTAGCAAGTGCGAATTTTGGTTAAAGGAAGTTGTGTTTTTGGGTCATGTGGTGTCTACGGAAGGTATAAGGGTAGATCCTCAGAAGATTGAGGCAGTGCTAGATTGGAAACCACCTAAGTCTATGGCTGAGGTTCGCAGTTTCTTGGGGTTAGCAGGCTACTACAGAAGATTCGTAGAAGGGTTCTCATCAATAGCAGCTCCTTTGACGAAATTATTGAGAAAGGAGGTACCTTTCGTATGGGCAGATAAGCAGTAGGAGAGTTTTGAGAAGCTTAAGAGAGTATTGACAGAGGTTCCGGTGTTGATTCAGCCAGAAGTAGGGAAAGACTTTGTGGTGCATTGTGATGCTTCCCATTTAGGATTGGGGTGTGTCCTAATGCAAGACGGGAAGGTGATCGCTTATACGTCTCGGTAATTGAGGCCACACGAGGTTAACTATCCGACGCATGATCTGGAGTTGGTGGCGGTGGTATTCGCTCTAAAAGTGTAGAGGCACTATTTGTATGGAGAAAGGTCGGTGATCTACACGGACCACAAGAGTCTAAAATATTTGTTGACTTAGAAGGAGCTGAATTTGAGACAGCGAAGGTGGGTGGAGTTGTTGAAAGACTACGACTGTTCAATAGAGTATCACCTGGGCAAGGCGAATGTGGTGGTAGATGCCCTAAGTCGGAAGGTGGTGTCGGATCTGAAGGCAATGTTTGCACATCTTAGCCTTTATGATGATAGAAGTTTGCTAGCAGAGTTACAGGTGAAGCCACATGGCTAAGTCAAGTAAAGGAGAAACAGTTGGTAGATGACGATCTGAGTGCTAAACTACTGCAACTGCAGAATGGGGAGTTGAAAGACTATGGTGTAAACAGCGATGGAGTGCTGTGTTTTTGGGGCAAGGTCTGTATGCCAAAGGATGAAGAGTTAAGGCAGAGAATTCTTTAGGAATCGCATAGTAGCACTTATGCTATGCATCCTGGAGGAAGTAAGTTATATAAGAATCTACGGGATCAATTTTGGTGGCTCGGTCTAAAATGAAAAGTTACAAAATTTGTGGAGAAGTGCTTAACGTGTCAGCAGGTTAAGGCTGAACATTAAGTACCTTCAGGATTGCTTCAGCTGATAAAGATTTCATAGTGGAAGTGGGAGAGAATTACCATGGACTTTGTTAGTGGGCTTCCTCTTACGCCTACTAAGAAGGGCTCGGTATGGGTGATAGTAGATCGGTTGATGAAGTCTGTACATTTCATACCAGTGCGATTGACTAGTCTCTGTAGAGGTTAGTGAAGTTGTATGTGGCAGAAATTGTGAGGCTGCACGGAGTGTCGGTGTCAATTATTTCAGATAGGGATCCGAGGTTCACGTCGAGGTTTTGGAAAGTACTACATCATGCTTTAGGCACTAGGTTGGACTTTAGCATGGCATTTCATCCGCAGACGACGACCAGTCTGAGCAGGTAATTCAAGTGCTAGAGGATATGTTGAGAGGTTGCGTGATAGACTTCAGAGGGAGATGGGAGGAGTTCTTGCCTTTAGCAGAATTTGCATACAATAACAGCTATCAAGCAAGTATTCGAATGGCATCGTATGAAGCACTGTATGGACGGAAGTGTCGCACTCCTACGTGTTGGACAGAGTTGGGAGAACGTCAGGTTTTGGGTCCGGAGATTGTAGTAGAATCAGAAGAAAAGGTTAAGGTAATTTGAACACGGTTGAAGGAGGCATCTGATAGGCAAAAGTTATATGCAGATCTTAAGCGGAAGGAGATAGAGTTTGCTGTAGGGGATCAGGTGTTTCTAAAAGTTTTGCCATGGAAGAAGGTGATGAGATTTGGTCGCAAGGGAAAGTTAAGTCCCAGGTTTATAGGACCTTATCGGGTTTTGAAGTGAGTTGGACCAGTGGCATATCAGTTAGAATTGCCTTCGAAATTGAAGCAGATGCACGATGTGTTCCACGTTTCGATGCTATGTCGTTATCGATCGGATCCATCTCATATAATACCGGTTGAGGAAGTGGAGCTAAGACCAGATTTGTCCTATGAGGAATAGCCGATTCAGGTTCTGGAACGGGATGTGAAGGTGCTACGAAGGAAATCAGTTCCTCTAGTCAAAGTGTTATGGCATAACCATGGATCGGAGGAAGCTTCGTGGGAGCCAGAGGAAACAATGTGACAACAATACCCTCACTTGTTTTAGCCAGGTAATTTTGAAGTCGAAATTATTTTAAGAGGGGCAGAACTATAATATCCGGGATTTAAGGGTTATGCATTTTCACTTAAATGTATGTGGTGGCATGCTTGTGTGTGATTTGAATGTGTTTTGGGGGCTTCGGGAACCTTGGGATGTAGGTAGAAGCTTTAGAAAAAAATATTTGATTTCTAAACCTTAAAGGGAACTAAGGGAGCTAGGCCTTAAGGAGTTTAGTGTATGGCTTAGGACACAAGAAATGAAGCTGGTAAAGAGGCAAGGGAGGTGCCACTTAGAGCACAGGAAGGTGACGCCTCAGGAGGTGTGAAGGGGCCTAGGTTCGAGTAACGCGGGTGGCGTTTTGGAGCTTTTATTTTTCGGCAAGGAGGTGCAGTGGTGGACGACACAAGGACTCTGAATGGATGAAGTGTAGATTGGGTCAATAGCTCAAATATTCGGCTAAGTAGGAGGAAAACGTGGGATTGGGAGAGAGGGAAGAGGTGGCCAAATAGGGGACTCTAGGAGATGCATAATTGATTTTGGGGTTGTAGTAGGAGTGTTGCCGAAATCTCCTAATCACCTCATACTCTTGTTTTCTTTCTCTCAACCTCAATCCTATACTTTTTTTTCTTGTGGCCGAATATTCCATCTTCATTGAGAGCCATAGCCGAATCGTGTAAACCCTCCTTCTCTTTTATTTTCATAAGTCCCTAAAGCCAAAACATTCCTTGTCAATAGCCAAAATCTTTCTCTTTTTCTGGCATTTCTCAAGAGCCGAATCTCTAAGGGTAGTGCCGTCGACTATCTTCTCCTAGTTTCTTCAAATGTGATTTGGTGGTAAGTATCTTCCTCTTAGCAATCGGTTTCATCTCTTTTTCTTTGGGTGTGCCAAACCGAATGGTTAGCCTCGATTTTGAGGAATGGCCGAATCTTGATAAGGTCATAATCTTGTGCTTCTTTTGTGTAGCCAGAGTAAGGGAGCGTTAAGGATCTCTTGGGTTCGACTACTCAAGGTAAGGGTTAATATTCGGCCAAAGGCCATATTATTTTAAAGGATGGCCGATTCTAACTATGGTTTTTAGGGAGGAGTACAACCTATTCGGTAGATCTTTGGGATTCGGTGGCCGATCTAGGTAAGGGTTCTAGTGTGTAGATCTATTTCTCATTCATTCAAAAGCCAAAGGTTAATCGTTTGTGTGTATTAGTGCTTGGCCAATTGCAAGGAAGGTTCATCACGTAGCTTCGGGATTTGGTTGGAAACCAAATCGGCATTAAGGTAAGGTGTTATCTTCATGCGACATATCCTTTGGGATCTCTAGTTGAGCCGAATGGGCTTTTGGTTACTAACAAAGTGTGGCCAATTGTAAGAAGGGGGAAGGCAAATGTTTTGGGATCTCGTTAGTTTCACGTAGTTTCGGGATTTCGTTTAGATCTACGAATAGTCAGGTGTGTAACGCTTACACACTTCGTTAGTATGATATGTTTATTGTGTTACTGTGATAGCCATTAAAACCGGGGTTATGCCTTGTGGGCATAAGTGTGGACTCCGGGTAAGTCCCCTGATTGTGGATCTCGTTATATGCTATCATGTCATTATTTAATGCTTATAGGCATTGATATGGAAATATGTGTAATTTCATTATGACTTTGGGGTAAGGCGCATTGCATGATATCTGAATAATATGTATGTTGCATGGGCATATGGGTGATAATGATTAAGAGGAAGTGTTTCGGTGGTTTTTACCACATTATCCGGTGACTTATGTCACATATTATGAATCCGGTGATCGGTCACATTATTTGGTGGCTATGCCACGATTATAAGGACGATGTGCAGTTGACTGTAGTGACTGCCTTCGATGGTGTGTAGCGGATGAAGGGTCAATTTAGTAATCCCCACGGTGTGATTGGCAGGTACGGGTGGTGTGTAGATGTTGGATATCTAGGTGGGTTTGGGTTGCATCATTGCTTATATTTGTTTGTGTAATATCCTGAAATTGGGCCTAGTAGAATTGGGCCCAATAGGACTTGAGAATGGGAACGTTTAAAATTTTTGAGATGCATGTAGCACTTAGAATGTTATGGTAAGGTATTAATGGGCTTGAGCATTGTGTGTAATGTTATGTTTAATATGTTAATTTGAGGTTCAGTTGGGCCCAAAGAATTGGGTCAAAATTTCGGCAGCCAAGGTAAGCTAAGGGGGGACGGTACAAGGCTATAATTTAGGGATTATTTTGTTTAATTAATGAGGACAACAAGCTGATAAAATAAAGGGAGAGTTGGTGCAATTGTGGCATATTATGGATGAGTGTTTTGATAGGGATAAGGGATAGAAGGATAGAAGAGAAAAGATAGGAGTTATCTTCTGAGTACAGAGTTGGCCGAAATTCCATCTCCTGGAGGGGGTGTTGAAATTCCCTATAAATAGGGGGTACCTCTTCAATTCCGGCATTTTGAACCCCATTCTCTTCTCTCATCTTCTGTGTCGAAATTCTTAGTTCTTCTTGGTAATCTCTTTTCTTTTGATTTCTTCCAAAGTCAAACCCCTAAGTATTCTTTCTCTCCACTTTCTTTTCACTTTCCTTCTAAGTCAAACACTTCACTCGCTTTTTTAAAAGCCAAAATGCATCAGTTCATCTTTTTCGGAATTTTCATAAAAGTCGAAATCACTAGATCTCATCTCTTGTGGTTGTCGAATCCTCTTTAATGGAGTCTGCTTGTGCCAGATTCTAAAAGAAACAATAGGTAAGTGTTGATTTGAGATTTCAATGTTCTTTCGCTTTTCAAATTCCTTAATTAATGGCTATTAGAAACTAATCTCTTATTTCACACTTCTTTTCGGTATTTCGGGATTTGAAGAATGAGGCCAATTGCATAGATCTCCAAGTTATAGAATCATGTTACTTTCGGGATTTCAAGGTAAGAGGATTTGTTTATTTATATATACAAAATCAGGTAGAATACTAACCATGGCCGAATATAGGAGAGGGCATATTTTCACAGTTTTCCAACTTTTAAGCAAAGTTATAGATTGAGGATAATAGATCTGGATAGTAAGGACATCGACTAAGAATATTAGATTTCGCGATGTCAGGTGTGTAATACTTCCCCACCGTCTAGATCTGATTAATTATATATATGTTCATAAGTTTTATATGTTACATTAAAAGCCAAAATCTCGGATTTAAACAGCGAACCCTCAGGTTAGTAAATAATCTGATTATATGTTACAAGTAAATTGTTGTACATGTTTTTAAATTATTGTACATGTTTGCATGGGTTGGGTGATGAAAGGAGGAAGTTATATGTATATGTATATGTATATGTGTAGCGCTTTTACCGTGATTTCTCAGAGCGCTAATGCCGTGATCTCGTTATAAGGGCTTCGCCAATATATGTTGATGTCTTGACATGACCGCCATCTTGGCGTGTAGTAGTGTGGGTTGATTGTAGAAATCCCCAATGGTGTATTGGTTGGTACAGGGGCATGTAGCGGATGGAAACCTAGGCAATTAGGTTGGGTTTTGCATATTATCTGTTACCTATGTAAATGAAATTATTACTATGTATTATGAGGCCCAAATCTAGTGGTGCATGAGGGTTGCACACTGAGTCTCATGACTCACCCAATTAAACTAACCTTTCAGGTGACGATTAGCGTATCAGACCGGGCCGAGTGGAGCGCAAGGTGGCCATGCAAAAGAATATATGGATCCGGCAAAAAGACTCAAGTTAATTATTTTTATATTATGTTTTATTTAATGGATTTTAAACCTTGTTGTAATAAGGCCATGGGCCACTAGTTTATATCTTGTTTTATTATGGGATAAATTATTTTTAGTTATTCAAACATTTATTTTAATTAAACTAAGGCATGTAATTAAGTTTGGGTTTTATTCATAAAGGCATATTTTATATAGATTACATTTGGGCTTTCTGACAACACGATTTGTTTTACAAAAATTTCCTTAGTGACATACCAGATCCGGTCGTGGTGTTTGGGCCGGGTTTGGGGTGTTACAATTTGTATGTGATTTAATATGCCTTAATCGATTGGGAATCTGTGTTGGTTGTTACACACTGAGTCTGTTGACTCACCCTTCGTGGCCTAACATTTTGCAGGTGATACTCAGTGAAATGGACCGGGTCAGCAGGGATTTTGTGGTGGCCATGCTCAGCTCAGCATTTTTGGGTTTTCTTATGATTAAACTTATCACGTTTTCTTATTATATTTTCGGGATTTATTTCGTGTTTTGTTTTGTTGTAATAAGGCCATTACTATTTAACTATTTTATGCATGCGTTTTAATTTTTATTCTGATACGATCAACATTAAACAAATGGTTAAAAAATTTTTCGTAAAACAACTTCAAATGTTTTGACACCTAAACACCTACGATTTTCAACTTAATGATAAGCTCTAAAATTTGACATTTCTTTTAACTTGTAATTTTTGAAATATGAAGATAAGTTTTTCTACAAACTTCAATAACAACACGGTTTTCAACTTGAACATAACACAAATCTATTTTCTTCAAAACCACCAATTTTTCCAAGATGACAAAACGAGATTTAGCTACGTTTTACTCAAGGAGCATGCCAGATCCAGTCAGGGCTTGTGGGCGGGTTTGGGGTGTTTCAAACCTGGAAACTAACTCTGACAACGGTTAAAGGCAAGTGTACCTATCAAACAGTAGTATAGCTTAGGCAAGACTGGATTGTTGAACCCAAAGGAACTAAAAGTACTAACACTAACTTTCTTTTGATTATTTAGCCTAAAATAAGTGAAGTTGCTTTAATCTAATCTAAATTAACTATTACTAAGCTAAAGATGCAAAGAAAAAAAGAATGAATTGGGAAATAGCTTGAAGAGAAACTCAGTTGATCACGACGATACCCTTAGGAAGAATCCACCTAGACTTCACTTGTTATTTAACACTGAACCATACATTTATTCACTTAGTTTGATCCGTAAGACTCCCTAACGGATATTAAACCCTATCTCGAGGCAAATAACGTCTAACCCTAGGTTTGTAACACCCCAAACCCGGTCTATGCGTCAAGACCAGACTTGGTATGCCACATAAATCAAACATTCATCTAATCAAATGTTTTAAAGAAAATGGATCTTCAAGAACTATTTTGGTGATGGAGTTTATCGAAACCGAGGTTAATTTGAAATCTATGATTTTAGAGTTTAAGAGTTTATAATTTGATCTTGAAGAAATAATTGGTTAAATTTTTAAAGATGTTTAAAATGAATTCAAAAAGATTTTGAAAACAAAATTCAGAAAGGAGTTTTCACAAAATTTTTATGAGATTGAGATCTTTAAGAAAAACCTCTTTTTATAAGTAAATTAAAGAAAACATTATAAAAATTAAAATAGTCCCTTTTGGTATCTAAAACATATTAAAATCCATCCACAATTTAAAATCCATAAAAATAATAATAATAGAGGCCTTATTACATAGCAACTGAAACTTAGTTAAGTAAAATACTAAAGAGTAGTTCAAAGTTCATATAAACCATCATTTGAAGTATGGCCCCCTGAAGTCATCCTCGGCCCAAGCCTCCATCAATTTTCATTACCTGAGAAGGGTAAGAAAATAGGGTGAGTTACTTAGAACTCAGTGTGTAACCCACTTACCATGTCCACTGGACCAAATCATCAAAGCATTTTAATGGGCTTGAGCCCATTTACGAGTTTAACAATATAGTAATTTAAAAAAATGCATGTGAAATGAAATTCCCAACCAAGCCTAAATTTCCATCCGCTACACACCACCGCACCAACCAAAGACACCTGTGGGGATCAAGTCAACCCACCCCGCCAACACACCAATCGCAGGCATAAAGCCATTAAAAATGTTTGTGGCTGAGCCACTCGAACTAGATTGTGGCAGAGCCACCCGAACTAGATTGTGGCAAAGCCACCAGATCTTCTCTTCAATTTTATCCTAACCCATGCAATCATGTATACATATAAAAGGCATAACAATATTCATATGATAATTTCAACATAAGGCCCATACTACAAGTTGGCCCATTTCTCATTTTGGCCCACATGGAAATTTAGCAATTCGGCCCATTAAACAATCTAGCAATTTGGCCCATTAAGCAATCTAGCAATTTGGCCCATTAAGCAATCTAGCGATTTGGCCCATTAAGCAATCTAGCAATTTGGCCCATTAAGCAATCTAACAATTTGGCCCATTAATCACATGAGGCCCTTTTTATAATTTTCACACTTGGCCAATTTTATCAAATAATCCGTATGGCCCATTTATCACATGGGGCCCAAAATATCACTTTTTAACATAATAGCCCATTAAGGGCAATTTCGTAATTTTCACGATTTAATACTGATTTCATGCACTTAACACTAAAGTGTTATTATACCATATTTTCCAATTTCTTCAACGTTGCAATTTTTAGGCTAATGTTTAATTACACACCTGATTACGATGAGGACTACACTTTCCTGATCGTCGATACCTAAATACGTGTCATACTCGATTAGAACACTGATACTAAATATAAATCTATGTTAAAGATAAACGATCTATATCTTTTACCCTTGGATTCTCGAATAACAGCTATTTGTGGTTTCTCCCAGATTTATGCTTCATAACCCGTTGAAGAACCACGAACAGTCAATGGCTCATGAGTACGAACGACTTCAAATAATTGATTTTCACCAGAAGAGGGTCCACAACCCGGTGGAAAGTCTCGATTGCTGAAATAGCCCTTCGCTTGAATCTAGAGGGAATAGCGAAATCGCTCCTCTTCCAATCACTATTCACCACTCTTTTCGACCCTATCTTGTTTGCCTCTATTGACAAATGATTATTAGTCCAACTACTATACTGGAATTTAAGACTATTATTTTAAGGCGAAATCGGTTTACCACAAAAATATCTTTGCGTTCGCGGAATGAAAATTGGGCGTTAACGTCCCTAAGATAAAATCGATTAATAACCCATCTTTGACGAGATAACGAAATAATATGGAAGTCCTTGATAGAAATCCTTACCTTAACACTTCAATTCGATTTCTAGCAAGTCACGATGATTACGAATACTCTGAGTTTGGCCTTCTCTATAACACTATTAAGATGAATAAGATTGTTTAAAAGAAAGGAAATAAGGGATGCTATTTTCGGTCAAAAGACCCTCTAAACAATATGCATATTCGACTAAGAAAAAGAAGAAAAAAAATAAGAAATGAAAAGGGTTCTCACCACTTGATTTAAACGAAAGCTGAAAGAATGATTAACAAGAGAAAAATATGTGAGGAGGAGGATTCGGCTAAGAAGAAAATTTTTTATGGAAATGAGGCTAGCAACATTCGTCCATGGTGGAAGATTTTGGAAGAGAAAAAAAATGTTAAAAGATTCTTTAAAAAAAAGAAAGGAAGAAAGAAGAAAAGAATGAGAATAATGAAAGTGTTTGTGAATCGGTTTTCAATATTGGAAGATGAACAAAGAAAAGAGTCTTGTGTTTGGTGTATATTTGGCCAAATGAAAAAAAATAAAGAAAAAGTCCTTTCAAGGCTATATGATTTCGGCACAAAGAGATTAGAGTTTAGTAAGAAAAGATGATATCAAAGTGGTAAAAATGAAATGGTCAAAGAATCAAATGCTTACCTATTGCTCAATTTCGGCTAGGAAAAGAAATTGTGGAAAGAAAAGAAAATAATGCACTAATTTGCTAAAGCTTTTTGGCCAACCAACTCCAACACCTTACCAACATTCGGCCATCCCCTCCTAGCACAAAAATCGTCCACATACATTGACCAAAAGTCAAAGTTTAGCCACCCTATAGTTTCCAAAACACCTTCCCTTGTTTCAAGCCTTATGTCCCCCTTTAATGCCTTTTCCATAAGATTCTTTTCCTTATTTTACTCTTACCATTTCTCTTAGCCTTCATACCATAAAAAGAAAAATCTAACTTGCCAAGAATGGAGCTTGGCCGACACATGCTAGAAGAGTGCAAAAATAAAAGTCACCAAAATGCATTCCATAGGATTCGAATCTCTCCCCTCAAGCAACACTCATGGTGCCAACTGCACTTTACTACTAGCTCATCTTATGCTAGCTTTTGACACTAAAATTTACTTAAACCTCAAGGTCACTTGTTCCTCTTCAGTAAAATACTCCTTACAAAAATTTATTCTAATTCTGAATAATCCCGAGCCTTCTCAAGACTATAAATTAAACACACAAATTGAATCATTCACAAGCTAAGCACCAAAAACATGCAACATATCGATACTCAATTTTTTTAGGATGTTACAATTCTACCCCCTTAAAGAAAATTTCATCCTTGAAATTTACCTGGTTAAAAGAGGTGAGGATATTGTTGCTGAATTACGTCCTCAGGCTACCACGTAGCTTCCTTCGCTCCGTGATTATGCCATAGAACCTTAACCAACGGCATAGTCTTCTTTCTTAGCACCTTAACATCACGATCTAAGATTTTCACTGGTTCCTCCTTGAAAGACAAATCTGGCCTTAACTCCACTTCTTCTACTGGTACTATGTGAGACGGATCCGATCTATAACGTCTCAGCATAGAAACATGGAAGACACTATGAATCTGACTCAACTCCGGATGTAATTCAAGCTGATAGGCCACTGGTCCTACACGCTTTGACACACGGTACGGTCCAATGAACTTAGGGCTCAACTTGCCCTTCCTTCCAAATCTAAAAACCTTCTTCCAATGTGAGACTTTCAGAAAGACCTAATCTCCCACCGTTGTAACATCCTAAAAATGGGGTTATTTGTATTTGTATTATTTTGCTGGTGTGGAATGACTGAGATAATATTTATGGCATGATAAGATTTAATTAAAGGCCTTGAGTTGGCTCGGAATAGTAGAAAATATTATTTATAAGCTTTAAAGGTGGATAGCCTTAGTAGTTAGGGGTTATAAGAATAAATGGAGGAACATTTGACATAAAATAAGTCTTGGAAAAGTGGCAAAAGGGAGGCCACTTAAGTGCTACAAGTGACGCCATCAAGGAACAAGGGAGAGCCTTGGTTCGAGTCATATAATTCCCTTTTTCTTTCATATTTTGGACGGCATAGGAGGGAGAGTTCTTTCTCTCTTTAAACTCTTTTTATTATGAGATAATTAAGGATAATATGAGCATTTTGTTTATTATTAATTCCAAGGATAATAGAACATAAAGAAGATATTATTAGGATTATTCATTGATTATGGGGATTAATTCAAGATTATTTTGAATTTAATCAAACCAATTAAGGAGTTGGTGGTAGTTTGAACTCCTTAGTGGAGTGGACGGCAAGGTCTTTGGGGAGGGGGATAATACCAAATTTACCAACTTTATTTTCGTCTAGCTTCCACTTTGTGATAATTTTCTCTTCATTCTTTCTCAAACTAGAAGAAAATCCCATTGCCATTCATTTCTCCTATTCTTTGATCTCTAGCCGAAACACCTACTCTTTTCTTTCTCTTCATTGCCAAACCGAAACCACCTTCTCTTTACACCCTCCTCTTCTCAAAAATCCCCCTTAAGCCGAAACTTTTAACACCTTTCTCTTCCATTGATTTCTTTCTCCCATTGGCCGAATACACTCCCTTGGAAGTGCCGATTTCCTTTCCTCCTATTTACTCACCTTGGCCGAATGGTATAGTGGCATAGACACTTTGGGATTTCACTAGTGTTCAATCAATTGTACGGTAAGTAGGGTTGGCCAAATGCCTATGTTCCCTTTCCCTATCTTTGTCGACTTCTTAAGGATTAAGGGCCGATGTCGGTATTTATTTACAAGGTGCTAAGTATCTGTTTTGAAAACCTAATCGCCTAGTGTTCCGGATTTTGGAGATTGACAAAGCAAGCCGTCATTCGTGACCAATCAAGTGGTAAGTGGTGGTAAGAATCGACTTTCATGGGTTTAATTTGCAAGTATTTAAAAGCCGAAGGCTATTAGCTTTGTTTACTAACCGATGGTAATTGGTGAAGCAGATTCGGGAATTGGGTGTTGTGATTAGTATCCAAAAGCGTAAGGGTAAGAATTCGGTTCAAAAGGAGAACCCTTTAAACTATTTGATTTGGCGAATATACTAACTCATGTTTTGGCGAATATAGAGGCGAGATCTAGTGTAACCGACTCCTTCATTCGGGATTTAGATCATTCGGTGGTGACAGTGTGTACATACACACTTATAGCAATTAATAACTGTAGATATTTGTTGTATGTAAATTTACTTGATGTAGATACTGGATATAGTACCTTAATAGTACAAGCGAGGATTTCTGTAAGTCTCTTTTAATATGAGATTATTATTATGCTTTTGGGAAGCATGGTTTTATGATACATGTGATAAATGTATGAGATTTGATCATGATTACTTGACTTTTGTGGGTTAAATGAGCGGAGGCGGTGATATTGTGCCGACGGGCACCGATGTTTTGGTAACACACTGCGTGACTACGGTCACGGAGGTTTGGTACCTCCAGAGGTTTGGTACCTCATCGCGTCTCGTCCCTGTGGCTTAGCACCACCGTGGGTTGGCCCCACTTTGAGATATGGGATTGACGCCAGTGATTTGGCATCACACGATGGGTTGGCCCCATCAACCGATTGTGTCTATGGACACCAGAGGTTTGGCACCTCCAAAGGATTTGGCATCACATCTGGACTATATGTCACCGGTGGTTTGGCACCACCAAAGGTTTGGTACCACAACGGGGTAGATTGAGGCGCTTGGTTGGTTAGGTGGGGTACATTGTCTTGTGCATATTAATTGTTATAATCTGTATGAGATTGGTGTAAACCGGGAAGGGTTACATCTTGAGTCTTGGTGACTCACCTTCTCCATTATTTTTTCAGTGATGCATAGATCGCGGATATGGAGCCGAGGGACTCGAGGTGGCCATGCAAAGGACTAGAATTAAATGCACTTTAAA
Organism: Gossypium rotundifolium; assembly: GCA_025506655.1. Classification (NCBI taxonomy): domain Eukaryota; kingdom Viridiplantae; phylum Streptophyta; class Magnoliopsida; order Malvales; family Malvaceae; genus Gossypium; species Gossypium rotundifolium. The sequence continues at coordinate 25,962,394 of CP106728.1, forward strand.
CTTAGTCATTTTATTTTATTATTGGTTTATTTTATTTTGGATGTAATAAGGCCTCCATATACTTTATTTTTGTTATTTCTTATATGTTGGATATTTTGTTTTAACTATAAATTGAATCACACGCTTTTCCAAATTAACACGAAAAATGTTTTATCGTGCAAAGCACATTTGAAATTTGTATAATAACTTGACTTAATTAAATTTCCAATTTAATCTAAGTATGATTTCAAAGAAGATAACCAAACACGAGAAGTTTTCAACAAAACTTAAACCGGATTTTAAAATGGGTTTCAAAAATTTTTCTCCCAGAATTCACCCATATTCGGTCCTAATGTTTGGGCCGGTTTGGACTATTACAAATTGGTATCGAGCCCGCTCAAAGTTTCTACTGGGGCCCAAGGCCCAAAAATGTTTTGGTAGGCCTTTTGAAGTAACTTTGGGTTTGAACGGCATGGCCCGAGTCTCCCAGCACCTATCCGCCTGTAAGTACTTCTGAACCTCTTTGTGAATTATTTTCTGTAGAAGGGTAGGAAGCATGGAACGTAGAATAGACTTATAGGAATTTTGAACCCTAGGATTAGACTACTCAAACATAGACAGAGCATAAGACTTAATGAACTCAACCAACCTATGACTAAGTCACTGAGCTAGGGTGTGGTAACCCCTGTACGCATGTCTAGGATTGGATCCGGAAGAGCCTGGTATTTAAGCAGTCCGAGTGACTCACCACCTCTTCGCAGTATCCCACCCGTGTGTAGCTTTGGCTCACCCTAACCCAGAGGGCTCAGTGGTGTGGTAACCTCTGTGCGCATGTCTAGAAAGGTTCGGTGGGAGCTTGGTATTTAAGCAGTCCGCGTGATTCACCTCCTCTCCACACGAATCCTGCCTGGTGCGTAGCTTTGGTTCACCCTGACCAAGAGGGCTCGGTCATAGGCTAAACGTAACGACTAAAACCCGAAAGGGAACTAACCATGTTTTTGAAAAAGAAGAAGACAACAAAACCCTAATTTCATCAAAAAAAAAATCTTTAAAATCACTCTTTCAAATATAAGAACCACCATTTTTACAATGTTTCCCGAAAAAGTTGATTTGTGAAAATTACAAAAATACCCTTAGGGGTGAAATTACTAAAATACCCTTGGCTCATAAAATATCAAATCAATGGTTTTGCCCAAAAATTTCCTTATTCTAGAAATATCCAAAAACTTTACTTTACAAATCACCAATAAAATACTTTGGTTTGGAAAATTACGGAAATACCCTCAACTTGTAAAATTACCGAAACGACCCTGAGTACAAAATTTTTGCAACATCATCATTTTAAGGAAGGAAAATTCTCAAAAGGGACCCTCAGGGTTTTACAACTGTTAAAATACCCCGAATTTGTTAAAAATTTGAATTACCGGCTGACAAAATTACCAAAATACCCCTAGTTTTCAAATGATACCATAACTTCAAACCTTACCAATTTTCAGATAATACCCTCCAGCTTTGGGAATTTCAAAGTGACTCGCTTTATCAAAGTTTGAAATCTCCCAAATTTTATTACAAAAATACCCTTGTAGGAAATGACGAAAATACCCACAGGTTAGAAACAGGCGAAATGTCAGGAGTGAATAGGTATGGAAAGTGCTAGGGAATGAATGTGGCCTTTGTGTGAGCTAGATAGAATACTTAAAACATTGTTTGATCGAAAGAATCCTTATTAAACTTATCATAAAATTTTTCGGGTAATCAAGTTTTAACAAATTACTAATCCATAAAATTTTTCTTAATCGTAGTAAAAGCGCGTTAGATAGAATGAGTTCTAGAGGACGTGCCCGACGTGGACGTGGTAGGGAAGAATGACCATATCTGAACCCGTTAGGTCGTGACATGGTTCGAAAATGAGGTACCATCGCCACCACCACCTTCACTTTTGAGCCGGGAGCAAGATCGATTTGAGGAGAGGCGATCGCAAGTCGTGTTGCGAGTTCTTGAGTTAGTAGTCAAATTTGGTGGAAATTTAGGAGCTCAAAAATCTGTCTCGAGCGAATTTGGTCCAACGGAGCTGAGGTGTTCCGGGGTGTGTCGGGAGTGGCACCGAGTACAGCAGAATACTGGTTGGAGTCCACGGAAAGGATCATGGACGATCTTGACCTGACTGACGAGGAGAAGTTGAAAGGAGCCGTGTCGCTTCTGAAGGAGGAAGCATATCAGTGGAGGCTCACCGTTCGAGATGGTGCCACAGCAGAGGATCTTACATGGGATTATTTTAAGGCTGCTTTCCAGAAAAAGTATGTGGGAACTGGTTATACTGACTCGCAGAGAAAGGCTTTTCTGGGGTTAGTACAAGGAACTAAGTCTGTGTCGGAGTATGAGGCGGAGTTCCTAAGACTGAGTAGATATACGAGAGGCATTGTGGCTACAGAACATGAGCGCTGTGTCCACTTTGAGGACGGGCTGAGAGATGACTTGAGGCTACTGATTGCTCCACAGAAGGTTCGTGAGTTTTCATCCCTAGTAGAAAAGGCCAAGGTAGCCGAGGGTATCAAGGCAATCGTGAGGCAAACCTCTGACATGTGCTCAAGCGAAGAGAGGTTTTGGGCCATCAGAGCCAAGTGGTAATGATCAGAAAAAGGCTAGGCAGAGTGGGCCAAATCAGGAAGCAAGGCCCATAGCTACTAATCGTAGATCGGCCAAAGGTCAATCAGCGTGGGAAGTCCCATTGGGAGGTTGTTGGACCGTGAGAGGGGTTGTTTTGAATGTGGGTCTTTGGAACACCGCGTAAGGGATTGTCTCGAAGCGAGCTCGGAATCGCCAGAGGCGTAACTGCACTCGGATAGGAATACAGACCACAGAGAGGTCATGGTAATGGTAGAGGGGGAAATGGTGCTAATCGTGGTCATGCGAACTTAGGGCGAGGCACAGTAACACTGAGGCAAGACAGCCTGGCTTAGTCTATGCGGCAAGGCATCGTGAGGAGGGTGACGCACCGAATGTCATAACCGGTACGTTTCTGATTTTCGGTCTTCCTTATTATGCATTAATTAATGTGGGTTCTACACATTCATACGTAGTGAGTAGTGTGGTAGAGACTTTGAACCTAGACTCGAGACCGCTACTAGGGAGATGATTGTAATTAGCCCTTTAGGCCATTCGTGGTTGTGAACAAACTTTTTAGGGATGTACCCCTAGAACTCCAAGGGGTCGTGTTTATGGCTGATCTGATGGAACTACCATTTGGGGAGTTCGATTTGATCCTTGGAATGGACTAGCTGGTTAGGTACCAGGCGAGGTTGGATTGCGCTGCTAAGCGCATGGTTCTTCAAACGACCGAAAGGAATGAAGTGGTTATGATCAGAATCGAAAAAATTACATGCCTAATGTGGTGTCGGCCTTAAAGGTGAAAAGATGGTCGAGAAAGGATGTGAGGCGTTTATAGTTCGAATTTATGCCTTGGAGGCTAAGGAGTCAGCGGTTGAAAAGGTCCGAACAGTAGGGGAATTCGCTGATGTATTCCCTGAGGAACTTCCGGGTTTGCCTCCAGATCGGAAAGTCAAATTCGATATAGATTTGTTATCTAGAACGGCACCAGTATCTATAGCACCGTATCGAATGGCACCAAAGGAATTGGTGGAGTCAAGGCTCAAATTCGTGAGCTCTTGGATAGGGGTTTATTCGACCTAGTATATCTCCATGGGGAGCGCTTTGTATTGTTTGTCAAGAAGAAGGACGGTTCTATGCGGATGTGCATCGACTACCGCCGCTTAAACAAGTTAACGATCAAAAACAAGTACCAGTTACCTCAAATCGATGACTTGTTTGACCAATTGAAGGGTGCGCTTGTTTTCAAAGATAGACCTTAGGTCGAGTTACCATCAACTTAAGGTGAAGGAGGTCGATGTTCACAAGATTTGCATTCGAACTCGTTATGGGCATTACGAGTTCCTAGTGATGCCATTCGGGTTGACCAATGCAATCACGGCATTCATGGATTTAATGAATAGAGTATTTCAAGAAGACTTGGACCAATTTATCGTAGTGTTCATGTATCGACATATTGGTTTACTCAAAGACGGAGGAGGAGCACGATAAGCATTTGTGAATAGTTCGCAAGCACCGAGGAGAACAGCTTATATGCCAAATTCAAGAAGTGCGAATTTTGGCTAAGGGAGGTGGCTTTCTTGGGTCACGTGGTGTCGTGGAAGGGATTAGGTGGATCCCGCAAGATTGAAGCGGTGTTGGAGTGGGAACCGCCTAAGTCGATGGTAGAGATCTGAAGTTTTCGGGTTTAGCGAGGTATTATCGGAGGTTTGTGGAAGGATTCTCTCGATCGCAGAGGCTGCTGACTAAGTTGCTAAGGAAAGGTGTTCCATTTGTATGGTTAGAGAAGCGAAGAAAGTTTTGATAAGTCGAGGAAGATTCTCACGGAAGTCTGATTTTGGTACAACCCGAGGGTGTGGAAGTTATTCACGGTCTATTGTGATGCATCTCACACCGGTTTGGGATGTGTGTTGATGCAGATGGGAAGGTAGTAGCCTATGCGCCCCGTCGCTTAAGACCGCATGAGGTTAACTACCCAACTCACGACACCGGAGTTAGCAAAGCAATGCCTTCACTTTGAAGATATGGAGACATTACTTTTATGGGGAGAAGTCGATAGTCTACACGGATAACAAGAGTCTAAGGTATCTCTTGACCCAGAAAGACTTGAATTTAAGGCGTGCACGATGGATTGAACTATTAAAGGACTACGATCGCTCCATCGAATATCATCCGTAAGGCTAACGTGGTGGTAGCGCGTTGAGCAGGAAGGTGGTGTTAGATTTAAGAGCGATGTTTGCTCGCTTGAGTATATATGATGATGGAAGTCTTTTGGTAGAACTTCAGGTGAAGCCCACCTGGATTGAGGAGATTAGGGAAAAGCAGTTAGTGGATGAAGGGTTGAGTGCTAAAAGATGCAAGTTCGGGATGGTGGTTTGAAGGGTACGGATTGACCGGTGATGGTGTATTATGTTTCCAAGGACGGCCTCAGATGTCAAGGATGTGGAATTGAGACAAAGAATTCTCCAAGATGCTCATAGCAATTTCATACGCTATGCATCCGTGAGGCAAACAAATGTACGAGATTTACGGAGACATTACTGGCGGGTTAAAGCGTGAAGTGACTGAGTTCAGAGGAAGGTGTTTGACATGTCGCAGTTAAGGTGAACATCGCCACATCGGGCTACTTCAACCGTAAAGATTCCTCAATGGAAGTGGGGCGATCACAATGGATTTCGCTGGTGGTCTACCCTCACGCCCAAAGAAGAAAGATGCGCTTGGGTAATCGAGACCGCTGACTAAATCAAATTTACTTCGTCTGGGTGAGAATGGATTACTCACCCGAAGCTAGCAAAGTTGTATGTGGTCTAGATAGTCGATTGCATGGTGTGCCCGTATCAATTATTTGAGATAGGGACCCAAGGTTCACTTGAGGTTTTGGAAAGCATTGCATCAAGCTTTGGGAACACGCTTGATTTCAATCGACTTTCCATCCACAAATGAATCAGGCAAAATCAAAAAGGTCATACTGAGATCTTAGAGGATATGCCGAGGGTTGCGCCTTGGAATTTTGAAGTAGTTGGGAGGAATTTTACCATTAGCCGAGTTCGCCTACAATAATAGTTACCAAGCGAGTATTCAGATGGCACCATACTGAAGCCTCAGATGGACTAAGTGCCGAACTCAAGTGTTGGACGAGTTGGGTGAACGACAAGTGTTGGGCCCGAGTTGGTTGCGTAAACGGAGGACAAAGTTAGGGTGATTCAGCTCGTCTTAAGGAAGCATCGACAGAAGTCTTATGCTGATCTCAAGCGCAAGGAAATAGAGTATGCAGTAGGGGATAAGGTCTTCCTGAAGGTGTCGCCTTGGAAGAAGGTATTGAGATTTGGGCGAAAAGGGAAGCTAAGCCCAAGGTTCATTGGCCCATATACTGATATTAAGCGAGTAGGACCGGTAGCTTATCATTTCGAATCACTATTTGGCGAGTTAAGTCAAATTCATAACGTCTTTCATGTGTCGATGCTTAGGCGGTATCTGTCAGATCCATCACACGTGGTGCCTATGACAAAAATCGAGGTTAACTCAGACTTATCTTTTGAGGAGGAACCGGTTCAGATCTTGGATAGGGATGTGAAGGTTCTGCGTGTAGAAGTCGCGTGCCCTTAGTGAAAGTGCTATGGCGGAACCATGGTGTAGAGGAAGCTACGTGGGAACCCAAGATATGATACTGAAAGAATAACCCCACCTCTTCTGATCAGATAATTTCGAGGTCGAAATTCTTTTAAGGGTAGAACAGAACATCCTAAAAATGGGGTTATTTGTATTTGTTTTATTTTCTTTGGTGTGGAATGACCGAGATAATATTTATGGCATGATAAGATTTAATTAAAGGCCTTGAGTTGGCTCGGAATAGTAAAAATATTATTTATAAGCTTTAAAGGTGGATAGCCTTAGTAGTTAGGGGTTATAAGAATAAATGGAGGAACATTTGACATAAAATAAGTCTTGGAAAAGTGGCAAAGGAGGCCACTTAAGTGCTACAAGTGACGCCATCAAGGAACAAGGAGAGCCTTGGTTAGAGTCATGTAATTCCTTTTTCTTTCATATTTTGACGGCATAGGAGGGAGAGTTCTTTCTCTTTAAACTCTTTTAATATGAGATAATTAAGGATAATATAAGCATTTTGTTTATTATTAATTCCAAGGATAATAGAACATAAAGAAGATATTATTAGGATTATTCATTGATTATGGGGATTAATTCAAGATTATTTTGAATTTAATCAAACCAATTAAGGAGTTGGTGGTAGTTTGAACTCCTTAGTGGAGTGGACTGCAAGGTCTTTGGGGAGGGATAATACCAAATTTACCAAGTTTATTTTCGCTAGCTTCCACTTTGTGATAATTTTCTTCATTCTTTCTCAAACTAGAAGAAAATCCCATTGCCATTCACTTCTCCTATTCTTTGATCTCTAGTCAAACACCTACTCTTTTCTTTCTCTTCATTGCCAAACCGAAACCACCTTCTCTTTACACCTCCTCTTCTCAAAAATCCCCTTAAGCGAAACTTTTAACACCTTTCTTCCATTGATTTCTTTCTCCCATTGGCCGAATACACTCCCTTGGAAGTGCTGATTTCCTTTCCTCCTATTTACTCACCTTGGCCGAATGGTATAGTGGCATAGACACTTTGGGATTTCAGATATAATAGACACTAGTACCCCATGCAACCTCACGATCTCAGATACATGCAGCTTAGCCAACTTCTACAATGAGAAATCCGTACGAACTGGTAGAAAATGAGTCGTCTTCGTCTGTAATATCCTAAAATAGAGGTTATTTGTAATTGTAATGTTTTGCATGAGTACAGATTATCATGTTGTTAAGTGAGATGTTCTAGGGTTTATGAATAAACCAAGGGTAGGCTCGAGCTGTAGGAAAATTTTTGTTTTTAAGCTTTAGTTAGAGGGAGCTGAAGGAGCTAGGGATTAACTGTAATTTGTGGGGAACTCAAGCACAAGAAGAAGTAGCATAGTAGAAGTGGCGCATGAGTAGTTGCTTGAGGGGAATGGTTCGAGTAGCATGGAGTACATTTTGGAGACTTTATTTTTCTGCATCTTTACATCAAGTGTCGCCAAGCTCTATAGTTGGTAAGTTCGACTTTAAATTTTATGGCAAGATGACAAATAGTTTAGGTAAGCTTGAACTTGGGGAAATGAATCATTTTGATTAAGGAATGATAAGGGACATAAGGCTTGGATTAAGGATGCGGTTTTGGAAACTTTATAATGGCCAACTTGTCCATGTATGTGGACGGCATTATGGTCTAGGGAGGGTGACCAATTTTGTTGAAGGATTTGGTAGGTTGGTAGCTATTTGGTCATATTCCTTAGCATTTTGTACATCATTTTCTTTTCTCTCAAAACTCTTTCTCCTAAACCTAATTTGAGCAATAGGTAAGCTTTTGTTTTGGTTATTCTTGACCAATTGGTATTGTTTTTTCTCCTCTCAAACTCTTTTTTCTTTGTGCCGAAAATATTCTACCATTGAAGGGAGGAATTTTTCTTTCATCTAGTTCTTTTTCTTCCTTGACTGAATCTCTTTCTCCTTCTCTCTCTCTCTTTCTTTTCCATTTTTGCTCAAAATCGAAAGTTCCTATCTCCTCCCTTTCATCTTTTTTTTCTTTTCTTCTCTCAAACTCTTGTACTGAAATCCTCTCCACCTTCCATTGCCGAATTCCCTCTCTTGCATTTCACATTCTTTTTCTTTCTTTTTCCCCACTCTAACTGAATCTTCCTCCATCATCTAACACTATTGCCGAATCCTCTTTCTTTCTTCTAGTTTAATTTGGCCGAATATCAAACAAGGGTGGATCTTCTTTGGGTTCTTCTCTATTCAGTTTTAAAAAAGAGTAAGTGTTCTTGGCCAAAACTCCATTCTTACTTTCTCTTTCTCTCTGTTGACTCTCATAGGACGAAAGTCAAATTTCGGTATTTGTTAACAAGATTTCTAATCATCTCCTAGATTCTTCTGGACTTTGGAAGCAGTCGATCTAAGCCTCTATTCTCTGACAATCGATTTTGGTAAGTCAAGTGGTAAGGATTTATGTTGGTTCATCATTCTTTAAGTGGTGGAAAAGTCGAAGGGTATTGAGAGTAAAGTTTTTTATTGGCCGAATGGTCTATGTTATTAATCTAAGTATTGGCTGAATGTTATTAATCTAAGTGTTGGCCGAATGTAGGGCAAGGAGATCTAGTGCAGTAGATCGGGTCTTTGGGATTTAAAACTTGCGATAGTAATAGGTGTGTAACTTGCACACTTTATAACTTGGTAATATTTTAATAACCTAATCATGTTTTCTTTAAAAGCCTAAAATTATGAGATCTTGATATGATGCCTTATGGGTATAAGCAAGGATTCGAGTAAGTCCGTTTCGATATGGTTTTGCTACATGGTGCATAATAATATGAGTTATGATACATTTGCTTAATGTTGCATATTAAAGCATGATGGCATGATTTACACTTGTAATGCATTGGTATGGGTGATATGAGAGGAGGGGGAAGATTTGATATCCGTGTCTTTGGGACACCAGAGGTTTGGCACCTCCAGTGGTTTGGTACCATAGTTTATTTTGTGACTTTGGGTCACCAGAGGTTTAACACCTCATAGCGACTCGTCCCAGTGGCTTTGCACCACAGTGGGTTGGCCCCACATTTGTTATATCGGGATTATCGCCAGTGATTTGGTATCATAATGTGGGTTGGCCCCACAGATGGATTATTCGTGACTTTGGGTCACCAGTGGTTTGGCACCACATTTTTATTGGATATCGTGACTTTGGGTCACTAGTGGTTTGGTACCACACGGGGTAGAAAAGGAGTTATGGATGGTTAGGTTGGGTGCATTATTTATATTGCTTGGTTATGAATTGTGTAAGTATGTTGCATTAACCGGGGGAAAGATTTATGCACTGAGTCTTGGTGACTCACCTTCTCCTTATCTTTGCAGTGATTCAGAGATCGCAAATGAGGAGCCGGTAGGACTCGAGGTGTCCATTCAATAAATAAACTCGCTTTATATGGACTTTGCTTTGGGTACTTTATTTTATTTAAATTTGGTTTCAGTTATTTGGGTTTGTAATAAGGACTTTTAGGTTATACTTTTGGACTATTTATATGCTTTGGGATTGTTTTAAACATGGCTAAGTAAATTACTTGATAAATTTTAAAAATATGAACACAATGGTTTTCAAAACTTTGCCATCGGGTAATACAAATCATTTAATAACAAATGACAATTCAAATGTTTTCGACAACTTAAATGATTTTCAAATTTAAGTTTTCACACTCAAATGCAAACGATTTTCAAAGCAATCATTCGATTTTTTTAATGGCATAAATGATTTCTAACCTATGGATCGATAACTAAATTTTAGAGATTGATTTCTAGGATTTATAAGTAAGCTATCGGTCTTTAACTAATCATGCACCTAATTTCTACAAACATTAGACATCTAAAGAATTTTGTCTAAAACTAAACCGTCAACCCGATTTTCTTCAAAACTTTTTCCCTGTGACATGCCAGATTCGATTCGTGGTGTATTGACCGGGTTTGGGGTGTTACAATTGTGGTATTAGAGCCAAGTTCAAAGGCTCGGCTGTGGGCCCGAGGCCCAAAATGTTTTAAAATATGTTTTGTTGAATATTTTTTTTTAGATTATATGGTTTGAGAGGCATGGCACCGAGTCTCCGGCACCAATCCGCCCAAGTAAGTACCTCTAGCCTTTGGTTGTGATTTTTGGATGTTATAAACTTTGAATGACTAGTGATAGTGGACTATCTTAGAGACTGAAATTTATAAGACTCTGTGGACTCGCGAAAACAAAACTCTTTAAAGAATTATTCATAAAACTGTGCTTTAAAGATAGTGGAATATTGACTAAAGCATAAAACTTTTAAAATTAGATAATTGAGACTTTAGACATGAGCACTCGAGGTCGAGGTCGTGTCTGCGTGGGACGCGTCGAGGTAGGATGGCGATGTCTCGAGCCAGTGAGGTCCGGTCGGGGTCAAAAATGAGATACAAAGCACCACCACCGATCGTAGGTGGTGAGTTCGAGATCAAACAGGGATGACGCAGTGTCTCAGGCGATACTGTGAGTTCTTGAGAGGGTAGCTGGAGTAGGTAGAGGTGTGAGAGCTCAAAATCTGTACCTGAGCGACTCGAGCCAATGGAGTGAAGTATTTCGAGGTGTTTCTAGTGTGGCTCCCACTACGGTTGAATATTGGTTAGAGGCGACGGAGCGAATCATGAATGACTTGGATCTGACTGCTGAGGAAAAGCTAAAAGGGATAGTGTCGCTTCTTGGGATGAGTCATACCAAGGTGGCTCACGGTATGAGATAGTCTTTGCAATGGAGGATCTCACTTGGGACTATTTTAAAGTAGCGATCGTAAGAAATATGTTAGGTCTAGTTACATTGATGCTTGCAATGAAGGCATTTCTAAGATTGGTTCAAGGAGTAAGTCCGTATTAGAGTTTGAGGCAGAATTTTTAAGATTGAGTCAGTATGCTAGAGGTATCGTGGCTACGGAGCACGAGCGATGTGTCAGGTTCGAGGACGAATTGAGGGATGAGTTGAGATTACTGATTGCTCCGCAGCAGGAGCGAGAGTTTACTGTGCTAGTAGAAAAGGCTAAGATAGCCGAAGGGGTAAAGGAATCTGTGAGGCAGAATCACGACAGGAATAGACATAAGAGAGGTTTTGGATCATCTGGGTTGATCGGTAATTCTCAGAAAAGGGCTAGGCAAAGTGGGCCGAACCAATCGGAGGTCTGTTACTGCTAATCAGGGACATGCGCAGTGTAATCGGTGTGGGAAATCTCATTGAGGTAAACATTGGACCGGTGGGAAAGGATATTTTGAGTGTGGCTCGCTGGATCATCGTGTAAGGGACTATCCACGTAAGCTAGCTAAGAATCAATCTGAGGTTAGGGTCGTGCTCAATTTATAAATGAGGGACCGCCACCACAGAGGGGTCGTGGTAACGGTAGAGGAGGTAATGGTTCTAGTCGGGGCCGCGGAGCACCAGGTAGAGGTACAGGCAACACTGAGGCAAGACAGCCTGGGTTGGTGTATGCAGCGAGGCGTCGAGAGGAAGACGACGCATCGGACGTCATTATCTGTATGTTCTTAATCTTTAGTTTACCATATACTGCTTTGATAGATGTGGGTTCGATGCATTCATATGTTGCTAGTAGCATAGTAGAAACCATGAACTTAGACTTTGAGACTACTTCTAGGGAGATGACAGTACTTAGCCCTCTAGGTCACTCTGTAGAAGTGAATAAGCTGAATAGGGATGTACCCCTAGAACTCCAAGGGGTAGTGTTTGTAGCTAATCTGATGGAACTACCGTTTGGGGAGTTCGATCTGATTCTTGGGATAGACTGGTTGGTCAAATACCAGGCAAGTTTGGATTACACTGCTAAGCGCATGGTTTTGAAGACAGCTGAGGGTGAAGAGGTGGTTATGTTAGGTAATAGAAGAGATTATCTATCCAACGTGGTATCTGCATTGAAAGCTGAGTAGTTGGTCAGGAAGGGCTATGAGGCATTTATGGTTCATGTGTGTGCGTTGGAGGCTAAGGAGTCTACTGTAGGGAATGTCCGAACGGTAAAGGAATATGTCGACGTATTTCGGAAGAACTTCGGGGCGCCTCCGGATCGTGAAGTTGAATTTGGAATAGATCATATTCAAATCGCGCCAGGTGTCATCGCTTCAGATAGGATGGCGCCGAAGGAATTGGTGGAATTGAAGGCTCAAATTCAGGAGTTGTTGGATCGAGGTTTTATCCGACCAAGTGTTTCACCTTGGGGAGCACCGGTACTCTTTGCCAAGAAGAAGGATGGTACGATGCGGATGTGTAAAGACTAATGCCAGTTGAACAAGCTGATGATCAAAAACAAATATCCATTGCCGAGGATAAATGACTTGTTTGTTCAGCTTAAGGGGGCAGCGATTTTCTCCAAGATTGATTTAAGGTCTGGGTATCATCAGCTAAAGGTGAAAGAGGCTGATATCCATAAGACGGCATTTCGCACTCGGTATGGGCACTACGAGTTTTTGGTAATACCGTTTGGGTTGACTAATGCGTCAGCAACATTCATGGACATGATGAATCAAGTATTTCAATAGTATTTGGATCAGTTTGTAGTGGTATTTATAGACGATATCTTGGTATACTCAAGGTCAGAGGAGGAGCATGATGCGCATTTGCGAGTAGTGTTCCAGATTCGAGGAAAAGCAACTATATGCCAAATTTAGTAAGTCGAGTTCGGCTTAGGAGGTGACTTTCTTGGGTCACGTGGTATCACTCGTGAATTAGAGTGGATCCTCGAAAGATCGAGGCGTTGTTGGATTGGAAGCTACCTAAGTCAATGGCGAAATTTAGAGTTTTCTAGGTTTGGCAGGGTATTACCGAAGATTTGTGGAAGGATTTTCTTTGATCGCAGCACCAATGACCAAGTTATTGAGGAAAGGAGTTCCTTTTGTGTGGACTGAGAAGCAGCAAGGAAGTTTCGACAAGTTGAAGAAGATTCTGACTGAAGCTCTGGTTTTGATTCAGCCTGAGACAGGTAAGGAATTCACGGAATACTGTGATGCATCACATACTGGCTTGGGATGTGTGCTGATGCAGGAAGGGAAGGTAGTGGCTTATGCATCTTGACAATTGTGACCACATGAGGCTAACTATCTGACGCATGACTTGGAATTAGCTGCAGTGGTTTTTGCTTTGAAGATATGGAGACACTATTTGTACGGAAAGAAGTCGATAGTCTACACGGATCACAAGAGTCTAAAGTATCTTTTGACTCAGAAGGATTTGAACTTGAGGTCGTGTAGATGGATTGAGTTGTTGAAGGACTACGACTATTCAATTGAGTATCATCCGGGCAAGGCTAACGTGGTAGCAGATGCGTTGAGCCGTAACGTTGTATCAGACTTAAGAGCGATGTTTACCCATCTTAGCTTGTATGACGATGGGAGTCTTTTGGCAGAATTGCAGGTTAAGCTGACTTGGGTTGAGCAGATCAAGGAGAAACAGTTAGTGGATGAGGGCTTGAATGCTCGGAGGGTGCAAGTTCAGAATGGTGGAGTAGAGGGTTATAGTGTGTCCAGTGATGGAATATTGTATTTCCAAGGGAAAGCTTGTATGCCGAAGGATGACGAGTTAAGGCAGAGGATTCTTCAGGATGCACATAGTAGTCCTTACGCTATGCATCCTGGAGGTAGCAAGATGTTCCAAGATTTGTGGAAATAGTTCTAGTGGCCAGGGCTGAAGCGAGAAGTGACCGAGTTTGTGGGTAGGTTTCTGACGTGCTAGGAGGTCAAAGCTGAGCATCAGCTGCCGTCATGTTTACTTCAGCCAGTAAAGATTCCTCAATGGAAGTGGGAAAGGATTACCATGGACTTTGTCAGTGGATTACCCCTTACACCTAGTAAAAAGGACTCAGTCTGGGTGATTGTGGATCTTCTGACTAAGTCAGCTCATTTCATTCCGGTAAGGGTGGATTACTCACTTCAGAACTTAGCTAAGTTGTATGTGACGGAGATAGTGAGGTTACACGGTGATGCCAGTGTCGATCATCTCGGACAGAGATCCTAGATTTATGTCGAGGTTTTGGAGGGCGTTACATTAGGCTTTGGGTACGCGGTTGGATTTCAGTACGACATTTCATCCACAGTTTGATGGGCAGTCAAAAAGGGTTATACAGATTTTAGAGGATATGCTGAGAGGTTGTGTTTTGGATTTCAGAGGTAGCTGGGAAGAGTTTTTACCATTCGCTGAGTTCGCATACAACAATAGTTATCAGGCAAGCATTAAGATGGCACTATATGAGGTGTTGTGCGGTAGGAAGTGTCGCACACTTAAATGCTGGGCAGAGTTGGGTGAGTGTCAGATGTTAGGACCAGAGTTGGTTGCAGAGACTGAGGATAAGGTGATATTGATTCAAGCTCGGTTGAAGGAAGTTTCGGATAGGCAGAAGTCATATGCCAATCTCAAACGGAGGGATATAGAGTTTGCTGTGGGTGACCAAGTCTTTTTGAAGTCTCGCCATGGAAGAAAGTGTTAAGATTTGAGAGAAAAGGCAAGTTAAGTCCAAGGTTTATTGGGCCGTATAAGGTGTTGAGACGAGTGGGACCAGTAGCCTATCAGCTTGAGTTGCCAACAGAGCTGAGTCAGATATACGATGTGTTCCATGTCTCAATGCTTAGACGCTATCATTCTGATCCATCGCATGTCATGGCAGAGGAAGAAATAGAAGTGAGTCCAGATTTGACGGTGGAAGAAGAACCAGTGAAGATTTTAGATCGAGATGTGAAAGTGTTGCGCAGGAAGTCAGTTCCATTAGTGAAGGTATTATGGCGAAATCATGGCGTGGAAGAAGCTACATGGGAACCGGAGGATGTGATGAGACAGTAGTACCTTCAACTCTTTTGACCAGGTAATTTCGAGGTCAAAATTATTTTAAGGGGGTGGAATTGTAATATCCTGAAATAGGGGTTATTTGTAATTGTAATGTTTTGCATGAGTACGGATTGTCGTGTTGTTAAGTGAGATGTTCTAGGGTTTAAGAATAAACCAAGGGTAGGCTCAGTTGTAGGAAAATTTTGTTTTAAGCTTTAGTTAGAGGCAGTCAAGGAGCTAGGGATTAAGTGTAATTTGTGGGGAATTTAAGCACAAGAAGAGCTAGTAGCATAGTGGAAGTGGCGCATGAGTAGTTGCTTGAGGGGAATGGTTCGAGTAACATGGAGTACATTTTGGAGACTTTATTTTTCTGCATCTTTACATCAAGTGTCGGCCAAGCTCTATAGTTGGTAAGTTGGACTTTAAATTTTTATGGCAAGATGAAAATAGTTTAGGTAAGCTTGAACTTGGGGAAATGAATCATTTTGATTAAGGAATGATAAGGGGACATAAGGCTTGGATTAAGGATGCGGTTTTTGGAAACTTTATAATGGCCAACTTGTCCATGTATGTGGACGGCATTATGGTCTAGTGGAGGGGTGACCAAATTTTTGTTGAAGGATTTGGTAGGTTGGTAGCTATTTTGTCATATTCCTTAGCATTTTGTACTTCATTTTCTTTTCTCTCAAAAACTCTTTCTCCTAAACCGAATTTGAGCAATAGGTAAGCTTTTGTTTTGGTTATTCTTGACTAATTGGTATTGTTTTCTTCTCCTCTCAAACTCTTTTCTCTTTCTCACGAAAAATATTCTACCATTGAAGGGAGGCATTTTCTTTCATCTAGTTCTTTTCTTCCTTGACCTAATCTCTTTCTCCATCTCTCTCTCTCTTTCTTTTCCATTTTTGCTCAAACCGAAAGTGCCCATCTCCTCCCTTTCATCTTTTTTTCTTTTCTTCTCTCAAACTCTTGTCCAAATCCTCTCCACCTTCCATTGCGAATTCCTCTCTTGCATTTCACTTTCTTTTCTTTCTTTTCCCCACTCTAACCGAATCTTCCTCCATCATCTAACACTATTGCGAATCTTCTTTATTTCTTCTAGTTTAATTTGGTCTAATATCAAACAAGGGTAGATCTTCTTTGGGTTCTTCTCCATTCGATTTTAAAGAAGGGTAAGTGTTCTTGGCCAAAACTCCATTCTTACTTTCTCTTTCTCTCTGTTGACTCTCATAGGGCGAAAGTCAAATTTCAGTATTTGTTAAGAAGATTTCTAACCATCTCCTAGATTCTTCGGGACTTTGGAAGCAGTCGATCTAAGCCTCTATTCTCTAACAATCGATTTTGGTAAGTCAAGTGGTAAGGATTTATGTTGGTTCATCATTCTTTAAGTGGTGGAAAGGCCGAAGGGTATTAAGAGTAAAGTTTGTTATTGGCCGAATGGTCTATGTCATTAATCTAAGTGTTGGCTGAATGTAGGGCAAGGAGATCTAGTGCGAGATCGGGTCTTTGGGATTTAAAACTTGCGATAGTAACAGTGTGTAACTTGCACACTTTATAACTTGGTAATATTTTAATAACCTAATCATGTTTTCTTTAAAAGCCTAAAATTATGAGATCTTGATATGATGCCTTATGGGTATGAGCAAGGATTCGTAAGTCCGTTTCGATATGGTTTTGCTATATGGTGCATAATAATATGAGTTATGATACATTTGCTTAATGTTGCATATTAAAGCATGATGGCATGATTTACACTTGTAATGCATTGGTATGGGTGATATGAGAGGAGGGGAAGATTTGATATCCGTGTCTTTGGGACACCGAGTTTTGGCACCTCCAAAGGGTTTGGTACCACGCTTTATTTTGTGACTTTGGGTCACCAGAGGTTTGGCACCTCATAGCGACTCGTCCCAAAGTGGCTTAGCACCACAATGGGTTGGCCCCACATTTGTTATATCGGGATTGTCACCAAGTGATTTGGTATCACAACGTGGGTTGGCCCCACAGATGGATTATTCGTGACTTTGGGTCACCAGTGGTTTGGCACCACATTATTATTGGATATCGTGACTTTGGGTCACTAGTGGTTTGGTACCACACGGGGTAGAAAAGGAGTTATGGATGGTTAGGTTGGGTGCATTATTTATATTGCTTGGTTATGAATTGTGTAAGTATGATGCATTAACCGGGGGAAGGATTTATGCACTGAGTCTTGGTGACTCACCTTCTCCCTTATCTTTTCATGTGATTCGTAGATCACGAATGAGGAGTCGGGTAGGACTCGAGGTGGCCATTCAATAAATAAACTTAGTTTTATATGGACTTTGCTTTGGGTACTTTATTTTATTTAAATTTGGTTTCATTTATTTGGGTTTGTAGTAAGGACTTTTAGGTTATACTTTTGGACTATTTATATGCTTTGGGATTGTTTTAAACATGGCTAAGTAAATTACTTGACAAATTTTAAAAATATGAACGCAATGGTTTTCAAAACTTTACCATCGGGTAATACAAATCATTTAATAACAAATGACAATTCAAATGTTTTCGACAACTTAAATGATTTTCAAATTTAAGTTTTCACACTCAAATGCAAATGGTTTTCAAAGCAATCATTCGGATTTTTTTTTAATGACATAAATGATTTCTAACCTATGGATCGATAACTAAATTTTAGAGATTGATTTCCGGGATTTATAAGTAAGCTATCGGTCTTTAACTAATCATGCACCTGATTTCTACAAGCATTAGACATGTAAAGAATTTTGTCTAAAACTAAATCGTCAACCCGATTTTCTTCAAAACTTTTTCCCTGTGACATGCCAGATTCGGTCGTGGTGTATTGACCAGGTTTGGGGTGTTACATTGTCAATCGATCTACTATCACCCAAACAGAATCTTTCTTATTAGGTGTTAAGGGTAACCCACTAACAAAATCCATCGTTATCCGCTCCTATTTCCATAGAGGAATCTTTACCGGTTGCAATAAACCCGATGGTAATTGATGTTCCGCCTTCACTTGTTGACAAGTCAAACACTTTCCCACAAAATCAGTAACCTCTCGCTTCAACCCTGGCCACCAATACTGCTCACGGAGATCTCGATACATCTTACTTCCTCCGGGGTGCATAGCATAAGGGCTACTATGCACCTCTCGTAGAATCATTTGTCTCAAATCCTAATCCATGGGCATACAAACTCTTCCACGAAAACACTGCACGCCATCCTTGTTCATTCCAAAGTCCCCTATAATACTACTTTTAACTTGTTGCATTAAAGGACCCAACATTTCATCTGATAACTGCTTTTCCTTGATTTGATCTAGCCACAATGGCTTCACCTGAAGTTCAGCTAGTAGACTACCATCCTCATACAAACTTAGATGAGCAAACATTGCTCTTAACTTCGATACTATCTCACGACTCAACGAGTCTACCACCACGTTAGCCTTTCCAGGATGGTAATCGATTGAGAAGTCATAATCCTTTAACAACTCCACCCATCTCCGTTGTCTCAAGTTCAACTCCTTTTGGGTAAGGAGGTACTTAAGACTCTTATGGTCCGTATAAATGATCGACTTCTCACCGTAGAGATAGTGCCTCCAAATCTTTAAAGCAAACACCATAGCAGCCAACTCCAAGTCATGAGTAGGATAGTTAACTTCGTGCGGCCTCAACTGACGAGAAGCATAAGCCACCACTTTTCCTCCTTACATCAGCACACATCCTAAACCTGTGTGTGACGCATCACAGTAAACGATAAAGTCTTTTCCACCTCGGGTTGAATCAAGATCTTGCGCTCACAAAATCTTCTTCAGTTTCTCGAAACTTTCTTATTGTTTATCGGTCCACACATACGGTATTCCCTTCCACAATAGCTTAGTTAAGGGTGCAACAATCAGCGAAAACCCCTCAACAAAGCGTCTATAGTAACCAGCCAAACCCAAGAAACTCCAAATCTCAGCCACTAACTTCGGTGGTTTCCAATCCAACACAGCCTCTACCATCCGAGGATCAACTCTTATCCCTTCGGTTGATGCCACATGACCCAAGAAAGTCACTTCAACCAAAATTTGTATTTACTGAATTTGGCATAAAGTTGCTTATCTCGTAATATTTGCAACACAATGCGCAAATATGAGTCATGCTCTTCTTCATTCCTCGAATATACCAAGATATCATCTATGAACACCACTACGAGCTGGTCTAGATAGGGTTTTAAGACTCGTCTCATCATGTCCATAAATGCAGTTGGTGCGTTGTTCAAACCAAACAGCATCACCAAAAACTCATAATGTCCATAATGAGTTCGGAATGCCGTCTTATGAATATATGCCTCTTTAACCTTGAGTTGATGATAGCCCGATCTAAAATCAATCTTGGAAAAACTAAAGCTCCTCTCAATTGATCAAACAGGTCGTCGATTCTCGGTAATGGATATCTATTCTTGATCGTCAATTTATTCAGCTGCCTATAATCAATGCACATACACATCGACCCATCCTTCTTCTTGACAAACAAAATCGGTGCTCCCCAAAGAGACATGCTCGGTCGAATAAATCCTCGATCTAAAAATTCTTGAATTTGAGCTTTAAGATCCACTAACTCCTTCGGCGCCATTCTATAAGGAGCAATAGACACTTGAGTCAGAATAACCTAACCCGTGAATCATCATGGAATTAGGGTTACAAGGCATTACTAAACATAGCACAGTCATAACAATTTTTTTCATTCTCATACAATCCTATTTGAATGCAACATGATTAATACACTTCCATGGCATGTTTAAACAACATCGTATATATCTTAAAAACCATTATCCAAATTCATTTATAAGCATTACATAACTAATAATGAATGTTACCATTCAAGATTTAAAATAATTTCTAAGTTGATTTGTATCTTACATTATGCATTTCATTAATAAGTATTTATCAACCATAACCCAAGCATATTCAAACACTACAACTATCATCTTACCAAAAGACTAATTACAATATATATATAAACCTAACATGACTTTATATCACTATCAAACTCATGGCTAAATAGAACATACACACATTTTATAACTAGAGTTACTCAAACATTAGATCATTCGTAATAAATCCAAGCCATTTTCACATGGCTTATTTATACAATTCAAATTATCATTCAAGCATTAAACTAGCCTATACATGCCTTAAAATTTTACGTCCAAACTTTAGAAGTACCAATATGAGTCGATAGTGTGGTTGACTTTGCTAACGATTTCCCGAGCCCGTAGCAAGACCAAAATCTATAAAACAGAACATTGAACCACACAAAATAAGCTTACTAGCTTAGTAAGTCTCAAGCAAATAATAATATAACACTCAAACCCTTAAACATTTTATTCTTTAAACTTATGACATTGAATATAAATATTTCCATAAATAAATTTATGCAGGGCCGAATACTAACAGTTCATTAACCTAAGCATTTGCACTTCATTACCATAATTCTGTAACTCATCGAACCGTAGTATAAACATATATTACATGAATCACATGCTCCAAGTCACATAGGGACAACATCCATATCAACTATATTATCACATTCAAAGTCTTTTCACTCTTAGCATTTCTACTTGTAACCAACCTCCCAAAATAGTACATTTAAGCTCAATTTCTATCTTATACCATTCATACACATCGACCAATAAGCTCAATCACACATAGCACCATTCTTAACATAATATTTCAACTCAAGTAACATTAATCACAACTTACCTTATTTCTGATTAATTTAATGAGACTTAAGCTTACTTGAGTTAAACATATGGTCTATCATTGTCGAACTCCAATACCTCATTTAACTTAACATTTATCACTATTTTGCCTTTAACAAATAAATTACCATTTCAAAGATAAGGTTCAAATGGAAAATATCAACTTTCAACCATCTACTCATTACATATGCATATCATTCAATAAGGCCACAAAATGAACATATATACACTTGTCCATTCAACATTTCATATATCCAAGTATTCAATATCAATGTAATAACAATATGACCACATAACCAAAAGTCCGAATATATATATATATGGTCTTTAGTCACATTCTTGCCCAACGAAATTCACATATATGCTTATCTATTTGATCGAACATAGAAACTCAATTAAATAACTCATAGGCACTTACCTGTATGGCCGAATATAAATAACTTGTATTATCAACACACTTACTCAATAAACACATCATGATGTAGTCTCATAAACCACAAGTTGATATTTCATCATCGGTATAGAACACGCTAGGCACGAAGCCCGAATATATCATCTAAGACTAAGCTCTAGGCACCAAATAT
This sequence comes from Gossypium rotundifolium, assembly GCA_025506655.1. Classification (NCBI taxonomy): domain Eukaryota; kingdom Viridiplantae; phylum Streptophyta; class Magnoliopsida; order Malvales; family Malvaceae; genus Gossypium; species Gossypium rotundifolium. Next base: position 25,983,723 of record CP106728.1, read on the forward strand.
ATCACCCAAGACTAAGCTCGCTAGGCACGAAGCTCAATATATCATCAAGACTAAGCTCTGCTAGGCACGAAGCTCGAATATATCACCGCACTAAGCTCGCTAGGCACGAAGCCTAAATATATCACCAAGACTAAGCCTACTAGGCACAAAGCTCGAATATCACCAAGACTAAGCCTACTAGGCATTTAGCCCGATAAATAACACCCAAGACGAGGCCTACTAGGCTTAAAGCCCAAATAACCACATAATTAATCCAATCTTTCAATACACATATTTAAATACTAATTTCACTAACACATTATATATATATATATATATATCTCATATTACTTTCACATATCATATCAAATACAATTATTCATATCACATTTACAAAATGTATATTCAATCCAATTCAACACTTTTACATTCGCTAACTCATAGTTTTATACTCAAGATTATCAAATATCATTATTTAATATATTCATAATTAACTCTTTAATAGATATTTGCTTAAAGACTTACCTCGATTGACAACGAATAACTTAAACCGGCTATTTCGAAACCTTCGTCTTTCCCCGATTCAAATCCGATTTTCTTTGCTCTTGATCTAAACATATTTAAAATAAGCTTATTCAAGTACATTTCATCCCAATTTGGTCCCAAAATACATAAATGGGCAAATTACCATTTTTCCCCTATTATTTCATATTTTTACAATTTAGTTCTATTTGCTTAAAACACAAAATACACACAATTTGAATAAATACCTTAAGGGCGAATATCTATAGCATTCATACCAATCCATACATTTCATTTATTTCACATTTAAGTCCTCTAAAATTTAATTTTCACAATTTAGCCCTAATTATTTAAATTTATCAAAAATTCATGAACAAAATGTGTTCATCTAGCACCTATCTTTCATTTAACATAAATAACCATCAAAAAGCTTAAAATATCATCAATGGCATATCATACAAACATTATCAATTCACAAAATTAGTACATGGGTTTGATAGTTTTCGAAGCAACGATTACAAAAACGTAAAAATTATCAAAAACCGAACTCAATTACTAACCTTAATTTAACATGCAAGTGTCGAATGTTTTGAGAGCTTAAACTTCCTTCTTTTCTCTTTTGTTTCGGTTGAAGAAAGATGAACATGCATGTGTTCTCTTTCTTTTTATGTTTTATTTATTATATGATTATAATATGATTATAATATATTATAACATAACATATAATTTAAACATATAATTTCATTATGAAAATTGCATGTTACCATCCACTATCCCATTAAAAATGGACAATTTTAAACATAGGTCCTCTCTTATATAAAGACATATTAATTTAACCACTCAATCAAGCAATAAGGCTACTTTTACCACTTATGCGATTTAGTCCTTTTTGTTAAATTGAACATACAAACGATTGAACTTTTCTACGAAACTTTCACAGACATTAATTCACTTATAATAAACACGAAATATAGTATTTAAATATTTCTTGGACTCGAATTTGTGGTCCCAAAACCATCGTTTCGATTAAGATCAAATTCGATTACATTACGAGAGCTGCTCTGTAAAAGCTCAATGCCAAATTCTACTTCCCGATCTGGAGGTAGACCAGGAAGTTCTTCAGGAAAGACAACTGGAAATTCTTTCACCATTCTCACACCTTCCATCGATAATTCCTTGGCATCTAAAGCACTAATGAAGGCTAGGAATGCTCCATACCCTTTTTGCACCAACTTCTCTGCCTTTAAAGAAGACACCACATTTGCCAAAAAGTTCTTTGGTTCCCCTATCATTACTACTTCCTCATCATCCACAGTCCTTATTGACATCTTCTTTTCAGCACAATCCAATTGCGCTCAGTGCTTCACTAACCAATCCATGCCTAAAATAAGATCGAACTCACCAAAAGGCAATTCCATCAAATCCGCTAAAAATATTTCTCTTTGGATTTCCAAAGGCACATCTCTATACAATTTGTTCATGATTACAGACTATCCTAAAGGACTAATTATCGTCATCTCTCTATCGGTAATCTCAGATCTAATATTTAGGTTTCCAGATATGGCACTAGCAACATACGAGTGGGTAGACCCGATATCTATCAAAGCAGTAATAGGTACATCTAAGATGAAGAACGTATCAGTTATCACATCAGGTGCATTGCCATCTTCACGATGCCTGACCGCATAAACCAACCCCGCTATCTTGCCTCCGCATTACCTCTAAAGCCATTACCTCGACCCGGTGTACCTTGACAACGTCCAACACCATTACCACCACGACCTGTTCTACGGCCTCTCGGTGCCTATTGAGCGCCTCTGGCTGGCTATGCATCAGGGTTACGAGCTTCCTGAGTCAGAGCAGTCCGTCGAGGGCAATTCTTATACTGATGATCCTTGGAACCACATTTATAACAACCACCAGTTCTCCTCCAACATTCCCCGGGGTGTCGTTTCCCACAGTCAACACAGTCTCGACTCTTATTGCTAGTCACAAGTGCTCTAACTTTAGCTGGCTCATCATTTCGAGGCCTCTTCTGGAACTTTTTAGTAGAACTCGAGTACTTAAAGTCCCTCTTGCCTCTGACTCTTTCTCGATTCTGGCGTTCTGAGTTCTTAGCCTCTTCGGCTATCTTGGCTTTCTCCACAAGCGAGGCAAAAGTCCCTACTTGTTGTGGGGCTATCAGTACTTGTAACTCATCATTCAGCCCATCTTCAAAGCGTACACAGTGTTCATGATCCGTTGGCACTATAGTCCGAGCATAACGACTCAAGCATAGAAATTCTGCCTCATAAGCTGTCACCGTCTTATTTCCTTAAACTAGATTCAGGAATTCCTTCCTCCGAGCATCCACATAACTTGTCCCTACATACTTCCCTTGGAAAGCAGCTTTGAAGAAATCCCAAGTGACAAATGCAGCCTCAGTACCTTATCAAACCATAAGGCACCATTGATACGCCTCGTCCCTTAGCAAGGATATCGCTCCTCTTAGTTTCTGCTCGACGGTGCACTCTAGATCATCCATAATCCACTCTACAGCCTTGAGCCAATATTTCGCAACATTCGGAGCTACACCAAGACACCTCTAAAAACCTCAGCACCACTTGATTTAAGTCATTCCGAAATTGATCCACGAACTACTGAGCCATTTCTAGTCCTAGCAACCCTTTCTAGGACTCGCAACATTGCTTGAGTCAAAGCATTGTCCTCTCTTGTATGGTCATGTGATCCAGTCTCACTCCCAGGTGAAGCAAGTGCATCCATTTCCGGCATATGACCAGTCGCTTCAGACGCAACCCTAGCACCTCGTCCTCTACCACGGCCACGTCTACCGCGTCCACATCCACGTCCTCTAGTGCTCATAAAGACTAATTCAGTTTAATCTGGTTACAAGTTTTATGAATCAGAATACTATTTCAGTGTTTATTAAAGATATTTTATGAGATATAATAGATTGAGTTATTTTCGTAATCACGTCCTATAATCTCGATCTCTACCGTTTTCAACACCTAAAACTAAAAGTTCTAGAGTGTTCCTACTATCATATCACAATAATAAACATCCAATATACAAATACTTACTTGCCTTGGTGCCGGATGCTCGTGGTGCCATACTACCTTTAAAACATAAAGTCTAGAAATTTAAACAGTTTTTAAACAAGAATTATTGTTGAACCCAAACCACAGTCGAGTTTTGAAACTGGCTCTGATACCATAAAATGTAACACCCCAAACCCGGTCTATGCGTCAAGACCAGACTTGGTATGCCACATAAATCAAACATTCATCTAATCAAATGTTTTAAAGAAAACATATCTTCAAGAACTATTTTTGTGATGGAGTTTATCAGAAACCGAGGTTAATTTGAAATCTATGATTTTAGAGTTTAAGAGTTTATAATTTGATCTTGAAGAAATAATTGGTTAAATTTTTAAAGAAGTTTAAAATGAATTCAAAAGATTTTGAAAACAAAATTCGAAAGGAGTTTTCACAAAATTTTTACGAGATTAAGATCTTTAAGAAAACCTCTATTTATAAGTAAATTAAAGAAAACATTATAAAATTAAAATAGTCCCTTTTAGTATCTAAAATATATTAAAATCCATCCACGATTTAAAATCCATAAAAATAATAATAATAGAGGCCTTATTACATAACAACCTGAAAATTAGTTAAGTAAAATACTAAAGAGTAGTTCAAAATTCATATAAACCATCATTTGAAGTATGGCCCCCGCGAAGTCATCCTCGGCCCAAGCCTCCATCAATTTTCATTACCTGAGAAGGGTTAGAAAATAGGGTGATTTACTTAGAACTCAGTGTGTAACCCACATACCAAGTCCACTGGACCAAATCATCAAAGCATTTTATTGGGCTTGAGCCCATTTACGAGTTTAACAATATAATAATTTAAAAAAATGCATGTGAAATGAAATTCCCAACCAACCCTAAATTTCCATCCGCTACACACCACACATTAACCAAAGACACCTCCTGGGATCAAGTCAACCCGCCTACCAACACACCAATCGCAGTATAAAGCCATTAAAAATGTTTGTGGCAAAGCCACCCGAACTAGATTGTGGTAGAGCCACCAGAACTTCTCTTCAATTTTATCCTAACCCATGCAATCATGTATACATATACAAGGCATAACAATATTCATATGATAATTTCAACATAAGGCCCCTACTACAAGTTGGCCCATTTCTCATTTTGGCCCACATGGTAATTTAGCAATTCGGCCCATTAAACAATCTAGCAATTTGGCCCATTAAGCAATCTAGCCATTTGGCCCATTAAGCAATCTAGCAATTTGGCTCATTAAGCAATCTAACAATTTGGCCCATTATTCACATGAGACCCTTTTTACAATTTTCACACTTGGCCAATTTATCAAATAATCCGTATGGCCCATTTATCACATGGGGCCCAAAATACCACTTTTTAACATAATAGCCCATTAAGGGCAATTTCATAATTTTCACGATTTAATATTGATTTCATGCACTTAACACTAAAGTGTTATTATACCATATTTTTGATTTCTTCAATGTTACGATTTTTAGTCTAATGTTTAATTACGGTATGACATCTAGCCTATGAGGTAAGTGTGAAATTACACACCTGATTATGATGAGGACTACATTTCCCAATCGTCGATACCTAAATATGTATCATACTCGATTAGAACACTGATACTAAATATAAATCTATGTTAAAGATAAATGATCTAGATCTTTTACCCTCGGATTCTCGAACAACAACTATTTGTGGTTTCTCCCAGATTGATGGTTCATAACCCGTTGAAGACCACGAACAGTCAATGGCTCAGGAGTACGAACGACTTCAAATAATTGATTTTCACCAGAAGAGGGTCCACAACCCGGTGGAAAGTCTCAGATTGCTGAAATAGCCCTTCGCTTGAATCTAGAGGGAATAGCAAAACTGCCCCTCTTTTGATCACTATTCACCACTCTTTTTGACCCTATCTTGTTTGCCTCCATTGAAAAAAGATTATTAGTCCAACTACTATATTGCAATTTAAAACTATTGTTTTAAGGCGAAATCGTCTTACCACAAAAATATCTTTGCGTTCGCGGAAAATAAAAATTGAGCGTTAACGTCCCTAGGATAAAATCGATTAATAACCTATCTTTGACGAGATAACGAAATAATATGGAAGTCCTTGATAGAAATCCTTACCTTAACACTTCAATTCGATTTCTAGCAAGTCACGATAATTACGAGTACTCCGAGTTCAGCCTTCTCTATAACACTATTATGATGAATAAGATTGTTTAAAAGAAAGGAAATAAGGGATGCTATTTTCGGTCAAAAGACCCTCTAAACGATATGCATAATTGACTAAGACAAAGAAGAAAAAAAAATAAGAAATGAAAAGGGTTCTCACCACTTGATTTAAACGAAAGTTGAAAGAATGATTAACAAGAGAAAAATAGGTGAGGAGGAGGATTCGGCTAAGAAGAAAATTTTTGATGGAAATGATGCTAGTAACATTCGGCCATGGTGGAAGATTTTGGAAGAGAAAAAAAATGTTAAAAGGTTCTTTAAAAAAAAGAAAGGAAGAAAGAAGAAAAGAATGAGAATAACGAGAGTGTTTGTGAATCGATTTTCAATATTGGAAGATGAACAAAGAAAAGAGTCTTGTGTTTGGTGTATATTCGGCCAAATGAAAAAAAAAACAAAGAAAAAGTCCTTTCAAGGCTATATGATTTCAGCACAAAGAGATTAGAGTTTAGGAAGAAAAGATGATATCAAAGTGGTAAAAATGAAATGGTCAAAGAATCAAATGCTCACCTATTGCTCAATTTCGGCTAGGAAGAGAAATTGTGGAGAGAAAAGAAAATAATGCACTAATTTGCTAAAGCTTTTTGGCCAACCAACTCCAACACCTTACCAACATTCGGCCATCCCCTCCTAGCACAAAAAACGTCCACATACATTGACTAAAAGTCAAAGTTTAGCCACCCATAGTTTCCAAAACACCTTCCCTTGTTTCAAGCCTTATGTCCCCCTTTAATGCCTTTTCCATAAGTTTCTTTTCCTTAAGTTTGCTCTTACCATTTCTCTTAGCCTTCATACCATAAAAAGAAAAATCTCACTTGCCAAGAATGGAGCTTGGCCGACACATGATAGAAGAGTGCAAAAATAAAAGTCACCAAAATGCATTCAATGGGATTCGAACCTCTCCCCTCAAGTAACACTCATGGTGCCAACTCCACTTTACTACTAGCTCATCTTATGCTAGCTTTTGACACTAAAATTTACTTAAACCTCAAGGTCACTTGTTCCTCTTCAGTGAAGTACTCCTTACAAAAATTTATCCTAATTTCGAATAATCCCGAGCCTTCTCAAGACTATAAATTAAACACACAAATTGAATCATTCACAAGCTAAGCACCGAAAACATGCAACATATCGATACTCAATTTTTTTAGGATGTTACAAGGTTAATTAATAGAAATCTATTTCTCGAATAATAACCCCTAGAATAGAAGTAAATCGATCTATGGACTCCCATATTAGGTTTCACCCTAATCCGGCAAAATCTCATCACCCTATCTCTAGGCGTGCGATCAACTCCGCTTAATTATGCCAGATCTACTCTTAAGTAGGGTATACTCCTCCTCCACCTAAGCACATCAGATTTGGATTAAGCATGCATAATTAAGAACAAACTAAGTATTTATCATATAATTCAGAAAAAAATAACAAAATTCATCTAGGTTTCATCCCCTTCAAGTATCTGAAGGGTTTAGTTCATAATGAATAAATAAAACATCTCAAGAGAAAAGATAAAACAAAACATAAGAAATCCCTAAAACCCCCTGAAGGAATTGAAGGAGAAATTCACCGTCTTGAGTAGAATTTCGGCTCCTTGAGATGGATCAACTGGCTACCTTTGAGTAATTCCCACAAATCTGACCTTCTAGCTCGACTCCTTGGCCTAGCTAATCGCCCCCTTTTCAGGATACACTTAGGGTGTTTATATAGACTTTTGGAATGCTTTACTTGGCGCTTAAGTGTCCTAATTCAAGAATAATTGCTACTCGGTGTTTGAATAAGCTTTGGTAAGTGTTTCTTTGCCTCAAAGTATCCAAATTCGAGTGAAATTTCTCTTTTCCATGACAGGGGCACGGCCATGGCACACGCCGTATAAATTGACTTTAGGTCGTGTCTTGATTCTGTTGATTGAGGCACGATTGTGCGAATCATGGTTGAGGCCGTGTGAAGTAAATTGATGAGGCACGGTCGTGTGGCTCTAAGTCCAGGCCGTGTCGATTTCTTCTTTGGCACAAATTGGCCCATTTTAAACCCATTTCTTATTTTTTTCATCCTCGGGTGCTTTCCTGGGTATAAACATGAAAAGAAAGGATTAAAAGCACCTTTTTACATAAATCAAGGGCTAAATCATCCAAAAGCATGCTAAATGTGGGATTAAAATATGTTACTTTTACGGTTTATCAGATATCATTCCATAATTTGGCCGTTTTGGCCGGTGGGAAATATTTTAATAAAAAATTTTCGGTTAGTTGATCCCATGTGGTGATTGACCCTTGTGGTAACGTGTTCAACCATTTTTAGCTTTAGTCCTTAATGAAAAGGGAAATAACCGAAGACGTATGGCATCATCAAAAATGCCATTTATTTTGAAGGTATCACAGAACTCTAAAAAATTAGCTATATGAGTATTCAGGTCTTCGTCCTGCAAACCATCAAATTGAACAAATTATTGAATCATTTGTATAGTGTTAGGCTTTAATTCAAAATTATTAGCAACTATAGCAGGCTTAATAATACTTGATTCTGCTCCTGTTAAATGAGGTTCAGCATAGTCATACATAGTACGTGGAGCATTGTTTTCTGCCACATCTTGTGGTGGTGGATTACTCTCGTCCATCCCTTCAGTAGGATTGGATCTGCCTTCTCGCTCTTCTTCTGTGTAATTTAGGGCTTGCCTAATTTCTCTGCGATTCCTGCGAGTGGTAGCTTCAATATCACTGTCGTATACTAGTGGTCCTTTTGGGTTCCTTCTAGTCATAAACTAGTGGTACCTGCTAGGAAAAGAAGGAAAGAAAATTTAGCAAAGTAAAAATAAACTAAAAATAAAAGTAAAAGTAAATTGCAAAAATAAAAAGAATGGCTAAAGTAATAAAAATAGAGCTTTCTTAATATTTTGGATCCCAGACAACGGCTCCAAAAACTTGATCGTTATTGTGTCGAGTCTTAAAATTTATAAAGAGAATGATCGAACTGGAAACTACTCTGGCAACGATTTAAGGCAAGTGCACCTATCGAACAGTAGTATAGCTTAGGCAAGACCGGATTGTCGAACCCAAAGGAACTAAAAGTACTAATACTAACTTTCTTTTTATTATCTAGCCTAAAATAAATGAAGTTGTTGCTTAATTTAAATTTAACTAACTACTAAGCTAAAGGCGCAAAGATAAAAAGAATGAATTGGTGAAATACTGTTGGGAAAGCTCAGTTGATTAAGATGATACCCTTAGGAAGAATCCACCTAAACTTCACTTGTTTTCTAACACTGAACCAGACGATTTATTCACTTGACTTGATCCGTAAGATTCCTTAATTTATATTAAACCCTCTCTCAAGGCAAATAACGTCTAACCTTAGGTTGATTAATTGAAATCTCTTACTATTTAAAACCCCTAGAATCATATTATCTCGATCTATGGACTCCTATTTTAGGTTTCACCCTAATCCAAAAAAATCTCGTCACCATATCTCTAGGCACACGATCAACTCTGCTTAACTATGCTAGATCTACTCTTAGGTAGAGACTTTTGCTCCACCACCTAAGACATTCAACTTGAATCAATATCCTAGAAATATTAACACAAGAATTAAGCACACATAATTAAGAACAAATCAAATATTTATCATATAGTTCAGAAAACAATAACAAGATCCGTCTTAGGTTTCATCCCTTTTAGGTATCTGAAGGGTTTAGTTCATAATAATAAAAGAAAACATCTCAGACGAAAAGATAAAACAAAACATAAGAAATTCTTAAAACCCCCAAAGGAATTGAAGGAGAAATCCACCGTCTTGAGTAGAATTCTGGCTTCTTGAGATGGATCAACTGGCCATCTTCGAGTGATTCACACAAATTTGATGTTTCTGGCTCGGCTCCTTGGCCTAGCTAACCCCCTTTTCAGGTAACACTTAGGGTGTTTATATAGGCTATTGGAATGCATTTCTTTGGCCCTAAGTATCCTTTTTCGATTGAAATTGCTCTTTGCCACGACAGGGACACAGCCATGTCACACGCCCGTGTGAGTCGTGATCAGGCCGTGTTCAGATTTCTTTAATGAAGCACGGACTGTGAATCGGGATCAGGCCATGTTCTAGTAATTTAATGAGGCACGGCCATGTGGTCTTGGGGCTAGGCCATGTCAATTTCGTGAGTTGGCCCAATTTAGTTTGTTTTTAGCTCATTTCTCGTTCTTTCAATCCTCCGATGCTATACTGACTATAAAACATGAAAAGAAAGGATTAAGAGCACCTTTTTACATAAATCAAGGGATAAATCATCCAAAAGTATGCTAAATGTGGGATTAAAATATGTTACTTTTACGATTGATCAACAACTACTCAGAATTTTGCCCTAACACAACTCTTAGCAGAAATTTGAGTGAAAATATTGTCTCCACATCATCATAGAGAATTGAACACAAGACCTCCAACACTCCAACACTCCACTTAACCACCAAACCAAGAAGCCCATTCTAATATAAACTTACCAACAATTAAACTTAAGCCCTTTGAACAAGGTTAAGGCTTTATTTATAAAAAACACCAAAATTTGCCCAAGTAAGGCTTGAACTTGGGACCTATCACACACAACCAGAACACATAACCACTGAAGCAGATAGACATTGTGTGTCACACATACATGAAATTAAAAATTAAAATTTTGGGCGTTACACCAGTTATATGAAATAGGTCATCACTTTACAGAAGGTGACCAGATGGACACTGATCAAGCTAAACCAATCGCCCTAACCAAACCAATAATATCCTTCTTTTCTAAGTGATCTTCCCTTCCATGCCACCATTAAACAACAACTCGGCAACATAAACCCCAACAAAGAACTCTCCCTGATAAACCATAATTTATACATATTTTTAACCCATGCTTGGCTTATTTTTGGATGAATTTTCATTAGATTGGATGAATTCGATGCTCCTAATCCTTTAATTTCATGTTTTACACTCAAGAGAGCTTAGGGAGTCAAAAAGAATGATAAATAGGCCAAAAAGGGACAAAATGGGCCTACCTCAGAAATCAATACGGCCTAGACTATAGCACACGAGAAGATCACACGACTATGTGTGACGAGCAGAATTGAGCATGGCCTAAGTTGTAGACCACACGGCCGTGTGTGGCGAGCAGAATCAAGCACAACCAAAGCTATTGAACACGTGCGCGTCACACGGCCGTGTCCTTGCCGAACCTAAGTCTAATTTTATTCGAAAAATGTTACTTGTAGGCCAAGAAAGGCACTCCAAATCCTATAAAAACACCTAAGGAGAGAGCCTAAAGAGACACATGGAGTAGAAGGTAGAAAAGACTCGAAGATAGCCATCGGGAGTAGCTTGGAAGAAGAATCTCCATCAAGACTGAAGATCTCCTTTCAATTTCTCTTGAAGTTTTAGGTTTTCTTATGTTTTGTAGTTTTCTTTATTTTAAGATGTTTTCCTCTATCAGTATGAACTAAATCCCTTAAATACCTAGGGGATGAAACCTAAGACAGATCTTATTACTATTTGATTTATAAGATAAATACTTGTTCTTATTCTTAATTGTGAGTTATTATTCTTGTTTTGATATTCAGGTCATTGATTCAAGTCGAATGTGTTTATGCAGAGGAGCAAAAGTCCCTGTTTAAGAGTAGATCAACACAATTAAGCGAAGTTGAATGCAATCCTAGATATAGGACGACGTAAATCTACCGGATTAGAGTCAAATCTAATAAGGTAATCCATAGATCGAGTTAATGCGATAATAGGGGTTTTAATTAGAAAGAGATTTCAATTAATCAACCTAGAGTCAAATTGTTTTTAGTCTTGAAAAAGATATTAGCATAAATCAGGGATTTCTACGGATTAAGTCAAGTGAATAAATCTTATGAATCAGAAGTAATAAGTGAAGTCTAGGAGGATTCTTCCTTGGGTATTGCCTCTCTCATAAAGTTGTCTAAAAACTATTTTCCCAATTCACTTTCTATCGTGCTTTTAATTAATTTCAGTTTAAAAGAAATCACTCCAATTCTTAGGCTAGATAATAAGAAGATAGTAATTACTAGTACTCTTGGTCCTTGTGGATACGATATTCCGATCTTATCATAACTATACTATTAAACGATAGGTGCGCTTGCCTTTATTGTGATCGTAATTAGTTAGAGACACATCACTCCCTCTGGTAAGGGTGTTCAAACGGTCGGTTTGGTTATAACTGAACCAAATTACCCAAAATGTAAAAATCTTTAACCATTAATTAAACTGAATTTTTTTTTTCAAATGCATTAATTGAACTAGAACATTTTGATTAATTCGATTGGTTAACTGAACTAATCAAAATTTATATGTTTTTTTTTTTCTTTTGGTTAAAATAAGTATTGTAACACCCGGTTTAGGGGCTATGCATGTTGGGTATAATTCAAGTGTTAGTAGGTTTTGGGAGTGCTTGGATGAGTTTTGGAGGTTCTAAGAATGTTTGGATGAAAGGAAGGCTTTGAAAAAATTTTTGGATTTTAGTGGGGTATGGAATCGGGCCAAGGTAGGCCTCAAGAATTATTTTTGGTAATTTATGGCACAAGTAAGGCTTTGGCAAGGTGGTGTCTTGTAGCTTTAAGGGAATGGAGGTAGCGCCTTTGAGGGTCTTAGGTTCGATCCAAGAAGGCAAGATTGGGTTTTAATTTTTGGATTATGGCGCACAGGATGAAAGCCTTAAAAGAGTCAAGGCGTATTGGGCACAAGAAGCGGCTTGTCCGTGTGGTTCTCGTGCGGCACATAGGAGTTGGAGGAAGCGGAGGCGAGTTCGGCGCTGGAGCAGCATTTTTGGGCGTGATTTTATTTTATGCGCTTATAAATGGGCTAGGAAGGGTTAGGATTGAATGATGGGGTTTTTGTCATAAAATCAAGGTGGCCGAGTGGCACAGGCGTTGGGGGTAAGGCTTGCAATGGTTTGGTCCCGTGTTCGAACACGGAGAGTGGCGTTGGAGTTTTATTTTATTCTTTTGATTTTGCACAAATTGCGGCAAAGGGACGGTACATGTAGATTAAATTGGAAGATTAGGATGAGCTTTATTTTATTCGGGGGATAATGGTTTGATTTTGTTTTTTTAATTAAAGGATAAAGGTGGGATATTGTGGTATTTTGAATTGATTTTTAGTGGTTGGTGGGAGTGAATTAGGAGATTTGTTAATTCAAATTATTTTGAATTTAGCGCCGTGAGCTTTTTGAGGTGGTGGTAGAATGTTGGTAAGTTTTGGGAGTGGTCGGTTTTTGGTATTTGAGAAGAGAGGTAGGTCAATTTCTTTTTTGGCATTTTGTGTGAGTTTCGCCATTTTGTTTTTGGTGCCAAAGCCAAATTTTTATTTTTCCCTTTGATGTTATCTTTGAAACCGAGATTCCTAAAAGCATATACTTCTAGCTGATTTTGTGTTTTGTTCTTTTAATTCTTTTGTTGTCAAACTAGCTACCTTTCCCTTGTCATATTTCCATTTCTTCCCTCTTAACCCATTTGTGCGAATCTCTCATTTGTTTCTTAACCAATTTGCTCTCCTTACTTCTAATATTTATCTCCCTATTTCTTGTGTACCAAAACCTTGCCTTCACTTCTCATCTTCTCTCGTTCTTCCACTCAAACCAACATAGGTATGTTAAGCACTTAAACCGATTCTCTTCCTGTGACTAAAACATTGGCCGAATCTCCCCTTTCCTTTTAGTTCTGCTCCTTGGCCAAATAGAAGGTGTGGTGTGGATCATTTTGGGGTTTCATTTCCAATCGTTGGAGAAGGTTTATAGGTAAGGCCGAATGCTTATGGTCTTCCTTCTGTTCTCTGTCGTCATCTTCAAGGGGTAAGTGTTGGTTTTGGTGTTTGTTTGATGGCGTATTAATTTGGTTGGAATCGTTTTGTCATAGGACATCCGAGATTCGAAGCAGTCAAGCGTAGCCTCGGTTCTTTGGTTGATCGTTGGGTAAGTGATGGTAAGGGATTGCTTTATCGGTCTATTCGTTTGGTATTGGTGTCGTAGGCTATTACTTTTGGTTGGTTGTCGATTGTAGGCAAGTGAAGCAAGAGCACTTGGTGGTGGGCTAGTGTGCAAGAGCGTGTAGGAGCGAGGTTGTTAGATCGATTCTTTGGTTAAGGCTTACAGGTGTGTACACACACACACTCTTCTAGTAATTTATGTGCTTATTGAATTGTGTGGATATTTACACACTTATCGGTTATGGTATATATATATATGATGTGTGTGGTTGGTTTCATGGAAAGGTGGATGGAATACCATTATGGTATAGGGCACGGGTCCAGTAAGTCCCTCGTTATGATGCTTTTGGTAAGCATAATGTATCTTACATGTGCTATGATATTGGATGGCTGATAAATAATATGTATGTTACTAATCAAGCATGTGGGCATAAGTCCGTTAAAATGCATATCATTATCTATGTGGGTTGTACAGTGGAGGGGCAAGATGTTTTGTCTTTGCACCGGTGTTTTGGTAACACATCGTGACTACGGTCACTAGAGGTTTGGTACCTCCAGGTCCGGCACCTCATAGCGACTCATCCTGTGGTTAACACCACCGCGTTGGCCCCACTTTTGAGACACGGATCGCTCGCGGTGATTTGGTATCACACGATGGGTTGGCCCCATCATTTGATTCGTGATCGCGGTCACCCGTGATTTGGTATCACACCTGTCTTTGGGACACCGAGGTTTGGCACCTCATAGCGACTCATCCTCGTGGTTAACACCACCATGGGTTGGCCCCACTTTTGAGACACGGATCGCCCGCCGGTGATTTGGTATCACACGATGGGTTGGCCCCATCAATTGATTTGTGACTTCATCACCGTGTTTTGGTAACACACTTCGTGTCTTCGGACACGGAGGTTTGGCACCTCCGGTGATTGGGCATCACATCTGTGACCATACGTCACCGATGGTTTGGCACCACCAAAGGTTTGGTACCACACGGGTAGAAAAGGTGTATGGACGGTTAGGATTGGGTGCATATGATTTGGATGCATGATGATCATGATTATGTTTGAATGTGATATTTTGCTAATCCGGAAAAAGGGTAGCACACCGAGTCTTGGTGACTCACCTTTTTCCTTTAACATTTTCGTAGTGCATAAAGTGGACCGGATCGGAGAGGACAAGGTGGCCCATGCCAAAGATGAAGATTTGTTATATTATGCTTGTTTTGATATAAGTATTTTATTTGAAATTGTTGGGTTGTAACAAAGGCCATTTTATGTTTTTGGTATTACTTTAACTATGGTTTATTTAAATTAAATTGCTATGGGAAAATGATTTATGGGTTGCAACCTATTTATTCAAGTTGGATATTTTAAACTAGAGTTTTAAAAAGAATGAGTTTTAAATAGCAAAGTTTATTCCAAAGATATGTTTTCCAAAATTCAGCAAACTACGATGTTTAATTTTAAATCAAGAAGAATTTCAACCGTCTTTCCGCAATAACATAACCAGATTCGATCGTAGTGAATGGGTTGGGTTTGGGGATGTTACAGTTTGGTATCAGAGCCAGGTTCAAAACTCGGCTTTGAGGGTTTTGGGCCCAAAAATATTTTCAAAATGGGCTTTTCAAAAATATAGGCTTTTATAAAAGGTTTTCAGTTATCTTGGCATGGCATCTGATTCGATCCAAGTCCACCAGGTAAGTACTTCGGACTTTTTTTGAAGTGATTTGTTTGTATGAATTAATTTGGGCTTAGGTTGGGCTCGTAGAATAGAATAATAGGATCTGTTGGACCCTAGGATTAGACTACTCAAACAATGGCATAAGACTTAAAACTCGTAAACAAACCTGTGAAATAAGTCACGAGTTAAGGTGTGGCAACCTCAATGCGCATGTCAGGAGTGGTATTCAATGGGAGTGGGTATTTAAGCAATCAAGTGTGACTCACCTCCTCTCCACTTGAATCCTACCAGTAAGTAGCTACGGTTCACCTTACCCAAGAGGACTTGTTCACAGGCTGAACCAATTATTAAAACCCGAAAGGGTTTAGCCTTGCTGTTTTAAAATTCTTGGTTTTAAAAATTTCAAATTTACCCTTTTTAGTGTGTAAACCCTAAATCTGGTTTTGAACGACATTGTCTCGATTTACCCAAAATTACAAAAATAGCTCAAACTTTTGTTAAAATGACTTTTACGTTACAAAATACCAAAATTTTGAGGTTTCAAAAATATCAAGACACTCTGGTTTGGGGAAATTTACAAAAATACCCCTGTGTTAAAAATTACTAAAATGCCCCTGACTATCAAAATTTCTAAGATAACCCCAACTTTAATAAACCTCTCTCACTTTGCAAAAGTATCCACATTTTTGTATTTCAAAATAATGCCCTGACTTTGAAATTTACAAAATTACCACGTTGGTAAATTGCCAAAACATACTTGGGTCGTTAAATTTTGATTTCACTCGACTTTTACTAAATATTCTGTTTTACTAAATACTAAAAAAATAATAAATAAATTTTTTTTGTGAAATGTTGTGATATTCCGATTTGGGGAATTTACGAAAATGCCCCGATTTTCAAAATTACAAAATAGCCACGCTTTCAAATTTTTGCAACATACTTTGTTGGAAAACAAAATTTCCAAGATAACCTCGAGACTTTGTAAATTTTGAAATATCTTTAAATTGGAAACCTATTTTCAAAATTTACCCTGAGTTACGGCCGATATACTCTTTTAGGAAAAATGACGAAATTACCCCTGGGTAGGGTATGAAACTTGATTGCTCGAAAGAACTTCTCTCGGAAACTTCTTTGCATAAAATTTGCCGTGGTAAACAATGGAACCCAAATTTCTAATGCATAAAATTTCTAATCAGATTAAATCGAGGCACTAGATATGAGTTCTAGGGGGCGTGGTCGTATTTCTCGTGGACGCGGTAGAGGCAGGATGGCAGCATCGGAACCGATTGGGTCAGAGAGCAATGTGCCGCCGTCACGACTATTGGGGCCGAAAATTAATCGATCGGAGGAGGTAGCGCAAGATCGCAAGCTATGTCATGGTGCTCGAGCAAGTGGCAGGAACCGGTGTGGTCAGTGGTATCACTATCTTCGTGGAAGAAGCCCCGATAACTGAGGAGGTCAAAAGAGCTGAGGGGCGGAATAGAGATAGAATAAGGAATCGGGACGAAAGGAGCTCAGGATCGTCGGAATCACTTGAGAGGTCTCGAAAAGACCGAGGGTCGAGACATCCGCCGTGTTTCTAAACTAGTTGTTGGGAACCCAGATCGTCTGTGCTGCTCGGTCGGAAGGTATCACGTGGCGAGTCTGGAATCGTGTTCGGGCATGTTTCAGATGCCAGTCCAAGTCGCATCTGGTTAAGCATTGTCCCTGGATCCAAAAAGAACTCGAGCAAAGGGTCAAAGTGTTGTGCAACTGGCGTAGGGTGGTCACGAGCGACGAGAGGTCGTGGTCTGAACCATTGAGGAAATGGTTTCGGTCGAGACCGTGACGCTTTGATTCATCGGAAGGAGGATAGTGATGTCTTTGGATGTGTCGCAGTAAGCTTCTCTTGATTGGAATATTCCTTCTTTGTTTTGTTCGCTTTGGTGGCTGTTTGTTTAAGTGTTAGTAGAGTATCTAAGGACTTGGGGTATAGACTTAGAAAGTACGCCTAGAGAGTGGGTTAGCTCTTGGAGATCAGAGTGTGCATCGGTAGTGTAAGTTTGGAGAGTTAGGACGTGGACCGTTAGTCTAGCCAAGTAATTTCGAGGACGAAATTATTTTAAGGAGGGTAGAATTATAACACCCTGGTTTAGGGGCTATGCATGTTGGGTATAATTCAAGTGTTAGTAGGTTTTTGGGAGTGCTTGGATGAGTTTTGGAGGTTCTAAGAATGTTTGGATGAAAGGAAGGCTTTGAAAAAAATTTTGGATTTTAGTGGGTAGGGAATCGGCCAAGGTAGGCCTCAAGAATTATTTTGGTAATTTATGGCACAAGTAAGGCTTTGGCAAGGTGGTCAAGTCAGCAACTTAAGGGGTTGGAGGTAGCGCTTTGAGGTCTTAGGTTCGATCCAAGAAAGCGTGCTGGGTTTTAATTTTGGATTATGGCGCCACAGGATGAAAGCCTTAAAAGAGTCAAGGCGTATTGGGCACAAGCGACTTGTCCAGTGGTTCTCGTATGGCACATAGGAGTTAGAGGAAGCGGAGGCGCAGTTCGAGCTACCGGAGCAAAGATTTTTGGGCGTGATTTTATTTTATGCGGTTATGGGCTGGGCTAGGAAGGGTTAGGATTGAATGATGGGGTTTTGTCATAAAATCAAGGTGGCCGAGTGGCTCGGGCATTGGGGTAAGGCTTGCGGTGGTTTGGTCCTGTGTTCAACCTCGAGAGTGGCGTTGGAGTTTTATTTTTATTCTTTTTGATTTTGCAGAAATTGCGAGCAAAAGTGGACTGCATGTAGATTAAATTGGAAGATTAGGATGAGCTTTGTTTTTATTCGTGGGATAATGGTTTGATTTTGTTTTTTTTAATTAAAGGATAAAGGTGGGATATTGTGGTATTTTGAATTGATTTTTAGTGGTTGGTCGAGTGAATTAGAGATTTGTTAATTCAAATTATTTTGAATTTAGTGGCGTGAGCTTTTGAGGTGGTGGTCGAATGTTGGTAAGTTTTGGGAGTGGTCGGTTTGGTATTTGAGAAGGAGGGTAGGTCAATTTCTTTTTTGGCATTTTTGTGTGAGTTTTGCCATCTTGTTTTTGGTGCCGAAAGCCAAATTTTTATTTTTCCTTTGATGTTATCTTTGAAACCGAGATTCCTAAAAGCATATACTTCTAGCCGATTTTGTGTTTTGTTCTTTTAATTCTTTTTGTTGCCAAACTAGCTACCTTTCCTTGTCATATTTCCATTTCTTCCTCTTAACCCATTTGTGCTTAATCTCTCATTTGTTTCTTAACCTAATTTGCTCTCCCTTACTTCTAATATTTATCTCCTATTTCTTGTGTACCAAAACCTTGCCTTCACTTCTCATCTTCTCTCGTTCTTCCACTCAAACCGAACATAGGTATGTTAAGCACTTAAAACCGATTCTCTTCCCTCGTGACTAAAACATTGGCGAATCTCCCTTTCGCTTTTAGTTCGCTCCTTGGCCAAATAGAAGGTATGGTGTGGATCATTTTGGGGTTTCATTTCCAATCGTTGGAGAAGGTTTATAGGTAAGGCGAATGCTTATGGTCTTCCTTCGCTTCTCTGTCGTCATCTTCAAGGGTAAGTGTTGGTTTTGGTGTTTGTTTGATGGCGATTAATTTGGTTGGAATCGTTTTGTCATAGGACATTCTGGATTCAAGCATCAAGCGTAGCCTCGGTTCTTTGGTTGATCGTTGGGTAAGTGATGGAAGGATTGCTTTATCGGTCTATTCGCTTGGTATTGGTAAGTCGTAGGCTATTACTTTTGGTTGGTTGTCGATTGTAGGCAAGTGAAGCAAGAGCACTTGGTGGTGGGCTAGTGTGCAAGAGCGTGTAGGAGCGAGGTTGTTAGATCGATTCTTTGGTTAAGGCTTACGGTGTGTACACACACACTCTTCTAGTAATTTATGTGCTTATTGAATTGTGTGGATATTTACACACTTATCGGTTATGGTATATATATATATATGATGTGTGTGGTTGGTTCCATGGAAAGGTGGATGGAATACCATTATGGTATAGGGCACGGGGTCAGGTAAGTGCCTGTTATAATGCTTTTGGTAAGCATAATGTATCATTACGTGTGCTATGATATTGGATGGTGATAAATAATATGTATGTTACTAATCAAGCATGTGGGTATAAGTCCGTTAAAATGCATATCATTATCTATGTGGGTTGTATGAGTGGAGGGGGTGATGTTTTGTCGACGAGCACCAAGTGTTTTGGTAACACACCGTGACTACGGTCACCGAGGTTTGGTACCTTCGAGGTTTGGCACCTCATAGCGACTCATCCTCGTGGTTAACACCACCGTGGGTTGGCCCCACTTTTGAGACACGAGATCGCTCGCCAGTTGATTTGGTATCACACGATGGGTTGGCCCCATCATTTGATTCGTGATCGCGGTCACCAGTGATTTGGTATCACACCTGTGTCTTTGGGACACCAGAGGTTTGGCACCTCATAGCGACTCATCCCTGTGGTTAACACCACCGTGGGTTGGCCCCACTTTTAAGACACGGATCGCTCGCCAAGGATTTGGTATCACACGATGGGTTGGCCCCATCAATTGATTTGTGACTTCGGTCACCGGTGTTTTGGTAACACACTTCGTGTCTTCGGACACCGAGGTTTGGCACCTCCAATGATTGGGCATCACATCCGTAACTATACGTCACCTGGTTTGGCACCACCAAGGTTTGGTACCACACGGGTAGAAAAGGTGTATGGACGGTTAGGATTGGGTGCATATGATTTGGATGCATGATGATCATGATTATGTTTGAATGTGATATTTTGCTAATCCGGAAAAAGGGTAGCACATCGAGTCTTGGTGACTCACCTTTTCCTTTAACATTTTCGTAGTGCATAAAGTCGACCGGATCGAGAGGACAAGGTGGCCCATGCCAAGATGAAGATTTGTTATATTATGCTTGTTTTTGATATAAGTATTTTATTTGAAATTGTTGGGTTGTAACAAAGGCCATTTTATGTTTTTGGTATTACTTTAACTATGGTTTATTTAAATTAAATTGCTATGGGAAAATGATTTATGGGTTGCAACCTATTTATTCAAGTTGGATATTTTAAACTAGAGTTTTAAAAAAGAATGAGTTTTAAATAGCAAAGTTTATTCCAAAGATATGTTTTCCAAAATTCAGTAAACTACGATGTTTAATTTTAAATCAAGAAGAATTTCAACCGTCTTTCCGCAATAACATAACCAGATTCTAAGTAGTGAATGGGCCGGGTTTGGGGATGTTACAAGTATAAAACATATAAAAATTATATTGCTAATGCTCATTTTCTTTTTGTTTAATATTTCAAAAAACACATTGCTAATAGAAAAAATATTATATATAAAAAATATAATTTATTACAGTTAGTTACACGATTTGGAGCCGAATTAACCGATAACTAAAATTTCAAAAAATCATTAATCAACCTCCGACCAAACTAAATTTAGCCACTGACCTATTAAACAAATTAGATCGGTTTGGTTGGCTAATTAGATTTTAACCAAGCTATGAACACCCCTACCCTCTGGTAGGTGACAGAGGATTCTTATGGTATAACCCTCCGTAAAAAGGGGGTAGGCGAATGGTTAATACTGTAGGCCCACCACATCACACAGTATCCGCGAGAGACAATTACCCTAACTAGCATCAAATTGAGTAGGTTCCATATAATCATCATCGAACATACAATCAACTTAATTGCTCCTCCACTGTCATATTTGAGCAAGTCAAGTATTAAGGAATTCTACCAAATCCACCAACTATGCCTTTTAACCTTCACCGAGATGATTCACCTTTTCACTGTTGTTACCACAATGCAGGAAGACATACTACAAATCGATATGCTCAACTCAAAAATGCAATAGAAGATACCATTCAAAAGGATCAGCTACAACAATATTTTGTATGACATGCTTATTCGATAAATAGAACAAATTACCAAATAGAACTCTCTAATAATTAATGTGAGGACAAAGAGAAGCGAGCCATACACAGAATTATCAATGTTCTGATTGGAGGCAACAAATAATGGGCTAGTTCAAGTACCAAACAAAAAGCTTACCAGCAAAGCATCTTAATTATTTCCACATCACTCAAGAAGACTAGATCATCCCCTTGGAGTTTGAGGTTTCCGGAGATAGATGAGTAAGAAATTCTAGACAAAGAAAGGAACCATTTCATCCTTCCAAGTTAATAGAATCTTAGTAGATATAGTGTAACACCCCATACCTGACTCGATCATCAGTCAAGGTACCGAGATGTTACATTCGTTATCGGAGTAATGATAATAATTCCATATCAATTGAACATTCTTATTCAAGTTATTGAGCTCATTATACAATTAAAATATGATTTATATACATATTCGAGATTTATATGAGCACATGAAAGTTCCCTAGGTGAATCAAAAGTTGTTTAAAGACTAAATTGTAAAATTTTAATCTATTGAGTTGACCTCGCAACTTTGAGGATATCAAGTCACGATGTTACTCGCTGAGTAGGGATCTTCGCGACCTCAAGGGTACCACATCGTGACGTCACTCACTGACTATAGCTCATTGCAATGAAATGTTCCTGATGTCACGATGTGTGTTCTATCTCGCATAATCTTATGAATTTCAATTCTCAACTCCTATAACAATGGAAATATGGTACCTATCAACCAATTCAGCCAACATATAATTCATATACACCAGTTTCCAACCTTAAACTTCTCATTATTCAATTTAATGCTCAATAAAACATGATCAAGTTTACAAAATTAACAAGAAAGATAGAAAAAAAACCATCAATGTTTCCATTAAAATTCTTCCATAAACATATTTATTTTGACTCTATGTACATGTCATAAGCTACTTCCAAAAATCAAAATAATACTCTCTTTCAAGCTTCTTTTTTTTAATGAGGTGAGTAAAAATTTCTTTTCACTCTAAAGCTTCAAATCAAATCTAACTAAATTTCTTTCATGTGTCAATTTTGTGAAGGTATCAATATCGATATGATCCATCACACATGGTTACATCAAAAGTTATTGAAATTCAGTTAGATTTGACATATGAAGAAAAACTAATCAAGATTCTCAAATGGGAAGTAAAGGAAATAAGAAAAAGCAAGTTCCTTTAGTAAAAATATTATGGAGACATCATAATGTGGAATAGGCAACATGGGAAAGTGGGGAAGTGATGAAGCAACAATATTCGTAAGTATTTGAATCAGGTAAATTTCGAGGACAAAATTTTATTTTAAAGGGGGAGATCCCTATCACTCCCTAAGATGAAAGCAGTGTCATATTGGATCTTACATTTGTTAGAACATTTGAAGTAGATAAAATAAAAATTATTAATATTAGTGGAGAAGGTAGTTGGATATCATAAGAAATTAAAAAGGATTTTGAATTTAGAGAAGTTAATTTGAGGTATTGACTAAATCGTTGTAACACCCTAAAAATCCGAGTATCTATATATTGTATGTTTTGGTGTTTAGCTTATGAATGAAAATTTTCTTTCCTTCTTTTTCGTGATTATTATAGCTTTGAAAAGGGCATAGAATTATTCAGGTATTGAATATTTTTAGTATTGAGAATTTATTGAAGTGGATCAAGTGACCCTAATACTTAAGTTAATTTAAGTGTCTAAAATTAGCATAAGATGAGTAATTGGCAAGGTGGTGTTGGCGCATAAGTAATTGCATGAGGGAGATGTTCAATCCTTGGATAGCAATTAGATTATTTTTATTTTTGTACTTGTATGGCAAGTGCTCGGTCAAGCAATACTTATGGTAGGGATGGACTTTTCATTTATGGAAAGTAGACTAAGGAATAAGGTAAGTACTAACTTAAGGTATGGAATCAAGAAATTTTGGTATGATAAGGGACATTATGCTTGGATTAAGGAAGATGTTTTGAAACTTTTTAATGGCCTATTGACCATGTATGTGGACTACCTAGGGGCTAGAGGGATGGCGAATTTTTGTTGTTGGCTTGGTAGGTTTGGGTGTTGGATGAGCATTTTTCTTTTTGGTCAATTGGTGTTTTCTTATCAAATTTTCTTTCAAAATTTGCCCTCTTCCTAGCCGAATATACCTTAAGCCTTGAGAAAACAATTGCATCTTTTTACCATTTCCCCCTTTTTGACCATTTTGGTCTTAGTTTGATTATTATCGTCAAGGCTTTTCTCTCTTCTTTGTGTTAGAAACCATATAGCCATTTTAGACCATTTCATTTCTTCTCTTTTTCCCTCATCATTGCCGATTACACTCTTGATCTCAAAGTTCTTTTGTTTTATCTTTATTATTTTCTCTCCTTCTTATTCTCTTTTCCTTCATGGCCGAATATTGGTAACCATTCACCATAGCCGAATCAATTCTTCCTCTCCTTTGTTTTTGCATAGCCGAATCTTCTATTCTCTATAAGCATCTATTTTTCTTTTCTTCTACTCAAACGTTAATCAATCGAAACTTAGTGGAGGGTCTAAACTCAAGTATTCGTAAAGATTGTAGATCGTTGAAATCGGATTTAAGGTATTAAGGTAAGGGATTATTAAGGATTTTCATATTGTTCGACATATGGTTATGAATGGTTTATTAATCGATTTCATTTTAGGAGAAGTTATCGCTCGATTGACATATTGTGGAACGAGGGTATTTGTGGTAAGTTAATCCCATTCTTTAAAATTTTTAGTCAAATTTCGATAGTTTATTATTAAGACTAATGATCTTTTGTCATTAGAGACAATCAAAATAGGGACGAAAAGGGCAGTAAATAGTACTCGAAAGAGGGGTGGTTCTATTAATCCCCCTAAGTTTAAGATAAAGACTGTTTCGGGAATCCGAGATTTTCCTCCGGGTTGTGGACCTTCATCCGGCGAAAATCAAATATTCAAAGTCGTACATACTCCTGAACCACTATTTACTCGGGGTATAGAACCTTTGGTTGGAGAGAAATCACAAATAGTGGTTATTCGAGATTCTGAGGGTAAGATTTAGATCGTTCAATATTAGAATAGTTTAATATCAAATTTTAGTGTTCTAATCCTTCGTAATATGTGTTTAGATATCGACGAGTGGGAGAGTATAGTTCTCACCGTAATCAGGTGTGTAATCTCACACTATATCTCATGGGTTAGATGACTATACAATGGTTAAAGTTGGATTAAAAATTGCAAAGTTGGTGAAATCGAAAAATATGACATTATTGACATTTAGTGTTAAAATCTCGAAATCGGCAGTAAGATCGTGAAATTTTGAAAATCGCCCTTAGTGGTTAAGATGATAATAAGTGATAAATTTGGGTCATATGTAATATTTGGTAAATTTTGGGCCATATGTGTTATTTGGTAAATTTGGGCCTTATATGTGTTATTTGGCAAATTTGGGCCATATGTGTTATTTGACAAATTGGGCCATATGTGATATTTGGTAAATTTGGGACTTATATGTGTTATTTGGCAAATTTGGGCCATATGTGATATTTGACAAATTGGGCCATATGTGATATTTGGTAAATTTGGGCCTTATATGTGTTATTTGGCAAATTTGGGCCATATGTGTTATTTGGCAAATTTGGGCCATATGTGTTATTTGACAAATTGGGCCATATGTGATAATTGAGAATTTGGGCCACATGTGATAATCGATAAATAGGCCTTAAGTGAAAATTTATAATTGGGCCATTTATGATAATGGATAAATGAGCTATATGTGAAATGTGTTTTAATGGGCCAAAATTCATAAATTATAATATGGTTTTCTTTACAAATATTTTGTAATGCATAAACATGATTGCATGGGTTGGGATCAATGATGAAGAGAAGAAAGGCTTAATGCCAGAATTCTAGATAGGTGACTCTGTCACAATGGCCGTTGCCCGAAATCTAGATCAGGGGTTTACCACAATTATTTAAATGGCCGTTGCCACAAATATGATATTGGACTTAAAGCCTACTTGATGTGATGGCGGTGGTGGTGACTAAAGCTCCCACAGTGTGTCTTGGTTGGAATGCGGGGTGTGTAGCGGATGGAAATCTAGGTTTGGTTTTGGGAATTGCATATCATTTGCATTATTATTTTTAAATACTAAATTATTATATTTTGAAATGGGCTTAGCCCAAATAAATGTTTAAATGGTCTTGGCCCAAAGGACTATGGTAAGTGAGTTGCACATCTGAGTTCTAAGTAACTCACCCCATTTTTTACCCTCTCGTAATAACAATTGATGGAGACTTGGTTCGGAGATGACTTCGTGGGTGGCTATACTACAAATGGTGGTTCATAAAACTTTGAGACTTCTTTTATAATCTCTATTAAGTATTATTAATGGCAATGTAATAAGGCCTTTTAATTATGGATTTTATTGTGTGGATGGATTTATTTATGTTTTTTTAGTTGGTTTGATTTTGTTTTTCGTAAATGATTTTCTATAACTCTAGTTTCAAATAAAAGTTTTTCTTATCTAGAAACTTAGAAAATTCTTTTAAAATTTATGATGAAATATTCGATTTAATAAATCTAAAGTTTTTATCGATTACTACTTTATATATATCAAACGACAAATTCTTGTGTTTTAAATCAAGCATTTCAAATAAACCTCAATTTTTCGATAAAGTAATGTTCTTAATCGTTTTGCAATTTGATTTTTACTTCGTTAAATGTTTTGAATGTTCGTTAAAATTTTGTGGCATGCCAAAATCTGAGCTTAATGCATAGGCCGGGTTTGGGGTGTTACATTTTATGGTATCAGAGCATAGTTTCAAAACTCGGCTGTGGTTCAGGTTCAACAAATGATTTTGTTTAAAAAGCACTTAAATTTCTAGACTTTATGTTTTAAAGGTAGTATGGCACCACGAGCATCCGACACCAAGTCAAGTAAGTATGTTCAGTAAGTATTTGTTTATTTTTGTGATGAGACCTAAGGAACACTCTAGAACTTCTAATTTTAGGTGTTGAAAATTATAGAGACCGAGACTATAGGATACGAGTGAAAATAACTCTATCTCTTATATCTCATAAAATATCGTTAATAAACACTGAAATAATATTATGATTCATAAAACTTGTAATCAGATTAAAGCGAATTAGTCAATATGAGCTCTAGAGGACGTGGCCGTAGACGCGGTAGACCTGGCCGTGGTAGAGGTCGAAGTGTTGCGTTTGAAGCACCGTGTCATATACCGAAAATGGATGCACCTGCGTCATTTGAGAGCGAAGCTGGATCTCATGATCATGTGAATGAGGATAATGCTTTGACTCAAGCAATGTTGCGAGTCTTAGAAAGAGTAGCTGGAGCCGTAATCGGGCCGCAATTTGCGATCAATATCGGAACGACTCAAGTCTAGTGGTGTAGAAGTTTTTAGAGGTGTCTCTGATGTAGCTCCCAATGTGGCAGAATATTGGCTTGAGGCTGTAGAACGAATTATGGATGATTTGAAATGCATCGTTGAGCAAAAACTGAGAGGAGCCGTGTCTTTGCTAAGAGACGAAGCGTATCAATGTGGCTTACTGTCTGAGAAGGCACCGAGGCTGCATTCGTTAATTGGGATTTCTTTAAAGTTACTTTTCAAGGGAAGTACATCGGGACAAGTTATGTAGATGCCCGAAGGAAAGAATTCCTGAATTTGGTTCAAGGAAGTAAGATCGTGGCGCCTCACGAGGCGTAATTTCTTTGTTTGAGTCGTTATGCTCGTACTATAGTACAGACTGATCATGAGCGCTGTGTACGCTTTGAGGATGGACTGAATGATGAGTTGTGGGTTCTGATAGCCCCACAACAAGTGCAGACTTTTACCTCACTAGTAGGGAAAGCTAAGATAGCCGAAGAGGCTAAGATTTCAGAACGCCAGAATTGGGAAAAATTAAGAGGCAAGAGGGATTTTAAGTATTTTGGATCTTCTAAAAGGTTTCAAAAGAGGCCACGGAATGATGAGACAGTTCAAGTTAGGGCACCTGTGACTACCAATCAGATTTGAGAATGTGCCAACTGTGGTAGACGACATCCCGAAGAATGTTGGAAGAAAACTGGAGCCTATTTTAAATGTGGATCTAAGGATCATCGGTTTAAGAATTGTCCTCGACGGATCAAACGACTCAGAAGCTCAGAACCCTAAGGCTCACCACCAGAGAGTACTTCAGCAGCCCACCAAGAGGTCGTGGACCGGTCGTGGTGGTAATGGTAATGGACGGGACAAGGTGCACTGGTCGAGGTAATGGTGTTAGAGGTAACATGGAGGCAAGATGACCAGATTGGTTTATGCCGTCGAGCGTCGTGAGGACAACGATGCACCTGATGTGATAACTGGTACGTTCTTCATCTCTGATGTACCTGTTACTACTTTGATAGATATCGGATCTACCCACTCGTATGTTGCTAGTGTTATATCTGTAAACCTAAGCATTAGATCTGAGATTATCGATAGAGAGATGACGGTAATTAGTCCTTTAGGATAGTCGATAATAGTGAATAAATTATTCAGAGATGTGCCCTTAGAGATTCAAAGAGAGGTATTTCTAGCAGACTTGATGGAATTACCTCTCAGGGAATTTGATCTTATTTTGGGTATGGATTGGTTGGTGAAGCATCGGGTGCAATTGGATTGTGCCGAAAAGCAGATGTCAATTAGGACTGTGGATGATAAGGAGATAATAATGATAGGTGAGCGAAGAAACTTTTTGGCAAATGTGGTATCTGCTTTGAAGGCAAAAAATTTGGTGCGGAAAGGGAATAGGGCATTCCTAGCATTCATCAGTGATTTGGATGCCAAGGATTTATCAGTAGAAAGTGTAAGAACGGTGAAAGAATTTCCAGATGTCTTTCCTGAAGAACTTTCGGGTCTACCTCCAGATCGAAAAGTAGAATTTGGCATTGAGCTTTTACCCGGAACTGCTCCAGTGTCCATTGCTCCTTATAGAATGGCACCGAAAGAGTTAGCGGAGCTTAAAGCTCAAATTCAAGAACTGTTAGATTGAGGATTTATTCGACCAAGTGTGTCTTCGTGGGGAGCACCGGTTTTGTTCATCAAGAAAAAGGATGGGTCGATGCGTATGTGCATTGATTATAGGCAGTTGAATAAATTGATGATCAAGAATAAGTATCCATTGCTGAGAATCGATGACTTGTTTGATCAATTAAGAGAAGCTTCAATCTTTTCCAAGATTGATTTGAGATCGGGTTATCATCAGCTCAAGGTGAAGGAGGCGGATATTCATAAGACGGCATTTCGAACTCGCTATGGACATTATGAGTTTTTAGTAATGTCGTTTGGTTTGACTAATGCACCAATGTGCATTTATGGACATGATGAACCGAGTCTTTCAAATTTCTATTTAGATCGGGCCAGTAGTAGTGTTCATAGATGACATCTTGGTATATTCGAGGAATGAAGAAGAGCATGACTCTCATTTGCGCACTGCGTTGCAAATTTTGCGAGATAAGAAACTTTATGCCAAATCCAGTAAATGTGAATTTTCGTTGAAGGAAGTGACTTTCTTGGGTCATGTAGTGTCAGCTGAAGGAATAAGAGTTGATCGTCGAAAGGTAGAGGCTGTGTTGGATTGGAAACCGCCAAAGTTAGTAGCTGAGATCCAAAGTTTCTTGGGTTTATTATAGACATTTTGTTAAGGGGTTTTCGTTGATTGCTGCACCCCTAACTAAGTTGTTACGAAAGGAAGTACCGTATGTATGGACCGATAAACAACAAGAAAGTTTCGAGAAACCGAAGAAGATTCTAACGAAGTGCGATCGATTCAACCAGAGGCCAAAAAGAGTTTACTGCTTCTCGTGATGCGCGTCACACGGATTAGGATGTGTCTTGATGCAAAGTGGAAATGTGGTAACTTATGCTTCTCGACGGTTGAGGCCACACGAAGTCAATTATCCTACTCATGATTTGGAGTTGGTCATGTAGTGTTTACATTAAAGATTTGGAGGCATTATCTATACGGTGAGAAGTCAATCATTTATATGGACCATAAGAGTCTTAAGTATCTCCTTACCCAAAAGGAGTTGAATTTAAGATAACGGAGATGGGTGGAGTTGTTAAAGGATTATGATTTCTCAATCGAGTATCATCCTCGAAAGGCTAACGCCAGGCGCATTTATTGAGTCGAAAGGTTGTATCGGAGTTAAGAGCAATGTTTGCTCATCTCACCAGATGAGGATGGCAATTTGTTAGCGGAACTTCAGGTGAAGCCTCTGTGGTTGGAGTAAATCAAGGAAAAGCAATTATCCAATGAAACGTTGGGTCCTTTAATACAACAAGCTGAAAGTGGTGTAATAGGAGATTTTGGTTTGAACAAAGAAGGTGTACTGTGTTTTCCTGGAAGGGTTTGTATGCCCGAGGATTCAGATTTGAGGCGAATGATTCTTCTAGAGGCGCATAGTAGCCCTTATGCTATGCATCCCGGAGGAAATAAGATGTATCGGGATCTCCGTGAATAGTATTGGTGGCCAAAGTTAAAACGGAAAGTTACTGATTTTGTGGGAAAGTGTTTGACTTGTCAACAAGTAAAGGCGGAACATCAATTACCGTCGGGATTGTTGCAACTAGTAAAGATTCCATTATGGAAATGTGAGCGGATAACGATGGATTTTGTTAGTGGTTACCCTAACACCTACTAAGAAAGATTCTGCTAGGTGGTAGTAGATCGATTAACGAAGACCGCTCATTTTCTACCGGTTCAGACGGATTACTTGTTGCAAAAGTTGGCCAAACAGTATGTATCTCAAGTCGTAAGGTCGCATGGGGTACCAAAGGTCATCATATTGGACGAGGATCCTCGGTTTACATCACGATTTTGGAAAGTTTTGCATGAGGCTCGGGTACAAAGTTAAACTTCAAGATGACTTTTCACCTTCAAATGATGGTCAGTCGGAAAGAGTAATCCAGATTTTGGAAGACATGTTATGAGGTTGTGTGATTGATTTCAGAGGTAGTTGGGAGGATTTTCACTGCTGGCAAAGTTTATGATAACAATAGTTATCAATCCAGTATTCAGATGGCACCCTATGAAGCGTTATATGATCATAGGTGTCGTACTCCTACTTGTTGGACTGAATTAGGGGAACGATATTTGTTGGGTCCTGAACTGATAACTGAGACGGAAGAAAAGGTAAAAGTTATTCAAGCGTGATTAAAGGAAGCCTCGGATAGACAAAAGTCATACACAGATCTGAAGCGTAAAGATATTGAGTTTGCGGTGGGAGATCAGGTCTTTTTGAAAGTTTCACCGTGGAAAAAGATTTTCAGATTCGGAAGAAAAGGCAAGTTGAGCCCTAGGTTCATTGGGTCGTACAGTGTGTTGAAGCGTGTAGGACCAGTAGCTTATCAACTTGATTTACCTCCAGAATTAAGTTAGATTCATAGTGTTTTCCATGTTTCTATGCTGAGACGTTATAGATCAGATCCATCGCACATAGTATCGGTAGAAGTGGAATTAAGGCCAGATTTGTCTTTCAAGGAGGAACCAGTGAAAATTTTAGACCGAGATGTTAAAGTGCTAAAAAGAAGACCTGCACTGCTGGTCAAAGTTTTATGGCGAATCACGAGTGGAGGAAGCTACGGGAGCCTCGAGGATGCAATTCGCAACAATATCCTCACCTCTTTTAATCGATAAATTTCGAGGATGAAATTTTCTTTAAGGAGGGTAGAGTTGTAACACCCTAAAAATTTGAGTATCTATATATTGTATGTTTTGGTGTTTAGCTTATGAATGAAAATTTTCTTTCCTTCTTTTCGTGATTATTATAGCTTTGAAAAGGGCATAGAATTATCCGGTATTGAATAATTTTTAGTATTGAGAATTTATTGAAGTGGATCAAGTGACCCTAATACTTAAGTTAATTTAAGTGTCTAAAATTAGCATAAGATGAGTAATTGGCAAGGTGGTGTTGGCGCATGAGTAATTGCATGAGGAGATGTTCAATCCTTGGATAGCAATTAGATGATTTTATTTTTGCACTTGTATGGCAAGTGCTCAAAGCAATACTTATGGTAAGGATGGACTTTTCATTTATGGAAAGTAGACTAAGGAATAAGGTAAGTACTAACTTAAGGTATGGAATCAAGAAATTTTGGTATGATAAGGGACATAAGGCTTGGATTAAGGGAAGATGTTTTGGAAACTTTTTAATGGCCTATTGACCATGTATGTGGACGGCATAGGGGGCTAGGGGGATGGCCGGATTTTTGTTGTTGGCTTGGTAGGTTTGGGTGTTGGATGAGCATTTTTTCTTTTGGTCAATTGGTGTTTTCTTATCAAATTTTCTTTCAAAATTTGCTCTCTTCCTAGCTTAATATACCTTAAGCCTTGAGGAAACAATTGCATCTTTTACCATTTCTCCTTTTGACCATTTTGGTCTTAGTTTGATTATTATCATCAAGTCTTTTCTCTCTTCTTTGTGTTAGAAACCATATAGCCATTTTAGACCATTTCTTTTCTTCTCTTTCCCTCATCATTGCTTGATTACACTCTTGATCTCAAAGTTCTTTTGTTTTATCTTTATTATTTTCTATCCTTCTTATTCTCTTTTCCTTCATGGCGAATATTGGTAACCATTCACCATAGCCAATCAATCCTTCCTCTCCTTTGTTTTTCATAGCAAATCTTCTATTCTCCATAAGCATCTATTTTTCTTTTCTTCTACTCAAACTTTAATCAATCAAACTTAGTAGAGGGTCAAACTCAAGTATTCGTAAAGATCATAGATCGTTGAAATCGGATTTAAGGTATTAAGGTAAGGGATTATTAAGGATTTTCATATTGTTCGACATATGGTTATGAATGGTTCATTAATTGATTTCGTTTTAGGAGAAGTTATCGCTCGATTGACATATTGTGGAACGAGGGTATTTGTGGTAAGTTAATCCCACTTTTAAAATTTTTAGTCAAATTTCGATAGTTTATTATTAAGACTAATGATCTTTTGTCGTTAGAGCCAATCAAAATAGGGACGAAAAGGGCGTAAAATAGTACTCGGAAGAGGGTGGTTCTATTAATCCCCTAAGTTTAAGAGAAGGACTGTTGAATCCAAGATTTTCCACCGGGTTGTGGACCTTCATCCCATGAAAATCAAATATTCAAGTCGTCGTATTCTCGAACCACTTGCTTACTCGGGGTATAGAACCTTTGGTTGGAGAGAAATCGCAAATAGTGGTTATTCGAGATCCCGAGGGTAAGATTTAGATCGTTCAATATTAGAATAGTTTAATATCAAATTTTAGTGTTCTAATCCTTCGTAATGTGTGTTTAGATATCGACGAGCGGGAGAGTGTAGTTCTCACCGTAATCAGGTGTGTAATCTCACACTATATCTCATGGGTTAGATGACTATACAATGGTTAAAGTTGGATTAAAAATCGCAAAGTTGGTGAAATCGAAAAATATGACATTATTGACATTTAGTGTTAAAATCTCGAAATCGGTAGTAAGATCGTGAAATTTTAAAAATCACCCTTAATGGTTAAGACGATAATAAGTGATAAATTTGGGCCATATGTAATATTTGGCAAATTTTGGGCCATATGTGTTATTTGGTAAATTTGGGCCTTATATGTGTTATTTGGCAAATTTGGGCCATATGTGTTATTTGATAAATTGGGCCATATGTGATATTTGGTAAATTTGGGCCTTATATGTGTTATTTGGCAAATTTGGGCCATATGTGATATTTGACAAATCCATATGTGATATTTGGTAAATTTGGGCCTTATATGTGTTATTTGGAAAATTTAAATATATGTGTTATTTGGCAAATTTGGGCCATATGTGTTATTTGACAAATTGGGCCATATGTGATAATTGAGAATTTAAATACATGTGATAATCGATAAATAGGCCTTAAGTGAAAATTTATAATTGGGCCATTTATGATAATGGATAAATGGGCTATATGTGAAATGTGTTTTAATGGGCCAAAATTCATAAATTATAATATGGTTTTTTTACAAATATTTTGTAATGCATAAACATGATTGCATGGGTTGGGATCAATGATGAAGAGAAGAAAGGCTTAATGCCGAATTCTAGATAGGTGACTCACACAATGGCTGCTGTCTCAAATCTAGATCGTGGGTTTACCACAATTATTTAAATGGTCGTTGCCACAAATATGATATTGGGCTTAAAGCCTACTTCGGTGTGATGGCGGGGTGGGTGACTAAAGCTCCCCACAGGTGTACTGGTTGGGTACGGGGGTGTGTAGCGGATGGAAATCTAGGTTTGGTTTTGGGAATTGCATATCATTTGCATTATTATTTTTAAATACTAAATTATTATATTTTGAAATGGGCTTAGGCCCAAATAAATGTTTAAATGGTCTTGGCCCAATGGACTATGGTAAGTGAGTTGCACATCGAGTTCTAAGTAACTCACCCCATTTTTTTACCCTCTCGTAATAACAATTGATGGAGACTTGGTTCTAGATGACTTCGTGGGGTGGCTATACTACAAATGGTGGTTCATAAAACTTGAGACTTCTTTTATAATCTCTATTAAGTATTATTAATGGCAATGTAATAAGGCCTTTTTAATTATGGATTTTATTGTGTGGATGGATTTATTTATGTTTTTTTTTAGTTGGTTTGATTTTGTTTTTCGTAAATGATTTTCTATAACTCTAGTTTCAAATAAAAGTTTTTCTTATCTAGAAACTTATATGTGACTTCGGGTCACCAGTGGTTTGGCACCACAATATTGATGGATATCGCGACTTTGAGTCACCAGTGATTTGGCACCACCAGTGGTTTGGTACCACACGGGGTAGAGAAAGGTGTTTTGGATGGCTAGGTTGGGTGCATGTTAAACTTAGTGCATGTTAAATTTAGTTATAAATTGTGTATGATGTTGCACTAAACTGGAGGAAGGGTTACACATTGAGTCTTGGTGACTCACCTTCTCCTTTGATATTTTTGAGGTGACTCGTAGATCGCGGATGTGGAGCCGGATGGACTCGAGGTGGCCATGCAGTGAAAATATGGATTAGATGAACTTTGAATTGTTTTTATTTTATTTTGGTTTTATTTGTTCAAGTTGTAATAAGGCCTCTTAAGATTATTTTTATTATTTTACATGTTTGGATAATTTGTTTAAACCACTTAATAACTTTAAAATGATTACACAAGTTTTCTTAAATTCAAACGTAAATGTTTTCTAGTGCCATCGGTACATCTGAAATCGGTAACCATTTGACTTGATAAATTTTTAACAACTAAGTTAAGTATTGTTTTCTTCATGACCAGAGGCCTTATTACAAAATAGCAAAAATAATAAAACTACTTAAAAAGAAATACGAAATTTAAATAACCCATAATTCGTAGTATGGCCTCCACTAAGTCGTCCACGGCCCAAGCCTCCGTCACTGATCATTACCTGAGAAAAGTAAGGAAAATAGGGAGAGCTACTTAGAACTCAGTGTGTAACTCACTTACCATTCTCACTAGGCCAAAAATTCAATTAAGCATTTATTGGGCCAAAGCCCATTTACAATCATAACATAATATCATATATAACATGCATGTGTTATGCAATTTCCCAACCAAACCTAGTTTTCCATCCGCTACACACCACCTGTACCAACCAACACACCTGTGGGGAGCTTTAGTCACCCACCCCGCCAACACACCAAACTGGGCATTAAGCCATATATCAAATTGTGGACAAGCCACCAGAATTTTGTAGCAAAGCTACCAGAACTTCTCTTCGTCAAATATCCCAACCTATGTAAATCATGTATATAATATGCACATTCAATTACTATAATCCATTCATATAATCATTACAAACATATGGCCCATTATAAAAATTTTCACAATCGCCCATATCACATTGTGGCCCTTATAACTCATATCACATTTGGCCCATATATCAAATATCATATGCATTTGGCCCATATATCAAAAATCACATCTTTATGTGTTTTGGAATAAATTTGGAATGATTTTTTGAAACCTAAGAATGTATGGAAATGTTATGTTGGAAATAGGAAATGACCATTTTGGAAACCTAAGCAAATTAGGAAAGTGAACATTTTGGAAACCTAAGTAAATTAGGAAAGTGAACATTTTGGAAACCTCGAACATTTTGGAAACTGAACATTTTGGAGACTCAACATTTTGGAAACTCGAACATTTTGGAAACCCGAGCATGTAAGAAAATGGCAAGTTACAAAGCCGATCGAAAATTTTAGGAAACTTAGAAATAATCGAGAAATGTCAAATTTTAAAGTTTAAAATAGGAAATAAGGGCAAGAGGGCCTTAAAGGTAAAAGTTGGTGAAATTTGACATACAATCGGGCTTGGAAAAGTGGTCCGAAGGTGTCACTTAAGGCTTATGGAAATGGCACCATGTGTAAGAGGAATGGGCCCGAGTTCGAGTCACCTGGGAAGCAAATAATGAAGGTTTATTTTGCTTCCCTAAGTAAGAGGGTGGACGGCACCTATTTTCTAGAAAGGAGGAGTTTTATTTTATTAAAACTTGATTATTAAGTGATAAATAAGGGATTTTAAATTTGGATTATCCGAGGAGATAATTGATAGATTAAATGCTTTTATTTTTAGATAAAGGAGATAATATTATCTTAAGGAGAGTGGTGGCCAAGTCAAGGACTCTTGGCCTAGAAAATTCGGCAATAAAAGGAGAACCCAAGGTCTTTTTCTCTCATCTTTCCAAGTAGCCGAAAATCCCTCGCTCTCTCCCCTTTGTCAATTTCTTTAAGAAAATCCATCTCTTCTTCTTCTATTTTCTTCTCCTCTCCTTTGCTATTGTCGAGCCAAAACGCTCTTTGATCCCCGATTAAAACTCCATAGCCAAACTCGTGACTATAGGCAAGGAAGCAATCAATCAAAGCATTAAAGGTAAGGCTAAGCATTAATCAAGTCCTTTCTTTTTTCTATTTGGCCGAAAGAGAAGGGTCTAATCCTATTTTTGTCTTATGGCCGAATCTATAAGGATCTCTCGTGTTCTTTTACAATAGTTGAATACAAGGAGAATCTTTAGGGAAATTCGAGGATCTAAGGTAAGATAAATACATTTGGTTAAAGGTTATGATTTATATGTTAAATTAAATTTAACATATGATGCTAGGGATGTCGACGAAAGCTTATAAGGCAAGGAATCCTTTTCGATTTGGAATTTGTAAGGTAGGTGATATTCGCCAAGGCTTTTTTTTTTTATATTTAGGATTATTTCCCATTATTTCAAAAGCCAAAACCGACATGATTACATGGCTAGTGTTAGCCGATTTCAAGGAAAAGGAATACTAGCAATTTTTGGGACTTGATTTACGACATCAAAATTCTAAAAACAAGGTAAGTAATACAAATCCTACTTGGATTTGGTTTTTAAGCCAAATAAGTTTGTTAATATATTTTAATGGTTGGTTAATATAGAGTAAAAATCTAGATCTTAGATCGTTCTTCTGGATTTCAAGGAATCTATTACAAATCAGTGTGTACGCACACTAACTTTCGATATTTCATATGGCAATTATTTTATTATGTGATTATAATGTAAGAATATGAATATGGCTAAGTACCCTAATGTGGTACAAAAGTACTCGTGTACATTTCCTACTCGATAGGATTATGAAATATGTTATTTTATAACATGTGAATATATGTATATGATTATGAAATTAAGTATGTTATGCATGATATATATTTTGGGGCATTCTGGATTTATGTGAAAGGGAAGAAGGTGTTGACTTTGTCTCACCAACGTTGAAGGTGTTGACTTGGTCTCACTAACGTTATATGGTGACTACGGTCACAAATATTTGAATTTGGTAACTTCGTTACATTATTTGAATATGGTGTCTAATGACACAAATTATATGGGCGATGAGCACGCCGATCGCAATGATCGCTTTCGATGGTGTGTAGCGGATGGAGGGTTGACTTAGTAGTCCCCATGGTGTGACCGGCGTGCACGGGTGGTGTGTAGCGGATGGACCCTTAGGCTTGGGTTGGGTTGCATCATCGCTTTTATTTGAATGTGAAATTGATATGAACATGTATGCCCGATTTGTTGAATGTTAGTACTATGTGCACATTGAGTTCATGACTCACCTGCTAGGGAATTATTTTCGTGTGATGAACAAAGGATTTTGACCGGCCTAGTAGACCTTGAGGTGGCCATGTCTCATTTGAAGATTCCGCTTAAATTTGGACTTTATTTCTGCTTAGTTCCTTTAATTTTATTTTAGGTTTTACTTGATGTAATGAGGCCATAAGGCCCAAAGGATTTTCTTTACTTTGCTTTACTTTTTACTATTATATTACTTAACTAAATATGACTAAAGTTAAAGTGTTATATATTTTTTTATAAACCCTAAAAATTATTTTGTCACCTTAATAAAATTGGATTTACAAGATTAATTAAATGGGTTTCCAGCCCAATTCACAACAACATTTTCCTAACTATTTTACAAATTTTCTAAGTAACGAAAATCTTTGAAACCGTTTACTTTAGGAACATACTAGATCCTGCCTCAATAAATTGATAGATATGCTAGTTTACCCGATTTCACTATCTTGTGATTTAATCAAGCGATTAATACGATATAGTTATTTAACCCATGAGATATAGTGTGAGATTACACACCTGATTACTGTAAGCACTACACTTTCCTGATCATCAACACCTAAAAATATTTTTAATGCTCGATTAGATCATTAACACTTATAGTAAATCTACTCTAAGATAAACGGTCTAGGATTTTACCTCGAAATCGCGAATGACTACTATTTGCGGTTCTCTCCCTGCTGACGGTTCACAACCCGTGGAAAATCTCAATAGCTAATGGCTCGTAATCGCGAACAACCTCGAATAGTTGATTTTCACCGGATAAGGGTCCACAACCTAGTGGAAAATCCCGGATCGCCGAAATAGCCCTTCGTTTTAATCTAGAGGGGATCACGAATCCGCTCCTTTTCCTATCACTAATCACCACTCCTTTGGAGTCGATCTTGTTTGCCTCCATTGACAAATGAATATTAGTCCAAACTAATATTTCGTAATTAAAAACGATTGATCTTATGAGCGAAGTCGGCTTACCACAAAATCCTTACGATCACAGGATGAAAATCGAGTAATAGAGTCCCTATGATAAAATCGATTAATAAACCCTATCTTTAACGAAATAAAAGGTAATATGGAATCCTTGAAAGAAATCCTTACCTTAAAGTTTTTGGACCGATTCCTAGCGATAACACGATGATTTCGGACACTCCAAGTTTTGACCTTCCACTACGTTTCTATGGCAAAGAAAAAGATTTTGAATAAGGTATGGTATGATGATGGTCTCGATCCAAAAAGGCCATCCCATACCAAAATATAGATTTGGCACAATGGAAAGGGTAAAATAAAAATACCAAAATATTGTAACTAGCCACTTACCGATCGATCACGTGTGAGTAGATAAAAATGGTTGAGAAAGAAATATGTGTGAAGTAGGAGATTTGGCTATGGTGAAAAATTGGAGAGGATGATGCGTAATGATATTCAGCCATGGTGAATATTAAGGAGGGAATGATGTTGAGAGTTTTTGCAAGAAGAAAAAGAAGAAAAGTGGGTGTCTATATTTCGGTTCTTCAAGAATGGGAGATGAACAAAGAAGAAGGTTTGAGACTAGAATGCATTCGGCAAAGAAGAAAAGGAGAGAAAAGAAAAATGGCCCTTCAAGGTTATGTGGTTTCGACACAAAGAGGAAATGGTTTGGAGAGAATGAGCAAATAACACCGAAATGGTCAAAAATGAAATGGCCAAAAAGAAAGCAAAAGTTTACCTATTGTTCATGATACATTCGGCTAGGGAGAAGAAATTGGAGAGAAAATTTTGATGAGAAACACCAAATTGCAAAAATAAAAAGTGACCAACTAGCACCTAAACCTACCAAAAGCCAACCAAAAATTTGGCCACCCCCTAGCCCCTAAAACCATCCAAGTACATGGCCAAAAGGTCAAAGTTTGGCCACTCCAAACTTTCCAAAACATCTTCCTTGTTATAAGCCTTGTGTTCCCCCTATATACCTTTTTCATATGATTCCCTTCCTTAAGTTTAAAACTTGCCTTTTCTCTTAGCTACCATACCATAAAAATAAAAGTCCAACTTACCATATGTACTAGGCTTGACCGACACTATGAGAAAGAAAAGCAAAAAAATGAAATTCTCATATGCACATCAAAGGATTCGAACTCCTTCCCTCTAGAAACAGTTATGGCGCCATCTCCTCTTTACTACTAGCTCACTTATGCTAACTTTCACCACTTAATTACCTTAAGATTTAAGGTCACTTGTTCCACTTCATTAAAGTACTAATTACCAAAAATTATTCCAAAACCAAATAAATCTGTGCCTTCTCGAGACTATTTAAACACACACATTGGATTATTTAACTAGCTAAGCACCAAAATAATGCAACATATAAAAACTCAAATTTTAGGATGTTACAACTGCTAGAGCTATTATTGATGTAGGTGATGGCAAACTAGCACTAAGGATAGGTGATGAAGAAATTATTTTCCAAATTTATGATGCCATGCGATATTCTAAAGAGCAAGATGATTCCTGTTATTTTGTTAACACTACTGATCATATTATTAAAAATTCATTACAGGAAATCCTGCAGAATGACACGATGGAACTGTGTCCGCCTCAATGAGAGGGGGAAGAAGATGAAGGCAATGAGACAAGTTTGTATACATCTGAATTTAGACAAATGAAAGAAGAAAACATTGAAGAAGATGACATTAAAACAGAAACCCTCCATCGACAAGCCGCCAAAATTGGAATTAAAATAGTTACCACAACATTTAGAATACGCATTCCTTTGGGACAATTCTACACTACCTGTAATCATCTCTTCAGAACTAGAACAAAAGGAAAAGGACGAGCTAATAAAGTTATTAAGAGAACATAAGAAAGCCATAGCTTGGAAAATTTTCGATATCAAGGGAATAAGCCCAGCGTTCTACACCCATAAAATTTTAATGGAAGAAGAAAATAAACCGTGTGTGCAACCCCAGAGACGATTAAACCCCAACATGAAAGAAGTGGTCAAAATCGAGGTAATTAAATTCTAGATGCAGGAATAATTTATCCTATTTCTGACAGTGCTTGGGTAAGTCCTGTGCAGGTAGTTCCAAAGAATGGAGGAATGATAGTAGTACCTAATGAAAAGAATGAGTTAATTCCCACAAGAATAGTTACAGGCTGGAGAGTCTGCATAGACTATAGAAAGCTGAATGATGCCACTAGAAAAGATCATTTTCCTCTACCCTTCATAGATCAAATGTTAGAAAGACTATCCGGGCATATGTACTACTACTTCCTGGACGGACTCTCCGGCTACTTCCAAATCCCCATAGCTCTTGAAGACCAAGAGAAGATGACATTTATATGCCCATATGGTACGTTTGCTTATCGTAGAATGCCTTTTGGATTATGTAATGCTCCTGCCACTTTTCAGCGTTGCATGTTGGCAATTTTTGAAGAGCTCGTAGAGGACATCATGGAGGTATTCATGGATGATTTCTCGATATTCGATAATTCTTTCCAGTTTTGCCTTAAAAATCTAAAGCGAGTTCTAAGTAAATGTGAAGAAACAAACCTTGTTTTGAATTGGGAAAATGCCACTTTATGGTTAGAGAAGGATTGTTTTAGGACATAAGATTTCTAGAAAAGGGATTGAGGTAGATAAAGCAAAAGATGAAACCATAGAAAATTACCTCCCTAGTTCAAGAAGGCTATTAGAAGCTTTTTAGGACATGCGGTTTTTATAGAAGATTCATTAAAGACTTTTCTAAAATAGCTAAGCCTTTGACAAAATTACTAGAAAAAGATGCTCCTTTTAATTTCAATCAGGAATGTTTAGATGCATTCAATGTCCTTAAAGATAAACTAATAAATGCACAGATTATAATCACACCTGATTGGAATTTACCCTTTGAACTAATGTGTGATGCAAGTGACTTTACAGTAGGCGTAGTTTTGGGACAACGAAGATACAAGCATTTTCAGCCAATTTACTACGCTAGCAGAACATTAACACCCACGCAAGAAAATTACACCACGACTGAGAAAGAACTGCTAGCTGTAGTTTTTACTTTTGACAAATTTAGACAATATCTAATCTTATCTAAAGTTGTCATTTACACTGACCATTCAGCTCTTTGTTATCTTTTAACCAAACCTGATGCAAAACCTAGACTCATACGATAGATTTTACTCTTACAGGAATTTGACTTGGAAATACAAGATAAAAAGGGAGCCGAGAATCTTGTCATAGATCACCTTTCAAGACTCGAAAATCCACACACCAAAAATCTTGATGAACATAAAATAAATGATTCGTTTCCTGAAGAACAGCTCTTTTCTATAAGACATTCTGAAGTACCCTGGTTCGCAAATATTGTGAATTATTTAGCGGCTAACATCTTACCAAGAAAATTCACACATCATCAAAAAAAGTGATTCCTTGCTGATGTGAAAAATTATTTTTGGGAAGATCCATTTCTTTTCCGCATATGTGCGGATCGTAATTCAAGATGCGTCACAAAGACAAATGAAAGCAAAATCTCAAACATTGTCATTCGTAACCATCGTGAGGACACTATAGTGGTATTAAAACAAAGACAAAAAATACTTGAATCGGGGTTTTACTGGCCCACTCTATTTAAAGATGCCAACAGTATGTTACCTCATGTGACAAATGCCAAAGAATAGGTAATATTTCTAAACGTGATGAAATGCCTCAAACATATATGTTGTCGTGTGAGATATTTGATGTATGGGGTATTGATTTTATGGGACCATTCCCTAGTTCATTTGGAAATAAATACATCCTAGTGGCCATGTCAAAATGGGTAGAAGTGGAAGCCTTACCTACCAATGATGCTAGGGTAGTAGTTAAATTTCTCAAGAAACTATTTTCCCAATTCGGGACACCGAGAGCCATCATTAGTGATAGGGGTACTCACTTCTATAATACACAATTTGAAAAAGTTCTAAAGAAATATAGAGTATGCCATAGAATAGCCACCCCATATCATCCTCAAACTAGCGGGCAAGTTGAGGTAGCAAATCGAGAGCTTAAGCGCATTCTAAAAAAAATAGTTGAATCAAATAGAAAAGATTGGGCATTTAAAGTAGATGATGCCTTATAGGCCTACAGAACAGCATTCAAAACACCTCTAGGGACATCTCCATACAAACTTGTATACGGGAAAAGCTATAATCTACCATTCGAGCTAGAACACAAAGCTTTTTGGGCAATAAATTTTTTGAATGCTGACCTCAAAATTGCAGGAAAAAGAAGAATGATGCAGATAAATGAGCTGGATGAATGGAGAATAGAAGCCTATGAGAACTCAAAATTGTACAAGAAAGCAACAAAGTGACGCCACGATGCTCGTCTCAAGCAATCAAAACAGTTTGAGGTAGGAGACCTAGTTCTACTATATAATTCAAGGCTTAAACTATTTCCGAAAACTAAAGTCAAGATGGTCAAGCCCATTCATAATCAAAATAATCTTTCCATATGTCACCATTGAGGTAACTCATCCCACAAAGGGTACATTCAAGGTAAATGGTCACAGACTTAGAATTTATAATGGTGCAGATTCTAGAGATATAATAGAGGAGCTTTTGCTCCACGAACCTTCGTTTAGAATCGAAAACATGGAAAGTCTAGCTTAAGACTATACAAGCGCTTCTCGGGAGGCAACCCGAGTGCTAACTCCCTAACATTAACTTTATCTCTCTAAAAATTTTAAACAGAAATACAAGACTATTAACACGGCCATGAACACGGGTGTGCCAACAACCGTGTACAAAACAGGGGACACGCCACGGGCGTGGCCGGATCCGTGCATAAACAGAACGAAGAAAGAAAAAATTTTAATGACATGGGCTTCACACGGCCGTGCCCTCCGACCATTGAAGCTACTGACTTATTCAGCATGGGCTTTGCATGGTTGTGCCCCATGATCGTGTGAAGATACTGACATATTGATCACGGGCTGACCATGCCCGTGCACTCTATCGGTGCTCACATACTGACCTTGTAGGCACAGACATGCCAAAAACCCTAAAGCGCGCCCAATTTTAAAAACACGTGAAAAGTACGGGCACTTCAAATTAAACACAACCGTGGCGAAAGGCCGTGTTCCCCTTCCTTTATAAGCAAACTAACCATTTTATTTCTTCCCAACTTCAAACCCTAAAATTAGATTTTTTTCTTTTAATCCCCCCCAAAAATCTGGCCACAAAGCAAGACCTCTCCCTTCCCAACGCCATTTTTCTCCAAAAAAACGACCACAAACCACCCATACGGCTGCAACACCACCGTGCCCACAAACACCATGCCCCTAACAGGCCGTGTTCACACCGTAAAAACC
Source organism: Gossypium rotundifolium (assembly GCA_025506655.1). Lineage (NCBI taxonomy): Eukaryota > Viridiplantae > Streptophyta > Magnoliopsida > Malvales > Malvaceae > Gossypium > Gossypium rotundifolium. Next base: position 26,027,573 of record CP106728.1, read on the forward strand.
AGCTCCACCGCCGTTCGCTCCACCCGTGCTCGTCAAGCACCACTGTGCCTGGCTCATTTTTCTTCACATTTTTGCATACTTCCTCTTTATTTAAGTTTTTGTTTAATTTTAAACTTAAAAATATGATTCAATTTGTTTCATTTAGTCTATTTCGTGTTTATTCTATGTTAAACACAATTTTTAGTTCATTTTCTTTAGAATTCTTGTTTGCTTTATTTATTTCTTTAGTTTTTAACAAACATGATATTTATTCTTTGATTATTAATACATTTTAGATATTAGTTATTGTTTCTTTGAGAATTGCTTGATATGCTATTGTCAAAAATTTGATTATGAATAATGATTCCCAAATTCTCAAGATATTGGTTGCACTAGAAAATTGTTTTAAATTTAATTTTAATTTGCAGGAAATATGTCGACATCTCGAGTGAAAAGCACAGTACCAAGTAAGAAAAGAAAGGGACTCGGGACCTCCTCCGCTAAGCGCAACCACTGAACTTCGTCACCCGTTCCTCTTGATTTTCACAAGAAACTCAAGAAGAATGGTAAAAAGCCATACGGAATAGGCCCCTAGGCACTGGACGACGCATTGATTGGGACGCGGCACGGCAAGTTCGGCTCACAACTGATATCAAAGCCCTCCTATCGACTGAACCATGGGAAAATTTCTTCTCAATCAATGAGGCCACATACTTGGAGCTCACACTCGAATTCTGCTCCACCTTCACACTGCAAACCATGATGGCTCGGTTTGATGACCTGTGCACTATCCAATTTCATCTCACAAGACGTTGATTGAGCGCATAATTTGGTACGGCCCTCAGACTTTACACACTAAAATTTATTGAAGAGAACCCACTGAGCGGATTAAACGGGGACCTACATGCCACTCCACTCGAATGCTGGTACATCCTACGCCCTTCAACAAGCAACTACAACCCTAGTCTCTCCAAAGCGACCGCTCTTTCTCCAGCTCTCAGGTATATTCATGCTATTCTCACCCATACCATTACAGGTCGAAAGGAGAGTACTGGCGTCATCAACAAACACGACTTCTATTTCTTATCATGCATGTCTGAAGGACATGTTTTTGACTTGGCATATTTTATTGCATGCGCAATCCAGCACCAGACGGAGCAGCACAGGAAAGGAATTCTATCGATGGGCCCATATATCACACGGCTAGCTCGATACTTCAACCTCCTCAATACTGATAACCAGATATCATCTCTCACACTAATAGGCAACATGGTACTTCAAGGCATCCAGACGATGCTACACATGCGAATGATCAAACAGCGTCGAGGAACCGATCCCCCTCAGTACAAACTAAAAGAACCCATAAACGAGGAAGAGGACGAGGACATTCCTGATGATGTCCCACTACTGTTAGAGGAGGCACCGATCCCGAACCAGTGACCATCCCGTATAGGACCAGTAGTAGAGGATATATTTGCACAACTCACACAGTTGGAGCAGCACTACGCCCAGCAGTTCACTAACACTACTTGACATCTTGGTGGGATCGAGGACACTCTTCAGCAAATCTTCCATCACTTTCATATATCACCACCGACACCGCCGCAGGATCCAGTTGATGATAAGGACCTCTGAGTCCTCATAAATTGTTATCTATCATTTACTTTTCTTAATTTTAAAACTTTTTATTTACTGTTTCTTTTAAATTTGAACTTTCATTAGTATTGTATTGTTTTTATTATTATTATCTAACATTGGCTATCTAACCTTTTAAAAGCATTCCCTAATAAATTATATGCTATAAGATTATTAACCAAGTGACTTTGCAGAATCAATTAAACACCGCACATACACAAACACACATCCACATAAAAGTCACCTGAGGAACGCACTTCAAAAATCACCCAAAATTCAGGAAGTGGCACTCTATCCCTCTCTTTTGATCTTATATTAATTGTTATTACCTATCTTTGTACATTGAGGGCAATGTACATCTTAAGTGTGGGGGGACAAAAGTGCCTAACTTTTTGCATAATTCTCAATTTAATGCCTAATTTTTCATTAATCCTGAATTTAGTCTTGTTTTTAAGTAATTTTCTCATATTACTAATTAGGATGAAATTTTTAATGATTTATGATTTTTATTGATATGTTTTGGATTAAGTCATTGATAATTGTGCAGTGATGATTAAATTTCAAAAGAATACTAGAGAATCAAGCATGATAAGTCTATTTTTCAAAAATCAAAATTTGATAGGTTGTTGAACTGAATTTAAATATCACCCTGAAGTTCAAAATTTATAAGGATTGATGTCAACACTATAATATCCCAGATTAGGGGTTATGCATTTGTGGCATAATTCAAGTGTTGGTGAGCTTAGTGTATGTTTGGATGTGTTTTAGGAGTTTTTGAGAACTTTAGGTGAAAGGGAAATGCTTGGAAAATATTGGAATTTTAAGTGAAAAGAGGAAACTAGGCAAAGAGGCCTTAAGGATATTTGCGTGGTATTTATGACACAAGGAAGTCATGTGGTAAAGTGGCTTGGGACGCTACCCTAGGGGGTATGGAAGGTTGCGTCACATGGAGTTCCAAGGGGAGGAGGTTCGAGCTGCAGAAATGGCACTTGAAAGCTTTTATTTTTGGCGTTAAAAAGGGGAATTGGGCTACGGAGCCTTAAGAAAAATTATTGGCGCTTTTGGACATGAAAGAGGGCTTGGTAAGGTGGCGCAAGGCGCCACTTAGGGCCTTGGTGAATGACGCCATGAGCAGGGAGAAGGGCCAGGTTCGAGTTGTGATGGAAGCATAAGTGCGTTTTATTTTGCTTTTAAGGCCAAGAAGGGAAGTTGGGCTAAGGAGGCTTTAAAAGAAATTATGGGGAGCTGATGACACAAAGGAACCAAAGAAGAAGGTGGCTTGGGCGCTTAAGTCCAAAGGGCTTCAAGAAGGAAGAGGTTCGAACCTTCTTTGGCCGCAAGGAGGGTGGTTTTATTTTGGCTTTTGGCATCGTGAGGAAGGGAAGTGTTGGACGGCACATGGACCTTGGGAAGGATGAAGATAAGGCTTGTTTTTTTTTTTAATTGTGGCTAGGATAGTGGTGATTATATTTTATTTTTCTTTTATTATTTTAATAGGTAAGATAAGAGAAGATAAGGGATAAAGTGAGGGATTTATTTTATTTTGAGTGTGTGAGATAAATATAGAAGAGATAATGGTGGCTTACTTTTATTAATTTTAAATGAAGTGATAATGGGAGATTAATTTGGGATTTGATAAGTGAGCACATGGTGGCCGGCCAAGGGACTTTGTAGGTGGGTATTTTTTGCTATGTAGTGGGTGGATTAAGTGCCAAAATTATTTGTTCATCTTTTAATCTCTATTGCCAAAATCTAAGTCAAGAGAATTCTCCCTTGTCACCATTGCCAAAGTTCTTCAAACTCTTCTTTTCTTCTTTCTCTATTTTGGTCGAACCTATATCCCTTTCCCAAGCTCCTTCTTTATTTTGTCAACTATTTCAACTCATTCAAAAGCCATAGCCAAACTAAATATAGCCTTATTAGTATTTCTTGTCGCAAGTCTTATAAAGCCGAAAGTGGTAGTGTGATTCTTTCTTTTAGCCTCTTCAAAGCAACATGTGTAGTGGTAAGTGTTCTTTCATTATCAATTGATTTTTCCTTCTCTTCTTTTGGTGTGCCAAACAAGGGATTAGGCCTTGATCTGTGTGGATGGCCGAATGTTCATTAAGCTTTATTCTCGTGGTTGTGCAGCTAGCGTGAAGGAGGTTTACGGGATTTGTAGTGATCAAGGTAAGTGGTATGTGCTATTCGGCCAAGGGCCATTTTATATGGATTTATTGTGTATAGTCGAATCTAACATGTTGCATATAGGGATTTCGACAACTTTTAAGGCAAGAGGTTGTTTTCGGGATTTAGATCCGTAAGGTAAGGCAGTAGTGACTTTCGGCTATAGGCCATATTTGGTTTTAGTGTTAGTAGATTTTGACAAAAGGTTGTGTAGGAGGATTCGACAAAGTTGGGTGCAAATTGTTTAGACATAGAGTTTCGAGATTTGGTCAATTGTGCCAAATAGGTGCGTAGTTATCGCACTGTTCTCTTGTTGTGTATTTGTGTTATATTCATAAATATGTGATATGATGTGAATGATAGCTGAAATAAGGGCTAAGATTATGAATACCTGTGGTGGGTGATCGAATAATCAGGTCAATGATTTACGATATTAAATGATTATTGATGAATGTATGAAAATGTGATGGCATGTGATGTATATTTGTTTCAAGTGATATGTTGCCATGATACATATATATGTATGGGACTTGGGATGTGACTATCGAATGAAAGGGTGCACATTATGTACGTGGTCTAATGTTAGCCTTGTGCTATATTAGCGCTTGATGTTAGCTATGTGCTTCATCAAGGGAGATGTTTGGCTAGGTGCTACATCTCGTGGATGATAGCCGTAAAGGCCATAGTAGAATGAGGATGACCTCGAGTCACCTCGTGGATAAGATATGTGGATCACTTAGTTGATCGGTGGATTAGCCACGGCCTTGGGCAGCAGGTCTGCCAAGGTCGGTGTAACGGATGGACACTAGGTTGGGTTGGGCTTCATAATTGCATGATGATGTATGTGGACTATGTGGATGTGGGCCAAGCCCATATGTGGAGACATGTGAAATAACTATGCACTGAGTCTGTTTGACTCACCCAATATTTTATTAAACCTTACAAGTGATGCATGATGCTTGGACCGGGTTGGAGTGGATACAAGGTGGCCCATGCAGAAGAAAATGATTTAATTGATTTAAGAATTTTATACTATCAGTATTTGGGAATTTATTTGATGTAATAAGGGCCACTCATAGTATTTGGAAACTTTATTCATGGTTTTGAAGTTTATTTTATTACTTCACTAATAATGGGAAATATTTTTGAATCAATTTATATTATAATAACTTATATAAAAGTTTTAATCCTGGAATTCATAACAACTAAATTTTAATGGGCTTTTAGATACACAATGTTTTTTTTCAAAGACAACAAATTTATACGTTTTCACCTTTAAGTTAAACTCTTCTCAAACGTTTTTCGCAGTGACATACCAGATCCGGTCAAGGCTCGTGGGTCGGGTTTGGGGTGTTACAGTTTGGTATCAGAGCGATTCAAAACTCGGCTTTGAGGTTTTGGGCCCAAAAATAGTTTTCAAAAATGGGCTTTTCAAAAATATGGACTATTAGGAAATCTTTCAGGTTATTCTGGCATGGCACCTGTATCTCCGGCCCGACGTCCACCAGGTAAGTACTTCTGACTTCTGAAGTGATTTGAATATGTGAAATGTATGGGCTTTTATGGGAACGTAGATTAGTGAACTAGGATCTATTGAACCCTAGGACTAGTCTACTCAAACACAGGTACATAAGACTTAAGGACAATTAAACAAACCTGTGATTAAGTCGCCGAGCTAGGGTATGGTAATTGTTGTGCGCATGTCTAGGAGTGGATTCAGTAAGAGCTTGGTATTTAAGCAGTCCTAGCAACTCACCTCCTCTTTACTCGAATCCTACCTGGTGCGTAGTAACCGTTCACCCTAACCAAGAGGACTTATTCATGGGCTAAACCCAATAACTAAAACTCGAAAGGGACTAGCCGTATTTTTATGGAAACCCTAGTTTTAAAATCCCTGAATTACCCTTTTAATTATAGCAAAAGATTGTTGTGAAAAATTTTTCCAAAATATCTCTGACTTACAAAATTACAAAAATGCCCCTGGTTGTAAAATTACTAAAATGCCCCTGGCTTAAAAAAATTTTTATTACCATACTACCCTCGATTTTAATAAAATTTTCTTACTTTGCAAAAAGTGTCCAAAAAACCCTATTTTGCAAAAATTCAAAATACCTTGATTTGGAAATTTACCAAATTACCCCTGGCTTACAAAATTACCAAAATAACCCCGATTTCTGAAATTTCTATAATACCTTGATTTGGAAAATCTTTCTTTCAAAATACCCATGAGTTTGAAAAAAATTTCAAAATGACTTTTGTGATTATCAAATTGACCCCGATTTATTACCAAAATACCCCTATAGGAAAAATGATGAAATTACCCCTGGGGTAGGGAATGATCGGAAATGCCCAAAGTAGTGAAGTGAATGTTGTGGATGAATGTGAATGTGAATGTGATTCTCTGAATTAGAATAGTGAACTTGAACTGAAACTTTGGTTGATCGAAAGAACTACTTCTGGAAACTTCTTATCATAAAATTTGCTCGTGGATAAATAGTAAAACAAAATTTCTAATGCATAAAACTTTTTAATCAGATTAAATCGTGATGTTAGATATGAGTTCTAGAGGACGAGGTCGTCGTGGACGCGATAGAGGAAGAATGGCTGTATCGAAACCCGTTAGATTGGGTCAAGGATCTGAGAATGAGGTACCACCACCACCAGCTTTTGGTGTTGAGTAGCAAGACCAGACGAGGGATGATGTAATATCGCAGGAGGTACTAAGGGTTCTTGAGATAGTGGCTGGAGTAGGTGGAAATATGAGAGCTAGAAAGTCTGTACCTGAGCGACTCCGAGCCAATGGAGCTGAAATAATTCATGGAGTATCTGGTGTGGCACCCAGTACAGCTGAATATTGGTTAAAGGCGATCGAGCAAATTATGGATGAGCTCGATCTGACCCCTGAGGAGAAATTGAAGGGAATGGTGGCGCTATTACGCAATGAAGCGTATCAATGGTGGCTCACAGTTCGGGATGGTGCTACCGCTGAGGAACTCACGTTGGAGTATGCTAAGGCAGCATACCAGAAGAATTATGTGGGCACTCATTATATTGATGCCCAGAGAAAGGCTTTTCTAGGACTGGTTCAAGGGAACAAGTCCGTAGCTGAGTATGAAGCTGAATTCTTAAGGTTGATCCGTTATGCTCTATGCATAGTGTCTACTGAGCATGAGCGGTGTGTCTAGTTTGAGGACGGACTGAGGGATGATCTGAGGTTATTAATAGCTCCACAGCAGGAGCGGAGTTCGCTGTGTTGGTAGAAAAGGCTAAGGTAGCTGAAGGGATTAAGGACTCTATAAGGCAGAACAGAGATAAGGAGAGGAATCAGGATAAGAGAAGTTTTGGATCGTCGTAATCATTTGAGAACTTTCGTAAAAGACCGAGGTTCGAGAATTACATTAGTGTGGCGCTAAGCCGCCCTTCGAAAATTCGCACCGTCCATGTGCTCAATGTGGGAGGTATCATGTTGGCGAGTGCTGGAATCAGAATTGGGAGTGTTTTAGGTGTAAGTCTAAGTCTCATCTGATTAAAGACTGTCCCCAGGATCCGAATAGGGCTCAGACAGTAGGCCAAGGTTATGAGTAGCTGGATAGGAATGATCAGCAGGGGACAAGAGGTCGTGGTTCGAACCATGGAAGAAATGGTTCTGGCCGAGGTCGTGGAGCACCAAGCAGAGATGCTGAAGGTGCAGACGTGAGGCAGCCAAGGTTGGTTTATGCAGTTGGCCGTCACAAGGAGGAAGATGTGCCAGATGTGATAACGAGTACATTCCTTATTTCTGGAATACCCTTAATTGCTTTGATTGTTGTAGACTTTTCTTGTATCGCTAGTGAAAGTGTTCGAAGCCTTGCATGTGAACTTAGAGATTGTGCATAGGAAGTATGATATTTTTATAAGATTAGAGTGCACAGCGTAAGCATAGTGTGGTGAGTTGGAGTGCAATTAGCTAAGTAATTTCAAGGACGAAATTATTTTTAAGGAGGGTAGAACTGTAATATCCCAGATTAGGGGTTATGCATTTGTGGCATAATTCAAGTGTTGGTGAGCTTAGTGTGTGTTTGGATGTGTTTTAGGAGTTTTTGAGAACTTTAGGTGAAAGGGAAATGCTTGGAAAATATTGGAATTTTAAGTGAAAAGAGAAAACTAGGCAAAGAGGCCTTAAGGATATTTGCGTGGTATTTATGACACAAGGAAGTCATGTGGTAAAGTGGCTTGGGACGCTACCCTAGGGGGTATGGAAGGTTGTGTCACATGGAGTGCCAAGAGGAGGAGGTTCGAGCTGCAGAAATGGCACTTGGAAGCTTTTATTTTTGGCGTTAAAAAGGGGAATTGGGCTACGAAGGCCTTAAGAAAAATTATGGGCGCTTTTGGACATGAAAGAGGGCTTGGTAAGGTGGCTGCAAGGCGCCACTTAGGGCCTTGGTGAATAACACCATGAGTAGGGGAGAAGGGCCTGGGTTCAAGTCGTGATGGCAGCATAAGTGCGTTTCATTTTGCTCTTTGCCTCAAGAAGGGAAGCTAGGCTAAGGAGGCTTTAAAAGAAATTATGGGGAGCTGATGACACAAAGGAACCAGCAGCAAGGTGGCTTGGGGCGTTTGCGTCAAAGGGCTTCAGGAAGGAAGAGGTTCGAACCTTGATGGCCACAAGAAGGGTGGCTTTTATTTTTGGCTTTTAGCGTCAGCAGGGAAGGGAAGTGTTGGACGGCACATGGACCTTGGGAAGGATAAAGATAAGGCTTGTTTTATTTTTTTAATTGTGGCTAGGATAGTGGTGATTATATTTTATTTTTCTTTTATTATTTTAATGGGTAAGATAAGAGAAGATAAGGGATAAAGTGAGGGATTTATTTTATTTTGAGTGTGTGAGATAAATATAGAAGAGATAATGGTGGCTTACTTTTATTAATTTTAAATGAAGTGATAATGGGAGATTAATTTGGGATTTGATAAGTGAGCACATGGTGGCCAGCCAAGGGACTTTGTAGATGGGTATTTTCGACTATGTAGTGGGGGGATTAAGTGCCAAAATTATTTGTTCATCTTTTAATCTCTATTGCCGAAATCTAAGTCAAGGGAATTCTCCCTTGTCACCATTGCCAAAGTTCTTCAAACTCTTCTTTTCTTCTTTCTCTATTTTGGCCGAACCTATATCCCTTTCCCAAGCTCCTTCTTTATTTTGGTGTTAGCCAAATATTTCAACTCACTTCTGAAAAGCCATAGCCGAAACTAAAGATAGCCTTATTAGTATTTCTAGTCGCAAGTCTTAAAAAGCCAAAAGCGGTAGTGTGATTCTTTCTTTTAGCCTCTTCAAAGCAATGTGTGTAGTGGTAAGTGTTCTTTCATTATCAATTGATTTTTCCTTCTCTTCCTTTGGTGTGCCGAAACAAGGGATTAGGCCTTGATCTGTGTGGATGGCCAAATGTTCATTAAGCTTTAGTCTCGTGGTTGTGCAGCTAGCGTGAAGGAGGTTTACAGGATTTGCAATGATCAAGGTAAGTGGTATGTGCTATTCAGCCAAGGGCCATTTTATATGGATTTATTGTGTATAGCCGAATCTAACATGTGGCATATAGGGATTTCGACAACTTTTAAGGCAAGTGGTGGTTTTCGGGATTTAGATCCGTAAGGTAAGGCAGTAGTGACTTTTGGCTATAGGCCATATTTGGTTTTAGTGTTAGTCGATTTTAACAAAAGGTTGTGTAAGAGGATTCGACAAGGTTGGGTACAAATCATTTAGACATAGAGTTTCGAGATTTGGTTGATTGTGCCAAACAGGTGCGTAGTTATCGCACTGTTCTCTTATTGTATGTATGTTTTATATTCATAAATATGTGATATGATGTGAATGATAGCCGAAATAAGGGCTAAGATTGTGAATACCTGTGGTGGGTGATCGAATAATCAGGTCAGTGATTTAGGATATTAAATGATTATTGATGAATGTATGAAAATGTGATGGCATGTGATGTATATTTGTTTCAAGTGATATGTTGCCATGATACATATATATGCATTGGACTTGGGATGTGACTATCGAAGGAAAGGGTGTACATTATGTACGTGGTCTAATGTTAGCCTTGTGCTACATTAGCGCTTGATGTTAGCTATGTGCTTCATCATGGGAGGTGCTGGCTAGGTCTACATCTCGGCGGATGATAGCTGTGTGCGTCACCGTGGAATGAGGATGACCTCGAGTCACCTCGTGGATAAGATATGTGGATCACTTAGTTGATCGGTGGATTTGCCACAGCCTTGGGCAGCAGGTCTGCCAAGGTAGGTGTAACGGATGGACACTAGGTTGGGTTGGGCTTCATAATTGCATGATGATGTATGTGGACTGTGTGGATATATGTGGAGACGTGTGAAATAACTATGCACTGAGTCTGTTTGACTCACCCAATATTTTATTAAACCTTACAGGTGATGCATGATGCTCAGACCGGGTTGGAGTGGATACAAGGTGGCCCATGCAAAAGAAAATGATTTAATTGATTTACGAATTTTATACTATCAATATTTGGGAATTTATTTGATGTAATAAGGGCCACTCATAGTATTTGGAAACTTTGTTCATGGTTTTAAAGTTTATTTTATTACTGCACTAATAATGGGAAATATTTTTGAATCAATTTATATTATAATAACTTATATAAAAGTTTTAATCCTGGAATTCATAACAACTAAATTTTAATGGGCTTTTAGATACACAATGTTTTTTTTTCAAAGACAACAAATTTATACGTTTTCACCTTTAAGTTAAACTCTTCGCAAACATTTTTCGCAGTGACATACCAGATCCGGTCAAGGCTCATGGGTCAAGTTTTGGGTGTTACATTTTGGTATTAGAGCCAGGTTTAAAACTCGACTTTGAGGTTTTGGGCCCAAAAATAGTTTTCAAAAATGGGCTTTTCAAAAATATTGACTATTAAGAAATCTTTCAGGTTATTCTGGCATGGCACCTGTATCTTTGGTCCGACGTCCACTAGGTAAGTACTTCTGACTTCTGAAGTGATTTGAATATGTGAAATGTATGGGATTTTATGGGAACGTAGATTAGTGAACTAGGATCTATTGAACCCTAGGACTAGTTTACTCAAACACAGGTACATAAGACTTAAGGACCATTAAACAAACCTGTGATTAAGTCACCGAGCTAGGGGGTGGTAATTGTTGTGCGCATGTCTAGGAGTGGATTCAAGAAAAGCTTGGTATTTAAGCGCCCTAGCGACTCACCACCTCTTTACTCGAATCCTACAGTGCGTAATGTGCTCACCCTAACCAAGAGGACTTATTCAATGGCTAAACCCAATAACTAAAACCCGAAAGGACTAGCCAGTATTTTATGGAAACCCTAGTTTTAAAATCCCTAAATTACCCTTTTAATTGTACCAAAAGATTGTTGTGAAAATTTTTCCAAAATATCTCGACTTACAAAATTACAAAAATGCCCCTTGTTGTAAAATTACTAAAATGCCCCTGGCTTAAAAAAAAATTTATTACCATACTACCCTCGATTTTAATAAAATTTTCTTACTTTGCAAAAAGTGTCCAAAAAACCCTATTTTGCGAAAATTTAAAATACCCTGATTTGGAAATTTACCAAATTACCCCTGGCTTACGAAATTACCAAAATAACCCTAATTTCTGAAATTTTTGCAATACCTTGATTTGGAAAATCTTTCTTTCAAAATACCCATGAGTTTAAAAAAAATTTCAAAATGACTTTTGTGATTATCAAATTGACCCGATTTATTACCAAAATACCGCTATAGGAAAAATGATGAAATTACCCCTTGGGTAGGGAATGATCGGAAATGCCCAAAGTAGTGAAGTGAATGTTGTGGATGAATGTGAATGTGAATGTGATTCTCTGAATTAGAATAGTGAACTTGAACTGAAACTTTGGTTGATCGAAAGAACTACTTCTGGAAACTTCTTATCATAAAATTTGCTCGTGGATAAACAGTGAAACAAAATTTCTAATGCATAAAACTTTTTAATCAGATTAAATCGCGACGTTAGATATGAGTTCTAGAGGACGAGGTCGTCGTGGGCCGTGATAGAGGAAGAATGGTCATGTCGAAACCCGTTAGATCGGGTCAAGGATCCGAGAATGAGGTACCACCACCACCACTTTTGGTGTTGAGTAGCAAGACCGCACGAGGGATGATGTAGTATCGCGGCGATCGAGGGTTCTTGAGATAGTGGCTGGAGCAGGTGGAAATATGAGAGCTAAGAAGTCTGTACCTGAGCGACTCCGAGCCAATTGAGCTGAAATGTTTCGTGGAGTATCTGGTGTGGCACCCAGTACAGCTGAATATTGGTTGGAGGCGACCGAGCGAATTATGGATGAGCTCGATCTGACCCCTGAGGAGAAATTGAAGGGAATGGTGGCGCTGTTACACAATGAAGCATATCAATGGTGGCTCACAGTTCGGGATGGTGCTACCACTGAGGAACTCACGTGAGAGTATGCTAAGGCAGCATACCAGAAGAAGTATGTGGGCACTCATTATATTGATGCCCAGAGAAAGGCTTTTCTAGGACTGGTTCAAGGGAACAAGTCCGTAGCTGAGTATGAAGCTAAATTTTAAGGGCGAGCCGTTATGCTCTAGGCATAGTGTCTACTGAGCATAAGCGGTGTGTCCAGTTTGAGGATGGACTGAGGGATGATCTGAGGTTATTAATAGCTCCATAGAAGGAGCGGGAGTTCTCTGTGTTGGTAGAAAAGGCTAAGGTAGCTAAAGGGATTAAGGACTCTATGGTGGCGCGAGAGATAAGGAGAGGAATCGGGATAAGAGAAGTTTTGGATCGTCGAATCGTCTCGAGAACTTTCGAGAAAAGACCGAGGGTCGAGAATTACATTAGGGGCGCTAAGCCGACTCGGAAATCCGGACCGTCCATGTGCTCAATGTGGGAGGTATCATGTTGGCGAGTGCTGGAATCGAATCGAGAGTGTTTTAGGTGTAAGTCTAAGTCTCATCTGATTAAAGACTGTCCCCAAAATCTGAATATGGCTCGGACAGTAGGCCAAGGTTATGAGCAATTGGTAGGATTGGTCAGCAGGCGACAAGAGGTCGTGGTTCAACCATGGAGCGAGAGATGCTAAAGGTGCTAAAGGTGCGACGTGAGGCGACCAAGGTTGGTTTATACAGCCCGTCACAAGGAGGAAGATGTGCGGATGTGACAACTGATGCGTTCCTTATTTTGGAATACCCTTAATTGCTTTGATTGTTGTAGACTTTTCTTATATCGCTAGTGAAAGTGTTCGAAGCCTTGCATGTGAACTTAGAGATTGTGCATAGGAAGTATGATATTTTTATAAGATTAGAGTGCACAGCGTAAGCATAGTGTGGTGAGTAGGAGTGCAATTAGCTAAGTAATTTTGAGGACGAAATTATTTTTAAGGAGGGTAGAAATGTAATATCCCAGATTAGGGGTTATGCATTTGTGGCATAATTCAAGTGTTGGTGAGCTTAGTGTATGTTTGGATGTGTTTTAGGAGTTTTTGAGAACTTTAGGTGAAAGGGAAATGCTTGGAAAATATTGGAATTTTAAGTGAAAAGAGGAAACTAGGCAAAGAGGCCTTGAGGATATTTGCGTGGTATTTATGACACAAGGAAGTCATGTGGTAAAGTGGCTTGGGACGCTACTCTAGGGGGTATGGAAGGTTGCGTCACATGAAGTGCCAAGGGAAGGAGGTTTGAGCTGCAGAAATGGCACTTGGAAGCTTTTATTTTAGCGTTAAAAGGGAATTGGGCTCTGAGGCCTTAAGAAAAATTATGGGTGCTTTTGGACATGAAAGAGGGCTTGGTAAGGTGGTTGCAAGGTGCCACTTAGGGCCTTAGTGAATGACGCCATGAGCAGGGGAGAAGGGCACAGGTTGAGTCGTGATGGTAGCATAAGTGCGTTTTATTTTGCTCTTTCGTCAAGAAGGGAAGTCACTAAGGAGGCTTTAAAAGAAATTATAGGGGCTGATGACACAAAGGAACCAGCAGACAAGGTGGCTTAGGCGTTTGCATCAAAGGGCTTCGGGAGGAAGAGGTTCGAACCTTCTTGGCCGCAAGGAGGTGGTTTTATTTTGGCTTTTGGCATCGCGAGGAAGGAAGTGTTGGACTACATGGACCTTGGGAAGGATGAAGATAAGGCTTGTTTTATTTTTTAATTGTGGCTAGGATAGTGGTGATTATATTTTATTTTTCTTTTATCATTTTAATGGGTAAGATAAGAGAAGATAAGGGATAAAGTGAGGGATTTATTTTATTTTGAGTGTGTGAGATAAATATAGAAGAGATAATGGTGGCTTACTTTTATTAATTTTAAATGAAGTGATAATGGGAGATTAATTTGGGATTTGATAAGTGAGCACATGGTGGCCGGCCAAGGGACTTTGTAGGTGGGTATTTTTGGCTATGTAGTGAGGGGATTAAGTGCCAAAATTATTTGTTCATCTTTTAATCTCTATTGCCGAAATCTAAGTCAAGAGAATTCTCCCTTGTCACCATTGCCAAAGTTTTTCAAACTCTTCTTTTCTTCTTTCTCTATTTTGGCCGAACCTATATCCCTTTCCCAAGCTCCTTCTTTATTTTGGTGTTAGCCAAATATTTCAACTCAGTTCTAAAAAGCCATAGCCGAAACTAAAGATAGCCTTATTAGTATTTCTTGTCGCAGGTGTGATTCTTTCTTTTAGCCTCTTCAAAGCAACGTGTGTAGTGGTAAGTGTTCTTTCATTATCAATCGATTTTTCCTTCTCTTCCTTTGGTGTGCCGAAATAAGGGATTAGGCCTTGATCTGTGTGGATGGTCGAATGTTCATTAAGCTTTAGTCTCATGGTTGTGCAGCTATCGTGAAGGAGGTTTACGGGATTTGCAATGCTCAAGGTAAGTGGTATGTGCTATTCGGCCAAGGGACATTTTATATGGATTTATTGTGTATAGCCGAATCTAACATGTGGCATATAGGGATTTTGACAACTTTTAAGGCAAGTGGTGGTTTTCGGGATTTAGATCCGTAAGGTAAGGCAGTAGTGACTTTCGGCTATAGGCCATATTTGGTTTTAGTGTTAGTCGATTTTGACAAAAGGTTGTGCAGGAGGATTCGACAAGGTTGGGTGCAAATCGTTTAGACATAGAGTTTTGAGATTTGGTCGATTGTGCCAAACAGGTGCATAGTTATCGCACTGTTCTCTTGTTGTGTATATGTGTTATATTCATAAATATGTGATATGATGTGAATGATAGCCGAAATAAGGGCTAAGATTGTGAATACCCGTGGTGGGTGATCGAATAATCAGGTCAGTGATTTACGATATTAAATGATTATTGATGAATGTATGAAAATGTGATGGCATGTGATGTATATTTGTTTCAAGTGATATGTTGCCATGATACATATATATGCATGGGACTTGGGATGTGACTATCGAAGGAAAGGGTGTACATTATGTACGTGGTCTAATGTTAGCCTTGTGCTACATTAGCGCTTGATGTTAGCTATGTGCTTCATCAAGGGAGGTGTTGGCTAGGTGCTACATCTCGACGGATGATAGCTGTGTGCGTCACCGTAGAATGAGGATGACCTCGAGTCACCTCATGGATAAGATATGTGGATCACTTAGTTGATCGGTGGATTAGCCACGGCCTTGGGCAGTAGGTCTGCCAAGGTAGGTGTAACGGATGGCCACTAGGTTGGGTTGGGCTTCTTAATTGCATGATGATGTATGTGGACTGTGTGGATGTGGGCCAAGCCCATATGTGGAGACATGTGAAATAACTATGCACTGATTCTGTTTGACTCACCCAATATTTTATTAAACCTTACAAGTGATGCATGATGCTTGGACCGGGTTGGAGTGGATACAAGGTGGCCCATGCAGAAGAAAATGATTTAATTGATTTAAGAATTTTATACTATCTGTATTTGGGAATTTATTTGATGTAATAAGGGCCACTCATAGTATTTGGAAACTTTATTCATGGTTTTGAGGTTTATTTTATTACTGCACTAAGAATGGGAAATATTTTTGAATCAATTTATATTATAATAACTTATAAAAGTTTTAATCCTGAAATTCATAACAACTAAATTTTAATGGGCTTTTAGATACACAATGTTTTTTCAAAGACAACAAATTTATACATTTTCACCTTTAAGTTAAACTCTTCGCAAACATTTTTCGCAGTGACATACCAGATCCGGTTAAGGCTCGTGGGT
The DNA here is from genome assembly GCA_025506655.1 of Gossypium rotundifolium. NCBI lineage: Eukaryota > Viridiplantae > Streptophyta > Magnoliopsida > Malvales > Malvaceae > Gossypium > Gossypium rotundifolium. Next base: position 26,043,566 of record CP106728.1, read on the forward strand.
CGGGTTTGGGGTGTTACAAACACCCATAACTTTTATGTGAGAATTTGATCCTTATAGAGCATATATTCTTTTTCATGCTCACTTTAATTGATTATGAGTATGTCGACTTTGAATTGTTATTCTAGAACTTGCCTCGTTTATACATGTCGAGACCATATTAATGATTTGATATACTGAGATGATAAAGGCACCTAGGTTTTAACCCATTCACTCCACTAAAAAGCCTACCTTCATAAATAACCCCTAGTGAACCCATTTGATCCTAACAACCCTTTTTATTGAATTACATGTTTGATATTGAACCAAAACCCTTTGTATTTGTTATCAACATTTTTTTTACTATCCCTCTATCGAGAATTGATTTGATCAATTGCCGAATTAGGTTATTTCAATTATCAAAGTTCATTCTATTATGTTTTTAGTTTGTTCTTAAAAAAAATCCAAGTTTATTCAATATTAGTAGTATACAAAGAGCTTAGAGCCTTTAAACTCCAATTGTTGAAGAAAAAGCTCGTATTAAAGTATTATCAAATTTCAAGTGAGGGAAATACTCGTTATTATAGAGTAATTATCAATGGTAGGTATTATTGGCTTTCAATTGATGCAAGTACTTATATTAGTTCATTGTTTCTAGTTAGGTAATTTGTCAAGTCAATGTCGATTCTAATCTTCTAATTCAGCTTGTATCCACACCTTTAACCCTAGCCCCATTACAACCCTAATAAAGACCTTTTGATTTGTGTATCATCTCATATACAGTGGTGGAGATTTGATTTTCAGGCAAGCCTATGGGATTAACTTTTTAGGTTCAACTCTTGAGTGCCTTATTGTGAACCTTAAACAACTTTGAGTGATTTGAGTGAATTTTTAGTGAGGATGTCAGTCCTTGTCAGTTTTGAATCAAGGGTAATTATTTAGATAAGGGGAGACACCTATGTTTTCATGCTACAAAATCATGACTTATCTCGTTTGAATCTTTAGGGCTCTTTGAGTTGAATTATCCATGTATAAATTTTCTATGAATTATGATGAGGCATGATTGATGAATATTATGAATTATGGAAAGTTCATTCTAATTATAAGTTGAGAATTTTGCTTGAGGACAAGCAAAAGCTTAAGTGTAGGGGTATTTGATAAACCATAAAAGTAACATATTTTAATCCCACATTTAGTATGCTTTTCGATGATTTAGCCCTTGATTGATATAAAAGGTGCTAGTAATCCTTTCTTTTCATGACATATACTCAGGAAAGCACCCGAGGATAAAAAGAACACAAAACGGGCTCAAAACGGAGTAATTGGGCCTCAGCAAGAAATCAACACGGCCTGGCATAAAGCCTGCACGATCGTGTCTCGCCGATTACCTAGAGCATGGCCTAACTCACGAGTTGCACAGCTGCGCATCATATCATTGCCACACACAGGCGTGTCTAGCGATCTACACGATCGTGTCCCAATCGATAGACCTGAAGCACAGCCTGAATCTCGACTTACACGGTCGTGCCACGATCGTGCCCAAAATGACAGAATCAAGGCACGTCCCAACTTTGATTAACACGGGTGTGTGCCATGGGCGTGCCCCTATCGTGGGAATGAATAATTTCACTCAGATTTGGATGCTTGAAGCCAAAGAAACATACTCCTAAGTATACTTAAACACCCTAATAGTAATTCTACTTGAAGGAGGTACTTAGGAGCCAAGTAAAGCATCTTAAAAGCCTATATAAACAACCTAAGGCAGGCATTCAATACGGACGATTTTTGGCAAAGGCTTTTGCCGAAGCTTTCATCCTTTAGGGAATCACTTGAAGATACCCAGTTGATCCATCTCAAGAAGCCGGAACTCTATTCAAGACGGAGGATCTCTCCTTCAATTCCTTTAGGGAGTTTTAGGGATTTCTGATGTTTTGTTTTATCTTTTCTCTTGAGATGTTTTCTTATTTTGTTATGAATTAAACCCTTCAGATACCTGAAGGGGATGAAACCTATAATGGATTTTGTTATTTGATTTCTAAATTATATGATAAGTACTTATTTTGTTCTTAATTATGTTGCTTAATTTAATCTGATGTGCTTAGGTGGAGGAGGAATAGACCCTACCTAAGAGTAGATCTATCATAATTGAGCGAAGTTGATCGGGCGCCTAGAGATAGGGTTGCGAGATTTTGCCGGATTAGGGTGAAACATAATATGAGAATCCATTGATCTATTTACTGTGTAACACCCCAAACCCGGCCCAAACGTTATGGCCAAATTCGGTATGTTACAGATGAAAACATTTTGAAAACCCTTGTTTAACCGATTTTAATTTAGAGTAAAAGATGTCGTCTTATTTTAAAAACAGTTGAGGTGTATAAAGAAAACAATACTTTGTTCATTTAAATATGTATTAAGTCAAGTTGTTACCAATTTTGTCATTGTACCCGATGGTATGAAAGAAAATCATTTACGTTTGAATTTAAAAAACTTGTGTAACCATTTTAAAGTTATTAAGCAATTTAAATAATTCATCCCAAACATGTAAAATAAAAATAATCTTAGGAGGCCTTATTACAACTGAACAATTAAAACCAAAATAAAATAAAAATACTTCAAAATAAACTCAAATTTCCACTGCATGGTCACCTCGAACTTGTGACCTGCGCTCCCCCCTTCACCTCCAACACGCATGAAACCACTTAGCCAACTATCTCCTTGTGTCAAATCCCTTTTAAAAATTTTCTTAACCTCTATATCACCTAGCTTCCTCCTTTAAACACTTAAAAATAAATTTTAAACCCTAAGTCAGGCCTAGCTCGGGTTTAATTCTAGACCTTAGAACATGCCAAATAAATCATATTATTTATTTCGAGTACACATGCACACATGGGAACAAATAATTAAATTTTCAACCAGCCCCTAATTTAGGGTGTTACAGTTCTACCCCCTTAAAAGAATTTCGGCCTCAAAATTACCTGGATTAGAAGAGATGGGGGTATTGCTACCGCATCACATCTTCGGGTTCCCACGTAGCCTCCTCCGTACCATGATTCCGCCATAGCACTTTCACCAAAAGTACTGACTTCTTACGTAGAACCTTGACATCACGATCCAAGATTTGTACCGGCTCCTCCTCGAAAGACATGTCCGAATTTACTTCAATTTCCTCAACCGGCACAATGTGTGAGGGATCTGATCGATAGCGCCTCAGTATCGAGACATGGAAGACATCATGGATCTGGCTCAACTCTACCGGCAACTCAAGCTGGTAAGCTACCGGCCCCACTCGCTTCACTACTGTATATGGCCCGATGAACCTTGGGCTTAGCTTCCCTTTTCGCCCAAATCTCAATACCTTTTTCCAAGGTGACACCTTCAGGAAAACTTTATCCTCTACTGCATACTCCATTTCCTTTCGCTTAAGGTCAGCATAAGACTTCTGCCTATCTGACGCTTCCTTGAGACGAGCCCGAATCACCTTAACTTTATCTTCTGTTTCTATCACCAATTCTGGACCCAAGACTTGTCGTTCACCCAACTCCGTCCAACACGTAGGAGTACGGCATTTTTGTCCATACAGTGCTTTATACGGTGCCATCCGGATACTCGCTTGATAACTATTGTTATAAGCGAATTCTGCTAACGGTAGATACTCTTCCCAACTACCACTAAAATCCAAAACACACCCTCTCAGCATATCTTCTAAAATTTGTATGACCCTTTCTGACTGCCTGTCAGACTGTGGATGGAATGCTGTACTGAAATCCAATCGTGTACCCAAAGCTTGATGCAACGCTTTCCAGAAACTTGACGCAAATCTAGGATCCCTATTTGAGATGATCGATACTGGCACACCATGCAACCTCACTATTTTCGACACATACAGCTTAGCTAGCTTCTGAAGTGAGTAATCCACCCTTCTGGGTATGAAGTGAGTGATTTAGTCGACGGTCCACAATCACCCAAATCAAGTCCTTCTTCTTTGGGCGTAAGGGTAGCCACGACAAAATCCATAGTGATCCTCTCCCATTTCCATTGAGGGATCTTCACTGGTTGAAGTAAACCCAATGGCAACTGATGTTCAGCCTTAACCTGCTGACATGTCAGGCACTTTCCCACAAATTCAGTCACCTCACGCTTCAACCCAGGCCACCAAAACTGTCTCTGCAAATCTCCATACATCTTGCTACCTCCCGGATGCATAGCGTATGGGCTGCTATGTGCATCCTGAAGAATTCTCTGCCTCAATTCCACATCTTTCGGCATACAAGCTCGCCCTTGGAAGCATAATACTCCATCATCAAACAAGCTATACCCTTCCAAACCACCATTTTGAACTTGCAATCTTCGTGCATTCAAACTTCCATCTACTAACTATTTTTTCTTAATCTCCTCAACCCAAGTTGGCTTAACTTGCAGCTCTGCCAAAAGACTTCCATCGTCGTAAAGACTCTAATGAGCAAACATCGCCCTTAAGTCCGCCACAACCTTTCGGCTTAACGCGTTAGCCACTACATTAGCTTTGCCCGGATGGTACTCAATTGAGCAGTCGTAGTCCTTTAACAGCTCAATCCACCATCGCTGCCTCAAGTTCAAATCCTTCTAAGTCAACAGATACATCAGAATTTTGTGATCTGTGTAGACTATTAACTTTTCCCCATATAGATAATGCCTCCATATCTTCAAAGCGAAGACTACTATCGCTAACTCCAAGTTGTGAGTTGGATAGTTAACCTCATGCGGTCTTAGCTGATGGGACGCATAGGCCACTACCTTCCCTTCCTGCATCAATACACATCCCAACCCGTATGGGACGATCACGATAAACCATAAATAACTTCCCTACCTCAGTTATACGAGCTGGAGCTTAGCTCGTCGTAATCTTCCTTAGCTTGTCAAAACTTTCCTGCTGCTTCTCCGACCATACAAATAGAACTCCCTTTCTTAATAACTTAGTTAGTGGGGCTGCGATTAAAGAGAACCCTTCCACAAACCTTTGATAGTACCCTGCCAGACCCAGAAAACTCTGGATTTCTGCCACCGACTTAGGCGGTTTCCAATCCAACACCACTTCAACCTTGCAAGGGTCCACTCTAATCCCTTCCGTTGACACCACGTGACCTAAAAAGCCACCTCACTAAGTCAAAATTCGCACTTACTGAATTTGGCGAATAACTGCTTCTCCCTCAGTACTTGTAGAACTATACGTAAATACATGTCATGCTCCTCCTCCGTCTTTGAATAAACCAAGATGTCGTCTATAAACACCACGACAAATTGATCCAAGTACTACTGAAACACCCTATTCATTAAGTCCATGAACACTACAGGTGTATTGGTCAACCCAAATGGCATCACTAGAAACTCGTAATGCCCATACCGAGTACGAAATGCCGTCTTGTGAACATCAACCTCCTTCACCTTAAGTTGATGATAACCCGACCTAAGGTCTATCTTCGAGAAAATCGATGCACCCTTCAGTTGATCAAACAAGTCATCAATCCGGGGCAATGGATACTTGTTTTTGATCGTTAACTTGTTTAGCTGACGGTAGTCGATACGCATCCGCATTGACCCGTCTTTCTTCTTGACAAACAGCAGAGGTGCTCCCCATGGGGATATACTTGGTCGGATAAACCCTCGGTCCAAGAGCTCCTGAATTTGAGCCTTCAGCTCTACCAATTCCTTTGGTGCCATTCGGTAGGGTGCTATAGACACAGGCGCCGTTCCGAGCAATAAGTCTATACCAAATTTAACTTCCGATCTGGTGGCAGACCCAGAAGTTCCTTTGGAAACACATCAGTGAATTCCCCTACCGTTCGGACCTTCCCAACTACTGACTCCTTAGCCTCCAAGGCACATATTCGAACCACAAATGCCTCACAGCCTTTCCTGACCATCTTCTCTGCCTTCAAAGCAGACACCACATTGGATAGGGAATCCCTTCTATTACCTATCATGACCACTTCATCACCCTCAGCCATCTTTAAAACCATGCGCTTAGTAGCGCAATCCAACCTTGCCTAATGCTTAACCAACCAGTCCATTCCAAGAATTAAATCGAACTCCCCAAACGGTAGTTCCATCAGATCGGCCACAAACACTACCCCTTGGAGTTCTAGGGGTACATCTCTAAATAGCTTGTTTACAACTACAGAGTGACCTAGAGGGCTAATTACTGTCATCTCCCTAGAAGTAGTCTCAAAGTCTATACTCATGGTCTCTACCACACTACTAGCAACGTATGAATGCGTTGAACCCACATCAATTAATGCAACATATGGAATTCCAAACATTAAGAACGTACCGGTTATGACGTCCGGTGCGTCACCCTCCTCTCGATGCCTCGCTGCGTGGACTAAACCAGGTTGCCTCGCTTTTGTGTTGCCTGCCCCTCTACCCAGATTCCCGCGACCTCGATTAGAACCATTGCCTCCTCTACCATTACCACGACCCCTCTGTGGTGGTCCTACATTTCTAGCCTGAGCACGGTTTGACCCTCTGGCTGATTCTTAGCCAACTTTTGAGGACAATCCCTTACACGGTGATCCAAAGATCCACATTCAAAGCATCCCCTTTCACCGGTCCAACATCCTCCCCAATGTGATTTTCCATAACGATTACACTAAGCCGATCTCTGATTAGTAACCATGAGCCTCCCTGTCTGATTCGGCCCACTCTGCCTAACCTTCTTTTGTGCATTACTACCCGCTCCAGATGACCCAAATCCTCTTTTCTGCTTATTCCTATCATAGCTCTATCTCACGGATGCCTTGACCCCTTTGGCTACTTTAGCCTTTTCCACCAAGACAAAAACTCACGCTCCTACTGTGGAGCAATCAGCAGCCTCAAATCATCCCTGAGTCCGTCTTCAAAGTGGAGGCACCATTCATGCTCTGTTGATACAATTCCCCGAGTATAGCGGCTCAGCATTAAAAATTTCACTTCATACTCTGACACAATCTTATTTCCTCGTACCAACCCCAGAAAGGCTTTCCTCTGAGCATCAATGTAGCTGGTGCCCACATACTTCTTTTGATAAGTAGCTTTAAAATACTCCCAGGTAAAGTCATCCGCCGTAGCACCATCTCGAACCGTGAGCCACCACTGATATGACTTATCCTTTAGAAGCGACACCACTCCTTTCAGCTTCTCCTCATTCGTCAGATCAAGATCATCCATGATCCTCTCGATCGATTCTAACCAAGATTCCACAAGACTGGTGCAACTCCGATACACCCTGAATACCTGACCTGTTGGATCGAAGTCGCTAGGGTATAGATTTTGAGCTCCCATACTTCCACTTGCCCCAGCCACCATCTCAAGTACTCGTAACACAGCTTGCGACACTGTCTCACCTCCCGTTTGATCCTGCTCCTCAACTCTAAAAATTGGGGGTAGTGGTGGCAGTGGTACCTCATTCTCCGATCCCTGACCCGACCTCACGGGTTCTGACACGGTTATCCACCCCTCACTGGTGTCCACGACGGCCACGTCCTTTAGAGCTCATTCTAACTATTGCGCGTTAATCTAATTAAGAAATTTTTATGGATTAGTATTTCACTTGGTTATCCGCGAAGAAATTTTATGACAGGAGTTTTAAGAGTGGTTCTTTCGTAATGAAACAAGCACACAGTTTTTCATTCATTCATTCAAAGAGACGTTGTGGTTTTGTTGTGATTGTTTTTCCACTACCCAGGGGCATTTTCGTAATTTGTCCTACAGGGTTATTTTTGTAACTTCTCAAAAACACAGGTTCTCGGATGATTTTGTCAAAAATTACTTTAAATCTCTTAATTTCCCAGGGTATTTGGAAAATTTTGAAATTCGAGGGTCTTTCGGTGATTTTAAAACTTAGGGCATTTTGGTAATTTTCACAATTCAAGGTGAATTTGTAAAATTTGATAAATCAGGGATATTTCAAGAGTTGTAAAACTTTGAAGGTTCTTTTCAAGAATTCATTTTCCAAGTTGATGGTGTTGCAAAAATTTTGCAAACCAAGGTTGTTTTGGTAATTTTGCTGGTGAGGGCAATTTTGTAATTTTACAAAATCATGACGTTTTTGAAGTTTAAGGTTTTTAAGCACTTTTTATGAAATGAAAATTTTGATTAAAGCTGTGGGTATTTTGGGAATATCATAAATCAAGGGCATTTTATAATTTTACCCTAAGGGTATTTTAGTAATTTTTCATATTCGGGCATTTTACCAAAATGATTCCAAAATTGGGTTCTAAGTGATTTCACAAAACATGGATATTTTGAAAATTTCTATTGGAAAAATTTTTCATACGGAGGGTATTTTGATAATTTACAAGCCAGGGGTATTTTGGTCTTCTTTTTTTTTCAAACAAGATTTTATTTTCCTCAAAAACAAAACGGCTAATCCCTTTTCGGGTTTTAGTTATCGAGTTTAGCCTATGAGTGTGTCGTCTCATTAGGATGAACTGTTACTACACACCGTGTAGGATTCAAGTGAGTAAGAGGTGAGTCACGAGGATCGCTTAAATACTAGGCTCCCAGAATCCAATCCTAGACATGCATATAATGATTGCCACATATTTTGCTCATTGACAACTCACGTGGTTTGTTTAGAGAATTTATTAAATCTTATGCAATATTTGTTGGAGTATGCTAACCCTAGGGTTCAACAGTTCTACTCTAGTAGTCTCGTTCCCATTTTCCCTTCTACCCCTCATCAAAAGAATTCACGAAATTGATAGAAGTACTTACAGGCGGATAGGTGCAGAAGACTTGGTGCCATCTTTGTTCATGCCAAAGCAGTTTCTCAAACATCATAAGGCCTACTATCCAAAAATAAAACATTTTGGGCCTTGGGCCTCCCACAATGAGTTTTGAACACGGCTCGATACCAATTTTATAACACCCCAAACCCTACCAAAATGTTATGGCCAAATTCGGTATATTCTGAGATGAAAACATTTTGAAAACCCTTGTTTAGCGATTTTAATTTAGAGTAAAAGATGTCGTCTTATTTTAAAAACAGTTGAGGTGTATAAAGAAAACAATACTTTGTTCATTTAAATATGTATTAAGTCAAGTTGTTCCCAATTTTGTCATTGTACCCGATGGTACGAAAGAAAATCATTTACGTTTGAATTTAAGAAACTTGTGTAACCATTTTAAAGCTATTAAGCAATTTAAATAATTCATCCCAAACATGTAAAATAAAAATAATCTTAGGAGGCCTTATTACAACTGAACAATTAAAACCAAAATAAAATAAAAATACTTCAAAATAAACTCAAATTTCCACTGCATGGCCACCTCGAACTTGTGACCTGCGCTCCCCCCTTCACCTCCAACACGCATGGAACCACTTAGCCAACTATCTCCTTGTGTCAAATCCCTTTTAAAAATTTTCTTAACCTCTATATCACCTAGCTTCCTCCTTTAAACACTTAAAAATAAATTTTAAACCCTAAGTCAGGCCTAGCTCGGGTTTAATTCTAGACCTTAGAACATGCCAAATAAATCATATTATTTATTTCGAGCACACATGCACACATGGGAACAAATAATTAAATTTTCAACCAGCCCCTAATTTAGGGTGTTACATACTGCTTCCTTAGGGGGTTATTATAAGATAAGGAGAGTTCCACTAATTAACCTAAGGTTAGACGTTATTCACCTCGGAGAGCGTTTAATATAGGTTAAGGAGTCTCACGGATCAAGCTAAGTAAAGAAATCATATGGTTTGGGGAATAAATAATAAGTGAAGTCATAGGTGGATTCTTCTTAAGGGTATCGTCTTCATCAACTGAGTTTTCCTAAAGTCTTTCTCCAATTCAATTCATTTGTTTTTGCATTCAGATTAACTATTTCATTTAGTATTAGATAAATCAACCAATCACTCCATATTTCAGGTTGAATAATAGAAAGAAAGTGAGTAGTAGTACTTTTAGGTTCCCTTGGGTTCGATAAGATATTCTTGCCTAAACTATACTACTTTTCGATAGGTGCACTTGCCTCTATCGTTAGTCTACAGTTCAATCATTCTTTTTATAAATTTGAAAACTCGACTGTTTGACACGATCAATTACCCTTGTGGATGCAGGTCCAAACTTTTTACAATGGTGTGAACCCCTCAACTAGGCAGTTGATTGATTCAGCCACCGGCGGAACCCTAAATAAAAAAACACCTGAGGCAGCCTACGAATTCATTGAAGAGATGTCACTGAATAACTATCAGTGGCAAGTCACGAGGATAAAGCCAACGAAAGCCGCCAGTGTTTTCAACCTCGACGCAGTAACCATGCTATCAAATCAGGTAGAATTGTTAAATAAAAAGATTGATGGTTTATACGGTTCTTTGCAGGTACATTCAATTATGCAGTGCAATACGAATGGAGGTTGGATGAACAACACAAAATATCCGCCTTACAACCCGAGCGCTAAAAACGAACAAGTCCATTATATGGGTAGCAATTTTATACCTCAAAATAACCCTTATAGTAGTACTTACAATCTAGGTTGGAGGAACCATCCCAATTTCTCATGGGGTGGTCAAGGAAACCAAAGACAACAGCCTACCCACAAGAAAAGAAGCCAAACCTTGAAGAGATGCTGAAAAAATCTATAGAGGTGTCAAAAACCCGTTTCCAAAATATCGAAACATTATTGAATAATCAGCAAACATTAATTCATGGGCTTAAAAATCAATTAGGACAGTTAACTAAGTTAATTTTTGAAAGGCAACCAAAAAGTTTACCTAGGGAAAAAGAGCATGTGAAGGTAGTTACACTAAGAAGTTGAAAGGAGTTAGTTGAAAAAGAAGAAGATGCCACACAAAACTGATAAGGCAAAGGATGAGAAAGTTGAGAATGTAACACCGGTACGCTAAGAATGTAAACCACCAATCCCATATCCAGCAAACTTGAAGAAAGGCCGATTAGATGCACAATACGGTAAATTTCTTGAACATTTTAAACAATTACATATTAACGTACCTTTTATTGAAGCTATTTTGCAGATGCCGACATACGCAAAATTCCTAAAAGAGCTTCTAACAAATAAAAGGAAGTTTGAAGAGATATCAATTGTGGAACTTAACGAAGAATGTTCAGCCATTCTCCAAAATAAACTACCAACCAAATTGAAAGATCCATGAAGCTTCACTATTCCCTGTTTAATTGGTAGTTTAAATATTGAGAAAGCACTAGCTGATTTAGATGCCAGTATTAATTTAATGCCTTATAAAATGTTCAAGCAGCTTTGGTCTTGGGGAACCAAAACCTACTAGGATGAGTATTCAGTTAGCTGACAGATCTATTAAATATCCTAGAGGAGTTATTGAAGATATTCTGGTAAAAGTTGATAAATTTATATTCCCTGTTGATTGGATGAGGACCTTGAGGTACCTTTAATTTTAGGGCATCCCTTTTTAGCTACTGCTAGGTCTGTTATTGATGTAGGTGATGTTAAACCTGAGCTAAGGGTAGGCGACAAAGAAATTATTTTTCAAATTTATGATGCTATGCTATATTCTAGAGAACAAGATGATTTCTGTTATTTTATTGATGCCATTGATAATTTTATTCAACACTCTTTACAGGAAATCATACATGAAGACACGATGGAACTGTGTCTTACCCAAGGTGAGGGGGTAGATGATGACACCGATGAGTTGAATTCTAATACATCTTCCTCTAGAAAAAGAAAAAGAGGGCATTGAAATCAATGACGAACTAAAATAAAAACCCTCTATTGATGAGCCACCAAAATTAGAATTAAAACAGTTGCCAAATCACTTAGAATATGCTTTCCTCGGGGATAATTCCACGTTACCAGTAATCATCTCTTTAGAACTAGAACCCGAAGAGAAAAATGAGTTGCTACAGGTACTAAGGGAACATAAAAGAGCCATAGCTTGGAAAATTTCTGACATTAAAGGAATAAGCCCATCATTTTGCACCCATCAAATTTTAATGGAAGACGAGTATAAACCATGTGTACAACCTCAAAGATGATTGAATCCCAACGTGAAAGAAGTTGTTAAAGTTGAGGTAATTAAACTTCTAGACACTGGAATAATTTATCCTATTTCTGACAGTACTTGGGTAAGTCCTGTGCGGGTTGTTCCAAAGAAAGGAGGCATGACTGTTGTAGCCAACAAAAAAATGAATTGACTCCTACAAGAACAGTTACAGGTTGGAGAGTCTGTATTGACTATAGAAAGTTGAATGATGCCACTAGAAAAGATCACTTTCCTCTGCCCTTTATTGATTAGATGTATGAAAGATTAGCTAGGCATATGTACTACTGCTTCCTTGACGGACTCTCCGGCTACTTCCAAATCCCAATAGCCTTTGAGGATCAAGAAAAGACAACATTTACATGTCCATACGGTACGTTTGCTTATCGTAGAATGCCTTTGGGATTATGTAATGCTCCTGCTACTTTTCAGCGGTACATGCTGGCCATCTTTGATGAACTTGTGGAAAACATTATGGAGGTATTTATGGACGACTTTTTGGTATTTGGTAATTCTTTCCATCTTTTCCTTAAAAATCTAAAACGAGTTCTAATGAGATGTGAGGAAACGAACCTTGTGCTAAATTGGGAAAAGTGTCACTTTATGGTTCGAGAGGGGATTGTGTTAAGACATAAAATTTCTAGTAAAGGGATTGAGGTAGATAAAGCAAAGGTTGAAACCATAGAAAAATTACCTCCTCCTAGTTCAATTAAGGCTATTAGAAGTTTTTTAAGACATGCTAGATTTTATAGAAGATTTATTAAGGATTTTTCTAAAATAGCTAAGCCTTTAACGAAATTACTAGAAAAAGATATACCTTTCAATTTTGATCAAGAATGTTTAGATGCATTTAATATCCTCAAAGATAAATTAATAAATACTCCTATTATAATTGCCCCTGATTGGAATTTACTCTTTGAACTAATGTGTGATGCAAGTGATTTTGCGATGAGGTGCGCTTTTGGGACGTGAAGAGACAATCACTTTCAAATAGATTTATTACGCTAGCAAGACATTAACGGTCGCACAAGAAAATTACACCACCACAGAAAAAGAATATCTAGTTGTGGTTTTTGCATTTGATAAATTTAGATAATATTTGATACTATCTAAAGTTGTCGTTTACACTGACCATTCAGCTCTTCGTTATCTTTTGACTAAGTTCGATGCAAAACCTCGACTCATAAGATGGATTTTACTCTTACAGGAATTTGATTTGGAAATTCAGGATAAAAAGGAGCTGAAAATCTTGCAGCAGATCATCTTTCTAGGCTAGAAAATCAACATATCAAAGAAATCGAAGAGAGTGAGATAAACGACTCATTTCTTGAATAATAACTCTTTACTATAACCGACTCTGAGGTACCTTGGTTTGCAAACATTGCAAATTATTTAGCTACTAACATTCTACCAAAAAGGTTAACTCGTCATCAAAAGAAGCGATTCTTTGCTGATGCGAAAAACTATTTTTGGGAGGACCCTTTTCTTTTCCGTATATGTGCAAATCTAGTAATTCAGAGATGTGTTACAAACGTAGAAGCAAGCAAAATCCTAGAACATTACCACTCAAGACCTTTAGGAGGACATTACAGCAGGATTAAGACAACACATAAAACACTCAAATCAGGTTTTTATTGGCCAACTTTGTTTAAAGATGCCAACAGGTATGTTGTTTCGTGTGATAAAGGCCAAAGAACAGCTAATATCTCTAAACGCAATGAAATGCCTCAAACGTATATGCTATCATGTGAAATATTTGATGTATGGGGTATTGATTTATGGGTCTATTTCCTAGTTCATTTGGAAATAAATATATCTTAATAGCAGTAGATTACATGTCAAAATGGGTGGAAGCTCAAGCTTTACCTACTAAAGATGCTAGAATAGTAGTGAGATTTCTTAAGAAACTCTTCTCTCGATTTGGAACACCCAGAATAATTATTAGTGATAGGGCTACTCACTTTTGTAATACTCAATTTGATAAAGTCTTAAAGAAATATGGAGTACACCACAGGACAGCTACCCCTTATCATCCTCAAACCAATGGACAAGTGGAAGTAGCAAATTAAGAACTTAAGCTTATTCTGGAGAAAACAGTAGAATCAAACAGGAAAGATAGGCCATTAAAAGTAGACAATGTTTTATGGGCCTATAGAACAGCTTTAAAACTCCCATAGGAACATCCCCATACAAACTTGTCTACGGAAAAAGTTGTCATCTACCATTTGAGTTAGAGCACAAAGCTTTTTAGGCTATAAAATTCTTAAATTACGATCTTAAAACTGTAGGTGAGAAAAGGATGATGCAGTTGAACGAGCTTGATGAATGGCGAGCTAATGCCTATGAGAACTCACGAATCTATAAGGAGGCAACAAAGCGACGCCATGATGCTCGTTTAAAACAACCAAAGCAATTCGAAGTAGGAGATTTAGTCCTACTATACAATTCAAGGTTAAAATTATTTCCTGGAAAGCTAAAATCAAGATGGTCAGGTCCATTCGTAATCAAAACTATTTTTCCCTAAGGCACAATAGAGGTAACTCATCCAACTCGTGGCACATTCAAGGTAAATGGTCAATAACTAAAAATTTATAATGGTGAAGATTTTAGGGATATGAGAGAGGAGCTTCGGCTTTGTGAACCTTCATTTAGAAATGAAAATAGGGTAAGTCTAACTTAAGACTTTAAACGAGCGCTTCTCGGGAGGCAACCCTAGCACTAACTTCACTAATATCATATTTTTTATTTTTAGAACTTAACTACAAATTAACCAATTTAATAAAGCACAGGTTTCCTACCACACGGCCTTGCACACCAGCGTGGACGTGGCCGTGTGTATACCACGAGCAAGCACATCGGCGTGGCGAGGCCGTGCTAACCAAGGATGAAAAAAATCCCCAAAACACAGGCTACGATAGAACACCACGGCTGTGCGATTAGGCCATGGCTGAAACTGAGTAAAGGAGACGGGCGTCCGACACGCCCGTGCCCTATAACCGTGGCCAAACCTGTCGAGTGAACACGGGCATGGGGAAGAATGAAACGGGAGTGAGAGAAGCGAATAAAGCCAGGGTGTGTGGAGGTCAACTACATTATTATTTGAAAATCCCTGAATTATACATTATTCTTAAGTAATTTTCTCATATCACTAATTAGAATGAAATTTCTGTTGATTTATGATTTTTATTGATATGTTTTGGATTAAGTCATAGTTAATTGTGCATTGATGATTTAAACTTTAAGATACTAGAGAATCAAGCATGATAAGTCTATTTTCAAAATTAAAATTTGCTAGGTTGTTGACCTAAATTTGAATATTACCTAGAATTTTGAAATTTACAAAGTTGATATCAAAAACCCATAACTTTTGTGAGATTTTGAGCCTTTTAGAGCATATTTTCTTTTCTTGCTAATTTCTTTTTATTATGAGTGTGTCAATATTGATTAACTTGCTTCGATTATACATGTCAAGACCATATCATTGATTTGATATACTGAGATGATAAAGGCTCTTAGGATTTAACCCACTTGCTCCACTAAAAGCCTACCCTCACAATTAACCCCTAGTGAACCCCTTTGATCCTAACAACCCTTTTATTTATTCACCCACTAATATTAACTTAAAACACATCTTGTATTTGTTATCACCATTTCTCTTTACTACCCTTCTATCGAGATTTGATTTAATCAGTTGCCTAATTATTTTATTTCAGTAGTTGAATTCATCTTATATTATGTATTTACTTGATTTGTTCTTAAAAAAATCAAAGTATATTCATTATTAGTTCTGTGATTAAGTGAGCTTATATGTTTAGATTCAACATCTTGAAGAAGAAGCTCGTATTATTAGTTTTCAATTGATGTAATTATTCAGGACTAGTTCATTTTTCTAGTTAGGTAAAATTGTCAATTCAATCTCGATTCTAACCCTTTAATTTAGCCTTTATCCACACCTTTAACCTAAGCCCTGTTACAACCCTTTAAAGACCTTTTGATTTGTGTATCATCTCATTTTATAGTGGTGGAGATTTGATTTTCATGCAAGCCTATGGTAATAAATTTTCATGTTTGACTGATGAATGCTTTATTTTGAACCTTAAACACCTTGAGTGATTTGAGTGAATCTTTAGTGAGGATGTCAACTCTTGTCAATTTTGAATTAAAGGTAATTATTTAGATAAAGGGAAACACCTATATTTTTCGTGCTATAAACTTATGACTTTGATTGTTTGAATCTTTAGGACTCTTTGAGTTAAATTATCCATGTATAAATTATCCATGAATTATGATGAAACACTATTGATGAATATTATAAATCAGGGAAGTTAGTTTTAATTGTGAGTTGAGAATTTTGCTTGAGGACAAGCAAATACTTAAGTGTGGGTGTATTTGATAAACCATAATATATACATATTTTAATCCCACATTTAGCATACTTTTGGATGATTTATTCCTTGAATTGTGGAATTTGGTGCTCCTAATCCTTTAATTTCATGTTTTATACTTAGGAGAGGACCGGAGGATGAAAAAAACGAGAAACGGGCCAAAAACAGAGAAAATGGGCCAAAGTACAAAATCAACACGGCCTGGGCCCAAGACACACAGCCATGCCTCCTTAGCAGACCTGACCACGGCCTGGACACGAATTACACGAGCGTGTCCCTACCGTAGAAAAAAAGAGTTTCATTCGAATTAGGGTACTTAGAGGCAAAGAAATACATTCCAAAAGCCTATATAAACACCCTAGAGGCCAACCTTCAAGGGGGCGATTCAGCTAGACCAAGGAGCCAAGCCAAAGAGGTTGAATTGTGGGATTCACTCAAAGAAAGCCACTTGATCCATCCTAGAAGCCGGAGTCATACTCAAAATTAAGGATCTCTCCTTCAATTCCTTCAGGGGGTTTTAGGGTTTTTCTTATGTTTTGTTTTATATTTTCTTCTGAGATGTATTCTTTTATGATTATGAACTAATCCCCTCAAATACTTGAGGGGGATGAAACCTAAGACGGATCTTGTTATTATTTTCTGAACTATATGATAAATACTTGATTTGTTCTTAATTATGTGTTCTTAATTCTTATTTTGATATTTCAGGATATTGATTCAAGTATTGATGTGCTTAGGCAGAGGAGGAATAATCCCTGTTTAAGAGTAGATCTAGCATAGTTAAGCTGAGTTAATCGTAAACCTAGAGATAGGATGACGAAAATCTGCTGGATTAGGGTCAAACCTAATATGGGGGTCCATAGATCGAGTTAATACAATTCTGGGGGTTTTAATTAGAAAGAGATTTCAATTAATCAACTTAGGGTTAGACGTTAGTAGCTTCAAGAGAGGTATTAATATAAATTAGGGAATCTTACGGATCAAGTCAAGTGATAAATCATCTGGTTCAGAGTTAGATAACGAGTGAAGTCTAAGTGGATTCTTCCTCGGTATTGTCTTAATCAATTGGTTTTCCCACAAGTATTTCCCCAATTCCTTATCTGTGTCTTAGCATCTTTAGCTTAGTAGTTAGTTAATTTTAGATTAAATAACAATTCCCTTAATTCTTAAGCTAAATAATAAGAAGAAAGTTAGTATTAGTACTTTTGGTTCCCTTGGGTTCGACAATCCGATCTTGCCACAAAACTATACTACTATTCGATAGATGCGCTTGCCTCAATTGTGGTGATAGTTAGTTTCTAGGCTCGATCATTAATTATATAAATTTTAAGACTTTTTCCACCACCATCATTTATCGTGTAATTCAAATAATTAAATAATAAGATTCATCATAGGTTTCATCCTCACTTTCTTCCTATTATTTAGCCTGAAATATGGAGTGATTGGATTAATAAACTAATGAAATACTTAGACTTAGATTAAATGCAAAGACGAAAGGCTGAATTGGAAAAAGACTCCAGTAGGAATACTCAGTTGATAAAGACGATACCCTCAGGAAGAATCCACCTATGACTTCAATTTTTATTTCTTCCCCAAACCATATGATTTCTTTACTTAGCTTGATCCGTGAGACTCCCTAACCTATATTAAACCCTCTCTCGAGGCGAATAACGCCTAACCTTAGGTTAATTAGTGGAACTCTCGTTCTCTTATAATAACCCCCTAAGGAAGCAGTAAATCGATCAATGGATTCCCATATTAGGTTTCACCCTAATCCATCAAAATCTCGTAACCCTCTCCCTAGGTGCCCGATCAACTCCGCTCAATTATGCCAGATCTACTCTTAGGTAAAGTCTATTCCTCCTCCACCTAAGCACATCAGATTAAATTAAGCAACATAATTAAGAACAAACTAAGTACTTATCATATAATTTAGAAATCAAATAACAAAATTCATCATAGGTTTCATCCCCTTCAGATATCTGAAGGTTTAGTTCATAACTAAATAAGAAAACATCTCAAGAGAAAAGATAAAACAAAACAAAACAAATCCCTAAAATCCCCTGAAGGAATTGAAGGAGAGATCCTCCGTCTTGACTAGAACTCCGGCTTCTTGAGATGGATCAACTGGCTATCTTCGAGTGACTCCCTAAAAGATGAAAGCTTCAGCAAAAGCCTCTGCAAAAAGCTCCCCCTTTAATGTATGCCTTGGGTTGTTTATATAGGCTTTGGGATGCTATACTTGGCTCCTAAATACCTCCTTCAAGTAGAATTACTATTAGGGTGTTGGAGTAGACTTAGGAGTATGTTTCTTTGGCTTCAAGTATCCAAATCTGAATGAAATTGCTCTTTCTCGCGGCAGGGGCATGCCCATGACACACGCCCGTGTAAATCATGGTTGGGCTATGTCTCGATTCTGTCGTTTTGGGCACGACCGTGTAAGTCGAGATTCAGGTCGTGCTTTAGGTCTATCGATTGGGACACGGCCATGTAGATCACCAGGCACGTCCTTGTGGGAAATGGATGATGCATGATCGTGTGTCACAGAGTTGAGGCTGTGCTCTAGGTAATTGGCGAGGCACGATCATGTGGGATTTGGGCCAGGTCGTGTCAAATTTTTGCTAAGGCCCAATTACTCCATTTTAAGCTGTTTTGTGTTCTTTTTATCCTCGGTGCCTTTCCTGAGTATAAACATGAAAAGAAAGGATTAAAAGCACCTTTTTACATAAATCAAGGGCTAAATCATCCAAAAGCCTATTAAATATGAGGTTAAAATATCTTACTTTTACGGTTTATCAAAGTACCACCGAGCTTTATCACTCGGCGTACAATTTGTTTATTTTCGTGCATAGGTATCGATAGACCTTGAAGTTCCAATGAGTGATTCTATAACACCCTTAACCCGTATCCATCACTAGATTAGGGTTATAGAGTATTACTGTACAATCAAAAACATTTAAACTTAACTTCATTCAATGGCATAAACAACTCACAAACCAAACATATACAAACATATCATCCCTAAACTAAGCCCTTAAGGCCCTAAAACTATCATAGAACCAAATCAAGACCAATTTGGAATCATTTGGAAAGTTTAAGAAAAAGTAATAAAATTTTGGAAACAGAGGTCACACGGTCGTGTGGCCAGGCCGTGTAACCTTCAAAATAGGGAGACACGGCACTATCTCAGCCCGTGCCCTCACTCGTGTAACTCTTTGAGTAGGGTTACACGGCTAAGTCACACGCCCATTGCTTGTTTAGAATCGTCGAGTTCTAAAATTTATAAAGAGAATGATCAAACCTGAAAACTAACTCTGACAACGACTTAAGGCAAGTGCACCTATTGAATAGTAGTATAGTTTAGGCAAGACTGGATTGTCGAACCCAAAGGAACTAAAAGTACTAATACTCACTTTTTTTCTATTATTTAGCCTAAATATTAAATGATTTGGTTGACTAAATCTAAATTAACTAATTAATTTGAGTCCAACCAAAATAAAGGGGTTCGTTTCTCGTTCTTTTCATCCTCGACTGCTTTCACCATGAAAAGAAAGGATTAAGAGCATATAGAGCCTCATAAAAAAGGTCTTTAAGGGGTTGTAGCAGGGCTTGGGTTAAAGGAATGGATAATTGTAACACCCTTTTAAGATCGATCTTGGATCTAGATGCGAGACATTACTATGCTTGAACATGTGCTTACGAGCTATAAAATTTCGTTCCAACTTAAAATTTCACTTTCTTAGTCAACACATACATTACAAGGGCCTCGAGGCCTTAAACTCGTGTCGAAAACTTTTGGAACTAAATCAAATAGTTCATTTTGAAGCGAGGGGTTCACTGCCTGTGTGACATGGAACACGCCGTGTACCCTTAAGCACGCCCATACCCTCAAACCGTGGGAAGCTACTGACTATTTTCGTACGGCTTAGACACCCCTGTGGGCTTAGATCGTGTGCTAATCCTTGATATACTCACTAAATCAACGCAGTGCAGGCACATGTATGTCTAACCCGTGTGTATAACATAGCCTATACACAGTCGTGGAATTTACCGTGGCCTATTTTGATTCATAATACTAAGGTGCGAGGTTAATCGGCCTTGACACACGCCGTGTGTCCAATCGTATGGGCATTTATGGGCTATTTACCAAGCCGTTAGCCACCCTGAAATGAAGATCATATCCATACACAATTCAACGATGCAATAACAACCCAATTTTATGAATAATACTATATGCTTTATTGATCTCAATAAACATAAATACTTAGTCAAATTTGGCCAATCACTTAGCCATATACAAAAGAATAATAAACTTGATAGCTTTTACAAAGGCCCTTCTAAAAACGTGTCCACAAAATGAATGTTTCCTATACATGCCATACTTAGTAAAGTAACTTGGCTATACCAAAATAAGAGTTGATAGTGTGCTACTGAGCTTGACTCCGATGATCCACAAATTAGCTTGGCGGGACTACATAGAAAGAAACAATCAAATACGTAAGCATTTAGCTTAGTAAGTTTGCATGTAAAGCACATGTCAATAAGCTTGCTTAATAAAAACCATTTAGCATAACAATAGTATCATAATTTCAGCTCTAAAGCTTACTTACTCATACTTGGTTCTTACATGTCTCAAGATGCTCACTATACTCATTTTTGTAAAGTAAACATGATACCTGTGTCACTTGATCACATTGATCAGCGTACTTAAACAATAATCATAATGATCTCCATTCTTTATTCATAACATGAGTAACAGTTAATTCATTTTGATGCTAGCTTTGCTTTCTTAGCCCTCTTGTTACCTCACTATTAACCTTACTTGTTTGCCTGATGAACTTCTACGAATGCAGGGATACTAGATCTCTTCCTACTTAACATGCCACCAAAGCCATATCTTAGGCATGGTCTTTCATGGAATTTCTCATCTTGGTTTCAAGGCCACGTCTTGACATGGACTTACATGAAGTCTTGCCCTTGATAACTTACTCAATGCCAAGCTGGGTAAAACTCACCATCTTTAAGCTCGATGAAAGCTATTATTGTAGGAAAATTCTACCAATGGAAGAAACTTTTCCACTACCTTGGAATTCCAAACACAACATCCGAGCATGTCCTCGAATACTTGAATTAACCTTCGTGACCGCCACCGAGGGTGAAAAGCTGTGCTAAAACTCAATTTTGTACCCAAAACTTCTTACAGCTTCTTCCAAAACCTGGACGTGAATCTTGGATCTCTATCCGATATGATCGATAAGGGAACTCCGTGAAGTCTTACTATTTCTGAAACATACAAGTTTGCCAACTTGTCTAGGGAGTAATCCGCTCGTACAGGTATAAAGTGGGCTGACTTTGTGAGTCTATCAACCACTACCCAAACAGCATCTTTCTTACTCGGAGACAACAGTAAACTTGTTACGAAATCCATGGTGATACGGTCCCATTTCCATTCGAGGACTAAGATAGGCTGAAGTAAACCCAAGGCACTTGGTGTTCAAATTTTACTTGTCGATTTAATAAGACATCTTGAAACGAACTCTGAAATATCTTTCTTCATTTTCGGCCACCAATACTATTGCTTCAAGTCACTATACATCTTTGTACTTCCCGAATGTACAGACAACCATCTGTTATGTACTTCCTACAAAATTCTCTAAATAAGCCCCTCTTTCCTCGGTATACAAATTCTATCTCTAAACATCAAGTATCCATCAGAATTAACCCGAAAGTCAAATTCATCATCTGACTCACATTAATCTCTCTTGACTTGCAACTCATTATCTTCTTTCTGAGCCTCAAAGATCTCTTGAAGAAACATTGGTCTAGCTCTCGACTCAACTAAAAGGGAGCCATTGTCGGATAAGGATATCCTTGAATTCAATGCTCTTAAAGTAGATAGAAACTTCCTGCTCAAAGCATCGACGACTACATTCGCCCTTCCTGGATGGTAGTCGATGACTAGCTTATAGTCTTTTATCAACTCTAACCATCTTCTTTGTCTTAAGTTCAACTCTTTCTGCATCATCAAGTACTTCAGACTTTTGTGATCGGTAAAAATCTGACATTTTTCACCATATAAATGGTGTCTCCAAATCTTCAAAGCGAAGACTATGGTGGCCAATTCTAAATCTTGCGTTGGATAATTCTTCTCATAAGGCTTCAACTGTCTAGAGGCATAAGCAATCACCTTGCCTTCTTGCATGAGTACACGTGAATCCATTTAAGGATGCATCATTGTAGACTATAAATTCTTTCCCCGACTCGGGTTGTACTAAGACCGAGCTCCCACAACACCGCTTTCAACTTCTCGAAACTTTGTTGGCATCGTTCATCCACTCAAACTTCACATTTTTCTACAACAGTTTAGTCATCGGGTTGCGATCATGGAAAACCCTTGACAAATCGTCTGTAGTAGCCATTAGGCCCAAAAACTTCTAATCTCAAGAATGTTCTTAGGCGCTTTCATCCATTATGGCTAAGATTTTATCGGGATCAACTCGGACTCCATCCTCGAGACAATATGTCCCAGAATCCTACTTCCTTGAGCCAAAATTCACTTTTACTGAATTTGGCATACAGCTGATTCTCTCGCAGGATCTGTAAAACTGTCCGTAGGTGTTCAGAATGCTCTTTCTCATCTTGGGAATAAATCATTATGTTGTCAATAAAAATGACTACAAACTTGTCGAGGTATGGTCTAAAGATGCGGTTCATTAAATCCATGAACACCGCAGGAGCATTGGTCAACCCAAAGGGCATGAATAAAAATTCATAATGCCCATCCCTCGTTCGAAATGCCGTCTTGGATACATCTGAGTCTTTCACTCTCAACTTGTAGTACCCTGATCTCAAGTCTATTTTGGAGAACACATTCGCTCCTTTTAATTGATCGAACAGATCATCGATCCTAGGCAATGGGTACTTATTCTTTATTGTTACTTTATTAAGCTGACGATAATCTATGCACAATCTCATGGTACCATCTCTCTTTTTCATAAATAAAATCGGGGCACCCCATGGTGAACAACTTGATCTTGCAAAGCCCTTATCTGTCAACTCTTGCAATCAGAATTTCAACTCTTTCACCTCTGTTGGAGCCATTCAGTAAGGAGTAGTGGATATCGACAAGATCGGAGCTAGTTTAATGCTGAACTCAATCTCTCTAACTGGCGGCAGTCCGGGTAATTCTTCGGGAAATACATCCACGTATTCACATACTACCGATACTGACTTAATTTTTAGCTCTGTCTCCTTATCATTCAACACGAAGGCCAAATATGATTCATACCCTTTTCTTAAACATTTCTGTGCCATCATATGGGAAATTATCACTAGCGATTTATCTTGTTCATCTGATTCAACATGAAGAGTATCCTCATTCTCACATCTCATCTCAATGCATTTCTTCCCACAATTAACAATTACATTATGAGTAGTCAACCAGTCCATTCCAAGAAAGAGGTCGAATTCATCAAATGGTAATAACATAAGATTTGCTTTAAAGCAATGACCTCTAATCATCAATGGACAATCTTTACAAACTTTATTAACTAACACACTCTTGTCTAATGGATTAGACACCTTAATTACAACTTCGATGGTATCTATAGGCACACTCAAATTGGATGTTAATTTCATGCAAATGTAAGAGTGCGTGGATTCGGGATCTATTAAAGCAATAACTTTAGTATTGTAAAGAGAAAAGGTACCCGTAATAACATCAAGAGAAGATGCCTCTTCGCAAGCATGAACGGCATAAGTCCTTACAGGCACTCTACCCTCGGGTTTCACGGCCTGGTCTCTCGGGTTACCTCTTCCACTTGCCCCACTTCTCGAGTTTCTCTGCGGTCTCCCTCTGACCATATTCCTGGATTTTGGGTCCTAAGCTCTTCCTTCTTTCATCATCTCGGGACAATCTTTTATATAGTGGTCTTGCGAACCACATCTAAAACATGCATTTTTATGTGCCCGGTATTCTCTCAGATGGGGTCTGCCACACTGTGGGCTTTTAGATTTGTCGGATCTAAAATTTCTGACACTTGCAACTGAAGTCGTCTGTGCTTTGTTCCCTGAATACTGTTTTCTTTTGTCCTTCTTGGAAAACCCAGTGGAAGTAGCCGATCGGGTAGGGAAATCTTTTGACTTCTTATGTGAAGATTAGAATGACTTATTCCACGGTCTCTTTCTAGAGTCACGAGACTCTATTTCAGACTTTTTCTTTCGTTTTATTAGCTGAAACACCCCAAACCCGGCCCACAAGCCCTGATCGGATCTGGCATGCTTCTAGGAAAAACCATTCGAATCTTATTTGAACTTTGCTAAAGTTTTTCGTGTTTTTGAAAATAGTTGATTTGGGTTCAAGTTGAAAACATAGAAATTTTTCAAAGATTTCGTTGTGTTATAAGTTTGTGGTTATATTTCAAAACCATGAGTTACCAGTAAAAGTCGAGTCTTTAAAGTTTGTTAATTAAATTGTAAATCATTTGTATTTTAGATGTCAAAACATTTTCATTTATTATTAAGAAAATTTGCTTACTTTAATTTGATAAGTATCGTGCCATAATAAAATAATTTAAGTGCATTCATGAACAGTTCATACTATAGCCTTATTACATCAAAAATAAACCCAAAATAAAATTTAAAGTACTTAAATAAAATAAAATGTCCAACTAATAAAATTCATGCTGAGCATGGTCACCACTAAGCTCCTGAGCCAATTCAGATTCACATCGAGCATCACCTGAAAATATTCCCACAATAGGTTGAGTCAAACAGACTCAATGTGTACAACCAACACTAAGTCTCAATTAATTCAGGCATATCAGTTCATACATGTACATATAATTTAATATGATGATGCAAACCCGAACCCAAATCCTAGGTACCATTCGCTACACATCACCCGTACCAACTCAACACACCGTGGGGACTACTAAGTCAACCCTCCATCCGCTACACACCATCGAAGGCAGTCATCAGAGTCGACGTGCTCATCGCCTTATAAAATTCGTGGCATAGCCACCAGATAATTATTTCGTGACATAAGTCACCACATTCAAATTACGTGACATAAGTCACCACATGGGGGGGTAAAACCACCAATTCACTTCCCTTTACATATCACCCATATGCCCCATGTCATACAAAACATGCAAATATTATGCCTTATGCTTTATTCACATTCTTATAGTTGCACTTATGTGCCATAATAGATATTTATCACAATATACTCATAGTAGAAGTAGGAAAATATACCTGAGTAGTACCTTAGCCATAATCTTACACTTTTATATTAACACATATAGTAAATTAAAGCCGTATATCTATCAAGATTTAGTGCGGGGTACACACCTGATTCACTTAGCGCTTTATTGAAATCTCGAAAACCCGATCTAATGCTTTTAGACCCTTAATCCCTATATTCAGCCAACCTTAAACACTTTAGCAAAAAGCCATTCGGCTAGTTAGTTAAATCCCGAAGGACAATCGCAACCAAAATCTTACCTTGTTGCCGATTTACTACTAATCAAATCTCGAAAACTTGTAGTCTTTCCTTCCTTGCAATCGGCTAACACTAGATCAATTGATTTGGTTAGTTTTTGGCTTTTAAATAAATACGAAATAGATCTTAAATCACTAAATAAGCCTTGGCCAATTACATATGTCGACTTACCTTGTGATTTTAAATCCCAAAATATCACTTGTCCTTGATATCTGTCGAAATCCCTACAACCACTATGTCAGATCTGATTTCAATGCCTAATGAACACCATTAATGGCCTTCGGCCTAAGATGACTTTGGCTTACCTTAGATCTTGAGATCCCGAAAGATCTCCTCCTTGTAGTCGACCACTACCAAATCCCGAAAGACCCTTCAAGTTTTGGCCATAAAGAATTACGACATCAATTGAATCCTTACCCTTAATGTTGTAGGTGACGGCACCCTTACCAAAACTCACAGAGATATTCGGCTAGGACTACTTTGAGTATTCAGCTATGGCCTAGAAGGAACTTACTTTCGGCTTTTGATGAACACTAGGATGATTCGGCTATGGCTTCAAATGATGATGAGATATTCGGCTAACACCAAAATAAAAGAAGGAACTTGGAAAAGAGATATAGGTTCGGCCAAAATAGAGGAAAAAGAAAAGAAGAGTTTAAAGAATTTTGGCAAAGATGACAAGGAGGAATTCGGCTTCCAATGAAAAGAAAGAAAAGGGAAAATCCACTCAAAGTTTCGGTAGCAAGATACTTACTAAAATTCGGCACTTATGCCTCCCTTTCATGACCGATTTTTACCAACTATGGAGTCCCTTGGCCGGCCACTATTATCCTTCCTTATCATATCCCATTTTCTTCTCCTACTTTATCTTTTATCTACTCCTTTAAAATAATTGATTAAAAATAATTATCACAAAGAGTTTAAGCACATCTAAATCTCGTTCCTCAGTCTCCCTATGTTGTCCACCTCTACTCCTTATTGCCGTAAAATAAAAGTTCTTATTTTGCCTCCTTTGTGACTTGAACCCTAGCCCATTTGCACATGTTTGTGGCGTCATATATAGAGGCCTTAAGTGGCGCCTTGTAGCCACTTTACTAAGCCCAATTTCATGTCACATTTCCTCTATTGATTTTCTTAAGGCCTCACAGGCTTAGCTTCCTCTTAACACGTAAAAAAAATCTAATAATTTCTAAGGCATTTGTCTACACACTAAGGTTCACAAAATTCATAATGCACATTCACAACACACATAGGCATGCTATTTCATATAATTACGTAATATCGCATAAGCCATAATCCAGGATATTACATTAGCTCTTCGGCTTTACAAGCTCTTTCCACTAACACGACAAATCTTTTAATTCTAGGATAGCAACAACCAGTTTGATGTCCTCATTCAACCCATCTTCAAATGTTTTACTCATAACAACCTCTATGGATATACATTCGCAAGCGTACTTGCTGAGTCGTACAAACTTACGCTCATAATCTGTCACCGACATCTTGCCTTGCTTTAGCTCTAGGAATCCCTTTCTCTTCTGGTCTACAAACCTCTGGCTGATATATTTTTTCTTAAACTCTTCTTGGAAGAATTCCCATGTGACCCTTTCTCTCAATACAACCGACATAAGGGTGTTCCACCATTGGTAAGCAGAATCTCTTAAGAGAGAGATTACACACTTCATGCATTCTTCAGAGGTACATGACAACTCATTAAATACCCTGATGGTATTTTTTAACCAGAATTTAACTCTTTCTGGATCATCCTCTTTTCTGGCCTAGAATTCTTCTGCCCCATGCTTCATGATCCTATCGATTGGGGTTTACATCCTCTTACCACCTCTACTACTTGAGGGGCCATAGGAGTAGCTTATGGAATAGGTGGGGGTGGAGGGGGTTGTGTGTTCGGGTTCGCTCGAATGAACTCTGTATACCATGTGTTCATCATGTGGAGGAAGGCTTCTCTAGCCTCTTCTCCTCCCCTTTGACTCACCGTAGTGGGTCTATTCTCACTTTCGCTCGGTACTATCCCTTCAGCGGGAGCCGACGCATTACTTTCTATGTCATCCGCCACATTCCCTTCGAAATCCATTTCAATATGTATAAACATAATTTAAAATCATCAGGAGTCATCACACTATCAATATAGAAACATTCTTACGTATGGCATATATAGCTGGATCCATGCTCATGCAACGTTAGTCCTAGAACCAACTAAACCTAGCTCTGATACCACTAAATGTAACACCCCGCACTCGAGACCGATACTGGATCTGGATACGAGACATTACTATGCTTGAACATGTACTTACGAGCTATAAAATTTTGTTCCAACTTAAAATTTCACTTTCTTAGTCAACACATACATTACAAGGGCCTACGAGGCCTTAAACTCGTGTCTCAAAACTTTCGAACTAAATCAAATAATTTATTTTTGAAGCAAGGTTCACATGCCCGTGTGACTTGGAACACGCCCGTGTACCCTAAAGCACGCCCATACCCTCAAACCGTGGGAAGCTACTAACTATTTTTGCACGGCTTAGACACGCCCCGTGGGCTTAGACCGTGTGATATACTGACTAAATCAGCACGGTCTGGGCACACGCCCATGTCCAACCCGTGCGTATAACACGGCCTATACACACGACCGTGGAATTTACCCGTGGCCTATTTTGATTCATAATACTAAGATGTAGGGTTAACATGGCCTTGACACACACCCGTGTGTCCAATCGTGTGGGCATTTATAGGCTATTTACCAAGCCGTTAGCCACCCTGAAATGAAGATCATATCCATACACAATTCAACGATGCAATAACAACCCAATTTTATGAATAATACTATATGCTTCATTGATCTCAATAAACATAAATACTTAGTCAAATTTGGCCAATCACATAGCCATATACAAAAGAATAATAAACTTGATAGCTTTTACAAAGGCCCTTCTAAAAACATGTCCACAAAATGAATGTTTCCTATACATGCCATACTTAGTAAAGTAACTTGGCTATACCAAAATAAGAGTTGATAGTGTGCTACGAGCTTCGACTCGATGATCCACAAATTAGCTTGGCGGGACTACATAGAAAGAAATAATCAAATACGTGAGCATTTAGCTTAGTAAGTTTGCATGTAAAGCACATGTCAATAAGCTTACTTAATAAAAACCATTTAGCATAACAATAGTATCATAATTTCATCTCTAAAGCTTACTTACTCATACTTGGTTCTGACATGCCTCATGATGCTCACTATACTCATTTTTGTAAAGTAAACATGATACTTGTGTCACTTGATCACATTGATCAGCGTACTTAAACAATAATCATTATGATCTCTAATTCTTCATTCATAACATGAGTAACAATTAATTCATTTTGATGCTAGCTTTGCTTTCTTAGCCCTCTTGTTACCTCACTATTAACCTTACTTGTTTGCCCGATGAACTTCTACGAATACCTGAGGATACTAGATCTCTTCCCACTTAACATGCCACCAAAGCCATATCTTAGACATGGTCTTTCATGGAATTTCTCATCTTGGTTTCAAGGCCATGTCTTGACATGGACTTATATGAAATCTTGCCCTTGATAACTTACTCAGTGCCAAGCTTGCCTTGGACTTACATGATATCTTGTTTGGTATATCGGGTATCCTGGGGAATTCATATTCAATCAGGGCTTGCTCATGTTTAATTTCTTTGTTCACAAAATCGATATGCATTACAAAATATCAATGTATATTATACTAAGCAATTCAATGATAGTGATCATAAAGCTTAGAAACCATACAAACTTACCTCGTTTTCAAAATGAGTTAGTTTTTCGGTTCAGTCCACGACTTTATCCTTTCCACGATTGAGATGAATTCTCGTCTCCTCTTGCTCTATAATAGAAAATTAGCTCATTTACTTAGGTAAAATTACCATTTTACCCCTAGATTTTGGCAAAATAACCGTTTTACCCCTAGGCTCGAAAATTAATTCTAATCACATTTTTATCTTCAACAAGCCTAGGAAAACATTTAATGCTCTTAAAGCTATCATCAACAATCAATATTTCACATACTTACTACCAAGTTCATAACCATTTCATTAAGGTCCTATTTAGTGTCCTCATGCTAACACCCTTTTTTAAAAGTTGTTCATCTAACAACTAAGACTCAAGTTCTTCCTTAAAATGCAACAAACAACTAAAGTAGCTCTCATGGTAAAACTCTAAACCTTTCACAACATTGCACAATAGTCCCCTCATTTGAAAGTTTAAGCTTTAGGGATCTCAAAAGTACAATTATTTTCAAGAAAAGTTCACTAGAACACTTACTTGAATGGATGAGAGTTTGCTAAAATTTTTGAAGGTTTCTACCCCTTATTTGCTGCAAATTTTTTATGTAGGGTGATAGGAGAAAAAGATGATAACTTTTCTCTTCTTATTCTATTACTAAAAGTCAAATTAGTTCACCTACTACTACTAACTTTGACACTAATTGAAAATTTTGTCTCCCATGCTCTCTTATGGCCGGCCAAGCCTCTATCAAAGGCTAAATTACCTTTTAAATATCCCCATTTAACAATCCATAACCATTTGGTACTCCTAGCATATAGAATGGAACTTTCGTACTTTATGCGATTTAGTCCTTTTTCGTAAATTAAACACGAAAATGTTAACATTAAAATACCAAAATTTTAATGTTCATATGCTATCATCCTCTAACTCATAATATATCATGAAAATAATTTCTCCGATCTCAAAATAGTGATCCCGAGATCACTATTCCGACTAGTCCCTAAATCGAGCTGTAACAATAATGGCTGAATTAGAATTAAAAATCGAGATTGACCTGACAAATTTACCTAACTAAGAACAGTGAATTGGAAAATAAATGATTACATCAATTAAAACTTTTAAACTAATAATACTACGAGCTTTTTTCCTTGATAATTGAAAATTAAATGCACAAGCTCACTTTTTATACTAATAATGCTGAATATACTTTGATTTTTCGATCGATTTTTTTTCGAGAAAACAAACTAAGTAAATACATAATAAAGAAAGAACTTTATCAACTGAAATAAACTAATTAGGCAACTTATCAAATCAATTCTCGATAGAAGGGTAGTCAAAAGAACGGTGATAACAAATACAAAGGGTTTTTGGGTTAATATTAGCAGGTAAATCAATAAAAAGGGTTGTTAGGATCAACGGGGTTCACTAGGGGTTAATTATGTAGGTAGGCTTTTTAGTGGAGTGAGTGAGTTAAAACCTAAGTGCCTTTATCATTTCAGTATATCAAATCGATAATGTGGTCTTGACATGTATAATTGAGGCAAGTTCTAGAATAACAATTCAGTGTTGACACACTCATAATCAATAAAGTGAGCACAAAAAGAATATATACTCTACAAGGCTCAAAATCTCAAAAAAATTATGGGAATTTGACATCAACTCCTATAAATTTCAAACTTCAAGGTAATATTCAAATTCAGTTCAACAACCTAGAAAATTTTTTATTCTTGAAAAATAGACTTATCATGCTTGATTTTCTAGTATTCTTCAATTTTAATCATCAATGCACAATTATCAATGACTTAATCCAAAACATATCAATAAAAACCATAAATCATCAGAAATTTCACCCTAATTAATAATATGAGAAAAATACTTAGGAACAAGACTAAATTCAAAGATTTGAGAATAATGCAAAAAGTTAGGTACTTTTACCCCTCACACTTAACATGTACATTTCCCTCAATGTACAAAGATAGATAAGTAATTATGTAATAATAAAATCAAAAGAGAGGGGGGAGAAGTAACACTTCCTGAATTTTTGGATGAATCCTTGTTCCCTTCTCGAATTGGAGGTGGGGGCATTTTCTATGGGCCTGGTGGGGTGGCTACTGACAAGCACTATGCTAGATGAAGAAATTGGGTAGCCTGGAAAGATATAGCTAAGAGATCTAAAGAAACATTAAAAATATACTAATAATATAATTAAGGACAAGAAAAATAAAGAGAATGAGACTAAGAAGAAAACTGAAATTAAAAGAGAAGACTAATGGACTGAAGAGTCCTTATTGATAGATGGTTCGCGAGGTGGGGTGATTTCTAAGGCTGTGGTGCGTGATTCCCTAGCAGCCTTTAAAACCTAAAACCAATAAACTAGAATAAAATAAACTAGATTAAGCATAAGATAGTCAAAGGGAAGGAAAATAAAAGAGATGAGAAAAGAAAAATAAAATCGAAAAGGTTTCGAAGATCCTTGGCGTGTTGAGTAGTTGAAGCTGCCGGCATGAACTCATGTGAATCGGTCTCCTTTGAGGAGATTGTGGTTGGCCTCTTATGCTTCTTTGACATGATATAGCTTAAGGGTCTAGAGAATTTGTATGGAGAGGAGAGAAATCTGGTAGTGGGGAGGAGAAGAGAGGTGGTAAGTAGAAGAATGGGGAGGGTGGGTTTGGTGTTTAAATAGGGGCTTAATTCTGGTACGTTCCCACGCTCGTGGCCCTAGGGAGTGTTTTTTCACACGGCCGCCTTGCACGGCCGTTTGTGTTCACCCATGTTTGTTTTCCAGACACCACGCCCGTTTTTGAAAAGGCAGTATTGGTCCACGGCCGCTTCGCACTGTCGTGGTGAAGTAGGTGAGCCCGTGACTTTGGTGAATTGATTCCGTCTGACTCATATCTTTTGCCATGTCAGTACGGCGATTCGGAGTACCCACACGGCCACGGCCATGTCCATGTGCTAGGCCATGTGGTCTGGGAATCTGCACTTTCAGTTTATTAAAATTCTAAAAGAGAAAATAAAACTAAAATCACAAAATAGAAATTAATGTTAGTGCTCTGATTGCCTCCCAAGAAGCACACTTTTAAAGTCTTAAGCTAGACTGTCCTTTTCACTCGTATGATTACGGTGGTTTAAATGCTTGGATATCTTCCCTCATACTATCAGTTTTATAAAATTTAAGTCGAGAAGCATTTACCTTATAAGTGCCGAATATGGGATTGCTTACCTCGACTGTTCCACATAGAAAGATATTGCGTACCTCAAAAAGAATGTCTTCATTTAAACTCAGGGTTGGTGTGGTGATGCGCGGATCTACTTTATCTAACTGTACTTGATCTTTTATTTTGAAGTGATTCGATGTCCCTACGAGCTATTCTAGATGCTCCTTCGATTTTACCTCGTGTAGTTCTGGCTTCTCTTTAAAATGTGTTTTCCACTCTTCTAGTTCGTTGTCCTCAAAGCTTTGTTCCTTAAATAATTCTTCTTTATTGACATAGGGTCCTTGCCTCTATTCAGGTTTGTAGCTCTGTGGTTGTTCCTGCGGTGGGATTTGAACAGATTGATTATCAACTGAATTTACTTTCTCACCTTCATTGATCGATATCCTGGCTGAGTCAAGAGCTTGTAAGCTGATCGATTCATCAGCTACACAAAGTATGAGTTCTCCTGTGGAAACATCAATCTTAGTTCTAGCAGTTGCTAAAAAGGGTCTTCCTAGGATTAAAGGAATCGAGTTATCCTCATCCATGTCTAAGACAACAAAATCTACTGGGAAAATGAATTTGTCAATTTTTACAAGAACATCTTTGATAATACCCCTAGGAATTCTAACAGTTTTATCAGCTAATTGAATACTCATCCTAGTTTGTTTGGGTTGCCCTAGACCTAGCTGCTTAAACATTTTATAGGGCATGACATTTATACTTGCCCCTAAATCAGCTAATGCATTATCAACAGTTAGTCTACCAATTAACATGGGATTGTAAAACTCCCTGGATCTTTTAGATTCTGTGGTAGTCTATTCTGTAACATTGCTGAGCATACTGCGTTTAATTCAACATGTGGTTCCTCATCTAGCTTACATTTGTTTATTAGAAGATGTTTTAAAAATTTCCTCGAATCTGGCATCTGTGAAAGAGCTTCAAGAAGCGGTAAGTTAATATGTAATTTCTTCAAAAGTTTAAGAAACTTACCGAACTGTTCTTTTGAATCGTCTCTCTTCAACACTTCGGGATAAGGTATGTAAGGCTGGTACTCTTTGATTACCGATTTTGGCTTTTCTTGTGTTACCTCAATTTTATCTTTTTCCACTTTGTCTTCTTGTATTGAACTGGGTTCGTCTACCTTTATACTACTATGAGCTGTTATGGCTTGGATTTGCTCCTTTGGGTTAATCTCAGTGTTGCTTAGTAGACACCCTTGCGGTCGTTTGGACATCAGCTGCGCGAGTTGTCCAACCATTTTAGTGATTTCCCCGACTCGGTCCTTGATCTCTTTGATCGATATTTCTTAGTTATCAAGTGTGTATCAATTTTTTGGAGATGGGCATCTGTGTCTGCCATGAACTTTTTCAGCATTTCTTCAAGACTCGACTCCTTTTCCTGTGGATAGGGATAATTTTGAAAATTTGGAAGAGGTTGTTGTTTTTGATTTCCTTGATTTCGTTGGCCTCCTTGACCTCCCCACAAAAAATTTGGGTGGTTCCTCCAACTTGGATTATAGGTGTTACTATAAGGATTATTATTAGATCTGAAATTATTACCTATATAATTTGTTTGTTTGTTTTTCGTGCCCGGTTGGTAGGGTGGGTACTAAGGATTCGCCACGGTTCCACTTGCGTCACACTCATTACCGAATTTACCTACAAAGAACACAAATTGTTAAGCTTTTTATTCATCATCTCTACTTGATTTGACAGCATGGTTACTGCGTCGATGTTGAAAAATCCGGCTGATTTTGTTGGCCTTGTCCTTGTAACTTGCCACTGATAGTTGTTCAGTGACATCTCTTCGATAAACTCGCAGGCGCTTCACGAGTTTTGTTGTTCAGGGTTCCATAGGTGGCTGAATCAATTAGTTGCCTCGTTGAGGGATTTACACCATTGTAAAAAGCTTGGACTTGAAGCCATAAAGGTAATCTGTGGTGTGGACATCTCCTCAAGAGATCCTTGTATCTCTCCCATGCGCCATATAATGTCTCTAAATCTATCTGCACAAAAGAAGAGATATCATTCCGTAATTTGGCCGTTTTGGCCGGTGGGAAATATTTTAATAAAAATATTCAGTCATCTAGTCCCATGTCGTAATTGACCCTCGTGGTAACGAGTTCAACCACTGTTTGGCTTTATTCTTTAATGAAAAGGGAAATAACCAAAACAAATGGCATTATCAAAATGCCATTTATTTTGAAAGTATCACAAAACTCTAAAAAATTAGCTATATGATTGTTCGGGTCTTCGTCCTGCAAACCATCAAATTGAACAAATTGTTGAATCATTTGTATAGTATTAGGCTTTAATTCAAAATAATTAGCAGCTATAGCTGGCCTAACAATACTAATTTCTGCTCCTATTAAATGAGGTTTAGCATAATCATACATAGTACGCGGAGCATTGTTTTCTGCCACATCTCGTGGTGGATTATTTTCGTCCATCCCTTCAGTAGGATTGGATCTATCCTGTTGTTGTTCTTCTTGGTAATTTAAGGCTCGCCTGATTTCTCTGTGATTTCTACGTGCGGTAGCTTTGATATCACATCGTATGCTAGAGGTCCTGCCGGTTCCTTCTAGTCATAAACTAGAGGTACCTGCTAGAAAAAGAAAGAAAATTTAGCAAGACTAAAATAATAAAATAAAATAAATTGTGAAAATAAAAATAATGGCTAAAGTAATGAAAATAGAGCTTTCTTAATATTTTAGTTCCCCAGCAACGGCGCCAAAAACTTGATCGTCTAGAATTGTCGAGTTTTAAAATTTATAAAGAGAATGATCGAACTTGGAAACTAACTCTGACAACGACTTAAGGTAAGTGCACCTATCGAATAGTAGTATAGTTTAGGCAAGACCGAATTGTCGAACCTAAAGGAACTAAAAGTACTAATTCACTTTTTTTTCTATTATTTAGCCTAAATATTAAATGATTTGGTTGATTAAATCCAAATTAACTAATTAATTACTAAACTAAGACTCAAAGACAAAAAGAATGAATTTGGGAAAATAACTTTAGGAAAAGATCAATTGATTAAGATGATACCCATAGGAAGAATCCACCTAAACTTCACTTTTTATCTAACACTAAACCAGATGATTTATTCACTTAGCTTGATCCGTAAGATTCCTTAATTTATATTAAACCCTCTCTCTAGAGGCGAATAACGTCTAACCCTAGGTTGATTAATGGAAATCTCTTTCTCACTTAATAAGCCCCTAGAATAGTAGTAAATTGAACTATGGACTCCTATATTATGTTTCACCCTAATCTGACAAAATCTCGTCACCCTAACCCTAGGCGCGCGATCAACTCCGCTTAATTATGCTAGATCTACTCTTAAGCAGGGACTTTTGCTCAACCACCTAAGCTCATTCAACTTGAATCAATATTCCAGAAATATTAACACAAGAATTAAGCACACATAGTTAAGAACAAACTAAGTATTTACATAGATTCAAATAATAACAAGATTCATCTAGGCTTCATCCCTTTCAGGTATCTGAAGGGTTTAGTTCATAATGATAAAATAAAATATCTCAAGAACATAAGAAATCCCTAAAACCCCTAAAGGAATTGAAGGAGAGATTCACCGTCTTGAGTAGAATTTCGCTTCTTGAGATGGATCAACTAGCTATCTTTAAGTTATTCCCACAAATCTGGTCTTCTGGCTCGGCTTCTTGGCCTAGCTGACTGCCTAATTGACCGCCCCCTTTCAGGTTACACTTAGGGTCTTTATATAGGCTCTTGGAATGCATTTCTTTCTCCCTAAGTGTCCTTTTTCGAGTGAAATTCCTCTTTTCCATGATAGGGCCACGGCCATGGCACACGCCCGTGTAAATCGACTTCAGGCCGTGTTTTGATTCTATTGATTTAGGCACGATCGTGTAAATCATGGTCCAGGTCATGTTTCAATTCTATTGATTGAGGCAAGGCCGTGTAAATTGAAGTCCAGGCCGTGTCGAAGTAAATTGATGAGACACGGCCGTGTGGCTTGAAGTCCAAGCTGTGTCAATTTCCACTTTGGCCCAAACTGGCCCGTTTTAAGCCTGTTTCTTGTTCTTTTCATCCTCGGGTGCTTTCCTGAGTATAAAACATAAAAAGAAAGGATTAAGAGCACCTTTTTACATAAATCAAGGGCTAAATCATCCAAAAGCATGCTAAATATGGGGTTAAAATATGTTACTTTTACGGTTTATCACCCGCTTGCCAAGTCGTGTAACTCTCTAAGTTGCCCCACATGCATTTGTGTCAGGTTGTCTGTTAGGTCATGTAACTCACTAACTTGTATACAAAGGAACCCTCAGATGACACGCGATCGTGTCGCTAGGCCATGTGCCACACATGACTGAGTCACAAGCCCGTGTCTCAGGCCGTGTGGACTTAAATTTGCCTAAAATCAAGTCATTTCCTATACCATTTCATGCATGAACATTTAGGTCTTTTGTGCACATTTTCAAGGCACCAAAACCCTACAAAAACATACATTTATTTTCCATTCCAAAACTCCTAATTCAACTAACCAATATGCCATTCAAAGGCACCTCAAATGTAATCATCAAAACTTACCTAAACATATCAACTTTACCTAATTTCAAACATCAATGTCTAGTTCAATACTTTCCAAAACATACCATAACTTGACCATAATCAATCTAATTCAGAACATACCATATGAGCCATTAAAAACATGCAACATAAGGTAGCCACAATGACACCAACTAGCAAGGCATAAAATGTACCAACAAAGTTAACTTATACTACTTATACATACCAAAACAACAACTAAACATTCAACTAAATACTTTTATGTCCACCTATACATGCCATTATAACCTTGGCCAAAACATTCAAAAACTACCGATATTTATGTTGTATAGTTGATCGTGTGTCAGAGTCTTAAAAATTTATATAATGAATTATCTAACCTAAAAACTAACTGTGACATCGACTTGAGGCAAGCGCACCTATCGATTAGTAGTATAGTTTAGTGGCAAGACCGGATTGTCGAACCCAAAGGAACCAAAAGTACTAATACTAACTTTCTTTTTATTATTTAACCTAGGAATTAAAGGAATTGTTGTTTAACCTAAAATTAACTAAATACTAAGCTAAAGATGCTACGACAAAGAGAATGAATTGGGGAAATACTTGTAGGAAAAACCAATTGATTGAGACAATACCCGAGGAAGAATCCACCTAGACTTCACTTGTTATTTAACTCTGAACCAGACTATTTATTCACTTAACTTGATCCGTATGATTCCCTAGTTTATATCAATACCTCTCTTGAGGCTACTAACGTCTAATCCTAGGTTGATTGATTGAAATCTCTTTCTAATTAAAACCCCTAAAATTGCATTAACTCGATCTATGGACTCCTATATTAGGTTTGACCCTAATCCGGTAAATTTTTGTCATCCTATCTCTAGGGTTGCTATCAACTCCGCTTAACAATGCTAGATCTACTCTTAAATAGGGAATATTCCTCCTCTGCCTAAGCACATCAATACTTGAATCAATATCCTGAAATATCAAAACAAGAATTAAGAAACATAATTAAGAACAAATCAAGTATTTATCATATAGTTCAGAAAATAATAACAAGATTCATCTTAGATTTCATCCCCCTCAAGTATTTGAGGGGTTTAGTTCATAATCATAAAAGAATACATCTCGAAAGAAAATATAAAACAAAACATAAGAAAAACCCTAAAACCCCCTAAAGGAAATTGAAGGAAAGATCCTCCGTCTTGAGTATGATTCCGGATTCTTGAGATGAATCAACTGGCTTTCATCGAGTGAATCCCACAATTCTGGCCCTCTAGCTTGGCCCCTTGCCTAGCTGAACCGCCCCCTTTTAGGTTGGCCTCTAGGGTGTTTATATAGGCTTTTGGAATGTATTTATTTGCCTCTAAGTACCCTAATCCGAATGAAACTCTTTTTTCTTGCGGCAGGGACACACCCGTGTGGCACGGCTGTGTGATTCGAGGCCAGGTCGTGGTCGGATCTGCTAAGGAGGCATGGCCGTGTGTTTTGGGTCAGGCCGTGTGCATGTAACATCCTGAATTAATGGGTCTACGCGTTTAGTGTGGGGATATGTTTAAAATGCTAATTTAAGTAAAAGGGGTCTAAATTTGGGCTTAGAATTAGGCAAAGGCCCAGATTAAATTATTTTAAGATGGCATCATAAATAATTAAAAAGGAACAAGTTTTGGGTCGTAAGGAGCCCATGTTTATATGCCAATTTTTGGCACTTAAAATGGAGCAAGGGGTGACGCCACACACAAGGAGTAAGGGACCCAAATTTAAGTTTCATGGAGCCCAATTCTTTTAATTTAAGTTAGCTAAATTTTGGGCATTAGGATTAGGTGGAGTGGATGGTAACAAGGCTAAAATTTAGAGGTTTTAATGTTTAAAATATGTGGATAATAAGCAGATAAAAGCTATTATTTAGGAATTTATTTTATGTGGATAATAAGCAGATAAAGGCTAAGATTTAGGGATTTTAATGATTAAAATATGTGGATAATATGCTGATAAAGGAGGGAGGAGTTAGAGATAATTAAGTCTCTTTTAGATGAACTAGTAGATTAAGATAAAGGAGAAAAGTTAGGGATTTATCTACAAAGAGAGTGATGGCCAAGAATCCATCACTGAGAGGAGTAAAGAAACCAGCTACTACATGGCAAAGGGTTGTCGAATTTCCCATAAATAGAGGGGGCTATCTCCTTGTTTCTGACATTAAATCCTCTCCCTTTTGTGTCAAAATTCACTAGCTTCTTTTCTCCAAATTTCTTTCTCTAATTTCTTTAAAAGCCGAAACTTTTCCCCACTTTCTTTTCCCTTGTGCCGATTTCTCTAAAAAGCTGAAGCATCCATCGCTTTTTCTTTTATTCATCCTATTTGAGAAATTGTTCTACACTTCCGAAATTTAAATATTCCATTGGCATTACCGAATCCTCTCCCTAGTGATAGCCGAATCTCCTAAGCTAAGGTAAGAGTCGAATTTTGATTAGTTCTCATAATCTATTTTTGAAAGGCAAAAGCTGAAAGCTAATAGTTAATGGTTTAATGATGGGCGGCAATTCAGGATTTGAAGGAGGCTTAGTCGACTAGATCTAAAAGCCAAAAATCATAAGTCTCTAATTTTGAGATTTTAAGGTAAGAAGATTATCCCTATATTTTTATTAGATTCGTTCAATATATATATGATCTTAACTCTGAAAGGAGCATTAACGATTAAATATTGTTATAGTAGCTCTGATAAGGATTTGATGGAATTAAATATGGATCAGGCAAAAGAAAGAATCCCTAAGTTTAGGAAACGAGCAGTATCTACTGTTCGAGATTGGCTAATTGGTTGTGGACCGGCTTCTAAACAATACCTTAGGCAGATAGCAGTTGTGTAACATCCTAGATTAGGGGTTATGTGTTTGGAGCATAACTCAGGTGTTAGTAGGCTTTAAGGGTGTTTGGAGGTGTTTTAAGAGTTTTTAGAATTCTAGGATGGAAGAGAAAGCTTTGGAAAATTATTGATTTTTAAGTTAAAAAGGGGAAGCTAGGCTAAGGAAGCCTTAAGAAAATTTGTGTTGGATTCATGACACAAAGAAACCAATTGGCAAGGTGG
Organism: Gossypium rotundifolium; assembly: GCA_025506655.1. Classification (NCBI taxonomy): domain Eukaryota; kingdom Viridiplantae; phylum Streptophyta; class Magnoliopsida; order Malvales; family Malvaceae; genus Gossypium; species Gossypium rotundifolium. Next base: position 26,084,045 of record CP106728.1, read on the forward strand.
CAAGGGACGCTACCTTGGGGCTTGGAAGGTGCGTCACATGGAGTGCCAAGGGGAGGAGGTTCGAGCTACAAAGATTGCACTTGGGAGCTTTTATTTTTGGCATTAAAAGGGGAGCAAGGCCAGGGAGGTCTTAAGGGAAAAATCTTAGGCGTGTTTGGCATAAAATAGGCCTTGGTAAAGTGGCTGCAAGGCACCACTTAAGGGCCTGGAAATGACGCCATAAGCCTGGTGCAGGTCTGGAGTTCGAGTCTTGTTGGCAGTAGGGAGGCGTGTTTTATTTTTTCTTTTGGCGTTAAGGGGGGAGCTAGGGGAAGGAGGCTTTAAAAGAAATTGTGGCGAGTTTATGTCACAAAAAAATGCCTTGGCAGAGTGGCTTGGGGCGTTATTGCAACTTGCAGTGAGGAGGGCTCGAGTTCGAGCCTCGTGGACAGCAGTAGGTGGGATTTTATTTTGCTTTTGCATCAAGGCAGGGAAGGGGAAGGTTATACTGCAATTGGACTTCTATTTGGATGAAGATTAAGCTTATTTTATCCTATAAATATTCGACTAAGAGTAGGATAATTGTAGTTTTATTTATTTATTTTATTATAGGATAATTATGATTTTATTTAGATTAAATGAGATTTTATTTTATTTATTATAATTTAATAGATAGATAAGAGATAAGGTGTTGGATTAATTATTTTATTTTTTAAGAGATAAAATAGGAGTTTAAGTTGGGATTTGATAAGTGGGGAAGTGGTGGCCAATTGTTGGACTCTAGGAGCTTGAATTTTCGATATAAATATGGTGCTAGTGTGTGCTAAATTTCCCCCTTTCAAAACCTTTCTTTTTCATCTTGGTTATTGCCAAAATTTAGTACCTCTTTTCCCATTGGTGCCATTTTTCCCTTGCGTAAAAGCCACTTGTGTTTCATTCCTCTTCTCTCTGCCAAATTTCCCAGTGCAACTCCTCTTTTCTCTTCTCTTTTTGCCAAGCCAAAATACTCTGTGTTCTAGCCGAAACTTCTTCCAAAATTTAATTAGTATCGATTCTTTCTAAGCCTTATATCCCTCTCTTTTATCTTTGAGTGAAGCCGATTATACAAAGTGCCACATAGCCGATTATTCTCTAAGCCTCAAAGCCGAATATCCCTATGGTGACAAAGATAGGTGCTATCGATTTCTTCAATAGAGGTAAAAACAAGTTGGATTTCTATTCTTTTCTTTAAGGACTTGTCGAAAATTAAAGACTAATCCTTACTATTATTCTTTGACCGAAATCTTAAGGAGAGATTCGGGATTTTGGCCTATTGTCGATTTCTAGGAGGAAGATCTTCGGGATTTCAAGGATTTACGGTAAGTCATGTATTCGGCCAAAAGCCATTGATCATGTTTAAGTGATTAGAATCGGATCTAACATATGTGTATAGGGATTTCAACATCTCCATAGTCAAGTGGTGTTTTGGGATTTAAGATTTGGAAGGTAAGTACATTCGGCCAAGGGCCTATTTCAGTATTTAGACTTGTTTCTTATCTATTCAAAAGCTAGAAACTAACCCCTTAAGTGATCTAATGCTAGCCGATTACAAGGTAGAAGGATTTCAATGTTTCGGGATTCAATTTTTAATCCAATCGGCACCAAGTTAAGAATTTGATTACAACAATCCTACTAGGATTTGGATTTATAGCCGAATGGCTTTTTACTAACATGTTAGGGTTGGCCGAATATAGGAATTAAAGATCTAAAGCAATAGAACGAGTTTTCAGATTTCAGTAAATTCGATAAGTATATCAGGTGTGTACCCCCACACTACTTTTTAATAAGATTTATGGCAATAATTAATATGTGCATGTTTATAACAATGTGAATATGGCTAAGATACCATGCTATGGTACAAAAGTACTCAGGTATGTTTCCTACTCCTACTAGGATTATGAATATATGTTATTTTTAACATGTGAAAAGTGATGAGAATGTGAATTAAAGCATGATATGCATGATATGTATGATATGGGGCATATGGGATATTATGAGAAAGGGGAAGTGAACGTGGTGACCTAAGACCACGATATCTGAATGTGGTGACCTAAGACCACGATATCTGAATGTGGTGACCTAAGACCACGATATTTGAATGTGGTGACCTAAGACCACAAATTTTATAAGGGCGATGAGCACGTCGACTGCAGTGACTGCCTTCGATGGTGTGTAGCGGATGGAGGGTTGACTTAGTAGTCCCCACGGTGTACAGGTTGGTACGGGTGATGTGTAGCGGATGGCATCTAGGTTTGGGTTCGGGTTGCATCATATTGTTTAAATGCTTTATGTACATGTATGATTTGAAATGCCTGAAATTGTTAAGACTTAGTGTTTGTGTACACATTGAGTCTGTTTGACTCACCCCGTTGTGGGAACATTTTTCAGGTGATGATCAGTAAGGGACCGGGTCGGCAGGAGCTTAGGGATGGCCATGCCCAGCAAGAAATTCATTTTATTTGGACTATTTTATTTTATGTACTTTGGTTTTAATTTTGGGATTTAATTGATGTAATAAGGCCATAGTTGGATTACTTTATTTTACTTTTATTTACTATGTACGAATTTTTATCAAGTGAAGTTTAAGTAAATTTATTTTAAAACAAAGCCTAAACGTTTTGTCACCTAAAGTAAAGGATTTTACAAAATGAAATAAACTTGTTTTCAATTCAGGCCCAACCCAAAACAATCTTTCTTTCAAAACACACAAGTTTTTCCTAAGTAACAAAAGAATTTGAAACGGTTTACACCGGGGAACATACCAGATCCGATCAAGGCTCGTGGGCCGGGTTTGAGGTGTTTCAATTTGGTATCAGAGCCCAGTTTTAAACTCTCGGCCTTGGGTTTAAGGCCCAAAACATTTTCGAAGTTAAGCCCAAAAGGAATTTTGTGAATTAAGCAGGTTTTTCTGGCATGGCCCACTAAGTCTCCGACCCGAAGTCCACCAGGTAAGTACTTTTGACTTCTGAAGTGATTTGAATATGTGAAATGTATGGGCTTTTATGGCAACGTAGATTAGTGAACTAGGATCTGTTGAACCCTAGGACTAGTCTACTCAAAAACACAAGTACATAAGACTTAAGGACATTAGACAAACATGTGATTAAGTCGCCGAGCTAGGGTGTGGTAACTGTTGTGCGCATGTCTAGGAGTGGATTCAGTAAGAGCTTGGTATTTAAGCAGTCCTAGCGACTCACCTCCTCTTTACTCGAATCCTACCTGGTGCATAGTAACCGTTCACCCTAACCAAGAGGACTTAGTCATCGGCTAAACCAATGATTAAAACCCGAAAGGGACTAGCCATATTTTTTATAAAAACCTTAGTTTTAAAATCCTTAAATTAACCCTTTGATTTGCAACAAAATCTATTTTGAAAATTTCTCGAAAAAAAATTTGGTTTGCCAAAATTACTAAAATAACCACAGGTCAGAAATTACAAAATGCCCTTGGTTTCTATAATTACCATATTACCCTCGATTTTAGTAAAATTTCTCTATTTTGAAAAAGTGTCCAAAACTCTATTTTACTTAAAAATTCAAGTTACTTTAATTTGGGAAAATTACTAAAATGCCCCTGTGTTGTAAATTAATAAAATACCCTTAGTTTTTAAGATTTTCAAAAATACCTCGACTTTTGCTAAAATGTTTCTACTTTACAAAAATACCAAAACTTTTGTTTTACAAATATCAAGATACTCGATTTGGAGAATTTACAAAATGCCCCTAACTTTTAAAATTACTTGAAATAACCCGATTTCAAATTTCACGCAACACCCGATTTGGAAAATAAATTTTCAAGATAACCTCGAGTTTTTGTAAATTTTGGAATACTTTTGATTTATAAAGATTATTACCAAAATACCTTATAGGAAAATGACGAAATTACCCACAGGATGATCAGAATGCCCAAAGTAGTGAAGTGAATGTTGTGAATGAATGTGTCTCTTCGAGATGAATGAATGTGAATGTGAATGTGAATCTCGAATTAGAATAGTGAACTTGAACTGAGACTTTGTTTGATCGAAAGAACCACTATTAAACTCATTTTCATAAAACTATTCATGTTAAACAAAGGAACAAAGTACTAATGCATAAAACTCTTTAATCGATTAAATCGCGACGTTAGAAATGAGTTCTCGGGACGTGAACTTAAAAAAAATTGTGCCTAGGAAGTATGATGACTCTATTAAGATCAGAGTGTGCAGCATAAGCGTAGCGCGGTGAGTTAAGATGTTCGATTATTCGATAGTAAGTAATTTCGAGGACGAAATTATTTTTAAGAAGGGTAGAACTATAACATCCTAGATTAGGGGTTATGCGTTTGGAGCATAACTCAAGTGTTAGTAGGCTTTAAGGGTGTTTGGAGGTGTTTTAAGAGTTTTTAGAATTCTAGGATGGAAGAGAAAGCTTTGGAAAATTATTGGTTTTTAAGTTAAAAAGGGGAAGCTAGGCTAAGGAAGCCTTAAGAAAATTTGTGTTGGATTCATGACACAAAGAAACCAATTGGCAAGGTGGCAAGGGACGCTACCTTAGGGCTTGAAAGGTCGCCACATGGAGTGCCAAGGGAGGAGGTTCAAGTCAGAGATTGCACTTGGGAGCTTTTATTTTTGGCGTTAAAAGGGGAGCAAGGCCAGGGAGGTCTTAAGGGAAAAATCTTAGGCATGTTTGGCATAAAACAGGCCTTGGTAAAGTGGCTGCAAGGCGCCACTTAAGGGCCTGGAAATGATGCCATAAGCCTAGTGCAGGTCTGGAGTTCGAGTCTTGTTGGCAGCAGGGAGGCGTGTTTTATTTTTGCTTTTCACGTTAAGGGGGGAGCTAGGGGAAGGAGGCTTTAAAAGACATTGTGGCGAGTTTATGTCACAAAAAAAAAAGCCTTGGCAGAGTGGCTTGGGGCGTTATTGCAGCTTGCAGCAGTGAGGGCTCAGGTTCGAGCCTCGTGGCCAGTAGTAGGTGGGATTTTATTTTGCTTTTGCGTCAAGGCAGGGAAGGGGAAGGTTATACGGCAATTGGACTTCTATTTGGATGAAGATTAAGCTTATTTTATCCTATAAATATTTGGCTAAGAGTAGGATAATTGAAGTTTTATTTATTTATTTTATTATAGGATAATTATGATTTTATTTAGATTAAATGAGATTTTATTTTATTTATTATAGTTTAATAGATAGATAAGAGATAAGATGTTGGATTAATTATTTTATTTTTAAGAGATAAAATAGGAGTTTAAGTTGGGATTTGATAAGTGGGAAGTGGTGGCCAATTGTTGGACTCTAGGAGCTTGAATTTTCGGTATAAATATGGTGCTAGTGTGTGCTAAATTTCCCTTTCAAAACCTTTCTTTTCATCTTGGTTATTGCTGAAATTTAGTACCTCTTTTCCCATTGGTGCCATTTTTCCCTTGCAAAAAAGCCACTTGTGTTTCATTCCTCTTCTCTCTTAATTTCCCAAAGGCAACTCCTCTTTTCTCTTCTCTTTTTCCAAGCCAAAATACTCTGTGTTCTAGCCGAAACTTCTTCCAAAATTTAGTTAGTATCGATTCTTTCTAAGCCTCATATCCCTCTCTTTTATCTTTGAGTGAAGTCGATTATACAAAGTGCCACATAGCCGATTATTCTCTAAGCCTCAAAGCTAAATATCCCTGTGGTGACAAAGATAGGTGCTGTCGATTTCTTCAATAGAGGTAAAAACAAGTTAGATTTCTATTCTTTTCTTTAAGGACTTGTCTAAAATTAAAGACTAATCCTTACTATTATTCTTTGACCGAAATCTTAAGGAGAGATTCGGATTTTGGCCTATTGTCGATTTCTAGGAGGAAGATCTTCGGATTTCAAGGATTTACTGATGAAGTCATGTATTTGGCCAAAAGCCATTGATCATGTTTAAGTTATTAGAATCGGATCTAACATATGTGTATAGGATTTCAACATCTCCATAGTCAAGTGGTGTTTGAGATTTAAGATTTGGAAGGTAAGTACATTCGCCAAGGGCCTATTTCGATGATAGCACATTCGACCTATTTCTTTAGACTGCTCAATCCGCTCAAAAGCTAACCCTTAAGTGATCTAATGCTAGCCGATTACAAGGTAGAAGGATTTCAACGTTTGGATTCGATTTTTAATCCAATCGGCACCAAGGTAAGAATTTGATTACAACAATCCTACTAGGATTTGGATTTATAGCCGAATGGCTTTTTACTAACATGTTAGGGTTGGCCGAATATAGGAATTAAAGATCTAGAGTAATAGAACGAGTTTTGAATTTCAAAAATTTGATAAGTATATCAGGTGTGTACCCCCACACTACTTTTTAATAAGATTTATGGCAATAATTAATATGTGCATGTTTATAAGAATGTGAATATGGCTAAGATACCATGCTATGGTACAAAAGTACTCAGGTGCGTTTCCTACTCCTACTAGGATTATGAATATATGTTATTTTTAACATGTGAAAAGTGATGAGAATGTGAATTAAAGCATGATGTGCATGATATGTATGATATAGGGCATATGGGATATTATGAGAAAGGGGAAGTGAACGTGGTGACCTAAGACCACGATATCTGAATGTGGTGACCTAAGACCACGATATCTGAATGTGGTCACCTAAGACCTATATCTGAATCGACCTAAGACCACATATTTGAATGTGGTGACCTAAGACCACGAATTTTATAAGGGCAATGAGCACGTCATTGCCGCAGCGACTGCCTTCGATGGTGTGTAGCGGATGGAGGGTTGACTTAGTAGTCCCCACGGTGTACAGGTTGGTACGGGTGATGTGTAACGGATGGCATCTAGGTTTGGGTTTGGGTTGCATCATATTGTTTAAATGCTTTATGTACATGTATGATTTGAAATGCCTGAAATTGTTAAGACTTAGTGTTCGTGTACACATTGAGTCTGTTTGACTCACCCCATTGTGGGAACATTTTTCAAGTGATGATCAGTAAGGGACCGGGTTGGCAGGAGCTTAGGGATGGCCATGCCCAGCAAGAAATTCATTTTATTTGGACTATTTTATTTTATGTACTTTGGTTTTAATTTCGGATTTAATTGATGTAATAAGGCCATATGTAACATCCTGATAATTAGGAGTTATGCATCTCTACTTAATTGAATGTTGTTGCATGCCTAAATATGATTGAGTGTGTTTTGGAAGTTTATTTTTGAACTTCATTATGTAAGTGAATGCTTAGTGAAATATTAAATTTTTAATAATTAAGATGGAGCTAAGCAAGATTGGCTTTAAGAAATATTGACAAGAGGTTTTAAGCATAATAAGTAAATTGGCAAGGTGGTAAGGGTGCATGGATGAATGCTTGAGGAGAGAGGTTCGAATCCCCTAGTTAGCAAGTGGAAGGATTTTTAATTTTTTATTTTCTTTCCTATAGTGTCGGCCAAGACTATTCTAGAATGGATGGTCATCTTCTTATTTTTGGTTAGTAGACCATATGAAAAAGGCAAGCTAGAAGTTATGGCATGGGATCATGAAGATATGGTAAGATAGGGGGACAAAAGGCTTGAAGAAAGGAGGGTGTTTTGAAAGCTTTTTCATGGTCATTTGACCATGAACCTAGTCGGCTTTAGGGGCTAAGGGGAGAAGGTTTGATTGTGTTTGGAATCAAAGGATTGATGGGGAAGAATTGAGGAGGAAAAAGGGGATTATGTTGGTAAGGTTGGCTGAATTTTTGCATAGGCATTAGGGTGTTAGTTGGCTAAAATTTTTTTTACCAATTTGCTCTCCAAAACCTTGTTCATAGCCGAATGCTTATCTACACAAAAGAAAAGCCTTTTTCTCTTCTTTTGGTCTTTTGCAATTTGCCATTTTGGTTTGAGAAGTCTTTTAATTTCTTTTCTCCTAAACATAACATCTTTTTCTTCCTCTTTGTAACCGAAAGTACCAAAGTTCAAAGACCTATTTTCTTCACTTTTTTCCCTCATGGCCGAATGTACATAAGTCCATAAACTCATCTCTTTTCTTTTGGGAAATCATCATTATCATTACCTTTTTCTTCCTTTTCTCTTTCTTTCTCCTTTCATTTTTCTTTCTTTTTCACTTTCAACCGAAACCATTTTTACCAAAAAGCAAATCATCCCTTTCTCTCAAATTTCTCTTCTCATTTACCTTGCTAAGGCCGAAACTCCCATTCTCTATTTTCATCTTCTTCTTTCTTTTCTTTTGTTGATAACCCGAAACCACCATAGCCAAAAACATCATATTTTTCTCTTTTTTCTATTCAAGCCGAAAGCATCATTTCTTTTCTTCTACTTTGACAAGGCTGAATCTTCAAGTGGTTAAGTAAGGATTTTTGTTAAGTGTTTTCATTATTTCTTTTTGAATAGCCAATTTAAAAACTTAATTCTCTCATTTTCTCCTAGGCCGAAACTTTGGAAGGGATTGTTAAGAATCCTTTTTGAAACCAACATTTAAGGAGAGATCTTTCAAAATCATCCAAGGTAAGGATTATCCCTTTCGGTTATATCGATTCTTTTAGATAGTTGATTAATCAACTTTATTTTAGGGGTGATTTCGAGACTAACAAGATAGGTTCGAAAAAAGCGATGGAGTGTTTGGAAGAGAGGAGGCTCTATTTTACCCTCAAACTTCAAACGAAGGGTCAGATCGGCGATAAGAGATTTTCCACCGGTTGTGGACCCTCCGCTAACGAAGATCGATTATTTGAATTCGTGACGCATAATCGAACCACTTTTCGTTAGTGGGTTGTCGCTGGTTTTGATCCATCTAGCGAAGAAAAACCACAAATAATGGTTGTTCGAGAATCCGAGGTTAAGGATTTAGATCTCTCATCAATAGTATAGTTTTATTAGTAATAGTGTATACTAATCAAGTGTAATAATTAACTAGGTGTTGACGAGCGGGAAGGTATCGTTCTCACAGTCATAAGGTGTGTAACATTATATTAAAATCTCATAGATCTATATTAAATGTGATTTGTATGAAAATATGTGTAATAATGGTTGCGGGTACCATTCAATGGTATGCGATATTCAGGTATGTTTACCCCAATACTTCGTTAATTTTGCTACATGCATAAATGTGAAATAAGTATGACTATGTTATGATTTTGGGGTAAAATGCATGAAAACTAAATAATATGTGTGTGCATGGGCATATGGGTGAAATTGATAAAGGGGAAGTGTTCCGGTGGTTTTTACCACATTATCCGGTGACTTCTATCACATATGTGAATCTGGTGACTTCGGTCACATATGTGAACTGGTGACTTCGGTCACGTATATGTGAATCTGGTGGCCTCGGTCACATATTTTTGAATCTGGTGACTTCGGTCACATTTGTCTAGTGGCCTTGCCACAAAATTATAAGGGCGATGTGCATGTTGATCGAAAGAATCGCCTTCGATGGTGTGTAGCGGATGGAGGGTCGATTTAGTAATCCCCACGGTGTGATTGGTTGGTACGGGTGGTGTGTAGCGGATGGATATTTAGGTGGGCTTGGGTTTGCATTTCATTATATAAATATCCATGTGACTTCTAAATGATTTTTATTTGTTTTGCTATAAAAATGGGCTTTTGGCTAAATATGACTAAAAATGGGCCTATGACTATATGTGTTATTAATGGGCTTAAAGGCTATGATCAAATGGGCTTTTTAATGTATGTGTTACACATTGAGTTTATGACTCACCCCTTTTGTGGGATAATTTTTCAGATGACTCTTAGCGCGATGGATCGGATCAGTGAGGACTACGTGGTGGCCAATGCTCAAACAAAGTACTTTGGAGATTTTCCTAATTAAACTTATTAAGCTTATTTTTACTACTTAGAATTTATTATGGTGTTGCTATTTTTATGTAATAAGGCCACTATGAACTGTTTTTAATTTTTGTATTTGGATTTTTTATTCGCCATGAACAATTATTAATTAAATAACTAAATGGTTTTGATAAATAATTTAAACTGCTTTTTGAAAACAAAATATATTTTCACAATATAAATAAATTTTTTTATTAAATTTGGTTTTCTTTTAACTTATTAATTTCTCTTAAAATAATGTTTTAAGAAGATACAAATTTACTTTACAATTTGATTTCAACCCGATCTTTAAGTTAATCTGCTTTATTCAAAATCATCAAGTTTTTCTTAAACAAAGCGAGAATTTGCTAAAGTTTTACTCGAGGAACATATCAAATCCGGTCAAAGCTATTTTGGGTAGGGTTTGGGGTGTTTCAAAAAGGATTTTACAAAATGAAATAAACTTGTTTTCAACTCAAGCCCAACCCAAAACAATCTTTCTTTCAAAACACACAAGTTTTTCACGAGTAACAAAAGAATTTGAAGCAGTTTACAGGGAACATACCAGATCCGGTCAAGGCTCGTGGGCTGGGTTTGGGGTGTTTCAAGTTGTGTCGACTAAGGATAGGTCGATATAGAAAGCCTCGTTTTATCGGTAATCAGGTGTGTAGATCCTTAACACATAAGTTTTGTTGTATTATATGTATGTTATGGGCTAAAGCCGGAAAAAGGTGTGTAGATCTCTATCACACTAAATAATCTTAATAAATCTGTGATATATATGTTATGGGCTAAAAATTTGGAAAAAGATGTGTAGATCTCTATCACACTAAATAATCTTAATAAATCTATGATATATATGTTATAGGCTAAAAAGCCGGAAAAAGGTGTGTAGATCCTTAACACATAAGTTTTGTTGTATTATATGTATGTTATGGGCTAAAAGCCGGAAAAAGGTGTGTAGATCTCTAACACACTACCAATTAACCTGTATGTAAATCTATTTATGTATGTTATGGGCTAAAAGTCGGAATAAGGCTGTATAAACAGTCGAATGGAACCCTAAAAGGGCTAGGCAAGGATGCCAGGCACGTAAACATAGAACTCCCTATGTGTATCAAAAAATATATATGACTACATGATATTTTCTTTATGTGTGTATGCATGGGATGGGATATTGATATGATGAAGGGGAAGTGCATAATAGGTCACACAGTGATCGGTGGTAGAAAACCCACAAATATAAATGCTAGGTCACATTGTGATCGGTGGCTATGCCACGTTTAATGATTCCTACTTAATAGGAATAGGCAGTACGGTTGTCATTTTGGTGTGTAGCGGATGGAGGGTTGATTGTAGAAATCCCCAAGGTGTGACGGTTGTGCAGGGTTGGTGTGTAGAGGATGGAAACCTAGGATGGGTTGGGTTATTCATTCTTTATTGTTTATTATGTGATTATGATTGATGCCTTCCTGTATGGGCCAAGGCCCATAATGTGTTTGTGGGCTCAGGTTGATGTGTGTTTTGAGATTTATACACTGAGTCTTTGTGACTCACGCTTTCCTTTTCTCTACTGTTCCAGATGAACAGTAGATCGTGGACATGGGAGCCGAGACGGACTCGAGGGGCCATCAAGTTCTATTTCTACAAGTTAATTTCTTTTGGGATTTCTTAAAGTTTATTTTATTTCATTGTTTTTTTAGAGAATATTTATGTAATAAGGACCCTAGCTTTCATTCAACTCAGCAGTTATCAATGTTAAACAACTTATGAATTTTATGATAAGGTTTATTTATACTTAATAATAAAAATACAAAGAGGTTTATTTTCAAAAAGTCTCTCCTTTATTCAAATTTAATTAATTTAACTTGTGTTTTCAAAATGCGATAAAATGTTATGTGTTCGATAACATGCCAGATCCGGTCGGAATGCATGGGCCGGGTTTGGGGTGTTACAGTGTAATTCGTACTTTGGCCCATTTTCTCTGTTTTCGGCCCGTTTCTCATTCTTTTCATCCTCCGGTGCTCTCTTAAGTATAAAACATGAAATTAAAAGATTAGGAGCACCAAATTCCACAATTCAGGGACTAAATCATCCAAAAGTATGCTAAATGTGGGATTAAAATATGTACATATTACAGTTTATCAATAGTGTGATAGATCTCCGACAAGCCTCCAAACCGGTCGAGCTTCCGATAATCTATAAAACATAGGAAAAAAAAACTACGTAAGCAATTAATGCTTAGTAAGCTCTTATAACTTAAACACAACTTACCATTTCATTTGCATAATGTAAATAGCATAATTGTAATACCAACTAAACCATAAGCTTGGCATAATGCCTATACAACATCATCAAATACACAAGTTAGCGCATTTATACATGGGTCAAATGAATTCATCCGTATCAAGTAATATACACATGTATTCACATCATTTAGAACATCATTTCCTTTCCATAAGTTCAAGATATATTCCATTTGAACCCTTATCATTTCATTTCTTTTTCATACCCGTTGAACCTGTAACACCCCTAACCAGTATCTTTCGCGGATTAGGGTTACGGGGCATTACTATTTAAATCACAACTTTTGATCAAACACTTAAGTCATATACAGCATAATCAGTTTTTAATTATGTAATAGTCATGACATTTAAATAAACCTCTCTCATACCAAAATCAAATAGAACCAACACTCAATCGATCCAATGCAAACCTAAAATTTGGTTAACATGCGCATAATTGAGCCACATAAATTTAAACAACTTATTCATTACTTTTGCATGCACTATTCATACTAAATTTGCATACAATTCAAACATGTACAATCTCTTTTGTCTAGATAAGCAGAATAAGATCAATTTCTAAAGTCTTAATTTAGTAAATGTAATACATGGCATACTAGACCCAAAAATTAAGATATCTTTCATCACATACATACACGTTTTACCACTTTGAATTTATACAATATTAAAGCATATGGCCGAATACAAAGTTTACAAGGCTAACTCATGCTTCCAAATTACACATCCAAAATAATATGAACTGAGTCCTAATCCAACTCACTAAACTACCACCCCTATTCACATATAAAAAGGTCTATCAAAATCTCATATAGGTGATCACATATCAAACATATCATATCTAAACATCATTCGACCTAACGTTCAATAAACTAAACAAAAGTTCGAACCTAATATCCAACTATCCAAGAATAATATATGTATGTACTCACTTACACAAATTGAATCAAAATAGCCTAATACAATCATACATTATTGAACTTAATGCTTATCTAGTAAGTGATCAACTCAAATACACACATGTCATAACATTATTTAACACATATATCTCACATACTATAACTTAAATATGCATCCATCATTTACTTTATTGACTAAACCAAATATTACACCAAGCTTACCATTATTCATTGCGAATCATGAATCCAAACATTATAAATGTATATACCATATATTAAACTCATCAACATGAACTAATTTATAAGTCATTCATGTCATAACCTAACATGCATAAATAATAGTACCACTCTCACATGATTAAACCATAATCAAGCATAAATAATAGTTCATGGCATGAGCAAACTATATCATCAAAACACGAAACAAGTTATTCAAAATAGATAGCCATTTTCGCATGGCTAGCATATTTACACTATTACAAAACATTAGTTATACGGTTTAGTCTAGCCTATACATGCCCTTTTAAATAACAAACTAAGTTTACAATACCAAAAGAAAGTCGATAGTGTGGTTGACTTCACGGATGATCCTTGAGCCGTAGTTTGAATCAAAATCTATAAAAGAGAGATAGACAAAGACACACACACAGAAGCTTACTAGCTTAGTAAGTCTCAAGCAAATATAAATATAATGAGCATACATTTAAACATATTAAAATCCAAGCTTATAGTATGAAACATAATTATTTCATTATGTAAAATATAGATAGTGAATAATAATAATGCTCTTTACTTAAATATCATTGCTATGACATCGTGAACACATACATTATTATTTCATATGAACCAATCTAGGCATCGATCTTCTATTTCTACTTATACACAAGAACAAGTGCTTTTGTCACACTCATCACCGATCTTTAACTATACAATAAAATTTTAGTTCACTTCATTCCTTACTAAAATGGTAGGTTAGTTCTTACGAACTTTTACCACATAACACTATATAAACATCTCACCTTGTTTGATGTTAGAATCTCCACTTATAGCATATCAGGCATAAAGCACGCTAGGCATTTAACGCTGAAATAAATCACTTCACTAAGCACTGCTAGCACTAAGCTGAATATATCACCCACGACGAGCACTGCTAGCACTAAGCCGAATATATATATATCACCGAAGACGAAGCCTGCTAGGCACTAAGCGAATATATCAAGCACAAGGCACTGCTAGGCACTAAGCCCGAATACATACACAAACCAATCACATACTTCACATTTTCATAAATAATATATCAAAGATACACATTAATCTCGTATTGTCAATTTAGGCATTCAAGCCAATTTCACAATGTACATTCGGCTATTACAATAATATACCTTTAAATTTATCGAACAATATCATTTAACGGTTTCATAAATAATTCCATGACTCATTTTAGCTTAAGGACTTACCTCGGTTGTCGATAGTCCGTGCGAATCATTATTCGAGAACCTTCGTCTTTCCCGATCTAATTACTTTTTCTTTGCTCTTGATCTAATACACATTAAAATTTAGCTCATTCAAATACATTTCATCTCAATTTAGTCCCAAAACACACAAACGAGAAAATTACCATTTTACCCTTACTAATTCAATACTTTGCAATTTAGTCCTATTTGCATAAAAACTCAAAATACATCAAATTTCCCCATACTCCTTAAGGGCCGAATATGTATAAGGACTATACAAGTCTATTTCTTTCATTTATTTTGCAATTAAGCCCCTCTAAAATTTTATTTTTACAAATTGGCCCTAAAAACACAAATTCACCAAAACTTCCAACACATAATATACTAATTTTTAACCTATCTTTCATCTAATTTCATCAAACATTAAAAATCATATAAACCTATCAATAGCCGAATTTCAAGCATACTTAGATTCAAAAATTTCAACATGGGTCAGCTACGGTTTGAAGCAACGATCTCAAAAACATAAAAATTAACAAAAATCGAGTTCAAACTAACCTTGAAATCAAGCCTTCAATTGCCAAAAATCAAAGAACAAAGACTCTCTTTTCTTTCTTTCAACATTCGGCCATCAACTAAAAAGATGAGAATGGCTATTTGTTTTTGTTTTATTTAATATATAATACTTTATTATTAAATTACCTAATCAACCTTAAGTTAAAAATAACCAAACAATATAATTTAAGGACAAACTTGTCCATGGCCGGCCACTAACCCTTAAAATGGGTTATTTACCCTTTTTATACCTCATTTTATAAAGCCATGCTCAAATTAACACCTTTCACTTTAGTATGCTACTTTTACGCTTTACGCGATTAAATCCTTTTATCAAATTAAGCACTTAAACAATAAAATTTTTCTCTGAAACTTTCACACACATTAATTCACATATAATAGACTCAAAATATAATATTAAAATATTTCTCGAGACTTCGGATTAGTGGTACCGAAACCACCGTTCCGACTAGGTCAAATTCGATCATTACAACTCTCCCCTTTAGGATTTTCGTCCCGAAAATCTTACCGATTAAACAAGGTCGGATATTGTTGCCTCATTGAATCCTCGGGCTCCCGTAGCCTCTTTAACTCTGTGACGATTCCATAGAACCTTCACTAACGGAATTCTTTTATTTCTTAACTCTTTTATTTCCGAGCTAAGATACGGATCGGTTCTTCATCATATGTTAAATCAGTTGGAGTTCAATCTCTGGGTGTGATCACATGAGACGGATCGATCTCAGACTTACGAAGCATCGAAGCGTGAAATACGTCATGTATCTTTTCTAACTCGGAGGGCAATCTCAATCTATAAGCAACCGCCCAATACGTTCAATGATTTCATACGGTCCGATAAATCTCGGACTCAACTTGCCTTCCGACCAAATCGAAGTACTTTTTCCACGGAGAAACTTTTAAGAATACACGATCTCCTACCGAAATTCAATGTCTTTACGTTTCATATCAAGATAAGACTTTTGACGATCCGGCGACTTTCAAATTGTCTCTAATAATAGCTACTTTACATTCGGTTTCTTTAATCAAATCAACCCGTGTATCTTATTCTCATGAGCTCGATCCGATATAATGGTGTTCGACACTTTCGCCCGTACAAGGCTTCATAGGGCACCATTTTGATACTAGATTGAAAGCTATTATTATAAGCAAATTCAATCAAAGGTAGGTATCGTTCCCACGTACCTTCAAACTCGAGAATGCAACATCTCAACATGTCCTCAAGTATCTGAATAGTTCGCTCAGACTGACCGTTTGTCTGCGGATGAAAGGCTGTACTAAAATGTAGTTTAGTACCTAAAGCATCTTGCAACTTCTTCAAAAATCGTGATGTAAATCTCGGTCTCTCATCGACACAATGGAACTTGGTACACCATGCAATCTTACAATTTGCGATACATACAATTCAACAAGTTTATCGAGTGAAAAGTCCATGAACCAAGCACAAAATGAGTGATTTAGTCGGTCTATCAACTATAACCCATACGGCATCTTTCTTACTCGGTGTCATAGGAAGACCGGATACAAAATCCATTGTAATTCTATCCCATTTCCATTCGGTATCGAGATTGGTGAAGTAGTCCAGATGGCACTTGATGTTCACTTTTTACTTAGCGACAAATTAAGCATTTGAAACAAATTCGGATATATCACGTTTCATGCCGAGCCACCAATCGAATCGTTTCAAATCGTTATACATCTTCGTGCTACCGGATGTATCGATAGTCGACCACTATTAGCCTCACTCAAAATCATCTCAGATCAAATCGAGTTCTTTGGAACACACATTCGGCTTTTAAAATTCAAACAATCATTTGCGTCAATCAAAAATCGATTCGTACCCTTTTCACAATCAATTCGACTAGCAATCAAATCTTCATCAACTTTCATGCATCACAAATTTACTGAATAAACATCGGTCTTGCTCGTAACTCAGCTATGATCGAACCATCACTAGACATAGCCATCTGTGTATTCATTGCACGAAGAGCAAATAATGATTTCTGACTTAACGCATCCGCAACCACATTAGCTTTTCCCGGGTGATAGTCAATCACCAATTCATAGTCTTTCAACAGTTCTAGCCATCTGCGTTGTCTCAAATTCAGGTCTTTCTAAGTCATTAGATACTTGAGACTTTTGTGATCCAAGTAAACATGGCATTTCTCGCCAAATAAGTAATGGCGCCAAATCTTGGTCACGAACACAATGGTCGCAAGCTCTAAATCATCGTCGGGTAATTTCTTTCATGCGGCTTCAATTGTCTTGAAGCGTAGGCTACAACTTTGCCTTCCGCATCAAAACGCAGCCCAAACCATTTAAAGAAGCATCGAATAAACAACAAATTCTTTACATGATTCAAATGAACTAATCTGGAGCTTCATCAAAAGGGCTTTCGGTGATCAAAACTTTTCGACACTTTTCCGACCACTCGAACACGACATCTTTACGCAATAACTTTGTTAACGGGTAGCTATCATAGAAAAATATTTCACAAATCGTCGATAGTAACCCGCAAGTCCCGAAAACTTCAATCTCTAAACATTTTCGGTGGCTTCCAATCAAGTATAGCCGATATTTTGTTCGGATCAACTCGAATTCTCGATCTTTGAAACAACATGTCCCAAAAGTGACCTCTTTCATCCAAAACTCACACTTACTAAACTTCGCATACAACTGCTGATTTCGTAAAGTTTGTAGTACTAATCTCAAATACTCAGCATGTTCAATTTCATCTTTGGAGAAAATCAATATATCATCAATAAACACTACCACAAATCGATCCAAAAACTGTCTGAAAACCCGATTCATCAAATCCATAAAAACAGTAGGTGCATTAGTAAGCCCAAAAGGCATAACCAAAAACTCAAAATGTCCGTACCTCGTCCGAAATGCAGTCTTTGGCACATCTATATCTCTGACTCGCAACTGATAGTAACCCGATCTTAAATCTATCTTCGAAAATACTGGAGCCCCTTTCAACTGATCAAACAAATCATCAATCCGAGGCAACGGGTACTTATTCTTTATAGTTACTTTATTGAGTTTGCCGATAATCAATACACATTCGCATCGTTCCATCTTTCTTTCTCACAAAAGAATGGCGCACCCAAGGAGAGAAACTTGGTCGCGCAAAGCCCTATCTGTTAACTCTTGTAATCGTGCTTTCAACTCTTTTAGCTCGATCGGTGCCATCCGATATGGAGCTATTGAGATCGGAGTCGTTCGAGCTAATTCAATGCCAAACTCAATCTCTCGTACTAGGGTAAACCCGGTAGTTCTTCAGAAACATATCCGGTATTCACATACAATCGTTATGATTCAATCTGCTTCTCGACAATTTATTATCCAATTACATAAGCCAAATAAGCTTCGCACCTTTTCTCACATACTACGGGCTAACATCGAGGATATAATCAGAAACCCACCTAAATCATGGATTCAATTCTAACGATCTCATCGTTCGATGTCTCAAATCAATAAGCTTTCTTTTACAATTCACCACCGCATCATGCGAAGTTAACGATCCATTCCCAAAATTATATCAAACTCATCGAAAACAACAAAGATTAAATCGATTGGGAAGCAAAAATCCCGAATCATCAATGGGCAACCTTATACACACTTTATTAACAAACACACATCTACCCAAAGGGTTGGATACGCGAATCACAAACTCATGAGACTCAATCGGAAGAGTCTTACCAATACCAGTGTCACATACATATGAATGGGTCGAACCGGGATCAATTAATGCAATCGAGTAGTATCATAAAGGGTGAAAGTATCGGTAATGACATCCGGAGAAGCGACATTCTCTCTAGCTCGAGTAACATAAGCTCTAGCCGGAGCTCTAGCCTCGATCGATCTGTTGTGTTCTTTATCCCTCTCGACTACCACCTACATTGCCGAATGCACGGGTGGTGCCCGTCTTGATACACTACTCGGTCTAGAGTTACGTCTTTGTATTCACTTCACTAACATCGGGCACTCTCGAATAAAATGGTCCGAGGATCCACATTTAAAGCAAGACCGGTCACGAACTCTACAACTCCCGAATGCCATTTTCCACAATGTTTGCATTCAACTCGATTACGTGGGGCGTTACCAACATCGCCATCGAGGTAGCTCAGAGCCCACCGGAGGTCGATCACGTCTAAACGAATCAAGTAGTTTTGTGTCGATGAAGTCATCTCTAAACTTCTTAGATGTGGAATGGAAATTCTTACAGACGATCTTTTACGGTGTCTCTAGCTTCATCTCACCCTTCTTTTCTCCTTCCCAAGCTCTTGACTTTGCAAGCTCGCTCGACGAGTGTCACAAACTCTTTGATTTCAAGAATTCCAACAAGAAACTTTAATTCTTCATTCAAACCATCTTCAAACCTTTTGCACATAATGGCTTCAGTTGATACACACTCCCGAGCATATCAGCTCAATCTGACAAATTTTCGCTCATATTCAATCACGGTCATTTGCCCCTGCTTTAGTTCAAGAAATTCTTTACGTTTCTGGTCGATGAACCTCTGGTTGATATATTTCTTGCGGAATTCATTCTGGAAGAAATCCCACATCACTTTTTCTTTTGGAACCACTGATACTAGTGTATTCCACCGGTGATAGGCGGTGTCCGAAGCAAAGATATAGCACATTTCAAACATTAAATGCAGAGTGCAAGATAGCTCATCAAGTGCCGAATAGTGTTATCAAGCCACATTTCACTCATTCGCATCATCATCATCATTAGCCTTGAATTCTTATTTAAATTTCTTAATTTTATCAACAAGAGGCCTACTAGATCTCATTGGATCTATCATCGAAATCTTGAAGGTACCGGAGTTGGATTATTCGGGGTGGAGGTTGTTGTATGCAGTTGGATTATTCGAATAAACTGGGTAAACCATTCATTCATCATTTGGTAAAAGGCTTGTTTAGCCTCTCCTCGTGGTTACCCGTGAATCGGTTGAGAGTCTAATGGCACCGATCCATGTGCTAGACCGGTGCGACACTCTCCACATCATCGACTACTGACTCTATCGGGATCGAAATCCATTTACTATATAAAATACAATTGAAATTGTCGAAGTCACCACACTATCATATATACAATTTAAAGGCATGTATAGCTAGACTTTTACATACTACGGTAGTCCTAGAATCGACTAAACTGTAGCTCGATACCAATAAATGTAACACTCCTAACCAAAGATCCGTCGTTTGATTAGGGTTACGGGCATTACTATTTAAATCACAACTTTTGATCAAACACTTAAGTCATATCTGACATAATCGGTTTTTAATTATGTAATAGTCATGACATTTAAATAAACCTCTCTCATACCAAAATCAAATAGAACCAACACTCAATCGATCCAATGCAAACCTAAAATTTGGTTAACATGCATAATTGAGCCACATAAATTTAAACAACTTATTCATTACTTTTGCATGCACTATTCATACTAAATTTGCATACAATTCAAACATGTACAATCTCTTTTGTCTAGATAAGCAGAATAAGATCAATTTCTAAAATCTTAATTTAGTAAATGTAATACATGGCATACTAGACCCAAAAATTAAGTTATCTTTCATCACTTACATACACGTTTTACCACTTTGAATTTATACAATATTAAAGCATATGGCCGAATACAAAGTTTACAAGGCTAACTCATGCTTCCAAATTACACATCCAAAATAATATGAACTGAGTCTTAATCCAACTCACTAAACTACCACCCCTATTCACATATAAAAAGATCTATCAAAATCTCATATAGGTGATCACATATCAAACATATCATATATAAACATCATTCGACCTAACATTCAATAAACTAAACAAAAGTACGAACCTAATATCCAACTATCCAAGAATAATATATGTATGTACTCACTTACACAAATTGAATCGAAATAGCCTAATACAATCATACATTATTGAACTTAATGCTTATCTAGTAAGTGACCAATTCAAATACACACACATGTCATAACATTATTTAACACATATATCTCACATACTATAACTTAAATATGCATCCATCATTTACTTTATTGACTAAACCGAATATTACACCAAGCTTACCATTATTCATTGCCGAATCATGAATCCAAACATTATAAATGTATATACCATATATTAAACTCATCAACATGAACTAATTTATAAGTCATTCATGTCATAACCTAACATGCATAAATAATAGTACCACTCTCACACATGATTAAACCCTAATCAAGCATAAATAATAGTTCATGGCATGAGCAAACTATATCATCAAAACACCAAACAAGTTATTCAAAATAGATAGCCATTTTCGCATGGCTAGCATATTTACACTATTAAAAAACATTAGTTATACGGTTTAGTCTAGCCTATACATGCCCTTTTAAATAACAAACTAAGTTTTCAATACCAAAAGAAAGTCGATAGTGTGGTTGACCTCACGGATGATCCTTGAGCACGTAGTTCGAATCAAAATCTATAAAAGAGATAGACAAAGACACACACACAGTAAGCTTACTAGCGTAGTAAGTCTCAAGCAAATATAAATATAATGAGCATACATTTAAACATATTAAAATCCAGGGCTTATAGTATGAAACATAATTATTTCATTATGTAAAATATAGATAGTGAATAATAATAATGCTCTTTACTTAAATATCATTGCTATGACATCGTGAACTCATACATTATTATTTCATATGAACCAATCTAGGCATCGATCTTCTATTTCTACTTATACACAAGAACAAGTGCTTTTGTCACACTCATCACTGATCTTTAACTATACAATAAGAATTTTAGTTCACTTCATTCCTTACTAAAATGGTAGGTTAGTTCTTACTTGAACTTTTACCACATAACACTATATAAACATCTCACCTTGTTTGATGTTCGAATCTCCACTTATAGCATATCACCCAGCATAAAGCACGCTAGGCATTTAAAGCCGAAATAAATCAAAGCACTAAGCACGCTAGGCACTAAGCCCGAATATATCAAAGCACGAAGCACGCTAGGCACTAAGCCCGAATATATATATATCACCAAGACGAAGCACGCTAGGCACTAAGCCCGAATATATCATCGCACAAGGCACGCTAGGCACTAAACCCAATACATACACAAACCAATCACATACTTCACATTTTTCATAAAAATATATCAAAGATACATATTAATCTCGTATTGTCAATTTAGGCATTCAAGCCAATTTCACAATGTACATTCGGCTATTACAATAATATACCTTTAAATTTATCGAACAATATCATTTAACAGTTCCATAAATAATTCCATGACTCATTGTAGCTTAGGACTTACCTCGGTTGTCGATAGTCCGTGCGAATCGGCTTATTCGAGAACCTTCGTCTTTCCCGATCTAATTAGTTTTCTTTGCTCTTGATCTAATACACATTAAAATTTAGCTCATTCAAATACACTTCATCTCAATTTAGTCCCAAAACACACAAGCAGGCAAATTACCATTTTACCCTACTAATTCAATACTTTGCAATTTAGTCCTATTTGCATAAAACTCAAAATACATCAAATTTCCCCATACTCCTTAAGGGCGAATATGTATAAGGACTATACAAGTCTATTTCTTTCATTTATTTCGCAATTAAGCCCTCTAAAATTTTATTTTTACAAATTGGCCCTAAAACATAAATTCACCAAAACTTCCAACACATAATATACTAATTTTAACCTATCTTTCATCTAATTTCATCAAACATTAAAATCATATAAACCTATCAATAGCTGAATTTCAAGCATACTTAGATTCAAAAATTTCAACATGGGTCAGCTACGGTTTGAAGCAACGATCTCAAAAACATAAAAATTAACAAAACCAGAGTTCAAACTAACCTTGAAATCAAGCCTTCAATTCAGAAAATCAAAGAACAAAACTCTCTTTTTTCTTTCAACATTCGACCATCAACTAAAAAGATGAGAATGGCCATTTGTTTTTGTTTTATTTAATATATAATACTTTATTATTAAATTACCTAATCAACCTTAAGTTAAAAATAACCAAACAATATAATTTAAGGACAAACTTGTCCATGGCTTACCACTAACCCTTAAAATGGGTTATTTACCCTTTTATACCTCATTTTATAAAGCCATGCTCAAATTAACACCTTTCACTTTAGTATGCTACTTTTACGCTTTACGCGATTAAGTCCTTTTTATCAAATTAAGCACTTAAACAATAAATTTTTTCTACGAAACTTTCACACACATTAATTCACATATAATAGACTCAAAATATAATATTAAAATATTTCTCAGACTCGGATTCGTGGTCCCAAAACCACCATTCCGACTAGGGTCAAATTTAGTCCATTACAGAACCATCTAGAATTGCATCGAATGCTCAGGAAAGCTCACACAAAGTGTGCCTTTACATAACCGTAACCTTTCCTTTACATCTTTGCTCACACGAGCTGTGAAATGAGTCTGCTCACATGAGTTATGGGTCAAAATATAAGCTACGATGCTACTCACACAAGCTTTGGAGTATTCATAAAAAATGGAGGACCTCAAACATCAGTAGGGCACTCAAGACCACTACCCGAAACATGAAATCCCTAATGACATGTTATTTGTATCCTACGAATTCCTAAGGTTTAACCGGGACTTGATAACCATCATAAGATTGATTTGGATATACATCATTCAATTACATTATGAATACATAATAGCATACATTTGAATAACATGAATATAACAACCGTTCATACGAACTTACCACGACAACTAGAGGCGTAGAAGTTAAAACGAGCTAATCTGAAGCTTTTATTTTGCCTCGATCTAAATCCATACATGGTCTATCTTGATCTAAATAGACAAATTTCAATCCATTTAACACCTCTAAAATTCAATTTAGCCCACAATTCATACTTACGCAAAATTACTATTTTACCCCTAACATTTTAACTTTTCACAATTTAGTCCTTAGACTAATAACTTAACATCTAACCATTTTAATCAAAATCCATGTTAACTAAACATGCAAGAGACCTTGAAACAACCGATGTTTATCATCATTTCACATTAAAACCCTAGTATTCATACCTTTAACAATTTAGTCTCTAATTTTCAAAATTCATCAAAAATCACTTTGTAAAACTTGTTTATTTATCAAAAAAAGGTTCATAATCTAGCATTTAACATCAAGAATCACTCAATAAAATTCATGGCATAACCTTAAATCTTTAACATTTTTACAAATTGACCCCCGGGCTAGCTAGATTAAGCTAAAACGACTTTAAAAACATAAAAATAATTAAAAATGGGGTTGAAAATCATACCATACAAGCAAGGAAGCTTGACCGAACCTTCAAAATTCAAAAATGCAATTTCCTATCCCAATTTCGGTGGACAATCAAACTAAAGAAGATGATACTATTTTCTTTTCTTTTGTTTTAACCTTGATTACTTAATTACCATTTTAACATTTAAAAACTTTAATAATTTCATCAAAACCATGTCCATAAACATCCACTATCACCTAAATTGGTATATTTACCATCCAAGTCCTTTAGTTTAAAGTTTCATAACCATTTGACCCTTTTAACTAATAGAACTCTACTTTTACACTTTATACGATTTAGTCCTTTTACTTAATTAATCATGCAAACATTAAATTTTCTTAACAAAATTTTAATACGACCATACTAATATCCCATAAACATTAAAATAACAATAAAATAATAATTTAATCATCAAATTTAGGGTCCTAAAACCATTGTTTTGGTTTCACTAAAAAGGGGTTGTTACAGATTCAACATATAATTAATAGTCCTTGACTCAGTAAAGTTTGTATAGTCCCTTTTCACTTTGATATATGACATATATATAACATTGAGTCATTCCTATAATGTATATAGTCGTTTGAATCCTTGAATTGGTAAATGGCATTTTGAAACTTAAGCCATTGAAATGTTAATGTTGTCATATAAATTGCAAATGGTTTAAATGGTTGCAATGTGGAAATTATTACATGTATTGAGGTTAGATTTAAATTGTAAATTTTATAAGGTTAAATTGATGATATTGTGTGAAGTACATGTATATATAATGTTAAATGGTGAAAATAGGCATATGAGAATGGTATATTAAATTATTTGGTTGAAATAAGGCATATGAACATTTGTTTTAAGTGTTGTGAATTGGTGCATATGGACCTTATAAAAATAGCAAGTCATGTTGCGACACCGGGCCCTTAACGTCGTGACAAGGAATGGACAGTGAGTGATGTCGCAACCTAAAATATCCAAAATCATGACATTAACCCGATAATTTTAAAATACTATATTTTAGTCCTTATCTCAAGAGCTTTCGTAAGCTTGATAAGGCTCAAATATAATTGTAAATCATATTGTGATTGTGTAATGAACTTAATAGCATGTATGAGTTGTTAGATTTGAATTGTAATTGATCGTAATTACTCTGGCAACGTATATGACATCCTAGTAACTTGGACCAAACTATTGGATCAGGTAAATTTTCTTATAAACAAAAGTTTAATTCTTATAAAATAATATTAAAATAACATACAAAAGTTTTAGTATATTATAAAAGGATAAAATTGATCTTTTTAATTAAGAAATATTGTAAAATATATTTCCACATTTTCATAATTTTTAAATAATTACTATTTTAATAATTTAATCAATTTTCTATCATATCAATCCAAAATTAAAAATTTACATGAGAAAATTAAATTGGTTAATTTCATATACTAAAATATATTGTAAAATATATTTCCACATTTTCATAATTTTTTATTCTTTCTTTTCTCATAAACTTTTGTTTATAATATACTAAAAATTCCTTTTCTTTCTTTTTCTAATTTGCATGCAATTCTCTTAATTAAACTTTTGTTTAAAATTTACTTGTAAATTTAGAAAATTTCTAATATACTAAAAACATATTATTTTTCATATTATTTTATAAAAAATATAATTAAAATATATATTATAACAAATCATTTATTTTCCTCTAAATCATTTAATCAGGCCAATTTTAAGAACAAAATTAGGGAAATGGGCTAGTTTTCGTGATATTTAGGAAAATAGGTCGATTTTGGAGAGAAACGACAAAAACTTATTGTAACGACCCGATAGTCAAGGGTGTCGAAAAGTGAGATTCAGGACTCCGTTCCCGTGAAACGAAACTGTAAATATAAATAAAATATTTACGAGGTTAGTTAGTAGTGAATTGAATTCTGGTTAAATAAATTTCATGAAATTAGGAGTTGTTACACTACAACAAAATAGCCCTACGGCGACACTTATGGGGCGACACTTTCTTAAGTGTTGGGATAGACTGGCCAACATATGCTTTGCGCAACTCTTTTATAAGGGTTGGGATATGCATGCCTAAGGCAACGCTTAAATAAGAGTTGGCTTTGTCTAGTCCTAAGGCGACATTTTTGGAACGACACTTTCCTAAGTGTTGGGATAGACCTACCAACATACGCTTTAGGCAACTCTTTGTACAATAGTTGGGATATGTAAGCCTAAGGCGACGCTTGAGTAAGAGTTGGCTTTTGCGTAGTCCTAAGACAACATTTTTGTGGTAACACTTTCCTAAGTGTTGGGATAGACTACGCTTTGGCCAACTCTTTGTATAAGGGTTGGGATATGTAAGCCTAAGGCGACGCCGAATAAGAGTTGGCTTTTGTTTAGTCCTAAGACAACACTTTTGTGGCGACACTTTCTTAAGTGTTGCGATAGACCACACTTTAGCCAACTCTTTGCATAAGTGTTGGGATATGTATGCCTAAGGCAACGCTTGAATAAGAGTTGGCTTTTGTCTAGTCCTATGATGACACTATTGTGGCGACACTTTCCTAAGTGTTGCGATAGACTACGCTTTGGTCAACTCTTTTTATATGGGTTGGGATATGTATGCCTAAGGCAACGCTTGAATAAGAGTTGGCTTTTGTGTAGTCCTAAGATGACACTTTTTCGCGACACTTTCCTAAGTGTTGGGATAGACTATGCTTTGGCCAACTCTTTGTATAAGGGTTGGGATATGTATGCCTAAGGCAACGCTTGAATAAGAGTTGACTTTTGTATAGTCCTAAGACGACACTTTTGTGGTGACACTTTCCTAAGTGTTGCGATAGACTACGCTTTAGCCAACTCTTTGTGTAAGGGTTGGGATATGTATGCCTAAGGCAACGCTTGAATAAGAGTTGGCTTTCGTCTAGTCCTAAGACAACAGTTTTGGGGCGACACTTTCCTAAGTATTAGGATAGACTTGTCAACATACGCTCTGGCTAACTCTTTGTATAAAGGTGTAACGTCCCAAATTTCCTTAATTCTGGCTTTTTTGAATGTGTAACACCAAAAATTGGATTTAAAATATGAATATTATTAAAATTTTACATCATAATCAGTTTTGTGAATAATTATATATATTCAAATTAAAAATAACTTAATAGCTTTGAGTGTGAATAAGGTTTTTAAAAAAATGCATAAAAAATTAATTTAGTTTAGGGTTTACGGTTTAGTGTTTAGAGTTTAAGGTGCATGGTTTAAGATTATAATTTTGTAACATCCCAAACCCGCCCACGAGCCTTGACCGGATCTGGTTATGTCACTTTGAATGACGGTTGAAAATCTTTGTCTTTAGAATAAAACTTGAAAATTTTGTTTATTTTCGGAAGTAATTCCATTAAAATTATTAAATAATAAGCTTGGTTTGAATTAAAACTTTATTATATTTCATTAAAAGATAAAGCATTTGTAAAAAAAAATATTTCTAAGTATAGTATAAACTTCAATAATAAATAAAGTACTTTAAATCAAAAGTGGCCCTTATTACAACCAATACTAAACAAAACGCTTAGTGTTAAAAATTGCTTAAAATGATTAAATCAATCTCCTACGCATGGGCCACCTTGCATCCTCTCCGACTCGGTCCGATCAACAAGTCACCTGCATTAATCAGAATCACACCATTAATCAACAAGTCATAATCTACTTATTAACGAGTCTAAGTCACTTACTAATATCCTTACCGAAATAATCTGAGATCCCGAAGGCCTTCATTTGCTTCTGTCGATTTGCCCTATACACCATAGTCAATATAGGTTAACACTAAAGTGCTCATACTATGGCCTAAGGCCCAAATATTACAGGTCTCTTACCTTCTTTGAGTTGGAACCCTAAATGACCTCCTTTAACGCACCCTAAGCCCTTTTTCGCTAATCCCCAAGAATACTTTGGCTCTTAAACTTGCAATATAAAAGGAGAATAAAGCACCTTAGATAATCGGCTATGGTCACCAAGGAAGATCAACCATTCGCTAACAAAATAGGTACAAACCGAGGTTGAGAGGAAAAGAAATAAAATGTAGAAAAGTTTAGAAGAATTTGATCTTGGTGGAGAAGTTTCGGTTTCAAGGAAAAGGAAAAAATTTAAATAAATTGCTTGACTAGAATTTGGCACCAGACAATTAAAAGGAGAAAAGTATGAAAAAGGGTGCTCTCCTATTTATAAAATTAAGCCACTATCCCGTATGAAGAACCCAAGATTCGCCAAGATCTACTAATTCAAACTAATTTGAATTAGCCCAAATCTTTAATTTACTCCCACCAACCATTTAAACCAATTCAATTTAAACTAAAATAAAACCCATCTTTATCCTATATCACCTCTTCAAAGAAAAATTCAAAATAAAAACCAACCTTGCAGCCGAATTTGAACACCACCCAATAACTTTGGCCGGCCACCAATTTCTTTTTAATTCAAATCCAAATTCCTATCCTATCTGTACCTTTATCAACTAAAAAGAAATAAAATAAAAGAATAATCTAATAATTATCTCCTCCAACCGAATTAAAACAAACACTAATCTATCCTTATCCCATTTGAAGCCCCCCATGTGCCGTCCACCTTCACACCAATCGGCAGCAAAAAGAGAAAACAAATCCACCTCATTTCGAGATTGAACATAGGACACAGGGAAACCATCTGCCAATTAGCGCCCCAGACCATCACGCCCAGGCGTTGGTTTGTGACCCAAACGCGCAACTTATTCCTTTAAGCCCTCTCCAACTCCAACGCCAACTTGCAAAATAACTATCAAAATTTTGCCTCCCGCGCCTTGAACTCACGACCTGCTCCAACCCCTTTCCAAGTAGCGCCTCTACCACTCCGCCCACCTGCCTTTCATGCCCATAAGTCGGTTTTGTCCGATGTTATTATTAAATTATTGACTAGATTTTCAATTTCTTTATATATTCAAATTTATATATCAAATTTATTTGTATATAAAATTTCATATATTTATATATTTAGTTAAGTAATTTTAATTATAATTAATTAGACATATATTTTAAAATTATATTTTAATTTTTATTTATTTAAGCTTGAATTAGATTAAGCTGATAGTTATTTTATTAGTAGAAAATATGAAAATTTTTATATTAATTTTGATTATTAGTAAATAATTAATAAAAAAAGACTGGAACGGTAACATGGCAAAGGATCATCGGTCAATTGCCAAACTTACTTGATTCTTACCCAAAAAAACCAAACTCTCTTGGCCAAAGAAGACCAAGCATCTGCCGTCCACCACCTACAGCAGGCAGTGGTTCATTTGCCGTCGACCACCTGCTCCAGCCACTGGTACATCTGCCGTCCACCACTTGCTGTAGCTCTTTGATGCATCATGGTAATCGGTTTAATTTTTTCTCTGTGGGTAGAAGTTGTGGTTCCAAAATGGACAAATTGTGTATGCAGCAAGGTTCTGCGGCGATTCTTCGGGTTCAATAAATTGAATGTAAGTTATAACCATCTGTGGCGACTTCCCAAGAACAAATTTCCTGTTTCTTCATTTGTGGGAAATGATTGTTTGTGTGGACCTCCATTATCGCCTTGTAAACTGTAGCTGGTTAACAAGTGTTTGTGGAAATGTCACAGAGGTTAATATAATCAATAAAAGTGTTTGTGAAGTTTTCTGTATTTGATGTGTACTTTTTGCCTTTGGCAAAAAACAGAAATATTGAATAATAATTAGTGTTTCGTCATTTTTTATGCAGGGATTGACAGTGTGAATTGAGGGTCCATCGATAGAGAATCGTCACAAACTTTGGTTATTCTCGGCCCTTGAAAAATTGACGATAGAAGGGTTTCGAGGAATAGAAGCCTTTCCACGATGGTCGGAAATCTCTCTTCTAAAGCATCGAGAATCCATTT
Source organism: Gossypium rotundifolium (assembly GCA_025506655.1). NCBI lineage: Eukaryota > Viridiplantae > Streptophyta > Magnoliopsida > Malvales > Malvaceae > Gossypium > Gossypium rotundifolium. The sequence goes on from CP106728.1 coordinate 26,114,303, forward strand.
ATGCGATAATTAATCTCTCTTCTCATATAAAGCCTTCTTTTAAATTTTTTGGCCTTTTGTGGCATTATGTTGCGGATTTAGTTTGGGCATGGATACTTTTGAGACAATCAATTTGAGAACCAACTTATGAATTGAATGTGCGAACACAAAAGTAAGTTGTGCTTCTATTTTCTTTAGATTTTGCCTTTAGATTTTGATGTGTTAGAGCTCAAGGAAGAGGAAAGCAATGTCATTTAACAAAATTGGCTACAAAACCCTTTCTATTTCCTTTAGATTTTGCCTTTAGATTTTGTGCAGACAAATTATGATGCCTTTAGATTTTGCCTTGATTGAAAAATGGCCAATCTTGGTTCGGTCAATTTTATCGATAAGAATGAGAAGCAAGAACAATGAAACAACGAAAAGAAAAAAAAATGCATTCACCAAGTATATAAGTGAAGCTTTAAGCTTGTATTGGGACATGAAAATGGATAATTATTGTTTTCCGACTCCAATTAAGTAGCATGTAATAACTTTGTTTTGGACTACTATAAGTTGAAATTAAAGAAACCATAACAACGATATCCAAATTCGATATAATGGTTGTTTTAAGACATTACATTAGCATCTTAGCGAATACACGATTATGTGGAGTGCTGATTTCCATAGTTTTCTTTTTCTAAATGAAGCATTAAAGTTATAACTTTTTACATAGTTACTATCAAAATGTTGAGATTAGCGATAAGACATATTATTTATCAAAGAGAATGAAGGCCTAATTCTTAGATACAATATGGTTAAAAGAAATAGACATAAATTTTCACATAGAAAATCTTGAATAAGTTGTATTGACAATGGTGGAGAACTTTATATAACTTCTATAATACTAAATTGTATAATTTGGCTAGTATTTCTTGTATTAAATGTTGAAAACCTTGTGGTGTATAATGATCGATGTGTTGGATCGAGATCTAAGCGCCATGGCATTGTCTATTTATTTCTTTGTTTATCTTATAGCAATTTTGAATGGTTTTCACATGCTAGTAGTTATGATATTCTCTTTCCACCCCAATAATGTTGCTATTGAATCGGATCCAATTAAAGGACTTATCATTCAGAGTACTCGAACAAAAATAGCAACAACAAAATTAGGGATCGATATGTAGTGTATGAACATGGAATTATGTATCCTCCATTCTGACAAATTCTCTTTTGATTCTGTCTTCATCAATCTTTGTTGAGTCTGTTATTATCATTCGACTTCTTTAATTATTTGCATGACCTGCTTGTTGTTAATCTTTCAGTAGAAAGGAGTCAGTTGTTTCTGTCTCGACGAAGGTGTGGTATATGGAGGCTGCTTAAGCAATTTGCAAGACTATGGAAATAAAAGTTGTCTTTGAGCTGGTGTATGGCCCAATGGATCCCTCTCTACCATTCTACTACCCTCCTCAGTAATCTCCAAAGCTGCAACATTTGACTTGCTTGATTTTTTTATTTTTATTTGGGGAATATCTGCAGCTACAGAAGAGGTGGTCCCTTGATGCCAAGTCTTGTCTACTTAACATGCTAAGGGATATAGATGGTGCACCAAACAAATCGATGGCACCCCACTTCCTGAAATTTGGGTGTAAGAGCTTTCCAAGCTGTAGCTGTAGAAAAGGTGTGCCCAGGTACACTTCAGATGACTCCTTACTCAAACCTGATCAAGAACCGTGTCACTATTCCCTTCATGTTAAGTAATTGCAACTGGAAATTATTAAGAAATAGACAGAAATAAACATATTATTTTGCATCATTGCCTTGCCTTTGATGAAATTCAGTTTCATGGCTAAATGATTCATGAAATGTTTGAACCATGTCTTTTCTAGTCTCATGTCTTATCATGATTACAAAATTAACAAAGGCACTGTCAATCTGAACACCATGACGAATTCCTTGGCGGATGAACATGTGGTGTCCGGTGCTTGCTCTGCTTTTTCTTGTCATTGTGTGCGACCGAAATGAACAAAATTATACAAGCTGCGGTGTTTGAAATACATCTTTGCCCATAAATTAAACAAACAAACAAATTTAATAATTAATTAATTACGATCTATTTGCCCTTCTTAAGTAGCAATTGAGCTTGCGTCATATGAATTTTGTTTACCTCATTGTTGATTGTATCATTTTGTGAACTTTTCGTGCTAAATTAAAGATCCCGAAGCATATGCCTTTCTACTATAATTGAGATATATGTGTGAATTTACGGTTTGATATAACCGGAAGGTTAGTTAACCTTATCCTTTCCTTGATTTTTGTTAAATTTACGTTTAAATTTTTCTATCTTTGTAGTTGCATTGTTTGTCGATATATACTTATTTTTTGTTGCATTGTTTATCGATCACCTAAAAAGAATGGAAAATTAATATTTGTTAACTTTGCTACATGACATCGACCTGTATACCATGTTAGTAATTAATTAATTTATAAATATAAAAAAATATATTTGAATTTTTTGAATATTTTGAGTCATTTATATGTAAATAATGACTTTAATTGATGAATCTTAATACAGTATTCTGATTTTAATTGTACCTACAAATCCTGTTCTTCGAGTAAGTAAGTTGACAACATCACTCTAAGATGACTTGGTCACTTGAGCAAATCTGAATTTCTTACTCTACATTTGTCTCATTCATGCTCTACAAATATTCAAAAAACATGTCACATCCAACTTTTGTGAGATGTACATGACAGTGAACAGCCGACCATGTGGCCAATCCCACTCATTAACATATGAAAAACTGAAAGGCATTAAAATTAATTATATATATATAATGTGTGTGTGTGTGTGGTGTGCCAATAATAACATAAATATATTCCCTTCGTCTTCACATGAAACTATAATTGATGCAATTCATTTTATTATTATTGTTCTTTTTATTACTATATATCAAAATCACACTTGTAATACCTATAATTTAACAAAAGTTATGGTAAATCCAAACGTAAACTTGTAATACCTTTTCTTTTCTTTTCCTTTTGCTGTTATTTCACTAGAAAGCTCGTATATTTTCACACATGAACCTTAGGATTAGGCATTAATAGATACTCTATTTTTATTATTAATTACTTTAACAGATGGGTGATAAAAGTTGGATGGATGCTCCAAGATTTAGCACCAATCACCTAGCTGGAATAGAAAGATTTCTATCATTTGCAATTGGAAAATCACTTTCTAACGGAAATATATATTGTCCGTGCCGTCGTTGCAATAATAGGCTATTGCACGAACCACATATTGTGGGTGAGCATCTTCGTCTTCATGGTATAATAAAAGAATACAAGCATTGGATTTTCATGGAGAATCCATTGAAAGAACATCATTGCAAACCCGACCAAGCGGTGAGAACTTCTCCGTCAATTTGTACGTTGTCACAAGACAACGAAGCCGATTTAAGAGATCTCATAACAGATGCTCTAGGTATCAATATCCCAACTCTTACTGAGAGTTTTGATGGAGTTCAAGCGAGTTTGAGAATCTTTGTGCAGAGTATGATGTTAATGATGACCAAAGGCCTGCGGATAGAGCAACTACTCTTCTAGATGATTGTGATATTCCGCTCTATCCCGGTTGTGTCAAGTTCTCATACATCTCATTTCTACTTCGGCTTTACCACTTCAAAGCACTTTTTGGATGGTCAGCAAAATCTTTGACATGCTTATTAGAGTTGTTAAACGAGGCATTTCCAGATGGAAACACAATCCCGACTACATACTATGAAGCAAAGAAAAGATTTACGCACTAAATCTTGGGTATGTGAAGATTGATGCATGTCCGAATGATTGTATGTTATCTTTGAGGCGATGCTAGTGAAAAGATCGATTCATGATGTCGTAAAAGCTCAAGGTGGCAATCTTCTAATGAGTTGGATGTAGATGAACAAGTTGATGGTAGTTGTCGCCAGTCCTAAGCACCCAAGGTATTACGGTACTTTCCTTTGATTCCTAGACTTAAAAGATTATTTCAATCCTCCAAGACATCACAATCCATGAGATGGCATCTGAAGGACGAACCAAAGATGGTATATTGAGACATCCGGTAGATGGTTACGCACGGGATGCATTTGATAAGAGGTTTCCTGATTTTGCATCTGATCCTCGCAATGTTAGGTTAGGTTTGGCTAGCGATGGATTCAATCCATTCCGAACAATGAGTACAAGTCACAGTACATGGCCCGTACTTCTTATTCCTTATAATTTGGAACCATGGGCATGCGTGAAACAATCATCAATGATCATCAATGGTTATCCACGGTGAAAAGGACACGCAGCGACATTGATGTCTACATGCAGCCTTTAATTAAGGAGTTGAAGCAATTGTGGGAGGAGTTGATGCTTTTGATTCATCGACTTAGAGTCTTTCACTTTACGAGCTTGTCTTCTTTGGACAATCAATGATTTTCACCTTACGCTAATCTTTCGGGTTGGAGTACAAAAGGTCGGGTTGCTTGCCCGATATGTCTTTGAAAACTCTTGAATCTCGATGGCTACGGTATGGTCGAAAGTTACATTATATGGGTCATCGTCGATGGTTATCAATTGAACACCCTTTTCGAAAGCAGTCGTGAATTGATGGAACTATAGAATATGGGGTAGCTCCTACCACGATCCGGAAGATATCTTAAGGAAGTTGAAGGTGTCAACTTCATTTATGGAAAAACTTCGAAGAGGGATAGAGAAGAATTAGATGAAGGGCGAGTAGAACTTGATGTACACGAGGAGTGTGATTTGTTTAACAACTATGATGAATTGGTGGTAGAGGGAAATGAAGCAAATCTCATAAATCAAGACGAGACTTTATGGAAGAAGAGGAGTATATTTTTCGACTTGCCTTATTGGCGTTACAATCTACTTCGACATAACTTGGATGTCATGCACATCGAGAAGAACGTATGTGACAATGTCGTTGGCACCCTTCTTAATCTCTCACGCGGTGGTAAAGATAACGTCAAGGCACGCAAGGACCTACAAGATATGGGCATCCGAAGTTATCTTCATCCAAAAATGAGGAACGGGAAAGAGTACTTACCGCAAGCATGTTACACTCTTGCATCAAAGGAAAGAGATATTTTTCTTTCCATCGTGAAGAACTTGAAGGTACCCGATGGTTATGCATCGAACATATCCCGATGCGTGAATTTGAAAGAGCACAAGTTGAGCAATCTCAAAAGTCATGACGGTCACATCCTCATGCAAGATTTGCTTCCTATATGCTTAAGAGGAGTTGTAGAAAAGAAGGTGCTAAGTGTTATTACGAATCTATCAGATTTCTTCAAGCGATTATGTGCAAAAAGTCTTGATCCACAAGAAGTTGATCAACTTCAAAGCCAAGCCGTATTAACACTTTGTGAAATGGAGAAATATTTCCTCGGGTTTCTTCACAATCATGATTCATTTGATTATTCATTTACCGATGGAGGCTAAGCTTGGTGGACACTGTTCAATACGGTGGATGTACCCGTCGAAAGGTATATGAAATATATCAATAATATTTCACAATATTTTATTTTTATTATTTTAATAGAGAATATAATAAGTATGTAAAATAAATGTATGTGATGTAGGTATCTAATGGGATTGAAAGCTTTGGTGCGAAATAGAGCTTATCTGAAGGTTCCATATGTGAAGGGTACATAGTTTGAGAATGCCTTACATTTTGCTCCGTTATTTTTCGATGTTGAGACAATATTTTCCGTCCTCCGAGGAATGATGGGAATATTCAAAAGCAGTACATTTTCTCTTACGGAGGGCGTAATTGGCAACATGAACACGAAGATATTGGACATGCGATCTCTTGCACAAGCAAACCGCTATGTTCTATTGCATAGCGATAAGTTATCGACATACCGTCGGTGAGTTTCTGAGCAAAATTTTGTCATTCGATTATTTTTCTTAACAAATAGAAAAATAAAGTTATCACATAATTTGTATACTCTTTGACAAAAGTTTTATAAAATCTGAATATATTATAGAGAATTTTTGGAGTGCGGCGAAATTTGTTTATGGTGGCATTCAAATTAGTAAGCGTCTGAGGACAAATGGATGGTTGAAAAGTTCCCAAGATGGCTTGCGAAGCAATGTAAATTGTCACTATTAAAATAATTTATTGTATTATTTATGTAATGAGGAACATTGTAGAATTTTGATCATAGAATAAGAGTTAATTGACTTTACTACTATATTGTTAGATTCCAAAGATGGAAGTTGAACAAGTTGATCTTGATGTAATTGCTCTTGCTCGAGGACCGCATAAGGTGGTTTCCACATATGATGGGCTTATAATTAATGGTTTTAGGGTCCATACAAAAAACTTGAGCAATATCGTAAGACTCAAAATAGTGGCGTGATGGTTTTTCTTGTGGGAGAAACTATTATGGCAATTGCATTGAAATTGTCGAGCTAAACTATTATGAAAGGTTTTGGGTTATCATGCTTAGATGTGATTGGGTGAATATTAAATCTCTAGGAGTATGAAGAAGGATGCAAATGGTTTTATTATGGTAAAATTTTACGAGCTTATCCATGTAGGGAATCATGATTGGACGATCCATACATATTGGCTTCTCAAGCGAAACAAGTATTTTATGTCGAGGATGGCAAAAGTGAAGGATGGTTCCATGTTATCGGAATAAAACCAAGAGATTTGTTCAATCTAAGCGTTGAAACCCAGTGAAGATGATGAATATCCATGATGTGATCATCATATTGTAACTTAATAATTTTAGTTTTATTTTGAACAAGAACGATGTTTTGAAGTGCAAAGATTTCGTGTATTTGACATTTATATTATATTAACATCTATATATGTTCATTTATATATTTGAAGTCATTTTGGGTTATAGGAATTATGAAATTATATACTGTTGGAAGCCACAAATATAGTCTTTTTCAGCATATAAGCTTCATTCTCAGTACTGGGATTATTTTCTTTTCCATGTGTGAATATGTTTTATGCCTTGTTGACATGATTATCTTGTTAACATGTTATAAGCAACAGGTTTTTGTCACACTGCTTGCGTGCTCAGCTCGTGTCAGCTGGTTCATTTGCTTGCACTCTGCATTGCTTCATTTTAGAAAAAGGCTCATACCTTGTTGATTTTTGTTTTTGATTTTTTCCCCGTTAATTTGAATGTGATGTTCGTATAAATGGATGTCATGGTTGTGGACAAGTGGCACTTAGCTGGAAATTTTTCAGGTAATGGTTGATTTTTTCCCATCAATCTTCTCTCGCCGATCAAAGAGTAGTTTCCTATCATCTCTTGCGCTGACTTTTATCAGGTATTTAATTTGTAATTTTTTTAAATCTAATGTGTATGTGTTTTCTTTCAGGTTTAACCATTTTATGTATGTTTTTAGTGGTTTTGACCGATTTTTATAGTTTGGACTCTCTTGTATCTTGCCGGCGTCGTCTCTGTTGAGGTCACTGGTGGACCTGAAATTCCTTCCATCTGGAAGGCCGGTGGATCCACGATTTCTACTTAGTCCTTGAATGAAAAGGTTCATGATTTTTATAGTAAGTGACTTTCAAGAGGTCGATTTAGGTTCGTTTTGAGCTCTAATTAAAAGGTATGTTTGCAAGGTTGCATGAATGACTAAATGTTTGAATGAAAATGAAATGAATTGTTTTGTGATATAATATATCTTTGGTTGGATGAAAATGAAATGTATGTTAGGGTGATATAATATATCTTTGGTTGGATGAAAATGAAATGTATGTTTGGGTGATATGTTATGAAATGTAATGATTGATGATGTAAAACAATGAAAAGGAATTAATTAGTTAAGGCAAGTGCTAATTAAATTTAGGTGAAAACATAAATTGTAGTTAAAGGTGAAACTGATAATGTGGGCCATTGAAGTAGTTAACTAAATAGGGATGCCTTAATATAGAAACATGAAAGGTAAGTGGTAAATAAAAATTGCATCAACATCTGCTGTCCTAAAGGAATTGCGATTCTTTTTATATTATGCAATGAAATGGTTGCCCACAAGTTATTGAGTCAAATTTCAAACATGGTTAAGGGAAGTAAGAGATGTAGAGTTAGAGGTTACATGCACAAATAGCTTGTATGGCTCATTTCCTATCTAAGTAATTTGTAGTAACAAAAAGATGTAGGTCTTTAGGTGGGAAGTAACTTACTCTTCAGTCGTACTCTATGGGAATCTCTTTGTTTCTAAATCAATCATATTGCTTATGAAGGTTGGAAAACAGAGTAGCTACAGCTATCAAAATATGGGTTTAATTATACCACCAAAATGTTAAACAACAATCATTTAGTTGATGTAAAATATGGAAATGTTGCCAAAATGTCTCCAAGAAACTCCCTTCATTTGTAATTATAAAATTTTATTTAACATATTTTACACGTTAATATAGTAGAAAATCATCCTCATCCATGGAAATATTATGTCTCCCTTAATTTTCTTAATTTACGCCTATATTATAGTGACTTGTTTGAACTAATTCCTATATTAATTAATTATTTATTTAATCTTTTATTAGGATATTTATGGTTTAAATATATTATTGAGCTAATGTTTTAAAGTTTTTGTTCTAATTTATTGGTGTATTTTATTGTTTTGTTTTTGGGCTGATTTGGTTTTTTTGTTTTGCTTGGTTTTGGGTTTTTTTGGGTTTGTTTTGGCCTAGTTTGTTAATAAAATGGGCAGTATATTTTAAACAATATATAAAACCAATTGCATGGACATTCCATTGCAATTGTCGGCCAATCCCTAGGTGCATAACGAAGCAAACCTTTCTCCAAAATTACAGTGGGTTTCAAGTTTCCCGGCATTAGTAAGTTGAAAAATCATATTTTCCCACTTTTCCTCCTCAAAACCCATGAAATTTTCGATGCTTTCTGCTTTGCTTCATCGTTAAGCATTACCGATTTGTTTTCTAGGAAAATGACCGGCAATAGCGACCATTAAAAGGTGTACGATTCTCTTCAGGGTTCTTGACGGTCGAATACATTGGGAAGTGTTGCTACCGATAGTCTAAGCACGGAGATGAAACTCCGACTCAATCGTGAAGATGTACCGCAACTCCTTTGGTACCTCCATTCGTCCTCATTTATTTTCCCCGGTTTCAAACTACTTTATTACCTTCCGCTAGTATTTATTCTTTCCTCATACTTATTCTTTCTCTGCTACTTTATACTTTGTGTTTGGTTTTGGCCCGTGATCTTTCTATTTGTCATTGCTCCTCTTTTTCCACTCCATTCTTGTCTGAAATTTTTGGTTTTGTTTTCTTTCCTTCATAGATTCCTCTTCGTCTTCTGCTACACTTGACTTTTCACAACTTTCAAACAATTTATTTTGTTTGTTAAATTTGATAGGTTTTACATTTTCTTTGTTCTTCAATTGATTTAAAATCTTGTTTTTAAATAATAACATATTTTGAAGAATTACAATTTTATCCTGAATTTATTGAAGATATTTTATATTTTGATTATCTTACAATTTTGATGGAAAGGTTGATAGTAATTGACTTTTAGTTTAACACGTATTGAACTGTTATACATTTCTCTTAATGTTTGAACTCTCTAAATACAGGCATTCTGGTTTGCTGCTATACTTAATAAGACCATGAAAAAAAAGTATGCACTATTTGGTTTAACCCATATTTTGACGTATTTGAAACTTAATAGCATGCCCTTTGTCTTTAAGTACCTTGGTTTATCTAGCCAGAGGCAAAATAAGGACCATTACTAGGCATCAGATGGATTATTAAAAAAAACTTAATTATTCCACCAAGAGCAAAAAATATATAAGTATCTTGCAAGTAGGAGAGCTATGGATATCATTGAAACCAGTCAAGAAGAGCAAGTAATGTATCTTGGCCATAGTTTAGTTGAAGTTATTTAACTATGTTCTTTTTTTCTTTTAAATCTCTTCGTAAGATTTTTTGTCTCAAGATGCAATGGATTATTGACGTTAGTGGTGAAAGCTTATTCGTCTTGAGAGGTGTGATCACTTTCAATCCTAGTAGATTATTTATATTTTTATCATGTGCTATTAACCTTGTTGTAAACCGAGCTATTATGTACTTTAATCTATAATGGAATGGGTTGAATTACGATGAGAAAAAAAGGTTTTGCTTGAAGTTGCATATTGGTAGTCATTGGCTTGTTTCTTGTTGATAAAGATACGAAGATATGCAATGATCATTGGCTATAGAAAGAATCGATTGCTTGCTCCATGACTTTACTTGGTTTCCTTTTGATCAAAGCAATTACATATTCCATAAAGGTTGCATCACAAGGCAAGATGAGAGCCCCATTGCTTGATAGACCAAACTCTTACGCTAAGTCGAACAGCTCCATTACTATTTTGTTCTTGGATATTCCAATGGAAGCACAAAGCGCTTCGATCTGCTATTGTATACCACAAAGTGACCTTTCTTGACCAATGATGATGTCTTTGAATGGTTGTGTCAACAACATCGCCACTAGTTCTTGAGAAGGTGATTCTTTTTCTCTTAATGGTGCCATTTTTGCCATTTCCTTGCTAATTTGATGAGTTTCTTTGCATGATCATCTTGTTTGCTTTTGTAAAACAAGGAGAATATTTAGTTGGACAAGAGGAGGAAGTGATTGTAAAGATCTTAGGAAGCGAAGAGCTTTCGTTGTCTTTGAAATGATGAAAGCAGGGATTGGATGAATCTATATATATACACACAAACCGGCATCCCAAAGGAAGTCTTTTGAATGAAGCAACTCATTGTAGGGACTCGATGGAAGTCACACCATGTGGTTATAAATTGTGGCATCTGCAAGTGCAACAATGAGCATTGTAGTACCCACAATATGTTACGGATATATTACCTAACAACAAGAAATTGTGGTGCTAGTTTATGCAACTTTGGATTGATGGATTATACAACTCGAAATAGGAGTAGACCCCAAATGACCGTACTTAGTGCAAAATGTCTTTATTTCAGTCATTATGCTTTGGATATCTCATATCGTTATCTACTTTCACATTCATCATCATTAATCACATTCATCTATCGTTATGCTTTGGAGTTTTGTTATTGTTGAAAAAAATCAGTTTTTTATTAAATATTTCTACAAGATACATTATTATTTTTTTCAATTTTCATATCTAAAATGTAATTGTTACTTTTGACAGAGGCTACTAAGGGTACTAAGAGAAAGCGAGGGCCTACAAACATGAAAGATATATGGAATCTTCAACCTGGAACTCGTATAGTAGTAGATGCCAACCAATATGGGCAGCCTATTGGGAAGGAAGCGTCCAAATTGGCTGAATTTCTCGGTACAATTGCAAGAACTGGTTCTATCTGTCCTTTGAATACAAAACATTGGAAACATCTTCCTAAATATGTGTTGGAAAACATATTGAGAATCGTTCATGTATGTAGTACATATTCATTTTGTAATTTAAAGTATTGCAATAATTTTGCATTATTTGATATTGTATGTAATGAGTACTTGTTACATTATTTTGTTATATGTGTAGGAAAAGTTTGATCTCAAGGCAAGGTGGAGGACTCGACATCCTCTCACATATTGGAAAACTACTGGAAGGAGTTTAAATCGACTTTGAAAACTAGATACTACAAAGAGATGGTCCAAGAGGGTCGACCGATTGAAGAAATATACGAAAACAATCCTCTGGTGTGCATCATGATCAATGGAAGTGGCTAGTGGAGCGATGGGGAACACCACAAGTCTGCAGTAAGCACTTTTATTAGAGTAAATGTCCTATTTTCTTGATCCCACATACGGTATGATCAAAGTAGAAATTTGCATAAATCGTGATTTGTTGAATGAGGCATAATAACCTTAGTTTTCCTATTACTCTCATATTTTTCTCATTCTTTTAAACAATAGGCACAATCGAGAAAAGGCAAAAGAAGCTAGAACAAAGGTGCGTTTTGCACACCTTCTAGTAGTACAGGATATGCAACCCTCAATGCAGTTTGTAAGTATTACATATTGATCAATATGTAACTTATATTATATTCTTTATTCTACCCTCATTGTTGAATATTGTTAACAACTTTTTTGTTGTTGTTGTATAATAGGTTGACGAGGGAAGGCCGTGAACCTTGCGTTTGGAGCAATTTAGATTTCAACATTTGCGCAAAGATGGGAGTGACAAATTCAGGAGTGAGGCATCAGAACAAGTTTATGTAAGAAATAAATGGGTATTATATTTTTATTTATATTTAATTTGACATCTATTTTTTTCTTCAAAATATAATTTTCTAATTAAAGAGAACTATAGGATGAAGCATACAAGATTGTTAAAGAGTCTATGCCAACACCTGACAGTTCTTTCACACTTGAAGATAACATTGCATTAGAAAATGAGGTCTATACACAATTGTTTGGCCGACAAGGATGGAAAAATGATGGGATATGGACGTGGATGACCAAATCCAAGTTGTTTGGCTATGGGTCGATCACCGAGAAGCCAATCTACATCGGCCATTAGTACATTGATTGAAGAGATAAGCGCTAAACATGTTCAAAGCAAATACAAACAATTCAAGCCGAACAAGCAATTCGAGAAAACTTTGCTTGAGAAGCGAATCTCGATTCGTGACGAGGCGAGGCAGGAAGCTCGTTTGATAGTGGCGTAAGAAAGATTTATGAAATTAAATGAAATTCGAGAGGCAAAGTTCATGGAGATGATGGATGCTCGTGAGAAAAAGTATAAGGCTCTCATCAATGAGTGTATGGAAAAGGATTGTCAAGTAAGTTCTAGGTTTTCATAGAAAGCATAGTAAGTGACTATTTTATGACTAGATTGTCAATAAGTTTGTTAATGGTTTAATAGACATTGATTGTTGTAATTGAATGCTAGGTTCTTATTTGATGTCTTCGTTGCTTGCTCAACTAATATTTAGTTGATGTCTCTTGAAAATTCTTTATTTAGCTTCAATTTATGGTTATTTGCTTAATATTAAAATATCCTTCTCATGTGTTCATGTTGTTTCTCATCTAACTTGTATAAATAGAAAATGTACATTGCTATTTTTGCGATTGACTTTCGACTAGCGGACTTGATGATAAAGCCTTGATTGGATGATGATGAATGACGCTTACTGCATATTTTGTATTATATATATATGTTATAGTCCCATAATTTTTTGGTGTCATAGGAATCATTTTGACCACATGTTTGCAACATGTTGACTTTAGGATTTTGTATAATTTTTTGATATCATAGGAATTGAGTTGACAACATGTTTGCAAATGTTTACTGCTTCTATTAAGATTTTGTATATTTTTTGATGTCATGTGAAATAGGTTGACAACATATTTGCAACTTGTTGACTACTACTATTAGGATTTTGTATATATATTACTAACTGCATTATTTAATGATAATTTTGTATTTATATGATCATTTTATGTTAATTAATTGTTCAATTTATATTCACCCAAACATTTCTAAACTCAATACATATAAATTTGCTCATATTTCACCAAAATATGCCATTAAAATTGGGGAAAACGTCAAAAAAAAAATATTGGACATGAGACAAAAATCTATCCCGACCTTTTACATTTGCCTTGACGGGTTAGCGACTTTTATAAAGTTGCTTTAGACGGGTTTATCCCAACTTTTTTTTAAGATGCTTTGGAAAAGGTCTATCCCAACCTTTTTAGGGTTGTTATAAACGATTTTATATCAATATTTTTAACGTTGTCTTAGACAAGTCAATCCCAACTATTTTAAAAGTTGCCTTCGATAAGATCTATCCCGACCTTTTTACGGTTATTTTAGACAAATCTATCCCAACCTTTTTAAGGTTGCTTTAAACAAGTCTTTCCCAACACTTTTTCTAAAGTTGCTTTATAGAAGGTGTATCCTAACATTTTTAAAAAGATGCCTTAGACAGGTCTATCCCAACCTTTTGTAAAGGTTGTCTTAGACAAGATCTATCCCAACTTTTTCTAAAACGTTGCCTTAGATAAATTCTATCCCGACTTTTTTCTATGGTTGCCTTAAACAAGCTCTATCCCAACCATTTTAAGGTTGCTTTTAAATGAGTCTATACCAACCCTTTTTAAGAGTTGCCTTAGACAAGGTTTATTGCAACTTTTCAAAACGTTGCCTTAGATGAGGTTTATCATGGCTTGTTTTAAAAGGTTAGCTTAGACTAGTCTATCCCAACGTTTTAGGGTTGCCTTGAACACGTCTATCACAACATTTTTCATAAGTTGGCCTTGACTAGGTCTTTCCCAACGCTTTTAAGAGTCGGCATTGACTAAACTTTTCACAACCCTTCAATAAGGGTTGGCTTAGGTTGACTTATCGCGACGCTTTTACAAAAGCGTCGCCATGCCTATCCTAATGTACCAAAGACGACTATTTTGGAAGCGTCGGACAAAGCGTCGCTGAGCCTATGCCAACGCTTTTTGCGTCGTCTTAGGTTAAAAAAAGTGTCGTAGTAGGGTCGCTTTTGTTGTAGTGTTAAGGTATAGGGACTAAATCGCGTAAGGGTTAAAAGTTAAATTAGAAATTAAAATAAATCAAAGGGGCTAAAGTAGAAATTATGCCACTTAATTAATGATTTTGTATAGGTGACCCGTTATGGTTTAGTGTAATGCATGTATATATATTATATATGCTATAATATAAAGTTAATAATTATTATTATAATAAAAGAAAGAATAAAAAAGAGAAAGAGAATTGCATGCAAATTAGAAAAGAAAGAAAAGGAAAGAAAGAGAGAAAAAGAAGGAGAGAACGCACGGCTAGGGACTTAAGGGGTTTAAGTTTAAATTGGTTAGTGTAATTTAGTCATTTTCTTGTTCTTTTTATATTTTTAGAATCCTGGTACCTAGGGTTACTCGGCCTATGTTGTAATTTTTAGTATTGTCCAAGATTGTAGATGTTGACATTGTTGAATAGTTTAAATATTAGGGATTAAATAGATAGATTTTTAGTTAGAAATGGAAAATGACTAAATTGTAGAATTAATTGTTGATTTTGAGCAATAGCGACTAAATTGTGAAAAATTCAAAATTAAGGGGTTGAATTGGAAAGGAGAAACCCAAATTTAGCTTAGAGTAAAATTAATGTAAAAATATTAAGTTAAATGTGAAGCTTAAAATTAGTCTCAATTTAGGGACTAAATTGAATAATAAGTAAAATATAGTGTAAAAATTGAAAATTTTAATGTGAAATTGAAATGTGCAATATTAATGTGATTTAATTATTTTATTCCGTAACTAACATCATACTGGAATCCTCGAGTAAAAAAGGGAAGGATAAAATCGACGTCGAATAGCTCAGAATTCACGATTTGTGTTTTTATAATTCGAACTCTAGTAAATTGTTGCATTTTGAACTATTATGCATGGTACAACATGAGGTGAGAACTTTTGAACATTGGGCTGAAAAAAATCAAATGTTGATTAAAATGACTTGATTATGAATATCTTGAAATGTGGCATTTTATTATTGTTGAATTGAATATATGTGTATGTGGTTATTATCAAGTTGAATATATGTTTATATGTGATAATGTGTACATATGTGAAATTGAGACATTGGTTGTATTGAAAAGTGAAATGGAACCCTATTAACTGTATCGGTCTGAGTCGGATATAGATGGCATGCCATAGGATAGGAAGAGTTTAGGGGTTTTCTTCGACCTCGAGTCGATGAGGCAATAGGTGCCAATTTGCTTCGGTTTAACCGATGAGACATTGGGTGTCAATTTATATAGCGTTGGGTGCATTTATTACTTTGAATTTATCTGATGAGGCACGGGTGTCAAACTGGTGTGTTAGTTGGATCCGTGTATCCGTCCGAGTTCGAGTCGTGTTAATAGGGAAAATAAACGATAAAATTTATGTGTTCGATATTGAAATGATATGGTTGAGAAATGGAAATGAGATGAGAAAATCTTGAAATGGCAATGATGGGAAATGAAATATGAAAAAGTATATTGTTGTGAATATGGATTGGATTATGAGAAATGAGATATGAAATGATTAAATGAGATGTGGAACTTGAAAAGAATTCATGTATTGAACAAAAGAGATGAATCATGCCATTAAATGAGTTGCAATATGCAAATGATATATGAAATGCCATTAATAATGTTTGAACATGTGAAAATCATAGTAGATGTGAATAATGAATGAGCAAAAATTATACTATTGAATTGAAACACATGAAAATAGCTTACTTGTGGCATTTTGCATTTTTAAATACTTATATTAAGTTTATATTATTCCAATCATAGAAATACCACTGAGTTATGCTCAACGTGCAGTTTTTTTTTCCGTGTGCAGGCTAGGTACTTTTCAATTTACCACCGACTCAGCATCAAGCATCAAATCCTGAGCTCAAGTGTGGTGATATATTCTGTAATTGCATGTACCTAGGGAGTCTTTTGTTGATATTGCTTATAAGGTGTTGTTATCTTAATTGCTAGTGAAATGATGGTTAAATGTGTATATGGTTGTGGTTGAGGCTATGTTGGTCTGTTAACCTAGTTTATATTTTGGTATGTGATAGTTTAAAGTTTGGTAGCTTACCATAATGCTTGGTATGTGCTTAGCTTCAAATTTGGTAACTTTAAAAGTTGAAAGTTAGTTCCAATATCCTAAATGTGATATGAATGAAAGTCTTGAGTGTTTGATTTGTTGTTAATGTATTTGAACATATAAAATGTGGTACCAATGAGGCTACATTGGTTAGGCATATTACTTGATGAATTAGGTGTATTTTGAACATGTTTAATTTTGTTTTGAATAGGTTAAACAATTGGTAAATGGGTTGCTTAGTGTCCAAGTAAATAGGAAATGGTAAACTTAAGTTTTAAGGTACTTTTAGGTGCACACGGCACACTGGCCACACGGGCGTGTGTCACGCACGGGCAAAGACACAGATTGAGACACGGGTGTGTCTCAAGTCAGTGAGTTACACGGGCAAGGACACGGCTGGGACACGACTATGTGCCCCAACTTTGAGAGTCACACAGCCTGGGGAATTCCACACAGCCTGGCCATATGGGCGCATGTCCCCTAGTTTTAGGAAATTTTAAAAATGACCCTAAACTTCTAGAATTGTTCCAAATTAGTCTCTACCTATATTTAAACTATTTCTAGGGATTCATAAACTCGAAATAGAAGCTATAAAAGTAACTTTTACTCTGAATTAGAATGGATTAGCAAACTTATATTTAATGCATTCTACTAACATCATCTAAGATAAACTAAAAAGATAATCATAGTCGGAGTATGGACCAAATAATCATAGTCGGAGTATGGACCAATACTCTGATGCTAATAATTGGAATAATCTTGTATGTATCAAGAATAGATAAATAGTGATAAGAGTGTAGACAGTGGAAGACTAACCTTAGCAATATATTAATAGTGATAAGAGTGTAGAAAGTGGAAGATCGAGTTTAGCATTGTGTTGTGCAAAAGCGTGTAAAAGAGTAAAATTATTGTACTGAAAAATCACACTAAGTTTAATTCCCATGAAAGAGAGGTGGATCACAATGATCGCTTAAGTACCAGGTCTTTCCTAGCCAGAATATCCCTTTATCGTAATTTAATAGCACAATAAATCACTACAATCACACTCATAAAATATGCAAAATAATGCAATAAAGAAACACTAGAATTTTAACGAGGTTCAGCAAATTTTGCCTACGTCCTCAGGCACTACCAAATATATTTTGCTCCAAAATACAAGTGAAGATTTACAAAGAGAGAAAACAATGCCTTAAGTAGAGAATGGCAAATGTGGGTTGATTAAAATGAGAAATGGTTAGGCCTATTTATAGTTGAGGTTCAGGGATCAACTTGCAAAGTCACTATACAATTAGGGACCAAAAAATTACAAATATCTCATGCCAAATCTCAATCCCACTTTTGGTGCCTTAAATCTCAGATTTCTAGTGCCAACATTTTGATACCCATATCTTTGACTTTCTAAAATATGGATGATTTCCAATAATCTTCACCTTAAAGATTTGATTAGGATAATCTTATCTTCACACAATTCTTTCTGCCTTTGTCAACAATACTTGAAAGTGCACTCTTCAACTGTTAAACTTGTAGGATATTGATCAAGTTTAAATAATGTTCGAATTTGATTGTTGTTACCACCTTGGTCATTATATCTGAGAGATTATCTGCAGTCTTAATCTTCGAAGGTGAATTTACCCCTCATCAATAATTTCCCGCACAAAATGGAATCGTACGTCGATATGCTTACGTGCATGATAGACTTAATTCTTTGCTAAATGAATAGCACTTTAACTATCACAATACACATTAATATGCTCTAAACCAATCCCAAGGTTTTAACCATACCTTGTAACCAAATAGCTTCCTTTACAGCCTCTGTTACAGCCATGTATTCGACTTCTGTGGTTGATAACGTAATTGTAGACAGCAGTGTAGACTTCCAACTTATTGGTCCTCCAGCAACTGTAAACACATAACAGGTGGTTGATCTTCATTTGTCCAAATCACCGGCATAGTCAAAATCAACGTACCCAATAAAACCTTTACCAAGTGTAGTATCCTGCTTGAACAGTAATCCAACATCCATAGTATTCTGAATATACCGTAGAATCCATTTCACAGCTTGCCAATGTCCTTTTCCAAGATTATGTATATACCTGCTCACTATACTAACTGCCTGTGAAATGTCGGTTCTTGTACACACCATTGCATACATCAAGCTACCTACTACATTAGAATACGGAACTTGTAACATGTATTCTTGTTTAGTATTCATCGAAGGAGATAGTTGTGCAGAAATCTTGAAATGAGAAGCCAACGGGGTGCTTACAGGTTTTTTCTACTCGTTCATGCCAAACTGCTGTAGTACCTTCTTCAAATATTGCTTCTAAGACAAGCTAACTCTGCCACGAGCTCTATGTCTACATATTTCCATGCCAAGAATCTTCTTAGCTTCACCTAGATCTTTTATCTCGAACTCAAGGTTGAGTTGAGTCTTCAATCTCTCAATTTCAACTTTACTCTTAGATGCTATCAACATATCATCAACATATAAGAGCAAGTACATGAAATTTTCTTCTTGTAGATTCTGAAAATACACATAATGATCAAATTTACTTCTTGTGTACCTTTTCCCTTTCTTGAACTGATCAAATCGCTTGTACCATTGCCTCAGAGATTGTTTCAATCCATAAAGTGACTTTGTCAGTTTGCAAACCTAATTTTCTTTATTAGCAAACTTGAATCCATCTGGCTGAGTCATATAGATTTTCTCTTCCAAATCACCATGTAAAAACGCGCTCTTCACATTCAGCTGAACTAGTTCAGGATCATATTGCGCAACCAAGGCTAGCAAAATTCGAATAGACGAATTCTTCACAACTGGAGAAAATACTTCATTGTAGTCTATTCCTTCTTTCTGAGCATAACCCTTTGCTACCAATCTAACCTTGTATCGAATTTCATTTTTATGAGGAAATCCTTCTTTCTTTGCATATACCCATTTGCATCCAATTTCCTTCTTTCCTTTGGGTAGTGTCACCAACACCCAAGTCCTATTTTTATGAAGAGACTGCATTTCTTCATTCATAGCTTGCTTCCACTTTACACCATCAGGGTTACTTCTTGCTTCTATGTAAGTAGAAGGAACATCATCATCTGCAATTGGAAGTGCATAGGCCACCATATCATCAAAGCGAGCAAGCATACGAATCTCTCTTCTTAGCCTCCTATATGCAATTGAATCTTGTTGCTGTAGAAGTTCTTGGGTCGAAACTTCTTCATCATTTGTTCCTTCAATATTAGCTGGATCATCATTAACCTTTTCAAGCTCCACCTGCTGCAAAGTACTACTGGTTTTGTAATCCTTTTGTGAATCCTTGTTTTTCATCATGGTTGATTCATCAAAAGTCACATCTCTACTGAAAACAATCTTCCTTGTATCAGGACACCAGAGACGGTATCTTTTTACTCCACCAGTTATACTACTAATCGTCTAAATTATCGAGTTTTAAAATTTATAAAGAGAATGATCGAACCTGGAAACTAACTCTGACAATGACTTAAGGTAAGTGCACCTATCGAACAGTAGTATAGTTTAGGCAAGGCCGGATTGTCGAACCCAAGGGAATTAAAAGTACTAATACTCACTTTCTTCTTATTATTTAGCCTAAATATTAAGTGATTGGTTGTTTAAATTAACTAAGTACTAAACTAAGATTCAAAGACAAAAAGAATGAATTGGGGAATAACTTTTAGAAAAACTCAGTTGATTATGACGATACCCTAGAAGGAATTCACCTAGACTTCACTTGTTATCTACCACTGAACCAGACGATTTATTCACTTAGCTTGATCCGTAAGACTCCCTAATTTATATTAAACCCTCTCTCGAGGTGAATAACGTCTAACCGTAGGTTGATTAATTGAAATCTCTTTCTAATTAAAACCCCTAGAATTGCATTAACTCGATCTATGGACTCCCATATTAGGTTTCACCCTAATCCGGTAAAATCTCATCATCCTATCTCTAGGCGCGCGATCAACTCTACTTAATTATGCTAGATCTACTCTTAGGCAGGGACTTTTGCTCCACCACCTAAGCACATTCAACTTGAATCAATATACAGGAAATATCAACACAAGAATTAAGCACACATAATTAAGAACAAACTAAGTATTTATCATATAGTTCAGAAAACAATAACAAGATTCATCTAGGTTTGATCCCCTTCAAGTATCTGAAGGGATAAAAGAAAACATCTCAAGAGAAAAGATAAAACAAAACATAAGAAATCCCTAAAACCCCCTGAAGGAACTGAAGGAGAGATCCGTCATTTTGAGTATAATTCCAGCTTCTTGGGATGGATCAATTGGCTATCTTCGAGTGATTCCCACAAATCTGGCCTTCTAGCTCGGCTCCTTGGCCTAGTTGACTGCCAAACTGACCGCCCTCCTTTTAGGTTACACTTAGGATATTTATATAGGCTCTTGGAATGCTTTGATTGGCCCCTAAGTATCCTAATTCAAGTATGATTCCTACTCAGGTGTTTCAATAGGCTTTGTGATGTGTTTCTTTGCCTTCAAGCATCCAAATCCGAGTGAAATTTCTCTCTTCCACGACAGGGGCACGGCCATGGCACACGCCCGTGTGAATCGACTTCAAGCCGTGTTTGGGTCTGGTGATAGAGGCACGACCGTGTGAATCGTGGTTAGGCTGTGTTCTAGTTAATTAACAAGGCACGGCCGTGTGGCTTGAAGTCCAAGCCGTGTCGATTTCCACTTTGGCCCAAATTGGCCCGTTTTAAGCCCGTTTCTTGTTCTTTTCATCCTTGGGTGCTTTATTGAGTATAAAACATGAAAAAAAAAGGATTAAGAGCACCTTTTTACACAATTTAGGGAATAAATCATCCAAAAGTATGCTAAATGTGGGATTAAAATATGTTACTTTTATGGTTTATCACCTATAAAAAATGCTTTGTTTGCTATTGGGTCTAACTTAGATTCTTTTACATGATAATATGCAGTGGAACCAAAAACATGTAAAGAATCATAATCAGTATGAGGTTTACCAGTCCACATATCTATAAGAGTTTTTTTTCATTTATTGTAGCTGATGGCAACCGGTTAATTAGATGGCACGCATATGTAACTGCCTCAGCCCAAAATTCCTTGCCTAATCCAACATTGGACAACATACATCGAACTTTCTCCAGTATAGTCCGATTCATACGTTCTGCCACCTCATTCTACTGTGGAGTATCCTAAACAGTGAAGTGTTGCACAATTCCCTCATCTTGACATACTTGTAGAAATAGTTCATTCTTGTACTCAGTACCATTGTATGATCGAATTCGTTTGACCTTTCGACCTGTCTGAGTCTCCACCATCTTCTTCCATTTCAGAAATGCATCCAAAACTTCACTTTTTCTTTTCATTAGATACACCCATACTTTTCTTGAATAATCATCAACAAAAGTAACAAAATAGTGCATACCTCCCAAAGAAGCCACTTTGGTAGGTCCCCACATATCACTGTGAATGTAGTCCAGAATTCTTTTCGTATTGTGAATTGCTGAACCAAATTTTACCCTCATATGCTTGCCTGGAACACAATGTTCACAGAATTCCAATTTTTAAGAATTTTCACCTTTCAACAAGCCTTGCTTCGCCAAATTCTGCCAAGCTTTTTTCACCAGCACGTCCCAATCGCATATGCTATAACCTGGTAGCCTCTGGGTTTGCATCTTTCACAGAAGCTATTGATGTTGATCCAATAATTGTACTTCCATTTAAATAGTACAGGTTATTCCTTCTTGTGCCTTTCATCACCGTCAATACCCTAGCTACTACCTTTAGTAATCCATCTCTCAAAGTGATTGTGAGCCCTTTAGATTCTAAACCCCTAATGAGATGATAGTTTTCTTCAAGCTAGGTATGTAGCGAACATCTGTCAAGACTTGGATTGAGCCGTCGTGATTCTTCAATTGGATTGTACCTACTCCCATTGTCTTACAAGCGCTGCCATTGCCCATAAAAACAACTCCACCTTCTAGTTCTTTAAGACTAGAAAAGCAGTCCTTATTAGGACACATATGGTAAGTACATCCCGAATCCAAAATCCACTCATCTGTATGACATGCCATTTCCATGCCAACCAAGCTAAAGTCTGACTCCTCATCATGCTCCGCTACACATGCATCAGAAATAGTCTTGCCCTTTTTTAACTTAGGACAATTATATTTCTAATGCCCTTTCTCACGACAAAAAGCACATTCATATTTGGCAGGTCTCCCTTTGGACTTACTCCTTCTACTAGATTTGTTGCTGTGCAAACAGCCTCTTACTGTTAAGACTTCTGCAGTTGTATCTCTGTGATCTCTTTTATCTTTCTTTTGAGTCTGAGATCTATACAATGCACTACAAACTACATCAAATGTGATCGTATCCTTCCCATGAAGCAATGTGGTGGTAAGATGATCATATTCATCAGGAAGAGAATTCAACATCAATAATGTCTTGTCTTCATCTTCAAATTTCTCATCCAACTTTAGCAAGTCTCCTAAAATTTTATTGAATGAGTTCACATGGTCATTCATCGACATACCGGGTGCATACGTGAATCGATAAAGTTTCTTTTTCATATAAAGTCTATTTTCAAGACTTTTCGTTTGAAACTTTTCTTCCAGTGTATCCCACAACTTCTTCACTAATGTCTCCCTTATGACAGAGTACTTCTGCTCTTTGGCCAAACACAGGCAGATTGTACCACATGCCTGTCTATTGATCTTGGCCCACTCCTTGTCATCCATCTTGTCAGGTTTTTCTTCAAGGGCTATATCCAACTCTTGCTGACATAAGTCATCCAGGATCTCACATTGCCACATACCAAAATTATTGGTACCATCAAATTTCTTTACTTCAAATTTTGCATTGGTCATAGTAGCCTTTGCTGATGACAATGCCTTTGCCATTTTTCTCATCAATCCCAACTACAGTATACGTGAATAGTACTATCAACGTGAATAGTGCTATGGATAAAAATACCATATACATAAATAGTATCGTAAAAGATCGTATTCTCCAAGTACGAATCTAACTCTAATACCAATTGTTGTGCGGAAGCGTGTAAAAGAGTAAAATTATTGTACTAAAAAATCACCAGGAAAGAGAGGTGCATCACAATGATTGCTTAAGTTCCAGGTCTTTCCTAGCCAGAATATCCCTCTATCGTAATTTAATAGCACAATAAATCACTATAATCACACTCACAAAATATGCAAAATAATACAATAAAGAACACTAGAATTTTAACGAGGTTCAGTAGATTTTACCTACGTCCTCAGGCACTACCAAATATATTTCACTCCAAAATACAAGTGAAGATTTACAAAGAGAGAGAACAATGCCTTAAGTAGAGAATGGAAAATGTGGGTTGATGAAAATTAGAAATGGTTAGGCCTATTTATAGTTGAGGTTTAGGGATCAACTTGCAAAGTCACTATACAATTAGGGACCAAAAAATTACAAATTTCTCATGCCAAATCTCAATCGCACTTTTGGTGCCTTAAATATCAGATTTCTAGTGCCAACATTTTGATACCCATATCTTTGACTTTCTCAAGTATGGATGATTTCAAATATATTGCATGGCATGATTGGTTATTTGATTGTATAATATTCTAGTATGATAGTATTTGATTGTTGTGACCTGCCCATGTATATTATATTGTTAAGGGTTAATATATATGTGTAATTATGATTGATGAATTGTTTGAAGTGTTAGTAATGCATGTGACCCTAATCCAACGATGAAGAAGGGTTAGAGGTGTTACATGTGTCCTAAAAACACGTCCTACAGGGCACACTTTTAGCCACCTCAATTAAGTAAATGTTCTTTCTGACTTTTTTAACACATCAGCTTATTTGGTTAGATGATTAAATGTTAATTATTTTGTCATTAAGTCTCAAGTTCAACTCCTCTCCTACACATGTAGGTACTTTTATTTCATGTTATTCCATGCTTTACTTTTATTTTTAATTACTATTGTAACACCCCAAACCTGGCCTAGACGTTGTGGTCAAATCTGGCGATGTCACATAATAGTGCTCTAGAAAACATAACAACATTGAAACCATTTTAGGTATCTAAGGCTATCGTCAAAACGCGTCGTTATTTATTCATTATTCATTTTCAAAATTTTATACGTTGCGGAAGCTTTTAAAATGATTTGCAAGGTCGTACGTATTTTGATAAAACCTTTGTTTATTTTGAAAATTCGCGTCTTGTCCTACTGCTAACAGTTTATAAAATAATGATCTCAAATTTTAAATAAAAACTCGAAAGGCCTTGTTACATAATATTTACCCAAAAATATAAACAAATCAAAATTAAAAATAAACCGTAAATAGGTGTCCGAGAATCGTAGTCATCTTTGAGTCCTCCATTGCCGATCCATCTCTTGTTGGGGATTACAGAGCAGTTAAGCGAGAAAAGGGTGAGTTTTCACAACTCAGTGTGTAATCCCATAGAAAACATACACATAACACAATGTCAGAATTCAATCATAAATTCACAGTTCGGGTCTGAGCCCATTATAGAAACGATGTGGACCTTAATCCACTCAAATACAGATTCAGACATATTTCGGGGCTTTAGCCCATTTCAGACAGAAGATGCAGAAAAAGAGTCCTACCCACCAGCCTCTACACACCAACTCCATCCAACCCTACACACCATATAGGGATAAAATCAACCCACCCAGCCCTACGCACCATGTTGTACCGAATGCGACACAAAATCTGAAATTTGCAGCTGAGCTGCCAGATAACAGGCTTAAAAGCCTTTCAGATACTTCCTCTGAATATCATCTGTAAGACCCAATTTATGCCCGGGCCTAATTGAGCATAACCAAAATTAAATAAACCAATAAAGTCCAACAAATAATAAAGCATTCTAATAAATTTACAGATGGTTTGATCCGAGCCCAAATTTATAAACCCAAACCCAATACTCGTTTCTAAATTACACTAACCCAAAACCCACATGAACTCAAGAATCCAAGATACATTAAATGGCCCAATTGCATTAAGGAATTCGAAACCCTAGAGGCTTCCAGACTCTTGATCTAAAGCCAGATCCTTGATGCCTCAACGGCCTTCCCCACGTGCCCCACGCGTGCATCCACAACAACGGCCTTGATCATGCGCCCCAAAATCTCACGCCACCAGCATTCAGTGCCCACCTCGACAACGGCCTCCTCGCGTTCCATGATGCCCACGCCTACAAACAAACATCAAGCAAATAACGTAAAAAAAAGGCTAATACAAAGAAAAGCGACAATTTGACAGCAATAACAAAAATTAAAATGGATTTTGTATTTTATTTTTATTTTTACTTTTCATTTTTGGCTATATAAGGCCGATTGGAAGCAATGTAAGGGGATCCCCGATTCTTTTGTATTACACACACAAATAAAAGAAATAGAAAATAGAAACAGAGGTGATTTTCTCGCATTTTCTTTTCTTTTCCTTTCATTTTTTTTGTGTTATTTACTTGTAAACAGAGAGAGAGTAAAGAAAGAGCGAGAGAAAGGTTTACCTTTAGTGGCCATCGGACTTCATCCTCTTCGTCGCAATCAGAGTAAGGATAAGTTTTCGGGTCGAAAGTGGGTAATAGGTGCACTGTTAACCCTATTTTATTTGTTATAATCGAAGCGAAGAGATGCGAAAACCTTCAGGTTTAATTAGGAGTTAGTTTGGGCGATCCTTAGTCCGTTGATAAACCGATGATTACGGTGGCCGGACAATGGTAGAGGTAAAATCCTTGCGGCAAAGAGGAGAAGAGATTAGGGTTTTCCCTTTATGTTTTTTAAAAGAATGAGTGAATGGTTAGAATTTTGGCAGCATAAAATGGTCTTAAGTATGAAAGAAACGACATCGTTTCATTGGCAGTGAAGAACCCGCTCCCACCTAATCCGATCCAGAATCCCAAAGTCCGCGTGTTTGTGTATTAAAGGGGAATTTGCGTGTTTGGTCCCTTTCATTTCTATACTGCCTTTAATCAGATCCTTTATATATTTTCTTTTTTTGTTTAATTAGTTTCCGTAATTTGCACATCATTTCAATTTGATCCGTTCTATGGGTTGTGTTTTGAGCTATGGGAATATTTCCTCAATTGATCCCTGATCATTTATGCACAATTTAATTTGACATCAAATTTTGTTTAAATGATTTTGTTTATTTAAAAATGGCATTTAAACTTTATTTTTATTTTCAATTAAGTTTTAATTTAAGTTAATAATTCTTATAATTCTCTTATAGTATTAAATTTCTTTATTATTTTTAATGGCTACCACAGTTGTTTTAATTTATTTTATGTATTGTATAATTGTTTAAAATTTTAAAATTGTACTTATGGGATCCTTCAATAATTCGTATAGTTTCTTGTAAATTTATATATAATTATATGTTATTATTTTGAAATTCATTATGTATTTACATCTTTATGATTCATCTCAAAATTCTTATTCACAAGTTCATTTATAATGTGTTGTATTTTAAATGGTTTCATAAATTATCAATCTCAAACTTCATTTTCTTTATTTATTTAAAATTTATTATTAGCATTTCAAAGCATGTTTTGTATTAATTCACCGTCATGAATCTTGTAGAATTATATTGATTGATTAAAATGTCCGTTTAATTATGTGATTGTTGTTGTATATTCGAGTGATAATTCCTTCTATAATTATATCCGATGATGTGATTATATTTAAGTCATGCATAATCACTTGTGTTACTAGTTATTATTTTATATTTCAAACTCAAATGTACTCAAATTCTTTCTAAATGTTTACTTTCTTTAAAAGCGTACATTGAACCAATTTTAAGGTTGCGAATTCGAAAAACAAGGCAATATTTGTGTGTTTAGAAGTACGAAAAATTACATCCTAATGTGCTGGGTGTCGATTTTTCGTTCAATTCAACAACCAAATACCCTTTTCATATGTTTTGAAGATCAAAGATGATCTTGGTGTCAGAGTATAAATGTGTTATATCCTAACATGATGGGTATGATACTTTTATTCCTCTGAAACGAGTTAATCTTGAGATTCAATTCTGATTTAATGAACTTTTTTTTAAAATCTTTTTTTACCCTAAATATTTTCAAGTTTTCAACATTAGAACAACATTAATCAATTTGATACCAACTTTGGACGTTGCAAGGGTGGTAACCCTTCCTTGCACGTAACCAACTCCCGAACCTATTTTCTCGAATTTCGCAGACCAAAATATTTTTATAGGTGACCTGATCACACCTAAACAAAAAGGATCGGTGGTGACTCCCTATTTTTAAAGTCGATCCCCATTTTTAAAACCAAAAAAAATGGTTTCGACATCATCAATCCCACCCCGATGCAATGCAACATAAATAAAATGTCATGCTAACATGCAAATAATAATTCATACATTTAGATCAGCATACATGCTCAATACAGAAATCAAACAATTAGATCATCTATTTAGGGGTCTAAACATTGCTTATCGACCCTACGATAGGTCCACAGTCGACTTGGGTGAGCCGTGTAATCTTACAAAGTTTTTCAAAAAGATGGGCTCACATGCCCATATGGCCTACCCGTGTGGGCCCACACGCCCTTGTGGCCCACACTGCCCAAATTGGCCTTGGCCATGTGGATCACACGACCTGGCCCAGAATCCCACACGCCCGTGTGGTTCACCCTTATGGGCCCACATGCCTGTGTGGCCCATACGATCCAATTGGTCGATCCCGTGTGTCGCACACGGCCTTGCCCAACCATCACACGGCCGTGTGGTGACTAACAGTCGTGCACACGGCCTACCACACGGGCGACCACACGTCCGTGTGGCGTCGATAGAATGGTTTTTGGCTTTTGTTGAAACCTCGTTTTCTATATTTTCGGGTACACACCTGTTACTGATTCACAACCAAAACACTCCCGAGGCCTTTAAACCTAAGAGAAGAGCACAAAACAATCGTTTTAGCAGCCAATCAACAAATTCTACAAGTCCCGAAATAATATCTAACACTTACCGGCAACGAAAACCACCACTTAAATTGTCCAACGATCGACGAGAAGTCACTGCTCACAGCCTTCTCCTATACCCAAATCATTCACAAGAAAAAAACCCCATGATTACTAAAAGAATTGTGCACAACCAATATACCTCCAAAATAATTCGAAAACCTTACCTACTCAACAATATGGAGGGCGAAACAACTATGCACTACGGTTGAAAAGAAGAAACAAGGGAAAAGAAAGATAAGGGAGAACGAAGGTAGGAAACCGAAAGTTGAAAGTGGAAATAGAGAGAAGAAAAAAAAAGGTCAAACGTCAGAGGAAGAAGGGAACTTTTGGGAAAAAAAACTGATCACATATCCTTAATTTTTCTCATCCCCTAAACCACTACTCAGTTTTTGAAACCAACTCAAACTCTTCTCCAACAACCGCAAAAATAAAAGCGTCAGAGCTTCTGCAAGGACTCGAACACAGGACCTTTACCTTAACAAGACACCAATTAACCACCAGACCAGCAAGTCATTCTGTTAATTACTTTCACACTTAAATTTATAAGCCTATTAACCAGAGTTTGGGCTTTATTCATAAAAATACCAAAATTTACCCAAGTTGAGGCTTGAACTTGGGACCTCTTAGATACACCCAAATCACTCAACCACTAAAGCAGATAGCTATTTATGCCAAAATTACAAAAGCTGAAATTAAGCAAAAACTAGGGCATTACAACTTTACCCTCTAAAAGAAAATTCGTCCTCAAAATTTTACCTGATCAGAAGAGGTGAGGATATTGCTGACGCATCGACTTCTTCGGCCCAAGTGGCCTCTTCAATGCTATGATTCTGCCACAGCACCTTCACTAAGGGGATAAATTTCCTCCGTAGAACCTTGATATCGCGCTCTAGGATCTGAACCGACTCCTCCTCAAATGTCAGATCTGGTCTAACTTCGATGTCCTCAATAGGGACAACATGCGTGGGATCAGAGTGGTAGCGTCTCAACATTGAGACGTAGAACACATAATGAATACAATCCAACTCTAAGGAAAGCTCTAGCTGATATGTGACTAGCCCCACTCACTTCAGAATACGATATGGCCCAATAAACCTAGGGCTCAGTTTACCCTTGCAACCGAACCTCATAACTTTCTTCCATAGCGAGACCTTGAGAAAAACTAAGTCTCCCACCGCATACTCGATATCCTTTCTCTTCAAATCAGCGGAGGATAATTAGCCTCATGTGTCTTGAGCTAACGTGATGCATAAGCTACCACCTTACCATCCTGCATCAGAACACAACCCAAACCCACATGCGACGCATCACTGTATATGACAAAATCCTTTCCAGATTTAGGCTGTATCAGAACCGAAGCTTGCATCAATACGAATTTGAGCTTCTTAAAGCTCTCTTGTTACTTATCGATCCAGACAAAGGGAACTCCCTTACGCAGAAGTTTGGTCAATGGTGTTGCGATCAAAGAGAACCCTTCTACGAAGCCTCAATAGTAACACGCTAACCCCAAAAAACTACAAATTTCAGACACATTCTTCGGCTATTTCCACTCCAACACAGCCTCAATCTTACGAGGATCAACATGAATCCCCTCCGCAGAAACCATGTGCCCTAAAAAGGTTACTTCCCAAAGCCAGAACTAACACTTACTAGACTTCGCATACAACTATTTCTCACTAAGAGTCTGCAGCACCACTCTAAGATGCTCATCGTGCTCGTCCTCAGTCTTCGAATACACCAGAATGTCGTCAATGAAGACTACCATGAACCAATCCAGATAGGGTGGAACACCCGATTCATCAGATCTATAAAAGTCGCTGGTGCATTCGTCAATCCAAATGGCATCACTAGGAACTCGTAATGTCCATAACGAGTCCTAAATGTCGTCTTATACACATCGGCCTCTTTAAACCTCAATTAATGATATCCCCAACACAAATCAATCTTGGAGAACACAGAAGCCCATCTAAACTAGTCAAATAGATCATCAATCCTCGGTAGGGGGTATTTGTTCTTAATGGTCAGCTTATTCAATTAGCGGTAGTCGATACACATACGTATGGATCCATTCTTCTTTTTCACAAACAGAACAGGTGCTCCCCATGGAGACACACTAGGGCGGTGTAAGAGTATGCCCAAAGATCAATCATGAGATGGTTGTAATAACATACTTGATTTACCATGTTTATTAATATAAAGCGTTGTCATTATTATTTCAATTTTTTTTCTGTGTGTACAAATAAATTGTTTTATAATAATGTCCTAAGAATAATATGATTATGCTTAAAAGATCCTTAGTCAAGTATTATTATTGATTAGGACAATAATAATGCATTAAGACTAACATATAGTTGATTGATGATAAAGAGTTGTCATTGATATGGAGTGTCAAAATCATTTCATGAATATGTGTGTTAGAGAACAACATATTGGACTGACCCGCTATGAGTATGTTTCTTGGATTATTATGTAATTGTCACAAATGTTTCTTGGATTATTATGTAATTGTCACAACATTACACATAGTGATTAATATGTATATGATCCTCAGCCTTGAGATCATCATTATCCTAACATCGTGAGTTGTATATTTTGATACAGTCAAACGTACACCATAACAGGTTGTTCTATAAAGGCTGATGTTGGATATACCATAATCTATGTAGGGATATGGTTGATCAATATAGGATAAGTCCCTTCTACATAATAGGAGTAATATCTTAGGCCACTTGATTGAATGAGACTAGAAATGCATGGCCATGCTCAAATAAGTTGATATGAGATGTCATACTAATTTGTATATCATAGTCTACTCAAGATATCAAGAAACATGGGATGGACTATGCAAGTGTGACTATTCCATGACTTGTGTCCGTTCTAGAGATAAAGGACTTAAGGATTAATGCATGAAAGGTTAATCACAAAAGGTTATGTCGAATCATGACTTCTTGTAACTTAGGTAGCAATGATGCATTGCTAGATGCCACTTATTGTTTGTGACATTAGAATCGTTCTAGTATTACTACTAACGTTACAAGAACCTATAGGGTCACACCCTATGGTTGAAATGAACGGAATAAAACATAGTTGGTATTGTGTTTGGTTGTCACATGAATTAAATTAATTTAATTGGGCAACCAAATATTGAACATATTATATGTACAAAGATGTTGTACACATAATGAGAACATAGTTCTATTAATATATGAATTTGGATCGTATATAAATTTAAATAAATATAGTTTACCGAAATCCTTGTTATAATTAATGTAATTATAATTTTCAGATATAATTAATGTAATTATAATTTTCTGTTAAAAACTTTATTGTATTTATTTAATTTTATGGTTCATGATATAGATGCCAATTATAAAAAGGTAATAAGAGATTCAAAGCTGGCAAGAAAAAAACCCTAAGAATTACTTGTGAGGTCTAACAGCCGTCAAGCAAATAAACCTCCAAAACAGTTTTGGAGATTTTTTCCGTTCATAGTCAAAGCGGGTGGATTACGTAAAGGCCGACATCGAAAAAAGGTTATGGCTTGGTTCGATAGTAGATCAAAGCTCTTGTTTCCGAGGCATCGCTGTCTACTCAGATTGAAGTTTTGGTAATTTTGAAACCTTTATTTCACCCCGATTCGTTCCTCACACATGGATTCATGGTTTGGATCACCGGAATTAATTTTATTTTACTGCGTCATTGGGGTGCCTGCGTTCTAACAGGAAGATGAACTCACGATCCAGTAACTCTTGAATCTGAGCCTTAAGCTCCACAAGCTCCTTCGGTGCCATTCTATAAGAGGCGATAGACACCAAAACTGTACCAAGAAAGAGCTTAATTCCAAACTCTACCTCTCGGCTCGAAGTAAACCCAGTAGTTCCTCAGGAAAAACATCCAGAAAATCCTTTACGGCTCTGATGTCTTTAACAGAAGAGTCCCCAAAATTTGAAACACTGATATTGGCCAAGAATGCCTCACATCCTTTCCGTACTAACTTTTCCGCCACCAACGCAGAAATTACATTCGCTAGATAATCCCGACGTTCCCCAATCACCACTACCTCGTTATCCTCTTCGGTTCTCAAGTAACCCTTTTTATAGCATAGTCCAGACTCACCCGATGCTTGACCAGCCAGTCCATTCCCAAAATCAAATCAAACTCCCCAAATGGAAGCTCCATCTGATCAACTAGAAATATTGTCCCTTGAACCTCTAACGGAACGTCTCTAAACAATTTACTAACCCGGATAGCTTGCCCCAATGGAGTCACAACAATTATCTCACTCGAAGTACTCTCAATCAGAACCCCCAAAGTTTCAGACATAGAGTTAGCTACGTAAGGGTGTGTAAAGTTTATGTCTATCAATGCAGTGTATGGTACATCAAAAATTAAGAACGTACCTATAATGACGTCTGAAGCATCACCATCCTCTCGACGACGTGCAGCATAAACCAGTGCAGGCTGCCTCGCCTCAATCGGTCCCGCACTTCTACCCGGTGCTTTCTGTCCTAGGCCAATGCCATTACCACCCCGGCCTGACCTCTGCCCTAGGTAGCTGCTGAACTACTATCGGTGGCTGTGCCGTACCAGTACCTGCAACTTGTGTCTGATCAGTCCTCAGTGGACAATCCTAGACACGATGCTCAGTCGACCCACATCGCAAACATGCCCTAGTCGTCCTTCAACACTCGCCCGGATTGCCTCTACCACAGTGCCCACACAGTGCCACCCCAACAGGTGCAACGGGAAGCCCAACTCTCACTGGCCCATTAGATCTGGCATTTTTCTTAGGCCTCATCCCAAAATTCGAGGGCTCGATTCCCTCTTATTCTTTCCTTTCTCGCGATTCTGGCACTCAATGCACTTAACCTTCTTGGCTATCTTCGTCCTATCCACCAGTGCAAAAAAATCGCGCTCCCTCTACGAAACTATCAGAACCCGTAGGCTGTCCCTGAGTTCATCCTCAAAACGGACACAATGATTATATTCCGTCGCCACCATGCCCCGGGCATATAGGCTCAATCTCAGGAACTCGACCTCATACTTGGCCACAGAACGGTCTCCCTGGGTGAGATTAAGGAACTCACGCCTCCTAGCATCAATGTAGCTAGCTCCCATGTATTTACTCTGAAAAGTCATCTTAAAATAATCCCAAGTCAGATGGTCGGGCTGAGTGCCCTCTTTAACAGTCAGCCACCATTAGTAAGCCTCGTTGCGAAGTAGGGAAATAGGCCCCTTAAGCTTCTGCTTAGTTGTAAAGTCCAGATCGTCCATGATTCTTTCCGTGGCCTCCATCCAGTACTCGCCACGTTAGGGGCGACTCCACTGATGCCCCTGAATAACTCAACCCCATTGGACCGAAGTCGTTCCGTAACCGACCCTCGACCCTAGATCCAGTATTGGGTCCAGCAACCCTCTCTAATATCCTTAGTATAGCCTGGGATAATGTGTCATCCCCAGCCATGCGATCTCGAGACTCAGTCTCTATAGCAGGTGAGATCGACGTCTCGCTTGTATCCAGATGGGGCAGATTCTCAGATGCAGAGGACCCAGCTCGAGCCCCCCACGGCCTCTAGTCCGCGGATACGTCGTGCGCTCATCGTAATTTCGAAAGTTATCTATATTAGTAGTTTTATGCATTACTTTACAGTTCCAATATTTATTAACAAATGTTTTATGCAGAATAGTATCAGATGTTCAGAGTTCGTTACCGTGAATCGCAGTTTTACTACGATTTTTTAGTTTCGCTACAGTTTTCAGTTTACACTACCTAAAATGTTTTCAGTACACTATACTACCTAAGGTTGTCTCAAGCATGCAAGTAGTATTTCAAAAAATTTAAACAGAATTCAGAAAACTTACAAGATCGACGCTGGAAACTCGGTGTACCACATACTTAATTCAAAAATATTTTGAATCATTTAAAAAAAATTTTATCCCGAAAAACCTATTTTAAAAACCCAATCCACAGCCGAGTTTTGCAACCTGACTCTGATACCACTAAATGTAACACCTCAAACCTGGCCTAGACGTTACGACCGAATCTGGCGATGTCACATGATAGTGCTTTAGAAAACATAACGGCGTTGAAACCATTTTAGGTATCTAAGGCTATCGTTAAAACGCGTCGTTATTTATTCATTATTCGTTTTCAAAACTTTAAATGTTGTGGAAGCTTTTAAAAGGATTTGTAAGGTCGTATGTATTTTGATAAAACCTTTGTTTATTTTGAAAACTCGCATCTTGTCCTACTGCTAGCAGTCTCTAAAATAATGATCCCAAATTTTAAACAAAAACCCGAAAGGCCTTGTTACATAAGATTTACCCAAAAATATAAACAAATCAAAATAATAAATAAACGATAAATAGGTGTCCAGAACCGTGGTCACTGCCGAGTCCTCCGCTACACCGATCCGTCTACTGTTGGGGATTACCTAAACAGATTAAACAGAAAATGGTGAGCTTTCGCAACTCAGTGTGTAATCCCCATAGAAAATATACACATAACACAATATCAGAATTCAGTCATAAATTCACAGTTCGGGTCTAAGCCCATTATAGAAACGGTGTGGACCTTAGCCCACTCAGATACAAATTCAGACATATTTCAGAGCCTTAGCCCATTTCAGACAGAAGATGCAAAAAATAGAGTCCTACCCACCAGCCTCTACACACTAACTCCGTCCAACCCTACACACCATGTAGGGATACAATCAACCCACCTAGCCCTACGCACCATGTTATACCGAATGCGGCACATAATCTGAAATTTGCAGCTGAGCTGCCTGATAACAGGCTTAAAAGCCTTTCAGATACTTCCTCTGAATATCATCAATCCCACCCCGATGCAATGCAACATACATAAAATGTCATGCTAACATGCAAATAGTAATTCATACATTCAGATCAGCATACATGCTCAGTACAGAAATCAAATAGTCAGATCATCTATTTAGGGGTTTAAGCATTACTTACCGACCCTACAATAGGTCCACAGTCAACTTGGGTGACCCCTTCAACCTTACAGAATTTTTCAGAAAGATGGGCTCACACGCCCATATGGCCTGCCCGTGTGGGCCCACACGGCCTGGCCCAAAATTCCACACGCCTATGTGGCTCACCTGTGTGGGACCACACGCCTGTGTGGCCCACACGGCCCAATTGGTCGAGCCCGTGTGTCACACACGGCCTTGCGCCGCCATCACACGGCTGTGCTGCTGGCGCACAGCCTGACTCGTCGATCACACAGCCATGTGGTGACTAACAGTCTTGCACACGGCCTACCACACGGGCGACCACACGCCCGTGTGGCGTTGACAGAATAGTTTTTGGCTTTTTTTGAAACCTCGTTTTTTTACATTTTCGGATACACACCTGTTACTGATTCGCAGCAAAAACACTCTCGATGCCTTTAAACCTAAGAGAATAGCACACAACAATTGTTTTAACAGACAATCAACGAATTCTACAACTCCCAAAATAACATCTAACACTTACTGGCGACGAAAACCACCACTTAAATCGTTCAATGATCAACGAGAAGTCACTGCTCACAGCCTTCTCCTATACCCAAATCATTCTCAAGAAAAAAACCCCATGATTACTAAAAGAATTATGCACAACCAATATACCTCCAAAATAATTCGAAACCCTTACCTACTCAACAATACGGAGGGCAAAACGACTACGCACTACTGTTGAAAAGAAGAAACAAGGAAAAAGAAAAATAAGAGAGAATAAAGGTAGGAAACCGAAAGTTGAAAGTGGAAACAGAGAGCGAAGAAAAAAAAAAGGTCAAACGTCAGAGGAAGAAGGGAACTTCTGGGAAAAACAAAACTTATCACATATCCCTAATTTTCCTCACCCCCTAAACCACTACTCAGTTTTTGAAACCAACTCAAACTCTTCTCCACCAACCGCAAAAATAAAAGCGTCAAAGCTTCTACAAGGACTCAAACACAAGGCCTCCACCTTAACAACACACCACTTAACCACCATACCAGCAAGCTCATTCTGTTATTTACTTTCACACTTAAATTTATAAGCCTATTAACTAGAGTTTGGGCTTTATTCATAAAAATACTAAAATTTACCCAAGTTGAGGCTTGAACTTGGGACCTCTCAGACACACCCAAACATACCCAAATCACTCAACCACTAAAGCAGATAGGTATTTATGCAAAATTACAAAAGCCGAAATTAAGCAAAAACCGAGGCATTACAACTATTTTTTACACATTTGTTTTTCTGGTTAGATGGTTAAATAATAAAAAAATTTTGAATCCTAAATTTGATTCTTTTTCTAAGCACATTTGTAATTTCTATTTCATGTTGTTTTATTTTTTATTTTTAATTAATAAATATATTATTTTTAATTTTTTATTTTCAATTCATCTTTTAATTAATAACTCTTTTATTTATAAAATCAAATAATTATTATAAATTATATAATAATAAAATTACTTTGTAATAAAATTGATATTTATTATTATGTTAAATATATTTTATTTTTAAAAACATCTAACTATTTTTTATATATATTTTTATTTATATATAATAATTATATATCAAATATTTATTTTCTCCACCTATATTTTGGTTGATGATTTCTAATATTATAAAATCAAATAATTATTTCAATATCATTATTATTTTTATATGTAAAATATTTCAAATATTTTTTCATCTACATTGTCGGTATGATATTTCAAATATTTTATATGTAAAATATTTCAATTAATTATTTTAAATATCATTACATTTATATGTGAAATATTTCAAATACACATATAAAATGTATAATACTAAAATTTATTACACTCATTATATGAATTGAAAAATAAATATTATTATATTTGACAATAATTATTTAATTTTATAAATAAAAGAGTTATTAATTAAAAAGATGAAGTAAAAATAAAAACCTAAAATAATATATTTATTAATTAAAACATTAATTAAAAAACTTCAAACAATATAAAATAAAAATACAAATGTGTTTAAAAAAGAATCAATTTGGAACTTAAAGATAAAATTATTATTATTTAACTATCTAACCAAAGAAGCTAATGGGTTAAAAACAATAATTAAAAATAAAAGCAAAGCTTAAAACAACAATGAAATAAAAAATAATTATGAGTAAAAGAAAAATCAAACTCGATACTCAAGAACAAAACTACTAGTATTTAACTATATGTCCAAAGAAGTTCGTGTCAAAAAAGTCAAAAAATGTGTCTTCAAAAACACGCCAATGAAAACACATCTTACAAAACCGCATTTTTTTTTTCTTCCTCCAAAATCAACATATTTACCTAAAAAATAAAAACATTTCCCTCAACATATTTTAATCTTTATTAATTTAAAAACCCAAACAATATAAATTATTTAATCTTTCTTCTCTTTCCTTTATCCAAACATAAGTTTAGTTTATTCTTTTCTTTTCAATTAAATGTGATGAAATAACTTTGGATAAACTTAAATTTTAAAAATTTTGAGTTATTTTAGTTTGAATTAATATCGAGTTCAACTCAAATTTAGATTAGAATTTAAAATTTTCTGAGACGAATATACCAAAATATAAGAACCCTCACAATCAAGAACATCTCACATTCTGTTTTTCTGACAACTATGAACAAAAAACTCTCTTCATTATTTTCTATCATTGCAGGATAATTTCGACATTTGCAGAATAAGTTATAAACCAAGAAATTCTAAAAATGAAAAAGTATTCTATACTAAGAATAAATATGCTAATTTTCTTCCACGAAGAATTAGAGACACTTGAATTTTAACGTGTAAGAAAAAAAAGATAATGCAGATGGTATGATGGAAACTCTTGCAGTAAAAAAACTAGATTTTGCAGCAGTTACCAGTGCAGAACCTTCAATGATGATGTTTTATTTAAACACCAAAATTGCAGGCCTGTACAAACTCCAGATCATAGTCCACGTATTTGGTCCAAAGAGGTTTGAACTGGTTCATGGCGATATCGAGCCATGGTTTCATGTTCCCGTTGAAGTGCACCACCGCGGCATTGCTGATCTCGTCCATGCTAATGCTTGGGTTATAACCGAGTCCAAGTACATGCCAAGACTTGTCTAGTGGTTTCGTCGTGGAATAAAATGTGATTAAACCGGGAGGCAAAGTTCCTAATTTCCACAAGGTCCGGTTTTCATTCTGCAAAATCAAGTTAATTCATCGATTATCGACAACTGAACTAGAAATGCTGAATAATGATGACAGGCATCCATAAAGAACATAATCCAAGAAAATACCCAAAGAACATCTAGTTCTAGCATTTCCAATCCCACAGTTGCATTCTCAATTAGTGTTAATTGCACCAAACTTCACCAAACTTCGACCCATATTCTAAACAAATCCCAATCTTGCAAAACATTCCAATTGAGTTCTCAAAACGTCAGTTTTAATCAAATCCTTCTATTAGCCTAAGCGTCAACTTGGACGTTGAATTCTAGCTCGGATCTTACGTCTACGTGAAACATATTAAAAACACGTAAATCAAAATTTAAACGCATGTATACCCATTGCATGTATAACGATCACACATGTTGAAAAACCATACAATGACATTAAAATTTAGGACTCTTTCTTTTTGTTCAATGTCATATTCAAGTTGTCTGTGTTTAAAATTTAATCCATGTGTTTAAATAAGCTCTATATTATATTTTATTTTAGCATATTTAACTTATAAATTGACTCTTTTATTTTAGCATATGTAACTTATAAATTGACTACTAGAATGATGTAAGAACCTGAATAGTATGATGCTTAAAGAACTCACTTAATGTTTTGGAGTTCCATACCGATTTATAATCTGGACCAAAGTTAGAGGACATTCGCTGTAATTAACCCTTAATTAAAATGCTTTAAGCTTTGAAACAGGACAATCAAGCTATACTACCTAAAAAAGGTTGCATCATCCAATGGCATAAATCACGCACCAAAAGTAGAACAAGCAAGGCAGAATAAATCAATCAAACAACAAAAGAGTGGCAATGAAAGCGTACCAGATTCTGCCAGTAATGATATTCCTCAGTACATTTTTCCCTCCTCCAAGCGTCCAAATCGAAGAAATTCATCCCATAAGCCCAAGCACACGCCTTGGGATTAAACTTCTGTTTGATCAAAGGATGTGAGAAATTCATATACTGCGCATACCTATGGAAAGACCCAAAGCAAGTCTCCACCGCCCCATTCACTTTCCCATCCATATCAATCTTCCACAACCCTGTCAAATCCTTTTGCACAACAATATCATCGTCCAAAAACAGTATCCTATGCAGTGTGGGATACATCTCTGGTAAATAAAACCTCAAGTGATTCAAAATTGACAAATACTTAGGGTTCCTAAACTTCATGTTAGTAGTATCTTTTGTGGCATTTTCAAGCGTGTTCTCGAAGTAAAACTTCTGCAAATTCGCGGATTCTAACTGTCTCAACACTGGGACATAAGATGAATTCAAAAACTTATAATCCTCAACTGCTTTAACTTCAATGTGTGCTCCATTGTAATCTTTCAATTTGAACATAACCTGCATTGCTCCAAGATTCATCTTATCAGTCACTACATGGAAAACGTGTTTCCAGGGCTCTTTCGCGTTCTTCGTGGCGGAATTCACCACCACTGATGCTGCAAGTACGTTATCCGAAAAAATCGCATAATGATAAAGCTTAGGGTCCTCAAACTCAAGAGGAGTTGGCTTCCCTTCATCGGTATACTTCTCTGGATGTGCGATACGTTCCTCCATCAACCTCATTGCCAAACAATGTAAGCTTTTAGGGATTGATTTGGCAGCGATGAGGCTGGAAAACGCACCTTGTTTTTTCGCTTTTGTCAGCTGCTCGTTGACAGCGAAGATCGTATCTTTTAATTTCTGGATCTTGAGTTGGTTATCAAAAGATTCCTTGGCTTCCGAAATCATTTGGCGCGTAGCCTTGATTCGCTCTTTCACTTCTTTCTCGAATTGCCGGAGAACCGACTCATCGATGGACAGTGAATCAGTTTCAAACAAAGCCCGATAAGATGGT
Source organism: Gossypium rotundifolium (assembly GCA_025506655.1). Taxonomy (NCBI): domain Eukaryota; kingdom Viridiplantae; phylum Streptophyta; class Magnoliopsida; order Malvales; family Malvaceae; genus Gossypium; species Gossypium rotundifolium. The sequence continues at coordinate 26,154,921 of CP106728.1, forward strand.
TTGTTAATGAGATCCGAGTAATTCCGCGATAGATCGGCGAAAACCCTAACGAGCTTCGAGTTTTCAAGCTTCAATTTCCGAGCGTAAGACGCGTAAGCAAGGACAAGAGAACGGTGATCGTCGGCTTGTTTCCGGATCTGATCCAGTCGAGGCTTGAGCGGATCCGATTTAAGTGCCAAAACGGACCTCCTCGTGGATCCGATTCCATAGGAATCAGTTGAGAAACCCTAGAAAACACAAAAGAAAACGAAACCGTTCCATCAATCACCGTATACTTTCCTTCTTCAATTCATCTTTAAAAAACAATAATGAGTCGAAAAAAGAGTTTAACTTAATTTTCAGTTAAAATAAAGAGAAAGTTAGTTAGAACTTACAAGGTTTGTTTGAAGATGAGGAGAGTGAGAGTGGTAAGTGAAGAAGAAAGAAAGAGCAAAGAAGAAACAGATTGCAACCGTAATTGCAGAAGCCAATAATCTAACTGTAAATCCAAAACCTCCTATCGTCGCCCCTGCTCCTCCGACGCCGCCGCCGCTGTTTCTTGCTGTACGGTGAATCGCCATCTTTCCGATCAATCACCGACGCATCAAACGATTAAAAACAATTGAAAGATGATGCCAAAACGCAAGCGCCACCCTCTCTTCACTCACTGATTTTTGTTTTCTGTTGGATTTTGGGTTCTAAGCTTGGGAGACTTTCGCTTTCTGATGTTAGAGAGATTATGATAAGGGGTGTGGTTTTACGGAGATCAACGGCTTTGATTTCGTTATTGTCGGTGATAAGGTAAGCTAGCTGGGTGCCACTTGGAATTTGGCGGCAACGCGGGATCCTGTGTGAACGCTCCCATTTTATCTTGGTAACATTTAGTCCCGAACTTTAACAATATTTGCTAACTTGGTACTGAATTTTTTTCAAGTTAATCCTTAAATTTAACAGTATTTTTATTTTGATCCATGATTTTGGATTTATAATAACCTGACATTTTAAAATTGTGTTACATCGTCAATTAAATAATTTTTTATTTTTAATTTTTTAAGAATTTATATAATCTTTTAAAATTTCATAACATGTTATCGCACTTTAACAAAATATAAATTTAATAATTGAAATAAAAAGTCGAGACTAATAAAAATTTAAACATCAATTTTAAAAATATTATCAAACATAAAAACTAAAAATTACTTTATTTCTTCTCTTTTTTATTATCATGGCCCACATCATGGGCACCCAATGGAATTAAATCAAAATACATTTATTATTGGAGCAATAAATCCAAAGGCATGTGTTGTGGTAGAAAACTATTGATTTTGTTTTGCTCAAATTAGGCATAATTTCATCTTCTATCACATTCGTAACATATCCCCATTAAAATAAAAAATAAATTTTAATTTAATATACAAATTACTATATGTTGTAATTATATATATATATATATGAAATTTTAATTGTATTTCATATGTAAATATGAAATTTTGTAGATATTTAAAGAAATAAAATATTCATTCATTTCATATCGTATTAATCTTTAATATAGTTGTCCATATGATTTTATTTTGTTAACAATAATATTTTTAAGAAAATTCATATCAATATTTTAATCAAAATAATTAACAGCATTAAATATTTAAATTAGTTAAAGAATTAAATTCTGTGAAATTAGAATATAAAAATTAAATTTAATATTTAAAATGATAGAGGACTAAATCCAAATTTTGACTTTTTTCTTTTTGCTTTGAATGAGATTGTTGGATTAGTTGTGAATGAGAGCGTATTATTAATATTTAACTTGGAAGAGTTGGATTTTGACATTAAAAATCAAAATCTTTGAGACAATGCAACTTCATTAAATGACAAAGTATGTTTCAAACATAATTACATTTTTGGACATGTTTGTTTGTAACATTGTGGATTATAATTTATATATAAATAAACCCATAGAAAAAAACAATTTATAAATAACAAATCAACTGTCTTTCCATTTGTAAGATATAACATTTATTGTAATTTATAAATAAATAAACCATTGAAAACCCAATTTGCTACTAACAGATATATGCCTAACCAAACCAAACGTTTCACTAAATATTATATTGCAATATTAATATATACTAAAAGTAAATTATTATATTTTGGTGACAAAATATTATGTAAAAATATATTATTAAATATATATATAAGAATCAAATGGATTGAAATTGAAAATTTTAAATTTTAAAAATTATATTATTTTCTATCATACATAATTTTTAATTAATTTTATATAAAAATATTAAAAAATATCATCGTAATAATATAAATTACTTTATAAAATGAATAGTTTTTAATCTGGTCATAACTAAATTACTATCCGATGAATTTGTAATAACAATTCAAATAATAATTTTAATAATAGTATAAATATAGATATAATAATATTTTTATTAACATTTGATGGCTAAAATGTATGTATACTATATTAATTAAAGATGATAGTGAAATTTGAGAAACCACATATTTTTAAAATTAAGAACAATTTTATTGTGAATGTTATGTTTTAAATTTTGTTTGAGAAATTTTGTTTATTTTTAATGATTGACCACGAAGATGGATGATCGGTTTTTCAGATGCGTTTATTTCGATGGAATCATACTGACAACAACCGTTGGATGCATATTTGAATGTCGGCAACAAATAGCAATGAGATTTAATAGAAATGTATCGTTGGATGATATGAAAAGAAGGATAAACGCAAAAATCGTTAGACGGTGAGAAAACGATATCAAGAATTTTTACAAGTTTCCAATTTCGCGAGATCCGATCAAATTCACGTAAATGGAACTTGTAGACGACGAAGACGTGGAGACAATGATTGCGCTTTCGTGGGAATGGGAGTAATGTAAATGCACCGATTCACTTATTTGCCGAGTTAGCCATTATTGAGGCAAATGAAGACACCAATGCATATGGTGAAGAACATGGAGCTCAAGAACCGTGCATGGTGCCTCCAAGATCGTATGTTGATGATTTAATCGAATATATACGTCGGATTGATATCGATCTTAATATTACACCGATATTAATGTGGTTGGTGATGATAGACACGGATAGTAGTGATGATTGTGAGGAAGAGGTCAATATTGATGGTGATCCCGATATGGATGATATACGATGATATTGACGATGAAGATGTGAATGACGATTGGAACATTAGTGCGCCTTCCGTCGGGAACCATATGCGATGTATTACGATACACAATAATCTTGGGCCACACATGTCACTCATAACTTTGACCAGCAAATTTGTAACCGAAGTTTCCAGTAGCACTGAATATATTGAAACACCCACCCGCCCACCGAGAATGGACCGGATCCGTATGTTCCTCAAGTAAACCGGTTTCAAAATTCTTTTGTTACTTAGAGAAAAACTTGTGTGATTTTGAAAAAAGGATTGGTTTGGGTTGGGCTTGTGCTGAAAACCAATTTATCTAACATTAAAATTCATTTATTTAAAGTGACAAAACATTTAGGTTTTATTTTAAAAATATATTTGCTTGATCTTTACTTAATAAAATCCGTAAACATAATAATTAAAAGTAAAAAGAAATAAAGAAATCCAACTTGGGCCTTATGGCCTTATTACATCAAGTAAAACCCAATAATAAAATTAAATGTACTAAAAAGAAATAAAGTCCAAATAAATAAAATCTTCAAATTGATGCATGGCCACCTCAAGGTCTACCGTCCCCATCCTTTACCGTTCATTACACGAAAATAGTTCCCATAGCAGGGTGAGTCAATGACTCAATGTGCACACAAGACTAACATTCAACAAATCGGGCATACATGTTCATATCAAATTCATAATCATATAAAGATAAATGATGATGCAACCCAACCCAAGCCTAAAGATCCATCCGCTACACACCATTACATTCGCCATTCACACCGTGGGACTACTAAGTCAACCTCCATCCGCTACTCTCCATCGAAGGCATTCGCCCATATACGCTTGTGTCATTAGACACTATTGTAACCAAGTTACCAAAATTTCGCAATGTGACCGTAGTCAACATATTTCACAGGAGACCAAGTCAACACCTTCGTTGGTGAGACCAAGTCAACACTCATATTTCGTTGGTGAGACCAAGTCAACACCTATATTTCGTTGGTGAGACCAAGTCAACACCTTCATTGGTGAGACCAAGTCAACACCTACTCTTCCCTTTCACATAAATCCAGAATGCCCCAAATATATATATTATGCATAACTTACTTAATTTCATGTTTATATACATATATTCGCATGTTATAAAATAACATATTTCACAATCCTATCCAAGTAGGAAACGACACGGTACTTTTGCCACATTTGTGGTACTTAGCCACATTCACATTCTTATACATATTCATATATTAAATAATAGCCATATGAAATATTGAAGGTTAGTAAGGGTACACACCTGATTTGTTTAGCGATTCCTTGAGATTCCGAAAAGCTAGATCTAAAGTTTAGATCCTTAGTCCCTACATTTGATTCATCCTTTATTACTTAGCATAAATTTATTTGGCTATGATATCCAAATCCTAGTAGGATTTGTAAAAGACTTACCTTTGATGCCGATTTGGTGTTTATTCAAATCCAAAACTTGGTTTTCCTTCACTTGATATTCGCCAACCTTGAATCTCAATATGGGTTAGTTTTCGCTTTTAATAATTAAAGAACCGATCTAGATAATCAAACAAGCTTTGGCTGAATACTTTTAGGTACTTACCTTATGGATCTTAAATCCAAATTCACCGAATAACTAGGGAACACGTGGCCTATGGTGTACCTTCGGAAAAGAATTTCTTCTTCCATGATTCGGTCAAGATTAATAATCGAAATTAGTCTCTAAATTTCATTAAGTCTAGAATATAAAAGAATGGAAAACTAAACTTGGATCTTACCCTTATTTGAAGGAATCGATTGCACCTTCACTTCAACCTTCGAGATTCTTAGAGACTTGATGAACAATCGGTTATGATTCCCTTATGTATTTGGTTTCAAAGATGAAAGAAGAGAGGAATAATAGGCTTAGAAGGAAATCGGCTAGAGGCTAAAAGAAAAGAAGAAAAAGAATGGATGCTCAAGAAGAATATTTGGCGGAGAAAGAGAGGAGAATGAATAATGAATGGCCCTAGTCCCTCCTTTTATAGCCGAATTTACTAGGCCAAGAATCCTTTACTTGGCCACCACTCTTCCTTATTTTCCTAATTAAAGAATAATTCTTCATTTATCCACCTATTTAGCTGAATTTTAAAGAGAATTAAACTCTTCCCTTAAGAGTCCTTATGATCTTCTAATTAGCCGAGTTTTAAAGAGAATGAAACCCTCTTTGCAAGCTTGTGCCGTCCACCTCTTGGGCTTCTGAAGCAAAATAAAACTTATTTTATTTGCTTCTTATATGACTCGAACTCAAGCCCAAAACCTTTTGCATGTGGGCCATTTTCTAAGGCCTTAGGTGGCATCTTGAGCCACTTTTCCAAGTCCGTTATTGGGTCAAATTTCATGTACTTTATATTTTAGGGTCACTTGGCCCTAAGTTCCCTTTGGGCTCTAAAATCGACATTCGGGGTCATTTTAAGTTTCCAAAATTTTCGCATGCTCAGATTTTCAAGTTTCCAAAATGTTTAGTTTCCTATTTTGGCTTGGTTTCCAAAATGTTTAGTTTCCTCTTTTGGCTTGGTTTCCAAAATGTTCACTTTCCTAATTTACTTGGTTTCAAAATGGTCACTTTCCTATTTTAGTTTAGTTTCCAAAACTTAACATTTCTAAAGCATTTCCTTACATTTCCATACATCTCCTTACATTTCCACACATTTCCATACATTTCCATACATTTCTTACATTTCCATATATTTCCATACATTTCCATACATTTCTTACATTTCCTTTCATTTCCTTACATTTCCTTTTATTTCCTTTCATTTCCTTTCATTTCTTACATTTTCCTTACTTTTCCTTACATTTCCTACATTTCCTTACATTTCCTTACATTTCCTTTCATTTTCTTTCATCTTAGGGTTCTTGAAACTCTTGAACACATCCAACACACCCATGATCCCACTATCTCATGAATTATGCACTAACGCATAACCCCTAATCTAGGATATTACATATATCCGCTCACGACTCACCGTAAATTTCGATCATGAGGAGTTATTCGTAGGCCGAGATTTGGAAGTAAAGAAGAGTGCGTGTCTGCGATTAAGCGGTATGGCACTATCCGATGAATTTATAATAACAATTCAAATAATAATTTTAATAATAGTATAAATATAGATATAATAATATTTTTATTGACATTTGATGGCTAAAATGTATGTATACTATATTAATTAAAGATGATAGTGAAATTTGAGAAACCACATATTTTTGAACATTTTGTCGAAAATTAAGAACAACTTGAATTTAGAAAAAAGAAAAATCCGTGGTCTAGTGGAAAATACATATATTGTGAGACTTTAATTAAATAACATTTTTGAGATTGTTATCATGCATATTAACTACCCCATGTTTGAATTTATTTTTTCGTTGTATGTTTCAAATATTGAAATCTAATTTGTTTAAAAGAAGAAGAAGAAGAAATCAAACATAATAATAGCGTAGTCCAATCGAGTAGAAGCTGTTTTAGATTTGCTTTCACACTTGGCACCGACATTTCCTATGGGCTACGCTCTGCGACCGTAGTTAATTTTAAAATGGTGAAAACATGTATGCGGTCCCTCTTAATTTTGATATTAAATAAATTAGTTCATTTCAAAAAATCAAAACAATTTAATTTCTTTAAATTTTGAATGTAAACAATTAATAATCAAAATTCATGCTTTTCATTAGTTATATATAATTTTATTTGATATAATAACGAATTAAGGTCTTAATATTTATATTTCCCATTATTTGGTTTTGATTTTAAAATATATATATCTAAGCAAGTAAAATATAAAACTTTAGTTCCAAATATATAAATAGATAGAATGTATAAACTTTGAGGGTTTAATTTATTTTATACCAATCAAAATTGCATAAAATTGACCAAAAAAATATTAATGTTGTGATTAATTGTCTTTATATACTTACTTTTGAAATTGATAGGTATTAAATTACTCCAATTTTTTGAGAGGGACTAATTTATTCAATGTTAAAATTAAGAGGAACTAAAGAGGTCTTTTTCCCATTTTAAAATATTGATTGATAATTTTAGAAGTGTTCAATATACTATATAATATCTAAATTAACTTTAATTTTCAATTTGGTACTTGAGTTTTTTTGTCTCAATTTGGTATTTGAATTTGGTTTTAATATTCAAGTTGGTAAATATATTGAATGGCATCATGTGGCCCAATAAATATTTGAAGCATACACTGTAATAAAAAAATATAGATACTTAGGCTCCGTTTGTTTTACTGAAAATGATTTCCGAAAAATAATTTTTGAAAAATGACTTACTTTTCTGGAAAAGCTAATATTTTCTAGTGTTTGGATGAATCTGTGTAAAATATTTTCTATTATTTGATAGATTTCTTGAAAATATTTCATACAAGTTGTTTTCAATGAAACAAACATACATTTGAGATTTTATTATCTTGTCATTGTTTAGTTGAGATTATTTCATAAAACTTATTTATATTTTAATTAATCATGTTTTAGTTTTAATTAATCTTAATTTACTTAATTAAGCTTAATCATTAATTTAGTACATTAGGGAATATAAATTTATATTATGTTTAATTAAGTTGAAAGTGGCAAATATTTATTTTGAATATTATTTGGATGATCAAGTTGAAAATGATTTAATTTGATAAAATTTAAAGTAAGGACCAAATTGTAAAATTTGTAAATTTTTGAATTCTATGTGTTTGAGTAGTGAAATCTGAAACATTGATGTAGTAACTAAATTATATGATTATGAAATATGAAATTTTGGAAAGTTTAGCATAAAATAGTAAAGTTTGAAACTATAGGGTTAAATTGTAAAGATTTCAAAACTTGAGTTTTAGGACTAATTTACATTATTTGAGAATGTAAAATTCTGAAAAATAGAATATGAAAGTTTAACTATTAAAAATCAATGACTAATTTTTGGAAATTTTGACCCTTTTAGTTGTAAGGACTAAATTATAAAATTTGGAAATTTTAGAAAATAGACTATTTTGCAAAATTGTACAAAACGAGGTTTAGGAATGAACTATAGAATAAGAAAATTTGTTTTCAAGGAATAGTAAAAATTTGGTTTTTAGGGACTAAATCATAAAAAAATATAAAATTAGAATATAATGAACTATTTTTTTCGACAGTGAAAAGAGCTTCCCCTTTGTTGCTCTGAAAGCTTCCCCTTTTTATTTCTTTGACAGTGAAGACAATGAACAAAGCCTTAAAAATTGATTGAATGAACCATTCAGAACCAGTAAAGTTGGACTAAAATCGATTGAATTAATTTTTCTATTTTTTAAAATTTTTATGGCTTTTAAATAATTAATTTAATGAGAACCAGACCAATCAATTGAATCGAAACCAATAACTTAAATGATTCAACAAAAAACTTAATTTCTTTTACAAATTGAGATTCTATTCATTACTCTTTTACTAAATAAGAAATGATTGATCATTTTAATTATTAAATATAAATTTCTTTTTCAGAATTATTAAATATAAAATTGTTATTTAATTGCATACTAACAAATGTAAACATTTTTTAAAGCAACAAATATAAACATATTAAACTATAAAAACATTTACATTATTATTTAATTATATAAAAGTTATTTATTCAAAAATTATAATTACAAAAGTAATCTCATAAAAATAATATAAATAAATATTATATTAAAAATATCACCCCAAATTTTAATATAAAACCATAAACTACGTAAATTCCTCATATTTCTCTCTCATATTAAACAAGATAATCTTTAAAACACTAAACTTAACTTGAAGATTTTTACTTGAGCAATGAGATTTTGAGTAATAAACTTCACTTTCATATTTGATTTTCTATTTTCGTTCTTGCTGCTTGTAACTTTCTCTCTTTGTGGTTACTTAGTTGAGGAGTAAACTTTTTCTTATCGCTGCTTACTCCACTGCTATTTGAAGTTCTAAATGGTGTTTTTGAGGTTTTGTGTAATTTTTTTTTGTACTTGATTGGGGCTTCTGTTGTTTTCGATTTCATCTAATTATCAATTTGTGATAATCTGAATGAATGAATATCTGATTCGTTTGACAATATTCACTCTTGTAGAATTTTAATTGGATCAAATCAAAATTTCATATATAAAATTACACATTAGACTAAAGTTAATGTATAGTTTTGAGATTTATCCCTTTAATAAAATTTTATATACTATAAATATAATATATACTTGTAACAGGATGAACTGGTCAACATATATTTGAATCGGATTTTGAATGAATTGTTTGAAACCGGATAAGTTGGACGAAAAACCCGATTGAATTAATCTTCCTATTTTTAATTTTTATGACTTTTAAATAATTAATTTAATTAAAATCGAAACTAATAATTTAAATTATTCGACTTACAAAAATTTGATTTCTTTTTAAGGTTGAGATCCTCTCCATTACACTTTTACAAAAGGGCAATGATGACACTTTTAATTATTAAGTAAACTTCTTTTCACGAAATTATTAAATATAAATTTTTATTTAATCACATATTAACAAATATAAACATATTAAACTATTAAAAAACATTTACATTATTATTTAGTTATATAAAATTTGTTTATTCAAAAATTATAATTACAAAAGTGACATCATAAAAACAATATAAATAAATATTAAATAAAAAATATGAATCCAAATTTTAGTATAAAATTATAAACTAAATAAATTTAATTCGACTTGCATCATATTTTTTCCTTCCTTTGTAGACAAGGTAATCTTCAAAACACTAAATTTAACTTGGAAATTTTTACTTGAGTAATAAGATTATAAGTTATCTACTTCACTTTCATATTTTATTTTTGATTTTCGTTTGTACTTCACCACCATTTGAAACCTTAAATGACGTTTTGGGATTTTGTGCAATTTTTTTTGCACTTTAAGTTAATTGGAGTTTCTGATATTTTCATTCACATCTAATGACCAATTTGTAATAATCTGAATGAATATTTAATTACTCTTGATAATATTCACTTGAGTAGAATTCTGACCGGGAATAAAGAGTCCTTCAACTAGGGTTGCAAGTTGGGGGTGAAAGACTCCTAATACATGACTTCGCGTGGGATTGAGATAAGGGCGAAACCGTCTCCTCCTAAAATAGAAAATTTTTTTATAAGTCTTTAAAATTTTTAAATTAATAAAAGTAAAATTACACTTTGATCTCTCTTAAAAATGATAAAAATTAATTTAATCTTTTAAAACTTATAAAATAAAAACTATTAAAATAATAAAATTATATTTTTAATATCGTAAAAATTACAATTTAATTTTAGCTACTAACAAAATTTTCTCACTTTGAGCATGGATCGAGAGTGTCAAATTCAACATATTATGACCTATCTGTGGCTGCTGCTATATTTCCTTTCGCCAGACAGAATCAATCATTTTTTCCCGTAAATGAACAAGCTGCGAGTCATGGTTATCTTTCTCCGCTTTCTTTACAAGAACCGCAGGCAGATGCTAATAATCGGTTGAATCGAGCTATCCAACGGAAGGTTTTACTTGCTTATATCCAGTACAAGAATTCAGCGGCATTTTCGGGGAATGATGCTCCGGCTTATTTTGCGAACTATTTGCATTCGACTGTCTGCTGTCGATATGCCTGTAGATGCACCAACTTCTCACTTGCATCCCATTATGACGGCTGTCATGATGCTAGATGTGACATTTGCAACACTGTTCGGTATAATGCTGTCGTCGATACATTTCATCCTGACTTTGAACATGTGAGAGGTCTTCTAAGAGTTACTGGTAGTGGAGACTCTGGCCAGCCCAGATATGGTAGTTCAGAAGCCATGCAACCTTTGCCGAAGCGTTTGAAGCTAGAAAATCCTACTGCTCCCAGCTTTCCTTATCATGGTATGTTTTATACAATGGCTCCATTGAATGTTCAACCAAGTTATGCCGAGCTTCCACTCTTGGTGCAGTTGTCAGAATCTCCTGTATCTTATAATTCTGAGATGGGCGTTGAATTGCTACTAAATCTTTTAGATGGTTCTACAGTTGCCAACAGGATGGGTTTGAATATGGAGGTGAACACTGAATTGCTACCAATACCATATCTTATAGAAGATTCTACAAGTGCTAAAGAGATGGGTAAGACTATGGAGATGAACATTGAATTGTTACCAAAGCTTATAGAAGATTCTACAAGTCCTAAAGAGATGGGTCGTAATATGGAGGAGTGGAGCATCGAATTGATATCAAAACGTATAGAAGATTCTCCGAGTGCTAAAGAGATAGATATGAATATGGAGTAGAACGTTGAATTGATGTCAAAGCTTACAGAAGATTCTTCAAATGCTAAAGAGATGGGTAAGAATGTGGCAGATAGTCTTCCTGGTCTTCCAGAGGTGGCTATCGCTGGTTATAAAGTGGTGGAAACTGATGCAGTCATAGAGAAGAGGATATTGGCCTCATAACTGTTATTGATAATGCAGATAATGCAAGAGGCCACTTTAACAATTTGATTTGATTTGATTTGAAATAATTTAACTTTTTTTTTTTCCAAGATTTGATTTTTTTGGATTTTAAATTTAGTTTTTTTAGCTTTTTAGCTTTTAAATTTTATTTAATATATAGAAAAACAGTAGCATTATAAACATTCCATGAGTTAGTATTTATACATTGGATTTTCCTATTAGATTAATTAAATTAGTTAAGTTTGGCTTTTAAGTTTTGAGACCCACGTCTTTAAATGATGGATCTATTTCTTAGACAATTAACCAAGTATATGATTTTTATTTTTTTTATAATTACAAATGTGTTCATGATATTTGGGTTAAGAGTGATATTTAAGTAGAGTCCTCACAATAATGATAACTTCAAGGTTCGAACTCGGTCAAATGCTTGGGGAAGAAATCCGTTGTCACTTCTTTCAACTAGTTGTTATTGGGTGTGATAAATCGGACATCCAACGAGTTTGGCATTGTCTCTTATTAGGCTCTTATATTTTGACTTCACCATAAAATTTATTGGGTTCATAGTGCAGAGCAATTTTGAGTGTTTGAATAGATGAAATCCTATGAAACTTGCTCAATAGCATTCTTCTCAACAAATAACCTATATATATGCCATAAGAGATTAGCCCAAATACCTTTAAACTTTCTAGTTTCCTTCATGACTTCGCTTGTTCAAATACTTTGCTTTCATTTTATGAATCCATCGAAATTTTTGATAAAATTGAAAGACAAATCCTAAATCAAGGACAATTTCGCATAAATATCTGCTTTAACTTCTATTCTGATGGATTGAATATATTTCATAAGGAATCGTAGGAAGATGCGACGATTTTTTACAAGAAAATCCCAACGAAAAATGCATACTATTCCCTCCTTTATATCGAATCGATCATAACCACTACTTACATTTCAAAAAATCGTGCACCACAAATAAAAACTAATAAAGAAGTCTGCGATCCCATAGAAAGACAGCGCGATTCCTTATGAAAAAAAAAAACTATTTACTGAGACAAAAATAAAGATATTAAAATTCCTACCAAGATAACTAGAAGTCTAGAAGTATCAACTAATAAAAACCTAATGAACAAAAAAAAGAGAGGATAAAAGCCCAATAAAAATTGCTTATTTTTCGAGATCCCACTATAAATTCTATCTATATAAATTCTAATCGTTATTATTTGGGGTGACCTTGGTTGCTGGAAAAGATAACAATCGAGTGTTAGATCAAGAGATTAATCCTCATTGGAGTTATGTTAGCCAACTTATTGAACAAGATACACGACACGAATGGCGAGTTGATACGCAGATTGTTGATAAGGCTACGGTGATGTAATTCTCTCAATCCATTGGTGGCGTGATGCAAGGATGATATGATGGTATGGAAGTATGAAGGATCGGGGACTACTCGTTAAAAGCGGTACAGTGCCTACTCACTACTACAACTACATCTCTTACTAATTGCAATCTGGAAGAGGACTATAAGGAATTTTACAAAGCCTTATGGCAATTACATGTCCCACAAAAATTAAAATTCATATCCGGAGATTGTTTAATAATTTGCTCCCCACTCTTGTAACTTGGCGAAGCTACAGGGATGCAAGAATCAGATGTCCCCTGTAAGGATGACTTGGAGGATTCCACACTTGATGTGGTTTTGTGGTATGTTGAAACAATTATGGAGTCATCTGCAAATTCAGCTCCCAGATTTGGAGGAAACCTGGTGTAACAAGAGAAGATTAGCTTTCACTTTTATTAAGGCAGATGAGCACCAAAAATGCAGAATTGCAATCTCATTATAGAGCCTATGGTATCAAGAAATAAAATTGTTCATGAAGGAGTCCTTTTAGAATACTGGAGACCCTTGGTTTTATAAGAGGATATCCAAGGAAATCAAGATGGTACATTCGTCCTTTCAACCTATTATCAAACTCTTTCAAGGAGTTATGGAAACCCTTGATGATGGCTTTATCAAAGTTAATTTTGATGCAACGTTTAATTCGATCAAGCAATCGCTATTTCATAGCTATTGCTAGGGACTCAACAGTATTATAAAAGGTGTAGAAACTTATCTCTTTTCCATATTGTAGACCCTTTTGTGGCGGGCTAGTATGTGTGAAAGTAATGTAATCTTCGCGTTATCCATGGGTATTCTATATTGGTAGTGGAGGGCGACTCTCGATGTCATCAAGAGCATCGTGAAGAAAGTCGAGGATAGATCGGTGTTGGGACCGATCACTTACAATATCGATACACAAGTGTTGGGTTTTGAAGAGATCTCTTATGTGCATGTTCGCTTGACCGCAAACGAGTGGCTCATGCGATGGCTCTGGAAGGTAGACGGACGAATACTTCGGGACATGGATTGGGAATCTCCTCTTTCGGTGAGATAATTGCGATGCAGATAGATCGGGCTATAATCAAGGATTGTGTTAGGTGGCGGCCTTTGTTCTTCTTAACAAGGGAGCTTTAGTCCCTTCATCCGGCCTTTGAAGAGATGGAAAGTTTGGATGGTGACTCATATATATTGTTTCTAAAGTTTATTTGCATTTTATTTGAATTAATAAAATCAATTTTTTGATTCAAAAAAAAATTAGAGTAACTAAAAAAATTTCACTTTACTTTTTTTTTATCCGAAGTAACTCGTGAATTTATTAAAATCAATGTTTCCAAGGTCATAGCCGGCAATCCAATTTACTTGTTTGCAGACAATTAGTCCAGACCACATATGGACTTATGTCAAGAGCCCAAAATGGGTGAATGATTTAAATTATTGTAACCATTTTATTACAACAACAATATCAATTAAATTAGAATTTAATCAACCAATAAATATATAATTTAAATAATGATAATTATTGAATATTGAAATTCGATAAATAATGAAATTAAGATTAAGGTAAAGAATAGGATAAAAATGATAAAGTGTTGGGCATGCCTTGGATTCTCCAGAGAGCAGCAAACCCAAGGACAAATTATGGATGATGGTTTAGGTGAAACTTCCATTCGATTGTCTCTCTCTGATCATATAAAATTCCATTATGCTGCTTTTAACATTATAAAACTCAACCATATGAAGAAGAAGAAGCCAATATTATCCCCTTCAGTTGATTGGGTCTCATAATTTTATTTGAAAAAATTATATTGTACCAACGATGAACGATGATCCAATGAAATTATCTATTTTTCACATAATTAAAAGAATAGGTATAATGATAAATTTAACATTTAATATTTAATTTTTTATTTTTTTATTTTTTTATTTTTTTTTGAAAGAAGAAGGAACAATACAAACTAGATCCTCAAAGGAGGGTCTTCAAACAGTCTTAAACCTAGATTTTAATACAAACAATCTTAATCAAGCTATCAATAATTAAATTATTTTCTCTAAGAACATGTTGAATTTTCTACTGCTCCAACTTTTTAAGCGTATAATGGATTCTTCTAATAATGGTAGAATTGGAGATTCTCATTTCATCTTTCATGATAGCTTTAATAGCTTCAATACTATTAGTTTAAATAAAAATTTTCTGAAAATTCCTATTTATCATAAAATTCAACCGATCCAAAATCCCCTAGAGTTCTGTCTCTAAAACTAAACAATTATCCAAATATCTCACGATACTCGTAATCCACTCTCCCTTGTGGTCTCTCACGCAGCCTCCAGCAGCTGCAAACTTTTATCAATAGTTTTGTCTCACACTCTCACTAATCACAACCCCCATAAAGGATTGGAAGAAATCAGAAGAAAAAGAATCCTTCAAATTTTCAATTGAAATTAAATAACATATATATATATATATATATATATACTTGTAATTCTAAGAAAAATACATCTCATCAAGCACATATGATATATATAAAAATTAACCTATAATCTATAGTTCAATAATACCCTTTCTTGCCATGCTTAGTGCTACCAACATGGTGCAACCACCCAAACCCTTTGAATGCCTTTGAAATTTTAACAAAATTAGGCCTTCCCATCCCCATTCCTAAATTCATCTTCCCCGTTGAGAACTTGAGAGCTTGCAAACAACACAGTTTACCGTCCGAGTCGTCGTCGTAGTCATCGTCGTCGTCATCTTCCTCGTAATTGGCGCCTTTCTTTCCTTTCTTCGAGCCAAAGCTTTTCAGCTTTGATTTATTGGTATCAGAACTTTCATATGTTTCCCATAGTAAATCCATCCCTTCACCACCTTCATTTCCCGTCGTCGCAGCAGCCGCCACCGCGTTGTGTCTCTCCTCGAAAAGCTTACATGCCAATGTTCTCTTCCACTCCTTTTCTTTCCTCATTGAACCCAAATTCCCAAAGTTCATGTCATTATCTCCATAATTAGCTTTCACTATAGGGGAATTCACCATTGCTTTGGCTTCAAACTCCTCACCATTATCAGCATTCATTGTATTCTTGGGATTGGATCCTTCATCATTGTTGGCCTCCACGCTTTTAGACGACAAAATTTCAACCACCCCACCATCTTTCTGAAGCAAAAAGTCTTCTAAGATCTTCACTGTGGCATTTACTCGAACAGTTTCCGTGAATTCACCACTCGTCAATGTTTCAACCCTCTGAACCGAAGCTTCTTCAAGTTCAACACCTTGTAAACAACCAACAACGGGTTCCACCCCAGAAACTTTGTCTGGGTTTTCTCTAATGTCAACAATGGTTGACGTTTCAAACACGATCTTATACGCTTCAAGCTCTTCCAAGCATGCAAAGCCATCATCACTTTCACCATCAACTACTTCAGACCTTAATACTGTCAAAAATGAAATAACGAAAAGGGAAGTGGTAACAAAGAGAGGCGAAAGAAAAGAGAAAATCTTGAATAAATAAGGGGAGAAGAAGATGAAATAAGAGAAATAAAGAGGGTGTGAAAGAATTAAAGAGCAAAATAACATGAAATTAGAAAGCAAAAGGCTTGAAAACTGGGTTTTCTTCTTCACAACAGTTGTTGAAGCCAAAGAAAATTCAGACATTTTTTTTAATGAGCAAAAAGAAAAATCAAAGAACTAAGAGCTCTAGTGACTTAGAAAAAAGAAATTCCTTTTGTTTGATGAACTTGAAGTAGTTAAGCAAATTGGCAATGAAACACAAAGCAAAGTTTTTAAGTGCATGAAAATTTGAGAAATGAGAGCGGCGTGAATAGAGGGAGGAGATGAGAGTAGATATTTAAGGTTCAAATTTGGTTTTAGTCCCTATACTATGTTCAAATTAGGAATTTAATCCACATAGATTATTTGATCTTTTACTAATCCAGTTAAAATGCTGGAATAAGTTTTTCTTATGATTGAAATCATCAACTATATTAAATATTTGAATTAACTAATGATGTTATAAAAATAGAGAAATCTAATTATATCAAATTAAAGTATAGAAATGGAAGTAAGAACATAATAGAAGTATCAAAATTGTAATTTGACTGAGATTTAAGTATCATTGATAAGAAAGGAAAGCTACTTTGGAAATTTTTTTTCTTCAATGCATGTCTCACGTCTATAACCACCGCCAATTTCTTCTTCTTCTTTTTTACTTTTCCTTTTCTAGTTCTAATCAGCTATGATTTCTTGTATATAATTGGAAATGGATATATCTACCAAGAATATGAACAATAATTTTAAAAAAATAGTGAGATTAAAATTATGATAATTTTGAGTCTATTTTGTTAAAATGAGTAGATTTTTTTCTGATTTATTTTGATTAAGTTAATTGTTAAATTGTTATTCAATTTAGTAATTGTCTTAATTGATTGTATTTAGGAGCCGAGGAGGAGGCAAACAATGAACTTTACTCTCGAAAAATGAAAAATTCACTAATAATTCCTTTAATGTTTAGGAAATCATAACTCTATACTTTACCTCCCAAAAATCTTTTATTTATTTATGATTCTTAAAAACAATTTTTTGACTTTACCCAATTTTTATTTATAACCGTTGCACCTTAAAAAAAAATCCATCGAAAATTAATGTCTTTAATTTCTTGAGGGAGATTGGAAATTATTATGGTTAGGTTGATTTATCTCATTCCATTGAAATTACATCTAAATTTGATGTCATCAAAGTTTTTGAAAGGAAATCAAACAAGTCCACATGGAATTATGATTTCACGTTGAAAAAATAATTAGTTTGTTGATATGATAAATTAATTTTATTTAGCATTCGTTATAACTATAGTTAAAATGAAAATAAGCAGCAAAAAAAAATTAAAATAGAAAAAATCAACACAATCTATCTTTGTTGATGCAATTTAGACATAATAATTTCACATTTGCAGAGTTTATCATTTATTTGCTTAAGTTCAATCTATCCTTACACATAAAAGTAATTGTAACCTCAATACTCACCCCAATTGTCACAAATCACTCACCTAAATATCTCATAATACAATCAATAAACACAATAAAGCTATCAACAAAGACACTTCAAAAATTGCTCTTGATTGTAGCACAAAACAACCTATTTACAGGTCTCTTCAAGTAGTTAATTAACAGTGTTTTGATATGCTTTAAACTCATATTTAAAAGTCAAAATTATCTCACTAATTATCCTGAGTATTTACCACATAAAAGTTTTCATAAATGACTACTCTAAAAATCCCTTTAATATATTAATATGTATCTCTAAAAAATAACATTTTAATAATAAGACTATCATGCTTATCCAATCACTTCAAGCAATTCGACTGTGAGTCTTAGCACCTTAGTCGACCCATACTTCTAACTTTGTCAAATATGCCACATTTAAATGGATCGAACTCAACACAAACAAAACCTATTCAAAGTTCAATTCGATAGCCCAAGTAAAGAAATAGTTCTATTATAACAAGACATGGAACGAGCAACAACAGCTTTCGTAACATATGAACCAACTAATTAATTCCATCAATAATTGCCTTTTATAACTATACATAAGGGTTGATGAGGTTTGTTATTAAATTTGTTATATCAGTGCAACAAAAAATTAATAATCTATTAGATTCGACACATCTTTGAGAGCTAGGAAAGGGTCTTCGATCTCCATCCAATCACTAGAAAGGTTTTTATGCTCATTAGGGATAGGTGTCTATCGTCGGGAGCTTAAAAATTGAACAATTGTGAGTTTTCTGTACTTGTCACTTATTTAAATATCTTTCGATTTGTACCATTCCATCTTGCTAGTCACATAGATGGTGAAGTGAGAATAAAAATTTGGCCCTCCGACGTGGTCTTTCCAAAAATAATCCTACGAGGTGTTGGCAATGGTTAATGAAATTGACCAAACGGATTTCTTAGATGACCAAGAGATCAGTTCTTAACTAGGGATATATAACAAAATTCTAAAATCATTTTTGTTAGGTTAATATAGTATTTGGTATTTATATTTGGTTTCAATTTTTTTGTCCCAATTTAATATTCGAATTTGGCTTCAACGTTCAATTAGTATTTGAATTTTTCTTTATCTCATATAAACACTTAAATTTGACTTTAATATTCAATTTGATATCTGAATTTTTATTTTCCCCCAATTAAGTATCAAACAAATTTTTGGGAGTCACATTATGTATAATTCATATACCAAATTTAACATACTAAATTAACCCTTTTATTAAAACTATCTTAGCGAATAATAATATTTAAGCCTTTTAAGCTCATACAAATATATTAAAAGAAACAATAATTACATTATGGTTAGAACAAAATGTATAATTTTTACAAGTTCAAGCATTCACATGGTATGGCAATAATGAACACTCGAGTGCATGCCCCATGCATTAACCTAATTAATGGACCCATATGTCTGTAGTTGTCCCTTGTTTGGCTTTATTTATCTCTTTCTCTGAGGTCCTTTTATTGTAAATATGATTTCTTTTTTACAAGCTTTTTCTTTTCCCCACGTTTGACTGCGAAAATCTGTCATCATTTATTAATCTATAAAAAACAACAATGGGGGGAGGGGGTTGTCTGTCTTACCTTTGGTGAAAAAGGTAAAGTGAAGAAGAAAAAAAAGATTGCTTCGGAAAAAAGAAAGAATTTTCTTCTTTCGTTGGGGACAGCTTTTTGACAGTCATGGCGTCAGTATTAGCGAAATTAGAAATATTTTTTAGAAAGATCAAGTATATATAATTACATATTTTTAGGATAATTAAAAATATAATTTTGATTTATATTTTTATGATTTTTAAAATAATTAAATTAAAATTCTAATATTTCAAAATAAGTCAAATTAATAATTTTATATATAATTTAAAATTTTATAAATTTTGAACTAAAACAAAATTTTTCATTTTAAAAGAGTAATAAAAAAGTCAAACTCTCGTCTATCCCTTTTCACCCTGAATACTATCTATTATTATATTTAGATGGATCGAGTTAATATTAATGTGATTGAATTAATTCAAATTTTAAAATATTCAAAATTTGATTGTTCATATTGTTTTAATTTTAAATTAACTTCAAACTTAAATCATTTAAGATTTAAATAATTTTAAATTTGAGTAATTTTGACTTCAAATCATTCAAATTGAGTCATGTCATTTTGAGTCATGATATTTGAAATTTAAATTACTAAATTTGAAGCTTGAATTTTTCAAACTGAATCATTACAATTCTAATTTATTTCTAGTTCCAATAATTTCAAGTAAATTTGAATTCAAATTAATTTTGGATTCAAGTTTTTCTTAATTCAAATCAATTTAAATCCACTTAGACAAATTCAAGCATTTAAATCAATTCAAATTTATAGCATCAACTTTCAAGTTCGGGTCAAAATTCATCTCCCATAATGGTAAATGTCTGCCCTACATTCACCACGCATTGTTTATTTAGAAACTAGCTGAACTTAAACATTGAACTCACAAATTTCATCCACCTATTTAGGGTTCAAGTGTAAATCGCACACAGGTGCTAATCAACTATTCTGACTTTGAAAAATTAAATTAAATTTATGGTTAATTTAATAATTCTTTTAAAAAATATTTTTAAAAGTATCGTGAAAAAAATTTTCAAATAAGTATTTTTAAAATTTTAATTTAAGATTTAAATATTTAGTATTGCTGTTAAAAAGTACTTTTAAAATAAAATATTTATTTTAGACATGATATTATTAAATAACAATTATATATTTAAGTAATGTTCAAATTAGTTGATATTATTATATTTTAGTAAGAATATAAAATAATTTACTATAACTTGTTAATATTTTAATATATGAAATATATATTTTAAATATTTTAAGTAATAAATATTAATTATTTATAAAATTTAATTAAAATATATAAACTATATTTTAAATATTTAAATATAACCATTAAATATTTGTAATTAGATATTAACACATTTGTATTATTTTAAAACTAATTTTTATTTTTAATTAATGATTTTAACACATTTATAATTAAGCACAAAAAAACTATGTTATTAGAGAGGTGAAAAGGGTAAAATAACTAAATATACCAAAAAATAATAAAATTTACGAAAAAAAGCCGATTTCTTGAAAATTTACGGAAAAGGTCATTTCTCCACAAAAAGCGTCCACGTTAGCGCGTTTTGTGGGGAAAAACTAGGAAAGCACATCAAGAAGGCACATTGTGGAAAGCGATGACGTGGCGCGTTTGTTGATGTGTGTAAAAGCAAATCCCCAAGGACGATTTTAGCCTCAAGAACTATCAAATTTTTAAATATATTAAAATTAAATTACAAAAAATAAAAAATAAAAAGTAACTATTATTTTATTAAATATATTAAAATTAAATTACAAAAAATAAAAATAAAAAATATCTTATTTATTAAATATATTAAAACTAAATTAAAAAATAAAAATAAAAACTTTTATTTTATTAAATATATTAAAATTAAATTACAAAAATAAAAAAAAACATCTTATTTATTAAATATATTAAAACTAAATTACAAAAAATAAAAAAAAAACTTCTTAAAAATATAAAAACTAAATTATTATTTTATTAAATATATTAAAACTAAATTACAAAAAATAAAAAACAAAAAAACTTCTTATTTATTAAATATATTAAAACTAAATTACAAAAAATAAAAACTTCTTATTTTATTAAATATATTAAAATTAAATTACAATAAAATAAAAATAAAAATAAATTCTTATTTTATTACATATATTAAAATTAAATTACAATAAAAAATTAAATAATTTCTATTTTATTAAAGATATTAAAATTAAATTATAATAAAAAATTAAAACTATTATTTTATTAAATATATTAAAACTAAAAATAAAAAAAAAATAACTTTTTATTTTATTAAAAATTCAAATTAAATTACATAAAAAAATAAACTTCTATTTTAGTGAAGATATTAAAATTAAATTACAAACACAAATAAAAATAACTTTTATTTTATTAAAAATAAAAAAACTATTACAATTTAAAAATAAAAAGTCCATCCGAATCAATGTTGATGCTTGGTTAAATCAGATGCCACACTGGGTGGTGGCGATTCTGCGTTGAATTCCTCCTTCTAGCTTCTAGCGGGAGTCGTGGAACCTCGGGCGAGGATTCCAATTCCTCCGACAGTGGATCTGGTTGTGGGTGTTGCAAGAATGACCCACCTTGATAAAATAACGACCCCAGAGGTGTTTGCATAAACCACGACGGGGGTGTCTAAATCCCGTATGACGAAGGAGACTGATAAAAAGAAGTGCTTCCGATGGCGCCTCCTATGATCCCTCACGCGACGATGGCCTCAAGATAGACTGACCAGTCAGAATAATCGAGAACGGACTCGAACCCAGCCATGCATTCTAACCTAGGGTGAGACTGAGAAAAGGAAACATATATAGTTTAAGATACATATAAGGGCTAGGGTACGCACCTGACATAAAGGCTAAAAGTTATGATGTCAGTGTCGTCGGCTAAATTGATGGGCAAGAAGGCGTGTAGGCTTGTTGATGGACCGGATCGATCGTCATTGTTGATGGTCCCGTCTCATCATCCCTTCTCATTGGATTTAAAGGGCCACGACGTTTCCTTTGTTGACGAAGTTGTCGTCGCCTCTCTTCTTCCGACAACAAATACGACTTACCATGGATCCTAAACCATGGCATATATTCCGGCACGACACTAACTCAGGAACGACGATCGGTTCTCGGATAGATAAATAGTCATATCGGTTCTCCCATATCTCGATATATACTGACCAAAATCTTGATCAATCCGTGTGCAACTGCCATAAGTCCACTTTGTGCTCATCATCGAGCACCTCAGGTGGCACGGAATCGGTTGCCCAAATCCAAATTATCGCAAAACCCTATCTGACTGGTGTATCTCCATGGTCGCATAGTTGATCAATAGGACCTTCACATGCCAAATGTTTGAATTTTGTAAGAACTCTTTAATTACTGTCCGAATTACCGAATCCTCGTACGATGTCTATTGAAACTATATTAACATTACCAAAATATTAGTTATATACATAATATTAAATACTAAATACGAAATATTAAATTATAAATACAAAATTTAAAACTTACTTATGATTCTGACCGTTGGTCCAATAGAAGCCGTATATCTTCAAGCGAGGTAAGTATTCCAGTATAACTCGCCGAATGGTTGCACCTAATTAAATAAATTTTTAACATACAATTATACTATAAATCCACGTAATAATTGTAAAATATAACATTAAATTTAACTCGTTATCAGTAGGAATGAATATAGGTGGTCGAGTCAAGGACGTAAAAATAGAAATTGAAATCGTGCCCATGACTGCAGTAGTGATAGGCAACCTCTGATTTTCACTTTATTCGGCCGCGTCACCCTGCACATCTCCCAATACAGCTTCGATAGCACGGCAGACCCTTAACTCAATTCACCGGCTGCTCTAAAATCAACAAATTTCAACAGCCATCTCAAGTATAAAAGGTTTCTAAACAGACCCGGCATCAGATAACCTCCAATTATCTCAAGAATGTGCCCGAGCATTCCGCATTTTTTCTATTTTGATCGAACCATTATTCGGCTCCGGGAATGTGTCTCGTAACCAAGTCATCTTGATCCGACCTCCATGAATGTTATTCGAAATGACACCTAGAAGCTCGTAACATACGGCCATCCAATCGGTAGAAGTTGCGGACCCGTGACTACCAATCATCCACACCAAGTAATCCCAATCAAGAATCACACATCTTCTAGAGTGATGGTACACTCTTCGCATGGAAGATGGAAAGTATACGTCTCGGGTCTCCACCTCTCTATCAACGCACTAATCAAAGTCGGCTCCAACTTGAACCCCCGGCCTATCGTGGCCAAGTGCCAAAAACTCGTTTCCCGCAAGTAATTCTCGATTAACGGAGATGGGAGACCATGCAGATTGCGAATATAACATTACAACACCCGATCTACAAACTATTTAAAAAATTATAAAATAAAAATTAATTAAAATTGAATAAAACTAAATAATATTAAATAATATTAAAAATTTAAAATTAAAACTTACCATTTGCATTTGATCGACGGAGATGTGCTTGTTATCTAGACGAATTAATTCCCCGGCCATTGATAATACGATCGAAAATTTTAAAACTTTCAAAAAAATATATTAAAAAAAAATTTTGTAAATATTAAAGGACTATTTTGAAATTTCAGAGAAAATTTCAATAACTTAAAGAGGAATTTGAGAGAAAAATGAATAAGGACTAAAGTGTAAAAGAAATAAAAAGGTTAGGAATTTTTATAGCCTTATTTTTTTGACCGTTGGAAGCCCAACGATCAAAAGAATTTTGACCGTACAAGGCTAAAGCGCGTCCCCAGGGGCACGCTTTCCTGGTTTTTCCCCACAAAATGCGCTGAAGTGAACGCATTTTGTGGGGAAATGACATTTTTTCGTAAATTTTTAAAAAATCGACCATTTTCTGTAAATTTTTTTTTTTTATATTTGAGTATTTTTACCCTATAAAAAAGTAGTTAAACACCAAAAGTGCTTTTAAAATACAAAAAGCTATAAATTTTAATTTTTCCTTTTCAAAAGCCAAATATTTCAACCAAAAACAACTTGTTTAGTACAATTTTTCTTTCAAAAGTGTTTTTCAAGCCAAAAGTATTTTTTTTTAAACACTACTAAACAAGCCCTTAGCATTTATCGAATTGAACTCAATCATTTGATTGACCCGAATTCAAACTCCATAATACTCCGTTCAAACAACTCACAAACCTAATTGATCTTTTTGTTTTAATATATTTTCATATTATGAAATTATATTTGTACCCTTATTATATACCAAAATAGCTTAAGTATGAATGAGCCTAATTGAGCTCGAGTTGTGTCTCAAGCTCAAGCTTGCCAATATTTAGGCCCAACTTGACTTGATTGCAACTTAATTTAGAGGGTCAAACGAATTAACCAAGATTTGACTCAGTGACTACTACCAAAAAAGCCAACTTTGGTCATAAAAACTCGTAATGGCTTCCTGCGTTATGATGAAATTAATCAGGGACCCAATGACCAACTATCAATAAATTGCCAATATTTCTCCCACAAAGTGAATGGTTTGGCTATTAGCTTTAGGACTTTACTCCAAGAGAAAAAAGTTCATCAATCAGCAGAAAAAAGTTTACTAATTATGCAAGTAATACAATTATGACAGATCAAAACTAATTTTAAGGATTTTCGGTCTGCAGAATATATACATATTAGGTGCGTAGATAATTTGTTTAATAATTGAATTATTGAAGTAATAATGATACTATTTATTTTGTATCCGTTAAACTAACCTTACGGCTTCGAGAGCGTTCCTTTTTTGGCTGGAACACAATAACCAAGCTGCTCCAAAGTGTGTATCGAGATATTAGCCCTGCACAGCTCGAACCGAGTAGGTTAACTTATGAAGAGTCTGATGCCATATGCATATAAGCATTTTGCATTAAATCAAAAAGCAAGTGTGCAACACAGACATGTATCACCTTTGCCAATCTCAAAGCTCACCTGAAATTTTCTTGATATTGAAATGAAATTTATAAAAACAGAAAATTACAAGCTTGAAAACCAGAGTCAAAAAACAAAAATCATGGTATTTGAAACATCCACATAAAAAACAGAGTTATCGTAGCAAGTATCATAGCATTTTAAATCATCTGATACCCTCATCTTCCATTCTAAAGCATATTAAATCCTAAAACCAAAAGCAACGACTACTCCGTCATGACTGGCTTATTCTCGTTTGCTTTGGGTTTCTGTTCCTTAGGCTTTTGCTCCTCCATTTTCCTGAAAGATCAAGCAACAGTTACATCAACATATCAAAGTATGTCATCGTAACATAAACTTCTCTTACAACAAGATTGCAGCAGATAATGGTAAAACTGGAAGGGGTAGATTATAAAAGATGCATAAGAGAACCACCACATAGTCATCATTTATATAATATGGTATAGCAAGCTAAACTAGCTACACAGAAACACATCTTTCCTCTAAATAGTGAACATAACCACATAAATGAAACTGAATGTTAAAAAGAACTTTCCAGAAAACATGCTTCGGTGAGTGTTACACAGAGATAGATAGACAGAGAGAAATAAAAGCAGTCCGAGCAGTAAGTTTTATTTTATTGCATAGAGAATGGTAATGACAAGATGTTAAGGGACCTATTACAAAATTAGAAGCACTGGTTTCAGCAGTGGCAAGGTCACATGGAAAGCAGAGGGGCTAAAATTTTGAAACATATATACATATATATATCTGGTGTTATGTAGATTTTACATCTTCCAAAATAAATCAATAGCCCCCGAAAGATCCAATTCTTATTTGCAATTTGCCAACTCATTGAATCTTTAAAAAAGTGTTAAAAGTTTTCCCTAAGTTCAACATTTAGACTTCTGTCATTCTTTAATAATGAAAAATCTATACAAACAATAATTTCTAAAATGATTTACTCATATGATTGTAGTGTCAGTAAATAGGCTAAAAAAACTTTTGATTTGGGGAAGGTGGGATCAAAACTCTGCCATTTACGGTGAGGAATCATGTCTTAATCACTAAGCCAGACAATTAAGTGTGAATAGGCTAAAAGCACTTTAATAGTAACTAGATTATGCGGGTGAAAAACAGAATTATGTAACAAATATATTTATAAACAATTGAAATTAAAAAATATGAGGCTTCAGTTGAAATGATAGAAATAGAGATATTAAAAACTATAGTGTTTTAAATTGAAATCCCTTGTGCGTGTATTATTCTATTTTTATATAAATATATAAAATATAAAAATACCCTCAGAATAATATAATTTATTTTGTAAAACAATGACATTTTACTTATTATCGATGATATATATTATGAACACATAAATTCTAGGAACCATAATTTTAGGTGTTGAGCATATACACAATATATATATATATATATGCTTTTCATATCCACTATTTTTTCTTATAGAACATGTATATAATGTTTCTATAGAGAAATCCTGGCTCAGCCACTGAATTCCAGAATCCGTAATTGTTCTTAAGCATTTAAAACTATTAGCAAGCAAAAATCCTCCTAATTTCAGATCAAATAAATCACACAATAAACCAGCTAGCTAAACGTTGAGCACATAGAACCATATAATTTCAACAAATTAGAGACAAAAGACATCTTATCTTAAGCATCAGATTCATATTGTTCACAATCGCAATAAAGAGAGAGCGATAAAGAGAGAGGGAGAGAGAACCTCTTGTCGGAGGAGCCACCTTTCTGGCTGAGGAATGAACGGAAGAGAGAAGAATTGACGTCGTAAATCATTTTCTGAGGAAACCCTAGCTAAGAAGCTCACTTACCTTCGCTTTTCTTTGCTCACGCAGTACTCTCTCGCAGCTTCAGTAACTTAGCTACGTAGCTTTCGCTGTTAGAGATAAATAATAGTGTTTCATGTGGGGATTTTGGTTTTTAATTAAGAACCGCCATTATTTTCGGCCGAACTCTTCACAATGATGGGCCTCGCGCCCTCACCCACCAGTCCACTTTAGCGGATCATCTAAAAGCTTTATGGGCTAACTCTGGTTTTAATCCCTCTGTTATATTGAAATTTAAAATCTGATCTTTTACTTTAATTCAATATAATTTAGTTTTTATTTTATTAATTTTATTTGTAGGTTGAATGTGATAAGTGATAACACCTCAGTTGTTTTTTTGGCTTTAAAGCCACCTGTTCAGTAACAAAAGACTTAATTGTTATTAGGTTAAATGTTTAGACTGCCCTATCCCTCCTTTTCTAAAAAAACATTTAAAATCATTATAGTAGGCGTGTATCAAATATCAATCTATTAAACTATACAAGCTAGTAATTTCTCTTGTATCCAAATTGAAGGTAAAAGGATTGTGAAGGTGAGACGGATTTCATTTGACCCTCTATTAAAAAATAGGTAAATTAGTTTTTGTACATTAGATCAAAGAGTAAATTGGTCATTCTGTTAAAAATTCATCCATTTCTTTTATTAAAAATTGACCTTTGTACATAAGCATGAGGTATATATGACATGTCACATGTCACTTTTAGAGGCGAAGCCAGAACAATTTTTTATGGGGTGCCGAATGAAATTTTAATTTTTTATAGTTTATATCTTTATAATTTGTAAAGGATTAAATTGAATTTTTATAATTTTAGAGGGCCAAAGTATATTTTTACCTTTACTAATTTAAAATTTTTAAAAAAAAATTAAAGGCCTAAATAGAAATTTTACATTTTAAAGTGGCCAGAGCCCATGCCAGCTCCCTGGTCACTTTCTAGTTATTCTAGCAACTAAATTAGTTTTTAACAATATAAATAAATGAAATGTTTAACAGAAAAGACTAATATACTCTTTAATTTAATATAAAAGGACTAATTTATTAATTTTTTAGTAGAAAAAAAAAATACGATCTAACTCTAAGTACACGGGCCTCCACGATACTCCCAAATTAAACTATTTTTAAATATTGGAATCAAAAGTAAATGGATTAAATTTTAAAATCCAAAGAGCACAGGACCTGGGAATAAAATTAGACCATATATAAAATTCAAAGAATATCAAACATCGTCAACGGAAATAGAGCATCTTCTTCCTTGATTGCCAAAAAAAAAAAAACGTGGTCTCATCAACAATATATATACATCCAATTCCCCCAATTGCTCTTTGAAACCAGAACCAGTACTCAGTTGCAAATTTTGACTCAGTTTTGATGTCGTCAAGCACTGAAATCTTCTCTTCCTCACGCGAAAAGCTGAAAGCAAAATCCTCAAACATGAGGATTCATAAAAGAAAGCTTCATGACCACCAAGTTCAGAACAAGAGTCCGATGAAGAAACAGAAAGGTGTAATAATCGACGAGTTACCAATCGCTAACCCCATTACTGATGTTCTACCCAGCAGTTCATCTAACCCTTTGTTTTGCAGACTTTGCGGTGATCAAAACCCTACTTCGAATATCTTCAACGAGACGCATTGCGGTCATCGGTTCTGCTCCGATTGCATTCGACGTCACATCGTGACGAAATTGAAAGACGAAAACACGATCTCTGTAATATTACCGGTTCTGGTATTTGAATGCCCTTACGAGGATTGTAAAGCTAAGTTAGTAGATGATGATATGGGAGGGATGGAATGTGAGTGCCCTAATTGTCTGACTATAATTTGTGGTGAATGTAGGGATTTCAAGCATGAAGGTATGGGATGTGAGGAATTTAAGGAATTTGTGAATTGTTGAAGCTTTTGATACGGGGGAATTTGCAGTGAATTTTGCTGGAAAAGACTGATAAAAGTTGAATGATGGTGAGTTTCTTCGTTAAATTGTTAAATGATTATATTATATGTTCAAATAAAATTTAAATATGAAAATAAAATTTTATATTTTATAATGATAAAAAAGTAATTTTTGTTATAAAATAAAGAGATAGAGAGAATAAAGAACAAAGAAAATATGAAAGAAATAGCTAATGTAATTTATTGATCAAAATAGGTGATTTACAATGCTTCATCAAAATCTCTATTTATATGTATAAGAAGTATAAACGAAGTAGAGATTTAATTCTAATAACTATTAGAATTTAAAATACATCAAAACTTTATCTTTATCATGATAGACATCCACTTAATAAGATATTCATAACACTCCCCCTTAGATATCTATTGGTAGATAATGTGCATCATTAAAACCTTATTATGAAAAACTTTATGAGATAAAAACCTAACGAGGGAAAAAGAGTACACAATCTATAATTCGCATAATATGTTGCCTCATTAAAAACCTTACCAAGAAAACCCAATGGGACAAAACCTCGGTTAAGGGAAAAAGAGTACAACACGTATTTACTCTCTCTCATGAAAACATCACATACTTTCTCATATTCTATGTATTCAATCTTGAATACTAATTTTTCAAGTGACTATTTGATTGTATTTTCTAAGCATTTATATTATCATTCTCTTAAAAGTCACGAGTGAGGGAAATTTGGGGAAATATATTTTGATCTATTGAGAAGATTCAACAATAATCATAACAAACTTTAATCATGATTCTTATATAAAAACACAAATAGGTATTGTGGATCATTTTATAATCCTCCTTCAACTACTCAAATTTACCACATATGTTCAAATTATTTCAATTCATATAAATGAATAATTTCGAGAATTTCAATATGCTTCTAGCATTCTTAATCCTTCAAGGATTTTAATATAAACTTTCTTATATAATGATTTATAAATGTTGTAACAACAACCATTAGACGTAAGTTAAATATTTTATAAATTGTCAATTTAATAATATATCCAAAGGTTATTGCATCCACCACAAAAGAATATTATATCTTTTCATAATCAATACCAGTACTTAGCGAAAAACTTCATATTTTTATTCCGCTTTTACAAAACTATTTCATTTGCATCTTCATTGGCTTTTATACCTTTATTTATTTGGACTATTGGTCCAAAAACTCCACGAATTTAATTGTACTTTAGTTGCGTCTTTCTATTTTGATCAATTTATTGCATATCTATATTTCTCAATAGATTTATTCAAGAGTCTCCTTTTATTTCATTATTTCAATAATAATATTGAATGCAAAATTATTGTCGATTACTTTTATTATTCAGTTCCACATTTTCTCGAATTGAAATAACTTATCGAGATATCTTATTTTTATTATTTTAAAATTCAGTTTCAGGTACTTGAATCTCTTTTGGAGTTTTACTTATTAGTTATGTCTTGGGTCTCTTCTGGAGCACCTGCCTCCACTATATGACCATCTAGATATGAATCTTTATCTTTGGAACCGATCAATCTATTTTTTATTCTAACTGATTGTCCTCCTAGGACTTTGATTCAAATTAAAATTTTAGATGATATATAACACTTGGTTATTCTAATTAAGATTGTAAATACATCTAACAGTTAACTTGTAATGAGTTATCTTTATTGAACTTCTAGTTCAAATTACTCTCTCCCTCACTTATTACAAGTTATTATTTCTCTCCCCGAATGTCAAGAAAACTATCAAATCAAAATTGTAATCACAAATCATGTCATAATTGAATTTCAATGCATTCAAAACATCTAATAATATAAAGAAACTTGTAATTAATATATATTTCAACTTTCTTTGAGAATTCACTCATCTTTATGAGTTGTGGTAGAGTATTGGAACATATATGCACATACAAAAATTCAAAGATGAGAAATATTTAGCTCTTGATCAAAAACCAATTGTAATGAGAAGTATTTATAACTTATTGGCTTGATGCGTACAACACATAAATCAACGTAACTCATGTTGAACTAGGAAGTTTAGTTCTCATAAGTAATGATTTAACTATTAGTTAGAGGCATTTGATAAACAATTCAGTTAAATCATTTTGTGCATAAATATGAGCTATAGGATGTTCAACTTTTATCCCAATTGACATGAATAATCATTCAAAACTTGGGATGTAAACTCAACAACATTAGCAAGATTAATTGTTTTAATTCCATAATCTGAAATTAATCATTTAAACAAGCAATCTTGTAAACGACAGGTTGTAAATTGATAAAACACATATGTGATTATTTTGTAGATGCATCTACCAAAATCATATAATATCAAAACTATCCGCATGGTGGATGAATGAGCCCATATTTGTTTCAAAAATGCAAGACATTAAATCTCAACTTTAGCTAGTGAGTTTCTAATAATCAATTTTCATTGAGAACAAGCAACATATGAGAATTCTTTTAAATTAAAGAATCTTCTGGTTTTTTAATGGATGTCCATATGATATCTCAATTAATTTTTGCGTCATAATATGACCCAGGATGGTCTACCTGGTCACGCCAAGTAGTAAACGCATTTCTATTAGTAAACTTCTGGTTTACTTTAACATGTGTTTCAATTGTATTAAATTGTAACAAATTAAAAATTTTATTATCATTCCTTTTAATTTGTATTCACATATAAATACTATTGTGACATTTATTACTGGAAATGTCTAAATCAATGTGAAGTCTATAATGCCACAAAGTCAATAAATATAATTTCCAAATAATTATATGCAGTATTCGCTTTAAGGAATATGCCAAAATCTTCAAATGCCCAAAAATCTATTAATAGCAAACTTTGAGAGTGGATCTTATTTTCCAGGTGTATAATAGGTACATAACTAATGACTTTTCATTCATAAGTTTTCTCTCTTGCAAATTCTCATCAACAATATTTTATCACGTAATTTTAATTGAGAAACTTATTCTGAATATTGTAGAGTTATACTCACAATTTTTTTTAAAAAAAATTGCAACTTTAGGTGCATCAAAGCATAATAATCTTTAGATAGAATTATCATATTTTATTGCTCATGAGTAGATTTTTCACATCAAATATTTTACTTTCAACCCTTTAATGGGGATGATGACAAAAGAATATCACAAAGATTATAAATTAGTAACTCAATCCCTTATTTATTCATATGAAATATAATATTTTCTCATTCACATTCTTAATATGAGATCTATTATAAATATCTTTTAAAATCAATGGATTAACCATCACAAGATATTAATATATTAGCTCTTATAGAGCTTTCGACTAATTTTATACTATCAAATATTGAAATAATATTTGTTTGTTTTAATACAAAATTAGATAAATACTTTCTATCTATGATGATAGAATTTATTACTACATTCTCATATTCGTTCTCAAAAATATTAATGAAACAAAATATTTGGGCATATGCCACATATGTGGCCAATAATCTTTCATATTACATTGATAACATAAATAATCTTTCATATTACATTGATAACATAAGTTATCTTTACACTTTGAAGAGTTATCTTATGAACTCTCATTGTTCTCTTATTTATTACTATGCTCCCACTTTTAGTGGTCCGTGATTATATATTTAATTTTCTTTATGTTTACATTCACTTTGGGGAATGTAACATATCTAGTAGGGCGGACTTATAAACATCCCAATAGATTCTTTATTTTATAATCACCATCACAAATATGCGTGGATTTTAAATCATAATCTATCTATTAATGTTGTTAGTCTCCAATTATAATAAACATGATATAATAAATAAAATATAGTAAAATATACCTGAAGATCTTTAACATTATCGTCATCACTGTAGAGGCCCATTTTTGCCCGGGCCTGTGAAAACCAAAATGAAAATGAAAAAATAATAAATGTCCAATCCATTTTACAAGCAAAACAGATCAACCTAACCTAACACCCTCAGCCCAATACCTAAAACTACCTAAATTACACTCAGACCCAGCTAAACTAATACCCAAAACTTTACAACCCAAAATAATGTAGCCCAAAAGGCCCAAGACCTAAATCAAAAACGAGGGTTTCTGAAACCCTAGGGAAGCATCGCGCCGCAAGCAGCCCTTGCCTTGCACTCACCCTCGTCCACGCCGTCATCAGCATGCCTGAATCCCACCATCATCGCCTGATTCTCCGGCAATCACCTGCGAAAGGAAAGAAAATCGACAGCCAATATAGCAACATTTTTGTATTTCTTTTTTTATTTTGCTTCAAAGGCTATAAAAGCCTTACAGAGAATTTGTAAATGGAGGGGGAATTTTTGAGATAATAATAGAGAAATACAGAGAGAATTGGCAGAAAAATTCGAATCAAATACAAAGAGATTTCCTAAAGGTTATTATTTTTTCTATTTATTTAACTATTAATTTTTTACTTATCATTGTTATTTTACATTCAAAAAAAAAGGAAAGAAGATCTACCTGAATCGACTCGTCTTCCCGTCGTTAGAGCCTCCCCGGAATCCGGCTTAAAACACTGGCTAAAGTTCCTTTTCTTTCGGCCTCTCGGGTTATAAAGGCTAAACTTTTGATTAGGTTTTAAAGCGGGATTTAAAGGGTTATCAAACGCAACGCTGGCCAATGGTCACGGCGATTGTGCGGTGAATCAGCGATGAAACTGGTGCCGGCCAAAATGGAGAGGCGAGAGAGAAAGGGAAAGGTTTCGTTTTATTTAGAAAATAAAGGCAGAAATGACTTTTTTGAAAAAATTATGCTTTTATAAAAAACATGAAACGACACCGTTTAAGTAATTGAAGACCCGTGTGTGACCCAACCCATCAGCAAGGGTCCCCGCGTTTATATCTGTGGGGAAAATTACGCGATTAGTCCTTCCGTGTTTCTTGATTTTTCAAATAAGTTTTCTGCTTTTTTGAATTTTGCTCAGAAATTATATTGCGCTTAATTCCAACTTAGCCCCTATTTAAACGTTGCGCTTCAGTATTTGGATATTTGCTTTTTTAAACCCCCGATCGTTTGTGCACATTACAGCAGGGTCTTAATTCCTTTATTTCTTTTAAAATTTGGACTTAAATTTTATTTTCTTTTAATTTCGCCCTTTTTTTTCTTATTTATTATTATTTTCACTATTAATTTTATTATTTTTACTATTACTTTTTATTATTTTTTAATTTATTATTTATATTATTATTACTAAATTAGTATTATTATTATTTTACTATTATAATTATTATTTTGATATTGCTACTATTATTTTATTTATAATTAACCCTATTATTATTAGTATTATTATAATTATTATTTTATTATTAGTATTATTCATGTTATTTTCATTATTGTTGTTTTTTCTTTTACTATTATTCTCATACTAACATATATTATTATTTTTATTATTAATATATTCTTATTAGTACTACTGCTATTATTTTTATATTTTAATATCCTTATATTATTTTATTATTATTATTACTATTTTTATCATTATTTTCATCATTATATTTATTTTATAATGGCTAATATTATTTATATTATTATTTATTAATTAACATATTTCATTATTATTATCATTTTACTATTATTATAATTATTGTACATATTATTTCTCTATTTGTTAATTTGATATTAGTTTTATTTTTATTATTTTATTTTATTTTATTTTATTTATTTGTTTATTCATTTATTATCATTATTTTTACTTAATATTTTTATTATCATCTACATTTACATTCCATTGAGCATAAATAAAAAACTTGTTTCCAAGAATTCAAAATTGTCGTGTCCTAACTCACTGGATATAACGTTTTGTTATTTTGGGATAAGAATTTTTGAAAATAAGGCAATGTTTTGGTATTTAGAAATTTGGGAAATAGTGCCCTAACGTGTTGGGTTGCGATTTTTCGTTTGGCTAAATTACTAAAAATCCTTTTATCAAGTTTTGTAAATCATGAAATGACTTTGATTACGAAGGTTTAAAAATATCGTGTCATAACGTGCTGGATGTGATGTTTATATTCTTTCGGAACAAAGAAATCTCAAAGTTTTAAATCAAAAAGGCCTGTTCTTGGGAATTCAAAACGTTGTGTCCTAACTTACTGGATATGATGTTTTGTGTCTCGAGATAAGAATTTTCTAAAATAAAGGCATGCCCAATTCCGAAGTCATGAGATGTTATATCCTAACTTACTGGGTATAGTATTTTATTTCTTTGGGGCTAAGTAAGTCTTGGTTTTCTTTCTAATAAAAGGATCATATTTTGTAATTTTTAAAGTTTCAACATTAGGACATGATTTTATCGATTAGGTACCAATTTTTGGGTGTTATGAGGGTGCTAATCCTTCCTCATACGTAATCGACTCCCGAATCTATTTTTGTTTTTTTCGTAGGCCAAAATCAGTAAAACATTTTTTTAAGGTGATCCAATCACACCAAAGTAAAAGGATTGGTGGCGACTCTCATTTTTGTTTTTAAAAGTCTCTGCATTGCATTGCATTACCATTGTGGTCACATCCTTAAGTGAGAGTGAGAAGCTACTCCTTCGTGAGGTTTTCACCTCCGTACTGGATAGTAAATCGCTTTCGGGATACATCCGTACTTATGTCTTCGTGAGATTTTCACCTCCGTGCAGCAATAGGGAAATGTATTCCCTTGAACTAAACTCAATCTGTATGAGCCTCTAATGGGTGAGGATCGAGGAATCTGCTGGTTTAGGTACCTCAACTGTAAAACTAAACCGCATATAGTAAACCCTAAGAGCCTACCTTAGACAGAGCTATGTCGAACTTTAGTAGTTACCCAGATAGGTGTGCATTATTTCACTTGCTTTATATATCATTCTGTAGAATTAACTCGTTGTATTTCATTTTTTGTGCATGTCATTTCATATTTTAGAGGTATCGATTCACGGTCAGTTTCTAAGTTAGAAAGCTGGTTATGGAGAATGAATTCCTTAATAAAGTGGAAGACAATGCAATCGTTCGTATATGGTCAGAGCAAAGGCAATTAGAGAAAAAGGGGTATGGATTCGTTTGAGCAAGAGAGAAATGGTGCAGCGCTGGAATCCCTGCCTCCTCAGCCACTTGTGCCTCCTGATATTGTTCCGATCAAAGTAGAATCAAATGTGAAGAAGATTGTACGACACCCTATGGCAAGGCGTGGTGTTAGAACTAAAGGGCAGAAAGTAACTATACTTACCAATCACTTCAGAGTGAGCGTGGGGAGTACGGATGGACACTTCTACCATTACAGCATTTCTCTTTCATATGAAGATAGTCACCCAAATGGATGGACGTATTCTGCTAGTACCAATGATAAGAGTGAGCAATAGTGAAGATTTCTTTCCAAGGAAATGTCATTGGAATTTTAACAACAAGAAATTAGTTGAGCCATCTAGGATTGAAGGATGGGCTGTTGTGAATTTCTTGGCTCCTCGTTGTGATCCAAACAACATTGAAAGGAATTTGATTCATTGTGGAGAAATGAAATGAATTGGTATTGATTCCCCATTTGATTTATTCAATGAGATGAACCAGAATAGACACCTTTCACCTATGGTTAGACTTGAAAAAATGTTTGATACAATCTAAACTTCTGAGAGCTCCGTAGTTTCTTCTTTGTCTGCTCCCTGATAGGAACCGTGGAAGCGGAAGAATCTGGCATTGTGACTCAGTGTATGGCACCAGCTAGGGTGTATTATCAATACTTTACAAATCTTCTTTTGAAGACCATTGATAAGCTTGGACGATTTCTTTATCACCATCGAAGCCATAATTCTGCGATCAAGTTAAAGTCAGGCCTGAACAAAATCGAGGAAATGAAATGTAAGATTGAAAAGTTAGAAGCAGCATTGCACATTGAGAACTTCAGATCGAGCTTCTTGAAACAAGTGAAGGGCATTGAAAAGAAGAACTTCACCATTCTCACGATCGAGTCAGAAGTCAAAATTATCTCACGGGTGAAGCAATAGTCCAGATTTGACTTTGGTAATATAGGCAGATACATTGTGCACGAAGTATGAGCTACAGTCAGATTGTTGTCAAGAGTTGGCTTTGTTGTGTAAGAAATTCAGAACACTGGGACTTGGGGCGAAAGTATATTTGTAATCCGTTTTATGTAAAGGATTTTATTTTCTAATAAAGTTTCCTAAAATGAAGTTGATCCGGAATCGATGCCTCCTCTTTGCATTCATGCATTTGCATTACATTGCATCATTTGCATTAGACCTTTACAAAAGGACCTAATTAGATAAAATATTTCATTAACTTGGAAAACATGGAACAAAGGTTGGAGAGAATAGAACAAATGTAAATATAGATGCAGGGGCAATTGACTGAGATTCAACAAGAAATGCGAGAATTCCAAAGGAATATAATAAGCCAGCTAACCCAGTTACTAGCCGGAGGACTTGGAAAAAGGAGTGGCTCAGTGGACAACAGTGTGGATGATGAGGAAGAAATCGTTTATTCCCCAACATGTATCCCGACTCAACTAGATACGCATTTGCATGGGGTACACGTCGTTATTGGAACCCAATATTAGACTGATACTTCGGCCCTATTGAGCTTTCCAATAGATTCAGGTTTTAACATGAATGGTGATCAAGCCAAACCGGTCGTACTGACAAAAATAAGGGAAAGGGGAGAGCAGACTTCAAAGGCCCTGAAAAAAGAAGGAAAAGGAATCGAATGGTACGAGTAGGTATAACAAGGGCCATTCGAAACCGATTACAGTAAACTAGTCAAGGACAGTAACTACCAGCCATTAGGTCTCTTCAAGGCAAAACTCTGAAAAGCTCCAATTTACACCAATTTCAATGATGTATAAGGAGCGATATCAAAGTTTATTCGATGCACATATGGTGTCTCCATTTTATCTAAAGCCATTACAGCCCTCATATCCTAAATGGTATGACTTGAATGCTCAATGCAACTACCATGCTGGAATAATGGGTCACTCCATTGAAAATTGTACTATATTTAAAATGTTGGTCGAAAAGTTCATTAAAATGGGAATTTTGAAGTTCGATGATTCATCAAAACCTGATCACTTTAATGAGGTAGTAAATGCGGCGATTGAAGGAGGAGACAAGAAAGTTACGACTCCTTGAAGAAAAAATGAAGATTGAACCAGAGAACGAAGTTTCCAAGCCCTTGTGTACTTGGGAGTGTTTTGAATAATAGGACTGTGGAAGAGATCCCTATATTTTTAGAGCTGATCTAGAGTAATAGTCAAAACATGATTGTTGCCTTAAGCCTAAAGGCAACAAGAACCATTTTGTGAAATAGGCTTATGTTCAAAATTTTATTTCAATAAAATATATTTTTTGAGTAAATATTCTTTTATTCTTTCCATTTCATATTGTACAAATAATTGTTCTTAGAATTTTTTTTATTTGTTTGAATTTTCTCTTAAGAATTCTTTCATTCTTCATTCATGACTGTACAAATAATCACTCTTAGATTCATTTATTCATTCGATTTTTTCCTTCATACCTAGGTACCCAGATATCAACGATATGAGCGACGTTGTTACTGATTCCCTTTTTGAATGAGATATGTGTCTAGAGGGATCTAAGGACTTTGAAGATGATAGAGGTTGTAACTTATCTTCTGATTTGTAAAGAGTGATGAAAAACAGATCCTACCTTACATAGGGTTAATAGATATGGCGAGCCTAGGAAAGGAATGAAGATCGAAGCCTAGCTCATTACGAAATAAGGCGAGATATTATTGAGTTATTCAAAGAGGTTTTTGCACGATCATATCAGGACATGTCTGGATTAATAAGACGCGGGCTGTAACACCCCAAACCCGGCCTATGAGTCCTGACCGGATCTGGTATGTCACTGAGTAAAATAATTTTAAACATTCTGGGTGTCTGGTGAAAACTTGTTAAAAATGTGGCTAAGGTATTAAGACGGTGTTTGAAAACTCAGTTGGGCTTTTTATAAATATAGTTGGGTTGTTCAACCCTTTGAAATTGTTTGATTATTTAAAATCGTTAAAGTTATGAATGACTTGATTTATTTTTGTTACCCGATGGTAACATCTTTTGAAAACCCGTAGAAATTTATTAAGTTTGAAAAGTTACTTTTAACCGGTTCAATTAATTTTTA
This sequence comes from Gossypium rotundifolium, assembly GCA_025506655.1. Lineage (NCBI taxonomy): Eukaryota > Viridiplantae > Streptophyta > Magnoliopsida > Malvales > Malvaceae > Gossypium > Gossypium rotundifolium. Next base: position 26,194,414 of record CP106728.1, read on the forward strand.
TAAAATTCTATTTGAAATAACATGAGTAAAATAAAGCAATGAAATAAACATCCAACAATAATTAGCGGCCTTATTACAACCCAAAATAAAAACTTAGAAAATAAATAATATTAACTTTAATAAAATGAATTTAAATCCATCGACAAGCATGGCTGCCTCAAGTCCTCTCTGGCTCCATCTCCGCGATCTACTCATCTGCAAAATGGTAATGGAAGGGGGTGAGTCACCAAGACTCAGTGTGTAAATCCCCCACCCAGAAAATACAACTCATACACGATTTATTAATAAACATGCACATGCACATGCAACCCAACCTAACCATCCATACTCCTTAACTACCCCATGTGGTCAAAACCACTGGTGGTCAAAACCACTGGTGGTCAAAACCACTGATGACTTAGAGTCACAAATCAAATGATGGGGCCAACCCATCGTGTGGTCAAAACCACTGATGACCATAGGTCACAATATATCAAGTGTGGTCAAAACCACTGGTGGTACCAAACCACTGGGACTTAGTCGCAAATTATCAATCGGTGTGGTCAAAACCACTGATGACCATAGGTCACAAATAATCTGATGGGGCCAACCCATCTTGTGGTCAAAACCACTGACGACAGTCCATAAAATCATCCCCCTCCTCTCATCAATCCCACCATTACATGCTTATATATCAATTATCATATATCATGTCATAGCATTTAACATCATGTGATGGCATGCAAATCATATATCAAAAATCACAAGTTAGGGGACTTACCCGGAATCCATGCTTAGCCATAAGCAAAACACTACCAAAAAGGTGAATAACAACAACAATAATCATGTAAATTAATAAAATGTGTAGTGAGTTCTTACACACCTATTTACTAGCAAATCCACGAATATACTAGCGAAATCCAGAGACGTTGTTTCCTCCTACAATCGGTCAACACATAAATTTTAGATCTATTAGCCAATTGGCTAAACTAGAGATCCCGAAGGATCAATTGTACCAAAAGTATGGCCTTTGGCCGAATGTGGCTTATTCACTTACCAAACTCACCGAATTCCCGTATTTGTCACTTGTCCTGTCGAGATTCCTACCAAAAACACTTGTTAACAATTGGCTTGCACATCTATACATAACCAAAGCCTATAGCAGAATGTTACTTACCACCTTACCTTAGGAGAATAAATCCAAAGCTTCCCTAAATGGCTATGGCTTCCTACAATCGCTTTAAATCAGTATTAATAAGGGTCTTAGGCCATTCGGCCATAATCATAGATTCAAAAAGAACCATTCGGCCATGTCCACATACCTCTTACTATTGATTGAAAAAGAATCCCGAAAAGAAACTTGTGTTCCCTTGATATTCGGCCAAAGTAACTCTAATGGAGGAGGAAAAATTTCGACAAAAAGGGGATGGAAGAGATTCGGCTAACTCAAGTTTGAAGGCTGGAATTTTGAGAAGAGAAAGAGGTAGGTTCGGCTAATAGGAATAAGAAAAAGAGAAAGAAGAGATGTAGGGGAAGTGGTGGTGATTTCGGCTTAGTAGAAGAAAAAGAAGCTAGAATTTTTTTTGAACAATTTAGGAAATGCCACAAGGGGAAATTCGGCAGCAGCAATTTGGAGAGAAAAATGGATGAGTTTGGCACTTCTTTGCTATACAAATCAGATATGGACAGCCCTAGAGAGTCCTTATTTCGGCCATTGCCTCCCATGAGATAAAATTTTATCTTTTAATCTTTATCTCCTATCCACCTCTTCAACAATTCAAAAGAAAATAAACTACTACACACACCCTTCCAGGCGAAAATATACAAAAAAAATAGCTCTCCCTTATCAAAATAAGAGTCCATAATCGGGCCATCACTCCCCTCTCCCATACACGCCAGTTTAAAAAAATAAAACAGTTGCTGCTACTTTGGTTTGAACCTGGAACTTCACTTACGCAGCCTCCCTTAAACGCCCCTTGCCATCTTTCCCATTTGACTTTCATGTCAAATAACCTCACCATTTAATTATAAGCCTTCTTCTTGGCCCTCTTTCCTTTAACGCAAAAAGCCCAAAATAAAATGCTCCTTGTATCCTTTATGTCTCGAACCCGAGACCTTAAACCAAAGCCCTTTAAGTGGCGCCCCAAGCCACTCCACTAACCTATCTTTCATGTCACAAACCTCCTTCATTTAATTATAAGGCCTTCCTAGCCTAACCATTCATAACGCAAAAATAAAACTTATTTCCCCCTTGTATCTCCCATAAATCGAACCCAAGACCTCCCTTGCAACACCCTTAGACGCACCAAGCCAATTGTGCCAAGCCCATTCTTTGTGTCATGCTTCTCTCTAAATTTTATTTAAGCTCTATCTCACCTAGCTCCTTCCTTTTAGATACTTAAAAAGAAATTTTTAATACTAGGTCAGGCCTAGCTCGGGGTTATTTTTAGACCCTAAAACATGCTAAATAATCCTAGAATCTAATTCTTCAAGCACACACATGGGAAAATATTTAAATTACAAATAACCCCTAATTCAGGGTGTTACAGTTCTACCCCCTTAAAAGAATTTTGGCCTCGAAATTACCTGGATCAGAAGAGCTGGGGGTATTGCTACCGCATCACATCCTCGGGTTCTCATGTGGCATCCTCCGTACCATGATTTCGCCATAACACCTTTACCAAAGGCACTGACTTCCTACGAAGAACTTTGACATCTCGATCCAAGATTTGTACTGGCTCCTCCTCGAAAGACAAGTCCGGGCTCACCTCAATTTCCGCTACCGGCACTACGTATGAGGGATCTGATCGATAGCGCCTCAATATCGAAACATGAAAGACATCATGGATCTGGCTCAATTCTGCCGGCAACTCAAGCTGGTAAGCTACCGGTCCCACGCGTTTCAACACCGTGTACGGTCCGATGAATCTAGGGTTTAGCTTGCCCTTCCGGCCAAACCTTAGCACCTTCTTCCAAGGTGATACCTTTAAGAAGACCCTATCACCCACTGCATATTCAACCTCTCTGCGCTTAAGATCAGCGTAAGATTTCTGTCTGTCCGATGCCTCCTTAAGACGAGCCCGAATTACTTTAACCTTATCCTCCGTCTCTGCTATTAACTCTGGACCCAACATCCGACGTTCTCCTAGTTCCGTCTAATATGTTGGAGTACGACATTTTCAACCATACAGCTGCCTCATACGGTGCCATCTGAATGCTCGCTTGATAACTATTATTATAAGCGAACTCTGCCAAAGGTAGGTACTCCTCCCAACTACCACGAAAATCCAAAACACAGCCCCTCAACATGTCTTCCAACACTTGGATAACCCTCTCAGATTGTCCATCAATTTGCGGATGAAGCAGCGTCTTGAAATTCAACTTAGTGCCTAACTCCTGATGTAAGGCCTTCCAAAATCTTGACGTGAACCGAGGATCCCGATCCGAGATAATGGACACAGGTACCCCATGCAACCGTACTATCTTAGCGATATACAACTTAGCTAGCCTTTGGAGTGAATAGTCAACCCTTACCGGTATGAAATGAGCCGACTTAGTCAACCGGTCTACTACCACCCAAACCGCATCTTTCTTACTGGGTGTAAGGGGAAGCCCACTTACAAAATCCATAGTAATCTCCTCCCATTTCCACTGTGGGATCTTTACTGGCTGTAACAGTCCCGATGGCAATTGATGCTCAGCCTTCATTTGCTGGCATGTCAGACACTTTCCTACCAACTCGGTTACTTTCCGTTTCAGACCCGGCCACCAAAACTGCTCCCTTAAATCCCAATACATCTTGCTGCTTCCCGGGTGCATAGCGTACGCACTGCTATGAACTTCTTTAAGGATTTGCTGCCTCAACTCATCATCCTTAGGCATGCATACTCTCCCTTGAAAGTACAACACTCCATCACTGTTTAAGCTGAAACCTTCGGTCTCACCATTCTGTACTTACAATTTCCGAGTACTCAAAGCTTCGTCGGTTATCTGCTTTTCCTTGACCTCATTAATCCAAGATAGCTTCACTTGTAATTTTACCAAAAGGCTCCCATCCTCATAAAGACTTAGATGAGCGAACATAGCTCACAAATCTGCTACCACCTTTCGGCTCAAAGCATCAGCTACCACATTAGCCTTCCCCGGATGGTATTTGATTGAGCAGTCGTAGTCCTTCAACAACTCAATCCACCTCTGCTGCCTCAAATTCAAATCTTTCTGAGTCAGGAGGTACTTCAGACTCTTATAATCTGTGTACACCACTGACTTTTCCCCGTACAGGTAGTGCCTCTAAATCTTCAAGGCGAATACCACAGCAGCCAATTCCAAGTCATGTGTCGAATAATTAGCTTTGTGAGGCCTCAACTGCCGTGATGCATAAGCGACCACCTTCCCTTCTTGCATCAACACACACCTTAAACCGGTATGTGATGCATCACAGTACACCGTGAACTCCTTTCTGGCCTCAGGCTGAATTAAAACTGGTGCTTCTGTCAGAATCCTCTTCAGCTTATCAAAACTCTCTTGCTGCTTCTCAACCCACACAAACGGAACTCTTTTCCTCAACAGCTTAGTCAACGGTGCTGCGATTAAGGAGAAGTTCTCCACAAATCTCCTATAATATCCTACCAACCCAAGAAAACTCCAAATTTTCGTAACCGACTTTGGTGGCTTCCACTCTAACACTGCCTCAATCTTACGGGGATCCACCCTAATGCCCTCAGCTGAAACTACATGCCCCAAGAAAGTTACCTCCTTGAGCCAGAACTCACACTTGCTAAATTTGGCGTACAACTGCTTCTCCCTCAGAACTTGCAGAACCACACGAAGATGTGCGTCATGCTCCTCCTCAGACTTCGAGTACACCAAAATGTCATCTATGAAAACAACGACGAACCGATCCAGATAGGGTTGAAAAACTCGGTTCATCATGTCCATAAACGTAGCCGGTGTATTTGTCAACCTAAAAGGCATTACCAGAAACTCGTAGTGTCCATACCGAGTACGAATGCCGTCTTATGAACATCAGCCTTCTTCACCTTAAGCTGATGATACCCTGACCTAAGGTCAATCTTAGAGAACACCGATGCCCCTTTGAGTTGATCGAACAGATGTCAATCCTGGGCAAAGGATACCGGTTCTTTATTGTTAACTTGTTCAACTACCGATAATCTATACACATCCTCATTGTCCCGTCTTTCTTCTTGACAAATAGCATTGGAGCTCCCCACGGTGATACACTTGGTCGGATAAACCCTCTATCCAACAATTCCTGAATCTGTGCCTTCAACTCTACCAATTCTTTCGGCGCCATCCGATACGGAGCTATAGATCTTGGCGCGGTTCCGAATGATCTATCCCAAATTCAACCTCACAGTCAGAGGTAGACCCAAAGCTCCTCTAGAAACACATCGACATAGTCTCTTACAGTCCGGACATCTCCCACAGCAACATCCTTAGCTTCCAAGGCACAGACATGCACCACATAAGCTTCACAACCCTTCTTCACCATCCTTTCCGCCTTCAAAGTAGAAACCAAGTTAGATATGTAATCCCTCCTTTTACCTATCATCACCACCTCTTCACCCTCCATGGTCTTTAACACCATGCGCTTAGCCGCGCAATCCAGACTAGCTTGATACTTTACTAGCCAATCCATTCTGAGGATTAGGTCAAACTCTCGGAACGGTAGTTCCATCAAATCAGCCAAGAATATGATCCCTTGAAGTTCTAGGGGTACGTCCCTATAGAGTCTACTTACTTCTACAGAGTGACCTAAGGGGCTTAATACAGTCATCTTCCTAGAAGTAAGCTCAGAGTCTAGAGGCAAAGTTTCTACTACGCTACTAGCAATGTACGAGTGGGTTGAGCCAATGTCTATCAAGGTATTATAAGGCACACCAAAGATCAAGAACATACTGGTTATGACGTCCGGTCGTCGCCCTCCTCTTGACGCCTCATGGCATAGACCAAACCAGTTGTCTAGCCTCAGTACTCACCGGTATTTCCCCTCGGTACCCCGACCTCTGCCAAAGACCATTACCTCCTCTTCCCGCACCACGACCTCTTTGTGGTCATTGGTTATCCTTCGTTTGGTCCACGATCCTGACCATCAGATCTCAGTCTAGCTACTTTCTTCGGACAGTCTCTAACTCGATGCTCCATAGACCCACATTCGAAACATCCCCGATTACCATTCCAACACTCCCCTTATGAGATTTGCCACATCGAGTACACCGTGGCGGCCATTGAGTATTAGCAGCTGCAGCAGGCCTAGCAGCTTGATCCAACCCACCAAACTTTATCCTTTTTTGCTGATTATCAGAAAATTTTGAAGGTCCCGAGCTCCTCTTATTCCAATTCCGATCTTGGTTCCGTCTAACGGACTACCTTACCCCTTCAGTAACCTTCGATTTCTCCACTAAGACCGCGAACTCCCGTTCCTGTTGTGGAGCTATCATCATCCTCAGCTCATCTCTCAGCCCGTCTTCAAATCTCACACAGCGCTCATGCTTGGTACCCACAATTTCACGAGCATACTTACTTAACCGGAGGAATTCAGCCTCATATTCCGCCACCGTCTTATTGCCTTGAACTAGATTCAAGAAAGCCTTCTGTTGTGCATCCACGTAACTAGTTCCGATATACTTCTTTTGATAAGCCTCTCAAGAATTCCTGTGTTAGATTTTACGCCTTGTTCCATCCTCACGGTGAGCCACCATCGTAAGACTCATCCCAAACAACGAGATGATACCTTCAACTTTTCTCACCGTGAAATCTAAGTCACCCATAATCCTTTCAGTGGATTCCAACCAATATTTCATCGCACTGGGCGCCACTCCAGAAACTCCTCTGAATACTTCTGCTCCGTTAGCCCGGAGTTGTTCTACCACAGATTTACGGGCTCCTGCGCTGCGCACCTCCTCGTAACTCGTTTTAATACCGTGTCTGACTTGTGATACAACATCATTACCACCGGTCTGATCTTGGAACTCGGTTTACATTACAAATCCGAAGATCTCATTTCCAGACCCATGTCAGACCCTACTGGCTCGGACAAGGCCATCCTACCCCTTCCACGGCCACGGGGCGGATGTCCACAACCTCTTGAACTCATTCTAATGATGGCATTTATCTGTTTAAGAATTTTATGCATTAGTACTTGTTCCACTAGATTATCCGCGAAGAAATTTTATGATAGGAGTTTTAGGAGTGGTTCTTTCATATCATATATACACACAGTTTTCCATTCATTCATTCAAAGAGACGTTGTAGTTTTCATTGTGGTTGTTTTTCCACTACCCAGGGGTATTTTCGTAATTTGTCCTACAAGGGTATTTTTGTAATTTTTCAAAAATTTTTGAATGATTTTATCAAAAAGTATTTTGGAACTCTTAAATTCCCGGGGTATTTGGAAAAATTTTGAAATCCGAGGGTATTTCAGTAATTTTGGACCTCAGGGGTATTTCGGTAATTTTTTCACAAATCGGGGTAAATTTGTAAAATTTAATAAATCAGGGGTATTTCAAAGGTTATAAAACTTTGATGGTTCCTTTTTGAGAATTATATTTTCCAAAACAGTGATGTTGCAAAATTTTTGAGGATCAAGGTCATTCTGGTAATTTTTTATAGGTTAGGGAAATTTTGTAATTTTTAAAATCATGATGTTTTTGAATTTTAAGGTTTTTAAGCACTTTGTATGTGATGGAATTTTGATTAAAACCATGGGTATTTTGGGAATTTCATTATTCAAGGGCATTTTTGTAATTTTACCCCTAAGGGTATTTTAGTAATTTCACCTAATCAGGGTATTTTCATAAAATGATTTTCAAAAATTTAGTTCTAAGTGATTTTACAAAAGAAGGATGTTTTGAAAATTTCTATTTGAAAATTTTTCATATGGAGGGTATTTTGGTAGTTTATAAGCTAGAGGTATTTTGGTCCTTTTTTTTTTAAACAAGGTTTTAATTACTTCAAAAACAAAATGGCTAGTCCCTTTTGGGTTTTAGTTATCAAGTTTAGCCTATGAGTGTGTCGTCTCAGCTAGGATGAACCGTCACTACGCACCAGGTAGGATTCGAGTGAGTAGGAGGTGAGTCACGAGGACTGCTTAAATACCAGGCCCCCACCGAATCCAATCCTAGACATGCGTATAATGATTGCCACATCCTTTGCTTAGTGACAACTCACAGGGTTGTTTAGGTAATTATTAAATCTTATGCATAGTTGAGGTATGCTAGCCTTAGGGTTCAACAGTTTCTACTCTAATAGTCTACGTTCCCAATTTTACCCTTCTACCCCTCATCCAATATTCACAAAAATGGATAGAAGTACTTACCTAGGCGGATAGGTGCCGGAGACTCGGTGCCATACTGTTCCACCCATAAACAATTTTCCAAAACATCATAATAAGGCCTACTAACAAAAACAAAACATTTTGGGCCTTAGGCCCCCCACAGTCGAGTTTTGAACCGGGCTCTGATACCAAAAATGTAACACCCTAAACCCGGCCCATGAGTCCTGACCGGATCTGGTATGTCACTGAGTAAAATAATTTTAAACATTCTGGGTGTCTGGTGAAAACTTAAATGTGGCTAAGGTATTAAGACGGTGTTTGAAAACTCATTTGGGCTTTTTATAAATATAGTTGGGTTGTTCAACCCTTTGAAATTGTTTGATTATTTAAAATCGTTAAAGTTATGAATGACTTGATTTATTTTTGTTACCCGATGGTAACATCTTTTGAAAACCCGTAGAAATTTATTAAGTTTGAAAAGTTGCTTTTAACCGGTTCAATTAATTTTTATAAAATTCCATTTGAAATAACATGAGTAAAATAAAGCAATGAAATAAACATCCAACAATAATTAGCGGCCTTATTACAACCCAAAATAAAAACTTAGAAAATAAATAATATTAACTTTAATAAAATGAATTTAAATCCATCGACAAGCATGGCCGCCTCGAGTCCTCTCCGGCTCCATCTCCGCGATCTACTCATCTGCAAAATGGTAATGGAAGGGGGTGAGTCACCAAGACTCAGTGTGTAAATCCCCACCGGAAAATACAACTCATACACGATTTATTAATAAACATGCACATGCACATGCAACCCAACCTAACCATCCATACTCCTTAACTACCCCGTGTGGTCAAAACCACTGGTGGTCAAAACCACTGATGACTTAGAGTCACAAATCAAATGATGGGGCCAACCCATCGTGTGATCAAAACCACTGATGACCATAGGTCACAATATATCAAGTGTGGTCAAAACCACTGGTGGTACTAAACCACTGGGACTTAGTCGCAAATTATCAATCGGTGTGGTCAAAACCATCGATGACCATAGGTCACAAATAATCGATGGGGCCAACTCATCTTGTGGTCAAAACCACTGACGACAGCCCATAAAATCATCCCCTCCTCTCATCAATCCCACCATCACATGCTTATATATCAATTATCATATATCATGTCATAGCATTTAACATCATGTGATGGCATGCAAATCATATATCAAAATCACAAGTTAGGGGACTTACCTTAATCCATGCTTAGCCATAAGCAAAACACTACCAAAAAGGTGAATAACAACAACAATAATCATGTAAATTAATAAAGTGTGTAGTGAGTTCTTACACACCTATTTACTAGCAAATCCAGAATATACTAGCGAAATCCAGAGACGTTGTTTCCTCCTACAATCGGTCAACATATAAATTTTAGATCTATTAGCCAATTGGCTAAACTAGAGATCCCAAGGATCAATTGTACCAAAAGTATGGCCTTTGGCGAATGTGGCTTATTCACTTACCAAACTCACGAATTCCGTATTTGTCACTTGTCCCGTCGAGATTCCTACCAAAAACACTTGTTAACAATTGGCTTGCACATCTATACATAACCAAAGCCTATAGCGAATGTTACTTACCACCTTACCTTAGGAGAATAAATCCAAAGCTTCCCTTAATGGCTATGGCTTCCTATAATCGCTTTAACAGTATTAATAAGGGTCTTAGGCCATTCGGCCATAATCATAGATTCAAAAGAACCATTCGCCATGTCCACATACCTCTTACTATTGATTGAAAAGAATCCGAAAAGAAACTTGTGTTCCTTGATATTCACCAAAGTAACTCTAATGGAGGAGGAAAGATTTGACAAAAGGGATGGAAGAGATTTGGCTAACTCAAGTTTGAAGGCTGGAATTTTGAGAAGAGAAAGAGGTAGGTTCGGCTAATAGGAATAAGAAAAAGAGAAAGAAGAGATGTAGGGGAAGTGGTGGTGATTTCGGCTTAGTAGAAGAAAAAGAAGCTGGAATTTTTTTTGAACAATTTAGGTAATGCCACAAGGGGAAATTCGGCAGCAGCAATTTGGAGAGAAAAATTGATGAGTTTGGCACTTCTTTGCTATACAAATAAGATATGGATAGCCCTAGAGAGTCCCTATTTCGACCATTGCCTCCCATGAGATAAAACTTTATCTTTTAATCTTTATCTCCTATCTACCTCTTCAACAATTCAAAAGAAAATAAACTACTACACACACCCTTCCAGGTGAAAATATGCAAAAAAAAAATAGCTCTCCTTTATCAAAATAAGAGTCCATAATCGGGCCATCACTCCCCTCTCCCATACACGCCGGTTTAAAAAAAATAAAACAGTCGCTGCTACTTTGGTTCGAACCTGGAACCTCACTTACGCAGCCTTCCTTAAACGCCCCTTGCCATCTTTCCTATTTGACTTTTATGTCAAATAACCTCACCATTTAATTATAAGCCTTCTTCTTAGCCCTCTTTCCTTTAACGCAAAAAGCCCAAAATAAAATGCTCCTTGCGTCCTTTATGTCTCGAACCCGAGACCTTAAACCAAAGCCCTTTAAGTGGCGCCCCAAGCCACTCCACTAACCTGTCTTTCATGTCACAAACCTCCTTCATTTAATTATAAGGCCTTCCTAGCCCAACCATTCATAACACAAAATAAAACTTATTTCCCCTTGTATCTCCCATGAATCAACCCAAGACCTCCCTTGCAACACCCTTAGACGCACCAAGCCAATTGTGCCAAGCCCATTCTTTGTGTCATGCTTCTCCCTAAATTTTATTTAAGCCCTATCTCACCTAGCTCCCTCCTTTTAGATACTTAAAAAGAAATTTTTAATACTAGGTCAGGCCTAGCTCGGGGTTATTTTTAGACCCTAAAACATGCCAAATAATCCTAGAATCTAATTCTTCAAGCACACACATGGGAAAATATTTAAATTACAAATAACCCCTAATTCAGGGTGTTACACGGGCTAAATAAGAGGATGGGGCACTGTTGGTCTACCATGGAAGGGGATTGCATCAGTTATACCGCAGATACTAAATTTAAGGTGACGAGATTCATGTGTCTACTCTAGTTCTTCACAAATTTTCCATATGTGGGGCATAGATGTAATGGGGCCAATCTCGTCAAAAGTGTTTAGCCAATATGGATTTATCAGCAGAGTTATCGTTTACTTTACTAAGAGGGTGGAAGTAGCTTTATATGCTAATGTTACAAAGTCGAAGTCATTAATTCAAAAAAAAGGGATCAGATGCCAAGCAAAGAATACCATAAGGATAACTGTACAAAGTTAAAGTTTACAGTTTGTCCAAAGATCAGGCAGCATATCACTATACAGCAAAAGTTGCCAAAAGAAAAATACAAAAAAAAACAACAAAAAGGTGACTTAGACTTGTAAAAATTGGCATAAGAAGCTACCGTTACCCTTTGTCTTATTGAATGTCAGCCAAAACCTTCGCTGGGGCAACATCTTACCCATTGTTTTATTGAAGCATTTTGCCAATTGAACCTAGTTGAAGAAAAGGTTGAAGTTATCCATCACGATCAGATGATGCAAGTTTACGAAGTTCATCTTAGGGAATTCCATGAAGAAACCTGATGTTGAAAAAGATTTTTCTTCTTCAAAACGATTTTAGAAGAAAGCATATGACAAACTGGGAAGGACTTATGTAGGACCTATTCTAGAGAAGCATTGATAGTGATCGAGATAGATGGCGAAGACTTGCCCAATCCGGCGAATTCAGGTTTAACCATGAGATATTTTACCTGAAAGAGGAAAGACCAAGGTGAAAACACGTAAAGGGCGCCTCAAAATCAAAAAAAAAAGAAAGAAGAAGAAGAAAGAAAGAAAGAAAAAGGAGAGGCCAAGGCGAAAATCCGCAAAGGGCGCTTTGAGACCAAAGGGGATTTGAGTTGAAAACCCGAAAAGGGCGGTTCAAATTTTGATCAAAAGTGGGGCATACAGTAGTCTTGCTACATTTGAATTAAAAATGAGGAAGTATGTTACGTCTTGGGGCATTGACAAAGTGCTCAGGATCTCCTAAACATATATTGAGCTTAAAATGGTCATCAAGAAATCAGAACAGAGAAGCTCAGACTGAGATATCTGGGGCACCTAGTTTTTCATCTTACCCATTTTAAATTTTCTATCTTTGATTACTTTATTCTTTTCAAAGAAACACCTTAATCAATTTTCTTTTATAGCCTTTGCTATCTTTTCTTACTTTATTCTTTTCAAGATCCACCCAAATCAATTTTCTTTTATTGCCTTGGTGATCTTTGATTAACTTATTTATTTCGAGCCATGCTCCTGATTAATTTCTTTCATGTCCATTGTTGTGATCTTTTTCAAGCATTTTATATTGAAATAATGATTTATGGATTAATAACACTTTCATAAAAGGAGTTTCACATATTACTCTAGAAGCTTCTAAATAATATGAGAAACATTAAACATGACTATTGTTCAAAACTCATCAAGCCTAAGGGCTGGAAACATTGAAAAATGATTATCTCTTAAAATTCTTATTGGATAAGACAATTTCATTGGTAACACCATATAGGCAAATGACGAACGAGGTCAATCCAAGTATAAAAGGGGATCATTGTCTGGATATCCTACATTCATTCAGACACATACATTTGGTCATTACACTCAGGGAATGGTGTAACAGATCAAATTGATTGAAAGTGATACAAGTTCTGCACCTTTGAGTGGTAACAAAAGGGTGGAAAAAACCAAATGTTATTTCCCCGAAGTTGCAGTGGGAAGCACCAACTTCATCCAAGTGGGGCTGACTCAGAAATTACATTAGGACAAGCTGGTTGAGTAGAATATAATTGATAAATAAGAATGAAAAACAAATGAGTGATAAAACCTAGAATAGGAATATACTCATAACATTTTTGTATCATAGCAAATTTCATTAGGAGCATTTGATTCATTTTAGACATTTCATCCTAATCATTTAAAAGGAATCATGTTCATGACATGTTATATGTAGCTACAAGCATTTGATTCATTTTGATCATAGCATCTCAGTCATGTAACATAAACATACTAAACCAGTCTACAGGACATGTCCCTCAGCGGATGGTGTAGCAATATCGGTGAGTTTGCAGATCTCATCTTCCTGAAGTTGTAGGAAGTATATTAAAAAAAGATTTTAGTCTTATCTCCCTAAAATTGTAGTGGAGTAGGCTGAAGAACGGAGATCTCATCTTCCTAAAGTTGTAGGAAGTAGATCAAAAGAAGATTTTAGTCTTATCTCTCTGAAGTTGTAGTGGAGTAGACTGAAGAAAGAGATCTCATCTTCCTGAAGTTGTAGGAAATAGATCAAAAGAAGATTTTAGTCTGATCTCCCTGAAGTTGTAGGAAGCAGATCAAAAGCAATTTCAATCTTATCTCCCTGAAGTTGTAGTAGAGTATACTGAAGAAAGAAGATCTCATCTTCCTGAAGTTGTAGGAAGTAGATAAAAAAAAGATTTAGTCTGATCTTCCTAAAGTTGTAGGAAGCAGATCAAAAGCACTTTTAGTCTTATCTCCCTGAAGTTGTAGTGGAGTAGACTAAAGAAAGAAGATCTCATCTTCCTGAAGTTGTAGATAGTAGATAAAAATAAGATTTTAGTCTGATCTTCCTGAAGTTGTAGGAAGCAGATCAAAAACACTTTCAGTCTTATCTCCCTGAAGTTGTAGTAGAGTAGACTGAAGAAAGAAGATCTCATCTTCCTAAAGTTGTAGGAAGTAGATAAAAAGAAGATTTTAGTCTGATCTTTTTGAAGTTGTAGGAAGTAGATCAAAAGCAGTTTCAGTTTTATCTTCCTAAAGTTGCAGCGGAGTAGACTGAAGATAGAAGATCTCATCTTCCTGAAGTTGTAGAAAGTAGATCGAAGACCCTTTAAGTCTTATCTCTCTGAAGTTGTAGTGGAGTAGACTGAAGACAGAAGATCTGATCTTCCTGAAGTTGCAGGAAGCAGATCAAAAGCACTAATCTCCCTGAAGTTGCAGTGGAGTAGGTTGAAGAATGATGATCTTATCTTCCTGAAGTTGTAGGAAGCAGATCGAAAAGTACTTTCAACTTTATCTACCTGAAGTTGCAGTGGAGTTAAAAGCTATTTGAAGAAGATCACGAAGCCAAGGCTCTGCCAAGACCGGGCAAAATTGGTCATTTTATAGTCTTTGCTCTATTCTCGTTACAAGACAATGAGCAAAGAGGGGCAACTGTAGAGACCCATTTTTGCCCGGGCCTGTGAAAACCAAAATGAAAAAGAAAAAATAATAAATGTCCAGTCCATTTTACAAGCCAAGACAGATCAACCTAACCTAACACCCTCAGCCCAATACCTAAAACTACCCAAATTACACTCAGACCCACTAAACTAATACCCAAAACTTTACAACCCAAAATAATGCATTAAAAGACCCAAGACCTAAATCGAAGCGAGGGTTTCGAAACCCTAGGAAGCATCGCACCATAGCGACCCTTGCCTCGTGCTCACCCTCGTCCACGCTGTCATCAGCGCGCTCGAATCCCACCATCATCGCCTGATTCTCCGGCAATCACCTGCGAAAGGAAAGAAAATCGACAGCCAATATAGCAACATTTTTGTATTTCTTTTTATTTTGCTTCGAAGGCTATAAAAGCCGTACAGAGAATCTGCAAAAGGAGGGGGGAATTTTTGAGATAATAATAGAGAAATACAGAGAGAATTGGCAGAAAAATTCGAATCAAATACAAAGAGATTTCCTAAAGGTTATTATTTTTTCTATTTATTTAACTATTAATTTTTTTTTACTTATCATTGTTTTATTTTACATTCAAAAAAAAAAAAAGAAGGAAAGAAGATCTACCTGAATCGACTCGTCTTCCCGTCGTCAGAGCCTCGCAGAATCGGGCTTAAAACACCGGTTAAAGCTCCTTTTCTTTCGACCTCTCGGGTTAGAAAGGCTAAACTTTTTATTAGGTTTTAAAGCGGGATTTAAAGGGTTATTAAACGCAACGCCAGCCACTGGCCACGACGATTGTGCGGTGGATCAGCGATGAAACTGGTGCCGGCTAAAATAGAGAGGCGAGAGAGAAAGGGAAAGGTTTCTTTTATTTTAGAAAATAAAGGCAGAAGTGATTTTTTTTAAAAAAAATTATGCTTTGATAAAAAATAAACGCGCGTTTATATCTGTGGGGAAAATTACGCGATTAGTCCTTCCGTGTTTCTTGATTTTTCAAATAAGTTTTCTGCTTTTTTGAATTTTGCCCAGAAATATTGCGCTTAATTCCAACTTAGCCCCTATTTAAACGCTGCGCTTCGGTATTTGGATATTTGCTTTTTTAAACCCCCGATCGTTTGTGCGCATTACAGCAGGGTCTTAATTCCTTTATTTCTTTTAAAATTTGGACGTAAATTTTGTTTTCTTTTAATTTCGCCCTTTTTTTATTTCTTATTTATTATTATTTTCACTATTAATTTTATTATTTTTACTATTAATTTTTATTTTTTTTAATTTATTATTTATATTATTATTACTAAATTAGTATTATTATTATTTTACTATTGTAATTATTATTTTGATATTGCTACTATTATTTTATTTATAATTAACCCTATTATTATTAGTATTATTATTATAATAATTATTTTATTATTAGTGTTATTCATGTTATTTTCATTACTATTGTTTTTTCTTTTTACTATTATTCTTATATTAATATATTTTATTATTTTTATTATTTTTAATATATTCTTATTAGTATTACTGCTATTATTTTTATATTTTATATCCTTATATTATTTTATTATTATTAATACTATTTTTATCATTATTTTCATCATTATATTTATTTTATAATGGCTAATATTATTTATATTATTATTTATTTATTAACATATTTCATTATTATTATCATTTTACTATTATTATTATAATTATTGTGCATATTATTTATCTATTTGTTAATTTGATATTAGTTTTATTTTTATTCTTTTCTTTTCTTTTATTTATTTGTTTATTCATTTATTATCATTATTTTTACTTAATCTTTTTATTATCATCTACATTTATATTCCATTGAGCATAAATCAAAAACTTGTTTCCAAGAATTCAAAATTGTCGTGTTCTAACTCACTGGATATAACATTTTGTTATTTTAGGATAAGAATTTTTGAAAATAAGGCAATGTTTTGGTATTTAGAAATTCGGGAAATAATGCCCTAACGTGCTGGGTTGCGATTTTTCGTTTGGCTAAATTACTAAAAATTCTTTTATCAAGTTTTGTAAATCATGAGATGACTTTGATTACGAAGGTTTAAAAATATCGTGTCCTAACGTGCTGGATGTGATGTTTATATTTTTTCAGAACAAAGAAATCTCAAAGTTTTAAATCAAAAAGACCTATTCTTGGGAATTCAAAACGTTGTGTCCTAACTTACTGGATATGATATTTTGTGTCTCGAGATAATAATTTTCTAAAATAAAGGCATGCCCAATTCCGAAGTCATGAGATGTTATATCCTAACTTACTGGGTATAGTATTTTATTTCTTTGGGGCTAAGTAAGTATTGGTTTTCTTTCTAATAAAAGGATCATATTTTGTAATTTTCAAAGTTTCAACATTAGGACATAATTTTATCGATTAGGTACCAATTTTTGGGCGTTATGAGGGTGCTAATCCTTCCTCATACGTAACCGACTCCCGAACCCATTTTTATTTTTTTCATAGACCAAAATCAGTACTTTAAAATAAAACATTTTTTTAAGGTGATCCAATCACGCCAAAGTAAAAGGATTGGTGATGACTCCCATTTTTGCTTTTAAAAGTCGATCCCCATTTTAAAACCGATTTTAAAAATGGTTTCGACAATCACCATGATCAATTATGAGATTGAATCTTTTAATATCCTGAAGATGAAGTAGTAAAAGTGAAAGTTTAAGATGAAGGAGGAATTAGATTTGGGGGACAACTTCAAAAGATTTTAAAAGAAAAAAATAGATAATCACCGTGCTGATAACGTGTTATAAAATAAAGAGAAATGAAGAGAATAAAGAACAAAGAAAATATGAAAGCAATAGATAATATAAATTATTTATCAAAAGGGGTGATTTATAATGCTTCATCAGAATCTCTATTTATAGGCATAAAAGTACAAAAAAAGTAGAGATCTAATTCTAATAACTATTAGAATTTAAAGAACATCAAAACTTTATCTTGATCATGATGGACATCCACTTAATAAGATATTCATAACAATTTTATCATTTTAATAGTTTATATTTTTATTACTTTTAAAGGATTAATCAAATTTTATTATTTTAAAAATTAAAATATTATCTCCTTCCTTTTTAGAATAACTATTTTTTTGAATTGTAGTCATTATAAGTTGTTGAAATTATTCATAGCCCTCTCCAATTATTAAATAAAAGATAATGCGCTCCAACGCATTTAAACCTATATTCTCCCATACTAACAATAATACATATGCCAATCGAACTAAAACTCAATCGATTTATAATTTATTATTTAAATATTCATATATAATCATTATTTTTTATAAATTTTAATGAAATAAGGTAATACATATTCAAACCTTATGTTCTACCATAAATTATTTATATTAAAATAATTGTATACATATAAAATTAAATTATAGTTCATTCAAAAATTATATAAAAACATCTATTAAAAGTTTATATAAAAATTAAATGAAATTTTAGTTCAAATGATTAAATTAAAGGTTTAATTATTATATGAACATTTCAATTTTTTACGCAATTGACTTAAAAGAATTAATTATTTATGAAAATTACTTAAGGTAAAATTTATGTATGTAAATGATTTGTTTTTTATAGTGATCGTCGGTGTTGCCTAACATACTGGCAGCATCATACTCTTATCATTAGTCAATCATTGGTTTTTTTTTAAATAATTTTTTTAGGTGCCGCTATTATGTCAGGTGACACTAGTATGTATTTTTTAAAATTTCTGTTAAAAATATAGGTATTCAAGGAAGGAAAAAATTAAAAAAATATTTTTTTAATGGGTGATGTCGGTCTGTGAGGTGGCACTGCAGAAATTTTTTCAAAAAAAATTGAGGTGTCGTTGATATGTGAGGCAACATCTTTGAGAATTAAAAAAAAAAATCAGTTAAATTAAAAAGAAAAAAAAAGAAAATTGAAAAAAAAAAAGGGGAAAACACTAACAAGCCAAGAGGACAAAAACCAATCCATCGTGAGATTTCCCTTTATTGTTTTCTATTTCAATTATTTATTTTCAGCTCTTCTTTTTTTTTTTTTTCTGTATCACCTTTTTTTTTAATTCCTACGGGTTCCACCTGACATATTAACGGCATTAAATTTCTTTTAAAATTTATTGACTGATATTATCTGATACATCGACGACACACAAAAAAATATATTTTTCAAATTTTCTTAATGTTATCTGATAAAATAGTGACACTTATTAAAAAAATTTTTTTTTCTTATTAAAACTCTGACGAGTATTTTGAAAAATATATATTGAAACCACCCAACAACTTTTTAAAAAATCGATCACCGGCGGAACGATGCTACCGATATATTAAGTAGCACCGACGGTAAGTGTAAAAACTGAATCATTTATATATATATATATATATTTTGATTTGGATATTTTTGTAAAATTCCTTAAGATCAATTGCGTAAAAATCGATTTTTGACATTAGAGGATCGTAGATCGAGATTGAAGTTTATGAATTGAGATGCCAACAGGGAGGGTGAGTGGGTGGATTTTTGCTGGCCTCAATAAATTCCATACAATTTTGACTTAAAACTAATAATTTGTCCTGAAAAATAAATAGTGTACATGACCCGACTAATTCGATATGCAAAATTTTCATATTTTTAATTCAATTTGTTTTGACAAATTTCATATTTTTATCTAATATAATGCTGTTGTGCATAAAATATAATTTTATTATTTTTCTATTAAATTTCATTTATTTATCACTTTCAAACCGTGGGTTAATTAAGAAATAAGAAGAAATTATAGAAAGAAAAATAAGAAAATTGGTGAGCGGGAGTAGAAGTGTTCACAGGCCGGGTCGGGCCCAATCAAAATTTTAGGCCTATTTTTTAGGCTTGGGTTTGAACAATTGGCCTAAAATTTTATCCAAGTTCGGCCCGAATAAAAATGTTAAAACTCGAGTCCAATTCATCTCGTCCATATTATTACTTTTTAAATATTATTTTTTATATAATTTTTTAAATATATATATAATACATTCAAAATACTAAAAATATTAAAATAAATATTTTCCAACAAATTAAAAATAAATTAAAAATATGTATACTTAAATAACACAATATAAATGCAACTTAACAAGCAAATGCCTCTAAAATAGTAACAAAATTAATAATAAAACAATAATGATATAATATCCAAACAATAACAACAAAATAATAACAACATAATAGTGAGATAGTAGCAAAATAGTGAAAAAAATCAACAAAATAATTAAAAAATAACAGTTTTTTTTTTGCATATTCGGGTTGGGTCTGGCTTGAGCCAATAAAGCCTTACCCGAGGCCTTGTCCGTTTTCTAAACATTCCTTATTTTTTGCCGAAGCCTATTTTTCGGGCCTCTATTTTTACCTAAATCCTCCTACTTTTCGGGTGGGCTTTCAGGTCGGGTCGTGGGAGTAATAACAAAAATAGGATCTAATATTAATGAAAGAGGCTCATTTTGCCCGGGCCCACAGATCATACAAATAAATAAATACAAAAAAACCAAAAATAACAATTAATAAAAGTCCAATGTCCAAATTACAAAACAGCCCAAAATACATTACCCATGGCCCAATTACACCTGAAACCCAAATGGCCCAATAGCCCAAATTTAGTTTCAGAAATCAGAAACCCCGAAACGCTAGGGTTTCCTCCTTATGCCACCGCCTCCATACCAGCCCTTCGCCGGACATCACCCCACCATTGGCACGTGAATCGCGCCCGAATCACTCCATGCTGAGATCTCCGATGATCTGCACAAAAGGAAAGAAAACGCAAGCAGCAAAAATAGGAAATCTTGCATTTAATTTCTAATTTGTTTGGGTTATAAAAACCCCATAAAATTTGTAACATGGACAGAGAAAAAATATAGAGAAGAGAATACAGACTTTTTTTTAGATACCAATCAAAAAATAAACAAAGGTTCATCTTTTTTTTTTATTTATTTTTCCTTTTTTGAATCGACTAAAGTTTTTATTTTTATTTTTTGTATTATACATATATATATTTAACTAAACTAAAAAAAAAAACTTATCTTTTGAAATTTCTACCATCATATGCGCGGTGGCCGGGCGATTGATGGCAATGACGGAGAGAAGCACCGGAGTTTCGTCGGAGTCCCCTGGAGCATCGCCGGAAATCGTCCAGCAAGAGAGAATAGTGAGGGGTTCTCTCTGATTTTTTTTTTTTTTTTTTTAGAAATGAGGGAAATTTTTTTTTTAAAAACATTTTAACTTCTATAGTAATATCAAAACGACGTCGTTTTGGCTTAAGGAAATAAGCATCAAAACGGCACCGTTTGGCCCTTACCCAAAATCCGACCCAATCTGACTCGAAGGATCCATGTGTTTTAAAGCGGAAGGGTTATTTGCGCTTTCAACCCTTCCGCCTTTTTGATTATTTTCAATTAAATCTTTTATTTGTTTTTGCTTATAATTTTACCGCGTAATTTTGATTTTATTTCAATTTAATCCTTTAAATAAACGGTGTCGTTTTGAAAGGAGGGAATATTTTCCCTTTTAGCCCTTTTATATTATTCGCGCTTTTAAATATGTCCTTTTCCTTTTATTTCTTTTTAGATTAGCCCCAAATTTTTATTTTAGTTCAATTTTGTCCTTTATATATATATATATATTTATTTATTTATTTTATTTTCAAATTCTTATTATTGTTATTATTATTATTGCTTTTACTATTATTTTAGCATTACATTACTGTTTTTTTTAATCTTATTTTTATTAACCTTATTATTATTATTATATTCATTTATATTTTTATGGTGACCACTATTTTTTATTATAGCTATATTATATTTATCGTTATTAGTATTGTTATTATTATTATTATTTTAGTATCACCATTATTATTACTATTTTATTATTGTTGTTTTTATTATTTGCATATTAACATATATTATGATTTTTATAATTAATATACTTTTATTTTACTACTATTATTAATTTTATATTATTTTTATTAATTTTAATATCCTTACATTATTTTATTATTAATAATATTTTTATTTTTGTTATTATTTTATCATTATTTTCATTATTATTTTTATTTTATAATTGTTAATATTATTTTATTATTATTTATTTATTAACATATTTCCATTTATTACTATTTATTATTATTATTATTATTATTATTATTATTATTATTATTATTATTATTTAATTTATTGTATATATTATTTATCTATTTGTTAATTTGATATTAGATTTATTTTTGTTATTATTTTCTTTTCTTTTATATATTTATTTTTTTATTTATTTACTATTATTTTTACTTAATATTTTTATTATTTTGCCTTCATTATTATTATTCATATGATTACCCACACTTTTATTCCGTTGAGCATGTTGGCATTATGATTTATTTTTCATTTTATTACAATCATATTATATTTTCTTTGATGCATCAAAAATTTGGTTTTGAAATAAGCAAATACTTTGCATTCTAGGGTTCGAAAGAAATCGTACCCTAATTTACTGGGTTTCGATTTTCCTTTTTGAGTCCAAAGAACCTATTACTTTCCTTTTACAAGATAAATAAAAAAACTTATTCTCGAGAATTCAAAATTGTCATGTCCTAACTCACTAGATATGACGTTGTGTTATCTCGGGATAAGAATTTCAGAAAACAAGGCAATGTTTCGTGTTTGGGAGTTCGAGAAATTGTGCCCTAACGTGCCGGATTTCGATTTTTCGTTCATTCAAATGACTAAATATCCTTTTAATTTCATGTTTTGGGAAATTAAGAGACGATCTTAGTTTTGAGGGTGAAAATGTCGCATCCTAACGTACTGGATGCGATATTTAATCCTCTTGGAATGAAAGAGTCTTAATATTCCAAAACGGGTTATACAAACATTCTTTTAAAAGAATTGTATTTTAAAATCATTCAAATTTTTGACATTAGGACATTGAATAATCAATTAGGTACCAATTTTGGGCGTTACGAGGGTGCTAACCCTTCCTCGTACGTAACCGACTCCCGAACCCGTTTTCTTGTATTTTGTGGACCAAAATCAACATTTTGAAATAAAATGTTTTATAAGGTGATCCGGTCACACCTAAGCAAAAAGGGATTGGTGGCGACTCCATTTTTGTTTTTAAAGTCGATCCCCTTTTTTTTTAAGAACTTAGAAATAGTTTTGACAGCTTGGCGACTCCGCTGGGGACAAATAAGATAGTCAAACCGTAAAATTGATAATTTCTTGTCCTTTTGTCCGAATTTAAAATTCGATTTTTTTAAAAACATGATCCTTTATTGTATGAGGTTTTAACATATATCTCTGCATTGCTATGCATGACCGTTGTGGTCGCGCCTTTAAGTGAGAGCGAGAAGCTATGCCTTCGTGAGGTTTCACCTCCGCATGGGCTAGTGGATTGCTTTCAGGATACATTTGTACCTATGTCTTCGTGAAGTTTTCAGTTCCACATTGCCAGAGGGAAATGTATTCCCCTGAATCGAACTCGGTCCGTATGAGCCTATAATAGGTGAGGATAGAGGAATCTGCTGGTTCAGGCACATCAACTTTAGAACTAAACCGCATATAGTGAACCCTAAGAACCCACCTTAGGTGGAGCTATACCAAACTTTATTAGTTGCCCAGATAGGTGCCCTATTTTGTCATTTATTTTCTCTTGTGCTAACGTGTTCTCTGTTGTTTTGATTGCATTACATGCACATCATAGAAAAGAGGAGTTGATTCAAATTCGATTACTAAATAGAAATGTTTTTCATGAGAAAATGGATTTTTTTGATAAAGTGGATTATAATACGGTCATTCGAATATAGTCCAAGTAAATACAATAAGAGAAGACTGAAAGCCTGTGAAGGAATACAAGACCTTATTACCCAAGGATTCAAGTATGATAAAGACTATTCGAGAATCACCACGTTTCAGCTTTCTTGAAGAGGCTAACGAGCATTATGAAAATAAGTGAGCAGTGAGTCGCGGCCCAGATCAAGCAAAAAGGAGCTAGTGGAGGCATCTATTAGAAGTTTGCAAGATTTAACCTTTGCAAAGAAGGGGATTAATGTTTTTGCTTGGAATATGAGAGCAAGGTCACATATGTAATCCGTTTTATGTAAAGAAATTTGCTTTCTAGAAAAAAATTTCTAATGTAACTGAATTCAAAATCAACGCCTCTCTTTCTTTTGCATTCGTTCCATACATTTGCATTGCATTGCATCATTTGCATTAGACTTTTAAAAGAGAACCCTAATTAGGTAAAAATATTTCAGTCAACCTGGAAAACATGTAACAAAGGTTGGAGAGAATAGAACAAAGACAAATACAGATGCAAGAGCAATTGACCAAAATTCAACAAGACATGTGGGAATTTTAAAAGAATGTGATTCGCCAGTTAAGTCAATTACTAGTTGAAGGACTTGAAAAAAGGAGTGGCTCAGTGGATAACAGTGTGGATGATGATAAAGACATCGTTTACTCTCTAATAGGTGTCCCAACTCAACCAGACGTGCATTTGCATAGGGTACCCGTCATTATTGGACCCCAATGTCAGACTGATACTTCGGCCCTATCGAACTTCCCGATGGGTTCAGGTGTTAACTCGGATGATGATCGAGCTAAACCGGTTGTACTGGCAGAAACAAAAGAAAAAGGAAAGTGTACTTTAAAAGTCCCGAAGAAAAAGAAAAATAAAGCGAATAGTACAAGAAGGTATAACAAGGACCATTTAAAGCT
This sequence comes from Gossypium rotundifolium, assembly GCA_025506655.1. NCBI lineage: Eukaryota > Viridiplantae > Streptophyta > Magnoliopsida > Malvales > Malvaceae > Gossypium > Gossypium rotundifolium. The sequence continues at coordinate 26,218,695 of CP106728.1, forward strand.
AATTACAATAAGCTAGCTAAGGACGGTAATTACTAGCCATCAGGTCTCCCCAAGGCAAGAACCCAATTCAAGACCAAACTTAGAGAAACCTCCGTTCGCACCCATTCCAATCATGTATAGGAGGTTGTACTGAATTCTGTTTGATGCACATGTCATATCCCCTTCTTATATAAAGCCTATACAGCCCACATATCCCAAATGGTATGATGTAAATGCCCAATGTGAATACCATGGAGGAATCACAGGCCATTCGATTGAGAACTGCGTCGCCTTTAAAAAGATGATCAAAAGACTCATCAAATTGGGTGTCGTAAAATTTAATGATCCCTCTGGTGTAGAAAATTCGTTACCCAACTTTCTATTAAAGGGGTAAACATTGTGAGTTCCATGATAGATAGGGACAGGAGATCCAAAAATATATCGACCTCAAGACCCTAGTGCAAGGCTTGATTGAGGAGATCAATGACTCGATGGGAATGTTGGGGAATCTAAGCATTAACGACGTATTCGAAGAGAGAATCGGGGAATAAAAGTTTCCAAGCCCTTATATACTTGGGAAGATTTTAAACAATGGAACTGTGAAAGGGATCCTTGTATTTTTAGAAGTGGACCTAGAGTAATATTCAAAACATGCTTGTTACCTTAAGCCTAGAGGCAATAAGAACCCTTTTGTAAAATAGGTTCGTTTTCGAAATTTTATTTTAATAAAATGCATCTTTTAAACAAATATTCTTTTATTGTTTCCATTTCATACTGTACAAACAATTATTCTTAGTTTTTTCTTTTCTTTGGACTTTCTTTCAAATATTCTTTCATTCTTCATTTATAACCATACAAATAATCATTCTTTGAATCATTTATTCTTTGAAATCTTTTTTTGAACCTACAACAGGTCTCCAGATATCAATGATTTGAGCAATGCTGCTACTAACTCAGAGTCTCTTTTCAAGTAAGATATGTGTCTAGAAGGATCTTAGGACTTTGAAGATGACAAAGATTGTAAACTATTTTCTGATTCGTTAAGAATGGTAGAACAAGATAAAAAACAAACATTACTCTACAAAGGGTCAGTGGATATTACGAACTTAGGAAAGAGGTGAAGATTGTAGCCTAGCTCATCACAGAAATAAGGCAAAACATCATTGAGTTATTTTCAAGAATTCAAAGATATTTTTGTACGATCATATCAGGACATGCTTGGACTACTGAGACAGGGGATACGTTGAAATCTTAAAGGAGGTCCATAAGGATATCAGAAAGACACATGCTAATGATTTTACAATAATCAAGCTAATCATGAAGTTTGGGTACTGTTAATCTACATAGAAGGGGATTGTATCAACTATGTCGTATTTAAGGAGACAAGATTTATGTGCCTTCTCCATTTCTTCACAAATTTTCCATATGTGGGGCATGAATGTGATGGGGCCAATCTCATCAAAAGCTTTTAGTCAATATCGACTCATCGTCGTGGTCGCCGTTTACTTCACTAAGAGGGTAGAAGTAGCTTCATATGCTAATTTTGCAAAGTCGACAATCATCAGTCAAAAAAATGTTAGATGCCAACAAAGAATACCAGAAAGGATCATGTTTAATAATGCATAATTGTATAAAGTCAAAGATTACAGTTTGCTCAGGCAGCATATCACAGTGCAGCAAAGGTTGTAAAAAAAAGATGAAAGGTGACCAAGACTTGTAAAGATTGGTATAAGAAGCTATTGTTTACTCTCTATGATTATCGAAAGTTGACCAAGACCTTTTCTAGGGGAACATCTTACCCATTGGTTTATAGATTGGAAGTGTTGTCGTCAATTGAACCTAATCGAAGAAAAGGATAAAAGCTATCCATCACGGTCAGATGATGCCCCAGATATTAGGGATGATGATTAGGATGCATGATCGGAACGAATCTAATGCTCCTAACTAAATGATATTAGGGATAACATTTGCATGAATGCAGCCAATCATGAGAATGATATCTTTTCAAAGATACACCCCAATCATTTTCTTTTATAGTCTTGGCTATCTTTGCTTACTTTATTCTTTTAAGATACACCAATCAATTTTCTTTTATTGCCTTGGTTATCTTTGATTAACTTATTTGTTTCGAGCTATGCTCCTGATTAATTCCTTTTACGTCTATTGTTGTGATCAAGCATTTTATATTGAAATAATGATTATTGTACTAGTAATATTTTCATAAAAGGAGTTTCGCATATTACTTTGGAAGCTTTTAAATAGTATAGGAACCTGAAACAGGACTATTGTTTAAAACTCACCAAGCCTAAGGGTTGGAAATATTGAAAGATGATTATCTCTTCAGATTCTTATTGGACAAGACATTTTTTCGGTGATACTATCTCAATAAATGATGAGCAATGTTAACCCAAGTGTAAAAGGGGCTCATTCTTGGGAAAAGGAAAATGATGCTTTGCATTCATGCAAATTTCAGGCACATACATCAGGTCATTACACCCAGGGAGTGGTGTAACAGATCAACTTGATTGAAGATAATGCAAATTCCATACCTCTAAGTGGTAACAAGAAGAAACCAAATGTTATTCCCCTGAAGTTGGAGTAGGAGGTACAAACTTTATGTCCTAGAAGGTACAGTGGAAGGGACTCTGAAATTATAGTGGGGCAAGCTTGCTGAGCAGAAAGCATGGTAGCGCATCAGTGATAGAACCTTGATGAACTATGAGCAATGACAACTTAAAGGGATCATTCTCACATTTTCAATAAGGAGTATTTGATTCATTCCAACCATTGTATCCTAATCATTGTACAAAAAAAATCATTCTCATGACATTCTACATTCATGCAAATGTTATCCCTAATATCATTTAGTTAGGAGCATTAGATTCGTTCCGATCATGCATCCTAATCATCATACCTATGACATTCTGCAGTCATGCAAAAGTCATCCATAATACATTCGAGTCTATAGGACATGTCCCCCAAAGGATGGTGTAGCAACATTGGTGAATTCACCAGTCTTATTTCCCTGACTAGCAGGGGAATAGGTCGAAGATTGTAGATCTTGTCACCCTAAGCAGTAGTGGAACAAGATCAAACGACAAATCTTGTCTCCCTAAGTAGTAGTGGAACAAAATAGAACGACGAATCTTATCTCCATGAAGTAGTGGAGTAGATTTAAGCCATCAGTCTTATCTCCTACGAGATGGTAGTGGAGTAAGTGAAGATTGATCTTCTTGAGATAGTAAGGAAGCAATTTGAAAGTTCAGATTTTGTTCCCTCGAGATGGTAGTGGAGCAGACTGAAGATTGAAGTCTTCTTGAGATAGTAAGGAAGTAAATTTGAAAGTTCAGATTTTGTTTCCTCGAGATGGTAGTGGAACAGACTGAAGATTGAAGTCTTCCTAAAACAGTAAGGAAGCAAATGAGAAAGTTCAGATTTTGTTTCCTCGAGACGATAGTGGAGCAAACTGAAGATTGAAGTCTTCCTGAGATAGTAAAGAAGCAGACTGAAAAGTTTAGATTTTGTCTTCTCGAGATAGTAGTGGGGCAGACTGAAGATTGTAAATCTGGCATCCCTGAGTTTGCACGGAGCAAATTAAAATAGCAGATTTGGCATTTCTGAAGTTGCAGGAAGCAGATCGAAGACATCAGTCTGCATCCCTGAGTTTGCAGGGAGCAGATTGAAGATAGCAGTCTGGCATTCCTGAGTTTGCAGGAAGCAAATTGAAGATAGCAGTCTGGCATTCTTGAGTTTGCAGGAAGCAGATTGAAGATAGCAGTCTGGCATTCCTGAGTTTGCAGGAAGCAGATTGAAGATAGCAGATCTGACATTCTTAAAGTTGTAGAAAGCAGATCGAAGACATAAATCTGGCATCCTTAAGTTTGCAAGGAGCAGATTAAAATAGCAGATCTAGCATTCCTGAAGTTGCAAAAAGCATATCAAAGATACCAATCTGGCATTCCTGAGTTTGCAGGAAACAGATTGAAGATAACAGTCTGGCATTCCTGAGTTTGCAGGAAGCATATTGAAGAAATCAGTCTGGCATCCCTGAGTTTGCACTGGAGCAGATTGAAAATAGCAGATCTGGCATTCCTGAAGTTGCAGGAAGCAGATCGAAGGCATTAGTCTAGAATCCCTGAGTTTGCAGTGGAGCATATTGAAAATAGCAGATCTGGCATTCCTGAAGTTGCAGTGAAGCAGATCGAAGATACCAATCTGGCATCTTTGAGTTTGCAGGGAGCAGATTAAAATAGTAGATCTGGTATTCCTGAAGTTATAGGAAACAAATCGAATATATCAGTCTGGCATCTATGAGTTTGCAGTGGAGCAAATTGAAAATAGTAGATCTGACATTCCTGAAGTTGTAGTGGAGCAGATCGAAGATATCAATCTGGCATCCCTGAGTTTGCAGGGAGTAGATAAAAAATAGTAGATCTGGCATTCCTGAAGTTGCAGGAAGCAGATAGAAGACATTAGTCTGGTCTCCTTAAGTTGCAGTAGAACAAACTAAAGATAACAGATTTTGTCTTTCTGAAGTTGCCGTGAAACAGATTGAAGCTATTAGACTTAATTGAAATCATGATGAAGTTCTAATATCGTTGAAGTTGCAGTAGAAAAGACGAGGATCAAGAAGTCAAGGCTCGGCAAAAATCGGGCAAAATTGGACCTTCTATTGTCTTTGCTCTATTCTCATTTCACGACAATGAGCAAAGAGGGGTTGCTGTAAGAGGCCCATTTTGCTCAGGCCCACAAATCATACAAATAAATAAATACAAAAAAAACCAAAAATAAAAATTAATAAAAGTTCAATGTCCAAATTACAAAACAGCCCAAAATATACTACCCATGGCCCAATTACACCCAAAACCCAAATGGCCCAATAGCCCAAATTTGGTTTCAGAAATCAGAAACCCCAAAACCCTAGGGTTTCCTCCTTGTGCTGCCGCCTCCATACCAGCCTTTCGCCGAACATCACGTCGCCATTGGCACGTGAATCGCACTCGAATCACTCCATGTCGAGATCTCCGATGACCTGCACAAAAGGAAAGAAAACGCAAGCAACAAAAATAGGAAATCTTGCATTTAATTTCTAATTTGTTTGGGTTATAAAAACCCCATAAAATTTGTAACATGGACAGAGAAAAAAATATAGAGAAGAGAATACAGATTTTTTTTTTAGATACCAATCAAAAAATAAACAAATGTTCATCTTTTTTTATTTATTTTTCCTTTTTTGAACCAGCTAAAGTTTTTATTTTTATCTATTTTTTATATTATATATATATTTAAATAAACTAAAAAAAACTTATCTTTTGAAATTTCGGCCACCGTGCACGGTGACCAGCGACGACGGCAGACAGTGGAGGGAAGCACCGGAGTTTCACCGGAGTCCCCTAGAGCATCGTCGGAAATTGTCCAGTAAGAGAGAATAGTAAGGGGTTCTCTCTGATTTTTTTTTTGAGGAATGAGGGAAAAATGATTTTTTTTTTAATTTTTTAACTTATATAGTAATATCAAAACGACGTCGTTTTGGCTTAAGGTAATAAGCATCAAAACGGCACCGTTTGGCCTTTACCCAAAATCTGACCTGATCTGACCCTTCCGCCTTTTTGATTATTTTCAATTAAATCTTTTCTGTTTTTGCTTGTAATTTTACCGCGTAATTTTGATTTTATTTCAATTTAATCCTTCAAATAAACGGTGTCGTTTTGAAAGGAGGGAATATTTTCCCTTTTAGCTCTTTTATATTATTCACGCTTTTAAATAGGTCCTTTTTCCTTTTATTTCATTTGATTTGCCCAAAATTTTTATTTTAGTTCAATTTTGTCCTATATATATATATATTTATTATTAATTCTATTTTCAAATTATTATTATTATTATTATTATTATTATTATTATTATTGCTTTTACTGTTATTTTAGCATTACATTATGTTATTTTTTATCTTATTTTTATTAACTTTATTATTATTATTATATTCATTTATATTTTATGGTGACCACTATTTTTTATTATAGCTATATTATATTTATCCTTATTAGTATTGTTATTATTATTGTTGTTTTAGTATCACCATTATTATTACTATTTTATTATTTTTGTTTTTATTATTTGTATATTAACATATATTATGATTTTTATAATTAATATACTTTTATTTTACTACTATTATTATTTTTATATTATTTTATTAATTTTAATATCCTTACATTATTTTATTATTATTAATACTATTTTTATTTTTGCTATTATTTTATCATTATTTTCATTATTATTTTTATTTTATAATTGTTAATATTATTTTATTATTATTTATTATTAACATATTTCCATTATTATTATTATTATTATTATTATTATTATTATTATTATTATTATTATTATTATCTTTAATTTATTGTATATATTATTTATCTATTTGTTAATTTGATATTAGCTTTATTTTTGTTATTCTTCTCTTTTCTTTTATTTATTTATTTGTTTATTTATTTACTATTATTTTTACTCAATATTTTTATTATTTTTGCCTTCATTATTATTATTCATATAATTACCCACACTTTTATTCCGTTGAGCATGTTGGTATTATGATTTATTTTTTATTTTATTACAATCATATTATATTTTCTTTGATGTATAAAAATTTGGTTTTGAAATAAGCAAATACTTTGCGTTCTAGGGTTCGAAAGAAATCGTACCCTAATTTACTAGGTTTCGATTTTTCTTTTTGAGTTCAAAGAACCTATTACTTTCCTTTTACAAGATAAATAAAAAAACTTATTCTCGAGAATTCAAAATTGTTGTGTCCTAACTAACTGGATATGACGTTGTGTTATCTCGGGATAAGGATTTCAGAAAATAAGGCAATGTTTCGTGTTTGGGAGTTTAAGAAATTGTGCCCTAACGTGCTGGGTTTCGGTTTTTCGTTCATCCAAATGACTAAATATCCTTTTAATTTCGTGTTTTGGGAAATTAAGAGACGATCTTAGTTTCGGGGGTGAAAATGTCGCATCCTAACATACTGGATGTGATATTTAATCCTCTTGGAATGAAAGAGTTTTAATATTCCAAAACGGGTTATACAAACATTCTTTTAAATGAATTGTATTTTAAAATCATTCAAAATTTTGACATTAGGACATTGAATAATCAATTAGGTACCAATTTTGGGCGTTACGAGGGTGCTAACCCTTCCTCGTATGTAACCGACTCCCGAACCCGTTTTCTTGTATTTTATGGACCAAAATCAACATTTTGAAATAAAATATTTTATAAGGTGATCAGATCACACCTAAGCAAAAAGGGATTGGTGGCGACTCCATTTTCGTATTTAAAGTCGATCCCCCTTTTTTTTAAAAAAACTTAAAAATAGTTTCAACAATTAATATATTATATATGGGGTAATTTTGTAATTATATTAAATGGTCAGGTTTTCTCTACATTTTACCTTAACATGATCGCTATTAAAAATATATCCACTCGATTCATCCTGAACTCAATTTCAGATTAAGAAAATCCAATCCTATCAAGTCAGGTCGAAACTAGCCAAAGATGAGTTCTTTTTACCATCTTTAGTTATGATAAAAATAAAAAGTCTGCTATTAATTTTTGTATTATGCATAATTTGTGAATTTCGTCTTTATATTTGAATTGATAATTTTTATTCCGTGTACTTTTTGGATTTTAAAATTTAATCAAGACTAAAAGGTAACTAATAAATTCGTTCAATTATATTATTTTCAAAATATTATACAAAAGAATATTATTGTATGTTTAATATCATATCAACTTATTGTTTCTACATGCTACTAACAAAAAAAAAGGCAATTAATGGATCTATTACGATAATAATTTGTATCAAGATTGAAAATTCAAAATTTAAAACATATTTCTCAAAAAGAAGAATCTAAAATATATAATTGTTGAGAGTTGAAATTTTAGAATAAGATTAAATTGACATAATATATAAAAGTTGAGAGTTAAAATATAAAAGATTCCCCATCATCTTCCTGTTAGAGACCAAAAAAAAGACAAAATTGAATAGTCAATTAAGCGATTATTTTATAATTTTTCATAATTGAGTGACCAAAAAAATTTACGGATAGTGGGGTGACTACCGGTATAATTTACCCGTACATAAATTATACATAGTATAGGAACTAACAGTAAAATTTAACTAGAAAAAAAATACTCAACCTTTGGTCATTGGTCATTGCTTTGCTTTGACTTTTATTTTTCTCTCCCCATATACCGGCAACTATCCTCCGCCACCCTTTGATAAAAGAAAAAGGGCTCAAATAATTTTAACAAAAGGTGGTAAAAAGATAAATAGATGCATGAGCCACCACCACCACCGCCGCCGCCGCCACCACCACCACCACCAAACTTGTTAAAAACACTCTCCTTCATTCTTTTCTTCCTTCATCATCTTTCCCTTTAGAAACAACACACTGAATTTTTTAACCCCCTTTCTTTTTCTTTCTATTTTTACCTGATTTTTTTAGCTTTAACCTTAAAAAAGAACCTGTCTTTCTATCCCTTTGCTCTCATCGGTTTCTCAGTGTCTTTGTGTCAGCTACTACCTTTTTTTTCTTTCTCTTTCTCAGGTACCAAACAGCTGAAAAAAAAAACAATGGCTATTTATGATTTTATCTTCTTCTTTGTAATGGGTGATGGTTTTTGAAGTTCCTGGGCATGGAATCATCTTCATTTTTTTGCTTTGATGGTTTAGGCCTTTTGGCTTTCTGGGTTTTCCTTTTCCTTTTTTTTTTTTTTTTTTTTTGTGTGTGTGTGTGTGTTTTTTTACCGTCTCTGCTTCCATGGAAGGTGGTAGGTTGGTGGAGTTGACTTATTTTCTACACAGAGAAAATTGGGATTTTTTTTTTCTTAGGCGGACTTATTAGACTTTCAAATGATGGATGTTTTGGCTTTTGATTAATTTATCTTATCTTTTATTTTATACATTAAAAGAAATTACTGCATAGTCACCTTGCTCCCTTATCCGGAGCCTGGTGAACTTTGAGAACTGACTCACTGAGTACACTGAGAAACACTTGCATTGGTTTGTTCATATCGTTCTTTGATTTCATTTATGAGTAGTTTCTCTTTTACCTGAAAATCAACGTTGTTGTTTGTTTATGTAAAGTATTAATGAAATCAAATGTAGCTGGTGATGAGAAAATAGTTGATTAATATCTGGGAATTTCACTGGCAATTCCAGTTTTCCTTGAAGTTCTTTGTCTAAATTACTTGCATTGATTCATATTTCTTATGATCTTCCTTGTTTATTTTGACCCTTTTTCTCCTTTAGCTGTATATAACTATGATTGTTGATATTTGTTTATTTATGTTGTTGTTTTCCTATTGTGTTATTCTTTAATCCACTTCTAAGTTCTAGCTCATTTTTGGTAATCTTAGGAGCACATATATAAGGATTAATGCAAAGGACGACCGATTGAACCGTTGTTCATTGATTAAAACGGGTTGCGAACATGGTGAGCTTACGGAGACGGAAGCTTCTTGGACTCTGCTCTGGTAAACTTTTAATTGAGATGTGCTTTATATTGCATAATAAATATGCTTCTATTGATAGTAATGAATATGAACTTTCACTATGTATTGTGTATTTAGGGTCGGTTTGTTTGAGCGAAATACAAATACTTTTAATCAAACAAGTTTAGTGACCTTTTGTAGGGAAGAGTTCGTTTCTCAGTCCACTTTCTAGATTCTTTTGTAACGGAAATCCACCGGAAAGTTCGAGTCAAAATGCAAAATCAATCAGTGTGCACCCCATGCCCTCAGATTCCGTCAACCATATTCATGGGGTAAGAATGCATCACAGTTTCACTGTTTACTTTGACCTCTTGGTTGCATTTATGCGAGTTTGTTGTTTACTATTTCTTTTACCATTTCATATGAACTTATCACTTGCAGAGATTCTATTATCGTTCTTCCCTTGATTAGGGATGCTTTTGCCTCACTTATGTCATCTTCTTGTACACTTTGACATATTTATGAACATATTTTAGTGTTCATGGTTGGTACATGCTACTTGTTTGGACCCCCTTTATCTGATCTCGATGAGAACCATCGAATACGAAGGTTTATGTAATGCCAATGGTAATGATTGTATCCTTGTTCTATGTATGCTATGTCTGTGATCATGAGATTCCTCGGCTCCTCTGCCGATTTGGAGGATCGATGAGGAATGCTTGGTCATTCCATCGCATCCTGGGGTACCCTCAGTTGTTGATTAAAATTGTATTTTAAGTGCCTCTGTATATAGCATACTGGAAATGTACTTTGTATCAGTATCATGATAGGTAAAATACTGAATGGCACGTACTATTCAATTTCCATTTCTATTACTAAACAGTTCTGTGTTATAACTATTCGGTGCTGATTACCAGAAAAGCATTGTTAAGGTTGACTCTGGATCACCAAATGTTTCTGGTTCATTAAAAGAGCCTCATTATCAACCTTTTTCAGGTTTGTCTCTTAAGAAACTTCCGGTTTTGCGTAATTTTTAAATCAATCAAGCTGGAAAATTTTGACTTTGTTTACGGCCTTTTTTTTTTCTATGTTATCCTTAGTAAGATAGAAAATGAACCAAAATATAGCGCCTTTCTTTCAGGTACCCTGCCATTTGATGCATGTACAAAATACATAAATTAGGTCATTTTCATGAAATAGAGATATTGTATACTAGAAGGAACTTAGACATGAAGGACCTTAGGCCATTTATGTTGGTTTTATGCTGTGGTCGTTTACTTCCTCTTTGGTAGTGCATCCTTTATTGCAATGGTTTGTTGTTTATGTTCCCCTAGGTTATGCTAAAACTCCCTGAAAGCTTTTTCCCTCGTGCTCTTTACTCTCTTGTATAGCAGTACAAAGTTATTGCACAATTCATTCATCAAAAATTCATAGTTTTGAACCCATTAGTTCAAGCACGGCAGTAAGGTAAATTACTGACCGAGAATGATTTTGCGAAATGATGTTATGGGAATGGTTTTATCTTCAGATACTTAAAGGCACAAAACCGGACTGTTTTAACTATTAGAATCCTGTTGGCGTGGTTGCCGTAAATACATAAGCAATTCGAGGAAGATATAGTATTTGACCCATGTTTGTAGGTTAGAATGAAGAGGAAAATAATGTGTCACTGTCCCGGTTCACACCATGTTGCTTCTAGATAAAGCATTTCAGTACTCATCAGCATCAAGACTTGATGCTTCAAGCCATTTTAGCTTTCTACATTTTGACTGATGCCAATGTACGATTGTATTGTTTATAGGACAAACGATTAAGCGGAGGAAAAGACATAGGAGGAAGCATGTTCAAAACCAAGAACCGTGTCTCATGAGGGGTGTATACTTCAAAAATATGAAATGGCAGGCTGCAATAAAAGTTGACAAGAAGCAGATTCACTTAGGGACTGTTGGTTCGCAAGAAGAAGCTGCTCGTTTATATGATAGGTGACAATAAGTTAGGCTTTTTATGTTGTTCGTAATGATTGTTAATGAATTTCTTCGAAAATGTTCATGTAAGTCTATGATAAATACATACAGGTTGGTACGAATGAAAAATCTATAAAGGTATATGTGTTTCCTAGCCTCTTGTAAAGGATTCGGGACTCATTGGTTGATATTTTTATCTGTAGAGCTGCATTCATGTGCGGAAGGGAACCAAACTTTGAGCTTCCTGTGGAGGAAAAGCAAGAGCTTAGTAGATTCAAGTGGGATGAGTTCTTGGCATACACTCGTCGTTCGATTACCAACAAAAGTAAACCCTTTCTTCGCGGTTTTAAACCTTATTATCTTGACTTTTTATGATCTAATCAAACACTTAAACGTGTTTATTTTATAATTGAATATGATATTACAGAATACAAGCAAAGACTCGGGGTCGAACCCCAGAAGAGATCCGAACCTGTAATAGAGAACAGCGACCTGGACAGCAAACGAGGAGCCGATAGCTCCTCGGCTTCAGAAGAGGTAGGGCCAGATACGTCAGCTTCATGAAGAAAAAAAAGATGAATGGTTTGTGAGGCTGAATAATCTGAGTTTTTAAGGTAATTTAATTGAATCCTAGTTGAAAGGTCTCCATTTTTTAGTGCATTAAAGGCTTCTATTAGAGCCAATCAATATATATATATAGATCTCCTTATCTATAGTGCTTTAGCCCTTGTAATAAGTGGTAAAAAATATTATGTTAAGATTGATGAAAGCCATGCAAATGATAAGATTTGCTTTAATTTTAGTTTTTTAAACCCCCAAAGCAGAACCTAGACATTGAAACTTGTTTTGATGTCATTTTTTGCGGTCCCTTTTTACTGCAAACGATGCTTGAATGCTCCAACATGCCTTAAAATTCTAATGGACTTCAACAGTTTGTTCTTTTATCTAATTATATTTATGATTTCATCTTTACATGAACTCCAGATATATTTACAAAAACTTTTATACACGAAGCTCTAAATCAATCCCAAAATCTTATAAATCAAATCCAAAATTCCCAAATCAAATAAACAAAGTTAACCAAAACATAACTATCCAGACTAAGTAAATAAACTTAATATTCAATTAAGCTATAACAAAAATAATTTTTATGCCTAAAATTATGTAAAATGTTATCTATATTTGGATTAAGTTTGAATTTTGAAGTCATTATTATTGAATTTTTTTTTTTACTTAAATACTACCAAGGGTCAAATCATAAAATAGATTATAACACCTTTGATTAAAAAAAAAAACCAATTCAATTCAATTTTGCAAGTTTCATCCCGGATTTCAATTTTTTAAAATATTTTCTTTTATATATCTTGGAATAATTTCACCAATTGGTACCTCTAGATAAAATCAATATTCAAATATGTCAATTTTTATGCCATATGCAGATCATCGGTCTATTAAACACAAATGAAAACCTAGCCATTGGAATAGTGATAAATGCTTGTCAAATGCTTAATATGATATGAGTAAAATCTTTTTCCATCTCTACCCTTTACTAATATTGTATTGATAAAAATTAATTGGGCAAATTGCACCATTAGTCATTAAACTATGAATAGATTTTTTTTTTGGTCACTTAACTAAAAAAGTTACAACTTGTTCATTGAACTATTCAAAAGTTTTCATTTAAATCACTAGGCTATTAAAATCAATGTTATATGCCTTTCTTTGTTTGCACTATCTGCACCCATCCCTTCTACAGTTCAGTTTTTTTTCATGAAACAACTTTTGACGTTACAAATCTACGAACCAAAATTCAAAATTTTTTTCTTCGATCTCCGACACTGATAGTCAGATCGGCTTGGATCTAAAGAATGTTCTTCTACTTGTTGGTATGTGCTATTCCATTGTACTAATCGTCGAATCGTCACTTGGAGCTTGCTGGTAAAAGTTAAAAAAAAAACTTAACAACCCAATGACTTAAATAAAAACTTTTGAATAATTCAGTGATTTAAATGAAAACTTTCGAATAGTTCAATGATCAAATTGTAACTTTTTTAGTTAAGCGATCGAAACAAAAATTTACTCATAGTTTAATGACTAATGGTGTAATTTACCCTTCCTTTTAATAGAACAAAGACTAAATTGATCTATTTAATAGTGTAGGAACTAATTTGACCTAGTCTTATAACAGAGGGACTTAACATCTACTTTCGCCCAAAAAAAACTTAACAAAAACTCTGGGTTTTGGCCTTTGGGCCTTACCTTGCAAGTGTTACAACATGTCGGAACCCGACCCAACATAACTCTCTTGCCTAATTCCCTGTCCACAGAGTGTCTCTAGTTCGTTGAACCCAGAAAAAGGTTTCCGAACTGAAACTATGGCATCCCCAAACCAACGAGACTCCCCATCACCATCATCATCAACCTCCGTGGACTGGCGGCGTCGGATATTGATCCCGACGATCCTTGCAGGTCTTTTTCTTTTGCCCTCTCTCTCACACTTTTAGTACTGTTTGTTCATTGAAACACCAGGATTCATGAATGTCAGGCGTGGTTCTCTTTGTTTTTAAACAGGGGTTGCCGGTGGAGGCGTTGGGTTGGTGTCAAAGCATCGGAAAGTGTACGGCCTCGCTAATATTTCAGCTACTTACGCCACTAATTTCGCTATTGTCACCGGCTGCTATTGTGGTATTCTTTATTTACTATTAATTTCAGTATTTGTTAAACCCAAATTCTTCCCCCCCCGCCCAATTGTAAATTAGTTAAGAAAATGTTGAATTGTCTGTAACTTTAAGAGTAATCGAAAAGGGGCTTAAATGAATTCCTGCTACTAATTTTATGCCATTGGTTGTGATGGTAGATCATATTTTCTTTAGCTGCCTTCGTTTGTACTCGTATATAAATGCAAGTCATGATAAAGGTTTGCTTTGATCTTTCGAAATAAACGAGTTGCTTGTACTGAATTCGCTTTGCGCGGAATATATTTCCATGAATAGTCGTTAACGGGAGTGATGTTAGTGGAAAATTTTAAGTAAATTGTGGGATTAGCTTTATTGACTTGGATAACTATTTGGTTGTTTGACACCACGGATTGGTGAGGTCGGAAGGAAATGAACAGGGTAGAATGTCGTATTAGTTTTATTAGGGAGTTTAATCGTTTTTCTTCTTGTCGGTCATAAGAATCAGGAAAGCATTCTCTTTCTCATAACATAATCTGGTACCATACTCGTGGTCATGTGTGACTTAGCATCATAGTGTTTAATGCAGACTCCTCCATTCAAGATTTAGCCTATAGCAGAGATACAGAAGGAAAACTACTATCTCGTTTTTCGGTTTTTGATTTGTAGTAGTATTATTGGATAACAATATGTTACTTTGAGGTTGATACGACTTTGGCTTATACAAAAAATATAGGTTTAGTATTAGTAGATCAACCTAGGTTGATGATGTCGTGTATTCCACATTGGGAAATGCATTAAACTTGCAACAGGCCTCGAATGCTATTAACAGTAAATCGGGATGTTGCTTCCTTGAACCTTTTTCTTCTCCTTAATTCGTGCAGGAGCACGTGAGTTTGTAACAGCTACTCGTAAAACCGGACCTGATGATCTACTGAATTCTGCAATAGCTGGATTTGGTACCGGTGCTATACTGGGTCGTCTTCAAGGTAAATTTCATCAGTCTCTCTCGCTTTCTCTCCATGTGCTTGTGTGATTCTGTGCCAGTGCTATTTTTAAGAGGGTTTTTTTTCCTGTGGCATTTTAGGTGGTCAATTCGGTGCTTATCGCTATTCACTTATCTTTGCTGTTGTTGGGACAGCAGTCGATTTTGCTGCACTTAAGTTAAGACCTAAATTACACGCCTTCAGTGAATCTATGTTTGACAAGAGCAGTTTGTTGAAATTGCCCGAATGGTCTCCTATACAAGTGCTCGATGAAGAAGCACTTGCTGCAAAACGAGCTCGAGAAGAAAAACTGTATGGACAAAGAAAAGCTCTAAACAAAGAAGAATCGTGAAAGCGGGCTATGATTCGTGTATTTTTGTCTTTAGTTTCTTACATATGATTATTGCAATAGTGTTTTTCTGATGGTGCTAGTTCAGCTGCTTGGCAGCTTGCTTTCAGAATATTGTAATAACATTCTTTGTTAAACATTAGCCATAATTTCAGATTCCGAACATCTTTTAATGTTTCCTCAAATTCTACAATATTTGATATATCTGAACATTTCTAACAGTTCTCTTGATTCTTGAGCATATCTAGGTCTTTCTTATTATGGGTTTGTAATGCTTCCTCCGAGGGCTCTAATCTGTTTGGACTTAGAGCCAATAATTGGGCCTCGAGGAAAGCTAAATCATCACGTCCATTTGCTTGAAATTGGGCCTTGATGCTCGCATCAGATTTAATCTGTCGATTTTGTTTGTCTTGAAAAGAATCTACCAAAGACAATTAGGAGACGCATGTTAATTAGGTATTTAAAACGACATCATTGATTCAAAACCTTCCTCCACTATTACACTACGTTTGGTTCGCTATAATGGAATAGAGCTGTAATTGAATAGAGGTGTAATGGAATAGAAGTGTAATGGAATAGAGCTGTAATAAGTAATTCAACTGTTTGGTTGAATGGAATGGAATAGAGCTATAATAGAATTTTTGTATTTGGTTGAATGGAATGATGTTGTAATAGCATAAGGAAAAGAACTAAAATGATCAGAATACCCTTAGCAAAATTTTTGTTAGGTAGATGATTATTGTTATTGTTATTAAATTTTAATAAGGTTATTATTGAAAATAATTTAATAAAAATAATAAATAATTTAATCATATTTTAACATAATTATTATTAAATATAATTTAATAAAAATAATTTAATAACATGCTTAATATAATTATTATTAAATGAATTAAAAATCAAAATATATATAATCTATTTTGTTATTTTTAAACTGCAATACATATATGTGCTAAAATATCATTCTTGAAACAAATAATTTAATTACTCTACAAAAAAAATTAAATATTAGAAGTAATTAATTTGCTTCAAAAATAACTCATTTATTTAAAATAACTCCATTCATGTTACGAAAAATCAATGCTTAATTTGCTTCAAAAATTCATACATCAACCTTCAACTCTATAACCATTATCTCATATTACATCCCTTCCTAAAACCAAATAACTAGGACACAAACCAACTTCTTACTATTCTGCAAGTTAACTGGTCCGTAAATTAATCGCCATCCCACAACCAACTCAAACTCCACCCAACGTCAATCGGCTACCATAAATGGATCTACCTCTCCAAGGATCAAGAACGGAGGCCTATATTTTACCGATGCTTCACCAAACTCCTCTAAAACAAGTTGAACGACATCAAATGTCTTAACATATATAGAAAACAACATGAAACAAAGAAGCACATTTCTATTAAATTATGACACCTTCCCTTTATAGAGTTCTTTAATGAAGTAATTCAATAACTCATACCATACAAAATAACCTATCCAAAGCCAATTTAATGCTTTTGAGCCGTGACCAATGTCAAATTATAAAACATAGAAAAGATAATCCACAAACCTTGAAAATTGAAATCATCAACTAGCTCAAAGCATTCCAAAAAAAGATCCTCAAGAAGAGACACATAATACGATTGGTAGGTTCCCCACACACAAAAGTTACGAATCAATACAAATATCCACCGAACACAAATAATAATAATAATAATAATAATAATAATAATAATAATAATAATAATAATAATAATAATAATAATAATAATAAAATCAACGGACAAATAAACAATCAACAAACATAAAAGAGACTTGAAGAAGAGTTTTATATCTTGGTTTCTATGATGAAACAAAAAATAAAAGAGAGCGTAGAAAAGCGAGGCATAAAAACAATATCGGTAACCTTTCTTGAAAGAAAGGTTAGAATATCGACCTTTCACGTGGAGATGGAAAATCACGAAGCGGAGGTGATCAAGCCTACACGGTCTCAAAGAATGTATCATCAAGCGGATCCGGTCTCATCGCTTATGAGAAGAATTCAAGTCAATTTTATTAAAGCCATGTAACTCATAAGGAAAACCATTAAATAAGAAACTCATATATTTATGGAAAACCTTGAAATCAAGAAACGTATTCTCTATTAAAAATTTTGTGCTACTTGAAAAGCTATCTTATTTGGGTATGCATCTCATGTTAAAATCGATCATGTGAAGATAATAACGAACCAAACTCAACATTGTGGGGATTAATATATAATATACTTCAAGTTTTGGCGTTTGCTACACTGATTAACATTTTAACAAACCAAAGGTAACTATATTTCATAATCACTAAGAAGACAATATAGAGTGATGGAAACTAGATGCAGTAATAGTAAAAACATGCCAAAAAAAACACCCCAACAAATTAAAAACAGTTCTCTAAAAGCAAACAACAACATCCCTAAATCATATCAAAACCCTACAAAAAATTTTCTAGACGAGGTCATGAAGACGTGTAATACCGGATATCAAAGGAAAAACAATCCAGTATACAACAGTGGATACAAAAACAAGGTCATGCTAAATATTAAGAAGCGATGCAGGAGAGTTGAGTACCTTGGAAGCAGTCATGGGATATTCTTCAGGCAAAAATAGTTCCAACTTGAAAACCCCTCCAAAACGAAATATTCCAAACAAGAAAATGAATTGCAAAATGAGATATTGCCAAAAAGAACTTCCGAAAACTAGACTAAGCCTTTGGATAACACCGAAAAAGCATGCTAATTGAACCTACATTTTAAGATTGAAAACATGGGTCCATTTTGCTTACAAAGGTTAGAAACCAACGGGAAAAAAGAAAATGAAATAAAATAAACGCTGCATAAACCAATTTTACGAACAATAATCTGCTTAAAAGCGAATTGTGGTCATTTTAGTGATGACCGTTGGGGATGGTGTCACTCTTAATGACGTAAATCAGCCATAAACATTGAACAATCAAACAGAAATTATACATTTCTAAACCATTGGATGAAAAAAATAAACTACCTTCATGTAGAGACTGTGTGGGACCAAGGATCATCACATTGAAATGTCGCATGTTATCCTCTGATGGCGAAGCACTAATTCCAGGTGCTGTGGGGCAAAAAAAAAACTTTTAGGCAACAAGAAAAAAGAATTTCTCAAAAAAAAGGAAACCCAAAAAGTTAATTTTGTTTCTCATAACATTGAAACAACTAAAAGCACAAAATTTAACAAGAATTTCTTTAAAAAAAATGAAAGCTAAATCTTGACACAGTTCACCGAGGAGACGCCGAGTTTCTGTTTCGATCAAAGGTAAAGAATACCGAATAAAAGAATGGAAAATTAACAAGAAAAAAAAAAAAAGCAAAGCTTTCTTCAATGTAAGAAGACGCTCTTAAATTAATTATCTGAAGCTTTTGATTCATTAAAAGCAAAAACAATAAAGCTATGAAAGCAAAGTGTAGAAACCCGAAAAGGAGAGGAGGAGATGGAAAGTGGAACCTTAATTATTCTTCAAGGAGATTAGTATTGGCCATTGCAAGGATCGATGGGCGAACATAAGCAGGAAAAGCAGTTAAGGAATTGAGATAAAAGGACTCTTTTGAGGTTGAAAATAAAAGCGAAATGGCGTGGCGGCAAGCAGCAGAAGAAGTGTAAATTTTGGGTTGTGAAATGGATATTAGGGGAGCGTAATTGGTGTTTCAGGTGAGAAATGGGAGAGGGCAAAGTGGGGATCGTTTTTGCGGTGAAGGTCTACTTAAACACCGAATCAGTAATCGGTGGTGAGGAAGCGAAATAGAAATCAAGCAATTTCATTGCATAGGCCCGTAATGGAATAAGCCCGTAATAGGGCATTCCATTGAACAAAACAGGTGTTTAAGGTGGGCCCACGAAATAGGATTGTAATGGCTATGCCATTATATTGAACCAAACATGGTGTTAATATTGCTATTGACTTTGGTTGGAAAATAAATAAATGGGAAAACATGGATGATTATGGTGCATTTGAAAAATCGGTGCAACTATTTAGTTGGAAAATAAACAAATGGGAATACATGGGTAATTAAGAAATTTACTTCAATGTCCAGATTGAAGGAGGAAACGAATGAGATAGTGGGGCAAGACGGCAGCGGAAGCATATCGGAGGCTAGATCTAACATTTTTTTATGTTATTTAATATGGGTTTTTATGGAGATTTAAGGGATTAATTTAAAATTTTTGTAATTTTTAGAGGGGCTAAAAGAATTATTTTTTTTTTGGGACTAGTCAGCAATTCATTAAAGGTTTAACAGTTGAGTGACCATTTTGGTCAATTTTTCTAATGATGGTGACAGATTTGACAAAAAAAAAATAGAATGACCAAAATAGGAACAACACTATTTTAGAATAACCTCCAGTGTAGTTTATCTTTTTATTTAGAACATTTTTAAATAATTACTATTGTAATAAGTTATATTTCTTTATTAAAATGTTTTAAAATTAATTTAATGCTATTGGCATAAGTGACAAATTTTATATTTATACCAATAGTAAATAGCTATTAAAATATAAAAATAACAAAAATATTTTTACCGGTGAAAATCATTACTAAATCTGACACTATATATAGTAATTTTGTGACCTTATCACCCATAAGGAATTGTTTGTTGGAATAGTAAATAACAAAACAATTTTGATCAATGAAATCATCGTCGGTATAGTCTAAAAGGCATATACCAACAAATTTTGTTCGTTGCTAAAATGTTATACCGGAACATTGCCTATAGCAACAATTTAAGTTTTGTCGAGGTATACTATTTGTTTCCCTATAGCAATAACAGAATCACGGCTTTCCCATTTTTCTTTCCTAACTTCGCCTAAACATAACAATGTTTACCCTACATGCATTTCATGGATGCAATACCATGGAATCATAGCTAATTCATGCACATTGAACTAGAATGCCAGATACTCATAAACCTATGCAACCTTACAACATCCTTAGCTTTTCAGGGGTTGAGTGCAAAAACTCACCTGATACTTCTTCGCCTTGTCTGTTTAACTTTCCGGATGCTGGAGCTTCATTTCTCCTAGCAGCTAAGCAAGACAACCAATTCATGGTTTAAGCTTAGTAATCCTGGTTTAAAAACTTAGTTTTCCAGAAACATGCAAAATACTTAAAATGGGTTATGGAACTCCTTAACTTTGGTTCCTAAATCTTATGTATTCTAAAGAACTTAGAATCTTACTAGCTTACTAGATCCTTTATTTTCCCAACCCAAAATTCATGATCACCGCTCCATGCAAAGCTTCATGTAATCATCCTGTCTTCGGAGCAATGAAGAAGATTAATAAAGAGAAGAAAATAAAAAAGAATTGAGATGAATCCTCTCCTGGAAGTCACAACTAGGCTATTTATAGCCCTTTTCTCTCGGTCTTCAATTGTTTAGGAGCCATCTATTTAAAATCATTATGTCTCCTACTAAGAGACAAGCTAGTTCTAACCCAACCGAACCAAACTTGGTTCTCAACCCTATCCAATTCCAATTACTAACTTTCTCAAATTTTCCAGGACAGGCCTCTAGTTTATAGTCTCTTTTAATTTAACCCCTAAATGTTCTAATTTTTTGGGTTTCAAGAGAAATCGGGTGTGACAATATGAAATCAAATTTTAATTCGAAGTTAGGAATTGAAAGATATGCTTATCCCGAGTTCAGGGACAAAACTGAATAAAATGCAAAAGATGTATAGCTTTGTATTTGGATGTGGATTGAATGAAATCTGATATTGCTTTATTTATTGAATTACCGATTGTAGAGACAAACGACGTCGGGCTGTCGAGAGGGAAAGAAAAAGCGAGAGTTGTTGATGATTGACGTAAGATATCAGTTTGTGCTTTTATGATTCGAGATCAATTTTTTCTTTGCATATTCATGTCATACTGCATGATTGATTACTGAGGTGAATGAATAGTGATCATATGAATTGGTTTTGTAACACCCCTAACCCGTATCCGTCGCCGGAACAAGGTTACGGAGCATTACCAAAACTTTCAGAATATTTTTCAGATAATTTCCATAAATTACTATTCATTAACCGAGGTTATTCATACGTCCCTTAAATGGACCCTCGAGGCCCAAAATAAACATTAGAATCGAGTCGGGACTTAATCGAAAACTCAAGAATTTTTGCGACATTTCAAAAATTTTTTCCAAGGTGCAGGGCTCAAACACCCTTGTGGTCCAACGGACATGCCCGTGTAACCTTGGGACACGCCCATGCTACAGGCCGTGTTCGACTTCGTGTAACTCTCTGACTTGTGCACAAGGCCATGCCACACTCTCGTGTGCTAGGCTGTGTGGTTAATTAAATTCTTTTGAAATTAGGTGCAGGTTTCACACGGCCAAGACACATGCCCGTGTCTTTGCCCGTGTGCTCAATTCTGAGCATTCTGTTTTCTCGAATTTAAGGTGTAGGAGACACACGGCCTAACCACACGCCCATGTACCAGGCCGTGTGTCACACACGGTCTAGACACATGCCCGTGTGTCTGCCCGTGTGGACAAAATAAAGCTATTTCTAGCTTCATTTCTCACCCAAAATCACACCAATGACTTGCACTTAAAACTCACATCCAAATACCAACCAATTCAAGCATTCAAATTAAGCAAATTCCATCATTCAACAAGGCATATCATTGCATGCAAACATGTTTATAATCTTACCTTGGTATATTCCATATGTTAGGCATAATTTGAACAACCATTAACATGCATATAGCTACCATAGTATAACATTACAAGTATATCAAAACAACCATTACTAGCCATTCCAATGGCTAGATTACAAACCACATATTTAAGCCATCTATGGCCAAGTTAGCCTATACATGCCATTATACCAAAATGATTTTACTATATATACCCAAAATAAGCTAGTGGATAGTGTGATGATGCTCCAATGGTCTCCAACCTTCACGAGCTTCCGAGCACTATAAAACAGGGAAAAATAAAATGGAGTAAGCATTACATGCTTAGTAAGTTCGTATAACGGAAGCTAAACTTACCAATCTCGTTTATTAAATCTAAGCATACAATATCATGTTTTCCATCAACTTGGCAATCAAACATGTTAGTCACAAAATTTTCATATACATCAAGTAAACATATATGAGCTTGTAACACCCGAAAATTTTACGGTGAAATATTATCCTTAATATAGTAAAATAAGAAAATAAAGTGACGAGAAGGGAAATCGGATTATGTCAACATTGGGAAATATATTATGATATATTACATTATTAATTCAAGATAGGATTAAATTGTAAAAGTGAGAAAAGTTTTATTACCTAAGAGTAAATACTCAAAATTTGAGGTTAAAGTGTAAATATAAAAAGTTTAAGGACCAATAGTGTAAATATTTTAGGGTGGAATAATCTAGAAACTAAGGAAATGAATGAATTAGGACCAAATTGAATAGGTAAAAAATTATGAGGACTAATTCAAAATTTTATCAAATTATGTGATGATTCAAGGTGGAATTTAAAAGATCACAAAGGCAAAAGGGTCAATTAGAAGAAAGAGAAATCTAGAAAGTGAAATCTAGAAAGTAATGATAATAGTGGTGATATTTTATAATTATTTAATTAGATAAATATTATTTTATTAATATTTTGATAAGATATTTTATTATTTATTATTAATTATGTGGTATAAGGAAATATGAGTTGATGGTATGTGAAATATTAATATGATGAATTAAGCGATTTATGTTTATGAAGAAGAGACAAGTGAATGGTATTTATCATGATATATGTGATTATCTTTAATATGTTAATACAAGGTAATTAAGTATGTTGAGGCGAGTAATAAATTTAAGTAAGACATGACGAGAAAAATAAATATGTTTAAAGGACAATCTGTTTAATTTTGATTGGTTTCAAATATAGAAAAAGAAATGAAATAAAAGGTCGATAAATAAATTTGTAATTAGGTAATGCCTCGTACCCTATTAAAGTTGAATACGGGTAAGGGTGTTACA
Source organism: Gossypium rotundifolium (assembly GCA_025506655.1). NCBI lineage: Eukaryota > Viridiplantae > Streptophyta > Magnoliopsida > Malvales > Malvaceae > Gossypium > Gossypium rotundifolium. The sequence continues at coordinate 26,242,165 of CP106728.1, forward strand.
TTTAGTTAATATCGAGCTATGGTTTAGTCGGTTCTCGGACCAAATATAGTATATGTAGAGTCTAGAAATATATACCATTATTAATATATAACTTGAGACAATGTGATCTCTTCTAATTTTGATGATATTTGTATCACTATAATTCAAACTTTATCATTATTATGTAATTTACTAATTATTTGTGGTAAGTATTTTAAGGTAAGTGTTTAGTAAAATGATAAATTTATGATTGGGGAATGAAATTGAAAGCGATACTAAAATTGAATTATGGAATCTGGATATTATTTTGAGTCTTGAACTAAATTGTGAAATTCTTGAATATTGTTATGTGTATTGCATTAAACTATGAATCATTGATGTAATGAATTCTGCAATCTTGTGAAACCATTGAAATAAGAAGTGAAAATAAAATGAACTGGAATTTAGAAAGTTATTTAAATTACGAATGGCGAATTATGAATTATTTGAGTATTTGAAGGTATATTAAATAAAGAAAATATCGAGTAATTGAAATGTATATTGATTGAAAAGTAATTAGTGATTTTAAATTTGATTGGACAATAAATTAAAAATACTGAATTGAATAAAATGCATTAAATTGTGAATATGTGTAAATATATGAATCGTGTATTGATTGAAAAGTGGTTGGGCTGAATTGAAGTATGATTATATGTGAATATGTGAAATATGTATTGGTATTGAATTGTATCTTGATTAGAAAATAAAAAAAGTGAATTTGAAAAAAAATTAAATACCCTATTAACTTATCGACTAGATTGGATATAAATGGCATGCCATAGGATTTGTGATGTGATGAGGAGATTTGAGGCTCGGTAGAGGTGATAATTCATTATATATTCTTGGTTTATCCGAAGAGGCATTTAATGCCTTATTGGTGTGATTGGTTGGAATCCGCGTATCCGTCAAAGTCGAGTCTTGTTAATAGGGTAGATATGAATATCAAGTGAAATTAAAATGAGAATTGATTTCCTATTAACTTGTCGGATTAGTCGGATATAATTGGCATGCCATAGGATTTGGAAGAATCACAGGATTTATCGGCTTTGCCGATCGGGCACTTTATGTGTCGATATCGGGCACCTCGTGTCGTATCGGAGCACTTTATGTGTCGTGTCGGGCACCTCGTGTGTCGTGTCGGGCACTTTATGTGTCGTATATCGGGCACCTCATGTGTCGTGTCGGGCACTTTATGTGTCGTGTCGGGCACCTCGTGTGTGTGTCGGGCACTTTATGTGTCGATCGGGCACCTCGTGTGTCGATCGGGCACTTTATGTGTCGTATTTGAGCACCTCGTGTGTGATACTAATCGGTACTATGTACCGTTTTAGGCACAATGTGCCGTCTTGGTGTGTTTGGGTTGGAATCTGTATCCGTCAAAGTCCGGATTGTTAATAGGGTGAATAAGCGAAATGAGAAAATTAAATAAATTTGATTGACTGTACTACTAAAAATATAAGAAAGATATTACGAGTTGAATTGTGAATTGAATTGAAATGTGAGAATTGAAAGATGAACTTAAGGTTCATAAATTTGCTAAAATATCGAATTATTGATATTGAAATCATTGAATAAATGAAATGAGAAAATTGAATGAATTTGATCGATTGAATTATTGACGATCTGAAAAAAAATGGAATTATGAATTAAAATTGATATATAAAATTGAAAACTTAAACCAAAGGTTCATAAGTTGATTAGATAATATAGATGATATATAATGCTATTTGATGAAAGATTATTGTTGAGGTATGAAATTAAAGTATAAATTAATACATATATAAATTAATACATATGACTTATATTGTTACATGTTTGATGTCTATTATTTAATATTAAATGTTAAATTTAAATTATCATATAGTAAATGAAGTGTGAGGTAAGTGTTATTGTTGAATTAAATGGAATTTGGATTAAGTGATGGATAAATATTAGTATTGAATTGTATATTGATGAGGAAGTGAAATTAAATTTAGTTGTGAATAAATTGAAAGTGAAATTGGAATTGGAAAATGAAATGTGAAGTACATAATAAGAATTATTAGTAAATTAAGAATGACTAGTAAATATTGAAATATGTTACATATATTAAAGTAAGAAAATATATAAACATTCGGGTTTTAGCACAATGATTAAATTGTAAAGTATGTAAAAACATTATGCTAAAAGTGTAAAAGTGATATGCGTGCATAATGTAATTTATCCAAGTAAATGAGATTAGATCTACTAATATATTAGTTGTACACCATTAAGGGACTCTAACGCATTCTCGATAATAACACCTTGGTACTCATCAAGTGCTATCGATTAATAGTACATCATAATACACTTTTATATTTGTTAAAGTATATCTTAAATGTTACATTTAGTCTATTGGGCCTCTTATAAAAAGGTAAGCAATTTTAGTTATAATTAGGTATGTTCGCAATATTGAATTAAAAATAAATTGTGAATTGAAAGGATATGGAATGGATATAAATGATAAACTAAATAAATATATGTACAAAGGAGCTATAGATATTGTGGAAATAATGAAGTTCATGATCAATAAGAAAACAAGAAAATTTCGAGGACGAAATTTCTTTTAAGGGAGGAAATGTAACACCGAAAATTTTTACGATGAAATATTATCCTTAATATAGTAAAATAAGAAAATAAAGTGACGAGAAGGGAAATCTGGATTATGTCAACATTGGGAAATATATTATGATATATTACATTATTAATTCAAGATAGGATTAAATTGTAAAAGTGAGAAAAGTTTTATTACCTAAGAGTAAATACTCAAAATTTGAGGGTTAAAGTGTAAATATAAAAAGTTTAAGGACCAATAGTGTAAATATTTTAGGGGTGGAATAATCTAGAAACTAAGGAAATGAATGAATTAGGACCAAATTGAATAGGTAAAGAATTATAAGGGACTAATTCAAAATTTTATCAAATTATGTGATGATTCAAGGTGGAATTTAAAAGATCACAAAGGGCAAAATGATCAATTAGAAGAAAGAGAAATCTAGAAAGTGAAATCTAGAAAGTAATGATAATAGTGGTGATATTTTATAATTATTTAATTAGATAAATATTATTTTATTAATATTTTGATAAGATATTTTATTATTTATTTTAATTATGTGGTATAAGGAAATATGAGTTGATGGTATGTGAAATATTAATATGATGAATTAAGCGATTTATGTTTATGAAGAAGAGACAAGTGAATGGTATTTATCATGATATATGTGATTATCTTTAATATGTTAATACAAGGTAATTAAGTATGTTGAGACGAGTAATAAATTTAAGTAAGACATGACGAGAAAAATAAATATGTTTAAAGGACAATCTGTTTAATTTTGATTGGTTTCAAATATAGAAAAAGAAATGAAATAAAAGGTCTGATAAATAAATTTGTAATTCCGGTAATGCCTCGTACCCTATTCCGGCGTTGAATACGGGTAAGGGGTGTTACAGAGCTCATCATGCAATATTTCTTCAAGGCATTATTCTTTTCATCCCACATCTCTCATGTCATGTCATATATTTTATCCGTTAAATCATTGAAATTCCGATGGATAATGAGGTAATACACACAAAGTGTACAAAATAGTATATCCGTCAATTCATGTCCAATAGTACCATAAGGTACTATTTCAGAAAGCACACTCTCGAGCCACATCTATGCAACAGGATTGCCAGTCCAAGCTAAATCCTTTTTATGACATATGCTCTAAAGGGCTTGATTTGGACTACCCGTCCTGGCTAAATCCAATCCATAACATATGCTCGAGGGACTTATATTAGGATACCCATCCGAGCTAAATCCTATCATAAATGAGGTCAAAAGATTACTCATACGAGCAAAATCCCGTTAGCAACAAATGTAGAACCTTATTCATTTCGGGAAATCACATTTATCCATCGAAATCCAATGTTCAAACGGAATTTAATCCCTTTTCATTTAATTTCAAGCATGTATCAATTTCTTGAATTCTTATCATTTACATAAACATAATTCACATATAACTCAAACATAACATTCAATTTAACATAATTTCATACTCATTTAAATTACACGAACTTACCTCGACACTGGTTCACGTATAAAATCTACTTAATCCGAAACCTTTTCTTTTCCTCAATCTAGCCTCAAATTTGTGTTGTCTGGATCTATATAAATAACTTTAATCATCAATTTCACACATTTCATATTCATTCGGACTCAATTTATGTCCTAGGTAAAATTACCATTTTACCTTTAATTTTTCCATAAATTCCAATTTCGTCCTTAGGCTCTGAAAATGAAATTCATGCAATTTACTTTCTATTCTAAGCCTAACCGAAATTTCAAAGTAGAATTTACAGCACATAATTTCTATAAATTTCAGAATTTTTCATCAATTTTCATAACTTTACATTTTAGTCCCTAAATCATGTTTTCATCAAAAATCACTTTGTAAAAGTTTTTATCAATCAACAACCTTTCGTTTTCTACCATAAATTTCTAAATTTCAGCATATACATCCATGACCCAAATTTCATACTTTGATAACTTTTCAAGTTGATCCCCCAAATAGATAGACTAAGCTATCCATGTTTCAAAAATATCAAAATTACTAAAAACGAGACAAGGAAACTTACCCAATTAAGCCATGAAAGTTTTTTCTCTCTCCCCTAGGGTTTCCATGTATTTTAGGTTGAAGATGACATAAAAATAAGATGATATCTTTTATCATCTTTTTAATTAATTAAATTTTTCAAATTCAAATTTAGTCCTTGCCCTTTTTCTAAATTTCCATGGATGAGTCACCAAAATATCTACATACTTTTCTTTAATGGTATAATTACCATATAAGGACCTCTAATTTTGAATTCCATAGCTATTTAATCCTTATAGCTACTAGAATTCAACTTTTGCATTTTATGCAATTTAGTCCTTCTCGTAATTAAGCACATAATCAATAAAATTTTCTTATCAGAATTTTCACATGACATTTCTAACATAATACAGACCATGTAATAAAATAAAAATAAATTTTATTTTTGGATCGAATTTGTGGTCCCGAAACCACTATTCCGATTTCACTAAAAATTGGGTTGTTATAGGTTTGCTATGATTGATATTGATTGTCGAGATGGTGGACTGAATTGAATAAAATGGAAAGTGTTATGATTTATTGGGAACATGAAGTGTAATATGAAAATTGATTTAACATTCTATATAGTATGAGTTAATCGTGTGTTGATGATGAATTGGAATGAAATTGTGAAATTGAATGTGAAATTATGTGTGATATATATGAATTGAAATGAAATTAAATGAAATGAAAAAACTGGTTGCTGTGTGATAAGTATAGTGTCTAGGATATGAAAATACAAATTTGACCAAATACAGGGTATGATTGGTAAATGTGAAATAGTATAGGGTATAAATATGAAAGTTTGAATGATTACAAGGTATGTAAATGAAACATGTGATCATGTATAAGGTACGATATGAAAATATGGATAATTATAGGAATTGGTAATGCCTATATGTAAATCGATGCCCATGTGAATTTAGTAAACAGTTAGGATACGATTGACATGCCAATAGGGTTATATGCGCACTTGTACGGGATATATGTCCCTATGGAGAACCTAGTATAGGTTTAGCTTGTACTAGTAACCTAACCTGGTGAAATTTCAGCTCGGACGAGCAACCTTGTATACTTTTAGCTTAGGCTGACAACCTTGTGTAATTTTAGCTTGGACGAGTAACCTGGTGTGGTGTAGTTTACCCGTGTATACGAGTCCATTTTACTAGGGTTTCATCGGGCGAAACATTATAATTAGCATGTGAAACGTGAAAATGTAATAAAATAGATTGATAAAATAATTTGTCATAACATTAAAGTGAATTGTGTGGATTAGGTATACTTATATAGAATGATAATGAAATGTGACATTGAAACGAACTAATATGATATGTTATTATGATTAGTGATTCAAATTGAAATGGCATAGTGACTTGATAAAGATATATAAGTGAAATAATGTAGCGTGATTTAGTATAGGGGTGAGTATTTGATCGAGTCGAGTCGAATCGAGTCAAAAAATTTCGAGTTAGTCGAGTTGACGAATCCTATTTTAGCAACCGAACTCAATTTGAATTTTTTTTGAATCGTATCGAATTGAGTCAAAAAATTTCGAGTCGAGTTAAGTTAACGAATCCTATTATTTATACTCAATGTTGCATTTACGTAAACTGATAATTTAACTAGTAAACGAAGTATAAAATTATTTAACTACATAAACAATATAATGATTTTGCCTTTTAACTTAATGAGTAAACATTTATCAAAACAATGTAAATTTGTCTTTAAACTTAATGGTTTTGACTTTTAAGTTTAGAAAAGGTAAACATTTATCAAAATGGTGTAGTTTTGCCTTTTCTTATTTAGATTTTTGGATAACTCGAAAAACTTAATTTTTTATTCGAGTTGATCCAAATAACTTGATTAACTCAAATAACTCGAACTATTTAATTCAAAATTTAAAAATTTTGTCGAGTTTTTTGAATCGAATCAGATTTTGCTCACCCCTAATTTAGTATTGATTGAACATGAAAATTGAATAGCTTAATGTCAAAGGTACATACATTTGATACATAAATAATTTTGAATGTTCAAAATAAATAAGGATCGGCACTTGAAAAATGGAATGATTTGGTAAATTTATTTGTAATAATGAATGGCTTGATAGGTTAAGTTTATATGTTAATATCAAATGAATTGATGTACAAAATGGTTATATGCATAACTCATTTGATATCGGAAACCTTCTTGAATGTATGTGTAAGTGATATAGCTAAACATTGAACTTGAATTGGTTATATGCATTTACTTAGTACTTGTGTTATATCAACTTGAATCATGGAAGTACCACTGAGCGTTATCGCTCAACGTACGGTTTATTTATTCCATATGCAAGTATAGATGAAACTCGAAGTTCCAGGAGGTGATTTCAGCATCCAATCTGTGATCCTCAACTTAACAATGTTAGTATAGTCCCTTTTTGTTTAATATATGACATATACCTAAGTTTTGAATCGGTTTTGTATAACGTATGACTATGTTGAAATTCAAAGTTAGTAATGGCTAATTTGACATGTTCAATTGGTATGGTTTATCTTGTGGCTTAAAATTTTGAAGTTATTATGGACTTGGAATGCAAATATTAAATAGGTAGGAAGAAATGAATTGGTTTAAAGTAGAAATGGTTAATTGTGTAATGTATTTGTTTATGTGATATTTAAGTTAGAAATGAGCATATGAAATTGGTAAATTTGTTGAAATGATTATATTGGTTTGGTTGTTTAGGTGTTCCAATTTGGTACAATTTGAAATTAGGTGGTCACGCTGCGACATTGGTCCCTTAATGTTGTGATGAGGTCAAGTCAATGAGTTGCGTCATGATGAGGAACCTTCGAAGTCGCGACGTCAACTCGATATTTTATAAATTTTACAATTTGGCCTAATTTGACATCAAGTAGCAAAAGAGCTTTCGTAATCTCGTATAAAACTTGGAAATGATGAAAAATCATATTGAGATTTAATATTATTGTTAATAGCTTATATAAAAGGGTAAATTGAATCATAGTTGCTCCAGAAACGGATGTGGCATCTTGCAGCTCGTATTTGGCAATCGGGTGTTAAATTTATTGGTGTGACACTTTGAAATAAAAAAAAAAAAAACCCTTACTTGATAGCCATGTAATTAAAAAAATGGTGTTCTAATTAACTAGGATTTAACAAAAAAAAATTAAAAATTTTAACACTTGGACCTGAATTTTGAAATCTAAAAAATAGATAGGCTAAATTCTTAAATTTAAAAGTACATAGACTAAATTTCAAATTTTAAAAAGTATAAATGATTTTAAAAATTAAATATTAAATTTTCAATTAATAAAAATATTTAAAATTAATATTGTAACATGAAATAGATAAAAATTTATAATTTACATAAATAAAGGAAATGCTATTTGTATCCCATTTATTCAAAATTTGATTAATTCATAGTTTAATTAAAGTTAAATATGAACAGAAATTAAAAATCATATATAGATTCATTCAATTAGACCAATGATTGCATAATTAATGTCATAACTCATTCAATTACATATTAGAGAATGTGCAATTGATTAATACTCTTCAAATTACTTCTACACCATAATGGCAATATATTAGTATCTGAGACCCAATTCAATTGGTTCAATGTCATAAGCATTCGATTAAGTTTATAGTTAAAGGAATGCATAATTGATAAATACTCTTAAATTGATAAAATATTTAAAATTAAACATTGGTGGTCCAAAGTTTTGATATATTTCACTATATGGTATTGAATTCTAAACATATATATTTAATGTTGTGTTTACATAGACCGGTTTAATTGGATCAATGGTTGTATGAATAATTATACAATTCATTCAATTGGATCATTGGTTATCTGGTTAATGTCACAATTTATTCGATTGTGCTAGTAATTAGAAGAATGTACAATTGATTAGTACTTTTAAAAATACATATGCACTAAAATGTCATTACCTTCATACATAGATTAGTTCAATTAGATCAATAGTTGTATAATGAATGTCATAACTCATTGAATTACATTTGTAATTAGATTAATATCGATTGGTTAATACTCTTCAAGTTACTACACTACAATGTTAATACATTGGATATAGACCCGATTCATTTGGTTTAAAGTCATAATCATTCAATTTCATTAACAGTTACAAGGAATATTGCATAGTTGATAAATACACTTAAATTGATAAAAAATTAAAATTAAACCTCGGTGGTTCAAAGCTTTGATATATTTTACTATAGGATATTGAATTCCAAAAGTTGTAGTCAAGGACAAAATTGAATGAATTTAAAAATTAAACAAGTTGAAAACCAATTAAGAATCATAATATAAATATATAAGTAGAGAAACACTTAATCATAAACTTTTAAATTTGAAATTACTCCAAAATAATAATAAAAAGTGTGAAAGGTTTGACTTTTATTTTATATTTAATATATATTAAATACTTTTATTTTACCCTTACTTGTTATCTAGTTAAAGATTGCACACATTTTCCAAAATTTTATTATACTTCTCTCAAAATCCTATATGGCAGTCTGACATTTAATTCCAATAATTAATTATTTTTGGATTACAAAAAAAAATCCCATCTTAAACGTTACTCTTCTTTTTCCTCCGATATTGTTTGTTATGTTAAACAATGCCAATAATTGTGCAACTTATCACTAACCAATAAAGTGCCACCAAATATTTATACATTTTCTTATTTAACTATATTTTTGCGGACAATTTTCCTAAGTCATTAACCAGTCTTATCAAATCAGTGGGCAAAGGACTTGCCTACTTCCAATTGAAACGCACATGACATGATAGTTTTTTTTTTGTGATAAAATTTAGATATTTCCCTTTTCTTTTCTTTTTCCATCAAATTCTAATAACAATTTACGCTTCAATAATTATTTAAAATTTAGGGCACTTTTATAAAAATAATATTAATTACAAAAATATATAGAAACAATTTAATTATTAAAATGAAGTCTTTATTGTACATGCCCAATTTAGCCCGGGCCCAATACACCCAAATTAAAAACAAAACACAAAAAAGAAGAAAAAACAAACAAAGATAATAAAGTTAAAAAAAAGAAAGTCTTTTTTACAAAATCCAGAGCCCAATTTACAAGCAGCCCAATAAGCCCAAAAATAAAAAATTTTCAGAAGAAGCTAGGGTTTTTGAAACCCTAGCGCCGCATGCCTCCCTCAAGCACCGCGCTCGTGTCTCGTCCCGAAGCACCTCGTCCCGAGGCCCCCACGCGCATATACCTTTCGATCCTTCACCGAGAGGTAACCTGCGTCGTTGACCCTCAGAGACTTATTTCCACAAGTTGCAGTGGAATAGATTAAAGTGAATTTTGATTTTATCTCTCTGAAGTTGCGATGAAGCGAGATCAAAACAAACCTTATCTCCCTAAAGTTGCGATGGAGCGGGTTGAAGATACAAGTCTTATCTCCACGAAGTTGCGGTGGAGTAGGCGAAGATAGTAGATATTATTTCCACGAAGTTGCGGTGGAGCAGTTAAAGTGAATTTTCGATCTTATCTCTACGAAGTTGCGATGAAGCGGATCAAAACAAACTTTATCTCCCAAAGTTGCGGTGGAAGCGGTGAAGATAGTAGATCTTATTTCCTAAAGTTGCGATGGAACAAATTAAAGTGAATTTTCAGATCTTATCCCTAAAGTTGCGATGAAGCGAGATCAAAACAAACCTTATCTCCCTGAAGTTGTAGTGGAGCAGGTCCCTAAAGTTGCAGTGGAGCAGGCTAAAGATAGCAGATCCTATTTCCCTGAAGTTGCAGTGGAACAGATTAAAGCTAAATTTTCAGATCTTATCTCTCTAAAGTTGCAGTAGAGCAGATCAAAACAAACCTTATCTCCCTGAAGTTGTAGTGGAGCAGGTTGAAGATACAAGTCTTATCTCCCTGAAGCTGCAGAGGAGCAGATCGAAGATAGCAAGTCAAAGCAAGGATACCTGAAGAAGAAAAGAAGTACCGAGACTCAGCAAGACTAGGCAAAATTGGTCATTCTAAAGTCTTTGCTCCATTCTTGTTACACAACAATGAGCAAAGAGGGGCAGCTGTACATGCCCAAATTAGCCCAGGCCCAATACACCCAAATTAAAAACAAAACACAAAAAAGAAGAAAAAAAACAAAGATAATAAAGTTTTTTTAAAAAAAAAGTCTTTTTTACAAAACCCAGAGCCCAATTTACAAGCAGCCCAATAAGCCCCAAAATAAAAAATTTTCAAAAGAAGCTAGGGTTTTTGAAACCCTAGCGCCGCATGCCTCCCTCGAGCACCGTGCTCTTGTCTCGTCCCGAAGCACCTCGTCCCGAGGCCCCACGCGCATATACCTTCGGTCCTTCACGGAGAGGTAACTTCTGCGTTGTTGACCCTCCGAGAGACTTATTTCCCTGAAGTTGCAGTGGAATAGATTAAAGCTGAATTTTCAGATTTTATCTCTCTGAAGTTGCAGTAGAGCAGATCAAAACAAACCTTATCTCCCTAAAGTTGCAGTGGAGCAGGTTGAAGATACAAGTCTTATCTCCCTAAAGTTGCAGTGGAGCAGACTGAAGATAGTAGATATTATTTCCACGAAGTTGCGATGGAGCAGTTAAAGTGAATTTTGGATCTTATCTCTACGAAGTTGCGATGAAGCGATCAAAACAAACTTTATCTCCCTGAAGTTGCAGTGGAGCAGACTGAAGATAGTAGATCTTATTTCCCTAAAGTTGCAGTGGAACAAATTAAAGCTGAATTTTCAGATCTTATCCCTAAAGTTGCAGTAAAGCAGATCAAAACAAACCTTATCTCCCTGAAGTTGCAGTGGAGCAGGTCCCTAAAGTTGCAGTGGAGCAGGCTAAAGATAGCAGATCCTATTTCCCTGAAGTTGCAGTGGAACAGATTAAAGCTAAATTTTCAGATCTTATCTCTCTAAAGTTGCAGTAGAGCAGATCAAAACAAACCTTATCTCCCTGAAGTTGTAGTGGAGCAGGTTGAAGATACAAGTCTTATCTCCCTGAAGCTGCAGAGGAGCAGATCGAAGATAGCAAGTCAAAGCAAGGATACCTGAAGAAGAAAAGAAGTACCGAGACTCAGCAAGACTAGGCAAAATTGGTCATTCTAAAGTCTTTGCTCCATTCTTGTTACACAACAATGAGCAAAGAGGGCATCTGTACATGCCCAAATTAGCCCGGGCCCAATACACCCAAATTAAAAACAAAACACAAAAAAGAAGAAAAAAAAAGATAATAAAGTTTTTTTAAAAAAAAAGTCTTTTTTACAAAACCCAGAGCCCAATTTACAAGCAGCCCAATAAGCCCCAAAATAAAAAATTTTCAAAAGAAGCTAGGGTTTTTGAAACCCTAGCGTCAGATCCTCCTCGAAACCTTTGCAGCTCGTGTCTCGTCCCGAGGCCCCCGACGCATATACTTTCTTTCGGTCCTTTACGGAGAGGTAACCACGCATCGTTGACCTCGAGAGACACGCAAACAAGCAAAAATGGAAGCCAACAGCGGCAAGAGACAAGCAAAAGCATACAAAGAACCAAATCACAAACAAACTTAATTAAAAAAAATGTATTTTATTTCGGCTATATAAGCCCGAAAGAAACAATGTAAAAAGAGGATTTTTCAGAATCAAAAAAAGAGAAAATAGGAATTAGAAATAAAAAAAATGAACCCATTGTATTTCTTCATCTCTTACGAAATTTCAGGAATAAAAAGCAAAAAAAGGCATTCAAAGGTTGATATCTCTCTGTTTTCATTTTTTATCTACTGCTTATTATCATTTTATTATTTATTACTTTAAAAGCAAATGATTGAATAAAAGAAAGAAAAGCATACCTCTCCGTCGTCGAAAACCCCTTTTTCAGTGTCGAAATCGGGCTAAAGGGGGTAGAGGGACACGCAGTTTCGTCGTTTGTGGGGGATTTAAAGCCGGAACCTTCAAACGCACCTTTGAACCGGGCTAAGACCCCCACTACCATGCGTCGTTGGCCACCAGACCTGGTGGTGGTGCCACGAGCGACGACAGAAGCCCAATCGTCGGGCATGGGAGGGAGAGAGGAGAAACTTCAAAACTTCGATTTTTTCTTCTTCTCTCTGAATCTGGCGAAAGCGAGCGAAGGGGTTTTAAACAATGAAATAAAACGATGCCGTTTGCTAAAGGGGGTATGCGCATATCCCTTAAAAGGGATAATTGCGCGTTTGGTCCCCACTTTTTCGGTGCTTATTGATCAAGTCCCATTCGCATTCCTTTTTCATTTTTTTTTCAATCTTAACCTATTATTTCCATCGTGTTTCAATCTGGTCTTTGTCCGCTTTTTTTATATTTGCGATTTTGGTCCTCAGTATTTTATTCTGGTTTAAATCTAGTTTTCGACCTGTATTAAATTTTTTTATTTCATTTTCATTTAAAATTTTATTATTATTGTTATTTATTTTATGGTTTTGTATATTATTTTCATTAAGCATTATACATGGTGTTTATTTCGAATTTTGGCATCATTTCAAAAGTATTTTAATATATTATTTTTACTATGTATTCTTTACTCAAAATCATTTTGTAAATTATTTTAAATTGTTTCATATATTACTTCTTTTAGAATTGTTTGATTCAACGCCTTTGACTATTAATATTGATGTTTAAATTGTGTAAGCTATCGATTATCATTTTGCATGTATTGTGATTTGTTTGTTCGTATTTCTATATCTTTGATTTATCATCATCATTATTATTGTTCATATCATTGTTTCATTATTATTATTATTATTATTATTATTATTATTATTATTCATGCATGTGAATATTTTAGATTAATGATTCCAATGTTATGTGTAAGGCCCAATTGCTTGCCCGGGCCCAATAAAACACAAAGCCCAAAATCAAAAACTACAGAAACCCTAGGTTTCCTTCTGGTTGGACCAGCGCCGCATGCCTCCTGGCCTCCCCGCGTCCCTCACACGCGCGTCGTTCACCAACACTTATTGCGCCGCATCGTGCTCCACCAGGACACCAAGCCACCACGCCACGTCCGTATCATGCTCTAGCACGTCTCTGCAAAAGAGAAAAATAGTTGTAAACAATAGGCTATAAAAGGTCAAAGCAAATTTGTAATAGGGGTCGATTAGGGTTTTTTTGGAGAGAAAAAAAAGAGAAAAAAACACTTGTAACAGCAAGAGTTCAGAGAAATACAGAGAAAAAACAAAGGTTTATTTTTTTCTTTTTCGTTTTGTTTTTTTCCCCTTTTTCGAATCTGTTTTTTTGAGGTTCCTTTTTTAAAATATATATATATATAAAGGCTTTAAAGGAAATAACAAAAAGAAAAAACTCACCTTTTTTTTTTTCATGGTGGTGACGGTGGAGGAGTCGCGGAAATCGCATGGGGAAAAAGGGGAGAGCTCTCATTTTTTAAAACAGGAGGAAATGAAGTTTTTCAAAAGATTTTGGGTATTTATACTACATGTAAAAGCGGTGCCATTTTGGCTTTGGGGTCGAGGCCAAACGCAGCGTCGTTTTGGGCCTCGACCATGACCTGACCAAGACAGGGGCTAGGATCCGCGCGTTTTGCTAGGGAGGGGCTAATTGCGCGTTTAGCCCCTCCGCTTTTTTACTGGTTTTAAAATCAGGTTTTCTTATTCACGATTATTTAAAAAATTTTGCTCTTGGTTTCAATTAAGTCCTCGGTTGGTATTGCGTTTCTGAGTGGGGTTTATTGCCTTTTGGTCCCCCTAAGTTGCGCGCGTATTACAATTTACTCCCTATCATTATTTGTTTTAAAATCGGCCCTAAATATTCAGTTTTTAACCCAATTTAGTCCCCTTTTAATTATTTTTCGCTATTTTTACCATTAAATCATTCATTTTTTTTAAATATTTTGGTTATGATATTACTAAACTATATTTTTTCTAGTGTCTTTATTATTATTATATGTTATATTTAGTACTTCCTCCAAAGTTCAAGATGCCAGAGTTCGAAAAGTACAACGGAACTAGCTGCCCTGAGGCCCATATTACGATGTTACGCCGGAGAATGACGAGGTATGTCAACAATGACCATTGTTGATCCATTGCTTCGAGATAGTCGATTGAAATTGCGACAAAATGGTACAACCAGTTGAGTTGTACCCAAATCAAATCGTGGAGAGATTTGGCACGAGCTTTCATCAAGCATTACGACCATGTGACCGATATAGCACCGACGGGATCACATTACAAAGCATGGAGAAAAACCAAGTGAAAGCTTGAGAAAATGCGCCCAAAGATGGAGGGAGGTCGCCACTGCAGTCCGACCACCATTACTAGAAAAGGAAATGACCATGCTCTTCATCAATACCACAAGGCACTGTTCATTAACCACATGTTGGGAGGCACGACTAAGAGTTTCATGGACATGGTGATGTCGGTGAGATGATGAAAACGTAATCGGTGTGGGAAGATAGAGGCCGAGAGAGTACAAGAAGAGCCGCCAGAAGAAAAGGGAAGCTGAAGTGGGGAATATAAGCTCGGGTTATCCTAAACCCGTTACTATTACCCAACCGGAAGTCATGGCTGTGGGCAAGAGGTCGACCAAGACAAGAGCTCAACACGAGACGGAGGATCGAGAGATTCTAATTTACTCCTATCTGGGTGGCGTATAAGGAGTTGTATAAGACTTTATTCGATGCGCATGTCGTGTCTCCATTTTACTTGAAGCCATTGCAACCTCCATATCCTAAGTGGTATGACACAAGCGCTCGGTGTGAGTACCATGCGGATGTAGTAGGTCACTCGATGAAGCGCACTTTATTCAAAAGACTAGTCGGCGAATTATCAAGGCGGGGTCGTAGACTTCAAAGACCCACTGGTGGAGAAATCCGTTATCCGATCATGCCGATAATGGGAGTACGCGATAGTTGAAAGCAGGGGAGGAGGTTCAAGCAGAAGATTCTTGAGGTCGAACCCGTTGAGAATGGTTTGGAAAGAAATGCGAAAAGTTGGGCTAGTTACGCAAGAGAATGTGAGCAGATCTCGGATACAAGGAACTGTGAGTTCCATGACAAGGAAGGCCATGAAATCCGAGAATGTAACAAATTTAGAGCCCTAGTACAAGGGCTAATGGATAATAAAGAGCTGGAGTTCTTTGACTTAGTGGAAAGAGAGGATGTATGTTCCACATAAGGAGGGTCAATAGAAAGGATCCTTAAAATCAATCACCCACGTGTGATTATCACGTGGCGAGGATCGGCAGGTAGGAGTGAAGGTGGCACCGAGGGTCGTGTCGAAAAACACAGTAATCTCGCCTTCTACGAATACACCGAAGATTGTAATTCAGAAATCGGTGACTTTTCCTTATAAAGATGACAAGAGGGTACCTTGGAATTACAATTGCACTATGACAGTTCTCGAGAAAAAGAATTGCCAACATACCCGACCCGAGCGGAGTCCTCTATGACAAGAAGGGAGATGAGAAGACAGGACCACTTGTTAATAAATCCGATGTGAGAGGATGAGGCCGGGAGTTCTTGAAGTTCTTGAAGCACGAGTGAGTACGATGTGGTGGAGCAGTTACACAAGCGGTGACACGCACATCCAGTATTGACTTTCTTCGCTAAACTCGAGAGGGACAAGTAGTGCGTTAATGAAAGCATTGAACCGTTATGTTCTTGATGACATTTCAATAAATAAAATTGGACCGTCTTATAAATAACATGGCGCAGATAATTTTATCTCGTTCGATGATGATGAAATACTGGGGCAAGCAAGGGATCTACCAAGGCATTGCACATCACTACCCGATGCAAAGGTATACACCGCCAGCGTATTAATTGACAATGGCTCGACCTTTGAATGTTTTGCCCCGTCTGCCTTTGGACGGGTTACTTGTAAACGACTCTCACATGAAAGCGTGCCAAAATATAGTGAGAGCATTCGATGGCACCGAGAGAGAAGTAATGGGGAGGATTGAGATACCCTCCTAATTGGGCCAAATCGTCACGAGGTAGATTTCCTTGTGATGAGCATCAAGCCTTCTTATAATTGCTTATTGGGGAGGCCGTGGATCCACTCAGCGGGAGCTGTACCATCGTCATTGCACCAAAAGTTAAAATTAGTAACAGAGGGCCGGTTGATAACTATAAATGCAGAGGAGGATATTATCGCGTCCGTTACTAGTGATGCACCGTACATAGAGAATGATGCGGGGGCCATAGAGTGCTCCTTCGGTCGTTAGAGTTTGTAAATCGACTTTTATAAGTGAAGAAAGTAAGATCCGGTGCCCAAACTCTGCAAGCAACGAGGATGGGCCTACGATTGACAATGGAAAAGGAGCAATGCGGGAGGGACTTGGAAAATATCTCGAGGTCGGTCAGTGCGGGGTTGGTTGACAAGCGGGATCGCTTTGGTCTAGGGTATAAACCGGATACAGAACGGAGAAAGGAGGAGCTAGAGAGGAAGCGTGAAAGGCGAAGGCACGATTGAATGGTCTTTGAGATTGAGTGGGGTTCAATGACCTTTCCCCATATATCTAATACATTACGTGTCGGTGGGATTATTCATTAGGACGGGAGGACATGAATGAGAAACAACAAGACATGATGAGAAGTTTGAACATCAATCTCGTGTCTAAAGGAAGTTCGGGAGAGGAAACTTAGCGGGTATTAGCCCTTACGAGCTGGAAGTGTTACGGACAAGCTGAATTGCGGAAGAAATTCACGTAGTTTTAGAAATAAAAGCAGTAATGTTCAAAACACACTTGTTGTTTTAAGCCTAGGAACAATAAGATTTTTTGTGAAATAGGCATGTTCACGCATCATTATTTTCAATAAGAAGTGCATTTTCTTTCCATTTCGTGCAATTATTCTTCTACTTACATTCCACTCCATTCATAATCATAGCGCATAAATAAGTCGTCCTTAAATTCATTTTCATTGAATATTCTTTTATACCTACCATAGGTCCCCGGATATCGATGTTATGAGTGACCTTTGCTATGAACTCGAAATTCCCTTATGAGCAAGACACATGCCCGAGAGGATCTCGGGACTTCTGAGATGGCGAAGATTATGATTTATCCCTAGATTTGTTAAGGATGGTAGAACGGGAGGAGAAGTCGATTTTACCTCACGAAGAGACAATTAAAAATGTGCTTCTAGAGGATGAGAAAGAAGTGAAAATCGGTACCTGCATAACCCATGAAATAAGGCAGGACCTCATTAGACTTCTGCTAGAGTTCAAAGATGTCTTCGCGTGGTCATATCAAGACATGCGGGGTTGAGTCTTGATATTGCGGTACAATCGTATCCCCATAAAAGGAGAATGTAAGTCGGTCCAACGAAGCTTGAAGAATGAGACCGATGTCACAAATAAAGATAAGGGAAGAAGTCGAAGCAATTTGTGTGGTTCTTCGAGTAGTAAATTACTCGAATGGGTAGCCAACGTGGTTCCCGTCCCAAAAAGGATGGAAAAGTCCGGATGTGTGTCGATTACGGGGACCTAAATAAGGCCACCGAAGACAACTTTCCACTACCTCACATTGACACTTTAGTGGATAACACGGTGGGGTTTTCATTTTTCTCCTTCATGGACGGTTTCTCGGGATACAATCAAATAAAGATGCATCCTGAGGACATGGTAAAGACCACCTTCATAACCTTATGGGGGACTTTTTGTTACCAAGTGATGCCATTTGGGTTAAAGAATGCGGGAGCAACATACCAAAGGGCTATGGTAACCTTGTTCCATGACATGATGCATAAGGAGATTGAGGTCTATGTCGACGACATGATCGCAAAGTCTCAAACGGAAGGGGAGCATGTGCAAGTATTGAGGAAGCTATTCCTAAGATTGAGAAAATTTCAGCTGAGGCTCAATCCAGCCAAATGTACTTTCGGGGCTCGATCAGGGAAGCTATTGGGTTTTGTGGTCAGTGCAAAAAGAATTGAAGTAGATCCGGATAAAGTCAAGGTAGTACAAAATTACCTCCGCCGCTTTCGGAAGGAAGTCAGGGTTTTCTAGGAGATTGAATTACATCGTTCGGTTTATTTCACAATTGGTGAGAAATGTGATCCAATATTCCGTCTCCTTAAGAAGCACAATCCAGGCATTTGGGATGATGAATGCCAGAGGGCGTTTGACAAGATTAAACAATATTTGTCCAACACCCCAGTATTAATGCCTCCCAGTCTTGATAGACCCTTGATTTTGTATCTGACAGTGTTCGATAACTCAATGGGATTGTGCTAGGCCAACACGATGAGACAGGGAGGAAAGAAAGAGCGATATATTACCTCAGTAAGAAATTCACCGAGTGTGAAATGAGATACTCGCCAATTGAGAAATTGTGTTGTGCATTGGTCTGGACAACTCGGAGGTTGAAGCGTTACATGTTGTACCACGCGACTTGGTTAATCTCGAAATTGGACCCTCTAAAATACATGATGGAGTCGATGGCCCTGAATGGAAGAATGGCCCGATGGCAAATTTTGCTCTCTGAGTTCGACATTGTCTATGTGAACTAGAAGGCGGTGAAGGGGAGTGCAATAGCAGATTTCTTAGCCAGCAGGGCGCTAGATGATTATGAGCCCCTTAATTTTGATTTTCCTAATGAAGATCTGATGTTTGTAGTGGCGACTGAGGAAGGTATCCTAGAAGATCTCCCTTGGAGGATGAACTTGATGGGCGTCAAATCTGGTTGGTAATGGAATTGGGCGGTCTGATATCCCCAAATGGAGAACACTATCCATTCACTTGCAAGTTGGACTTGATTACACAAACAACATGGCGAATCTGAGCGTGTATCATGGGGATCCGAAGCGACCATAGACCACAAAGTTAAGATGCTAGAGGTATCTGAGACTACGCCTTGTCATATATCACTCAAAGGAGAATGGAAACAAGAGATCCCAAACCGATCGGCTATCGAAAGTTAGTTTTGGAACTAATTGAGGAGTTTGATGATATCACATTCTTTACCTCCATGGGATGAAAACCGGATGGTGATGCTTTGGCCACTCTAGCTTCTATGATCAAAGTGAATGAGCGGGAGGGTATGAATCCTATCCAAATGAGTATTTACGGGCTCAGACTCATTGTTTCAATATTGACGAAGAGGAAGAGAGAGAGATGATCATCCTTGGTACTATGATATTTTACAATATGTGAAAGGCTGTGAATATCCCGATCAAGCAACTGAAAATGATAAGAAAACATTGAGAAGACTTGCCAATGACTCGTCCTAGATGGAGAGATCTGTATAAAAGAGGAGGGATCAAGTGTTGCTCAGATGTGTGGATGCTGTTGAAGCTAGGAAAATCCTAGAGGAAGTCCATGAGGGTGTCTGTAGAACACATGCCAATGGGTTTACGATGGCCAGGCAAATCATGAGATTTGGGTATTACTGGTCCACGATGGAAGGAGACTGCATCCGTTATGCCAAGAAGTGCCATAAGTGTCAGGTTTATGGAGATAAGATCCATGTGCCTCCTTCACCTCTTCATGTTATGACTTCTCCATGGCCTTTCTCAATGTGGGGTATGGATGTCATTGGGCCAATCTCATCGAAAGCTTCTAATGGACATCGTTTCATCTTCGTGGTCATTGATTACTTCACCAAATGGGTAGAGGGAGCTTCATATGCTAATATCACGAAGACGGCAGTTAGCAAGTTTTTGAAGAAGGAGATCATATGTCGCTACGGTATGCCAGAAAGGATCGTGTCTGACAATGCACTAAACTTGAACAATAAAGCGATAGCAGAAGTCTGCAGTCAGTTTAACATTAAGCACCATAACTCGTTGCCATATCGCTAGAAGATGAATGGAAGCGATTGAGGCGGCTAATAAAAATATCAAGAAAATTATGGGGAAAATGGTTGAGACCTACAAGGACTGGCATGAAAAGTTACCGCTTGCCCTCTACGCCTATCGAACATCGATTAGAACCTCTACCGGGGCAACTCCTTTCTCGTTGGTTTATGGGATGGAAGCAGTTTTGCCTATTGAAGTTGAGATCCCTTCACTCCGGGTTTTGTCAGAGCTAAAGTTGGACAAAGCAGAATGGGTTCAATCTCGATATGATCAACTGAATCTAATTGAGGAAAAGAGGCTAAGAGCTATTCGCCATGGTCAATTGTACCAGAAGCGGATGATGCGAGCTTACAATAAGAAAGTCCACCCCAGAGTATTCCATGAAGGAGACTTGGTGTTGAAACAGATTCTCCCTATGCAAAAGGACTTCAGGGGAAAGTGGATGCCTAATTAGGAAGGACTCTATGTTGTAAAGAAGGCCTTTTACGGAGGAACTTTGATACTAGCCAAAATGGACGGCAAAAGTATGCCAAATCCAATTAACGCAGACTCAGTCAAGAAGTACTTAACGAAAGTGGACCAAGATGAAAACCCACAAAGGGCATCTTGCGTTCAAAAAAAAAAAAAAAGCGGAGAGGCCAAAGTGAAAACCCATAAAGGGTGCTTTGAGACCAAAGGGCTTTGAGTTGAAAACCCAAAAGGCGGCTCAAATTATGATCAAGTCGTGAGGGGCATCTGATGGTTTATTTATACTTGAATTAACAATGAGGAGATATGTTACGTCTTGGGGCATCTACAAAGTACCATGGATCTTCTAGACACATGTTGAACTCGAGTGGTCTTCAAGAAGTACATCTGAAAAAGCTCAGATTTGTGATATCAGGGGCATCAATACCATTCTTATTCATATTGCACCCTAATGGAATTTGTTTTCCTTGTTCAACCCATTTTCACGGGTTTTATCTCGAATAAATTTCAGTTTTATTCATTTCTACGATCTTGTTTCAAGCATTTTTCTTTGAAATATTGATTATTGAACCAATAATACTTTCACAAAAGAAGTTTTATGCACTACTACGAAAGTTTCTAAAAATACAAGAATCTAAAACAGGACAATTGTTTAGAACTAACTTGGTCTAAAAGGGCTCGAGAGACTTGAGATAAGGGTTTAGCGGTGGCGACATCTTGATTAGTTGTTAAAAGTATCACCGAACAAAGAAGACATCGTCGAGGTCACCTTAATAAGCGACAAGCAATAACTTTTCAAATGTTAAAATGGATCATTCTCATGACATTTTGCATCCATTCATAACATTCATGATACATATAGTTAGGAGTATCTTTCATGACATCCTAATCATTTGACATATGCATAGACCCCATGAAATCACTTCTACGGTAGGCTCCCGAGAGGACAATGTAGCAAAGTTGATGGGAGTTCTGAAGAGTGAGATCTTATCTCCACCGAGCGAGTGGAAGCGGATCGAAGATTGAAGCCTTATCTTCACTTGCGAGAGTGGAGCGGGCTAAAGATAGTAGATCCTATCTCCACCGGCGAGGAGTGGAGCGGATTGAAGCAGCAGATCTTATCTCTACTGAGTAGGAGTAAGCGGATCAAAGAAGCCTTATCTCCACCGAGTGGGCGGGCTAAAGATAGTAGATCCTATCTCCACCGAAAGGAGTGGAGCGGATTGAAGCAGCGAGATCTTATCTCTCTTGGCGGGTAGTAAGCGGATCGAAGATTGAAACCTTATTTCCACCGCGAGGAGTGGGCGGGCTAAAGATAGTAGATCCTATCTCCACCGAGTAGGAGTGGGCGGATTGAAGATAACGAGATCTTATCTCTCTTGGTAGGAGTAGAGCGGATCGAAAGTAGTAGATCCTATCTCTACTAAGCGAGGAGGGAGCGGATTGAAGATAACAGATCTTATCTCTCTGGCGAGGAGTAAGCGGATCGAAGAAGCCTTATCTCCACTAGCGAGGGAGTGGGCGAGCTAAAATAGTAGATCCTATCTCCACCGAGCAAGAGTGGGCGGATTGAAGCGGCGAGATCTTATCTCTCTGGCGAGGTAGTAGCGATTGAGATTGAAGCCTTATCTCCACCGGCGGGAGTGGAGCGAGCTAAAATAGTAGATCCTATCTCTCTGGCGAGGAGAGGGCGGATTGAAGATAATGATCTTATCTCTCTGGCGAGTAGAGCGGATCGAAAGTAGTAGATCCTATCTCCACCGAAAGGTGTGGGCGGATTGAAGATAACGAGATCTTATCTCTCTGGCGAGGTAAGCGGTCGAAGTAGCATATCTTATCTCCATTGGGCAAGAGTGGAGCGAGATCAAAATTTCACCTTATCTTCACTGGCGAGGTGGGCGGGCTAAAGATAGTAGATCCTATCTCCACCGGCGAGGTGGGCCGATTGAAGATAACAGATCTTATCTCTCTGGCGAGGTAAGCGGATTGAAAATAGCAGATCTTATCTCCACCGGCGAGGTGGAGCGGATCGAAGATTGAAGCCTTATCTCCACCGGCGAGGAGTGGGCGGGCTAAAATAGTAGATCCTATCTCCACCGAAAGGAATGGGCGGATTGAGCAGCAGATCTTATCTCTCTGGCGAGGTAGAGCGGATCGAAGACAAGTCTTATCTCCATTGGCGAGGAGGGAATAGACTAAAGATAGTAGATCCTATCTCCACCGAGGAGTGGAGCGGATTAAGGATAACGGATCTTATCTCTCTGGCGAGGAGTGGAGCGAGATCATGGCGGATCCTATCTCCACCGGCGGTGGTGGAGTGGATCAAAATTATAGATCTAGAGTAGATCGAAAACTACGAGATCTTGTCTCCACTAAGCAAGAGTGGAGTAGATCGAAACAAAATTCCTATACCCATGAGGCGTTGGGTTAGAAACGAGGTTACTTGAAAAAGAATGCATCGAAAGCAAGAGACTCGACAAGTCCGGGTAAAATTGGTCCTTTTAAAGTCTTTGCTCTATTCTCGTTACCGACAACGAGCAAAGAGAGGCATTATGAGGCCCAATTGCTTGCAGGCCTAATAAAACACAAAGTCTAAAATCAAAACTACTGAAACCTAGGTTTCCTTCTGGTTGGACTAGCGCCGCATGCCTCCTGGCCTCCCCGCGTCCCTCACACGCGTGTCGTTCACCAGCACTTCTTGCGCGGCATCGTGCTCCACCAGGACACCAAGCCACCACGCCACGTCAGTATCATGCTCTATGCGTCTCGCAAAAGAAAAAACAGTTGTAAACAATAGGCTATAAAAGGCCAAAGCAAATTTGTAATAGGGTTGATTAGGGTTTTTGGAGAGAAAAAAAGAGAAAAAAACACTTGTAACAGCAAGAGTTCGAGAGAAATCTGAGAAAAAAGTAAAGGTTTATTTTTTCTTTTTCGTTTTGTTTTCCTTTTTGAATCTGTTTTTTTAGGTTCCTTTTTAAAAAAATATATATATATATATAAAGGCTTTAAAGGAAATAAAAAAAAAAAAAACTCACCTTTTTTTCTACCATTGCAGTGACGGTGGTCGACACAACAATGACGACGGAGGAGTCGCCAAAATCGCATGGGGAAAAGGGGAGAGCTCCTCATTTTTTTCAAAGAGGAAATGAAGTTTTCAAAAGATTTTGGGTATTTATACTACATGTAAAATGGTAGATTTTGGCTTTGGGGTGAGGCCAAAAGCAGCGTCGTTTGGACCTCGACCCTCGACCGATCCATATAGGGGCTAGGATCCGGCGTTTTGCTAGGGAGGGCTAATTGCGCGTTTAGCCCTCCGCTTTTCTTGGTTTTAAAATCGATTTTCTTATTCACGATTCATTTCAAAATTTCGCTCTGGTTTCAATTAAGTCCTCGGTTGGTATTGCGTTTCTGAGTGGGGTTTATTGCCCTTACGGTCCCCCTAAGTTGCTTGCGTATTACAATTTACTCCTATCATTATTTGTTTTAAAATCGCCCCAAATATTCGGTTTTAACCCAATTTAGTCCCTTTTAATTATTTTTCGCTATTTTTACCATTAAATCATTCATTTTTAAATATTTTGGTTATGATATTACTAAACTATATTTTTCTAGTGTCTTTACTATTATTATATGTTATTTTACTTACCTTTTATTTTTATATTATTATTATGATCATATTATTTCTATTATTACATTATTACGTATTATTATTATAGATATATATATATATACTATTGCTTACTACTCTTGGTTTATTATTATTGCTATTAATTTCATCGTTGTTTTATTATTTTATTATTAAATCTTACTTTTATTTTATATTCTTGTTACAACTATCCTTTTAGTATTTATCCTATTATTTTACATCTATATATCATTATTTTTGCCATATATTAGTTATTAATTATTTATTATTAGTTTTACATTTCATTATTATCACTACTTTATTTGTTATATATCGTTTTTATAATTGTAATACTATTGTTTTTATATTTATTGTCATTCCTATTATCATCGTGTCTACATTTCCACGTTTTTTTTTACTTTTGCTTTTCTTCAAAAACTTACAAAATGTTTCAAAAAGAAATTTTGTGTGTTTGGAAGTTAGGAAATCGTGCCCAATCGTCTTTGGGCTTGATTTTTCGTTCATCTAGATCATTAAATATCCTTTAAAGATTTCAATTGTATTCTTTGAAACTAAGGCAATGTTTACGTGTTTGGAAGTTCAAGAAATTCGTGCACAATCGTCTTTGGGTTTCGATTTTACATTCATCTAAACAACTAGATATCCTTCATGATTTTTTTTTATCGTATTTCTTAAATAAGGGCAATATTTCATGATTGGAAATCAAGAATCGTACCCAATCGTCTTTGGTTTTGGTTTTAGTTTAGCCAAGTAGTAAAATACCCTTTTCAAATTGCACTACATGTATTTTGGAAATCATAAAATGATCTTGGTATCGAGTTTGAAGCATCGTGTCCTATCGTCTTGGACATGATATTTCACTTTTCGAACGAGAGAGTTTTGATATCAATCTGAGTCGACCAAACATTTTTTCCCTCTTGTAAAACACTTTCTAATTTTCGATACTAAGGACATTAATCAATCAACACGGTACCAATTTTGGGCGTTGTGAGGTGCTAATCCTTCCTCGCAGTATCAAACTCGAGCCCGTTTTCTTCAAATCCGTAGACCAAAATGTTTATAAGTGACCCAATCACACTTCAAAAAAGATTGGTGGCGACTCCGTTTTACTTTTTTAAAGTCGGCCCATTTTTCCAACAAAAAAATGGTTTCGACATTATGTATTATGTGTATTATGTTATCGTTACACCAAATTCATGTCATATTACCATTACTCGTTGAGCATAACCCCCATTCACGCTTTAAATAATGTTTCTTCAAAACATAACCTAAAATTTTTTACAAATTTCATCCAAAAATAAAAGTTTTCAAAATAAGGCAATATTCTATGTTTGGAAACCCGAGAGATCGTACCCTACGTACTAGGTTTCAATTTTTCGCTTGGCCAAACAATCGAATATCCTTTTGATATTTTAATGCATGAGTCTCAGGGATTATGAGATGATCTTGGATTCGAGGATTTAAATTATCGTATCCTAACGTACTGGATGTGATATTTTGTTCCTTCGGAGCGAGAAAATCTTGATATTCAATTCGAGAAAATTTAAATATTACCAAAAAGAGATCGAATTTTTTTAAATTCCTTTTAAAATCTTAGACTTTCGACATTGAGACATTAATTAATCAATTAGGTACCAATTTTGGGCGTGGCGAGGGTGCTAACCCTTCCTCGCACGTAACCGACTCCCGAATCCGATTTCTCAAAATTTCGTAGACTAAAACACTGTTTTAGTAAACCAAGACGTTTTATTAAAACAAAGGTGATCTGATCACACCAAATAAAAATCGGTGACGACTCCTATTTTATTTTCGTTTTCAAAACTCAAGTCGATTTCTATTTTCAAAAAAATAGTTACGACATTTATTGTAATAGTTTTGAGTGTTGCTTTTTGGCGGCAACAATAATTTTTTTAAAAATTCGATAAATCAATAAAAAAAAGCTGAAATTTTTTAAAAAAAATTATGCTACTGCTTGACACATTAACCGAAAAAAATTCTGTTAGGAAAAAAGAAAGAGAAGCTAAAAAAGTGGAAGAAAAGCTAGTTAATGATTCCAACACCAAACAATAGCTTTTTCTCAACATTTAATGCCTTATTGGTCTTTCCATACATTTAGGGCACGTTTGGTTCGCTGTAATGGAATAGAGCTGTAATTGAATAGATGTGTAATGGAATAGAGGTGTAATGGAATAGAGCTATAATAAGTAATTCAACTGTTTGGTTGAATGGAATGGAATAGAGCTGTAATAGAATTATTGTGTTTGGTTGAATGGAATGATGTTGTAATAGCATAAGGAATAAAACTAAAATGACCAGAATACCCTTAGCAGAATTTTGTTAAGTAGATGATAATTGTTATTAAATTTTAATAAGGTTATTATTGAAAATAATATAATAAAAATAATAAATAATTTAATCATATTTTAACATAATTATTATTAAATATAATTTAATAAAAATATAATTTAATAACATGCTTAATATAATTATTATTATTATATGAAGTAAAAATCAAAATATATAATACTATAAAATATATATAATCTACTTTATTATTTTTAAAGCTGTAATACATATTTAATGTACTAAAATATCATTCTTGAAACAAATAATTTAACTATTCTACAATAAAAAATAATTAAATATTAGAAGTAATAAATAACTTGAGAATTATATTTCACATCCAAGCATAATATTCATTTATTAACAAAAAGTTACATTATTTCATTAGTTTATATGTCATAATACATATATTTTAAAATTTTACAACATCAAAAGTTGCAACATTGTAATGACATTCTATTATGTCATTATACCATCCAAATATTACAAAACAAAGAGATACCAAAATATAATCAACACAACCATGATTTTTAATGGCCAACAAGAAATCTTTTTCATCTAAATTTTTGTTGATAATTTGTGTATAAATAGATGCTCATTTCAATAATAAAATTCAGCTTCTTTTCATCTTTTCATAAACTTCTTTACTTCATTACATTTTACGGTTCAAGCCATTTTCTTTTCTTCATCTTTACTTCATCATGGTCATCCTTGACTTTCCTAAGACTATCATGCATGCTCATGGGGTACCTTCCATCTAAGTTTCCGGTGACTACACTACTAGTTGTGTACTCTTGCTTTCTGAGTAGAACAAAGTGTATGTCCATTTTGGCCTTTGCAAAAAAGCTGTTGTGTTAAAGCGAGAAATTTATCCTCTATTATTTACAAATACCCTTGCAATTTAATAGTGTCATCTATCATTGCTATATATTCAATCAAAATTGAGATATCTCCAAATTCCATTACAATATTCTCACAGTATAAAAGTAAGCAAAAGAAAAATTCAAATTATCCTAATCTTTCTAGTCTCTTATCTTAGTTAGAGGGCAACAATTAACAAACAAACCTCCAAGTCCAAGAAATCAGAAAACATTCCTCTACCAATCATATGATTCTAATTAGAAAAGACTCTCAATATGAATAAGTAACCATTCCTCCTTGAATGGAAGTTGAAGTGAATTAGGAAACTTGAATTGAGTGCATTAGGAATTGAACTACAACAATGTCAATCAATATCCAACACAAAGAATCACCTCGGTTAAACCCAAACAAGAAAACCGGTTTGAATCACAATCATTTATCTGCATATGTTGCATCACAAGTGTTTATAGGCATCAACACAAAAGTTCATTTCGATCTTATTTATTTGACAACAAATTCATAAAAACATCATTGAAGAACTCTAATTTACAAAGACATTTCTAAAGCAAAGTGTAAGTTGAACCCAAAAGAAAAAAATCCAACAATTCATTCCAAATTTGAAGATAAACCATAAAATAGACAATAGAGCTTAAAAATCCTAAACCTAGATCCAACCAAGAAACAATCTCAAATCAAAGCATAATGAAATCCCATTTAAATGCAAAGCAAATCTATTCAAGTCCATCAACCAAAATCAACAAAAATAGCAAAATTAAAAACAATACACAAACAGATAAGATATGCGCATGTAAGATATGCGTAAATTACTATATAATTAGAGTAACATATTTTCCTATTATTGGTATTGACTTAATGCTGCTAAAATGCACAATGAAGCTCTCCAACAGATATCATAGTCCCTCTATTGATGAGTAAAGCCGCAGGAGACGATGTGAACATGACAATGGCTAGATTGTTTTCAAGTTTTAAAGCGAAACATTAAGCGATATAGATTACTTGCGGATATTCAAGCATTAATGCATGCTATGTTCGATAAAACAATAGATATGAATATGATGAAAGGTATACTTGTAGAGGACAAATAACGAGCCAATCAAGATTGCCATCTATCATTGTACTTCTTAGAAGTTCTCCATGTTGAAGCATCTAAAAATCAACAAATGAAAAAAATATGCCAAATTAAAAACCACTAAAAAAATGAGCATGTTGTCCAAAACTGATCAAATGCAGTAGGTACCAAAACTTTCTCAGCATATCGGATCACCAATACCCATAATAGGAGGAATTGAGACAAGAAGATGTGTATAGGATTTCAATGTATTCATGGTACCCATCCTATAGAGCATAAAACATGAAGCAAAAATCATTACAAAAATGAAATTATGACAAAAGCAAATAAAAAGAAGCAAGCTGCAATATACAGACATAATTGCAAATGAAATTAAATAAAAACTAAAACTTACTCTGGCTGATTTGCATCAAAAAGTAGAACATCAAGTCCTCTTTCCTGAAGTTCATTTCTCTTCTTCATGCTTGTGCAAGTCCCAGAGACAATCCTACATATAAAAGCATAGAAATGAACCAACGATGAATGAATTCTTTAAAATTTTAATAATTTATGATAGTGGATAGTTAGGAAATCCTACCACCTTCATTAGGAGCTCCTCGGCAAAAGAATTGTCCGACAAAACCCATGCCAAGAATAAACATCGATTAGAGAATCTTGGCTTGTCTTCTCCGTTTGGTAACATTAACCCCTTCTCCTTTCTCGCCCATTTTTCGGTGTTGTGTTTCGTTTTGTGAATAGGGGTGCAAATGTCATTGTCGATTGGGTAGTGGCAAGACCCATTTAAGGACTTGTCCCTTGATTGGGCGATTTACCCCGCTTCTTTTGAGCTTGTTGTAAGATTGTTTCTGTTTTTGGTTGTTTTAATGGAAAAAATACAAGCTAAAGCGGCTTAGCAAGGATTAGGAGACAAGAGGCTTTAGATTACCCAGATACACGACTATGGCAATCATAAAGAAAAAAAAAATTACTGCTGCAATCAAAGGAAAAAAAGGGAAACGTAAGAGAAAATGAAGCTGAGGGCAGAAAATAGAAAATAGGAAAAAGATAATCGGAAACGGTGGATGGAATAGCTAATCAGTGCTGAAGGCAAGGAATGACTATTACGTCTCCGTACTGTAATAGAGGCGGAATGGAATCAGGCTGTAATGCCATTACAGCCAACCAAACAAATATTTGGTGGTGGGCCCACCGAATTGGGGGGGGGGAATGCATCCCTATTCCCCCCAACCAAACATGCTGTTAATACTTTAATACATTTTTCCTACATTTAATGACTTTTCTCTATATTTAATCCTTAAAACAATAAGTTTTTTTCTATTTAATTAAGGGTGTTGCTTGAAAAATTAGTGCGCTAATTATTATTTTTTCAATTTCTTTTCCTGTCATATTTATTTTTAAAAGAAATTCATTAGTACAGTCATATGTGAGGGGACACCCAAAATTATTGTAGTAAACAATATATTTTCGTAATTAATTTGTTTTTACTTTATTTTTATAATCAATTAATTTTTAATATATTTTTATAAAAACCCATATTTAAATATTTGAATTTGCTATTAATTGATTTAAGGAATCATATCACAGGGAAAATGACACATGCCCAATAATCAAATACCTTTCATCTAAAACAAAATAGAATAAACAATAAAAGTATATTTTATGTTCACATTATAATGCGTTTATTGAAATAAAATTAGAAATCATATTTTTCCATTAAAATGGTGATTTTAACTTTATTTTAGTTTAAAAATGAGTTGATTTTAATTGCTGATTTGATTGGATTTATTTTTAATTTTTTAGTTCTATTAGTTTTGCTTTATCAGATTAAGTTTTTTCGTCATTTAAATTAGGCTTTCTTTTTTGTTTTTCTTTTGGGCCAATTCTGGTCTGTTAGCTACTGTTATAGTTTTTTTATTTTTCTTTCATTAATAATAATTCCAGTAGAGCTTTATCAAAAAAAAAAGAATTAAGTTTTATTTTTGGCATAATAATATTATAATTGTTTTCTGATAATTAAAAATAGATATTAAAATCAAATTATTATACTTATAATATAATATTTTTGTCGTTTGATGAAGAAATTATGTTGATATTAAATTTGATGAATGTTGGAATGTTAAGATTAGAGTATGATTGGCAAATTTAGGAAGGATGATAAGTTGTCTTCAAGCTTTTATTACAGAAGGTAAGAAAAAAAAATCGTTTACGATGGTAGGCTACAAATCGCAGTCAAAGGTTACATTTATAGAAGGAATAAAACAAATTAACGTTACATATTGTAGATTAATAATGATGAAATGAATCTAAACTGATTATTGTGTGAAACCATTTTTGGTTCCCACTATATTTGTTTACATGTTATTATCTAATTTTTGAATGACGTTGATATTATCACAAAAATTATTTTATTAATATGTTTGATTCATTTTAATGTATTCTTAAGAATGTAATATTATTTTATAAAATTGCCTCTTAAATAACCAATAAGATTAATGAATATTAATATTTTTCAGTGATTTTACTATTAATAAATATTTGAATTATTCCAAAAGTTATGATTTTTTTACATGTTGATCAAATTCGATACATGAATATGTTCAAAACACAACTTACATATTTGTCGTAACCATTTTTTTTGGGTGAAATAGTAAACGACACGGTCGACTCGTTTTTTGAAAAAGAAAAGGAAAGGAGTCGCCACCGATCTTTATTTGGTGTGATCGGATCACCTTCGTTTTAATAAAACATTTAATTTACTAAAACAGTGCTTTTTGGTCCACGAACTTTGAGAAAGCGGATTCGAGGTCGATTACGTGCGAGGAAGGATTAGCACCTCGACACGCCCAAAATTGGTACCAAACCGATTGATTGATGTCCTATTTGTTGAAAACTTTAAAGGGATTCAAAATACAATGCTTTTATTTTAAAATTGGAAGGGCGTTAAGGCTTTCTTATTTTCGAAGAGGTAAAGCATCACGTCCGATAAGTTAGGGCACAATACTTTAAACTCCGAAACTAAGCTTGCCTTTTGAAACTTGGTTTTATTTGAAGAGGATCTTCCGTTATTAAATCAAATGAGAAATCGGAACCCGATGAAGTTAGGGCTCGATTTCGAGATTTCAAATACTAAGATTGCCTCTATTTTAGGAAAAGGAAACTTATCCGAAGTATCTAAGTGTCGAGTCCGATAAGTTAGGGCACGACATTTTGAATTCGAGATCAAGTATTTCGTTTTAAAATTGCAACTTCAAAAGAGATATCCGGTTTTTTAACATAAACGAGTAAAACCGGAACCCAGTAAGTTAGGGCTCGATCTTCCCGAATTTTCAAATACCGAACATTATCTTTGTTTTGAAAATTTGATTGATTAATATTAAACAAAGTAATGATACTAGCAAATGAAGCGAATGTATGAATAAATCTAATTCTTATAAGCGAATGAGCCAATAAATAATGAAATAAGAACAACAATAATAAAATCATAGAAACAAATAGGATGATAATAATAATAACAATAAATAAATAAAAATTAAAAAAATATGATAAGTACTTAAAGTGTTTTAAAGTATTAAAAAAAGTATGGAGCAATAAAAGAATAAATAATAAGTAAATGAAATGACAAATAAATAAATAAGATGACAAATAAATAAATAATGAATAAAATAATATAAAACAAAATTCATAAATGGTGAAGATTAAACAATGATAATAATGAGAGTACATTAATAATGAAAAATAATGACATATTAATAAATGAACAATAATAAAATAAATAAGAGTGATAATAATAAAATAAAATAATAATAATACTAGTAATAAAGTAATAGTAATAGTAAATAATAATAATAATTAATAATAGAGGAATAAACTAATAATAATAATAATAATAATAATAATAATAATAATATAGCATAGTAATATGTAATATTATAGTAATAATAATAATAAAACAATAGTAATAATAAATAGCCAATAAAACATTAAATAATAATAATAATGATAATTGAAGGGGAGGCCAAATCGAATTAAAAATAAAGTTAAGGAAGATTTATAATAAAAGAAAAGGGGAGAGGACCCTATTGTGGTGCGCGCGAAAATATGGAGGATGAGAAGCGCAAATTTACCCAAAACATCTAAACGCAGCGTTTTATAGGGACTAAATTGTAATCGCATGAAGCTTCTGGGCCAAATAGCAATATAGAAAAACTTGATTGTAAAAAATAAAAAATGCGGAAGGACTGTGCGCATAAATTTTTCATTTTTTCGGCAAAACACGCGGATCCTCTGGAGCGGGTCGGGTCGCTCAGGTCACGACGAAGCAGCGTCGTTTTGGGGCCATTATGACGAACCCTAAACAGCGTCGTTTAGCAACCTTTATAAAACACAATTGTGCCTTTTTTTTTTCATTTCTGCTACTTCAAAAAAAAAACATTCATTTCTCTTTCCTTTTCTCTGCAAAAGGGGGGTGCGATTTCAATGAGGGTCCATGGCCATTGATCGTCACGGCCGGCGAGTTCGACCCTTGCCTGATGGTGAAAAGGTAAAAATTTTATTTTTTATTTTATTTTTTTCTTTTTCGACTATATATATACATTAATGATGTAGGTTTGCTGAAAAATAAAAAAAAATCTTTCGAAGACGAAAAAAAAATTCACCTTTTGTTTCTGTTCTTTCGATTTTTGAATCTTTTTGCGTTTTCTTTTCTCTGGTGTTTGGATCTACTGTTCTTATGCTTAAAAAAAATTGCTTTCTATTGATGTTCAAAAAAGAAAAGGGGGATGCTGAAAAAAAAGTGGATCTGTTTCTTTTTTATTAATCAAAAAGAAAGAAAAAAAGGAACTCCTTTCTGCTATATTTCTTTGTTTTTTTCTCCAAAAAAAAAGCCTCCTCACAATCGTTTTTTTCTCGGCTTATATAGCCGAATGAAATACAATATTGCTTTTTCTTTGCTTTTATTTTTGCTATTTCTTCTTTGTCCCTTTTGTCGTGTTTGCGGTGGTGGTGGAAGCGACGGACGGAGAGAGACAGACGGATGGTGATGCAGCCTTGAGAGGCGGTGGGGGTGAAAAGTCGAGGTCAAGCTCGGCTAGGGCTTCCTTTGTTTTTTTCTGTTTTGGCTGAGAATGGTTTCGGGTTTGGGCCATTTGGGCTGTTTTATTTTAGTTTTGGGGTTCTTTTTTTATTTTTGTAATCAGACTTGTAATAAATTTTTTATTTTTGTAATTGGGCAGGGCAATTTGGGCCATCTACAACTGCCCCTCTTTGCTTATTGTCGTGTAACGAGAATAGAGCAAAGACATAAAGAGGGACCAAATTTGCCCGATTCTGCTGAGTCCTGTCTTCTTTGGTGCTTTTCTTCTTCATGTAGCCCCATTCAGGTCTAGCATCTTGTTACTTCAATCCACTCCACCGCTATGTGGCCTCAATTTGTTCTTCTTTGCAACTCCAATGGGATGTGGCTTGTTTTATTTTAGATTGCTCATTGCATCTCCAGAGAGATGAGGTCTTTGGTCTTGACCTATCCCACCTCTAGTTAAGGCAATAGGACTAAAGCTTAACCATGCTCCCTCTTGGTTAGGGACAGAAATTACAAATTTTGACCTATTCATTGCTGGTGGGGACATAGGGCGATGGCCTAAATCATGTTCTCTCTTGGTTAGAGAGCCAAGATTCGCCGATCTTGCTCCACTCTTGGTTAGGCGACAAGATCTACAATTTTGGCCCATTCCACTTCTTTGGTTAGTGGCAATAGGAGGGTGGCCTAAATCGTGTTCCCTACTGGTTAGGGAGCCATGATTTGCCTTCGATCTTGCCCCACTACTGGTTAGGGCGACAAGATCTACAATTTTTGACCTATTCCACTGCTGGTCAGTGGCAATAGGACAATCTTCAACCTATTCCATCACTGGTTGATGGCAATAGGACAATCTTCAACCTATTCCACTGCTGGTCAGTGGCAATAAGGTAAACTTATTCCACTGCTGGTCAGTGGCAATAAGATAATCTCCAACTTATTCCACTGCTGGTTAGTGGCAATAAGACAATCTTCCACCTATTCCACAGTTGGTCAGTGGCAATAGGACCACCATTCCACCGCTGGTCGATGGTAATAGGATAACCTTCGATTGTGTTGCTACACCGTCCTTTAGGGACCTATCCTGTAGACTTGATTTTATATGTTTGTGTTTATGCCAAATGGTGAGGATACTATGGTCGGAATGACTCAAATGCTCCTAACTTCGTGTGATATGGATGACACTTACATGGATGCAGAATGTCATGAGAATGATGATTTTTCGTTAAGATGCAATGATTGCAATGAATCGAATGCCCTTAACTCAATGATATTATGGAGGACATTTGTATGAATGCAGGATGTCATGAGAACAATTTATTATTATTATTTTTTGTTTTAAAAGATTAGGGCTGTAATTACTCGTTCGCTCGTCGAGGTCACGGCACAGACGCAATTTTTCGTCTGATACCTATGTCATAGAATCTGGGGAGACAGTAATGATTTTAGGCTCCTCTTATTCGGATGTTTCCAACCCCTAAGTGCGGTGGTTCCTAAACAACAGTCTTGTTTTAGGTTCCTATGCTGTTTAGAAGCTTCCAGAGTAATAGGCGGGACTCGTTTCATGGAAGCATTATGGGTCAATGGGTCGCTATTTCAATTGCAAACAACTCAAAGATTTAAAATAACAATGGAATTTATAAAGAATGGCATTGGATTAATTCAACAAAAGTAAACATTATTGGAGTACAAAAAATGGGTAAAAAGAAAAAGTAGGTGCCCCAGATATCGCAGCCTGGGCTTCACCACCGATCCTTCCGAAGATCTTTTGAGCTAAATAGGCGTTGGGAGATCTGTAGTGCTTTGTAGATGTTCCGAGGTGTAACATTCCTAATTCTGGGGGAAAAAGATTGTTACATACCTCCTTTTTAATTTGAGCCGCCTTATCGGGTTTTCGACTCAAAGCCCTTTGGTCTCAAAGCGCCACTTACGGGTTTTCACTTGACCTCTCCGTATTTTTTTTTTGTAGTAAAGCGCCCTTTGGGTTTTCACTTTAGCCTTTCCTTCTTCAAGCGTAATATTTCTTAGCGAATCAATTTATGGGATTGGGTAGATTTTCCCATCCATCTCACCAAGATTAGTGCCCTCCGAGAAAGCCTTTTTCACCACATACGGTCCTTCCCAATTTGGCATCCATTTCCTCTGAAATCCTTTTGTATGGGAAGGATCTTTTTCAAAGACGAGATCCCTTCGCGAATTCCTTGGCGAACTTTTTTATTGTAAGCTCGTATCATTCGCTTTTGGTACATCGTAGTGATGGATAGCCCTCAATCTCTTTTCTTCAATTAAGTTCAACCGATCATATCGAGCACGGATCCATTCGACTTCATCTAGCTTCACTTGACAATACTCGAAGAGAAGGTATTTCTACTTGATAGGTAGAACCGCCTCCATCCCATAGACTAATGAGAAAGGTGTTGGCCCGATGAGAGTTTGGACGGACGTTCGATAAGCATAAGCGCTGACGGTAATTTTCATGCCAATCCTTGTAAGTCTCGATCATCTTCCCACTATCTTCTTGATGTTTTGTTGGTCGCTTCCTTTGCCCCATTCATTTTTGGGCGTCTGGTGATGAATTGTGGTGTTTGATGTTGAATTGGCTACAAACCCTGCTATCGTGCTATTGTTTAAATTCGGTCGTTATGCGATATGATCCTCTCGGGCATTCCATATCGACAAATAATTTCCTTCTTCAAAAATCGGCTAACCGCCGATTTAGTGACGTTAGTATATGAGGCGACCTCTACCCATTTAGTGAAGTAGTCGATGACCACAAAGATGAATCGATGCTGCTCGATGCCTTCGGAGATATTGGCCCAATGACGTCCATGCCCCACATGGAAAATGGCCATGGAGAAGTCATAACATGCAAAAGTGACGGGGGTACATGAATCTTGTCTCCATAAATCTGGCATTTATGACCTTTTTTGGCATAGTTGATACAATCTCCTCCATGGTGGACCAATAATATCAAACCTCATTATTTATCCGCCATTGTGAAACCATTAGCGTGAGTTCCACAGACACCTTCGTGGACTTCTTCTAGGATTAACTTAGCTTCGGCGGCGTCCACACACCTTAGCAGCACTTGATCTTTCCTTTTCTTGTATAAGACTTCTCCATCCAAGACGTAATCACATGCTAATCTCCTCGGTAGCCTTTTTCATTCTCCGTGGCTTGATCAGGGTACTCACGATTCTTCACATACCGCAATATATCGTGGTACCATGGTGGGCCAATTTTCTCTTCCTCCTCGACATTGTAGCAATGGGCTGGGGCCTCATAAATGCTCATTTGTATAGGTCTCATATCCTCCTTGTTGTTTGCTCGTACCATAGAAGCCAATGTGGCTAGAGCATCAGCCATCTAATTTTCGTCCCTTGGTAAATAACTGAAAGTGATGTCATCGAACTCTTTGATCAGTTCTTGGACCAATCTTTTGTATTCGACCAATTTGGGATCTCTCGTCTCCCATTCTCCTTTAAGTTGATAAATTACCAACGCAGAGTCTCCGTATACTTCTAGCACCTTAATTTTGCGTTCAATAGCAGCACGGATGCCCATGATACAAGCTTCATACTCTGCCATATTGTTTGTACAATCAAAGTCTAATTTACAGGTAAATGGGTAATGATCTCTGTTTGGAGACACTAGAACTGCCCCAATTCCATTGCCCATAGCGTTCGATGCCCCGTCGAAGTTCAATTTCCAAGGACGACTTTCCATGGTATCTTCTTGATGGTTGCTACATACATTAGGTCTTCATTAGGAAATCAAAGTCCGAGGCTCATAATCGCGAGCTCTACTAGCCGAAAATTCGCTATTGCACTCCCTTTTATCGCTTTACGGTTTACATAGACTATGTCGAACTCGAAAGTAAAATTTGCCATCAGACCATCCGTCCATTCGAGTAGTTGACTCCATTAGATATTTCATTGGGTCTAGCTTGAGATGAGCCAGTCGTATGATACAACATGTACTGTCTCAGTCTCCGAGTTGTCCAGACTAAGGCACAACATATTTTCTCAATCGGTGAGTACCTTGTTTCACACTCAGTGAACTTTTGCTAAGGTAGTATATTACTTTTCTTTCTTTCCCGACTCATCATGCTGGTAGCACACATCCCATTGAATTATCAAATCTTAGTCAAATAGAGGATTAATGGCTTCTCCGGATTAGGCGGTGTCAATACTGGAGGATTGGACAAGTACTGCTTTACTTTGTCGAAGGTCTTCTGACATTCCTCGTCCCACACACTTGGGTTGTATTTTTTAAGAAGATGAAATATGGGATCACATTTCTCGGTCAGTTGTAAAATGAATCGAGCAATGTAATTTAATCTTCCTAAGAAACCTCGAACTTCTTTTTGTGTACGAGGCGGAGGTAATTCTTGTATAGCCTTGACTTTATGCAGGTCAACTTTAATCCCCTTTTCACTGACTATAAATCCTAGCAGTTTCGACCGGCTCCAAAGGTACACTTTGCGGGTTAAGCTTGATTGGACTTTCCTCAACCTCAAAAATAATTTCCTTAAGACTTGGATATGCTCCTTTTACGTCCGAAATTTGGCAATCATATCGTCGGCGTAAACCTCAATTTCCTTGTGCATCATGTCATGGAATAGGGTCACCATGGCTCTCGATATGTTGTTCGCATTCTTCAACCCAAATGACATTACCTTATAGCAAAGGTTCCCACATGGTTATGCATGTGGTTTTATTCATGTCTTGAGAAGCATCTTTATCTGGTTGTATCCCGAAGCCATCCATGAGCGAGAATAATGAATAACCCGTAGTATTGTCCACCAAGGTGTCGATATGGGGTAACGAAAAGTTGTCCTTTGGGCTAGCCTTGTTTAGATCTCGTAGTCCACACACATTCGTACTTTCCCATCTTTCTTAGGGACGGGGACAATATTGGCTACCCATTCGAGTCTTAACCACTTGCAAGAACCTGCGTCAAACCGCTTCTTTACCTCCTCTTTATTTTCAAGAAAACATCGGCCTCATCCTCAAAGTTTACATTGGGTGGCTTGTATTCTTCTTTTATGGGCAAGCGGTGTACCACGATATCGGTGCTTAACCGGGCATGTCTTGATATGACCATGCGAAGACATCCTTGAATTCTTGGAGTAACTCAATGAGGTCTTGCTTTGTCTCTGCGGTGATCTGGCTCCAATCTTTACTTCTTTCTTTTCTTGTTCATCTCCTAGATTCACTATTTCCACCGATTCTTTGTGAGGTATGATTTGTTTCTCCTCTTGTTCTACCATCCTTAACGATTCAGAGCTAAATCACGCCTTGGTCATCTCCAAAATCTGAAAATCTTACGCACCCATATCTTGCTCAAAAGGACATTACGAGTCATCGGTGGCGTTACTCAAATCATTGATATCTGGAGACTGTTATGGAAATGAATAAAGGCTCATAGAATCATAGAATCTTGGCATGTTTATTGGTATGATAAATGAAGAATAGAAATGTTTAGAAGAATATTTAAAGAGAGATAATGAATGAATGAAATGAACATAAAAGAAAATTTGCTCAAAAGATAGCGGAGATGTATTTCATTGAAAATAACGATGGCTTATACAAATTCATATTTCACAAAAGGGGTTCTTATTGCTTCTAAACTTAAAGCAATAAGTGTGTTCCGAGTATTACTCTGAATAAGTTCTAAAGGCTATAGGAATCTTCTCCGCAATCAATTGTTTAGAACGCTACCCTACTCATAGGGCGGATGCCATTCGATTTTCTTCCTCAATTTCCCCTCGAGATCTGACATTGACATGCACGATTTCTTCATTTTGTGTTTCTCGTCCCGGATGGATAACCTCTCCTGATATAAAGGTCTCACGAATATGAGGAATTATCATCGGTTGCCACTTCATCTCATCTCCCCTCAGACGTGCCTTCCTTCTTTCTTGCTTCTTTTCCAACTCTTCTCTTTTTTGCTTTATGTTTGGCTTGAATCCTAGACCAAAAAGTCTCGCTTTTCTTTTAGTCTTGGGACCTCGATTTCTCCTTGAGGTACCTTCCAAGTCCTTTCCCCAGCACAGCTCCATTCCCGGCCATCAGTTGTAGACCCATTTTCGTGGTTTTGGATAATTACGATCGGGACCTTATTCCCCTCGACGACAAATGTTGCGTTGACAAATTCCAAAGAACGGAAGGAACACTCAGCTACTTCATCGTTGGCTTCTAAATAGGGTGCATTGTTTGTTACGATTCGATGATGTCCTCTTGACATTTATGGTCACTAAACGGCCCTCGAGATTAATTTCAACTTTTAGTGCAACGATGAGGGCCTTTACTCTGCCGAAGTGTATCCAAGGTCTCCCGATGGCGGTTATAAGGCGGTGAATATCCATCACAACAAAATCCACCTCATATGTGCTGGTCCGATTAGAAGAGGTACTTGATCCTTCCCATGACTTTCCTCTCGGTTCCATCGAATGCCCTTACTATGTTGTGGCGTGCCTTCATATGAGAACTATCAACGGGTAATTGATTCGATTAATCGATAGTGGTAGAACATTGAGCTGATCCATTGTCGACTAGTACCCCAGTAATGTGTATCCTTGCATCGTGTGGTAATGTGGAGAGCCTTGATAGAACCCGTACCTCCGGAGAATCTCATCATCGTTAAAGAAAATAAAGTTATCGGCACTTATGTTGCTAACCGGCGATCCAACATTAATCTGTTATATCATTCGCAATATTAGTTTCGTTCAATACCTTCATCGGTAGCGTTACGGTGTATTTCAGAACTCAATAGTAAATTTAGCACCGATATCTGAGCCGCTTGTTTATGTAGCTTGCTTCTACGACCTTTGTATTTACTATGCTTCAAAAACTTTAAGAATTCCTAGCTTCTTCCTCCTTCAACGGCTCGTTTATATGTGTCTCTTGGTTGGTCCTTTTTCTTTCTTCATTACGCTCATCAAGTTTTTCCTCTTGAGTGCTCCGTCTTTGTGTTTGACAAGTCGTAGCGCTTTCCACTGCGCGTGTAGGAGCCTTCCTCTTGGTTTCCTTTTATAGTGTTGGGCGAATCTCCCCTCTCAGGAATCGTCACATTGCAGTTATAGTTTCAAGAGACCTTCTTGTCATCTTTATATGAAAAGGTTGCAGGTTTTCGAATCACGATCTTAGGATATTCCTGGCTTTCTTTTGTGGACGGACCCCCCTTTTCAGGAGTCGTCACGTTGCAATTATAACCCCGAGAGTCTTTTGGTTGTCTTGGATGAAAAAGTAGTAGGCTTTGAATCACAATTTTACTCAATCGCCTTTTGATCGGGAGATGGTGACTAAAGGATGGCTCACCTCAAGGGCTTTTCTTCTTGACTCATCCTCCAACGCGAGATGTTACCCTCTTTTCGGCCTTCATTGCTTTCAAAGAATTCTAGCTCTTTATTGTCCATCGTCGCTTTATCAGGCATTCGAACTCGGTGACAACTTTGGATTTCGTGCCTTCGAGTCATGAAATTCACAGTCCTTTCGTGTTTCTTCATGTTCTTCCCTTGGACATGTCACAACCAATCCCCTTTTCATCATTTCCTTCTAGACCTGTTTCATTGGGGTTTTCACATCGGAAATATCCCTTTTAACTCTTCTCCTCGCATCTTCGCCTATCATATTGACCTCGTGATTAGGTAGCAGGTGCCCCTTCCAAAAGGTGTCATCGACATCGACTTCTATAACTCCCATCTGGATCAGTCTTTCCACTAGTTTCTTAAAAGCGAGACAGTGCTCTATAGAATGCCCCACGATTCTGCATGGTATTCATGACTGCGTTCGCATCATACCACTTAGGGTATGGGGTTGCGGGGTTTTAAGTAATGGGGAGACAACGTGTCGTCGAATAATTTCGGTACATTTTCTTGTATGGACCGGATAGGCGTAAATTAGATTTTTCCCGTATTTTGCCTTGTGTTGGACTCTGTCTAAAGGGCTCGATGATCGGGGTCATAGTCCTTGGTGGCTCACGATAATAGGTTTTGAATAACCTTTACCTATGTTGTTTATATCACTCTCCCTCTTCTTGGGCCGTCTTTCTAGTACTTTCTCCAAATTTCTATTTTACCGCTTCGATTGCATTCTCGATCATTTCCCCAAAGACAATATCGGAAAAACTTTTGTGGCACTTCCAAGCATGTGATTAATGAAGGAGCTTTCAGTATTGACAAACAACATGGTTGTCTCTTTTCTAAGAGGTGGTTTGAACTTGCGTGGCTACTTCCTCCACCACTGGGCATCTTGCTGAAACTTTCGTTTGGCTTTTCTCCATATTTTGGGCGTGATTCGATCGAGAGCTATATCGCCACGTGCGTATTGTTTCGGAAGGCTGTGCTAGATCCTTCCATGACTTGATCCGGTACGACCGAGTGATTGTACCACTTGGTCATGGCCCGCCAAACTATCTCGAAACAATGAATAACCGGTTGATCGTTGTTAACATATCCCGCCATCCGTCGATGAACATCGTGATGTGCGCTTGAGAACAACCGGTCCCATTGTATTTTTCAAAATCCGGTCTTGAACTTTGGCGGAAGTATGAGGTCAGGACTAGGCTCAAGTCTTTAGCATCCACTCAGTAGCGATGGTCGCAGCCTCTATTTCCTTAAATTTTTCTTCTAACCATTTGCAACGATCCTCGAGTTGTTTGGGAAGGTTCGTTTTGCCTTATCTATTTCACCATTTCATCAAAGTCGGGGACTATAGGGTTAGCCGGACCTTCTCCGGATTCTTGCTGAACCGATCGAAAAGTCTTGGCACTCCGGTCTCAACTCGCATCGTGGCACGATAACAAAAGGCGTCCTTTGGGGACCTATTTACGTGGTGTTTGGGTATTTGGCGGGGTAAATCCGGAGGTGTAGTGGTCGTCATTATTCCACGAACTAGTAGCGGCGCCTTTTCCTCGTTCATTGGCTAATAGTTGCGCCACCGGCTCATCATGTTGTTTTGGGATTCTTGCATCCGTTCTATCATATCTTCTTTGGAGTTTCATTATTTGCTCCTCATACATTCTTCATCTCCTTCGAAATTGTTCAAATCTTTGATCCATTTTCTTTGTCTTAGCACGAGTCCGTAGTGATGTCCAGTTCAGATTTTTTTCTTCTCTCTTGTTTCTCTTTTGTTTCTCTGTTAATCTTAACCAATTAGGCCTCTTTTATAAACTTTAATGCATGTAATATG
Organism: Gossypium rotundifolium; assembly: GCA_025506655.1. Taxonomy (NCBI): domain Eukaryota; kingdom Viridiplantae; phylum Streptophyta; class Magnoliopsida; order Malvales; family Malvaceae; genus Gossypium; species Gossypium rotundifolium. Next base: position 26,285,271 of record CP106728.1, read on the forward strand.
ATGTAATGCAAATGCATGAATCGAGGAAAAAGACATCGATTGATCAACTTCATTTTAGAAAACTTTATTAGAAGGCAAAACCCTTTACATAAAGTAGATTACAAATACGTTCTAGCCCTAAGACCTAAGGTTTTGATTTTTCCAAGCAGAGAGATTAGCTCTTCATCACGACCCGGTGGTAGCCCATATCTCATGCCCAATATGTCAGCCTCCTCAGCCAAAGTCTGTAAGTGATCAGCTACTTCTTGAATCTGGATTATTGCTTCTTCCATGAGGTAGTCCCGGCTTTGGACTTGCTCGCAAGAATGGTAAAGCTCTTCCTCCCAATGTCTTTCTCTTGTTTCCAGAAGCTCAATCCGGAGCTCGCTACTATGTAATGCCGATTCTAACTCTTCAACCCTACCTTTCAGTTCCTCTATTCTGTTTAGGCTTGACTTTAGTTGGCTTTCCGAGTCTCGACTTGGTAGTGGTGCGAGATCGCCCATGCTCACTATTCTAGCTTCTAATCCCTTTTTCTTTTTGGTCTTCATCTCCCTTCTCCAAGTCTTCCTTTTGTGCTCGTATTTCATGAAACTTTTTCTCCCAACTGCTAGCTTTGGCTCTTTCGTCTCGGACCTCTTGCTGCCACTGCTCCGTGGTTTTCCCTAATCTCGCATTTTTTATCGTTAAGCGCATCCTCTTGTACTCCGTCTTCAAGTTATCTCGGTCTTCCTCTACTTTCCGCTTTTCCTTTCTGAGTTTCTCAGCCTCTGATTTTTGACCGTCCACTTCTAACTGGAGGAGCATCTTTTCTTCCTCCAACCTTTCTATCCTTTTCCCGAGTTCCGAGCTCATCCGTTCAAAATCTTGCTTCACAATCTCTAATTCTGAGGGGACCACTCGCATGCATTCCTCTCTTGATCGGGCGCCTTCTAGGTTTGGCTCAGGAATGTTATCATTGACCCTCCTAGCCCTCCATTCAATATATTCTGTGGTCGTCCTCGGGCCTGTAGACAATCTTCTCATTCTGTGAATCTGATTCCAGGCACTAGAAATCTCTTTAACCCTTTTCTTATAGCTTCCCCCTTCATATGAAAACTCGCATTGAGCTAGCCCGTATGTCGTTGGTACAAACTGCCTTGAACCATCTTGTCTTAGGACCAAAGAAGGGCGTGGCGGTGGCACCCCAAATTCCCAATAGGGAACCCGACCAAAGCTTCATAGCGATAAAGGATCCCGTCGGGAATCATCCGGGAGCCTTCCACTCGATGTCATCCTCTTGAAGGTTACGAAGAGCGCGATCCAATTTTCTTGAACACATCCTCTTTCTAGGCGTGGTTGCTATCTCTTCTAGCGGGAGTACTTTTCCGACATGAACCGGCAAGACACTTTCTCTATTTTCCAAAAATGACTATGGAACCAAGCCAATAACAGCTGCGCACATCCAATAAACCTGCCTTCACCTCTTCTCCGACATGCGGTCAAGGATCTGAATGTTTCGACTAAGATGGCAGGAACGGGTGTGACCCCTTTGTCCAACCGGTTGAATAGATCGATAACTGCCTCATCAATGTGCCTTAAAGCTTTCGGGAAGATTACCAGGCCGTAAATACATAAGGCCAAGATGTCTATCTTTTTCTTTGTATCGGGATGCGTCAGGATCAGGTCTCTTAAACATATCCAGGGTATGCATTTATCCTCGCCCTTCTTTTGCATTCTAGCCGAGACCCACTGTTCGCTCATTCCGGTGATATTCATCAACTTCTTCGCGAAGGTTGGGCCATTAACCGCCTTGGAATAAGCTTTGTCAACTTGAATTCTTGGGCAACGTAGCAAGGTCGTATACTCTTCTGCTGTGGGAACCAGATCCACTTTTCCAAAGGAGAAACAGCTATAAGCGGCATTTCAGAACTTGGTCATTGCTCGGAACAGGTGCTTGTCTATTTTGACCTCAAGCGAGTAAAGGCGGTCGTAGTAAGTACCATAGAACATTGCTTCGCTTCACCATCCCACTGAGTCCAAATTTCTCTCAACTCCGGAGCTCGCTTCTGCGTGACACTAATATTGATGAAGTTCCGTTGCTCACACATACCCTTCGACTAAGCTATCTTCTTTTCTATTTGGCATTGCTTCGACCATATGCGGACGGCCGCATTGTCTTCTACTTTATCAAGGAATTTGCTTTCCATAACCACTTCCCAACTCGAAAGCAGACGGTGAATCGATGTCTCTTTAAAATATGAAATGATATGTACAAAAAGAAAGAAACACAAAAGTTAGTACCATGGAATATAAAGTAAGTAAAATAAGCAAGCGTCTATCCGGTGACCACTAAGGTTTGCCATGGCTCTACCTAAGGTGGGCTCTTAGGGTTTGCTATATGCGCTTAGTTCTAAAGTTCGAGGTACCAACCAGTGATTCCTCGATCCTCACCCATTATAGGCTCATGCGGACCGAGTTCGGTTCGGGAATACATTTCCTATGGCCATGTGGAGTGAAAACTTCACGAAGACATAGGTAAGGATGTATTCAAAGCGATCCACTAGCCCATGCGGAGGTGAAAACCTCACGAAGGCATAACTTCGCTCCCACTTAAAGGTGTGACCACAACGGTCATGCAATGCAATGCCAAAGTATTTACAAGGCTAATATTGAAGATGTGTTAAAGAAGCATGATTTTCAAAACCATTTTAATTAAAAGGACAAAAATCAATCAATCTATGGCTTGACCTCGTGTCCCCAATTGGAGTCGCCAAGTATCGTAACCATTTTTTGGGTGAAATAATGAACGACACGGTCGACTCATTTTTGAAAAAGAAAAGGAAAAGAGTCGCCACCGATCTTTATTTGGTGTGATCGGATCACCTTCGTTTAATAAAACATTTAATTTACTAAAACAGTGCTTTTGGTCCACGAACTTTGAGAAAGCGGATTCGAGGTCGATTACGTGCGAGGAAGGATTAGCACCCTCGACACGCCCAAAATTGGTACCAAACCGATTGATTGATGTCCTATTTGTTGAAAACTTTAAAGGATTGAAAATACAATGCTTTTTATTTTTAAAATTGGAAGGGACGTTAAGGCTTTCTTATTTTCAAGAGGTAAAGCATCACGTCCGATGAAGTTAGGGCACAATACTTTAAACTCCGAAACTAAGCTTGCCTTTTGAAACTTGGTTTTATTTGAAGAGGATCTTCCGTTATTAAATCAAATGAGAAATCGAACCCGATAAGTTAGGGCTCGATTTCCGAGATTTCAAATACTAAGATTGCCTCTATTTTAGGAAAAGGAAACTTATCCCAAGTATCTAAGTGTCGAGTCCAGTAAGTTAGGGCACGACATTTTGAATTTCCGAGATCAAGTATTTCATTTTAAAATTGCAACTTCAAAAGAGATATCCCGTTTTTTAACATAAACGAGTAAAACCGGAACCCAGTAAGTTAGGGCTCGATCTTCCCGAATTTTCAAATACCAAACATTATCTTTATTTTGAAAATTTGATTGATTAATATTAAACAAAGTAATGATACTAGCAAATGAAGCGAATGTATGAATAAATCTAATTCTTATAAATGAATGAGCCAATAAATAATGAAATAAGAACAACAATAATAAAATCATAGAAACAAATAGGATGATAATAATAATAACAATAAATAAATAAAAATTAAAAAAATATGATAAGTACTTAAAGTGTTTTAAAGTATTAAAAAAAGTAAGGAGCAATAAAAGAATAAATAATAAGTAAATGAAATGACAAATAAATAAATAAGATGACAAATAAATAAATAATGAATAAAATAATATAAAACAAAATTCATAAATGGTGAAGATTAAACAATGATAATAATGAGAGTACATTAATAATGAAAATAATGACATATTAATAAATGAACAATAATAAAATAAATAAGAGTGATAATAATAAAATAAAATAATAATAATACTAGTAATAAAGTAATAGTAATAGTAAATAATAATAATAATTAATAATAGAGGAATAAAATAATAATAATAATAATAATAATAATAATAATAATAATAATAATGCTAATAATAATATAGCATAGTAATATGTAATATTATAGTAATAATAATAATAAAACAATAGTAATAATAAATAGCCAATAAAACATTAAATAATAATAATAATGATAATTGAAGGGGGAGGGCCAAATCGAATTAAAAATAAAGTTCTGGGGAAGATTTATAATAAAAGAAAAGGGGAGAGGACCCTATTGTGGTGCGCGCGAAAATATGGAGGATGAGAAGCGCAAATTTACCCAAAACATCTAAACGCAGCGTTTTATAGGGACTAAATTGTAATCGCATGAAGCTTCTGGGCCAAATAGCAATATAGAAAAACTTGATTGTAAAAATAAAAATGCGGAAGGATCGTATGCATAAATTTTTCATTTTTTGGCAAAACACGCGGATCCTCCGGAGCGGGTCGGTCGCTCATGAGTCACGACGAAAGGACGTCATTTTAGGGCCATCATGACGTGCCCTAAACGACGTCGTTTAGCAACCTTTATAAAAACACAATTTTGCCTTTTTTTTTCATTTCTGCTACTTCAAAAAAAAAAACATTCATTTCTCTTTTCTTTTCTCTGCAAAAGGGGGGGTGCGATTTCGGCGAGGGCATGCATTGATCGTCACGGCTGGCCGAGCTCGGCCACCGCCCACGATGGTAGAAAAAGGTAAAAAATTTTATTTTTTTATTTTTATTTTTTTCTTTTCCGACTATATATATATACATTAATGATGTAGGTTTGCTGAAAAATAAAAAAAAAATCTTTCGAAGACGAAAAAAAAATTCACCTTTTGTTTCTGTTCTTTCGATTTTTGAATCTTTTTGCGTTTTCTTTTCTCTGGTGTTTGGATCTACTGTTCTTATGCTTAAAAAAAATTGCTTTCTATTGATGTTCAAAAAAGAAAAGGGGATCTTTGAAAAAAAGTGGATTTGTTTCTTTTTTATTAATCAAAAAGAAAGAAAAAAAGGAACTCATTTCTGCTATATTTCTTTGTTTTTTCTCCAAAAAAAAGCCTCCTCACAATCGTTTTTTGCTCGGCTTATATAGCCGAATGAAATACAATATTGCTTTTTCTTTGCTTTTATTTTTGCTATTTTGCTGCTGTCCCCTTTTGTCGTGTTTGCAGGTGGTGGTGGAAGTGAGGCGGAGAGACGGACGGATGGTGATGCAGCCTTGAGAGAGAGCGGTGGGGGTCAAGTCGGAGGTCGAGCTCGGCTAGGTTTCCTTTGTTTTTTTCTGTTTTGGCTGAGAATGGTTTCGGGTTTGGGCCATTTGGGCCTGTTTTTATTTTAGTTTTGGGCTTGCTGTTTTATTTTTGTAATCGGGCTTGTAATAAATTTTTTATTTTTTGTAATTGGGCCCGGGCAATTTGGGCCATCTACAATATTGACTTAAAGATTGTGAAAATGTACAAATGTTACATTGTACTTATAAATTAAATTATATTAATATATTGTGTATATAGCTTAAAATAGTAAACCACTTAAACCATTTCTAATGTCAACAAAAATATGTTTATAATGATATATAAATTTTATATATAATAAACCACATAATCAATTGTGAATAAATTATCAAAAAATATCTTCATCTTCTTAGTAGAGTAAACACATAACTAGTTGTGTATATTATAAAATAAAGAGAGATAAGGTGAATAAAGAACAAAGAAAATATGAAAGCAACGAAAAATATACTTTATTGATCAAAAGGAATCATTACAATGCTTCATCGATTCTTTATTTATACACATAAGAAGTATAATAGAAATAAAGATATAATTCTAATAACTATTAGAATTTAAAGTACATTAAAACTTTATCTTGATCATGATAGACATCCACTTAATAAGATATTCATAACACTCTCCATTGGATGTCCATTGATAGATAATGTGCCTCGTTAAAACCTTATTAAGAAAAACCTGTGAGATAAAAACCTAATGAAGGAAAAAGAGTACACAATCTATCAAACGTATAATATGCTGCCTCATTAAAAATCTTACCAGGAAAATCCAACGGGATAAAACTTCAATTAAGGGAAAAAGAGTGCAACACATATTTACTCCCCCTCATGAAAACATCACATGTTTTCCAATATTCTACGTATTCAATCTTGAATACTAGTTTTTCAAATGACTATTTGAATGTATTTGATAAACATTTATATTATCATTCTTTTAAAAGTCACGGGTGAGGGAAATTTGGGGAAATATATTTTGATCTCATCAGGAGATTCAACAAAAATCATAACAAACTTTAATCATGATTCTTTTATAAAAACACAAATAGGTATTTTGGATCATTTTATAATCCTCCTTCAACTACTATTCACTAAGTCAAATTTACCACATGTATTCAAATTATTTCAATTCATATAGATGACTAATTTCTCGAGAATTTCAATATACTTCTAGCATCCTAAATCCTTGAAGGATTTAATATAAACTTTACTATATAGTGATTCATAAAAGGTTATAACAATAACCATTAAACGCAAGTTAAGTCTTTTATGAATTGTCAATTTAATAATATATCTAAAGGTTATTGCATCCGCCACAAAAGAATATTATATCTTTTCATAATCAATGCCAGGACTTAGCGAAAACTTCATATTTTTATTCCGCTTTTGCAAAACTACTTCAATTGCACCCTCATTGGCTTTATACCTTTAGATATTTGGACTACTGGTCCAAAAACTCTACGAATTTAATTGTACTTGAGTTGCGTCTTTCTATTTTGATCAATTTATTCTGTATTTATATTTCTCAATAGATGTATTAAAGATCCTCCTTTTATTACATTATTTCAATAATAATATTGCATGCAAAATCATTGTCGACCACTTTTATTATTCGGTTCCACATTTCTCGAATTGACATAACTTATCGATATTTCTTATTTTCATTTATTTAAAATTCAGTTTCAGGTACCTAAATCTCTTCTGAAGTTTTACTTATTAGTTATGTCTTGGGTTTCTTCAAGCATCTGCCTCCACTAGATGACCATCTAGAATAATTTTCATCTTTGGAACCGATCAATCTATTATTTATTCTAACTGATTGTCCTACTAGGACTTTGACTCAAATTAAAATATTTGATGGTAAATAACACTTGGTTATTCTCATTAAGGTTGTAAATACATCTAACAGTTAACTTATAATAAGTTATCCTTATTGAACTCCTTGTTCAATTACTCTCTCCCTAACTCATTACAAGTTATTGTTTCTTTTACCCCAATGTTGGGAAAACTGACAACTAATATCACAATCAAATCTCGAATTAATTGCTCAAAAATATTATAAGGAGACTCATATAAATATACATTCCCAATCTCTTATTATGACCTGTGCGTTGTGGTGGAGCAGTTGGAACATATTGTAATACGGGAAATATTTGGCTCTTGACCAAAAATCAATTGTAATTGGGAGTATTTATAATTTATTGGCTTAATGCGTACAACATGTAAATCAATACAAGCATGAACCTCATGCTGAAATAGAAAGTTTTGTTCTCATAAGTAATGGTTTAGCTATTAGTTGGAGGCATTTGATAAACAATTCAGCTAAATCATTTTGTTTGTGAACATGAGTTATACATGATGTTCAACTTTTATCCCAATTGACATGCAATAATTATTGAAAACTTGGGATGTAAACTCATCAACATTAGGAAGATGAATTGTTTTAATTGCATAATCTAAAATTAATCATTTAAACAAACAATCTCGCAAATGATAGGTTGCGAGTTGATAATGCATGTGATTATTTTGTAGATGCATCTACCAAAATCATATAATATCAAAACCATCCACATGGTGGATAAATGAGCCCATATTCATTTTAGAAATGTAAGATATTAAATATCAACTTTAGCTAGTGAGTTTCTAAAAACCATTTTTTATTGAGAACAAGGAACAAATGAGAATTCTTTAAATTAAAGAATCTTCTGGTTCGTTAATGGATGTCCATATGAATTATTAATTAATTTTGGCATCATATACGATCCAGGATAGTCTAACTGGTAACGCCAAGTAGTAAACGTATTTGTATTAGTAAACTTCTAGTTTACTTTAACATGTGTTTCAATTGTACTAAATTGTAACAAATTGATAATTTTATTATCATTCCTATTAATTTTTATTCACATATAAGTACTATTGTGACATTTACTACTAAAAATATCTAAATCAATGTGAAGTCTATAATGCCACCAAGTTAATAAATATAACTTCCAAATAATTACATGCAGTATTCACTTCAGGGAATATGCCAAAATCTTCAAGTGCCCAAAAATCTATTAACAGTAAACTTTGAGAGTGGATCTTATTTTCCATGAGTATAACAGGTATATAACCAATGACTTTTCATACTTAAGTTTTCTCTCTTGCAAGTTCTCATCAGTAATATTTTACCACATAATTTTAATTGAGAACTTATTCGAAATACTGTAGAGTTATACTCACATTTTTTTTAAAAAAAATTTGCAACTTTAGGTGCATTCAACCATAATAAGCTTTAGATAGAATTATCATATTCTATTACTCATAAGTAGATCTTTCACAGTTAAATATTTTGCTTTCAACCCTTTAATAGGGATGATGACAAAAGAATGTCATAAAGATTATAAATTAATAAATCAATCCCTTTTTTTTATTCATATGAAATATAATATTTTTCTCATTCACAATCTTAATATGAAATCTATTACAAATAACTTTTAAAAGTAATGCATTAACCATCACAAATTTTGTGTTTTTAGATAATGATATATTAGCTCTTCTAGAGCTTTCAACTAATTTTATATTATCAAATATTAGAATAATATTTGTTTGGTTCAATACCAAATAAGATAAATATTTTCTATCTGTAATGATAGAATTTATTACTACATTTTCATATCATTCCTCAAAGAATATTAACAAAAATAAAATATTTGGGCATACGCCACATATGTGACTAATAATCTTTCATATCACATTGATAACAAATGTTATCTTTACCCTTTGAAAAGTTATCTTGAGAACTTTCATTGTTCTATTATTTATTACTATGTTCTCACTTTTAGTGGTCCATGATTATATATTTAATTTTCTTTAGGTTTACATTCACTTCGGGGAATGCAAGAAATCTAGTAAGACGGACTTATAAACATCCCAATAGATTCTTTATTTCATAATCATCATCGCAAACATGCGTGAATTTTAAATCATAATATATCTATTATTTTGTAGTGATTAGTCTCCAATTATAATAAACATAATATAATAAATAAAATATAGTAAAATATACCTGAAGATCTTTAACATCATCGTCATCATCATGATCCATTATGAGATTGAATCTTTCAACATCGTTACCATGGATGAGAAATAGTGATTATAAACATCATCTCGATTTCATATATATAATGGTATCAAATTTTTCACCATCCTTAAGAATAAAAAGTAAAATAAGTTAATCAAAATAATGATAACGATAATGAAAGAAAAATGAAAATAATAATAAGATATGAAACATTAAATAAAAGAAACTTCCTATAAAAACTTTGCATATTGTCGTCAAAGATATTGAAAATCATGAAGGATAAATTTAATCGTTGATAAAATGAACTATCACTTTGAGTAAGATCGTGCTGATAACGTGTTTTAAAATAAAGAGAGATGGAGAGAATAAACAATAAAGAAAATATGAAAACAATAGAGAATGTACTTTATTGATCAAAAGGAATGATTACAATGCTTCATCAAAGTCTCTATTTATAGGCATAAGAAGTATAATAGAAGTAGAGATCTAATAACTATTAAAATTTAAAGTACATTAAAACTTTATCTTGATCATAATGGATATCCACTTAATAAGATATTCATAACAGTGTATAAATTATTTTTCAACACTTTAAAAAAGAGTTGAAGTTATAAAAAATATTGATTTATAATCGAATTCCAAGTTTATCAATAACTAATTTTTTAAAAAATTTCAAGGTTTTCACATATTATATGATTAGCTTGAGTTTGAATATATCCGTCTATAACTGGGTCAAAAACCCGTAAAAAAGTGAGAGGATTTTGGTAAAAATATAGGTCTGAAAAATGGGTTTGGGTTAAAAATAAGGTGCATTTAGAAAATGGGTCAGGTCTCGGATAAAGCTTTTTTGCTCGGTCCTGACTCGAATTTGCAAAAATGAAAGAAACTGTTATTTTTCCACTATTTTTTTTGCTGTTTTCTCACTGTTTTGTTGCAATTTCCCTATTATGTTACTATTATTTTGTTATTATTAATTTTGTTAATATTTTAGAGGTATTTGCTTGTTATATTGTACCTATTTTAGTGTTATTTAAGTATAATTTTTTAATTTATTTTCAATTTGTTGGAAAAATTTATTTTAATGTTTCTAGTGTTTTGATGCATTATATATATTTTACAATATAAAAAATTAATATGGATCGAATCAGACTCGAGTTTAGGCATTTTTACTTGAGTTGAGCTTGAGTAAAAAATTAGGCCCATTTTTTAGAATGAACCTATCAAACAGACTTAAAATTTTATCAAGACTCGACCTGACGTGACTCATGAACAAATTTAAATTTAAATCATCATTGTACCAAAAAATATATATTTAACAAATTTGTCAAAGTTTTCATTATTGAAAGCTTAAGGTTGGAGCTATGTTTTTTTCTACAAAATTTTTTTTATCAAAAAACAATTAATTGAAGTCGTAAAGATCGGAAACAAAGGAACAGGTAGTAGCTATTTCTTTTAGGTGAATAAGTTAATACGTTAAATTCAAATAAAAGAATGAGTAAATTTTCTTAACAAAATTTTTAATTTCCATCTACACGGGAAAATAATTTTCCACCGCTCACTAAAGGGATCACTTTATATTATTTATAGTAAAGTAATTCTCCGATAAAATATTTATGTTTTTTCGTACAAAAAGTTGGAATCCTTAGAAAATGAGATTTTTTTTTTTTCATACCAAATGCCTTTTTAAAAAAATGAAAAAAATGAAAAAACCTCAAAACCTTACAACTTCATTCAAAACTCATTTACGTAAATAATAGTCGCATGAATAAATATCAAACACCAATTACCAAAAAGAATTGAAATTCTAAATTTAATCATAAAAAGTAAATGAATCAATGTGAAATATAAATATATTTTCTAGATACAATGTTAGAATAGAAAATGGGTAATACGATTTAAATTCGTGCTAAACAGATATCTCACAATAACTTTAACCATCACTTCAGTCAAATAAAAAAAATATAAATCCTTTAAACCATTAATATTCGATGCACTAACAACATGTAATTTATGCATAATTAATGAATCAGATAATGTCACATGATTAGTTATAGAGGCAACATTAAAGAAGGCAGGCAACACTGTAGTGTAGTAATTTGAAGAGTATTGACAAGTCGTATATTAATCTAATTATAAGGGTAATTCAATGAGTTATGCCTTTCATTATACAACTATTGATCTAAGTGAACTAATCTATGCATGAAGATAAATAGGTAATGACATTGTAGTGTATATGTATTTTTAAAAGTATTGATCAATTGAACAATCTTCTAGTTTCTAGTGCAATTGAATAATTTGAAGAGTATTGATCTATTGCGTAATCGTTGATTTAATTGAATGAATTTATGTATGTTTTTTAAATTTTCTTTCAATTTTTTTGAATAATCTCACCTAACCCATAAACAGGAGAATAATGCGCTTCAGTACAGTCGAAACTCACGGTCTTCTTATATTGGCAACAATGTTTATGACAATCGAATTAAGACTCAATTAATTATGATATGCTATTTTTAAACATAAATTATTGTGTTTTATATTTGTGATTTTGATAAAATTTTTAATAATTTATAATTTCCTTCATTTTTATAGGTTTATTGATATTTTCTTTTAATATTTTAATATTCCAGCTTTAAAAATGGTCAGTGGGACCGGGGGTTCAGATTGATAATCCATGGATTAATCGGGACCATTAATTTGGAAGGGAATATCAACGTGGCGGACATCGGAAACATCACGACCAAGCCCAAGAGAGGGACCCTTCTAAACAGAGCCGGGTTGAATAAAATAAAGGTAATGAACTTGACAAAACCGGAAAAGGCAAGGGCAAAATCCCGTAATAAGAAGAAAATCCAAGGGTAAGAGGAGGAAGTTTACAATATTTAAGTGACAGAGAAAGGAAGAGAAAAAAATAATTAAAAATAAAAAAAATAAAAGCCAGCAACAGAGAAATCGAACCAGAATTCCAAAAGAACCCTTCTCGTCTCTTTCGCTCGCTCTATCTCTAAATTTCTTTGGTGGATTTCTCTTGGCGTGGCGGTGTTGTTGTTGTTGTTGGTGTTCTCTTTGTGAACAATCTCGTCTTCACAGATTTATTATCTTATCGATCTGCACCTAACTTGTAAGTCATTTATCTCTCAATCTGAAACCCTAAAATATCAATTTTGCCCTTAGATCTTTCTTAGATCCATAATTTATCTCATCCAGTTTTAATTATACAAATTTGATGATATATTGGGAACGTTCTCTTTACGATTACTTTTTTTTTTTTAATTTGTGTTGTTTTATTGATTTAATGTATTGCTTGTAGGCAGTTATTGATTCGATATTGGATTGAGGATTTTTTTGAGATTTGTTTAGATGGCTTTGGTTTATTTTTTATCTGCTAATTGATCGAGGCTTATTTTGGTGATTAGTGTTTTCTTTCTTCTTCTTTTTTCTGGAAATTAGGGGTTCAGCTTATTGAAGTCTGAAATAGGAATTTCTAGTGTTTGGTTTGCGTTTTATCAAAGTAGTGTAAGGTTTTGGTTGTGGTGTTTTCTTTATAAATCGATTGGGATTTTTGGTGGTTTAGGTAAATTTTTTGGTAAATTCAATTGAGGTTTCAGTGACTCTGTTTCTAGAGTATAATAGTAATCATATCTTTATGTAGTTATTTATTTGTTTCGAGGGTTCAGAAAATCATGAGTGACGAGGGAGAAAAGACCTGCCCCCTTTGCGCGGAAGAGATGGATTTGACTGATCAGCAACTCAAGCCCTGCAGATGTGGCTATGAGGTTTGAATTATATTATTTTTTTTTCACATCAAAAGTTTCTTACATTTGTTTGCCCATTCTAGATATCACAGAAAGAAGTAAAAAGAGATAAAATAAAGTGACAGTACGGAAAAAGGAGTGTTAATTTGTGTTGTAGGCCTTATTTCTATTGATCTTTGAAGCAGATATGTGTTTGGTGTTGGCATCACATAATGGATATGGCTGAGAAGGATGATACAGAGGGGAGGTGTCCAGCATGTCGTAGTGCTTATGATAAAGAACGGATAGTAGGGACGGCTGCTAAATGTGAGAGGTTGTCAAGCTTCCAATGCTTCTTATTCTCATTAAACATATTGCAATATTTACCTGCCGTCGTCTCATGTATATAGTTGTTTCAATGAGCAGAATGGTTGCTGAAATTAATATGGAAAGAAAAATGAAGTCACACAAGGCAAAGACTAAATCATCCGAAGGAAGGAAGCAACTGAATAGTGTGCGAGTTATTCAACGGAATCTTGTTTACATAGTTGGGTTGCCACTTAATCTGGCAGATGAAGATGTACTCCATTCTCATGTGTATATCTGCAAGCTAACTATAATACTGGTATCTTGACCTAACGATTTATCTCTTTTGTGCAGCTTCTCCAACGTAGAGATTATTTTGGACAATATGGGAAAGTTCTAAAAGTATCTATGTCTCGGACTGCAGCCGGTGTCATTCAGCAATTTCCAAACAATACATGTAGTGTGTAAGTGCGGAATCAAATTTATTTGGTCTTAAATCTTCCAGTCATTAAGACTTGTTTTATGTATTGGATCTTTAATAGAAGCATATTATATCATGTAGAGGAAAGTTCATCTTACTATCTTGAAGGTTCTTTTGGGTCTTTTTCTGTTCCTCTGTAATGTAGTTTTCTCTTTTCTCCACTACATTTGTTTACCTCATGAACAGATATATTACTTACTCAAAAGAGGAGGAAGCGGTTCGGTGTATCCAGTCTGTACATGGGTTTGTCTTGGATGGTAGACCATTAAAGTATGAGAATGTGTTTGTGGTGTTATTTCATTTATTAGTGGTTGGATGAATACATGGTCTTGGTTAACATATCTAATAGTTGGAATATTCATTTCAGGGCATGCTTTGGTACAACAAAGTATTGTCATGCATGGCTGAGAAATGTGGTATGTTTAGAAGTAATTTTTGTTTAATTTATTTTGTGAATTGAAGAGTTAATTTATTATGTTATTGCGGCTAAAATTAATATAAAAAGTAGTTATGAGAAACAACACACTAATGGAGACTGCAAAATCGTGCAAAATCAGGTAATATAATTATAAAAAACATCATCCCGTGTAGATTGATGTCAAATATCTGCTAACTTTTGAAATTATATCAACTCTAAGCCCATCTAGCAACCAAAAATTAAATAACAAGCTTAAACAAATAGAAAATTATCAATGATAAAAGTTGTAGGTTGTACCAATTTCACTGATCTATCATGATCGGTGGTTCTTTAACAAATACTGCATAAATTATCCATGCATATTCTTAACTCCAACAATTTATGACATTTTACTTGAGGGCAATACTTGTATTCTCTTCAAATTTGCTGAGTCCTAATTCATTTAATTAATGGTCAAAATAGTTAGAAGGAATTAGTTACAGAAAAATATTGAACATATTGGAATTAAAAATTAAAAAGAAAACATAGTGTCATGATAAAGGATCCCAATCCATGGACGCTATAGAAAATAAATTTTCACCATAACCATGATAAAATTAATATTGAAGTCAATAACCATCATGGTCAAAAAATAATAATAATATCTAGAATAGAAGGGCTAAATATGAAAAGGTTGTGAAATGCCAGATTTGAAATTGTCAAATGGCAAGAAAAATATGGAAAATATAGAAGTAAAACATGACATTTATTATTGTAATAGAAAAATAATTGAGAAGTTTTTTTGGGGGTTTCAGCCTTGCAGCAATCCTGATTGTCTATATTTGCATGAGATTGGTTCTCAAGAGGATAGTTTCACAAAAGATGAAATTATATCAGCATACACAAGGTATATTCATTTGGCTGTTTTCTCTACTTCATCTTCTTTCTTTACTTCTAGTGAGATTGCATGCAACTTTGTTTTCGGAACCTCCATTTGTTTGCAATGTTGGTCTGTTGTATCATTTGATAATGCTTCCAAAGTATCTGTCTTTCTATTGGTGCTTCCTGGATCGTCACCGTTTCTTTTTGCAAGTACCAGCTATCAAAAAGGTTTTTCCTTCAATAAAATGGGTTTTCTATTGTAGTCTTTCACTTTCCAAATAGGAGTTCCAAATAAAAAATTGGATTTGTTTGATCTTTTTTTTGAGTTTTTTTATTGCAACATTTCATGTCTAAGCATGTGTTCTAGTTTCTCCCTTAATTTTGAGTGATGTCATTCTTGCATGATTTATTAACTTAGGTTTTTAAAGAAGTAAGCTTCAACGAATAACTGGTTCAAAATCTTGTATGATTTGTACTTAGTTTTTTAAAGTAGGGTTCAACAAATAACTGGTGCAACAAACAATATGCAACGGCGTCCTGGAAATATGCTACCTCCACCGGCAGATGATTTTTGCCCCAACAGTTCTGCGTCTGCAGCAAAACTGATTACTAAAAGTTCTCCAAATGTAAGTTTATGTTGTTTACTCCCAAACAAGAATTTCTAGGGTAATATTAGATGCGGAATTAGGAAAATAGTGAAATTCTACCCTGCTTGCAAGCACACCTTCGCCAAACTTCTTAATAGCTTGTTTGTTTTTAACTTGAGTCATTGCAAATGAATTTGTCAAATAGTATCACAGATGGGATGAGGTGGCAATGGTCTAAGCACCATGCATTCTTGATTTTGGCTCACGCACCTAACTTGGTTGTAAACTTATATATTGCACAGAATACAACAGTGACTGTTCCTAAAAGTTCTCCCCCAAATGGAAGCTCTGGTAGATCTATTGCTCTTCCCGCCGGGGCATCATGGTATGTCCTTTAATTTGTTCTCGGACAAACTTTTATGTTAATTTCTGGTACTAAAAATTCTGCATCATTCTGCCAGGGGAATGCGAGCTTTAAACCAACCACAACCGGTCAGTTTAGCATGTACAAATGGACCTCCTAAGCAGAATTCTGACACAGTCAGCAGCACATTACCATTTTCATCTGCTGTAACAAACACCAATCAAGCTTGTTTGTTACATACTGATGTTATAAAGAAGCCATCTGGGGAGATTCATCCTATGCATACAAAGGGTAAACCTGATTTGTTAAAACCTTTGAAACAGAGTGCTGGATTAGATTGTCGAATTGCCACACTAGAGAAACCTACTTCACCTGAACGAGTAACTGCTTTCAAATCATTGAGCAACCAGTTATCTTGTACAGCAGCAGCCAATCATGATGACCAGGGCACTAATTTACCATCAACTTTTGCAAGCACCACTTTTGATAATGGTGGGCAGACTCTTTCCTCTGGTGAGAAAGCGGCGATAATTTCCAATGCTGACAGGGACACACAGAGGTGGTGCTCTGATATGTCAACATTGACCTTGGATGGGAACGTCTTGAATGGATATTCTGATGAAGTTAGACCGAGCAGTTCCTCTTCTGAACATGGATGTAGCAGTTCACCCAGTAATCAGGGGTTACAACAATCTCATATTGATTACTATCGAGAACCATTAAAACAGCAGCTGCTGGGAGTTCTGTGACATCTCCCAATGGGGTGTGCGTCTCAAAAGAGCAGTCTGTTTGGAAAACTGAGGCACGTATTCAAGCTGAGAAAATTACAAGTTCTGAAGTAGAGGAAGACATATTGTCTTTTGATAATCAAAGACTCAAGGATCCAGAAGTCATTACTCGTTCAAGTTATGTGCCAAATTCACCAATTTCGCTCCATTTATCAAATCATTCTAGGTCCCATTCTTTGCAACATAATGAAGCTATTGGTGCCGTTAATTTGAATGCTGATACTCTCTTGGTAGATGATAAAGCACGTGACAATTCATGTCTTCAGGGAGCTAATATTTCTTCTTTGTCTAATGGATACCTTGACAAGTACATAAGCAGTAGTATTGGTTCTGATATTACAGTAGAATGTCCCCCTCTGCTTTCAAATGAAGAGAAAGGGAAGCAGTTGGGAAGAATCCTTGCCAATTCTCAGAGCAACGATGGTAATGATACTGGAGAGAGCAACATAATTTCAAACATATTGTCACTAGATTTTGATACATGGGATGAGTCCTTGACTTCTCCTCAGAACTTGGCAAAATTGTTGGGAGACAGTGACAAGCAGGCCAATCCTCTCAAACAATCTAGTTCGTGGAAAGCACCAAATCACAATCAATCCAGATTCTCATTTGCCAGACAAGAGGATTCTAAATATCGTCTCACTGATGTTGAGTCCTCTTTTAATATTTATGGGCAAATGCCACAGAACCATCCTTCTGGCCAAGATTTTACAGACAACAGGGATTCCTATCTAAGCAAATTTGGAGTTTCTAATGGTTTATATTCCTGTAACTTTGAGGATTCTGACAATTTTTCTAGTAGTCCTTCAGTTTTTTCCAATAAGCTTTCTGGTAAGTGTCATGGAATTTACTCTGCTTCTGCTATCTTATCTTAGTTCAGTGCTAATTTTCTTATTGAACTTTATTCGCTTTCTGAATAATGACTTCAGTGGCATCTGTTTTTTTTTTTTTTTTTTTTATTTATAAATTTCAATCACGCAACAACGATATGCTCATAACGTGTTCTGCAACATCATTAACAGATTAAATTCCAAGTAGGTTTTTAAAATTGTACGTGATGCACCATCTTTGCCCAAAATCTATTTATTTTTTCTGACTTCAATGTGCTAGTGACTTGTTTTAATCTCTTTAATGTTTACACTGACCATTGTTTCTTCATGTCATTTCGTTTAGTTTCATATCCAAGTGCGTGTTTAGTTCTTACTGATAAATTATGCAATGTTTAGCAGCTTCAAGAGCTCAAATTCCAGTCCCTCCTGGATTCTCTGTTCCTAGCAGGGCGCCACCTCCAGGCTTTTCTTCAATTGAGAGAGTAAACCATGCTTTTGACGCCACATCAGGTAATTGTATTTTTTTGGGTTTCGATTTTGGGAGTTTGTTGCCTGCTAAATTAATGTTGACTGCCTTTTGTATAGGTAATCATTTGATGGACTCTTCATCCCTATTAAGAAATTCTTATCAGGCTCCTCAAAGTAGCGGTATTGGTGGCCCTGGGGATATAGAGTTTATAGATCCCGCAATTTTGGCAGTTGGTAAGGGTAGAATTCAGGGAGGTCTCAACAATTCAGGCTTAGACATGAGATCAAATTTTCTTCAACAGTTAGGTCCGTATGAAAACGAGGCCAGATTCCAACTATTGATGCAGAGATCGCTTTCTCCCCATCAAAACTTAAGATATGATGTTGGGGATAGATTTTCATCTCTGAATGACTCTTATGGAATTCCTTCAAGGCTAATGGATCAATCACAAGTTAACAATATGTCCGCATTTGCACAGTTGAATCTCCAACAGTCGAGAAATGCACATAACATGTCAAATGGACATTGGGACGGATGGAATGAGGTCCAGGGTGGTAATGGCCTTGGTGTGGCAGAGCTCCTAAGAAATGAAAGACTGGGATTTAATAAGTTCTATTCCGGGTATGAAGATTCAAAGTATAGGATGGCTGCATCAGGGGATCTATATAACAGAACATTTGGGATGTGATAGTTGTCGGAACCATGTTTGTTGCTTCTTTGCCAATATTATTGCATTATGCTAAGAAGTAGAATGAATGCTTTTGCGCAATCTTGGTTGGCACGTTGTCGAGGATGGGCATGTTTACTTGGTAACTGGTCTCGTTGGCATTGGCCTTGGCACCCCCTCAACCGTGATAGCTTGCCCTGAAAGGATAGGCGGTGTGTGCGGAACGAGCATGAGCTGGTAAATAAGGAAATATTTAGTAATATTAGTTCTAGACTGTGCCTGCTTAATTGTGTGTGGAGCTGCTCGTTTGGGCGGAAAAGCTGGTGGAACCTATCAAAATCCAAGGGGTAGGCTTTTGAGGTTCGAGTTTGGGTAAAAAAAAATAGAGGCCGCTGAAATGGTTACAGCTATAATTTAAAATGTACATTTTACTCTGCATTGCGTGTGTTTAGGGGATTTGGGATTATAGGGGAATATGAAAACATTTTTCTTTCTTTAATTTATTTCTTGTATTTCTGTCTGCTACCCATTTGTCTTTGTGCATTTTCTCCATATCATAT
Organism: Gossypium rotundifolium; assembly: GCA_025506655.1. Lineage (NCBI taxonomy): Eukaryota > Viridiplantae > Streptophyta > Magnoliopsida > Malvales > Malvaceae > Gossypium > Gossypium rotundifolium. Next base: position 26,304,648 of record CP106728.1, read on the forward strand.
AATTAAGTTATTATTTATTGCTTCTTTTTCTTTTAAAAAATCAATCTTATTTGTTGACTCTTTTCTTTATTTAATGATAATTATTTTTAATAATAAAAATCTTGCTATTCAAACTCAAGTTATACAAACCCTAGTCAGCATTATTGATGGAAAAAAAGATTAGTGGACGTTATTGAACAAAAAATCGATTAGAAAGTGGCAGGTGAACTTTCAATTATAAATATGTTTAATTTTTATTAAAAAAGATATTTTTAATATTTTATTCAATTATTCATTCATTCTTTTTATCCTAAACTTAACTAAACAATGATAAATCAAATTTTTAGATTTATGATTACTCCTTTTATTATTTGATGAACTCAATTAATTAAATTATTTTAAACAAAAATAATTAATATTTATATAATTAAAATCAATATTATAATATAAAATTATTTTATAATGTGACATAATTATATTCGGTACATATTATGTTATAAAAAAGTATATATAACATACACATTTAAGTACATAAAATACATCAACTGTTATATAAGTAAAATTATGAATGTATAAATTAATTATTATACAATTATGATTATTAACATGTCACTATGGCTGAGAATGAAAACCGAAAATCAACCTAAACCAAAACCAAGGTATTTGGATGGTTTATGGAATGTAAATAGGAGTGTTCTAATTTTGGTTAAAATGGAATTAATCGACCTAACCGATCTAATTCATTTAACCGGTTTAATTTGGTAGGAGGTCGGGTAATGATTTTTAGGAAGTTCGGTTATTGGTTAATTCGGTTCAAAATTTGATAATTAACTAAATTAACTGAACTTAATAATTAATAATACAAATTATATGTAGTTTTAATTCGGTTAATTTGATCAAATGAATATTATCAATTTATTTATTTTGATATGTTTTAACAAAAAAAAAAACATATAAATTTCGGTTAATTCGCTGTCGAAACCATTTTAAAAATTTTAAAAAACTGGGTCGACTTTTAAAAACGAAAATGGGAGTCGCCACAAATCCTTTTTTTACTTAGGTGTGATTGGATCACCTTGTAAAACGTTTTATTTTAAAACATTTGATTTTGGTCCGCGAAAAACAAGAAAATGAGTTCGGGAGTCGATTACGTATGAGGAAGGGTTAGCACCCTCATAACGCCCAAAAATTGGTACCTAATCGATAAAATCATGTCCAAATTTTTGAAATCTAAAAGTATTTAAAAATATGATTTCTTAAAAACTTCGAGCAATTTGAGTTAAAATTTGAGATTTCTTTGTTCCGAAGGAATATAAACATCACATCCAGCACGATAGGACACGATATTTTAAAACCTTCGTAATCAAAATTATCTCATGATTTACAAAACTTTGTTAAAAGGATATTTAGTTATTTAGCCAAACGAAAAATCGCAACCCAGCACGATTGAGCACTATTTTCCTAATTTCTAAATACAAAATATTACCTTATTTTAAAAACCTTTAGATAAAATATAGTATTTTGTAAGAAATATATTTTAAAACGATGATCTTATGAAAATACAATATTAATACATTATCAAACATCAAAAGCAATTATAATATACTAACATTAAGATAGGCAATAAAGAAATAATAATATACAATATGTCAAATAATAATTTCTACACTAAAGTAATTGTAAATATATGATGAGTTATAAACAAATGCAATAAACAATAAATATAAACACATTTCATGCAGGTTGAAAATTTTCTTGCAATAACTTATACTAAATAATAAATAAATACAATATATATACTATATAAATATATATATATGTATTGAGAAAATAAATAAAATATATTTTAAAATAAATAAATAATTTATATTTATAAAACTACAGTTTTAATAATGAGTAATATACTATGCAATATAAGTAATTTTAGATAGAATAAAATTTTATAAAATAATATAAGATATAATACCATATAATATATAAAATATGTTTTTATAATAATTAATAAAAATCATAATATATAATAAAATAATATAAGGATTATTCAAAATTTTTTAAAATAAAAACATATATATATATATATATATATATACTAAACATAAAATTATATATTTAATAAATAATATAAATGAAATAGATTATATAATATAACAGACTTTATACCAAACAAAATCTTAAAAATAGTATATAATATAATATAATACTATATAATATATAAATTAAAAATATAATATAATAAATAATATATAAAGTAATTATTAAACCAAGTAAAATAATATGTAATAGTAATAAAATATATATAAGATAATATATATATATATATATATATATATATGTGAATTTTTCACTATTAATAAATTAATGAATATAGGAAAATAATATAGAACATTTAATATGATGAAATAATTAAATACAATGTAAAATAATAAAATAGAATAAAAAGATAAAAATGAAATAAAACAAAGAAAACATGGGTTAAATAGTAAATAAAATAAGTATAAAAGGAATAGATCGAAAATGCGCGTCATGCTGTGGGGGTTAAAATGTCAATTATGCCAAATTTTAAAACGGCGTCGTTCTGGTTTAAGCCTTTTAAGGAATCCGGGGATTTAATTGAAACAAAATGCAAATTTAAGGGCTAATTTAAAATTAAAAAAAATGTCAGATTGGATAAAATTAAACAAATAAAATTTCAAAGGGACTGAAATGGAAAATTGCCCATTTATAATAAAACACGCGGATCTTTGTCGGGTTTGCGGGTCGACGCGCTGATCTCCTCGCCTTAAACAACGTAGTTTTTGTACTCCTATAAAAATCAGTTTCTGACCAAAAAAAACATTTGTATTTGGGTTTTTTTTAAAAAAAAATTGAAAAGTTCTCTCAAGGCCCTCGTCTGAGTTCGGACCTCTGGTCATTTCGGGCCACCACCATGCGCCTCACGCGTAGCCGCAATCGGCGGCCGGAGAGTTAAATCTCTCCCCCTTCGATGGTAATTTCCTTCCCCTCTTTTTTTGTGTTATTTCGTATAAAATATGCTTAAAACGAAAACAAAAGAAAAACGAATCGAAGAAAAAAATAATAGAGAATCACCTCTGTAAAATCTTTGTATTCTGTGTATTTTTTCGCTTTTTATCCTCTGTCTTTTACATGTTTTTTGTAAGGCTTATATAGCCTTAAAATAAAAATAAAAGAGAAAATAAAAAACTGGTTGCCATATTTTGCCATTTCTGCTGCGATTCTTTCCTCTTCTGTGCAAGTCGAAGGCGGTGAAGGCATTATTCGCGCTCGAATCGTGGAGACGATGGGGGCTTGTGCGCTGATTGCGGCGCGATCGAAGGTGTGCGCGAGGCTTGCGGCGGGACAGTTGGGATACTGCTCTTGCGGCACCTAGGGTTTCAGAAACCCTAGGCCACTGCTGATTCTTTTTAGCATTTGGACTTTCCTGGGCTGCACTGATTTGGGCCTAATTAGGTTTAGCTAGGCCAATCGGGTTTGGGTCTGGTTTGTAGCTGGGTTAGGTCTATTTGGGTTGCTGAGTCAGTCTGTTTGGGCTATGGTGTAATTTGGGCCTTGGGTAATCTGTCTGAGTTTAAGGGCTGTAAAAAATAGACTGTTTATTGGACATTTATTTTTTATTTTTGTTTTTGTTACAAGCCCGGGCATAAATGAGCTATTACATTCGTATTTAAAAACTTTATCTTAACATGTTTTGTACATTTCAATTTTATTATACACATTTTATTATCTCAATAATTCTATATATTAATAATGTTAATGATTAAGTTAGTGTCCATAAGTTAATTCTATATCAACTCAAGATTGGTGACAATATCATGATAAACAATTATAGTGTAGTTAATGTTTTTAATATGATGTACTTAAGTGTTTAAATTTATTTTACTTACAATTTAATCTATTTTTCCATTATAATATCATGCATATTTCACGTTTTAATTAATTACTTTTAAACCATACGTTTAATTATTTGTTGTATTCTACTTTTAAAAACATCTTTGTGTTCTAAATATGAAGTTTCCACTCAAGGTGTTCATGGGCCGAGTCTATGATATTAATACACTTTATGCTAGCATAAGCTCGGTCTGACTTGAACTATGAACCTAAAAGTTTATTTAAGCTCGTCTATATTTGTAAATGGCTAATCCAAATTCATTTTAGACCCGTCCATATTATTTTTTAAAATTTTTTAAAAAATATATTTACATTATTTTTAATTTAATAATTAATAATTTAATTTTTTATTAAAATTTTATATATAGAGTCACCTTAATAATTTTTAATGTTTACATCATAGTAGTAATATTATATATTACTATAGATTTAATTTTCAAGTGCTCTAAATTACATAATATATAAAAATAACATTACATTAAACATTACTAACTTAAAAATAGGTCGGTCGGAGTCAAGCCTAATTTTTTGCCAAGCTCATTTTTGCTCAAAACTCTTCAAAATTTCAGACGAATAACTCGACTCATGAACAAGTCTAATTTCCATACTGTACATGATAGAATTTCTACTTTCTATATAAAGGTTTTGTTTTTGATTTGTTATATAGATTTTGGTATTTTTGAATGTTTGGCTATTTCCAAGTACATATTTTTATATATAATTCCACACTAAAAAAATATTAATATTGACACAACATTAAAACATAAATAACAGATAATAAATAGAATATAAAATCTTTTATATGAACAAAAATGTAATCTGAATAGAGGTCTGGGATAGGAATCATTTCCTGTTCATGGATTGGTGTTGATCTCATCTCACCACCCCTCTAATATTGCAATTATTACCATAAAGACTGGAAATTTTCATTTTGTACATATTACAAATAGAGGGAGGGATAACCCAACAAAGGACTTAACTATTGTTCCCTTTCCCTACCGTTTGACTGTAAAGACACACACTAGCATACTTTTTGAGTTGATCTTGCAGGATTTACAAAGTCAAAAGGAAAAGGAAGAGAAGCCTCATCTTGAACAAGATTCACAGAAATTCAAGAAAAAAACAATTCCTAGATTGACCTATAAAGTGGATTAACAGTGAGTTCTGTTGATTTATTTTCCGAAATGAATTCATTCATGCCTGAAAAGGATACATCAATGCAAGCCTTCCATTCCAAATTTGATTATTTCATTGTGCCCTGCATTTTTTGCCATTGCAACACAAGTTCCAGTAACTATTTACTACAAAAACTAAATGGTTAGACTACTATTATCCTGTAAACTTAAACCAAGTGTGTTTTGAATATTTTAGCAGATCGTTTTCCGTGAGAAATTGCATACGTGAAATCATAAAAAAAAGGAGCTCCATCGCTGGAACCATGCCAGTGATAGTCTTGATAATATATTCAGAATATTGAACGGCTTAACTAAAGTTTGTCGGAACGAACCTTGACAGTGAATTGCGTTTATCTCAGGTCCCATCACTTCTTTTCCATCATCACTTAGCAATGAAATACCTGATGAAGTAATGCGAAAAGGAAAAGCTAGAGGGGGAGATATGGGAGATTTTGCCACCTTTATAAACCTCTCACCTGCAATAGAAATAAATTGTTCAAAGTGCAATCGCAAACAGGTAGATGAGATTTAGCTCTTTCTAAAAACTGGAAATCGGGTTTTAGTTTCAGGAAAGTTTCTCCAATAAAAGCAACATTAGATACATACACTTAGTTTATTGCTTTTTTTTCAAAACAAAGAAGGGAAGACCGAAAATAAGCAACTGAATCTTTAAATAAACATGAAATCGATGCAATATTTACATTTCTTCGATATTGCACAAACTATCTAACAAAAGCATCCCATTCTAACATGCAGAAGAAAAACACGTCACTAAAGGAGGATCGAGCAACAATGTATTGTAGCAACCTGATTTAGCTTCGAGCACTAAACGAGTGGTTACAGCATGGGCCCATTGAATCCCCAGAGCAGCAACAAGATGAGAATCATATTGTATGGGAGTCACTATAGCTCCATCCCTACTCTGAACTGCACAAGTTATATTCTATTGTGAGAATACATCTGGAAAATATTTTACAATCAGAGTATGCGACTTTACCTTGGAAAGAATACCGAGAGGCATCGTCGTGGTTTCGAGATCTTACTTGGTTCGTCACTACAACTGGAATTCGTGAAAATTCAGCTAGCGACCTACATGTATTTCAAATAAGCAACATATATAAGTCGAACTAAAGAGATGATTAACTCAAGCAATAACAACAAATTAGAGGGTTTGAGTTTTTTCTTTTACTTAATGAAGGAAATATGCCAACTCAATGTCTGTTGTCTACGAGCACCCTGCTCATGTTCCCTGTACAAAATAAAACCGTCATTTCTTGCATAAAAGAAAAACAAGTTCTGCAAATTTTCCTATTAATGATGAACAGAGTTAGTGATAAACATCATAACAACTCATTTATCCGAATCAAAGCTTACCCTGAAACAAGTGCAGCCATGCTATCAATCACTAGCATCTTCACTTGGTTTTGGAGGAGTGAAACTTTGATTTGTTCCAAACTGAGTAATAAGTAACATACCAAAGAATTCTAATAATGTTAGTTGAGTATCGTTAAATTAGCACATTAAGGTAATAACACAAAGTAATAAGAGTCGCTGGGAAATCTCATTCAGTGACAAACCTTTGTGTAAATTCTGCAATTGATGTTGGCCTCAAAACAAGGATCCTGCCAGCCATCTGCAATACAAATGAATATGCCATTCTTTTAGTTCTTAGCTAATATTATAACGAAAAGAAACTTGAAAAATCGAGAAAGATATGATTCCGCATACCTCTTGCGTCATCTCTTTCATCCGAAATATTTCAGGAAAACTTCTCAATCCAATTTCTAACAATCTGGGAAGGGGCAGATTTATAACTTAAAAAGTTCAATATTTTCATCCTGAAAGAAAAGGGTGCAAAGAAACTAGAAACCCGAAACAGAGGCGGGTATGAATAAAAGCCGATTTAGCTACCTTCTTGAACTGAATTTAGATTCAACATCAATATATATCACTCGACCATCCAAGCCTCCATAATTTGTAGGCAATGAAGCCAATAGCGAAAGCTTCAAGCAAAACTGGAATTTAACAAAACAAAATATGAAAAAAATTATTAACTACTTATTTCCCTGATTCAATTATAGTTTACAAATAAAAAGAAAAGGATTCTCCAAAGTTATAATTTTTAAGAGACTTCTAAAATCCATTAATGAAAGTAAATGAAAAATTTCAAACTTCTTACTTGGGTTTTGCCAATTCCAGCTGGACCAACTAATTCAGTTAAAACCCCAAAAGGAATTCCCCCACATAAAGCTGCATCCAGTCCTTTCAAGCCTGTTGGAAAATGACCTCCCAAGTACTCGTTTTGAAACCTTTGTTCCATTAAAGAAAGTGCCTGGTTATCAATCCAAATCCCTAAATATGTTAGAAATTAAAAAGAAAAAAAACCCCAATTAATTGAGGAAAAAAACTACTTACAGTTTGATATGGTGGAGCAACGATCTCACTGATCTGCGATAATGCTGATCTTACTTCTGTTAATCCCACATCTAACAACTCCATTAACTCAAATTCCGTTAAAGATAAAGCGTCCTTCAAAAAAAAATTTACTACTAAATATCACTGAAATTGAAGAGCTTAAAACAAAAATAAAAGAAGAAAAGGAAGAAGAAAAAACCTTGGCAGTAGAAATATTACGGGCGGAGAACACATTGGCGATGGATTTGGGGAGTGGGATTTCGCTGATCAGCTTGTTCGCCATTACCCTTTCTGCTGATCTTTCCCGCCAATTATGGTCTGCTACTAACAGTTATTGCTTTTATTTGGGCTTTATTTTTGTGGGTCGGCCCATTATTTTTGTGTCAGAGACCGTTGTTTGGGCCCCTTGCCAGTGAAGTGAAATCCTTGAAACCCAAAAATGGTTTTCTTGGATAGCCTTAATCCTGATATTTAAATTATAACATTTTTCTCATTTTGAATTTTTTTTTTGTCGGTACCTAAACAATTTTTCTCAAGTTGGTACCTTTCCATTAAAAAGGATTAACCCGTAAATTAGTACCTATATTTTTTTTCTCATTTTGGTACTTAAACTATTTTTTTAAAGTTGATATCTCTATTAATTCAATTGTTAGTTAAACTGTTAAGTCTATTTAAAATAAAGATAATCAATTGAAAATTGGCATGTGTAAAAAGGACAAATTATATATATATATTTTTCTTTCTTCAAAACCAGATTGATGGTCGAACTGTTTAGACCATAGTTCTCGATTTGATCAGTTCATTTGATTTTATCAAATAAATTATTAAAAAAATTATAAAAATTAAAAATTAAAATAATTGAGAAAACCAATTCATTCAGTCCACATGTCAATAGGTTCAACCCCTATTTTTAGAATAGTACCCCGATCGATTCTCGATTCAACCGATCAATCTGGTCTGTCCAATTTTGAAAATAGAGGTTTTGATTGATGGAATAACCTTTTTAATCTTGTCAAGTTGAGCAATCATGCGGTAAAGTTCAAAAACAGAATTAACCACTAGCGTCTCGACCTCGAGAGGGTAAATTTCGAGCATTGTTGGTATTACTAGACATTAAAAAGGAAGAAGAAAGAAAAAAAAAGAGAACGAGAAAATAGAAAAAATAAAGAGAGAGAAATAAAAGAATTAAAAAAGTATATTTTAAGTTAATATGACGTGGTAGTTTATTATTTGGTTGAAAATATATATAGCATTTTAGTGTAAAATGAGTAATAAAAGAATGGTTTATGTACATTTGTGACCAAAAAAAAAAAAAGGCATAAGTTTAGGAAAAATATAATTTAGGTGCGGATTTATAGGTTAAATTTTTTAAAAAATAAACTTAACGATTTGACTAAGAAAAGATCAACTTAAGAAAAAATAGTTTTGCTAACTTATGCAACTCTTTCCCTATCCTCAAGTAACATTATAAAAACAACTCTTTAATCCATCAGTTTCATGGATTGATTTTTATTTTGAAAATTTGAAATTGTTTATTATAATTTAATTTTTAATTTTTTATATTAAGTTTGAGTTTTGAAATTTAAACTTATTTTGGTAAAAATGATATTTATAGTATGACTTTTGAGTATTATTTTGTAAAATTTTAAAATTTTTCATAAATATATCTAAAAATTTAAATTTAAATGTAAATAAAAATAAATTTTATATAATATTTTAAAAATAATATTGTAAAAATTATTTTACTAGTTTCAATATAAAATATTTATTTTTACTTAGTAAAAAACTAAGATTAATTATAAATTGAATAAAAACAAAAGTATAGTTAAATCCAATAATTTATATATAAATAATAATCCAATCACCTTGTTTGGGTTTGGAGTTTTCTTACACACAACTACAGCCTCAATTGCACCAAGTATATCATTTACCTGGGACGCCTCACTTAAAACCAAAATCCCTTGTTTTTTAAATGGGGACACCCTCCAGTCAGAGCCAAGGAGCTGCCTAAATGGTGGCTCTCCTTGCAATGAAGTTGACAGCACTACTAGTTTAATATAAATTTCTGCACCCTATAAAATAAACTCCTCACCATCCTTTACATTTCACCGAAAAGCATTGTGATTTCATCATCTCCACCTTCCTTATTCTTATCTTTATATCTATATTATTGATTTTTTTGGTTCTTAGTTCCGTTGTAAGACTAGGACTCTGCTAGATTTATGTTTTCATTAACATAAACTGTCATTAAAATGTAATATCTATCTTTTTCTGTTTGGATTTTCAAAGATGATTCATGGGTGTTCAATCTTCTCACACTGTTGTCTCTTTTTATAGGAGCCAAGTTCCCCCAAGGAGAGGCCAAATCAAGGCTCAAATATTTGAGAGCATGGTGAAGGCTATTGCTTCAGCTGCTTCAAAAGCAATGGGGAAAAACAAAGGAGAAGGCGGTGGCAGTGCCTCTACTACCATAACTCCCAAGCAAATGGTGACATCTCTTAGGTTTCTCAAATGAAACCTGTCGAAACCATTTTTTTGTTTGGAAAACGGGCCGACTTTAAAAAGAAAAACAGAGTCGCCACCAATCCTTTTTTGAAGTGTGATTGGGCCACTTTTGAAAACATTTTGGTCTACGAATTTTAAGAAAACGGGCTCGGGAGTCGGTTACGCACGAGGAAGGATTAGCACCCTCGCAATGCCCAAAATTGGTACCGTATTGATTGATTAATGTCCTTAATATCGAAAATAAAAAAAAATTTAAAATATGAATCTTTAAAAAATGTTTGGATAACTCAAATTGGATATCGAAATTCTCTTCTCCCGAAAATGTGACATACCGCATCCAGCACGATAGGACACGATGTTTCAAACCCTCGATACCAAGATCATTTCATGATTTCCAAAATATATGTATTGCAATTTGAAAAGTGTATTTCACTACTTGGCTAAACTAAAAAACCGAAACCCGGCACGATTGGGTACGATTCCTTGGATTTCCAATCATGAAATATTGCCTTTAATTTATTTAAGAAATACAATAATAAAAAAAAAATCTGTGAAGGATATCTAGTTGTTTAGATGAACAGAAAATCGAAACCCAGCACGATTGGGCACGAATTTCTTGAACTTCCAAACAGGAAACATTGCCTTATTTTCAAAAAAAATACGATTGAAATCTTTAAAGGATATTTAGTGATCTAGACGAACGATAAAATCGAAGCCCAGCACGATTGAGCACGATTTCTCGAACTTCCAAACACGAAATATTACCTTTGTAAAACCCTTTTTATGGAAAAAAAAGCAAGATACTAATATTGAAATAGGAACACGATAATAGCAAGGGAGAGTAATAGATTCAAAAAAAAGGGAAAAACAATAATATTACAGTAAAAAAAATATATGACAAATAAAATAATTGGTAATAATAATACTACTAATGAAACTAAAATATAGTAAAAAGGTAGTATAAAACTAAAATAAAAATATGATAGTAGAATAGTAACAACAATTAAACAAAACAACATAGACCAATAAGCGAATAATAGTAAAAAACAATATTGATGATAAAATATGCCAGAAAAACAAATGTTGTAACATCCTAAAAATGGGGTTATTTGTATTTGTATTATTTTGCTTGTGTGGAATGACTGAGATAATATTTATGGCATGATAAGATTTAATTAAAAGCCTTGAGTTGGCTCGGAATAGTAGAAAATATTATTTATAAGCTTTAAAGGTGAAAAGCCTTAGTAGTTAGGGGTTATAAGAATAAATAAAGGAACATTTGACATAAGATAAGTCTTGGAAAAGTGACAAAAGGGAGGCCACTTAAGTGCTACAAGTGACGCCATCAAGGATCAAGGGAGAGCCTTGGTTTGAGTCACAATTCTCCCTTTTTATTCTCATTTTGGACGGCATGGGAAGGGAGAGTTTTTCCTCTCTTTAAACTCTTTTTATTATGAGATAATTAAGGATAATATGAGCATTTTGTTTATTATTAATTCCAAGGATAATAGAACATAAAGAAGATATTATTAGGATTATTCATTGATTATGGGGATTAATTCAAGATTATTTTGAATTTAATCAAACCAATTAAGGAGTTGGTGGTATTTGGAACTCCTTAGTGGAGTGGACGGCAAGGACATTGGGGGAGGGGATAATGCCGAATTTATTGAGGTTATTTTCGGCTAGCCTCCACTTGGTGATAATTTTACTCTTCATTCTTTCTCAAATTTTTCTCCATTGCCAATCACTTCTCTTATTCTTTGATCTCTAGCCGAAACATCTATTCTTTTCTTTCTCTTCATTGCCAAACCGAAACCACCTTCTCTTTACATCCTCCTCTTCTCAAAAATCCCCCTTAAGCCGAAACTTTTAAACACCTTTCTCTTCCATTGATTTCTTTCTCCTCTTGGCCGAATACACTCCCTTGGAAGTGCCGATTTCCTATCCTCCTATTTACTCACCTTGGCCGAATGGTATAGTGGCATAGACACATCGGGATTTCACTAGTGTTCAATTAATTGTACGGTAAGTAGGGTTGGCCGAATGCCTATGTTCCCTTTCCCCTATCTTTGTCGACTTCTTAAGGATTAAGGGCCAATATCGGCATTTATTTACAAGGTGCTAAGCATCTGTTTTGAAAACCGAATCTGTCTAGGTGTTTCGGGATTTTGGAGATCGACAAAGCAAGCCGTCATTTGTGACCAATCAAGTGGTAAGTGGTGGTAAGAATCGATTTTCATGGGTTTAATTTGCAAGCATTTAAAAGCCGAAGGCTATTAGCTTTGTTTACTAACCGATGGTAATTGGTGAAGCAGATTCGGGAATCGGGTGTTGTGATTAGTATCCAAAAGCGTAAGGGTAAGAATTCGGGTTCAAAAGGAGAACCCTTTAAACTATTTGATTTGGCCGAATATACTAACTCATGTTTTGGCCGAATATAGGGGTAGTAGATCTAGTGTGACCGACTCCATCATTCGGGATTAGATCATTCAGTGGTGACAGGTGTGTACATACACACTTATAGCAATTAATAACTGTGCTAGATAATTGTTGTATGTAAATTTGTTTGATGTAGATACAGATATAGTACCTTAATGGTACAAGCGAGGATTTCGGTAAGTCTCTTTTAATATGAGATTGTTATTATGCTTTTGGGAAGCATGGTTTTATGATACATGTGATAAATGTATGAGATTTGATCATGATTACTTGACTTTTGTGGGTTAAATGGCGGAGGGGCGGTGATATTGTGCCGACGGGCACCGATGTTTTGGTAACACTGCTGTGACTACGGTCACCAGAGGTTTGGTACCTCAGGTTTGGTACCTCATCGCGTCGTCCCCCGTGGCTTAGCACCACCGTGGGTTGTCCCCACTTTGAGATATGGGATTGACGCCAGTGATTTGGCATCACACAATGGGTTGGGCCCATCAATCGATTGTGTCTATGGACACCAGAGGTTTGGCACCTCCTGTGATTTGGCATCACATCCGTGACTATATGTCACCAGTGGTTTGGCACCACCAGTGGTTTGGTACCACAACGGGGTAGATTGAGGCGTTTGGTTGGCTAGGTTGGGTACATTGTCTTGTGCATATTAATTGTTATAATCTGTGTATGAGATTGGTTTAAACCGGGGGAAGGGTTACATACTGAGTCTTGGTGACTCACCTTCTCCATTATTTTTTTTCAGGTGATGCATAGATCACGGATATGGAGCCGGAGGGACTCGAGGTGGCCATGCAGTGGACTTGAAATAAATGAACTTTAATTTAGTTATATTATTTTATTATTGGTTTGTTTTTATTTGGATTGTAATAAGGCCTCCATAAACTTTATTTTTGTTACTATGCATATGTTGGATACTTGCTTTTAAACTACACTATTAAAAATTAAATTAAAATCACATGTTTTCCTAAATCAACACGAAAATGTTTTATCGTGTCATGGACACATCAAAATTGGTATAATAACTTGACTTCAATTAAATTTCGAATTTAATCTAAGTACGATTTCAAAGAAGATAACCAAAAAGCGAAGTTTTCAACAAAACTTAAATTGGATTTTAAAATGGGTTTCAAAAAGTTTTTCTCCGTAACGACCCATATTCGGTCCTAACGTTTGGGCCGGGTTTGGGCTGTCACAAATGTAATAGTAATAACAAAGTAAATTATAAATAAAATACCTAACCGAAACAACAAAATAGTAGTAGTAATATTTTAAAGAAGAATGAAAAATGGAAAAAGGGTAAAACAATGATATCAATAATAAAGTAACTTGTAACCATATTAAAAATAATAATGAAATAAAATAATAGAAATAGATTAATATATATGCAAATAAGTATTAATAAAGCATAATAGAATTAAAATAGTAATGGTAAAACTAAAAGAAGAGTTATAATAAAAAAATAATAAAAATCATATTTAAAAATAATAATAATAACAAAAAATAAAATAATAATGAAAATAGAAATATTAGATATAATATATACGATGAGGAAAAAAAACAAGGATAGTAATAGTAGGTTTAAAAATATCGATAAAAAATATTAACAATAAGTTTAAAATAAAGAAAATAATAATATCAAAATGAAGATAATAATAATATTAAATATAATAGAAAGAATATAATTGTAATAATAATATACATTTAAACAAATAAAAAAATTTAAAACAATTTGTATAATGGTAAAATAATAAAAAGGGGCTAAATCGGATCAAAATCAAAGATTTGGGGTCGAATTCAAAATAAAAGAAGAATAAAGGACTAAATTGCCAGACACGCACAACCTAGCGGGATCAAAGCGGCAATTAATCCTATTTTGGAAACGGTGCGTTTGAATAAGGACCTAATTATAGTGGAGAGCAAGATTCTGGGGTAAATTCAAAAGAAATTAAAACTGGAAACAGGATGAAATTAAAACTCAGGCGCAGGAAGGAGGACCAAAGGAGCAATTTACCCATTAAGGATGGAATTGCATTAATTCACCTGCAAAAGCAAGTGACCACGTGGGGCCTTTACCCCCTAAAAGCTACCAAAAATTTAAAAAAAAAAAACCCAAAAGACATGTTTCCCTTCATTTTCCCCTCTGTTTCACAAACAAAAACCAGAACCCCTTTTTCCCTTGCTTGGTTTCTAGGGTTTGAGCCCTTCTTCCATGCGCCAGATCACCACCGGGTGCAGTGACCGACCACACACACACAAGACCGACGGTCTGGTAAGTTTCTTCCTCTTTGTTTTTGAACAATTAAAACTTTTGAATGCTAAAACACAAACGAAAAATACAAGAAATAAATAAAGAAAACCCAAAGATTCGAAAATAAAACAAAAATAAAAGAAACATTTTCTTTGGTTTTTTGATTCTGCTTTTGTCAAAATGTGCTCTATAGCCTCTGATTCTATTGCGTAAAATCGTAAAAAACAATAAGAAAAACAAAAAAATCCTTTTCTTTTCTTTTTTTTTTCAATACAAGTTTTTCTTTCAACCTTTATAGCCAAAAAAAAATCCAAAAATAGAACAAAATCTAAAATACTATCTGTTGGTTGCTTTGCTGGCCTTTTCCCTTTTTTTTCGCAGGTGAAGGCAACGTGGAAGCGCACACTGCGGAGAACGGGGTGTCGTGTGGAGTTGGGGTCATTGGCGGTGCGAGATAGTGGCTAGGTTTCTGCCAAAGTTTAGGTGGTTGGGCCATCTAGGTTTGGGCTTTTAATCTTGGGCCTGCTGTAATTTGTTTTATTTTTCTGGTTTCCTATTTGGGCTCTAGTTAGGGTGAAAATTGGGTCATACAGCTGCCCCTCTTTGCTTATTGTCATGTAACGAGAACAAAGCAAAGATTCTAAAAGAGCCAATTTTGCCCCGTTTTGTTGAGTCTTGACTTGACGTTTCTTTTCTTCAGGTAGCCTTTGCTTTAACCCACTATATCTTCAGGGGCATAAGAGTTTTCATCGATCTGCTCCACTACTGCTCAGTGGAGATAAGATCTGTTATCTTCAGTCTGCTCCACTCCTGCTCAGTGGAGATAAGACTTGTTGTCCTCGATCTGCTCCACTCCTGCTCAGTGGAGATAAGATCTGCCTCTTTAGCCTGCTCCGCTCTTGCTCAGTGGAGATAAGGCTTCAATCTTTCGATCTGCTCTACTCCTGCTCAGTAGAGATAAGATCTGTTGTCTTCAATCAACTCCACTCCTGCTCAGTGGAGATAGGATCTACTATCTTTAGCCTGCTCCACTCCTGCTCAGTAGAGATAAGGCTTTAGTCTTTCGATCTGCTCTACTCCTGCTCAGTGGAGATAAGATCTGTTGTCTTCAATCCGCTCCACTCCTGCTCAGTGGAGATAGGATCTACTATCTTTAGTCTGCTCCACTCCTGCTTGGTAGAGATAAGGCTTTAGTCTTTTGATCTGCTCTACTCCTGCTCAGTAGAGATAAGATCTACCGCTTTCGATCTGCTCTACTCCTCCTCAGTAGAGATAAGATCTATACTTTTAGCCTGCTCCACTCCTGCTCAGTGAAGATAAGGCTAATGGTTTAAATCTACTCCATTGCCGATACATGGAGATAAGATTTGTCATTTTTGGATCTGCCCCACTCTTGCTCAGTGGGGATAAGATCTGTGACTTTCGATCTGCTCCACTCCTGCTCAGTAGAGATAGGATCGCTATGATCTGCTCTACTCCTGCTCAGTAGAGATAAGATCTGTTGTCTTCAATCCGCTCCACTCCTACTCAGTGGAGATAGGATCTACTATCTTTAAGCTGCTCCACTCCTACTCAGTGGAGATAAGACTTCAATCTTTTGATCTGCTCTACTCCTGCTCAGTAGAGATAAGATCTGTTATCTTCAATCCGCTCTACTCCTGCTCAGTGGAGATAGGATCTATTATCTTTAGCCTGCTCCACTCTTGCTCAGTAGAGATAAGGCTTTTGTCTTTTGATCTGCTCTACTCTCCTTTCGAGAGAGATAAGATCTGTTTTCTTCAGTAACTCCCATCAACTTTGCTACATTGTCCTCAGGGAGCCTACACCAGAATTGATTTCATGGGGTTTATGCTTATGTCAAATGATTAGGATGTCATGAAAGATGCTCCTAACCATATGTATCATGAATGTTATGAATGGATGCAAAATGTCATGAGAATGATCCATTTTAACACTTGAAATGTCATTGCTTCTTTGCTTATTAAGGTGACCCACGACGTATGTCTTCTTTGTTCAATGATACAACTAATCAAGATGTCGACCTTTGCTTAAACCCTTATCTCAAGTCTCCAGCCCTTTAAGCTGGTTAGTTTTGAGTAATTGTCTGTTTGATTCTTGTATTATTTAGAGACTTTCGAGTAATACTTAAAACTTCCTTTGTGAAAGTATTATTAGTTCAGTAATCATTACTTCAATGTGAAATGCTTGGAAAAAGACTATAAAAATGAATAAAACTGAAATTTATTCGGGATAAAAACCCGTGAAGAATGGGTTGAACAAGGAAAATAAATTCCATTAAGGCGCAATATGAGTAAGAATGGTATTGATGCCCCGGATATCACAGTCTGAGCTTCCTGTATGTACTTCTTGAAGACCACTCGAGTTCAACATGTGTCTGAAGATCCATGGTACTTTCAAGTATAAGCGAAACTCATCAGATGCCCCTCACGAGTGATCATAATTTGAGCCGCCCTTTTGGGTTTTCAACTCAAAGCCCTTTGGTCTCAAAGCGCCTTTGCGGGCTTTCGCTTTAGCCTCTCCATTTTTTTTTGAACTCAAGATACCCCTTTGTGGGTTTTCATCTTGGCCCACTTTCAAGCGAAGTACTTCTTAACTGAGTCTGCATTAATTGGATTTGACAGACTTTTGCCGTCCATCTCGGCTAGCATCAAAGCTCCTCCAGAAAAGGCTTTCTTTACAACATAAGGTCCTTCCCAATTAGGCATCCACTTTCCCCTGAAGTCTTTTTGCATAGGGAGGATCTGTTTCAACACCAAGTCTCCTTCATGGAATACTCTGGGTGGACTTTCTTATTGTAAGCTCGCATCATCCGCCTCTGGTACACTTGACCATGGCAAATGGCTCTTAGCCTCTTTTCCCCAATTAGATTCAGTTGATCGTATCGAGATTGAACCCATTCTACTTCGTCCAACTTTAGCTCTGACAAAACTCGGAGTGAAGGGATCTCAACTTCAATAGGCAAAACTACCTCCATCCCATAAACCAACGAGAAAGGAGTTGCCCCGATAGAGGTTCTAACTGATGTTCGATAGGCGTAGAGGGCAAGCGGTAACTTTTCATGCCAATCCTTGTAGGTCTCAGCCATTTTCCCCATAATTCTCTTGATATTTTTATTAGCCGCCTCGACTGCTCCATTCATTTTCGGGCGATATGGCGACGAGTTATGGTGCTTAATGTTGAATTGACTGCAGACTTCCGCTATCGCTTTATTGTTCAAGTTTAGTGCATTGTCAGGCACGATCCTTTTTGGCATACCGTAGCGACATATGATCTCCTTCTTCAAAAACTTGCTAACTGCTGTCTTCGTGATATTAGCATATGAAGCTGCCTCTACCCATTTGGTGAAGTAATCAATGACCACGAAAATGAAATGATGTCTATTAGAAGCTTTCGGTGAGATCGGCCCAATGACATCCATGCCCCACATTGAGAAAGGCCATGGAGAAGTCATAACATGAAGAGGTGAATGAGGCACATGGATCTTGTCTCCATAAATCTGGCACTTATGGCACTTCTTGGCATAACGGATGCAGTCTCCTTCCATCGTGGACCAGTAATACCCGAATCTCATGATTTTCCTGGCCATCGTAAACCCATTGGCATGTGTTCCACAGACACCCTCATGGACTTCTTCCAGGATTTTCCTAGCTTCAACAGCATCCACACATCTGAGCAACACTTGATCTCTCCTCTTTTTATACAGGATTTCTCCATTTAGGACATAGTCGCTGACAAGTCTTCTCAATGTTCTCTTATCATTTTCAGTCGCTTGATCGGGATATTCACTGCTTTCACATATTGCAGAATATCATAGTACCAAGGATGATCATCTCTCTCCTCCTCTTCGTCAATATTGAAACAATGAGTCGGAGCCTCACAAATACTCATTTAGATGGGCTTCATACCCTCCTGCTCATTCACTTTGATCATAGAAACTAGAGTGGCCAAAGTGTCAGCCATCTGGTTTTCATCACGCGGGAGGTAAAAGAATGTGATATCATCAAACTCCTCCATTAGTTCCAAAACTAACTTTCGATAGCTGATCAGTTTGGGATCTCTTGTTTCCCATTCTCCTTTGGTGATATATTACAAGGGCGTAGTTCTCAGATACCTCTAGCACCTTAACTTTGTGGTCTATGGTCTCGGATCCCCATGATACACGCCAGTATTCTTCCATGTTATTTGTGCAATCGAAGTCTAACTTGCAAGTGAATGAATAATGCTCTCCCTTTGGGGATACCAGGACTGCCCCAATTCCATTACCAACGGCATTTGATGCTCCATCGAAGTTCATCTTCCAAGGATGATCTTCTAGGATACCTTCTTCAGTCGCTGCTACAAACATCAACTCCTCATTAGGAAAATCGAAATTAAGGGGCTCATAATCCTCTAGTGCCCTGCTGGCTAAGAAATCTGCTATTGCACTCCCCTTCACCGCCTTCTGGTTCTCATAGACAATGTCAAACTCAGAGAGAAAAATTTGCCATCGGGCCATTCTTCCATTCAGGGCAATCGACTCCATCATGTATTTCAGAGGTCCAATTTCAAGATTAACCAAGTCGTGTGGTACAACATGTACTGCCTCAACCTCTGAGTTGTCCAGACCAATACACAACACAATTTCTCAATTGGCGAGTATCTCATTTCACACTCAGTAAATTTCTTACTGAGGTAGTATATCGCTCTTTCTTTCTTCCCTGTCTCATCGTGTTGGCCTAGCACACATCCCATTGAATTATCGAACAACATGGGATACAAAATCAAGGGTCTATCAGATCGGGAGGCATTAACACCGGGGTGTTGGACAAATATTGTTTAATCTTGTCAAATGCCCTCTGACATTCATCATCCCAAATGCCTGGATTGTGCTTCTTAAGAAGACGGAATATTGGATCACATTTATCAGTCAATTGCAAAATAAATCGAGCGATGTAATTAAATCTCCCTAGAAAACCTCGGACTTTCTTCTGAGTGCGTGGCAGAGGTAATTTTTGTATGGCCTTGACCTTATTCGGATCTACTTCGATTCTTTTTCCACTGACCACGAAACCCAATAGCTTCCCTGATCGAGCCCCGAAAGTTCATTTGGCTGGATTGAGCTTCAGCTGAAATTTCCTCAATCTCAGGAACAGTTTCCTCAAAACTTGCACATGCTCCCCTTCCGTTTGAGACTTTGCAATCATGTCGTCGACGTAGACCTCAATCTCCTTATGTATCATGTCATGAAACAAGGTTACCATAGCCCATTGGTATGTTGCTCCCGCATTCTTTAACCCAAATGGCATCACCTGGTAACAAAAAGTCCCCCATAAGGTTATGAAGGTGGTCTTTACCATGTCTTGAGGATACATCTTTATTTGATTGTATCCAGAAACCGTTCATGAAGGAGAAAATGAAAACCCACCGTGTTATCCACTAAAGTGTCAATGTGAGGTAGTGGGAAGTTGTCTTTTAATGGCCTTATTTAGGTCCCATAATCGACACACATCTAGACTTTTCCATCCTTCTTGGACAGAACAACGTTGGCTACCCATTCGAGTAATTTACTACTCGTAAGAACCCGACATCAAATTGCTTCTTGACTTCTTCCCTTATCTTTCTCTGTGACATCGGGTCTCATCCTTGAAGCTTCATTGGGTGACTTACATTCTCCTTTTATAGGAATACGATGTACCGCAATATCAGCACTCAACCCTGGCATTTCTTGATATGACCACGCGAAGACATCTTTGAACCCTAGCAGAAGTCTAATGAAGTCCTGCCTTGTTTCATGGGTTATGCAGGTACCGATTTTCACTTCTTTCCCATCCTCTAGAAGCACATTTTCAATTGTTTCTTTGTGAGGTAGAATCAATTTCTCTTCCCGCTCTACCATCCTTAACAAATCCGGGATAAACTATAATCTTCATCATCTGTAAAGTCCCATAATCCCTCTAGGCACGTGTCTTGCTCATAAGGGAATTCTGGGTTCATAGCAGTGTCACTCATGACGTCGATATCTGGGGACCTATGGTAGGTATAAAAGAATATTCAATGAAAATAAATTTAAGAATGACTTATTTATGCGTTATGATTATGAATGGAATGGAAAATAAGGAAAAGCATAACTGCACTGTATGAAAGAAAAATGCACTTTTATTGAAAATAAAGATGCGTGAACATGAGCCTATTTCATAAAAGATTCTTGTTGTCCCTAGGCTTGAGACAACAAGTGCGTTTTGAGCATTAATCTGTTTTAGTCCTAAAAACTACAGGAATTTCTTCCGCAATTCAGTTGTCCAGAACACTTCTAGGCTCGTAGGGGCGAATGCCTTTCCAGTTCATTTTCCTTGGACTCTCTTCAGTCACTGCATTGATGTTCGAAGCTCTCATCATGTCCATAGCTGTTTCCTTATTCATGTTCTCCTGTCCTAAATGAATAATTCCTCCTGACACGAATGTATTAGATATATAGGGAAAGGTCATTAAACCCCACTCAATCTCAGTACCATTCAATCGTGCCCTTTGTCTTTCACATTTCCTCTCCATCTCTTCCTTTCTCTGTCCGACATCTGGCATATGGCCCAGACCGAAGCGATTATGCTTGTCAACCAATCCTGGCATTCTGACTGGACCCTGGAGATATTTTTCAAGTCCCCTTTCGGGCAGTGCTCCTCTTCCTATTGTTAACTGTAGGCCCATCCTTGTTGCTTCAGAGAGTTTGGGCACTGGGATCTTGCTTCCTTCACTGATGAAAGTTGAATTTACGAACTCCAACGACCTAAAGGAACACTCTATAGCCTCCATATCATTCTCTATGTACGGTGCATTACTGGTAACGGATGCGATAATATCCTCTTCTGCATTTATGGTGATCAACCGACCCTCTATCACCAACTTTACCTTTTGGTGTAACGACGATGGCACAACCTCCACTGAGTGGATCTAGGGCCTCCCTAATAAATAGTTATACGAAGGCTTGATGTCCATTACGAGGAAGTCTACCTCGTACGTGTTTGGCTCGATTAGGAGGGGTATCTCAATCCTCCCCATTACTTTTCTCTCGGTACCATCGAATGCTCTCACTATATTTTGGCATGTTTTCATATGAGAGCTGTCTCATGGGCAACTTTGTTTAGTGTAGATAGGGGCAAGACATTCAGTGCTGACCCGTTGTCGATTAATATCCCCGGTAATGTATACCCTTTGCATCGGTAGTAATGTGTAAAGCCTTGGTGGACCCCATGCCCTGGCGAAATTTCATCATCACTAAAAGAAATAAAATTATGCTGCGCTTATGTTACTAACGAGGCGGTCTAGTTTGTTTACCAAATGTCTTGACAACATAAATTTCATTCAACATCTCATTAGTCTTGCGATGTACCTCTGAGTTTAGGATCAAAGCCAGTACTGATGTGCGTGCCGACTACTTGTGTAATTTTTCTACCACACTGTACTCACTGTGCTTTAGAAACTTCAAAAACTCTCTAACATCACTCTCTGCTACTGGCTCATTAACCAATGGTCCTGTCTTCTCATCTCCCCTTCTCATCATAGAAGACTACACGGCTCAGTGTCTTGGTGAATTCTCTTTCCCGAAAACTGTCATAGTGCAATTGTAATTCTAAGGTACCTTCTTGTCATTTTTATAAGGAAAAGTCACGGGTTTCTAGATTACAATCCTCGAAGAAAGAGTTACAGGTCTTTGATTACAACCATCGGTGTACCCTTATAAGGAGAAGTCGTGGGTTTTTTAATTTTGACCCTCGGTGCCACCTTCACTCGGGCCTCGTCGACCCCTGGCCGCGTGATAATCACCCATGGGTGATTGACTTTAGGGATCCTTTCTGCTGACCCTCCTTCTGTGGAACATACGTCCTCTCTTTCCACCATGTTAAAGAACTCCAGCTCTTTATTATCCATTAGCCCTTGTACTAGGGCTCCGAATTCGTTACATTACTGGATTTCATGGCCTTCCTTGTTATGGAACTCACAGTAGTTCCTTGTATCTTGAGATCTGCTCACATTCTCTTGCAAAACTAACCCAATTTTCTGTATTTCTTTCCAAACCTCTCTCAATGGGGTTCTGACCTCAGTAATCTCCTGTTTGAACCTTCTCCCCCTATTTTCAACTATCGCATTTACCCCATTATCAATATGACTGGGTAACGGATTTCCTCCACCAGGTGGGTCATTGAAGTCTACCACCCCCGCCTTGATAAGTCACTCGACTAGTCTTTTGAATGAAGTACAGTTCTCTATCGAGTGACCTACTACATCCGCATGGTACTCACACTGAGCGTTTGTGTCATACCACTTAGGATATGGAGGTTGCAGCGGCTTCAAGTAAAACGGGGACACGACATGCGCATTGAATAAAGTCTTATACAACTCCTTATACGTCACAGGTATAGGAGTAAATTGGAATTTCTCAGTCTTCTGCCTCGTGTTGGGCTCTTATCTTGGTCAAGCCTGCTGGCTCACAGCTACCGCTTTCGGTTGGGTAATAGTAATGGGTTTAGGATAACCTGAGCTTATATTCTCTACTTCAGCTTCCCTTTTCTTCGGCGCTGCTCTTCTTGTGCTCTCTCCTGCCTCTATCTTCCCACACCTGCTCGCGTTCTCTATCATCTCACCTGACATTACCATGTCTGCGAAACTCTTAGTCGTGCCTCCTAACATGTGGTTAATGAAAGGTGCCTTCAAGGTATTGATGAAGAGCATGGTCATTTCCTTTTCTAGTAACGGTGGCTGGACCTTTGTAGCGACCTCCTCCGTCTTTGGGCATACTTCCTGAAGCTTTCGCTTGACTTTTTCTCCATATTTTGTAACGTGATCCTGTCAGGTGCTATATCGGTCACATGGCCGTAATGCTTGATGAAAGCCTGCGCCAAATCTCTCCACGATTTGATTTGGGTACAACTCAACTGATTGTACCATTTTGCTGCAGCCCCAATCAGACTATCCTGAAAGCAGTGGATCAACAACTGGTCATTGTTGACATATCCTGTCATTCTCTGATAGAACATCGTAATATGGGCCTCAGGATGACTAGTCCCATTGTATTTTCAAACTCGCATCTTGAACTTGAAGGAAATACTAAATGGGGACTAGACTCACTTCTTAGCATCCACTTCATTGGTGATCAACACTTTCCAATGCTCAAACTTCTCCTCCACCATTTGCATCGATCTTGAACTCTTTTGGAAGCTCTGCTTTCACTTTCTCCCCTACGCCACCTCATGAAATGCAGGACCATTGGTTTCTGAAATTGACTTGAGGTTAGAGCTCGAGCTCATGGGAAATTTACGATCTTGGGAGCAGCAGATTGGTGCTGAGGTTTGATATTGACCGACACTTTTGATGGTTGCACTTGGGAACTTATCGGGGCCAGGCCCGGAGGGCAAGCAAAATCTTCATTATCTTCTCCGGTATCGACCATAGGCCTTTTTCCGTTTCCAGGCCCTCCAGTCAACAACTGTGTTAGCTGGCTCATCATGCTTCTCTGGGATTCTAGCATTTGATCCCTCATATCCTGTTGGATCTTGGCTAACTGCTCTTACATCTGAGCCTACAGTTGGTCTTGCATCTCTTTCTGCATCTGCTCTAACCTTTCCATCATTTAATCCATTACTCTCGTCTTTTTTCAAGTGTAATAGCGGTGTTCCAGGATAACTATAGTATGACCTCTAGTTAATAGGGTTGTCTTATGATATTTAATGCAAATGTTGTGATATAATGCCAATGCATGAAATGTAATACAAATGAATGAATACAAAAATAAAAGGAGTCGATTCTGATTCAATTTCTTTTGGAATACTTATTGAAAAAAACAAAATCCTTTACATAAAATAGAGTCACATATACGACCTAGCCCTTATGCCTAAAGTTTTAACTTTCTCAAGAAGTGAAGCTAACTCGCGGCCCTGGTCTGACTTTGACTCATAAAATATACTTAACACATCAGCCTGAACCGCTAAAGTTTGTAAATAATCAGCCACTTCTCGTATCTGAGCCACAGCTTCGCCCATAAGGTAGTCTCTTTCTCTGACTTGGTTCTGAGATCGTTGAAGTTGTTCTTTCCCTCGCTGGTTGTCTACCTCCAATAGTTGGATCCGGAGCTAGCTCCACTACCTTTCCTTTCAACTCGTCAATCTGGCTTAGGCTTGATTCCAACTTCACCGTAGAGTTGTGACTTTGACACAATGCCTTCTCTAATTCTACTACTCGAGCTCTTAACATCTTATTTTCACTTTGGCTCTCCCCCACAGTCTTTTTCAGGGCATCCTTTTGTGCTTGAACCCCATGGAATCTCTTCGTCCACTGGTCGACCTTGGTCTTCTCTTCTTGAACTTCTTGACGCCATTGTTCTGAGGTTTTACCCAGCCTGGCGGTCTTCATCAATAGATGCAACTTCTTGTAATCGGTCTTCAAGCCATCCAAATCTTCTTCGGCCTTACTTTTTCCTTTCCTCAGCTTCTCAGCCTCTGATTTCTGGATATCAATATCTAACATCAAATTCATTTTTTCCTCTTCCAGTTGTTTTATCTTTTTCCCTAACTCTGAATTTTTACTTTCAAAGTCCTGCTTCATGATCTCCAACTCAGAAGGGACTACTTGCAGGTATTCTTCTATCGATCGAGCAGCATCCTGTGTCGGCCTGGGGATATTATCGTTCACTCTCCTGCTCCACCATGTATTATATTCGAGGGTTACCATTGGACCCATAACAACTCTTTTCATTCGGTAAATCTGCTTCCACGCATCAGAAACTTCTCGAACTCTTTTCTTATAATTATTCCCACTATATGAGAATTCAAACTGAGCTAAACCATGCGTTACCGGTATAAACTGTCTCGATTGGTATTGCCTTAGCACGAGCAAATGAGCATACCCAACGGCTCCCCAGATCCCTAACAGAGGAACCCAATCATAACTCCCACACCGGTAGAGGATTTCATTGGGAACGAACCAAGGAGCTCTCCATTCCACATATTTTTCCTGAAGATTTTGAAGAAGCTCAATCCAGTTCTCTTCTGATATGTCATCTCTCCTGGGCGCGACGGCCAACTCCTTTAATGGGGAGTACTTCACAAAAAAGACCCGACAATGAGTTCTATCTACTTTCCAGAAATGGCTATGGAACCACCCCAACAACAGTTGTACGCATTCCATGAATCTTCCCTCACTTGCTCTCCGGCACGAGTTCAAAGATCTAAACGTTTCGGTAAGAATCGCTGGTATCGGCGTAATCCCTTTGTCAAGACGATCAAACAAATCAATAACTGCTTCATCTACATGCCTCAAAGCCTTGGGAAAAATTATCAAGCCATAGATACTTAAGGCAAAAATGTCGACTTTCCTCTTAACATCTGGGTGTGCCACCATCAGGTCCCTCAAGCTTACCCAAGGAATGCATTTCCCTTCACCCTTCTACTGAATTCGTGCCATGACCCACTGTTCGCTCATCCCAGTGATACTCATCAGCTTCTTTACAAAAGTCGGTGCATTAGCGGCCCTAAAGTAAATTTTGTCGACCCGAGCCCTTTGACTGCAAAGCAAAGCCGTATATTCCTCCACGGTAGGCACCAAGTCCACTTCCCCAAACGTAAAACAGCTATAAGCGGGATTCCAATATTGAGTCATAGCCCGAAACAAGTGTTTGTCCACTCTGATGTCAAGTAAGTAGGGTAGATCACCATAATTAAGGTAGAAAAGCTGCTTAGTTGCTTTATCCCAACAAGCCCATATATCTCTTAGTTCTTGGAGCTCATTTTGTGTCACACTGATGCAAGTGAAGTCCAATAATTCTGATGTGTACCCTTCGGTTAGACTATCCCCCTTCTCAAGCTGTGTCTTCTCTGACCATATACGCACGGCCGCATTATCCTCTACTTTATCAAGGAATCCGTTCTCCATAACAAGCATTCTAACTTAGTAATTAAAACAGGAATCGACGCCTTTTAAGTATGAAATGACATGCAAATATGACCAAAATAAAACAAGTTAGTATCACATAAAAGTAACCAAAGCAAGTGAAAAAAAAAGTCTAACCACTACATAGGTAGCCACTAAGGTTTAGCATGGTCCTACCTAGGGTGGGCTATTAAGGTTCACTATATGTGGTTTGGTTCTAAAGAAAGGATACCTGAACCAGCAGATTCCTCAATCCTCACCCATTATAGGCTCATATGGATCAAGTTCAGTTCAGGGGGATACATTTCCCTATGGCCATGCGGAGGTGAAAACCTCACGGAACCATAAGTACGGATGTATCTCGGAAGCGGTCCACTAGCCCATGCGGAGGTGAAAACCTCACGAAGGCATAGTTTCTCTCTCCCACTTAGAGGTGTGACCACAACGGTCATGCAATATGAATGCAAAAATATTCTATATGTCTCAAACCAAAGCGTATATATTACGCGACGCAGACTCATGCAAATGAAAAACGAAAAAAAATATTTTTGATAAAAAAAGGACATTAATCAACCAATTTTACGGCTTGACTCTCTTATAGTTTATCCCCAGTGGAGTCGCCAAGCTGTCGAAACCATTTTTTTGTTTGGAAAATGGGCCGACTTTAAAAAGAAAACCGGAGTCGCCACCAATCCTTTTTTGAAGTGTGATTGGGCCACTTTTGAAAACATTTTGGTCTACGAATTTTAAGAAAATGGGCTCGGGAGTCAGTTACGCACGAGGAAGGATTACCACCCTCGCAATGCCCAAAATTGGTATCGTATTGATTGATTAATGTCCTTAATATCGAAAATAAAAAAAATTTAAAATATGAATCTTTAAAAAATGTTTGAATAACTCGAATTGGATATCGAAATTCTCTTGTCCCGAAAAGGTGACATACCGCATCCAGCACGATAGGACACGATGTTTCAAACCCTCGATACCAAGATCATTTCATGATTTCCAAAATATATGTATTGCAATTTGAAAAGGGTATTTCACTACTTGGCTAAACTAAAAAACCGAAACCCAGCACGATTGGGTACGATTTCTTGGATTTCCAATCATGAAATATTGCCTTTAATTTATTTAAGAAATACAATAATAAAAAAAATCATGAAGGATATCTAGTTGTTTAGATGAGCGATGTAAAATCGAAACCCAACCGCGATTGGGCACGAATTTCTTGAACTTCCAAACACGAAACATTGCCTTATTTTCAAAAAAAATACGATTGAAATCTTTAAAGGATATTTAGTGATCTAGACGAACCATAAAATCGAAGCCCAGCACGATTGAGCACGATTTCTCGAACTTCCAAACACGAAATATTACCTTTGTAAAACCCTTTTATGGAAAAAAAAGCAAGATACTAATATTGAAATAGGAACACGATAATAGCAAGGAGAGTAATAGATTCAAAAAAGGGAAAAACAATAATATTACAAAAAAAAATATATGACAAATAAAATAATTGGTAATAATAATACTACTAATGAAACTAAAATATAGTAAAAAGGTAGTATAAAACTAAAATAAAAATATGATAGTAGAATAGTAACAACAATTAAACAAAACAACATAGACCAATAAACGAATAATAGTAAAAAACAATATTGATGATAAAATATGCCGAAAAACATATGTAATAGTAATAACAAAGTAAATTATAAATAAAATACCTAACCGAAACAACAAAATAGTAGTAGTAATATTTTAAAGAATAATGAAAAATGAAAAAAAAGGTAAAACAATGATATCAATAATAAAGTAACGGTAACCATATTAAAAATAATAATGAAATAAAATAATAGAAATAGATTAATATATATGCAAATAAGTATTAATAAAGCATAATAAATTAAAATAGTAATGGTAAAACTAAAAGAAGAGTTATAATAACAAAATAATAAAAATAATATTTAAAAATAATAATAATAACAAAAAATAAAATAATAATGAAAATAGAAATATTAGATATAATATATACGATGAGGAAAAAAATAAGGATAGTAATAGTAGGTTTAAAAATATCGATAAAAAAATATTAACAATAAGTTTAAAATAAAGAAAATAATAATATCAAAAATGAAGATAATAATAATATTAAATATAATAGAAAGAATATAATTGTAATAATAATATACATTTAAACAAATAAAAAAAATAAAACAATTTGTTTAATGGTAAAATAATAAAAGGGGCTAAATCGGATCAAAATCAAAGATTTGGGGCCGAATTCAAAATAAAAGAAGAATAAAGGACTAAATTGCCAGACACGCGCAACCAAGCGGGATCAAAGCGGCAATTAATCCCGTTTTGGAAACGGTGCGTTTGAATAAGGACCTAATTACAGTGGAGAGCAAGATTTTGGGGTAAATTCAAAAGAAATTAAAACTGGAAACAGGATGAAATTAAAACGCAGGCGCAGGAAGGAGGACCAAAGGCGCAATTTACCCATTAAGGGTGGAATTGCATTAATTCACCTACAAAAGCAGGTGACCACGTGGGGCCTTTACCCCCTAAAAGCTACCAAAATTTTAAAAAAAAAACCCAAAAGACATGTTTCCCTTCATTTTCCCCTCTGTTTCACAAACAAAAACCAGAACCCCTTTTTCCCTTGCTTGGTTTCTAAGGTTTGAGCCCCTTCTTCCATGCGCCACAGTATCACCACTGGTCTGGTGACCGATCACGCGGACACAAGACCGACGGTCTGGTAAGTTTCTTCCTCTTTGTTTTTGAATAATTAAAACTTTTGAATGCTAAAACACAAACGAAAAATACAAGAAATAAATAAAGAAAGCCCAAAGATTTGAAAATAAAACAAAAATAAAAGAAACCTTTTCTTTGTTTTTTTGATTCTGCTTTTGTCAAAATGTGCTCTATAGCCTCTGATTCTATTGCGAAAAATCGTAAAAAACATTAAGAAAAATAAAAAAATCCTTTCTTTTCTTTTTTTTTTCAATACAAGTTTTTCTTTCAACCTTTATAGCCAAAAAAAAAAAAAATCCAAAAATAGAACAAAATCTAAAATACTATCTGTTGGTTGCTTTGCTGGCCTTTTCCCTTTTTTTTCGCAGGTGAAGGCAACGTGGAAGCGCACACTGCGGAGAACAGGGTGTCGTGTGGAGTTGGGGCTATTGGCGGCGGTGCAGAACAGTGGCTAGGTTTCTGCCAAAGTTTAGGTGGTTGGGCCATCTAGGTTTGGGCTTTTAATCTTGGGCCTGCTGTAATTTGTTTTATTTTTCTGGTTTCCTGTTTGGGCTCTACTTAGGGTGAAAATTGGGTCATACAAAACCCTTTGAATAGTTGTTTGTATGAACCACAAAAATACCCAGACTGTGAAAACCTTTCGTTTTAGATGTAGATGACAGCTACTTATGTTTTTTTTTTCTCTTTTGGATGAGGTTAACCTTACACTAACTAATGATTTTTTTTTTATCAGTTAAGGTAGCGGATGTTTATGAACTCTTGTAAGTTTACATATTGTATGTCATCAGTTTTAAGGCGTCTTCCTTTCATGGTTGGTTGTTTCTTCTGGTTTTTTTTTTTTGAGGAGGAGATGATCTTTGTCGTAACCATTTTTTTGAAAACGAAAAAGGGTTCGACTTTGTGTTTTTTTTTTTTTTAAAAACATGAAAAAAGGGGAGCCGCCACCAATCCTTTTTGATAAGGTGTGATCGGGTCACCTCATAAAACAGTCGTTTTTAATAAACAGTTTGATTTATCAAAACAACGATTTTGGTCTTACGAAATCCGAAAATGAGTTCTAAGTCGGTTACATACGAGGAAGGGTTAGCACCCTCGATCGCCCAAAATTGGTACCAAAATGATTAATTAGTGTCTTGATGTCGGAAGTTTGAAAAGGTTTTAAAATACGGATCCTTTTAATAGATATTAGGATATTTGAGATTTCTTTGTTCCGAGAGGTACAAACATCACATCCAACCGCGTTAGGACATGATATTTCTAACCTTCGTAATCAAAGTTATCTCATGATTTTACGAAGTTTATCAAAAGGGTGTTTAGTGATTTAGTCAAGCGGAAAATCGCAACCCAAAGACGTTAGGGCACTATTCCCAATTCCTAAATACAAAACATTGCCTTTATTTTTTAAAACCTTTAAATGGAAGGTAGCAACTTTACAAAATGCCTCGTATCGGGTCAAATCGAGAGAAGGTTCGAGTCAAAACTTGAGATTTCTTTGTCCCGAAAAGATATAAACATCACATCCAGCTCGTTAGGACGCAATGTTTTAATCTCTCGTAATCAAAGTCGTCTCGTGATTTGCAAAACTTCGTAAAAGGGATGTTAAGTAGTTTAGTTAGACGGAAAATCGCAACCCAGTACGTTAGGGCACTATTTTCCGAATTCCTAAACACGAATCATCACCTTTATTTTAAAACCTTAAAATGAAATATGATGATTTTTAAAATTACATTTTGCGTAGTATTGGTATAAAATTAGGAGAGATAAACGTAGATATAAATAGAGTGAATGTAGGAGCACAAATAATAATATTATGATAATGATACAAAATATGATAATACTATATCGATATGAATAATACATAGATAATATTAGTGGTAGTAGAATAATAAAATGGGTGATAAAATTAAATAATAAAATAATAAAATGTAAGATAATGGTAATAACACAAAAATGAATAATAGTAAAATATATTATATATATATATATACATATATGTGTATATAATAGTAGTAAGAAAGAATGGTAAAAATAACTTATTTAATAACAATAATAATATTATAATATATATATACATTATCTGAATGACAAAATTTATATGATATAAACTTGGTAATATACAAAACCATTTAATATGTAAGAATTGGCTTTAGGATGATAAAATAATATATTAATGTAATATAATATGATATGATACAATGTAACATAATATAACATAATATAGTATAATATAGTATAATAGTAATAATGATAATAATAATAATAATAATAATAATAATAATAATAATAATAATAATAATAATAATAAAATAAATGAATAATATAGTAGTAATAAAATATATTAAATAATGGCCAAAAGGCCAAAATTGTGAATTAATTAAAGAGGGATCAAATTGAATTAAAAACGAGATTTTGGGGTTAATTTGGAATAAAACAGAGAGGAGTGGCCTATTTAAGGCGCGTGAAAAGCGGGGACCAAAGGGCAATTTTCCCAAATATTAAAACGCATAGCGTTTGAAAGGGACTAAATCGCAAACCGCGAAAAATCATTGGGCGATGTTGCAATAATTAAAAGTTTGATTTTAAAAAAACTAAAATGCGGAAGGGCCGATTATGCAATTAGACCCAAAACAAAACACGCGGATCCTTCGGTGGGTCGGGTTAACGCTGGTCATAGGGCGAAAGCGACGTCGTTTGAGGCCATCGAATCGGGCCCCAAACGACGCTGTTTTGAAATTCTTATAAAACCAAAATTTCCTTTTATTCTTTCATTTCACTGTTTACAAAGAAAAAAATTTTCATTTCTTTTTTTCTCTGCGGAGGTTGCCTCCGTTGGAATTCGACGTCGGCGCTGCCGCTCAAAAGCCACTGCGGTGGCGAAAAAATAAAAAAGTTATGTATTTTTATTATTTTTTTACCCTCCTTTATATGTATTTTAATATATGCGTGTGAGGAAAAGAACAAACAAAAAACTTTCAAGAAAAAATAAAACAATCACCTCGTTTTCCCTTTTGGATTTTTAGCACTTTCCTTTCGGTCTTTCTCTGTTGTTTGTGTTTGGCTCTGTTATTTTCGTGTTTTGAACTTTCTCTTTTGTGTATTGATTCAAAAAAACCAAAAGAAAAAAAAGTAAAAAAAAAAAGTCCTTAGAATAGAATACAAATCGGCTTTTTATAGCCCTCCTAAATTACTTGCTGTCTCTTCTTATTTAATGTTTTGCAGTGCTTGGGTGGTGGCGAGGCGTTGGTGACACAGGGCTTGGCGAGGCGGTGGATGGGACAAGGGGCAGAGGCAAGTGGTGCTGGCAAGTGGCCCTAGGTGTGGCGCACCTAGGGCTTCTGTTCTCTTTTGATTTTGGGGTATAGGCTAATCGGGCTAGGGTTGGTTGGGTTTGTAAAATGGGCTTCGGGTTTGGGTTTGTCTGTAAAATAAGTTTGGGTTTTGGGTTTGGGTTTGTCTGTAAAATAAGTTTGGGTTTTGGGTTGTAAAAAATGGGCCGGCAAATGGGCTTCTCTGTTGCCCTCTTTGCTCATTGTCGTAACGAGAATGGAGCAAAGATTTTCATAAAACCCATTTGCCCGAACTCGCTAAGCCAAACTCCTTTTGTAGCCTTATTTATTCCATCGCATCTTGTTGATTTGATCCGCTTCACTTTGTAGCCTTGAGAAATTAGATTCGTAGTGATCTATCTTGCGCATTGTGACTTCGAGAGATATAAAACGAAAGCGCTTTTGATCTTCGCTTCTGCAACTTCGGAAGTTTAAATCATTATCTTCAATCTGATCCTTGCAAACTCAAGGATCACCAGACTGATATCTTTGATCTGCTTCCTGCAACTTTAGGAAGGTCAAATATGCTTTCTTCAATATGATCCCAGCAAACTCGGGGATCACCAGACTGATGTCTTCGATCTGCTTCCTGCAACTTCAGGAATGTCAAATCTGTTATCTTCGATCTGCTTCTTGCAACTTCAAGAAGGTCAAATCTGCTATCTTCGATCTGCTTCTTGCAACTTCAAGAAGGTCAAATCTGCTATCTTTGATCTGCTTCTTGCAATTTCAAGAAGGTCAAATCTGCTTTCTTCGATATGCTTCTTGTAATTTCAAGAAGGTCAAATCTGCTTTCTTCGATCTGCTTCTTGCAATTTCAAGAAGGTCAAATCTGCTTTCTTCAATCTGATCCCAAAGAAACTCGGGATCACCAGATGAATCTTGATCCGCTTCAGTAACCCGGAACATCAAATCGCCTTCTTCAATCTAATCCCTGCAAAC
Source organism: Gossypium rotundifolium (assembly GCA_025506655.1). NCBI lineage: Eukaryota > Viridiplantae > Streptophyta > Magnoliopsida > Malvales > Malvaceae > Gossypium > Gossypium rotundifolium. The sequence goes on from CP106728.1 coordinate 26,338,268, forward strand.
TCAGGGATCACCAGACTGAATCTTCGATCTGCTTCCTGCAACTTCAGGAATGTCAAATCTGATCTCTTTGATCGCTCCACTACATACTCGGGGAGGCGAGATCTACTCAACCGTCTTGTCCTTTTGAGGGTAGTAACACGTAGAATGAATACATACTTATGCCTAATGATTAGGATGCCATGAGTATGATGAGTCAGAATGTTATGAGTATGATTCCTATTTAAGGTGTTATCACTCATTTGTCTATCAAGGTTTTATCTTCGTTTCCCTTTCAGTGACCGTTTTCACATGAATGGCTTGCCCCTGTGGAAATTTCGAAGCCTATTTTAGGCCTTAGAACACAGGTCTGCCTTGACTTCTAGCTGTCTTCCCCGGGAGTCACAACTCCTTCTTGAAGAATACTCGACTTGGTTTGTTTTAGATTTGTTCCTCAACAATTTAGGGTTTTTGAATCTTTTCTTATCGAAAATTGGCCTATTATACTTTTCTAAATGACCAAGTAACATTATTCACCCTGCCACAATTGCTGAATCGGGCGAGGGACTTTGAAGAAATGGTCTTCACTGAGACCCCCTTTTTCCAATGTCTTTATCTTGTGTTCGTGGAAGCTCTAAACAAATGTTCTGTTTCGGCTTCCTATTTTATCTAGAGATTTTCAAAGTGATACGTGGAACTTTCCTTTGTGAAGTTGTTAGTTCATCAATTATTGTTTCAATGCAGCATGTTTAATGATGGATAATAGTAGGTCGATTTCAAAGAGAATCAAAATGATTTTATCTATGAGACAAAGAAAATTGATTGGGGACATATCCCTTCTTTTTTTTACGGAGAAAAAGAACTCAAAATTGGTAAAATAAACAACATGGATCAGACGCCCTAGGCATCGCCGATTGGACTTCTACATACAAACTTCAAGAAGACTACTTTGAGCCTGTCATGTGTTTAGAAGACTCAAAGTATTTTGTCGATGCCCCAATACGCAACGTACTTCCTCTTCTGTTGATTATAGCGCTGCAAGATCACGACGTGTTCGTTCAAAATTTGAGCCGCCTTTTGGGTTTTCAACTCAAAAGCCCTTTGGTCTCAAGATGCCCTTTTGCGGGTTTTCACCTTAGCCTCTCCGTTTTTTTTTTCAAGTCTCAAAGTGCCCTGCGGGTTTTCACCTTGGCCTCCTCCATTTCAAGCAAAGTATCTTTTCTTGCATCCGAGTTCACGGATTGGGCAAGCTTTTCCGTCCATCTCGGTCGAAATCGATGCACCTCTGAGAAAGCTTTCTTTACCACATACGGTCCTTCCCAGTTCGGCATCCATTTCCCTCTGTGATCCTTTTGTATGGGAAGGATCTTTTTCAACACGAGGTCCCCTTCGTGGAATTCCCTTGGGCGAACCTTTTTGTTGTAAGCTCACATCATTCACTTTTGGTACATCGACCATGACGGATAGCCTCAATCTCTTTTCTTCAATTAAATTCAACCGATCATACCGAGCCTAGATCCATTCAACCGTCCGACTTCACTTCCGACAATACTCGAGAGAAGGTATTTCCACTTCAATAGGTAGAACCGCCTCCATCCCATAGACCAATGAGAAAGGCGTTGCCCAGTGAGAGAGTTGGACGGACGTTCGATAAGCATAAGCGAACGGTAATTTTCATGCCAATCCTTGTAAGTCTCGATCATCTTCCCCACTATCCTTTTGATGTTTTTGTTGGTCGCTTCCTCTTGCCCCATTCATTTTTGGACGTCTGAGGGACGAATTGTGGTGTTTAATATTGAATTGGCTGCAAACTCCCGCTATCGTACTGTTGTTTAGGTTTAGTGCATTGTCTGATATGATCCTCTCAGGCATTCCATATCGACAAATAATCTCTTTCTTCAAGAACCGACTGACCGCTGACTTAGTGACGTTAGCATACGAGGCGGCTTCTACCCACTTGGTGAAGTAGTCGATGACCACAAAGATGAATCGATGCCCATTCGATGCCTTCGGAGATATTGGCCCAATGACATCCATGCCCCACATGGAAAATGGCCATGGAGAAGTCATAACATGTAAAAGTGACGAAGTGCGTGAATCTTGTCTCCATAAATCGCATTTATGACATTTTTGGCATAGTTGATCTGATCTCCTCCATGGTGGACCAATAATATCCAAACCTCATTATTTGTCTGGCCATTGTGAAACCATTAGCGTGAGTTCCACAGACACCTTCATGAACTTCTTCTAGGATTAACTTAGCTTCGGCGGCGTCCACACACCTCAGCAGCACTTGATCCTTCCTTTTCTTGTATAAGACTTCTCCATCCAAGACGTAATCACAGGCTAATCTCCTCAACGTCTTTTTTTCATTCTCAGTGGCTTGATCAGGGTACTCACGATTCTTCACATACCGCAATATATCGTGGTACCATGGTGGGCCAGTTTCCCCTTCTTCCTCGACATTGTAGCAATGGGCTGGGTCTTGATGAATGCTCATTTGTATTGGCTTCATATCTTCGCTTTCATTTATTCGGACCATGGAAGCCAGGGTGGCTAGAGCATCAGCCATCTGATTTTTGTCCCTAGGCAAGTAATTGAAGGTGATGTCATCGAACTCTTTGACAAGTTCCTGGGCCAATCTTTTATAGATAACCAATTTTGGATCCCTGGTTTCCCATTCTCCTTTGAGTTGATAGATTACCAGGGTGGAATCTCCATAGACTTCTAAGACCCTGATTTTGAATTCGATAGCAGCGCGGAGCCCCATGATGCAAGCTTCATATTCAGCCATATTATTAGTGCAATCGAAATCCAGTTTGCAAGTGAATGGATAATGGTCTCCTTTTGGGGATATCAGGACTGCCCCAATTCCATTGCCCACAACATTGATGCCCCGTCAAAATTTAGTTTCCAAGGATGGTCTTCGGAGGTACCTTCTTCAATGTCTGCCACGTACATCAAGTCCTCATTAGGAAATCGAAATCTAAGGGCTCATAGTCTTCAAGGGCTCTCTTGGCTAGAAAGTCTCGCTATCGCTCCCTTTTACCGCCTTTTGGTTTACATAAATGATGTCAAATTGGAAAGCGAGGATCGCCACCGCCATCTTTCCATTCAAGGCGGTAGATTCCATCATATATTTAAGGGATCTAGCTTTGAGATGAGCCATGTCGTGTGATCAAACATGTATTGCCTCAACCTTGAGTTGTCCAAATCAAGGCACAACATAATTTCTCGATTGGTGGGTACCTCATTTCACATGCGTGAATTTCTTCTTGAGGTAGTATATTGCTTTTCTTTCTTCCCGATTCATCATGTTGGCCCAAAGACGCATCCCATCGAATTATCAAATCTTTGTTAGATAAAGGATGAGGGCTTGTCCGGTTGAGGCGCATTAATACCGGCCTGAGGCAGATATTGTTTCACCTTTTTGAAGGTCTTTTGGCATTCTTCATCCCACGTGCCTGGGTTGTGTTTCTTGAGGAGTCGGAATATGGGGTCACATCTCTCGGTCGGTTGTGAAATGAACAAAGCGATGTAATTCACCTTCCTAAGAAACCTCTAACTTCTTTTTGGGTGCGTGGTGGAGGTAATTCTTGTATGGCTCGACTTTATCCGGGTCAACCTCAATCCCTTTTCATCGACTATGAACCCGAGCAACCTCCGGATCGAGCTCAAAGGTACACTTTGACGTTAAGCTTCAATCGGAATTTTCTCGGCCTCAAGAATAATTTTCTCAAGACCTGCACGTGCTCTTCTTCAGTTCGGGATTTGGCGATCATATCGTCGACGTAAACCTCAATTTCTTTGTGCATCATGTCATGGAATAAGGTTACCATGGCTCTCTGATATGTCGCGCCTGCATTTTTTAGCCCAAATGGCATTACCTTGTAGCAAAATGTTCCCCACATGGTTATAAACGTTGTCTTGTCCATGTCCTCGGGATGCATTTTTATTTGGTTGTACCCTGAGAAACCGTCCATGAAGGAGAACAACGAATATCCTGCTGTATTGTCTACTAAAGTCAATGTGAGGCAGCAAAAAATTGTCCTTCGGGCTGGCCTTGTTCAGGTCTCTGTAGTCCACACACATTCGTACCTTCCGTCTTTCTTGGGGACAGGGACAACGTTAGCCACCCAATCCGAGTACTTGACCACTTGTAAGAACCCGGCATTAAGTTGTTTCTCAACTTCTTCTTTTATTTTTAACAAGACGTCCGATCGCATTCTTGAACTTCATTGGGTGGCTTGCATTCTTCTCTTATGGGCGATCGGTGTCTTTGCAATATCGATTTAGTCCGGCATATCTTGGTACGACCATGCGAACACATCCTTGAATTCATGGAGTAATTCGATGAGGTTCAGCCTGGTTTCTGCAGTAATACAGGCTCCAATATTCACCTCTTGCCCCTCTCCTAGGTTCACCGTTTCTGCCGACTCTTTATGGGGTAGGATCTGTTTTTCTTCTTGCTCTACCATTCTCAACAAATCTAGAGGCAAGTCGCATTCTGTGTCCTTTCCAAAGTCCTGAGATTCCTCTGAACACATGTCTTGCTCAAAGCAGACCTCTGAATCTGTAGTATCATAACTCATATCATTGATGTCTAGAGACCTGTAATGGGTATCGAAGGGTGTACAAAGAACAAATGAATTTGAGGATAATTATTCACATGATATGAATGAGAACAAAGAATAAATGGTAAAAATGTAAAATAAGAGGATATTTAGTAGTATTGAAGATGCATTTCATTAAAACAAAATGTTCGAACATGAGCCTATTTCACAAAAGAAATCTCATTGTTTCTAGGCTTAAAAACAACAAGAGTGTTCTGAATATTACTCTGCATAATCTCTAAACACTACAGGAAATTCCTCTGCAACCCAATTGTCTAACGTGCTTCCGGTTCATATGGGCGGATGCAAGCGATGATTTCTTTGATCAGTCTCCTCATCACATATGGCATTGATGTGAGGACATTCCCTCTAGGAGATTCTCTTCCGGGTAAATCATTCCTCCCGATCTGAAGGTCGAGATATGTGGGGAATGTCATCGGTTCCCACTTAGCGTCTTCTCCATTCATTTGGCCTTTCTCCTTTCTGTTTCTTTTCCATCTCCTTCTTCATTTGTTTAGCATCCGGTTTGAAACCTAAACCAAAGCGATCCCTTTTTTCCTTGACAGATCGGGCTGGGACTTTCCTTGGAGATATTTGCCCAATCCTTTTCCGGGTAGGGCTCCTTTTCCCACTGTCATTTGTAATCCCATCCTGGTAGTCTTGGATAGTTTAGGCGACGGGACTTTATTTCCTTTTGAAATGAAAGTCGCATTCACGAACTCTAAGGATCGAAAGGAACATTCAATGGTTTCCTCATTCGTTTCTAGGTATGGCGCTTCGTTGTTAACAGTTGCTATGATATCTTCTTGACGTTTATAGTTACCGGTAGATTTTACATTACCAATTTCAATTTTGGTGCGATGATTTAAGGTACGGCCCCATTGAATGAATCCGGGCCTCCCTAGTAAGCGATTGTAAGAAGGCTTGATATCCATGACCGAAAGTCTACTTCATATGTATTAGGCCCGATCAATAATAGTATGTCTATTCTCCCCATCACTCTTCTTTCGGTCTTGTCGAATGCTCTCACTATGTTTTGGCGAGATTTTATATGAGAACTATCTATCGGCAACCTCTTGAGTGTGGCTAGTGGTAAGACATTTAATCTTGACCCATTATCTATTAGCACACTTGGCAAGGTGTACCCTTACGGGGTGGTTATGTGCAAGGCCTTCGTCGATCCCATGCCTCCGGAGGATTTCATCATCGCTGAAGTAGATGAAATTATCAGCTCTTATGTTACTAACCAGACGATCCAACTTGTTGACGGATATATCTTTAGTAACATAGGTCTCACTTAGTACTTTCATTAATGCTTGCGTGTGCTTGAGCTTAAGTAGTGCTAACACGAGAGATACGGGCTGGTTATGCATGCGGTTGTTCCACCACTTGTATTCATTTGTGTTTCAAGAATTTTAAGAATTCTTTAGCCTCCTCCTCTTTTACGGGTTCATTGATAACGGCTTTGGGTTCTTTTTCCTACCCAATCGACACAGTCTTCAGTTTTGCCGTTTCCATTCTCTTATTTTCAGGGTCATAACGCTTTCCACTACGCGTATAGGAACCTTCGTTCTTGACTTCCTCCGAAATACTAGTGGAACCTTGCACTCCTGGTATTGTCACATTGCAGTTATAATTCCAAGGCACCCTTTTACTATCTTTGTAAGGGAAAGAAGCAGGTTTCTGAATTGTGATTTTTGGTCTTCCCTGTGCTCCGCCCTCTGTGTTCCTCGAAATAATGATTCTCGGGTAATTAACTCTGGGTTTTGTCAAATCTTCTTCGGTCGCGCATATTTCCTCTTCCTCTTCTCCTTCTTCATAAAACTCCAGTTCTTTGTTGTCCATGAGGCTTTGCACCAAAATTTTAAACTCGGCACATTCTTGGATCTCGTGCCCCCTCGTCTTATGGAATTTGCAGTAATTCTTCATATGTCTTTCGCTTCCTATAGAATCTGACTCTATCAATCCTCTTTTTACCATTTCCTTCTAGACTATTCGCAATGGGGTCTTCATTTCGGTGACATCCCTCTTGATCTTTCTCACAATCTCCTCACCGATCGCGTTCACCCCTTTATCCTCGCGATTGGGCAATGGGTTCCCCTTTCTTTCCAAGTCATCAAGCGCTATAACACCCATTTTGATTAGCCTCTCGACTACCTTTTTGAAGGCGAGGCAATTCTCTATCGAATGCCCCTCTATCCCTGCATGGTAGTCGCAGTGAGCGTTTGAGTCATACCACTTAGGGTATGGGGGCTGCAATGGTTGTAAATAAAACGGGGACACGATGTGCTCATTGAATAAAATTTGGTATAGCTCTTTGTATGTGATTGGAATTGGCATAAATTGGATTTTTTCATGATTTGGCCTTGTGTTGGACTCTGTCTAAAGGGCTCGATGATCGGGGGTCACAGTCCTTGGCTGGCTCACAGTAATAGGCTTTGAATAACTTTTACCTATGTTGTTTATATCATTCTCCCTCTTCTTCGGGGCCGTCTTTCTAGTACTTTCTCCACCTCTATTTTACCGCTTCGATCGCATTCTCAATCATTTCCGACAAACACAATATCGGAAAAACTTTTAGTGGCACTTCCAAGCATGTGATTAATGAAGGTGCTTTCAACGTATTGACAAACAACATGGTTGTCTCTTTTTCTAAAGCGGTGGTTTGAACTTGTGTGGCTACTTCCTCCACCATTGGGCATATTGCTGAAACTTTCATTTGGCTTTTCTCCATATTTTGGGCGTGATTCGATCGGAGCTATATCGACTACGTGCCCATATTGTTTTAGGAAGGCCTGTGCTAGGTCCCTCCACGACTTGATCTGGGTACGGCTGAGCTGATTGTACCATTTGGCCGCAGCCCCGGCCAAACTATCCTGAAAACAATGAATAAGTAGTTGATCGTTGTTAACATATCCCGCCATCCGTCGACAGAACATTGTGATGTGCGCTTCGGGGCAACTGGTCCCATTGTATTTTTCAAAGTCTGGGGTCTTGAACTTAGGCGGAAGCACGAGGTCTGGGACTAGGCTCAAGTCTTTAGCGTCTACCCCGTAGCGATGGTCAGCAGTTTCTATTTCCTTAAACTTTTCTTCTAACCATTTGCGACGATCCTCGAGTTATGCAGGTAGGTTCGACTTCACCTTATCCATTTCACCATTTCATCAAAGTCGGGGACTATAGGGTTAGCGGACCTTCTCCGGATTAGTGCTGAACCGGTGAGGGAAGTGTCTTTGGCATTGCGGTCTCATCCTGGCATTGTGGCCTGATAACAAAAGGCGTCCTTTGGGGACATATTTCTGGTGGTGCTTGGGTATTTGGCGGGGTAAATCCGGAGGGTGGCGAGGTCGTCATTATTCCACGAGCTAGCAATGACTCCTTTCCTCGTTCATTGGCCAATAGTTGAGCCAGCTGGCTTATCATGTTGTTTTGGGACTCCTGCATTCGTTCTATCATATCTTGTTGTATCTTGGTTAATCATTCTTGCATCTGTTCTTGTATTTCCCTTTGCACTTGCTCTAGTCTTTCAATCCTTTGATCCATGATTTTAGTTTTGCCTCGCGTATTGTAGCGATGTTCCAGGGTAACTGTCATAATTTAAGGTTCTTTTGTGAGTTTTAATGCACATGATGCAATGTAATGCTAATGCATGCAATGTATGCAAAAAAAAAGCGTTAATTCTGATTCAATTTCCATTAGAATAACTTTTCTAGAAAACAAATTTCTTTACATAGAATGGATTACATATAAGGCCTCGCCCTAATACTTAAGGCCTTGACTTCTTCAAGAAGCCTAGCTAACTCTTGTCCTTGCTCTGACTTTGATTCATAAAACAAACTTAGTACATCAGCTTGGACTCTTAAGGTTTGCAAATGCTCCGCGACCTCTCGCACTTGAGCCACGGCTTCCCCCATGATTGACTTGATTCTGAGAGTGATGAAGTTGTTGCTTCCAACGCTCCTCATTGATTTCGAGAAGCTCCACTCGTAGCTCACAACCATGTAAAGCAGACTCTAGCTCTTCGATTCTCCCTTTCATTTCTTCAATTTTGCCCAGACTAGCCTTTAATTCAACTGCAGAGTTGCGGCTACGATACTGATACAAAGATCTTTCCAATTCTGCCACCCGAGCCTTTAATTCTTCTTTCTCGCTTTGGGTCTCTACCAAACTTCTTTTCAGAGTAGCTTCTCGAACTTGGGTATCTCGGAGTTCCCTTTCCCATCGAATGGCTCTATGTCTTTCCTCTTTCAGCTCTTGACGCCATTGCTCTGACGTTTTTCCTAATCCAGCCATTTTCATTGACCTTCGCAGCTTCTTGTAGTCCATTTTCAAACTGTCCAAATCTTCCTCGGCCTTATTTTTCCCTTTCCTCAGCTTTTCGGCCTCCAGCTTCTGAATGTCAACGTCCAATCCTAGCTGCATTTTTCTTCTTCTAATCGTTCTATCATTTTCCCTAATTCCGCATTTCTTTTCTCAAAATCTTGTTTGATGATTTCGAGCTCTGATGGGATTACCTGTAGGTGCTCTTCCATTGATCGAGCGTCTTCCTGGCCTGGTATGGGAATGTTGTTGTTGATTCTCTGACTCCTCTATCGATCGTATTCGGGAGTTGTCATCGGGTTTGTGGCAAACCTTTTCATTCTATGAGTTTGACTCCAAGCGCTTGCTATTTCACGAACTCTTTTCTTACAATTATCCCCTTTGTATTCAAATTCACACTGAATTAGACCTTGTGTTGCGGGTATAAACTGTCTCGATCTGTACTGTCTCAACACAAGGAGAGGAGCATATCCGACGGCTCCCCACACTCCCAATAGAGGAACCCAGTCAAAATCTCCACATCGATATAGTATCTCATCAGGGATCATCAAAGGAGCTTTCCATTCCACGTCTTCCTCTTGCAGGTTTTGCAGAATTGTCATCCATTTTTCTTCCGTAAGATCGTCTCGCCTTGGTGTGGCTGCTAATTCCTTTAACGGGGAATAGTCCTCGGAGAAGATTCGACCAGTGCCTTTTAGCTTTCCAAAATGATGTTGAACCATACTAACAAGAGTCATGCACAATCGGTGAATCTTCCTTCGCCCTTTCTTGACGCGCTTAGAGACACGAAAGTTTCGGCGAGTGCGAGGAGCAGGTGTGACTCTTCTATCCAACTTTGTCGAATAGATCGAGGCGCGCTCATCTACATGCCCTAGAGCTTTAGGAAAATAATCAATCCATAAATGCTCAAGGCAAAGATGTCAACCCTTTTCTTCACATCCGGGTATGCTATGATCAAGTCCTTAAATTTCTCCGGGGATACACTTACAATCTCCTTTTGTTTTATCCGTCTTTGCAACCCACTTGCTCACTCATTCCGTAATATTCATCGACTTTTTTAAGAAGGTGGGAATGTTAATGTGTCTTGTATAAACTTTGTCGGCTTGAATTTTCGAGACAGCGAAGTAGAGTATGTATTCTTCTATAGTAGGCACTAGATCCACTTTTTCGAAAGTAAAACAACTATAAGCGGGATTCCAAAATTGGGCTATAGCTCGAAATAGGTCTTGGTCTACCTTGATGTCGGCGGATATGGCGATCTCCGTAATGACATAGAATAATTGCTTGATCTCATGATCCCATTGACCCCATATCTCTTTCATCTCTTGAAGATTATTTTGGGTGACAACGATACGTGAAGTCCCATAATTACGACACGTGCCCTTACGTGAGGCTATCACCTTTTCTTCTTTGCACGCCTCTTGGCCTATATCCGGACGGCCGCATTGTCTTCCACTCTATCAAGAAACCCCTTTCCATGACAAAGCTATCTATTTGGGCAATTGAACGTGAATCAACACCTTTTTGATGAATATGCCATGCAAAAAAATAAAAATAAAGCAAATCAGTATTTCATACACAATAGGCAAAGAATAAAAGTACCTAATTTGTTAACCACTAGGGTTTGGCATAGCTCTACCTAGGGTGGGTTCTTTAGGGCTTACTATATGAGGTTTGGTTCTAAGGAGGGGTACCTAAACCAGCAGATTCCTCGATCTTCACCCATTATAGGCTCATATAGACCGAGTTCAGTTCAGGGGGATACATTTCCCTATGGCTGCACGGAGATGAAAATCTCACGAAGACATAGGTACGGATGTATCCCGAAAGCGATCCACTATCCTGCACGGAGGTGAAAACCTCACGAAGGAGTAGTTTCTCACTCTCATCTAAAGGTGTGACCACAACGGTCATGCAATGCAATGCCGAAATTGAAACAACATGCAATAAAAAGATTGTAATTTTCAAATCGAGCTTTCAAACTTCCGACAAAAGACAGAAAATAATCAATTTATGGCTTGACTTTCCAAAAAAAAGTTCCCCAGTGGAGTCGCCAAGCTGTCGTAACCATTTTTTTGAAAACGAAAAAGGGTTCGACTTTGTGTTTTTTTTAAAACATGAAAAAAAGGGGAGCCGCCACCAATCCTTTTTGATAAGGTGTGATCGGGTCACCTCATAAAATAGTTGTTTTTAATAAACAGTTTGATTTATCAAAACAACGATTTTGGTCTTCTGAAATCCAAAAATGAGTTCTAAGTCGGTTACACATACGAGGAAGGTTAGCACCCTCGTCGCCCAAAATTGGTACCAAAATGATTAATTAGTGTCTTGATGTCGGAAGTTTGAAAAGGTTTTAAAATATGGATCCTTTTAATAGATATTAGGATATTCGAGATTTCTTTGTTCCGAGAGGGTACAAACATCACATCCAGCACGTTAGGACATGATATTTCTAACCTTCGTAATCAAAGTTATCTCATGATTTTAAGAAGTTTATCAAAAGGGTGTTTAGTGATTTAGTCAAACGGAAAATCGCAACCCAGCACGTTAGGGCACTATTCCCCGAATTCCTAAATACAAAACATTGCCTTTATTTTTTAAAACCTTTAAATGGAAGGTAGCAACTTTACAAAATGCCTCGTATCGGGTCAAATCGAGAGAAGGTTCGAGTCAAAACTTGAGATTTCTTTGTCCCGAAAAGATATAAACATCACATCCAGCTCGTTAGGACGCAATGTTTTAATCTCTCGTAATCAAAGTCGTCTCGTGATTTGCAAAACTTCGTAAAAGGGATGTTAAGTAGTTTAGTTAGATGGAAAATCGCAACCCAGTACGTTAGGGCACTATTTTTCGAATTCCTAAACACGAATCATCACCTTTATTTTAAAACCTTAAAATGAAATATGATGATTTTTAAAATTACATTTTGCGTAGTATTGGTATAAAATTAGGAGAGATAAACGTAGATATAAATAGAGTGAATGTAGGAGCACAAATAATAATATTATGATAATGATACAAAAATATGATAATACTATATCGATATGAATAATACATAGATAATATTAGTGGTAGTAGAATAATAAAATGGGTGATAAAATTAAATAATAAAATAATAAAATGTAAGATAATGGTAATAACACAAAATGAATAATAGTAAAATATATTATATATATATATATACATATATGTGTATATAATAGTAGTAAGAAAGAATGGTAAAAATAACTTATTTAATAACAATAATAATATTATAATATATATATACGTATCTGAATGACAAAATTTATATGATATAAACTTGGTAATATACAAAACCATTTAATATGTAAGAATTGGCTTTAGGATGATAAAATAATATATTAATGTAATATAATATGATATGATACAATGTAACATAATATAACATAATATAGTATAATATAGTATAATAGTAATAATGATAATAATAATAATAATAATAATAATAATAATAATAATAATAATAATAATAATAATAATAATAAATGAATAATATAGTAGTAATAAAAATATATTAAATAATGGCCAAAAGGCCAAAATTGTGAATTAATTAAAAGAGGGGATCAAATTGAATTAAAAAATGAGATTTTGGGGTTAATTTGGAATAAAATAGGAGAGGAGTGGCCTATTTAAGACGCGCGTGAAAAAGCGGGGACCAAAGGGGCAATTTTCCCAAATATTAAAACGCAACGTTTGAAAGGGGACTAAATCGCAAACCGCGAAAAATCATTGGGCCGATGTTGCAATAATTAAAAGTTTGATTTAAAAAAACTAAAATGCGGAAGGGCCGATTGTGCAATTAGACCCAAAACAAAAACACGCGGATCCTTCTGGCGGGTCGGGTCAACGCGCGGGTCATAGGGCGAAACGACGTCGTTTTGAGGCCACTGAATCAGGCCCCAAACGACGCCGTTTTGAAATTCTTATAAAAACCAAAATTTCCTTTTATTCTTTCATTTCAGCTGTTTACAAAGAAAAAAATTTTTCATTTCTCTTTTTTTCTCTGCAGGAGGTTGCCTCCGGTGGGAATTCCGACGTCGGCGCCGCCGCTCCGGCCACCGCCCACGGTGGCCGAAAAAGGTAAAAAGTTATGTATTTTTTATTATTTTTTTTACCCTCCTTTATATGTATTTTAATATATGCGTGTGAGGAAAAGAACAAACGAAAAAACTTTCGAAGAAAAAAATAAAACAATCACCTCGTTTTTCCTGCTTTTGGATTTTTTAGCACTTTCCTTTCAGTCTTTCTCTGTTGTTTGTGTTTGGCTCTGTTATTTTCGTGTTTTGAACTTTCTCTTTTGTGTATTGATTCAAAAAAACCGAAAGAAAAAAAGTAAAAAGTCCTTACAACAGAATACAAATCGGCTTTTTATAGCCCTCCTAAATTACTTGCTGTCTCTTCTTATTTAATGTTTTGCAGGTGCTTGGGCGGTGGCGAGGCGTTGGTGACCTGGGGCTTCGGCAGAGGCGGTGGATGGGACAAGGGGGCAGAGGCAAGTGGTGCTGGCAAGTGGCCCTAGGTGCGGCGCACCTAGGGCTTCTGTTCTCTTCTGATTTTGGGGTATAGGCTAATCGGGCTAGGGTTGGTTGGGTTTGTAAAATGGGCTTTGGGTTTGGGTTTGTCTGTAAAATAAGTTTGGGTTTTGGGTTTGGGTTTGTCTGTAAAATAAGTTTGGGTTTTGGGTTGTAAAAAAATGGGCCGGGCAAATGGGCTTCTACAATCTTTATGGAAGAAACTGGTTGTATTGTATGAAGATTTTGTTTTGTAATTTTTGTGTGTTTGTGGGGATTTAATGTGATGTCCAGGCCCAGAATATCTTATGTTTAGTCTGTTTGCCATTTGAAGAGGGGCTAATATGTCTGCTTGGCTATGGATTAAGAAGTATTTAATTACTAATTGTTAAAAAATTTACAAATAAAATGGTTGAGGGAGATTGATTCTTTCCGGAGAAATTTGATGGGAGTTAATGCATCCATTAACAAGTCCGTAGAAAATAAAATTTTAACTTAATTCAAAAACAATACACCAACTTTTAAGAGATTCATTACCTTCCAACACTAAAATTTAAAATTTTCTCTAAGAAAAAGTAAAACTACTCTCAATATAAATATATTAGAAAAACAATTCATCAATTGTACTATTTTTACTTTAATTCTCACTCCAAAAACACCTTCTATGTTTACAATTTTCTAAAAATATGCCTCTTATTATGTTTAGACATTGATATTTATATTAATCTGTTGTCGATATAATTTAGAGTAAAAAAAATATGTAAATTATAGAATAAATTGAAACATAAAAATAACATTAAATTATCAAAAAATAAAATGAACACGATACTAATATATAAGTGTCAAGATATATGTAAACTAATTTATTAATATGTAAAGAGTTGTATAAATTTAGGCTATGTTTGATTAAGTATTGAAAAGTTCTAGCAAAATATTATTTTAGTAATTTATTTATTTTTAAATATGTCTGATAATTTATAATGAAAATTACTAGAATTTTTTTACAAAAAGTGTAGAAAATGATAGGTAAATAGGGATTTACTTATCACTTAATAGAGAATAAATTCAATTATTTTTGTTTTTTCTACAAAATTGTGTAAAAATAATATGTTATCCGTTAATTATATTCAGTATTTAATTTTAAGTAATATACCAAACATATTTTATAACTTAAGTTCAACACTTAATTATTTTAATAAGAGTTCATTACAAAGTCAAACACTTATTTTTCCTAAATTGAATCACCATGATAAATTATGCAAAAGTTTTTTGAATACAATTGTCGAAACCTTTTTGAAATCGTCTTTTATTTTAAAAAGAACTAAAATGGAGTCGTCACCAATCGCTTTCATGAGGTGTGATCGGATCACCTCGTAATTTGATCGTTTTAATAAGATGTTTGATATACTAAAATGATGGTCTACAAAATCCAGAAAGTGGGTTCGGGAGTCGGTAACGCACGAGGAAGGATTAGCACCCTCGTTACGCCCAAAATTGGTACCTAATTGATTACTCGATGTCTTAGTGTCGAAAATTGAAAATTTGAAGAGAATTTAAAATGAGATCTCTTTGTATTAAGATATTTTAATAGAAAAGGCTTTATTCCGAGTTAATCAAGAAGAAGGATCATGCCTCGTGAATTAGGACACGACGCCTTTAGTTTTCGAAAACCAGAATAATCGCCGTTTTAATTGTTACTTAAATTTTATCTTTTTGTTATTTTAAATAGGATATTCGGTTATTTCAGTTTTAGGAAAATGCCATACTCCGTAAGTTAAAAGCACGACTTCTTCAAATCCCCAAAATAATGAACATTATCTCGGTTTTGAACATTTTATAAGTTATATAAAACGAAGATAACCCCCTTTTTTAAAACGATATATATATTTTTAAAAAACGAATGAATATGTTGTGATATAATACATGAAATGATGATAGTAAAATAAAACGAAATAGCCATGTAAGTAAAAATGGAAGGACGATATTGGGGTAATGAACAAAAGATAAAATAAAAATAAAAGAATGTGTTGATGAATGATATGATAGTAATGCAACTACAATAATAACGAGAATACCAATTTTATAATAATAATAAAAATGGAAGGGCCAATTTTTATACACACTTAGAAATTAGATTGTATACACGCTTTTATGAGTGTATTTTTTATTTATTATTGTCATTGATGGGCGTCGAAACCACCAAATATAAATTCTTACAATAAAATAACAATAAATTGAAATATAGAGTAGTAGGGTCGAATCCACAAGGATTGGTTGTCTAATTTCACCTTTTCTCGTGACCAGAATCGTTGTCGCGGTAATAGACGTGGCCACGACCAGTGCGTTGCAATGTTGAAAAATAAAAATGGGGGTTTTACATTGATTAAGATAATAAAATAAGGAAATACGAAAAAAGTAAAATAAAAATAGATTCAAAAATGTAAAAATAAATTTAAGAAAATAAAATAAATGGATAAATAAAATATTTTTTAAGCTTAGCCTTAGCCTCGGTGTACTCCAATCTTGAATTGATCCTTGAAACAAAATGTAACATTCCGTTTTTTAGTGGTGTCAGAAACAATGGTTTCGGGGCCACCAAATCCAACGAGTAAGTTGGTAAATATTATTATTTAATATTTACGAGTCAAATGTGATTTTTAAAAGGGTTTTTGATTTGATAATTTATGTTATATAAGTGATTTATTAAGTTCAAGTGGTTTTAGAAAATTAGGTATCGGGACCTTGTTTTTATAAACTGAGCCGTAAATATTTTTATAAATATTTATGGAGTGTCATTAAGGTGGTATTAAAGTTTCGTTAAGAAATTTTAATGTTTCGATAGTTAATTAATTCAAAAGAACTAAATTAAAAAAAGTGCATTTCTGGGACTCCATTCTTGTAAATTTTGTTTGTAAATATTTTTTAATATTTATGAAGCTAGTTGTATAGTTAATTAGGTTAGGTTAAAGTCGAATTGCCAAATTAGCATCCAAAGCCGATCCCAAACTCAAAGTGGTGAAGTACATTTCTTTTAGGTAATGGCATGAACCTAGGATGTCTTATGTATGTCATTTTGGTAAATGATTGTAAATGATATTATAAGTTGATATTGATTAGTTATATATATATATATATATATATATGTGTGTGTGTGTGTGTGTGTGTGTGTGTGTGTGTGTGTGTGTGTGTTATGTTGGCATTATAAAATGGTATATTAAACTTATTGCAAAGTAAGAATGAATAAGCAAAACTTAGATTGAAAATTTTGTATGATTTGGAAATTGGCTTGAATGAGGTTTTATTGAATTGTTTTTGATAATACATATAAGTACCTATGAGGGTTCATTGATTAAATTATGATGTTTATGTTTGATTAATTATGTAATGTTCGTATTTGATCTAAAAAGTCCAGTAATGCTCTGTAATCCTGTTCTGACGACGGATAAGGGTTAAGGGGTGTTACACAAAATTTACCTTCCAAGCGATAAGCTGTTTATAAGAATCGAGGATCCCTCAAACTGCCAACTCTTCCTTTCGTAGTCGATCCCAGTATCACCTGTAAATCAACCCTTGTCGAATTTCCAACCACGTGGCACGTAACCGTAATTTAAGACTTCGACAGCCTTGAGACCTGAAAAGCCCAACTTGAATTAACGACCTCAACCGTGTGGGTCGTTTAAATCTGATCACTATCTCCCTTGACGGAATCCAACTAGATTTTTCCAATTGAACATGCCAATTTGTTCGCAGGATTTTGAATACAGCATCGCCGACTCAACTTCCCAACTGTTCGCCAAACGATTCGAACCCAATGCGCGCTTTTTGAGTTGAAATTGAATCAACTTTGAGGATGAATTTGAACTATCTAATATACCGGAGAGATAGCGAATACCGAATTAAGAGGTTTTTTTGAGCAGGTTCGTATCACACGATAGTTTTGTTGGAGCAATTTTCGGGCTAAAGCTAAAAAGGGTTTAGTTAATCATAAAAAGAATCATAATAAATGGTTTAAATGGAATTATGGAAAGTGGGAAGGAAAATGGCCTTGGAAGGTAATTAAACCAAAAAGGTTGAAAGTAAAAAAGTTGGATGAAACAGTATAGGAATTGACGCTGGAAAAGAAAGAAAAAAAGAAAAGAAATTATTAAAGCCAAAGCCAAAGTGTGTTCAATTGGTTGTAGCCACTAGGTAATTTATACACACTTTTAGTGCTAAGGTTTAGCTAGATTTTTCTTAAATATTATCACTAAATAATTCTAAATATTATTACTAAATATTATCACTAAATAATTTAAAATTTAAAAATTAAATTTAAAGTAATTACAGAGTTGTAACAATATAAAAAATCCTTCAATCTTTATCCAGCCAAAAAAAAATCTTCAACCCTTCAATCTTTATCCAATCATATTTGAATATTCAATCTTTCAATCAAGCCATTCTCTTTGCTTTTCGTTTCAATTTAGTCCTTTTTTGTAAGAGTTTGAATTCAGCACACCAACTTCATTCCTGATAAGAAAAATTCAAATTTAATAGCAATTTATTTGATAATTAGCCAAAAACAAATATATTAAAAATACGAATTTATCTTGCTATAAATTTCCCCTACTTAGCTGATGCTTGTCCTCAAGCATGATATCCACTAAAAATGATTTGTCAATCCCTTTCAAAATCAAAACCCCCTTTCCTAGTCAAGCATACATTAAACAATTAGGTGAATAAAAAATAAACAATTGCTAAACTCAACCAATAAACATTTTATAAAATCTCAAACAGTATGTCAAACTCAACTATTTCATTAAATTTAGGCTCAATCAAACATGCAAAACAATCATACTCAATATATGCTTTTATTTATATCTATATACATTTTATTTATTTATTTTTATTTTTTTTCAAACGTAGTCAAGTCTTTTGACGTGAAGTGAGATGATAACCCAAGCACCTTACATCAGTTACTTAGTTTCACATGTCTCTAATCAATTTATTTCTCAAGGCAGCTCGATTAGCGGAGTGTTACAAGCTTCGGCTCGTCACCAAACCTTTTGATGTGAAATGATATGACAAGCCAAGCACCTCATCCCGGTTACTCAACTTGGTCACAATTCCGAACTTCATTCTTAACCAAGCAATTTATTTATTTATTTAAATGAGTACTTTCATTAGGCAAGTTCAACAAAACCAACAATTTTCATGAAATATCGACTAAGGCATAACATTTTCAATTTTACAAAATATTCATTGATCAAGCAAGCAATAGTTATTCATGATTCACCCACTTATTTAAGTAAACTAAACATAAGAATTAGAGGTTTATTTTTGAAATGAATTAAAAAAATTATTCTTAGCAAAACACATGCAAAAAGAAAGTATGGCATGATCCAAAATTCCCCCTACTTAGCCCATATTGCTCCCAATGTGTAAAAAGAATAATATGAATGGAGAAAGTGTACTCCCCGTTTATATTTAATGGGCCAGAGGGCGATGGAAGTGATCGCTTTGTAGAACAGTGAGGATGTTTGAGATGTTGGCTTCCATTATTTCGAGGTGAGCTTTAATGCGATGAAGTCGTTTGTCTACAGCTGAAGGTGGTTGCTTCTGGAAAATAGTATGATCAAACATATTAAAATAATATTTTATTTAATTCTCAAACAAAACTAAAATTTAAAATTAAATTAAATAAATAAAAATAAATGTGGGTTGCCTCCCATTAAGCGCTTTTGTTTAATGTCGTTAGCTCGACGACCTGAGTTGTAACATCCCAAAGTTTAGGGGTTCATAATTTTTTTATAAGTGTATGTTATGTCTATTTTGAAGGTTGTTCAAGGGTGTTTAGGGGCTTTAGGGAGGCTTGGGGTCGAGTTTGAGCCCTGGTAAAAGTTTGGTTTTTGGGCACTTTAGGGGAGAGGACCGTTGGAAGCAAGGCTTAATGGAATTGGTTGGTGTTTTGCTAACACAAGTGGCTACATGGTGGAGTGGTGGTGGCGTCAATATGGAAGCAAGGGGAGTGGGGTTCGAATCCCACAAGCAGCATTTGGGGAGTTTTATTTTATGCTTTGGAGAGGAGAGAGGTGGAGATGGATTAGAACTCTACAGGAGAGAGAGAGAGGACTTGGTCAAATGGTTTGAGTGGGGGGTGAAGAGTGAATGGTGGGCAAAAAGTGGAGAGAATAAAGGGATAGGTGGGAGAAGAGTTAGTGGCCGAATGTGGGAGTGTTGGGGGGAAGAGAAATTCGGCTAATGGGGGTTGTTTTGGCATTTTCGGGTAGTGTGGTATAGGTGCCGAATTTCTTTAGGCTCTCTAGGCATTTTTGCATTTTTTTTGGGCATTTGCTACTCAAGCATTTTCGGGTTCTCTTTTCCTCAACTTGTTGTTGCCGAATTTTCTTTCCAGTTTCATTCTTTCTCTCATTCGTTTTGGTTTTCGTACATTGTTTCTCCTACATTGTTACCTAAACACCTCTTGGCCGAAACTCCCCTTTCCATCTCCTATCACACGTTCTTCTCTACTTTTTCTCACCTTACTCTCTTGTGTTTCACATAGCCGAACCTGGTTTCTTTTCTTGGCTGCCAATTGCCGAAGGGTTTCATCTTGATTCATAGTTGCTATTCTCAGTTGCTGAGGTTTCCTCTCTATTCGATTTCTCTTTGAGCAAGGTAGTGATTCCTTTTCTCTTTATTCTTTTTCTCTTTTTCTGTCTTCTAAAACTAATCTCTCATCCTGTTTCTTTTGACTAAGGCCGAATCAATCCATTCCTTTCTACCTCAAAGCTTTTTGGTTCTTTTGGTGTGGGCCAAAGCTGTTAGACGGTTAGCATACCCTTTCGTAGTTCTTCTAATGTTTGGTTTTCGCTAGTTGGTTGGTAAGTAAGGTTGTGGCCGAATATAGGTGATAGGGTTTTAATATTGGGTTGTTCTTATTCCAGCCGAAAGGCTTCTATGATTTTAACTTTGGATGTGAGTTTTAATGGCTAACACTTTTTCTTGGTTTCAATGTTGTAAGGGACTCGACGGGCTTAAACCAAAGAATCGTTTATACAATCTTCCCTTGCAGTGAAATTCTCGGATTGTTGGTAAGTGACGTAGATTATTTTATCAATCTCAATGCTTGAAAGATGTTGTACTAAGGATTAAGACTAACTGTTAGTCAATGTTGATCTCAGGTGTGTTGGAAAAGTGTCGAGTACTACAAATTGTGAGCAGGTGTGTAATCTCACACCCCTCTGAATGATTGCAAGTGGTGTTATGCGAATCGGCCAAAAGCCAAAGAGCTGAAAAATTGGCATCTGTGACCACTCGAGCGTACGAACGCTCGTAGTGGTAAATCAAAATGCGAATAATGACGGTAAGTCGTTGAGAGTGTCATGAGCACTCTAGCGAAACTGAGGCTGTAATGGGCCTGATCGAGCTAAAACGGGCCAAATGGGCCCAATGGGCTATTCGGCCCACTAGGGCAAAATTGTTGGAAAACTATCAAATGATAGGTTCGATTGCGAAATACCCCTAGAGGGTAAAATCACCAAAATACCCCTGGAGGGTAAATTACCAAAAATACCATTAGAGGGTAAAATTATCGAAATACCCTTAGAAGGTAAATGACCATTATAACCCTGATTATGGTTTGTTAACATGTATATGCTTTATTTACATTTCTGTATGTCTGATCCATTGCATTTATGATATGTTGCATGGGGTGGGATTGATGATCGGAGAAAGTGTAATCTGGTGGCTCTGCCACATTCTGTCTGGTGGCCATGCCACGTATATTCTGTTATTCTGGTGGCTTCGCCACAAATTCTGTGATTAGCAGCTTGTTTTGCCATAATGTTATGTTGGGCTGAGTGGGTTGACTTGGTCCCCACAGGTGTGTTCGGCTGGTACAGGGGTGTGTAGCGGATGGATTGTTAGGTTGTGCTGCATACTTTGTTTACATGATCATGTTTATAGGGCTAAGGCCAGATTTTTACTGAATAGGGCTTCGACCCAGTCTACTTCTGTATGGGCTCGGGCCCAGTTAATGACCGATTAGGGGATCACACACTAAGTTCTCGTAACTCTCCCCTTTGCTTTAACCTTACAGGTGATCCCCAGCATTGAGGATTTGGAGCTGCGGAGGACTCTGTGATGGCCATACATCGGAGTTCTTCTCCCAAACTTTAGTAAATTTTCGTTTTCCTTTATTTTGAGATTTATTTTAATTTGGGTTTAATAGTTTGTAATAAGGCCATTAGACTTTAATTTTTCTTTTAAGCTTTCATTTCAATTATATTCAAACTAAAAACGATTAAACTCTGGGATTTCCTAAAATGATTATAACTATTTTCAAAATATCACATTTCCGCAATTCACTTGAAAGTTTTTATAAAACAAAGTTTTCAGAAATAATAATAATAATAATAACGTTTTTACAAGAAAACCATAAAAATAATTCTAAATTTCACAAACAACAAAGCTTGAAGTTTCAAAAAGAATACGAACTTTTTAACGAACGTGCAGTTTTTAAACAACCCTTCTATGTGACATGCTAGATCCGGTCATAATGTCTAGGCCGGGTTTAGGGTGTTACATGAGCGTTATTCGTTTGGTTTCTCAAGAATTAATTCTTCCATTAAGTGCACTTGGAATTCCTCCATTATTGGTGGATTAAGGCGTATTTGAGCTTCTTCATTCGGGTTTACCTTTTCCTTTATTGGAATCCTTAAATATTCCGGTAACAGTTTGAGTTCCAGTTCCGAAGCCTGCAAAATAGAAGGCAAGAATTTAGTTTTAGAAGGAGAAAGTTCAAAACATTTACCTCGACTTCTAGGAAATTATGGAGTCTCCAATAGAATAAAGGTTGCACGAATTGGTTCTTTGAATGTCATTAACTCCTCTAATTTATTCGTCGTATCGAGGTTTAAACTCTTGCAAAGTACATTTTGTAATCCATCCCCTTCATGATACTCAAAATGAAATTTCGTTAGTGGTTCAATAAAATTAACACTAAAAATGTTTGACATTGTGTTGGGTTGGCCTATTGCCTCATAAACATTAAATTTTACCATCTCACCGTCGAATTCCATAGTGAGGGTTCCACTATGAACATTAATATTTGTACGCACGGTACTTAGGAATGGTTTCCCCAGTAGAATATCAGAAGCATTTTTTGAGCTTCCATATCGATGATATAAAAGTTTGTAGGAAAAATTAGTTCATTTATCTTTACGAGGACATCTTCTAGTACCCTTTCTGGATATACACATGACCTGTCTGCCAATTTGAATCCTTGTTTCTTTCAAAGGCCCCGTGTTTAGTAATTTAAAAATAGATAAAGGCATTACATTAATAGATGCTCCCAAATCACACATGGCTTTCTTTATGCTAATATTACCTATTTTGCAGGATATAGAAAACATACCTTGGTCCTTACACTTAGGCGGGATTTTCCTTTGTAGCACTGCAGAAACATTTTCTCCCACATTCACCCAATCATTTCCTTAGAGCTTTTTTTTGCCGGTGCATAGTTCTTTTAAAATTTTTGCATAGTGTGTAACCTATTTAATAGCATCAAGTAACAGAATGTCTCAAGGATTTCTTTTTCTCTCGTTCCTTTTTAACTTGGACGAGCCTTCCAGGGTATAGCGGAGGTACAACAAATGGTTCTGCTGGTTCAGCTTCCTATTCAACGTTGTGGTCACGACTCGTGCCAGGCACTAGTTCTAACTCTATTCCATCTTTTACGGTCACAGCACTTGTATTTTGACATGGTTTGGCCTAGTTTGAGATGACAATTTTCTTTGGTTCTCCAAACGACTAACCGTAAGTGCTAGCTTACTTATTTGCTGATCTAGTTCTTGGAAAGGTGCTTCAGTCTTTTGTTGGAACTTTTTGGTGCTAACGGCTAACCTCTCTACTATGGCTTCAAGAGATGACTTTGGAGGTTGATACTATTGAGGCGGGGGTGGTCTTAGTTGATATGGTTGATTGTATTGAGGGTTCGACCCATAGCTCAAGTTTGGATGATCCCTTCACCCTGCATTGTATGTGCTTGGATATGGATCATAACACCTTTAAGGTGGCCCTGGGAAGTTCCCAATGGCATTTACTTGTGTAGTTGTGTCCTCAAGTAAAATCGAGCACGAGTCTGTTGGATGATTAGGCTGAGCAAAAATCCCGCATAATCGAGTTGGGTTCGATTTTCCTGCAAGCATACTTTTAACCACAATAGTAAGTTCATTAATCTTATTTACTATGGAAGGAGTACTTAGCTCATGAACCCTTCTCGTAGGTTCCATAGGTAGTCGATACTGTTGAGAATTTGCAGCTATGGTCGAAATTAATTCCCTAGCTCTTAGGGGAGTCATGTTCACAAGAGCCCCTCCACTAGCAGCATCAATCATCTTCATTTCCATTGGGAGTAACCCCTCGTAGAAATACTGTAAAAACGACTGTTTAGACAGGCCATGTTGTGGGCAACTTGCGCACAACTTCTTGTATTGCTCCCAATATTCATAGAGTGATTGTTCTTCTTTTGTTGTATTTTGACTATACTCCTCCTTAATTCGACTGATCGAGCTGCTGGGAAAAACTCGTCAAGAAAATATCGAGACATATCAGTCCAAGTATTAACAGATCCCGAGTAAATAAAATAGACATTCTCTAGCAGAGTCAGCTAATGAAAAAGGAAAAACTCATAGTTTTATTTGATCCTCAATTATTCCTTCTGGTTTCATGCTCAGACAAACCATGTGGAACTCTTTCAGATGAGTATGAGGGTTCTCATTTTTCAAATCGCAGAAAGTAGGTAATAATTGTATCAATCTTGACTTTAACTCGAACGGTGTTTCACCCGCTAGATAAGTTATGCATAGCGGTTGTTGTTCATCTGGTGCAGCTGCAAGTTGGCGTATAGTTTGATCTGCCATTTTGTCTGAATCTTCGGATGTGTAGATATCTTCAGTGTAAGATCCTTCTTCAAAATCGGGTTGTGGTTGTTTACCGCGTCGAATAGCTTCTCTTCGAAGTGTACAAGCCAAATTTTCTAGCTCCAGTTCAAATGCTAGAGTTCCCAACTCTAACCTCGTCATAAAGAAAACAAATAAAAATTTGAAATTTCACAAATCCTCGGCAATGGCGCCAAAATTTGATAGGCGTTGAAACCACCAAATATAAATTCCTACAACAAAATAACATTAAATTGAAATATAGAGTAGTAAGGTCGAATCCACAGAGATTGGTTGTCTAATTTCGCCTTTTCTCGTGACCAAAATCGCTGTCGCGGTAATAGACGTGCCCACGACAAGTGCGTTGTAATGCTGAAAAATAAAAATGGGGGTTTTAAATTGATTAAGATAATAAAATAAGGAAATACGAAAAATAAAATAAAATAAAAATAGATTCAAAAATGCAAAAATATATTTAAGAAAATAAAAATAAATGGATAAATAAAATATTTTTTAAGCTTAGCCTTAGCCTCGGTGTACTCCAATCTTGAATTGATCCTTGAAACAAAATTTTCCTTCGAAGCAATAAGCTGGTTATAGCAATCGAGGATCCCTCAAACCACCAACTCTTCCTTTCGTAGTCGATCCCGGTATCACCTACAAATCAACCCTTGTCGAATTTCCAACCACGTGGCATGTACCCGTAATTTAAGACTTCGACAGCCTTGCGACCTAAAAGCCCAACTCAAATTAATAGTCTCAACCGTGTGGGTCGTTTAAATCTGATCACTATCTCCCTTGACGGAGTCCAACTAGCTTTTTCCAATTGAACATGCCAATCTGTTTGTGGGATTTTAAATACAGCACCGCCGACTCAACTTCCCAACTGTACGCCAAACGATTCGAACCCAATGCGCGCTTTTTGAGTTGAAATTGAATCAACTTTGAGGGACAAATTTGTACTATCCAATATACCAGAGAGATAGCGAATACTGAATTGAGAGGTTTTTTTTGAGCGGGTTCGTATCTCACGATAGTTTTGTTGGAGCAATTTTCGGGCTAAAGCTAAAAAAGGTTTAGTTAATCATGAAAAGAATCATAATAAATGGTTTAAATGGAATTATGGAAAGTGGGAAGGAAAACGGCCTTGGAAGGTAATTAAACCAAAAAGGTTGAAAGTAAAAAAATTGAATGAAACAGTATGGGAATTGACGCTGGAAAAGAAAGAAAAAAAGAAAAGAATTTATTAAAGCCAAAGCCAAAGCCAAAGCCAAAGTGTGTTCAATTGGTTGTAGCCACTAAATATTTATACACACTTTTAGTGCTAATATTTAGCTAGATTTTTCCTAAATATTATCACTAAATAATTCTAAATCTTATCACTAAATATTATCACTAAATAATTCAAAATTTAAAAATCAAATTTAAAGTAATTACAGAGTTGTAACAATATAAAAAGTCCTTTTGTAACACCTCTATCCGTATTTGTTGTTGGAATAGGGTATGAGGCATTACCGGAGTTTACGAATAATTTTTTTTTACTCAACATAACCCCTTTATAAATATCTAGCCTTCCCTGCAAATTTTAAACCGAGACCAATCTACATCAACCAAACCAATTCAACATATTTTCAAAATAGATTCATGCATATTTATAAGATAACCTCATCACATACTAAAACTAAAATTTGTTAGCCATACTAATGGCTGACCTTACATTCATTTCATATTAACATTTACTTTATTAGCTTATACATGCCATTGATTTTCAAAATAAGTTTTCTTTATATACCGAAATCTTGAGGTTGATAGTGTGATGTGTCTCCGACCGAATCCGACCTCCGAGCTTTTAACACTACAAAACAGGGGAAAAGGAAACAGGGTAAGCACTTTGTGCTTAGTAAGCCCATGTAACAAGAATTATACTTACCTAATATTTTCAATACAAAGCAATAAAAATTCCTATATCCATTCAATGCATTACCCTAACATGCACAAACTAAACATTCAAGTTAGTCCAATAATTTTCATGTATCAATAATTTATACCATGATTGATGAGCTCATCAATACCATGATTTCCATTTCTTTATTATTTTTCCATATTTGTCCCATTGAATTTCTCAGAATTTCGATGGATTTTTAGGAATACATTTTAGTGTACAAATCCAGGTCCGTCAATTCATGTTCATGTGCGCACATTTCCATTTCAGAGAGCACACTCCAGTAAACCTCATCCTTATAGAGGGATTACCAGTCCAGGCTAAATCCCTTGTAATATAAACTCATAGAGTATTGTCGGGATTACCAGTCCAGGCTAAATCCCCTGCAATGACAATTATTCTAATGAGCTTGGATCCGGATTACCAGTCCGAGGCTAAATTGAGACCTAATTCGGATTACCCGTCAGGTTAAATCCATTTTCACATATTCTTGGGAGGGCTATATCAGATAGGATCACCCGTCCAGCTAGATCCTTTTACCGTCAATTCCTTTTCGAGATCCATCGAATTTTCCTTTCATTGAACTAGGATTTCTTCCCCTTTTTATCAAATATATCAAT
Source organism: Gossypium rotundifolium (assembly GCA_025506655.1). Classification (NCBI taxonomy): domain Eukaryota; kingdom Viridiplantae; phylum Streptophyta; class Magnoliopsida; order Malvales; family Malvaceae; genus Gossypium; species Gossypium rotundifolium. Next base: position 26,365,190 of record CP106728.1, read on the forward strand.
GTTTCATCAATTTTCATATAATGAACATTCAAATTATATTCACATCAATAACATACATTTCAAGCATTTAAGAATATAATTCAAGTTATATGAACTTACCTCGATACTAGTTCGTATACAAAATCTACTAATCCAAGACTTTTTCCTTTCCTCGATCTAGCTTCGTATTTGAGTTTTCCGGATCTAAATAAATAAATTCAATCATCGATTCAATACATTTCATGTTCACATGTAGCATTCACTATAATTCTATTATTATTTATAGTTCATTCCAAGCTGTCTACTTGAGTCATAGTCACTAAATTATTTTTATCTTATGCTAAAGAACTAAAAATTAGGATATGCTAATTTTACCTGAAACTAGACTCATATATCTTCTTACCATAAAATTTTCAGAATTTTTGGTTAAGCCAATAAGTAAAGTTTATTCTTTAAAGTCACCCCTATTCTACTGTTTGACAGTTCTGACCCTTCTTCGCTAAAAATTAATTATCCCTTCATACGATATTAGGATGATGCTTTTGTTTATTTCTTTTGAAAATAGACTCATTCAGATTTCTAAAAATATAAATTTAAGCCCCTAGTTATTTTTATTCAATTTTTTATGATTTTTCAAAGTCAGAACAGGGGAACCCAAATTCTTTCTAACCTTGTCTCACAAAATTCATTATATCTCATGATTTACAAATCTATTGTTACACCATTTCTTCTATGAGAAACTAGACTCAATAAGCTTTAATTTTATATTTTTTTAATCTTCTAATTCGATTTTTAAAATTTATGGTGATTTTTCAAAGTTAGTCTACTGCTGCTGTCCAAAACTATTTTAGTGCAAAGTGTTGATTTCTATTTTGCCCCAAACTTCACAGTTCATACAATTCAGTCCTTGCTCAATTAACCCATCAATTAAGATAATTTTTCTAAATTAATAATTTACCTTGACATTATAAGTTATTTCAAAACTATTGAAATTCAGAATTTCCACATAAAACCCTAACTTCAAATTCTTTTAAAATTAGATCCCAAACAATCACTTTCTATTCAATTCTTTCAACAAAATCGGCATATAAACAATTTAAACCTCTAATTCCATGCTAAATCATCATATACTTCCAGTACATATTCATAGGAACTTCCAACTTCATTCATAAAATCTAAAACTAATGAATTCAACAAGTGGACCTAGTTGTAAAAGTCACAAATACACAAAAATTTCAAGAAATAATCAAAAATTGAACTTACTTGCAGTAAAAATATGAAAAACCAGCTTAAGGAAACCCTTATATGGTGTTTTTGCTGATGAGAATGCAGAAAAATAAAGAGAAATCTATATAATTCCATTTTAATCCTATCTTTATTAAGTAAATTTTACAATATTCCAATTTTACCCTTAATTCTCCTTATTTTCTTACTGATTTCATGCCCTTGCTGTCCGGCAAATAGACCTTGGGTCTATTTTCCTTTTAAGCCCCCTTTCTTTTATCATTTAAGCTATTTAATCATTTCTCATAATTTTACATTTGTTACAACTTAGTCCTTTTTGTTTAATTAACTATCGAAACTTTAAAATTTCTTGACAAAACTTTAATACTAACCTATTAACACTCCATAAATATTTATGGCTAGATTAAAAATCTCCGAGGTCTCAATACCTCGTTTTCAATTCTCATTATTATTATTATTATTTTAATACACTATTTACTATTTCAAAAATTTTTCTAACTTCACACTTAACTTATACTCACTAAATTAATAATATTTTCTACTCACTTGTCAGATTTAGTAGCCTCGAATAACCGTTCCGATAGCACTAAAAATTCAGGCCATTACACCTTCAATCTTTATCCAGCCAAAAAAAAAAAATCTTCAACCCTTCAATCTTTATCCAATCATATTTGAATCTTCAATCTTTCAATCAAGCCCTCCTCTTTGCTTTTTATTCCAATTTAACCCTTTTTTTGTAAGAGTTTGAATTTAGCACATCAACTTCATTCCTGATAAGAAAAATTCAAATTTAATAGCATTTTATTTGATAATTAGCCAAAATAAATATATTAAAAATACTGAATTTATCTTGCTATCTGTCATTATTATTTTATTTTTATTTTTTGGTGTTCTTGTTATTTTATTATTTCTTTTATTATTTTTGGCACTTGCATGTCATGTCCATTTATTTATTTTAATCATGCATCTTCCGTTTATTTATATTTTATCATTCTAATATCCTACCCATATAGTCATTTTATTTTATTTTATCAATCTACTATATCATTTATTTATACATGTTATTCTATGTTATCCTTGTTATTATCATTATTTTACTTACTTATATTATTAATATAATAATAACTATGCTATGACTAGTACCATCATTATTATAAAATCGATATTATTATTATAAAATTGGTATTCTCATTATTATTGTAGTTGCATTACTATCATCATTTATCATACATGTAAACTAATTTATTAATATGTAAATAATTGTATAAATTTAGGCTATGTTATATTAAGTATTGAAAAATTCAATCAACAACAAAATATTATTTTAGTAATTTATTTTTAAACATGTTTGATAATCCACAATGAAAATTATTAGAATTTTTCTACAAAAAGTGTAGAAAATGATAGGTAAATGGGGATCTACTTATCACTTAATAAAGAATAAATTCAATTATTTTTTTCTACAAAAAGTGTAGAAAATAATATGTTATCCGTTATCAAACAATCTAATTATATTCAAGATTTAATTTAAGTAATATACTAAACATATTTTATAACTTAAATTCAACACTTAATTTTTCACATTATCGGAGATAACCTTAATTATTTTAATAAGAGTTCATTACAAAGTCAAACACTTATTTTTCCTAAATTGAACCACCATGATAAATTATGCGATTGTTTTTGAATACATATAAATCTTAGGCGGTGGGAGGTTAGGACTGAAATTTTCTAAGGTAAATATCTAGATTCAAATATTCAAATTTCCTTTGGAAATGATGACTATTAGAAACATTAAATTGATTGGTAATAGTTTAAGTTTGATAAAAGTTTATGATAGAGTATGGGAGAAGGGATGGGGTAGAAGTTATTTGAGGATTAGAGTTGAAATTGGTATTGGGAAACATTAGTTCTTAGGTTTGGGGTGTTGAGAGAGGGTAAGAATAAAGTGTGTGGAGAAATAAAATATGAGAAGGTTGATGATTTTTGCTTTAGATGCTGGAGGATTGGGTATGTAGCTAGAACTTGTGATTTTGGATAGGAAAATAAGGAAGGTTAAGGACAAGTTAAGATGTTTGGGGGTTGGTTGAAAGTTTCAGGGTATAAGGGATAATACTGTGATTAAAAAGGTGGGGGTGAAGATGAGTTGAGTTGTACTATTGTAAATGGTGAAAGTAAGAAGGCGGGGGGATTTTGGAGGAAGTAACATAGGAGAGGAGCAAAAGGAAGGTATGGGAGAGAGTGAGAGTGAAAGGGTGAGAAATTTAGGGAGAGGTTGGAATGGTGAAATGGTGGGTGGCATAAGGGGGAGTAAAAAAGATTTTTGAAGTTGAAAGTGTAGAGTGGCTGAAGTTTTAGAGTGAAAGAAGTGGGGATAAGGGATTAATGAGGGTAAGTAGGGAAAAATATTGGAGCAAAGAAAAGGGAGAGGATAAATGAATAGGGAATGAGAGGGGAGGTAAGGCTATGGAGGCTAGATAGGGGGTCATAGGAGAAATTAGTGCTGATACTGCTTTGTGCATTAAAGAAAAGTTTATGGATGGGCAAGTAGGAAGGGATGATAGTAAAGTTTTAATTACTAGTTGGAGTCTATATTTTGTTGAGCTCCTATCTAAAAAAGGTGATAATGGTGAAAAGGAAAGGGTAAAACTTGATACAGAAAAAGACAACTGGTTGTTGCCGAGGAAGTGCTAGTAAGATGAGTGCAAGGAATTTCTTCAAAAAGAAACTAGCTAGATGATGATTAAGAAAACATTTATGTGATTTAAAAAAATAGAATATTGACGATTTCTTGGAAGAGAAGAGGATGGAACATGATGAGAATGTGAATGGTTTGTCTGTAAAAGAGAGTCTTGGTATATGTGGGTTGCAGAAGAAATGGAGGAGGAAAATTGGAGAGATAGAAAGCGATAAAGGGAAGGTTGAGTGGGGGAATATTTGGGAAGGGGTTGCTAGGGGTTCTAATGGATGTTCTTATACAAGGGTGGGCTGATACTGAAAGTTGTGGTGGCTATCATACAAGATACATTGGGGGCCATGAGGTTTTTATTTTGGAATTTTCAAGAGATGGGGTCTCTCTTAACAATTCAGAATCTTAAAGAGCTTAGAAGGAGCTACGACCTTATGTTTATTTTCTTGGTGTAGAAAAAAAAAATAGTAGGGATAGATTGGAGTTTTTTAAAAGGAAGTGTAGGATGGATGAGGCAATTTATGTTAATCCAAAAGAGTTGAGTAGGGGATTGGTAGTGTGGTGGTAGGTAGGGGTTAAAGTGGTGATGTTGAGGAAAATAAAAATTTAGTTGATATGTATATCGAAGAAAATGATAATAGGTCAATTTTAAGGGTATTTTGGGTGTATGGTCCTATTGAGTATGAAGCAAGAAAGATAGTTTAGAAGAGTATTAAGAAGAAGGCTAAATTTATTAAAAAACCTTGGCTTTGTGTTGGGCACTTTAGTGATTGATAGCAAGTTATATGTTTAATGTACCTAATTTTGGTCAATTTTTGAATGGAATGCTACTAAGCTTGTGATTTCTTGCTTAAATTTTACCAGGGATGAAATTGGAGTGTCGAAGTTAAAAAGCAAGCAAAAATCGAGCTAAATGGGAACAAAAAGCAAGTTGGGGGGCTGAATTGAAAATTGCAAGATTATTTTTGGGTTGATAAAAATATTAGACTTTGATAAATTCTATATTTAAAAAAAAAGATTTAATGGTTGGTTGTTAAGCATGATTTTAGGCATAAATCATGTGAAATTGGTTTTTTGAGAGGTATATATAAAGTCTTGTAATTGTGTCATTGGAACATACTTGAATTTAAAAAGGTAATTAGCACATTCTTGTATGACTAGCATTTGAGCATCATGCCATATCTTTTCTCTTTTATATTTTGGTGATTGCCCTTTCAGTCCCCTCTTTTCTTCACCTATTATCTTTCATTAAAATCCACACTTAAATTCAATCAAGTATGATTAATTTCATGCTCAGCTAATTTTCGTTTAGCTTTAGGCCGATTATCATTTCCACAGGGAATCGTGAGAAGTGAACCCACAACACTCCAATTTAGCCCAATTTTTGGTTATTTTTAAACTTCGAAACTCCAATTGCGTCCTTGATAAAATTTAAGCAATAAATCACAAGTTTAGTAGCATTCCATTAAAAAATTGACCAAAATTAGGTACATTAAACATATAAAATTAACTTGATATTAGTGATATTCTCTATCACCATGAAAAGGAAAGGGGTAGATTTAGGGATGAAAGGAAGATGAGAAGTTTTAGAAGTATGATTGAGGAGCCTAAGCTTATTAATCTACACTTCAAAGGGATTAAGTTTACTTGGGAAAATAAGAGGAAATGATACGACTCACAAGACCCCAAATCAGGCTCATGAACATGATGGACTCAAATTTCCTCAAGGCCCAATAATGAGGTCGAAGGCCAAGAAAATAAAAGATTTGAGCATATAAATACTCGTAGATATTCTTTGATAACTACATTAAATACTGAAGTCTTAGGATTTGAGCATATAAATGATTTTTACACAAATGATGTTGATTTTGCACATATCTTTGCTAATTGTGGAAATGGTGCCTTTGACAAATTTTATCTTGTAGATGAGTTTCTTTTTCGCCTAAACAGGTTTTGTGTACCACATTGCTTTATGAGAGAGTTGCTAATTCATGAGGCACTTAGTGGAGGCTTAATGGGACACTTTGGTGTAGCTTAAACACTAGATATTCTACAAGAACACTTTTATTGGCCGCACATGAAGAAGGATGTTGAAAAGGTATGTTCTAAGTGCATTACTTGTAAACAAGAAAAATCTACGGTAATGCCTCATGGACTCTATACTCCTTTACCTATTCCTTCTTCACCATGAGTAGATTTATCCATGGATTTCATTCTTGGTTTGTCATGAACTAAAAAGGGTCGAGATAGTATATTTGTTATTGTTGACAGGTTTTCAAAAATGGCACACTTTATTCCTTGTTGCAAACAGATGATACTACACATGTGGCAGACTTATTCTTTAAAGAGGTGGTGCGACTACATGGGATACCTTGCACAATCATCTCTAATAGAGACGTAAAGTTCTTAAGCCACTTTTGGAAGGTATTTTGAGGTAGGTTTGGTACTAAATTATTATATTCCAATACATGTCACCCCCAAATCGATGGCCAAATTGAGGTAGTAAATCGAGTTTTAGGCACTTTACTACGAGCTGTTGTGGGTAGGAACCTTAAGAATTGGGAAGAATGTTTTCCATTTTTTGAATTTGCATCCAATCGATCTATTCACTCTACAACTGGCTATTCACCATTTGAACTTGTTTATGGTTTTAACCTACTAACTGTACTTGATCTTGTGTCTTGCCTATGGAAAATTTTTCTAGCTTAGATGGCTAGAAGAAAGCTGAGTTGGTGAAATCAATGCACGAAAAGGCAAAACAATGGATTGCCAAAACAAATGACACAAATGCCAACAAAGCTAACAAGGGACGCAAACAAGTTATCTTTGAATCCAGTGGTTAGGTTTGGGTCCATAAGAGTAAAGAACAATTTCCAAGTAAAGGGAGGACTAAATTGGACCCTAAGGGAATAGGCCTTTCCAAGTTCTCAAGCAAATCAATGACAACGCCTATCAAATAGATCTGTTCGGTGAATATGATGTAGGTTCTACTTTTAATATTGCTGACTTATCTCCCTTTAATGTTTCAGATTCAAGGATGAATCTTTTTGAGGAAGAGGGGAATGATATGAGTCGCAAGACCCAAAATCAGGCTTATGAACGTCATGGGCTCAAATTTTTTCAAGGCCCAATAACGAGATTGAAGGCCAAGAAAATCCGAGCAAGATTGAACGAGACCATCCAAGACTTCGTTACGAAGGCCCTAGATACACACACGACTGAAAAAGAAAATCAAGATTCACTTTCTTGTTGTTATGAAAATTAAGAAACTGAATCTTGGTCCAATTTTGTTGTTTCAGACAATTTCAAGAATCAAGAAAATCAAGATTTCAAATCTTGGAAATCTTGGTCCAAGAAATCAATCTTGCAGCCAAGGCGCATTGGGTTTCATGTATGAGTTTGAATGAGTCAATTTCGAGAGCAAATTGATCACAAGACCAAGTTCTTGAAAAAAATGGCCCATTAAGATGTCTACAAGCCCATCCTGAAGTTTGGAAAGTAATTTAATTGAATATTAGGTCAAATTATCAAAGTGACAAAAATTGTAAAATATTTAAACTATAGGTCCAATTTTATTTTAATAGGTGGTTCACCATGTAAAAATTCAGCCCAAGGAGCCCATTTAATTCCTTTGGCCAAATTCCCATTAAAAATCCACACTTATAATTATTTTATTTTTTATTTGATGAGTTGTCATGTTAGTTATTCTATTAGGGTTAGGAAAAATTATTTTGGGGGCCTATAAGTAGCATAGACGTCCACCCTTATAGATGAACAATTGATTATTTTTTCAAGTTAATAATAATTCTCTTTGAGTTTTTTTTCAAGAATCGCTCTTGAGTTTCTTTTAGAAGCTGTTTTAACAATCTTTTAGGTTGTGGGAATTATCTCCAAGCTTTTTCTTACCAAGATCTCTTTCTTGGAGGGGGAATTAGAGCCACTGAAAAGAGTTGTGGATTCTTATTGTTTCCAAGGCTTCTTAGGACATCATCTTCTATTTTCTAGCCTTAATTTATCGTTTCTTGTTTATTTTAATTTCATTCTTGCTTTTTTGGCTCACTGATTTTATTGATTTTCGTTCTAAGCTAAAATTACTTCAAGTGAGACGTTCTGCTATCTTGTTCCATGAAGAAACACATCAAAATTAGGAGTTTTAATCTTTTCTTGTTGTTTCAAACATTCTTGCATAAAACAATTTGCTTTTGTCTTTAAAATCACTTCTAACAAATCTGTTTTGTGTTTTGTTTTTCCAAATTTGGTTGGGGTGTTTTATTAAGGTCCAATGATAGTTTCTTTCTATCCAAGAAACCCTAATTCATTCTCTATTGGACTCTTTACTAGCAAGTTCATTTTTTTTAAAGTTTGTTTGACTCTCTTTTGTGACAACTAATCTATTTTAGTTGTTTCTCGTTTTAGTTTACGTTCATTTAGAGATCTAGGTTAAATCTGCAACTTAGACAAGCTACGATCCTGTTCCATACATGTGCTGCATCATTTTTTATCAAGAAAAATGGGATAATTAAGGAGAGAATTGATAAAGCCTAATTAAATATATTAAGAATTAATAATTATCCAAAGTCTCAAGTAGTAAACCTTCCTATGGTTGGATCATGCTCCATTACTTGTTAATACTGATGTAAAAGAGAAATGGGGACCAAAACAATTTAAGTTCAAAATTTTATGGACTCATAATGATGAATGTGGGTAGATCATTAAGAATTGATAGGAGACTAGTTTTGTTAGGCCTCAGGCATATCAGCTGGTGCAAAAGCAAAAAAGTGTAACAGGTTACTGGTACGATGGAGTAAGAGGAGTTTTTCCAATAATAGGAAACTGATTGATGATATTATGTGGAAAATTGGGGAGCTATACATGAATGATGTAAGGAGGTGATAGTATTAAGAAGATTAAACAGTTAACTTAGGAGCTGAAGAAGGTATGGAGTAAGGAAGAAATATACTAGTTCTAGAGGTCAAGAGTGAGTTGGTTGATGCATGGACAAAAATACAAAGTTTTCCCACTTATCTAGTGTGCAAAGGAGGATAAATATTTTGTTTTTGAGGATTAGGACTAAAGATGGATGGATTGAAGATGAACAACTCATAATGAAACAATTTTAAAAATATCCTTAAAACTAATGAAAATAGCATTAAAGCTCTAATTATTCCTACAGTCTAGAAATTCAATCTACAACATAAAAGCACTTAAAAGCAAGTTCGAGATATTGTAAAACGGAATCATTTACACATATGAAATTATAACGCATCAGTGGAAACTAGACCAACAATTGAAGAAGCTGATTTGTGCAACAATGGCAACAAATTTAAGAGGCACATGTTGATTTGGATGGCAATTCGGAGGAGCAAATTAAAGGAGTCTTGATAAAGATTGGCTACAAAAATTTTGCTAAATTGGCAGTAGCAAGCTACTTGATAAGTGCAACAATTTAGAATCAACAAGGTAGCTATTAATAGGAAGCTAAAGATGTTGCAAAAAAAAAAAAAAAAATGCAGCAAACCATGGAGTAACTTTGGTCGACAATTGAAGCTTGTTTAATTGGAAATTTAGAGGCTATGTGAAGCAAAAATTAAAAGATATTTGAGCAGAATTAAGGAGAAGCAATTGATGGTAGTGGAGGGAAGAAAAATAGAGGAAAAATATAAGGAAAATTTGGTGGAAAGGACTTGTAGTATAAGATGACTTCTAATTATCATATTAAAGCCAAATTATCATAATTTATCTAACAAAAATCCTAATAAAAACTCTTAATAGGAAATTCTAAGTAGATAAAATCCTAATCTAATTAAACTAAATAATAATAACACAACTTGCACACACACGCCACGTTACAACAAAAAATAATAATAAATATTAATTACAAGATTAATCTCCCACTAATTATTAAAAATTCAATTAAATCGTTAAAACAAAATCAAAATTAAATTTATGAAATTAGTCATACCAAACATAAACACAATCACTCACTTCAACCTAATTTCATTTATTTATTTTTTGTTAAGCTAATATTACAGATCTAGATAGATATCTAATATATTTGGAACTAATAATAAAATAAAGAGTCCAATACTAAAGTGGGTGCAATCCTAGTCTTATGATGACTCAAGTAGTACCTCTACACTTGACACTGCTCATATTTTATAGCTTGTCTTATTTGTTAGCATATTTTATCAAAGTATGTTAGTGACTTGTTTACATCTTTTTAATGATTTTGTGTGCAATCAATCTCATGACCAAAGTATAGGTTAACTTTATGAAAATTTGTCACAATTATATAATTATATTAAGGGTATTTAATTTAATGAGATTTGAGAAAATTAAGATGAATTGTAAAGTTAAATTCGTGCTCTGAGTATGAAAGCCTTATTCATCTTTAAAAAAGCTAAATATTGATGCGGTTATGTAAGCAGTGCCTACTGCTCTTAGCACTGCGCAAGTCACATAACTTGTTTTATTTTAAATTGGCAATCTTTTTAAAAAAATCAGTTAGAAAATGATTTAGATGATATTGTAAACATGTGTTGACCCATATTTGAAGTTCAATCTTACGGAGTAACAAATTTTTGTAGATTGGATCAATTTGAATCAAGCAAATTATACCTCTTGTTAACACCCCTAACCCGTATCTGTCGTCGGAACAGGGTTACAGAGCGTTACCTAAACTTTTCAGAACATATCAGATAAATCATGTCAATCACTATTCATTAACTGAGATAATTTGTAACGTCCCTTAGATGGACCCTCGAGGTCCAGTAAGAGCATTAGAATCAAGTCGGGACTAAATCGAAAACTCAGGGAATTTTTTTTGAAATTCCAAAATTTTCCAAGGTATAAGGCTCACACGCCCGTGTGATCCTGGGAAACGCCCGTGCTGCAGGCCATGTTTTAACAAACAACAAACATGCATTTTCCACCATCAAACATCAAAATACACACATGTTCAACATGGGTAAAATTTTAGACTTTGACATCTCTTCAAATTGGTGGTAGAAATAGATAGATCATGTTACAAGGATTTCAAAAACATAAAAATCATTAAAAAATGGGGCTAGAACGAACTTACAATCGAGCTTGGAAGCTTGAAAAACCCTAGCCATGGTTTCTTCTTAGTATATTTGTCCACGGGAGGAAGATGGACAAAAATTGGATTTTAATTTGGCTTTTTAATTCATTAAACTACCAAATTACTAAAATTCCCTTAATGAAAAACTTTAGAAACATACCAAACCTTGTCCATTTTTGTCCACCAACTTAACTAATGGTCTAATTACCATTTAAGAACCTCTAATTTAAAATTTCATATCGATTAACCTTTGGGAAAGCAGATATAGTTGTAAATTCTTGAATGGAAAACCTTTGATTATTTTGTGAGTATTTGATACATGATTAATCTTATTTGATGATGGTTTGAATCTAGCTAAATTAGAAGCTAAAGCAATGTTTTCTTTGCAAATCTGATAAGCTCAGAATGTGATAGTGAGTGGTAAACTAAATGAGTACAGTGTAAGATGACATTTGATTCTGGATTTCAGGTCAGACTTGATGACTGTTATCATTATTCTGAGATAGAATTTGACCACTGAGTAATTCAGAGCTTATGTAGAAAATTTTGTACGAAGCTCAGTAGTAGCTCGTTTGTTCATTTAGGGAGTAATGAAATGTATAGTTATTTGAAATAGATGTTCTAGTGATCGGGTATGTAACATGATAGATTAGTCAAGTTATATGTTTCAGAGACTATCCGACCAGAAATTGTACAGAAAGTAAAAGTGATTTGTGGCAGTTTAGAATCCACTTCAAATTGTCAGAAAACGTATGTGAATTTGAAACATGAGGATATGAAATTCCCGTTCAGCGATAGCATACTTCCGAAAGTATTGCCTTGGAAAAAGATTCAAAATGTGTTTTGTGTATCTATGTTGCATTGGTATCGATTGGACTCTCTGAGTATGAATTCTCCGATATGGATTATGATTCAGTCGATGTTTTGTATAACGGAGAATCGATAGGAATTTTGACACAAGAGATTAAAAAGTTGGGAAATAAAAGCATAACCTTTGCGAGAGTTCTTTGTAAGTGTCACAAGATAGAGGAGCCTACGTAGAAATCAAATTTATATTATGGTAAGATTTTTGGGGACGAAAATCCCTAAAGGGGGGAGAGTTGTAACAACCCGATTTTGGGTCTAGTCAGAATAGTGGTTTTGGGACCACAATCTGACGTAGAAAAAAATTATTTTTATTATATTTTTATGGTCTACAATTCTATGAACGATTTCGTGAAAGTTTCGTTCGAAAATTTTGATGTTTGAGCACTCAATTTAGTTAAAGGGACTAAATTACAAAAAGTGAAAAAATTGAATTCTATATGCTAAAGGTGTCCAATTGTTATGAAATTTTAAATTGGAGGTCCTTAAATGGTAATTAGACCATTGGTTAAGTTGGTGGACAAAAATGGACATGGTTAGGTATGTTTCTAAAGTTTTTCATTAAGGGCATTTTATTAGTTTGATAATTTAATGAATTAAAAAGCCAAATTAAAAGCCAATTTTTTTCCATCTTCCTCCCATGGCTGAATGTACCAATAAGAAACCATGTCTAGGGTTTTTCAAGCTTCCAAGCTCGATTGTAAGTCCATTTTAGCCCCATTTTTAATGATTTTTATGTTTTTAAAATCCTTGTAACATGATCTATCTATTTCTACCACCAATTTGAAGAGATTTCAAAGTATCAAATTTTAACCATGTTGAACATGTGTGTATTTTGATGTTTGATGGTGGAAAATGCGTGTTTGTTGTTTGTTAAACGACTTTTGCTAAGTGATTTTCGGTAAAAATGCCTAAAAGGACTTGTTTGTAAAAGTTGTAAAATGAGTAGTAAAAGTGTGAATAAATGAAAATTTGGGTTGTTATGAGCATGATATAGGTTCGTCTAGGCTTGGGTTTAATGAAATTGAATGAAAATCATTTTACGAGCCTACGGACTAAAATGTAAAATGTCAAAAGTTTAGGGGCAAAAATGTAATTTTTGCCATAATGTGATTTTGGGCTGATTTTAAAAGTATAATGATTAGATAAGTTAAATATGATATTATAGATCAAGAAAAAAAAAGGTTCGGACCTGGAAAGGGGGAAAAACAAGTATTTGACAATTAAGTCCTTTTTGTAGTTTTTATGCCAAGGTAAGTTCGTATGTTTAAAAAGCATTAAATTATATGTGTATAAATGCTTAATTGATATAATTATGGTAAATGCTATATTATTGAAATGAAATTTTAATGCTATTGAGTACGATATTATGAAAATGATCGATAAAGATTCAATACAATGAAAGTCCTAGTTGAACCTTAGGAATAGTTAGGATATAAATGTCATGACATTAGGGTTATTGAGATTATGTGTAAGACCATATCTGGGATATTGCATCGATATGAGACTTCGTGTAAGACCATATTTGGGATATGGCATCGATATGAGACTTCGTGTAAGACCATAGCTGGGCTATTGGCATCGGTACTTGATTACATGTAAGACAATATCCGGGATATGGAATTAGTATGGTACTGTGTGTACGAGATCCCCGAGTATCCTTTATTATTCCAAATGGTTCAACGGGAAATTCAATGGGTATTTCAAAGGAGAGAAATAGTATGTAAGTATTACGAATTGGTACAGGTATGTACGTGAAGTTTATAAGCATTGACTTCATGAAATTGTGAGTTCATTATTTCCACAGTGATGTTTTTATGAAAACCTTGTGATTATTGGTCAATACTTGTGATGTATGAAATACATGGTAAATTAGGTTGACGATTATGTGTTTGACTTTCGGGCTAAAATGAGTTATGATATAGCATGTTTATTCACACAAATTGTGATTTATCAGATATGAGAAAAGTGAAAGATTGGCATAATTGCCTATTAAAATGGTTATGGAAGTAAGGGAAGATAAGAGTTTAGGAAATTGAAAGATATTAAGATATATGCTCGGAAACATGAGTACACATAATTAATGTGCATGTTTACTATGAGGTTTGGAATGATTTGTTGAATTGCTGTAATATGTTACAAAGGAGGGATTATGGTTGTTAGGCTAATGCTAAGATATGTTAAATTATGCTTATAAGTTGATAGAGTAAACATTATGACTAAATGAAAATTATAACTATGAGCTTTATAGCAATTTGTATTATCTTGTAAGAGTTGCTTATTATTTTCGTACAGACTTACTAAGCTATATATAGCTTACTCCCTTCCTTTCTAATGCCTTATAGGGTTATTGAGCGAGCTCGGGTTGGAAATCATCGGAGATCCTATCACACTATCAAGCTGTCATTTTGGGTATAAATGAATTCAAGTGTTTTAAATCTATGGCATGTATACGGACTAGGCCAAGTTGTTATGTGTGTCATTATTAATTTGGCCATATGTGTTAGCTTGTAATTGTTAATGCTTCATCTATATATAGCCATGAATGATGGCTTATGCTAATTATTAAGTTATTCATATGTTAATACCCTCTGGTGAATGTGAAATTAGTATGTTTTTAATGGGTTAAGTATGATGTTTTAAGCATGATAAATAATGGCATGAGAATGACATCTTATTGTCTTGGTTGTGGTTATTTCGTTGCTCTCACATGCTTGATTTTGTGCCATTAGATGTTATGTAGATGTGCAAGTGAGGGTGGCAAAATGGCTTGGTAAATAGCCTTGTTTTTGTCCACACGGGTAGACACACGGGCGTGTGTCTAGGCCGTGTGTGACACATGGTCTGCCCCACGGGCATGTGATCCAGCTGTGTGTCCCCTGCACCTTAATTGTTGCAAAATAGAATGTCCAGAATTGAGCACACGAGCAGAGACACGGGCGTGTGTCTCAACCATGTGTGCTACACGGCCTAGAACATGGGTGTGTGGCACAGCCGTGTGGCACAAGTCAGAGAGCACCCTAAATTGAACACAGTTTGAAGCACGGGCGTGTCCCAGGGTCACACGGTGTGTCCCTTGGACCACACAGGTGTGTGAGCCTTGCTTCCAGCAAAAATTTTCTAAGTTTTGTAAAAATTTCTAAAGTTCTCGGTTTAGTCCCAAACCACCTCCAAAGCAAGTTTTGGGCCTCGTAGGCTCATATAAGGGACTTTATGCTCAATTATGAATGATTTTAATTTGGACACAAATTTTATGACTTGAATTTGTATGATTACTTGTGTTATAAGTCCGATAATGCCTCGAGCCTTGTTTCGGTTTTGAATACGGGTAAGGGGTATTACATCTTGTATAGTAGAGATTCGCTCAACTAATTTGAAGTCTTATCTTGAAGATATTTAATTTATCCTAAACTTTATGTGAATATTTGTAAAACCATTTTATGAGGCTATTTTAGTGAGATCTTGATTATAGTTGATCTATCTTAGCAAGCCTTAAAATCTTATATATCAGAGGCTTGTGTAAGTTAGTGAAGAAAGATTTCAGGGGGATTTATGAATTAAGTTTTCAGGGGGAAAACTTAGTGAAGAAAGATTTAGATCTTTGATGCAAAAATAAATTTGTTATACTAGTTTGTGATAGGACTTAAATAACTATTTGTACTTTATCAAAGATAGTTGATTTCCTCTCTAAACAAAGTTTTGCATGTAATACCCCTAACCCGATCCGACACTAGAACAGGGTTACGGAGCATTACCAAACTTATAACCCAATCATTCAAACATTTCATATACAATTCTCATTCAAATAAAAAACCATTCAAATTCATTCATATAGTCCCCAATACGAGCCTTCGAGGTCTTAAATTGCCATTAAAAGAGGTTCGGGACTAAATCGAGCACTCAAGGAATTTTTGTTAAAACATGGAAAATTTTTAAAAGTGCAGGGCTCACACGCCCATGTGGACATAGGACACGCCTGTGTGATTATGGGACATGCACGTGTGACTATGGGACACGCCCGTGCTACAGGTCGTGCCCGACCTCGTGTAACTCTTTGACTTGGGTTACACAACCAGGCCATACGCCCATGTGACAGGCCGTGTAACCTTCGAAATGGCCTCAAACGCCCACGTGCCAGGCCGTGTGCTAGGCCTTGTGAAAACTGGAGGGTATACTGACTTGTGCCACACGACCAAGCCACACGCCCGTGTGTTAGACCGTGTGGAGCTAGTGACTTAATTTCTAAATAGTATCAGGGGACACACAGCCGTGTCACCTAGCCGTGTGTGACACACGGCTGAAACACATGCCCTTGTCTCTGCCCGTGTGGACAAAAATAGGCTATATTCCAAGCCATTTTCTTCACTCAAAGTGGTGCCAACATAAGCTCAATAATGTGCATGCAATCACGACATAAATAGGTACTCAAGACCAACCAATATCAAGTTTATATCATGAAAATTTACACTACATCATGATATAACAAACAAATTCATTCAACGACCTTAAAACATACCCAAAAGATCATTTATATATATTTACAAACCAAGTGTACCAAAATAAGACAAATCACATGGCTATACATATAATCAAAACAACATACGACATATAGGCCATGTTAGCCAAAATACCTATACATGCCATTTAACCCAAAATGAAACGTCTAAGTACCAAAATAGAGTTTGATAGTGCAACGCGATCTCCGACGATTTCTAAATCGAGCGAGCTCCAAAATACTATAAAAAAATGAACAAATAAACTGAGTAAGCAATTAAGCATAGTAAGTTCGTGATTCAAAGAATAAAACTTACCATATAACTAAAATTTTAGGTAAATAACTCAAAACATAATTCAATTCAATTTGGCCAAAGCCTATTATTCAACCCATAATCAAGTTAGTCATATATGAATTCATCAATTTATCAAATTTCCTGTACATGTAATATCTATGCTATCTAATCATATATCAAATATCAACATTTTCCATGCAAATACTTGTACTTGTCATATCGGACTTGTATAATCCCATAGTAATACTATGCCCATTGAACCATCTAAAATATCGTAGGATACGCGGTAGGTACACACGAAGTGTATTGAACGGTAATCGTCAATTCTTATACATGTATGCTCATACGAGTGATAAACGATAAGCTCATCCGAGCTGAATATCGGTAAGCTCCTCTGAGCTGAATAACGGTAAGCTCTTACGAGCTAAAAATTGGTAAGCTAATATGAGCTGCGGTGAGTCCGCAACACATGCAGGATCTCAACCAAAATCGGTAACCCTAATGACATGACACGTTATTTTTATATTACGAATTTCTAGGGTTCAAATTGGGCTCAGTATTCTTAATACTATATCTATTATGTATTCAATGTTTACACACCAAAATTTCTAAATTTTACATACACATAATTCAATTAAAGTATATAAATACACAATGTAATTATACAAACTTACCTCGAATTAATACGGAGTAAGTTGACCGTTCAATCTACTACTTTTTCCTTTCCGGTTTAAGTCCAAATGTGGCTTTTCTTGATTTATATAACATCAAATTTAACTAATATAATAATTATTCTATTCAATTTAGTCCAATTTCATAATATGGAAAAATTACCATTTTGCCCCTAACATTTGACTTCTTTACAAATTAGTCCCTAGGCTCATAATAATAAAATCCATGCAATTTCATCTATAAAAAAGCCTAGCCGATTTTCATATATACCTATATCAGCCCATATATTTCACAATTTCACACATTTAACATAAATTTCACATTTCTCATTTTAGCCCTCAATTGACAATTCCACTTAAAATCCCTTACAAAAGTTGTCTATTTAACAACCAAGATTCATTTTCGTTCACTAAACTTCAAAAAAACTGAAATTCTCTCATGGGAAAACCCTAGACTTTCCATCATATTGCAAATTAACGCCCTAATTAGCTAGATTAAGCTACAAGGGTTCAAAAAACACTAAAATCAACAAAAACAATCATCAAAGTAACTTAAATGAAAGAGAACTAAGTGGCTGAAATTTTGAGCTTCAAAAACCCTTCTTTTGCTGAAATTTTTTTGTGAAGAAGAAGATGAGCAACTATTCTCATTTTTTATTATTATTATATCTATTAATACCTAATATCACCTAACATTTTTATTATTATGATTTTTCTCTCCATGTACATCCACTAACTCAATTAGTGGTCTAATTACTCAATAAGGGCATCTTCTTTTAAGTTCTATAGCTATTTGACACCTTTAGCTAATAGAACACAACTTTCATACTTTGTGCAATTTAGTCCTATTTCACAAATTGAGTGTACAAATAGTAAAATTTCTTAACGAAATTTTTATACCATAATTCTAACATGATATAGACCACAAAATAATATTAAAATAAATTTTATGACCTCAGATTTGTGGTTCCAAAATCACTGTTCCGATTTCACTGAAAACTGGTTGTTACAACTCTCCCCTTAGGAATTTTCGTCCTCGAAAATTTTACCAGAAATAGGTTAGGGTACTATTTTCACATGGTTTCCTCAGGTTCCTAAGTAGCCTCCTCAATTCCGTGACGATGCTAAAGAACCTTTACTAGAGCTAATCTTTTATTCCTCAACTCTTTGACCTCTCGTGCTAAAATTTTGATTGGTTCTTCGTGATAAGACATGTCTGGCTGAATCTTAAACTTGGTAGGAGAAATTATGTGCGAAGGATTCGATCTGTACCGTCGTAACATAGATACATGGAATACATTATGAATATTTTCTAATTCTAATGGTAACTCAAGTCGATAAGCCACTGGCTCAATTCTCTCGGTAATCTCGTATGGTCCGATAAATCGAGGACTCAATTTTCCTTTGAGACCAAAATGGAGAATTTTCTTCCAAGGCGATACTTTTAAAATGACTTTATCTCCGACCTGAAACTCAATATCTTTACGCTTCTTATTTGCGTACGATTTCTGTCTATCAGAAGCGGCTTTCAAACTGTCACGAATCACTTTCATCTTCTCTTCGGTATCTCCGATCAAATGAACCTCGTGTATTTTTTTCTCACTAAGCTCAATCCAGTACAATGGAATTCAATGTTTACGACCATACAAAGCTTCATACGGTGCCATCTTAATGGTCGATTGAAAGCTATTATTATATGCAAATTCAACCAAAGGTAAATATTTTTCCCAATTACCTTGGAACTCTAGAACACAACAACGTAGCATATTTTCAAGAATATGAATTACTCTCTCAGACTGACCATCGATTTGGGGATGAAATGCAGTGCTAAAATGCAATCGCGTACCCAAATCCTCTTGTTATTTCTTCCAAAACCATGTTTAAATCGCGGATCTGTATCTGAAATGATAGATACCGGTACTCCGTGCAATCTCACAATATTAGAAATATACAACTCGGCTAATTTTTCCTCAGAGAGATCCGTACGCACTGGAATAAAATGTGCAGTCTTCGACAACCAACCAACAACGACCTAAATAACATATTTCTTTTTCGGAGACAAAGGTAATCCTGATACGAAATCCATCATAATTCTATCCCATTTCCACTCCGGTATCATCACTGGTTGCAACAGTCCTAAAGGTGCTTGATGTTCGGCTTTGACTTGTTGACAAATCAAGCATTTTGATACGAACTCCGAAATGTCACACTTCATACCTCACAACCAGTACATCTACTTCAAATCACCATACATCTTATTACTCCCCGGATGAACAGACAAGCTACCACTGTGTGCTTCGTGTAAAATTCTCTGTATGAGCTCAGGATTCTTTGGTACACAAAATCTACCTCAAAATAATAAACAATCATTAGATCCGATCTGAAACTCTGAATCAGTAATCGACTCACACTATGCTCTTTTAGTTTGCAAACCTTTATCACCTTTTTAAGCCTCGTAAATTTGTTGTAAAAATGTTGGTTTAGCTCTTAACTCAGCTAAGATTGAACCATCATCAGATAAAGTCAACTGTGTTCATCGCTCGTAAAGCGAATAAAGATTTTCTACTCAAAGCATCCGCGACTACATTTGTTTTTCCCAGATGGTAATCAATCACTAGTTCATAATCCTTCAAAAATTCGAGCCATATTCACTGTCGCAAATTCACCTCTTTCTTGGACATCAAATATTTCAAGCTTTTTTGATCGGTAAATATGTGGCACTTCTCACCGAACAAGTGGTGTCGCTAAATTTTTAACGCAAATACTATTGCGGCCAATCCAGATCGTAAGTCGGATAATTTTTCTCGTGCATCTTTAATTTTCTGGAGGCATACGCTATCACTTTGCTTTCTTGCATTAAAACACATCCTAAACCGTTCAACGACGCATCACTAAAAATTACAAACTCTTTTTCTGACTCCGGTTGAGCTAAAATTGGCGCTTCGGATAACAATGTTTTCAACCGATTGAAAGTTTGTTGACATTTCTCAGACCACTCAAACTTTACATCTTTCTATAATAATTGAGTCATCGATGTAGCTATCATTGAGAAATCCTTAACAAATCTCCGATAGTAGCCTGCTAATCCCAAGAAAATTTTAACCTCGAAAAGATTTCTTGGTGGTTTCCAGTCAACAACCACTGAAACCTTGTTTGGATCAACTCGGATGCCATCTGCCGATACAATGTGTCCCAAAAATCTAACTTTTCGGAGCCAAAACTCGCACTTGGAAAATTTAGCAAATAGTTGTTTATTCCCAGAGTCTGTAATACAATTCTTAAATGCTCGGCGTGCTCAAATTCGTCTCTAGAATATATCAATATATCATCAATAAACACTACGACAAATCTGTCCAAATACGGTCCAAAGATTCGATTCATCAAATCCATAAACACCGCAAGGGCGTTGTCGAAACCATTTTTTTGTTTAGAAAATAGCGTCGACTTTTAAAACGAAAATGGAGTCGCCACCAATCTTTTTTTTGAGGTGTGATCGGGTCACCTTGAGATCGATTGTTAAAACATTTTAATTTATTAAAACGACGATTTTGGCCTATGAAATTTCGAGAAAATAGGTTCGGGAGTCGGTTACGCACGAGGAAGGATTAGCACCCTCATAACACCTAAAATTGGTACCGAATTGATTGATTAATGTCTTAATGTCAAAAATTTGAAAAGATTTAAAAAATACGATCCTTTTTATTTAAAAAGAACTTGGATGAATTAAAATGGATGCTGAGAGCCGCCTATCTCGAAGGGGTGAAATATCATACCAGTAAGTTAAGATACGATATTTTGAATCCTTGAAATCAAGCCTGTCTTTTGACATTTAAACACTCGTATATTTAAATTTAAGAAGGATATTCAGTTATTTGGGTCAAATGAGAAATTGAAACCCAGTAAGTTAGGGCACTACTTCTCAAAATTCCCGAATACGGAACATTGCCTTTGTTTCTGGAAATCTTTATTTCGAGATAACAAAATGTCACATCCAGTGAGTTAGGACGTAACGTTTTTGAATTCTCGAGAATAAGTTTTTTTTAACTTTTATGTTTTGACTTCAAAAAGAAAATAATAAGTTCTTTAGACTCGATAAGAAAAATCGAAACCCAGTAAGTTAGGGTACGACTTCTTTCGAACCTTAGAATGCGAAGTGTTGGCTTATTTCAAAACAACAATCTCATATTTAAAGAATAATTATGCAATATAAGTTTAATAAATTAGTGAAGCATAAGGATCATGATACAAACACAATAAATCACAAATACGAGCTTATTTAGAAATTCAAGAATAAGAATAAGAATAATATATATAAATAAGATAATAAACAAATAATGAGATAAAATAAATAAATAAATAAATGAGTAAATGAAACCAATATATGATATGAAAATTTAGGTATTTTATAAATAAAATAATATAAATGAATTAATTAGTAGAACTAATATAGCATTTAGGTAAAATAGTGAAAAATGATGAAAATGATATGTTAATAATAATAACAAGAATAATGAAATAAATAATCTAACATTTGAAAACACACAAAATATTAATAATGAATAAAATATCAAAATAAAAATAAGCAAATTAAATATATCGATTTAATAATAATATAATAATAGTAATAATAGTATTATAAAATAAAAATATGATAATAAAAATAAAAATAAAAATAATATTAGTATTAATAAAATAATAATAATAAGGAAAGTAATAATAATAAATACAAGAATAGTAATAATATAAAAATAATAATAGTACTAATAATAAATAATAATAATAATAATAATAATAATAATAATAATAATAATAATAATAATAATAATAATAATAATAATAATAATAACAACAACAATAATTAATTCTATTAGCTAAACTAATCAAAAGAAAAAAAATGACTAAATTGAATTTAAAACAAATTTAAGTGGCTAGATCTAAAAAAAAGAAAAAGAAGGAATCAGGGCAAATTAGTAATAAAAATAAAAAAAGAATTAAATTGAAACCCGCGCCATGGACAAGGGATTCACTGGGCAATTTTGCCATTTTCCCAAACGACGCCATTCAAATAGGGACCTTATTGAAAAGGAAAAAAATCTCGAGCCAAAATTAAAAATAAAAATAACTTAATTACAAAGCTAACAAAAAGCGGAAGGACTGATTCAGCAAATAGCCCATTTCACAGAAACGCGCGGATCCTCCCTGAGTCGGGTCAACGAGCGGATCTAGTGGCCTTAAACGTCGCCGTTTTGGCGTTTCCAATCCTGGTGCAAAATGGCACTATTTTTATTCTGTATATAAGGCTAAATTTTTTTTTTTTAAAAAAATTCCTCACCAAAGTTTAAAAAAAAAAAGGGCTTCCCCTTTTCTCTCTGGGTAACCAGATTCTGGCCATGGAGACCACCGAAGATCGCCGCCGTCGACCACCGTACACGGTGGCCGGAACTCCAAAAGTACGTTTTTCTTCTTTTTTTTATATTTTAATATGTATATATTTGCAGTCAAAAAGGAAAAAAAAAAGAATAAATCTCCTTATGTATGAACAATTTCGAAATAAAAAGAATAAAAATAAAAGAAAATATATAAACCTTGGCTGATTTCTGTATTGATTTTGTATGCGTATTGTGTAAAAATGTAGAGAGAGTACAATGATTTTTCTTTCGAATTTTCCAGCCAAAATCCAAAAAATAAAATAAAACGATAAAACAAAATACAATTATTTGCTGTCAATCTTTTGCTTTCTATTTTCGCTTCTCTTGGCAGGTGAAATCATTGGGCGTGGGGTGGCCCAAGTGACGTCATTCTTTTGTGTGGAGGTCAGACTGAAAGTATTGGAAAGTTCCAGAGGGTTTTAGGGTTCCTGAAAGCTGTTGAAAATTTTGGGCCATTCGGGCCTTAGTATTTGGGCTGAGTTGGGTTTTGTATTGGGCTTGTAAATGGACATTTATTGGACTTTTATAATTTTGGGTTTTTTTATTCTGTTTGTCTTTCTTTTTGGTTTGGTCTTATTCTATTAATCGGGCCAGGCCATAAATGGGCTCTTACAGGCGTTAGTTAATCCAAATGGCATAACAAAGAATTCATGATGCTCGTACCTAGTCCTGAATGCGATTTTCGGTACATCTAGATCTTTAACCCGCAATTGATAATAACCGGATCACAAGTCAATCTTTGAAAATACTATTGCTCCTTTAAATTGGTCGAATAAGTCGTCAATCCTAGGTAAAGGATTCTTATTCTTAATCGTAACCTTGTTAAGCTGCTGATAGTCAATAAATAATCTCATCGATCCATCTTTCTTCTTTACAAATAGAACCGGCGCACTCCAAGGAGAGAAACTTAGTCGTACAAAACCTTTGTCCGTTAACTCTTGTAATGAACTTTTGTAACACCCTAAATTAGGGGTTGTTAAAAATTTAATTAATTTTCCATGTGGGCTTCAAGAAAATAAATAAATATGATTTTATTCGGCATGATTTAGGGTCTAAAAATAACTCGAGCTAAGGCCTGACCCAGTATTAAAAATTTATTTTTAAGTGTGTAAAAGGAAGGAGCTAGGTTAGTTAGGGCTTTAATAAAATTTTGGGCGAGTTATGTCAAAAAGGATGGGCCTGGTATACGTGGCGTGGTGCGCCTAAGGGTTGCTAGAGGTTTTGGGTTCGATCAGCAGAAGTACCAAGGAGAACGTTTTTTTTTGGGGGCGTTAAAGGAAGGGCCCAGGTAAGAAAGGCTCTAAATAAATTTTTAGTAAGGAACGGACATGAATTGAGCAGTGGCCGAGTGGCTGGAGGCGTGGAGAGTTTTCTCCAGGTCTCGGGTTCGAGACTTAAGAGCGGCATTGGGGATTTTATTTTTGGGCTTTGGCGCTAAAAGAGAAAAAGGGCTCAGGAATAAGGCTTTATGAATAAAGGGTGGGATTATTTGACATGAAAGTCTAAAGGGAGAGTTGGTTGGGCGCTTAAAAAGGGGGCCCTCTTGTCTTTGCTCCGTGTCGCAGTTCAATCCGTGCCCCGCACCTCGTTTTTTTTTTTTTCCCTTTTCTTTCTTCTTTGGCGAATGGGAGAGTTTGGTTCAATTTTGAACTCTCAATTTAATTTGGAAGGAGGTGATTATAGGTAGTTTAATTGCTATTAAATTGTTAGAGGAGATTAAGGGATAGAAATAAGATAAAACTTGTTTTCTTTGGTGATAATTTGAGGCTGGAAATTATCACAAAGTAGGAGGTAGTTGCCAAAAATTGGGACTCCTTGGGCTGTTCTTATTTTGATCTTTCATACAGCAAAGAAGAGAAAAACTCCAGCAACAATTTTCTTTTTCTTTTCTCCAAAATTTGCTGCTGCCGAAACCCCTTTGTTGCATTGCTCAAATTATCAAAAAAATTCCAGCTTCTCTTCTCTTTTACAAGTCGAATATACCCCCTCTTTAAAAGAAAATTTCCAGCAAACTCTTTCTCTTCTTCCTCTCTTCATTGTGCTGCCAAAATCTCCCTTAAACTCTTAGCCAAAATTGTTCAGAATTTCCAGCACCTTTTTCTTCTACTTTGCTACCGAATTTTTCCTGTTCTTAAAGCCAAAATTGTTCAAAATTCCAGCACTGTTGTTTCTCATAGCCGAATACACCCTCCTCCCTCACAAAAATTTCCAGCCCTTCCAATTATGTATTAGGCCGAATATCATATCTCCAACAAGGTGCTGCCAATTTTTCAATAAGTGTGGTAAGGGGTAATCATCTCTTTTGGAATTAAAATTATGGCCTACGATTCGTATTAACTTAATTAAAACCAATTGTAGGGAAGTTTTCAGGATTTATTTCCCAAGGGACTAATTAAGGCTTCGGGATTTGTTAGGAAATCAAATCCGTCTAAGGTAAGTCCCTTTGATACTACTTGGTTTGGCCGAATAGGCCTAATGTCAATAATTATGTTAATGGCTAATTATAGGTTAAGAGATCTAACGTTATAGATCGGCTTTTCGGGATCTAGGAGTTCCGGTAGAAACAGGTGTGTAAGATCTCAATACACACTTTATTAATTTCATGACTTTATTGTTTGCTTTAATCTTTTGGTTGTGATTAGCTTGTGGCATAATCATGGATTTCGGGTAAGTCCCCTAACTTGTGATTTTTGATGTATGATTTGCATACCATCACATGACATTAAATGCTATGACATGATATATGAAAATTGTTATAAAAGCATGTGATGGTGGGATTGATGAGAGGAGGGGGATGATTTTTGGACTGTCGCCAGTGGTTTTGACCACAAGATGGGTTGGCCCCATCAGATAATTTGTGACCTATGGTCATCAGTGGTTTTGACCACAAGATGGGTTGGCCCCATCAGATTATTTGTGACATATGGTCATCAGTGGTTTTGACCACACCGATTGATACATTGCGACTAAGTCCCAGTGGTTTGGTACCACCAGTGGTTTTGACCACACTTGATATATTGTGACCTATGGTCATCAGTGGTTTTGACCACACGATGGGTTGGCCCCATCATTTGATTTGTGACTCTAAGTCATCGGTGGTTTTGACCACCAGTGGTTTTGACCACAAGGGGTAGTTAAGGAGTATGGATGGTTAGGTTGGGTTGCATGTGCATGTTTATTAATGACTTGTGTATGAGTTACTTTACCGGTGGGGATTACACATCGAGTCTTGGTGACTCACCCCTTCCTTTACCATTTTGCGAGATGAGTAGATCGCGAGATGGAGCGGAGAGGACTCGAGGCGCCATGCTTGTCGATGGATTGGAAATTATTTTGATTTAGTTAATCTTATTTATTTTCTAAGTCTTTTATTTTGGGATTGTAATAAGGCCGCTATTTATTATTTGGATGTTTTAATTAGTTGTTTATTTTTCTTATGTTATGTTACAAATGAAGTTTTTAAATGTTAAATGAACCGGTTAAAAGTAACTTTTTCAAACTTAATAAAGTCTACGGGTTTTAAAAGATGTTACCATCGGGTAACAAAAATTAAACCAAGTCAATTATAACTTTAATAATTTTAAAATGCTACATGATCAACCATTTTCAAAAGGGTTTATCAACCCAACTGTATTTATAAAAAGCCCAACTCAGTATTCAAAAACCTTAGCCATATTTTAACAAGTTTTCACCAGAAAATCAATGTCTTTCAAAACGCTTTTACTCCGTGACATACCAGATCCGGTCAGGACTCATGGGCCGGGTTTGGGTTGTTACATTTTGGTATCAAAGCCCGGTTCAAAACTCGACTGTGGGGGGCCCAAGGCCCAAAATGTTTGGTTTTTAGTAGGCCTTATTATGATGTTTTGAGAAAGTGGTTGTGATTTGAACAGCATGGCACCGAGTCTCCGACACCTATCCGCCCAGGTAAGTACTTCTATCCACTTTTGTGAATATTTGACGAGGGGTAGAAGGGTAAAATGGGAACGTAGACTACTAGAGTAGAACTGTTGAACCCTAGGGTTAGCTTACCCCAACAAACAATGCATAAGACTTAAATAATTCTCTAAACAAAACCTGTGAGTTGTCACTGAGCAAAAGATGTGGCAATCGTTATACGCATGTCTAGGATTGGATTCGGTGGGGGCCTGGTATTTAAGCAGTCCTCGTGACTCACCTCCTACTCACTTGAATCCTACCTGGTGCGTAGTAGCGGTTCATTCTAGCTGAGACGACACACTCACAGGCTAAACTCGATAACTAAAACCCGAAAGGGATTAGCTGTTTTGTTTTTGAGGGAAATAAAACCTTGTTTTTTTTAAAATGACCAAAATACCCCTCAGTTTGAAAATGACCAAAATACCCTTGGTTTGTAAATTACCAAAATACCCTCCGTATGGAAAATTTTTCAAATAGAAATTTTCAAAATATCCTTCTTTTATAGAATCACTTAGAACCCAAATTTTGAAAGTCATTTTGAGAAAATGCCCCGAATGTGAAAAATTACTAAAATACCCTTAGGGATAAAATTAAGAAAACGCCCTTGAATCATGAAATTTCCAAAATACCCATGATTTTAATCAAAAAAAAATTTCATCACATGA
Source organism: Gossypium rotundifolium (assembly GCA_025506655.1). Classification (NCBI taxonomy): domain Eukaryota; kingdom Viridiplantae; phylum Streptophyta; class Magnoliopsida; order Malvales; family Malvaceae; genus Gossypium; species Gossypium rotundifolium. Next base: position 26,392,542 of record CP106728.1, read on the forward strand.
AAAGTGCCCAAAAACCTTAATTTGCAAAATATCGAAAATGTCATAATTCTAGAAAATTACGAAATTGCCCCTCACCAGCAAAATTACCAAAACGACCTTGGTTTTCAAAATTTTGCAACACCATCAACTTGAAAAATAAATTCTTAAAAAGAACCCCCAAAGTTTTACAACTTTTGAAATATCTTTGATTTATTGAATTTTACAAACTCACCCTGAATTGTGAAAATTACCAAAATGCCTCTGAGCTTCAAAATCACCGAAATACCCCGAATTTCAAATTTTTCAAAATACCCCAGGAAATTTAAAAAGCTCCCAAAATGCTTTTTGACAAAATCATCCGAAAATTTTATTTTTGAAAATTACAAAAAAATACCCCTATAGGACAAATTACGAAAATACCCCTGGGTAGTGGAAAAACAATCACAACGAAACTACAACGTCTCTTTGAATGAAGGAATGAAAGACTGTGTGTTTGTATGATTACAAAAGAACCACTCCTAAAACTTCTATCATAAAAATTTCTTCGCGGATAATCAAGTGAAATTTTTATACATAAAACTTCTTAGTCAGATTAAATCGCGACGTTAGAAATAAGTTCTAAGGGACGTGAACTTAGAGAATGTTCCTAGAAAGTATGATAGTTCTTTAAGATCAGAGTGCACATCATAAGCGTAGTATGGTGAGTTAAGATGTACGATTATTCGTTAGTAAGTAATTTCGAGGACGAAATTATTTTTAAGGGGGGTAGAATTGTAACACCCTAAATTAGGGGTTGTTAAAAATTTAATTAATTTTCCATGTGGGCTTCAAGAAAATAAATAAATATGATTTTATTCGGCATGATTTAGGGTCTAAAAATAACTCGAGCTAAGGCCTGACCCAGTATTAAAAATTTATTTTTAAGTGTGTAAAAGGAAGGAGCTAGGTTAGTTAGGGCTTTAATAAAATTTTGGGCGAGTTATGTCAAAAAGGATGGGCCTGGTATACGTGGCGTGGTGCGCCTAAGGGTTGCTAGGGGTCTTGGGTTCGATCCGCAGAAGTACCAAGGAGAAAGTTTTTTTGTTTTAGGCATTAAAGGAAGGGCCCAGGTAAGAAAGGCTCTAAATAAATTTTGAGTAAGGAATGGACATGAATTGAGCAGTGGCCGAGTGGCTGGAGGCATGGAGAGTTTTCTCCAGGTCTCGGGTTCGAGACTTAGGAGCGGCATCTGGGGATTTTATTTTTGGGCTTTGGCGCTAAAAGAGAAAAAGGGCTCAGGAATAAGGCTTTATGAATAAAGGGTGGGATTATTTGACATGAAAGTCTAAAGGGGAGAGTTGGTTCGGGGGCGCTTAAAAAGGGGGCTCATTGTTGTTTGCTCCAAGTCATTGGTTTGAATCCAGTGCCCGCACCTCGTTTTTTATTTTTTCCTTTTCTTCTCTTTCTTTGGCGAATGGGAGAGTTTGGTTCAATTTTGAACTCTCAATTTAATTTGGAAGGAGGTGATTATAGGTAGTTTAATTGCTATTAAATTGTTAGAGGAGATTAAGGGATAGAAATAAGATAAAACTTGTTTTCTTTGGTGATAATTTGAGGTGGAAATTATCACAAAGTAGGAGGTAGTTGTTAGAAAATTAGGACTCCTTGGGTGTTCTTATTTTGATCTTTCATACAACAAAGAAGAGAAAACTCCAAGAATAATTTTCTTTTCTTTTCTCCAAAATTTCTCACTTAAAACCCTTTGTTGCATTGCTCAAATTATCAAAAAATTCCAGCTTCTCTTCTCTTTTACAAGTCGAATATACCCCTCTTTAAAAGAAAATTTCCAAAAACTCTTTCTCTTCTTCCTCTCTTCATTGTCTTGCCAAAATCTCCTTAAACTCTTAACCAAAATTGTTCGAATTTCCAGCATCTTTTTTTCTACTTTCTTGTCAAATTTTCCTGTTCTTAAAGCCAAAATTGTTCAAAATTCCAGCATTGTTGTATCTCTTAGCGAATACACCTCCTCCCTCACAAAAATTTCCACCCTTCCGATTGTGTATTAGGCCGAATATCATATCTCCAACAAGGTGCTGCCAATTTTTCAATAAGTGTGGTAAGGGGTAATAATCTCTTTTGGAATTAAAATTATGGCCTACGATTCGTATTAACTTGATTAAAACCAATTGTATGGAAGTTTTCGGGATTTATTTCCCAAGGGACTAATTAAGGCTTCGAGATTTGTTAGGAAATCAAATCCGTCTAAGGTAAGTCCCTTTGATACTACTTGGTTTGGCCGAATAGGCCTAATGTCCCTAATTATGTTAATGGCTAATTATAGGTTAAGAGATCTAACGTTATAGATCGGCTTTTCGGGATCTAGGAGTTCCGGTAGAAACAGGTGTGTAAGATCTCAATACACACTTTATTAATTTCATGACTTTATTGTTTGCTTTAATCTTTTGGTTGTGATTAGCTTGTGGCATAATCATGGATTTCGTAAGTCCCTAACTTGTGATTTTTGATGTATGATTTGCATACCATCACATGACATTAAATGCTATGACATGATATATGAAAATTGTTATAAAAGCATGTGATGGTGGGATTGATGAGAGGAGGGGATGATTTTTGGATCTGTCGCCATGGTTTTGACCACAAGATGGGTTGGCCCCATCGATAATTTGTGACCTATGGTCATCGATGGTTTTGACCACAACATTGGTTGGCCCCATCGATTATTTGTGACCTATGGTCATCAGTGGTTTTGACCAAACCGATTGATACATTGCGACTAAGTCCCAGTGGTTTGGTACCACCAGTGGTTTTGACCACACTTGATATATTGTGACCTATGGTCATCAGTGGTTTTGACCACACGATGGGTTGGCCCCATCATTTGATTTGTGACTCTAAGTCATCAGTGGTTTTGACCACCAGTGGTTTTGACCACACGGGATAGTTAAGGAGTATGGATGGTTAGGTTGGGTTGCATGTGCATGTTTATTAATGACTTGTGTATGAGTTACTTTACCGGGTGGGGGATTACACACTGAGTCTTGGTGACTCACCCCCTTCCTTTACCATTTTGCAGATGAGTAGATCGCGGAGATGGAGCCGGAGAGGACTCGAGGCGGCCATGCTTATCAGTGGATTGGAAATTATTTTGATTTAGTTAATCTTATTTATTTTTCTAAGTCTTTTATTTTGGGATTGTAATAAGGCCGCTATTTATTATTTGGATGTTTTAATTAGTTGTTTATTTTTCTTATGTTATGTTACAAATGAAGTTTTTAAATATTAAATGAACCGGTTAAAAGTAACTTTTTCAAACTTAATAAAGTCTACGGGTTTTAAAAGATGTTACCATCGGGTAACAAAAATTAAACCAAGTCAATTATAACTTTAACGATTTTAAAATGCTACATGATCAACCGTTTTCAAAAGGGTTTATCAACCCAACTGTATTTATAAAAAGCCCAACTCAGTATTCAAAAGCCTTAGCCATATTTTAACAAGTTTTCACCAGAAAATCAATGTCTTTCAAAATGCTTTTACTCCGTGACATACCAGATCCGGTCAGGACTCATGGGCCGGGTTTGGGGTGTTACAACTTTCAACTATTTCAATTTTATCGGAGCCATTCTGTACGGAGCTATCGATATTGGTGATGTTTCCAGTACTAACTCAATAGCTAATTTGACCTCTCGGATCGGTGGCAATCTGGGTAACTCTTCCAGAAATACATCTGGATACTCACTAACCACTGGTACTGATTCAATCTTCGATTCAGACACTTTTGTATCTAACACATATGCAAGATAAGCCTCGCAACCTTTTTCACATACTTCTGAGCTAACATCGTCGATATCACGACAGGTAAACCACTCAAATCCACATATTCAATACGAAGAATCTCACCATTCTGACATTTCAACTCAATAATCTTTTGTCCATAGTTCACAATAGCGTCATGTAGGGTCAACCAATCCATACCTAAAATTACATCGAATTCATCAAACAGTAAAAGGATCAAATCAGCTGGAAAACTATAACCCCGAGTCATCAAAGGACAATTCTTGCAGACATTATCAACTAGGACATACTGACCTAAGGGGTTTGATACTTTAACCACAAATCAGTGGACTCTACAGGTAAACTTTTACTAGAAACTAATTTTGTACATATGTAAGAATGGGTTCACCCCGGATCAATCAAAATAGTTACATCAGTATTATAAAGAGAAAAAGTACCGGTGATAACATCTGGCGCTGACGCCTCTTCGTGAGCGCGAATGGCATAAACTCTGGCTGGCGCTCGTGCCTCCGATCTTACTGTGGTATCCCTCGTAGCACCTCGACTATCACTTTATTTCCTGTGTTTTGGGGTGGTCTCTTTTTAGAAGCTGTATTGCTTGGCCTCACGATTTGAGCTTTTTCTTTCTCAGACTTCTTAGGGCAATCTCTAAAGTAGTGGTCGAAGGAACTACATTTGAAACATGCCCTGCTATTTACCTGACACTCGCCATAATGTGGCCTGTTAAAGTGTTTGCACTCGGTTTAACATTTCTAACACTTCCCACACTAGCTACAGATGTAGCCTGAGGTTTAGAACTGGAGTATCTCACATCTCTATCTTGGCTAAAATGCCCCGTAGAAATAGTAGGTCGATAATGATGTTCTTTAGATTTCTTTGACGTCGATTGATGAGACTTCCCTGTAAATCTCTTCCTCGAATCTCTAGCTTCAAATTCGGCCTTTCTCTTTTCTTTGTTAAGCTTCTCGGCTTTGCAAACTCTTTCAACTAAAGCTACAAATTCTTTCAACTCAAGTATCCTGACTAAAAGTTTGATGCCTTTATTCAACCCATCTTCAAATCGTTTGCACATAATTGCTTCCGTGGAGACCCATTCTTGGGCATACTTACTTAATCGGACGAACTCTCTTTTTTATTCAGTTACGGCCATACGACCTTGTTTCAACTCTAGAAATTCCTTATGTTTTTAGTTCAGAAATCGCTGGTTTATATATTTCTTTTTGAACTCGGTCTGAAAGAATTCCCATGTGAATCTATCACTCGACACTATAGATATCAGGGTATTCCACCATTGATAAGCTGAATCTCTCAGAAGGGACATAGCACATTTAACACATTCAGTCGGCGTGCAAGACAGCTCATCAAAAACTCTAATCGTATTCTCTAGCCAAAATTCGGCTCTCTCAGGGTCATCATCAACTATAGCCCTAAATTCTTTGGCCCCATACTTTCAAAATTTATTAACTGGTGGTTTGCTTGAACGTACCGGTTCTATAACTTGAGGAGCTACATGAATAGGTTAGGGGTAAGGTGGGGGTGGAGGTTGCTGAGCAGCCGGATTCAATCGAACATACTTAGTGAACCATTCGTTCATTATTTGGAAGAAGGCTACCTTAGCCTCTCCTCCATGACTATTAGACACGAGTCTAGACCCAGATGTCGCTGCCCCTCAAACTGAGGCTGGTGCGTTACTTTTAACATCATCAGGGATCCATTGCTATATGAAAAACACAATTTAATCTGTCAAGAGATGTCACACTATCATAGGTTAATAAATGGCATGTATAGTTAGACTCATACCTACTACGTTAGTCCTAGAATCGACTAAATCGTAGCTCTGATACCAATAAATGTAACACCCCTAACTGTATTTGACACCGAAATAGGGTTACGGAGCATTACCGGACTTATAACCCAATCAATCAAACATTTCATATCCAATTCTAATTCAAATAAAAATACCATTCAAATTCATTCATATAGTCCCCAATACGAGCCCTCGAGGTCTTAAATAGCCATTAAAAGAGGTTCGGGACTAAATTGAGCACTCAAGGAATTTTTATAAAAACATGAAAAATTTTTCAAAGTGCAGGGGTCACACGTCCGTATGGACATAGGACACGCCCGTGTGACTATGGGACACGCCCGTGCTACAGACCGTGTCTGACCCCATGTAACTTTCTGACTTCGGTCATACAGCTAGACCACACGTTCGTGTGACAGGCTTTGTACCCTTCGAAATGGCCTCACATGTCCGTGTGCTAGGCTGTGTAAAAAGTGGAGGGTATATTAACTTATGCTACACGGCCAAGCCATACACCCGTGTGCTAGACCGTGTGGAGCTAGTGACTTAGTTTCTAAATAGTATCTGGGTACACACGGTCGTGTCACCTAGTCGTGTGTGACACACGGCTGAGACACATGCCCTTGTCTCTGCCCGTGTGGACAAAAATAGGCTATTTTCCAAGCCATTTCCTCACTCAAAGTGGTGCCAACCTAAGCTCAATAATGTGCATGCAATCGCGACATAAATAGGTAGGTACCCAAGACCAACCAATATCAAGTTTATATCATGGAAATTTACACCACATTATGATATAACAAACAAAGTCATTCAACCACTTTAAAACATACCTAAAAGATCATTTACATATATTTACAAACCAAGTGTAACAAAATAAGCCAAATCACATGGCAATAACATAAGACATATAGGCCACGTTAGCCAAAATACCTATACATGCACCAAAATACCTATACATTCCATTTAACCCAAAATGAAAAGTCTAAGTACCAAAATAGAGTTTGATAGTGCGACACGATCTCCGACGATTTTCGAATCGAGCGAGCTCCAAAATACTATAAAACATGAACAAATAAACTAAGTAAGCAATTAAGCTTAGTAAGTTCGTGATTCAAAGAATAAAACTTACCATATAATTAAAATTTTAGGTAAATAACTCAAAACATAAATCAATTCAATTTGGCCAAAGCCTATCATTCAACCCATAATCAAGTTAGTCATATATGAATTCATCAATTTATAAAATTTCTTGTACATGTAATATCTATGCTATCTAATCATATATCAAATATTAACATTTTCCATGCAAATACTTGTACTTTTCATATCCGACTTGTATAATCCCATAGTAATACTATGCCCACTGAACCATCTAAAATATCGTAGGATACGCGGGTGGTACACACGAAATGTACTGAATGGTAATTCTTATACATGTATGCTCATACGAGCGATAAACGGTAAGCTCATCCGAGCTAAATATCGGTAAGCTCCTCTAAGCTGAATAACTGTAAGCTCTTATGAGCTTAGAATCGGTAAGCTCATACGAGCTGCGGTGAGTCCGCAACACATGCAGGATCTCAACCAAAATAGATAACCATAATGACATGACACGTCATTTGTATCTTACGAATTTCTAGGGTTCAAATAGGGCTCGATATTCTTAATACTATATCCATTATGTATTCAATGTTTACACACCAAAATTTCTAAATTTTACATACACGTAATTCAATTAAAGTATATAAATATACAATGTAATTATACGAACTTACCTCGAATTCATACGGAGTAAGTTGACCGTTCAATCTACTACTTTTTCTTTTCCACGGTTTAAGTCCGAACCGTGGCTTTTCTTGATCTATATAATATCAAATTTAACTAATTTAATAATTATTCTATTCAATTTAGTCTAATTTCATAATATGGAAAAATTACCATTTTCCCCTAATATTTGACTTCTTTACAAATTAGTCCCTAGGTCATAATAATGAAATCCATGCAATTTCATCTATACACAAGCCTAGTCGATTTTCATATATACCTATATCAGCCCATATATTTCACAATTTCACACATTTAACACATAAATTTCACATTTCTCATTTTAGCCCTCAATTGACAATTCCACTTAAAATCCCTTACAAAAGTTGTTTATTTAACAACTAAGATTCACTTTCTTTCATTAAACATCAAAAACAACCAACATGATCTCATGGAAAAACCCTAGACTTTCCATCATATTGCAAATTAACCCCCTAATTAGCTAGCTTAAGCTACAAAAGTTCTAAAAACACAAAAATCAACAAAAACAATCATCAAAGTAACGTACATGCAAGCGAACTCAGTGGCTGAAATTTTTAGCTTCAAAAACCCCTCTTTTGCTGAATTTTTTTTGTGAAGAAGAAGATGAGCAACTATTCTCATCTTTTTGTTTTATTATTATATCTATTAATATCTAATATCACCTAACATTTTTTTTTATGATTTTTCTCTCCATGTACATCCACTAACTCAAATAGTGGTCTAATTACTCAATAAGGACCTAATAGAACACTTTTAGCTAATAGAACACAACTTTTGTACTTTGTGCGATTTAGTCCTATTTCACAAAGTGAGTGTAAAAATAGTAAAATTTCTTAAAGAAATTTTTATACCATAATTCTAACATGTTATAGACCACAAAATATTATTAAAATAGATTTTATGACCTCAAATTTGTGGTCCCGAAACTACTATTCTGATTTCACTAAAAACGAGCTATTACATTACAGATGTAGAGAAATCGAACTACGTAAATAATTTGCTTGTGCTCATATTTGTTTTTTTCATAGTGACACTCCTAATGGGTATTGCACATATCATTGCTTAATTTTATTTTACAAAAATCAGTTGTGTTTTGTCTCTTAACAACATTTTTTTATTTTGTTTGGTCAATTTAAGAAGAATAGTTATAAAATGTAAATATTGAAATTTAAATTTGATAATCAAGTTGTTAACTTATTGAGAAAGATAACAACAACATGGAAATAATAAAGGAAATGGAAAAATAAGATGATGAGTATAATAATTCATAATCCAAGAGCCTATTTATATAGGCTTTTACATAACAAAAAAATTAAAAATTAGGCACTAACAAAATAAGACTCACAATAGGAGTCTTAACAACTAGAGCAAAAAATCTAAACTAAATAGACCTATAATTTTCAGCCACTAAGTCCTTGATGTGCAACAACTACTTGCCTAGAAACAAGGATAACAATCAGATTTTATTAACATTCCCTCCTTTAAACAGAAAAACTCCTTAAGCTTCAGTTTACTGGTGCCATTCTTCAAACAGGATCCTCCAAAGTGCAAATTCCCATTAACCTCATCAAATTTTGGAAGGGAAGCAATTTGAGAGGTTTGGTGAATATGTCAGCCAGTTGATCTTCACTCTTGCGATTTTGAGATCAATTACCCCATCGTTGTTAAGATCTTTCAAAAAATAGTACCTCACATTAATATGCTTGCTTCTACCATGTAATACTGGATTTTTTTGAGCGTTTGATAGCTGAGTTATTATCACAGAAAATTGTTGTAGCTCTCATTCTCTTGAACTTCAGCTCCTCCAAGATTTTCCCCAGCCAAATAGCTTAACAAGCAAAGGCTATTGCAGCAACAAATTCAGCTTCAGTCGTTGACAAAGTAATAATGAATTGCTTCTTGAATGACCATGAAACAACTCCAATATGCATCATGAAAACATAACCTAAAATTCTTTTCTATCATCCAGATCTCCTAAAAAGTCACTATCAGTGAATCCAAATAAATTTGAAATTTCTCCTTTTCTATAAAACAACACAAAATCCTTGGTTCCTTGCAAGTAACGGATGATTATCTTGACTGCCAATAAATGCATCTCTGTAGGATTCTCCATAAACCTACTAATCAAACTCACAGAATACATTATGTCAGGTCTTGTAACAGTCAAGTACATTAAGCTGCCAACGATCTGCTTATAAAGTGTGTTGTTCACTTTCTTTCCCTTTTTTCTCAACTTCAAACCAAACTCAATGGGGGTGCTTGTTGGATTGCAATCCTTCATATCAAACCTGCTCAGAATATCTTGAACATATTTCCTTTGAGAACTAAATATTCCATCAGCTGATTGCACTACTTCTATGCCTAGAAAATGATGCATCATACTAAGATCTGACATTTCAAACTCAATCATCATAGACTTCTTGAATTCATTAAACATGGAACTACAGTTTCCAGTGAAAATAATATCATCAACATATAAACTCACAATAAGCATTTTCTCTTCATCACCAGTTTTAATAAAAAGTGTAGACTCATAAAGCCACTTGGTAAAACCAATTTTCAATAAATAAACTTCAATTTGTCTATACCAAGCACGTGGGGCTTGTTTTAATCCATAAAAAAAGTCTTTTTAGTTTATAAACCTTATTTTCACTTCCATGTTTAGCATAACCAGCAGGTTGTTCAATAAATATATGTTCTTGGAATTCACCATGTAAAAATGCCGATTTCACATCTAATTAGAAGATAGGCCAAGAGTATTGGGCTGCAAGTGAAATCACCAATCTGATTGTATCATGCCTTGCAACAGGAGCAAAGACTTCTTTGTAATCCACCCCAAACTCCTGCTTATAAAATTTAACCGCCAAGCGCACCTTATACTTGTCAAATTCTCTATTTTCCTTCAACTTTGTCTTATACACCCATTTGACACTAATTATCTTGTGCCCTTCTGGAAGCTCAGTCAACTTTCATGTGTCATTCCTTTCTATAGTTGCAATCTCTTCATCCATTGCCTTTCGCCATTTGGACTCTTTACAACACTTTCAAATGTTGTTGTATCACAATCCACAAATAAGGTAAAGTGGATGATTGGATCTTCAGTTTGACCAATGCTAGTTACTTCAAAATCTCCCATCCAAAATGGTCTAGGTCGAATACAACTAGAACAAGGTTCCGTTACTTCTACTTCGGTGGTTATTGGAGCATCATTTGGTGAACTATCAAGCTCAAGTGTTCTTGAGTTTGATGCCTTTCATTTTCAATTTCAGTGTCAACAAAGGTTTGAGAAAGTTGCTGGTCACAATTCCAAGTGTTCTCCTCATAAAAAAATTACATCCCTACTAATCACGATTTTCTCCGTTAAAGGATTAAATAATTTATATGCTTTATATGTTTCAGTTACACCTAGAAAGACACAATTCTCTCCCTTATCATCATCAAGCTTCTTTCTCTTTGCATCTAGAACATGTGCATAAGCTATGCAACCAAAAATGCTGAAGTGATCTACCGCTGATCTCCTTCCATTCCAAGCTTCTTCAGGTTTCATGTTTTGAACAACAAAAGTTGGGCTTTTGTTCAAGACATGGATGCTCTAATTTACTGCTTCTAGCCAAAATCGTTTTGGGACCCTACCACCGACAAGCATGCTCCTCACCATATTAAACACGGTTCCATTTTTTCTTTTCGATATGCCATTTTGTTGTGGGGTATATGTCGTGGTAAGCTCTTTTCGAATGCCATGACTTTTTCAAAATGCTTCAAATTCCTTAGAGAAATATTCTCCACCACAGTCAGTGTGAAGAGATTGAATGGTTTTTTCAGTTTTATTTTCAACAAGTACCTTGAAGTTAGTAAATGCACTAAATGCTTCTGATTTCTTTTGTAGGAAGTAAACCCACATTTTTCAGGAATAATCATCAATGAAAGTAAGGATATAATTTTTACCTCCATTAGATGATGGTTTTATTGGCCCACAAATATCTAAATGAACCAATTCCAGCACATATTTTTCTCTCAAAGACTTTCCTTTGGGAAATTGTTCAAGATGTTGTTTGCCAACAACACAATCTTTACACACCAGGGATGAAATGATAATCTAAGGAAGATCGCTGACCATCTCTTTTTGTCTAAGGGTCTTCAAACCCCAAAAATTAAGATGACCATAGCGGAAATGCCAAAGTCATGCGTCGTCCTTCAGTTTAGCCATCAAGCAAGGTTGAACACAATTAATCACCAGTGGAAACAACCTGTTGGAGCTCATAAGAACCACTACAGTAGCACCTTTGGAAGGATCATAAATTTCACAAACACCTTTTGATATTGTAATCACATATCCTTTTTCTTACAATTGACCAACACTTAACAAGTTACTTTTTAAAGCAGGCACAAAGAAAACATTGGAAATTGTTTCTACAAAACCATTCTTGGTTCTTATACTAATATCACCATTTCCCACTACATCAACAATGGATTTATCTCCAAAAGATACAGTAGTGTGAAAGTTTTAATTTAGATAAGAGAAAGAATACTTTTTACCGCACATGTGGTTGCTACATCCCTTATCCACATACCATAAACATAAGTTCTGCGACTCCTCCCGCTTGTCATGAACTGCCTTCAACAAGGTTTCAACTTCTTCTTTTTTTATAAAATTTAACTTTTCTCCCTTTTCCTTGTCATTAGACAGATTAGCATGAAATTCAGAATGATAATGACCAAAACTATGACATCTAAAACATTCTACCTTTAACTTGTCAAATTGTTGATCCTGTTGTTTGCCTTTCTCATTTGGTTTGGCATGCTTGCCACTATTTTTATTCAAACTATCTCCTCTACCTCTTCCCCTTCCTCGACCTCGGCCTCTTCCTCTGAAAGAATGACTTGAAACTTTCAAAGCCTACTCATTAGGGTAGAAGTTCTGTTCATCTTCTGCTCATGGACCAACAAGGAGGTCTGAAGTTCATCAAGGGTGAGTGTATCAATATCCTTGGATTCTTCAATTGAGCAGACAACATAATCATACTTTGGTGATAAAGACCGCAATATCTTCTCAACAATGGCTGTGTCATTCATCTTCTCACCATGAAATCACATATTATTAGCGATTCCTATGGTTCTCACAATGGTCTGTAAGACACTTACCATCCTTCATCTGAAGAACCTCGAAGTCCCTCCGTAGGGCCTGAAGCTATGCACGCTTCACTCTAGAAGAACCTTGATATTTTGTCTTCATGGAGTCCCAAATATCTTTGGAAGTTTCTTTGCAAAAAATGGTTTCCAGGATCAAACGATCAATAGCTTGAAATAAGTAATTCTTTGCTTTCAAATCTTTCAGCTTCAGCCCCTCCAGGTCCTTTTGTTGTGCTTCTGTAAGCTTTTCTCCATCTGTTGGTGTTGTTACACTGTGCTCAATGACTTGCCAATACTCCTTAGATCGCAAGAATTTCTCCATCAGCATGCTTCAATGATCATAGTGACCATCAAAATGTGGAATAACTGGCTGTACAAAATTTTCAGAAGCCATAGGAGGACCACAAACTTTTTCCTTTCACCGAAAATACTTTTCTTTTAACCTAGCTCTAACACCACTGTTAACTTATTGGGAGAGATAACAAGAAGATGAAAATAATAAAGGAAAGGGAAAAATAAGATAATGAGTACAATAATTCATAATCCAAGAGCCTATTTATATAGGCTTTTACATAACAAAAGCACTAAAAATTAGACACTAACAAAATAAGACTCACAATAGGACTTTTAACAACTAGGGAAAAAATTTAAACTAAATAAGCCCATAAATTTCAGCCAATAAATCCTTGATGTGCAGCAACTACTGCCTAGAAACAAAGATAACAATCAGATTTTATTAACAAAAGTAAAATATGTTTAATTAAAAAAAGGAAGACCTCAAGATGCTGTGGTTGGAGGGTGTATAGGCTTGGACCACCGAAGTCGACACAAACTAAAGTGGTGGAGCTGTTTGATGGTCAGATTCATGGTTGCATGGACCATAGATTTTGAAGCAAGCGGTGTGGTCAGGTATGGACGTATCATCTACAGCTCCATGGTTTGGGGACAAAAGTGAAACTCTGTGCATGCTCCACTCATGGTAGACCCAAGCCTACGGAGACCGCCCTTTGGAGTGATTTTGAGAATTCTATTTTAGCCCTTAATCCCTATGAATTAAGCAGGAGTAGTTAAAAGTAGAAAACAAAGCAAATAGTAAAACACAGCGAAAACGTGGGTAGAGAAGTCAACTAACATTTGTAGAAGTAAAGTAAACTACGCACCACCTAATTACGTCCTATTCATTCAATATTTAGATATTTAATTATATCAGCCATTAAAACTAATTAAAAAAAGGTATATATTTTTAAAAAAGAAATTAATGCGACATTATTTATAGATTGTCTTTAGCTTTTAGTTTATCACTTTTGTATTGCAATTTCCAAGGCTGCCCCCTTATTATTTGGATAGAAAATAGAAGGCTTTTGTCTTTTCTTTTTTTCTTTTTTAAACATTTTAGGCTAATATGATGATTCAGTTTTTAGTGTTGGAATGTAATGGCAGCACAAGTGATTATTTATAATGTGCACTTTATTTCAATATTCTGTCTTTTTAGCCCTTTTTTTCCTAATAAAAACAGAGACTTGGGAAATGAGTGCTGTTCAAGAAGGATATGACCATAATCTATGATCTCAGATTGGTTATTATTTTCTTAAGGGAGAAAATGATCAAAACCTCTTTGCTATTATTTACGACTTAATTAAAAGGAATAACGTGCTCCTTATCGCCAAATTGTCCCCACACGTTTTTAATATTTTCTCGAAATACTACTTTGGTGTGAAGTGCCATTTCTTATTTTATTACACCTTACTAATAATTAGGGTTATAAATGAACAAAATTTTTGATAAGCATTTCATTTTTTTTGTTTGTTTATTAAGCTAAGTAAATAAATATGAACAAGATTTTGCGGTTTATTTATTTAACGGGCTGAATACAAATAAAATTTATTCTCATTTAAAGCTTATTTATTGTTTCATTAGTCTATATTTATATTTAAAATTATATAATTATTAATATTTATAAATATGATTATTTATTATTTGTTTGTTTGTTTATTTATTATTCATAAACATTGTTCATGATCATACTCAATTATATGTTGGTGAATATTAAACAAATGAACGTGAACTTACATAATTTTAAATAAACAAACATAAGCATAAATCTATTTGTTCAAACTTGAGTTTAATCAAACTATTACAAAATTCTAGTTCTTATTTTAAAAATAAGAGCGCTATAGAGACATATCTGGCATTATTTTATTAATATAGTAAAATTGAGTTGTATGAGATTAAATTCATATTAAGAGTCTAATGGAAATGATTGTAAATTTGAGTTTTCTATACATAATTTAAAGCAAAAAGAAATAAAAAAATAAAAGAAAGATTGTAACTATCCCATTCAACCTTTTATTCTCATATTTATTAAAATAGTTCAAAGCCTTCCTATTCCTGTGTCTCATTGTTTGCCTCTTTCGTATTTTGAGAGTTAAGTTATGTAATACTAAAGAAGGTATTAAATTGGATGTAAAAACTGAACAAAAACATATAAACAAGTCTATGACTTTCGGTGTTTTTAATAATTTTTATATAATTTTGTTTTTATTTTATAATACTTTATAAATGCAAAGTATTTTTAATTTTTAATTATCTATTTATATTAAAATATATACCAAATATAAATATTTAAAAAAATTAATTAATTACCTGCTTTAACCTTCACCAGTGCATCATAAAGAGCTGGTTTATGTTTTTCTTCATCCATTGTGTAAAAAGGTCATGTATATATAATCACCGAATATATTTATATATATGAAAAATTATTTATTTTTCCTAAAATATCATGGAATAAAATCAATAAGGTTTATATTAACAAATTAAATATTTTTATAATTTTAACAACGCTTTTTATTTATAAATTTTGAATATTTTTATATTTTTTACATTTTAATAAATTTTCATCATTTTTCACCACATGTCATAAATATAGTATGACAATCAAAAGAATAAAAAAACTGGGGAACATTAACTTTTAACGGTTAACAATCAAAAGGCTTTTTTGATACATTTTAACAATTTAAGTATCCAATTGAGTGCAAAAAAAAAAGAGAAGAAGCAATGTTTTAATTGTTTTTTTTTTAACAGTTTGAGTGTAACACCCCAAACCCGGCCGATGCGTTTCGACCAGATCTAGCGTGTTATGGAACACATAACACTTTATCGGATTTTTAAAACACAAGTTAATTATTTAAAATTTGAATAAAGAAGTGACTTTTTGGAAATAAACCTCTTTGTATTATTATTACGTATAAATAAGCCTTGTCATAAATTCATAAGTTGCATAACATTGAAAACTACTTAGTTGAATAAAAACTAGGGCATTATTACATAAATATTCCTAAATAACAATAAAATAAACTTAAAGAAATCCCCAAAAAATAATTTGTAGAAATAAAACTTGATGGCCCCTCGAGTGCATCTCGCTCCCATGTCCACGATCTCTTGCTCATCCGGAAGAGTAGAGAAAGGAAAGCGTGAGTCACCAAGACTCAGTGTATAAATCTCAAAACACACAACGACCTGAGCCCACAAACACATTATGGGGCCTGGCCCATACATGAAGGTAACAATCATAATCACATGGTAAACGATAAATAATGAATAACCCAACCCATCCTAGGTTTCCATCCTCTACACACCAACCCGTACCAACCATTACACCTTGGAGATTTCTACAATCAACCCTCCATCCGCTACACACCAAAACGACAGCCGTACTGCCTATTCATATTAATTAGGAATCATTGAATGTGGCATAGCCACTGATCACTATGTGACCTAACATTTGTATATGTGGGATTTCCACCACCGATCACCAAGTGACCTATCATGCACTTCCCCTTTAATATCATATTCCCACCCCATGCATACACATAAAGAAAACATCATGCAGTCATATATATTTTTCGATACACATAGAGAGTTCTATGTTTACGTACCTAGCATCCTTGCCTAACCCTTTTAGGGTTCCATTCGACTGTCTATACAGCCTCATTCTGGCTTTTAATCCCATAACATATATATAGTCATACATACAGGTTTATTAGTGTGTTAGAGATCTACACACCTGATTACCGATAAGACGATGCTTTCTATGTCGACGTTATCTGCTATCTGCCAAGGTGTTGTTCAGAAGCCGGTCCACAACCAAGTGGCCAATCTCGAATAGCAGATACTACTCTTTTCTTAAACTTAGGTATTTTCTCCTTTGCCTGATCCATATTTAATTCCATCACAAGTCCTTATCAGAACTACTATCACAATATTTAATCGTTAATTCTCATTATAACCTTAAGATCTTGCATATAATGATCAAATCTAATAGAAATCTAGGGAAATCTTCTTACCTTAAAAATCTCGAAAGTGGAGACTAGCTATTTTTGGCTTTTAGATCTAATTGACCAAGCTTCCTTCAAATCCCGAATTGCCGCCCATCATAAAACCATTAAACTATTAGCTTTCGCTTTTGCCTTTTAAAAATCAGGAATAGATCATGAGACCTAATCAAAAATCGACACTTACCTTAGCATAGGAGATTCGACTAGCACTAGAAAGAGGATTCGGCAATGCCAATGGAAGATTTAAATGCCGGAAGTATAGAACTAATTCTCATAAGATAAATAAAAGAGAAGACTATAGATGCTTTGGCTTTTTAGAGAAATCGGCACAAGGAGGAAAAAGTGGAGAAGAGTGTTGGCTTTTGAAAAAATTGGAGAAAAGAAATTGGAGAAGGAGAAGCTAAGGAAATTCGGCACAACGGGAGAGGAATTTAGGGTTTTCAGTGTTAGAAACAAGGAGCTAGCCCCTCCTATTTATAGATATTTCGGCACCTACTGCTAAAAACTAAAAACACCCTTAAATTCAAGCTAAAAGAGAGGGGAAATTCAGCACCCTCTTTGCCATGCAGTAGCCGAATTTTACACTCCTCTAGGCAGTGGATTTTCGGCCAACACTTTCCTTGAAGATAAGCTCCTAACTTTTCTCCTTTTTATATATGATATTATCACTTATAAAATCCACATAATTTCTCCTATTTTTGAGCCTTGTAGCCGTCCACCTCTACTAACCCTAATGCCGAAATTTAACTTACTTACATTAAAAGATTTGGGCCTCATTAAACTTAACATTTGGGCCCTTAATTCCTTGTATGTGGCATCACCCTATTTTCATTTAAAGTGCCGAAATTGGCCTAAAAACATGGGCTCCTTGCGACCCAAAACTTGTTCCTTTTTAATTGTTAATGATGCCACCTTAAAATAATTTAATATGGGCCTTTGCCTAATTCTAAGCCCAAATTTAAACCCCTTTCACTTAAATTAACAGATTAAACATATCCTCACACTAAATGCATAGGTCCATAAATTTAGGATGTTACATTGAGAGCTTTTTACACCTTAAAGTCTAAAATAAATTTAGTGTTAAATGTGAATTTGTTTAATTTTATATTTAGTTTGTCAAATACAATACAATGGATGTGTTCTAATTCGAGTTTTAGGGTTGATTTGATGAAAGTTAATTGCTAATATTGTTAGCTATTATGCTTTCATTAAATGAACTCTAAATCTTGAATTAAACACTAAAAGTTAACATTATTACCTTTAGGTACCAAAATGTATAATTTTTGTCAAATATAAGTACCACATTGGACCAAAAAAAAAAAAAAAACCACAAGTAGCACATTAGAAAAAATGTGTACCAAATTACGTATTAAGCCAATATCAATCTTATAAAGATAGACATGTTTTCTTTTTAATCAAAATATATAAAAGGTTAAAATGTGGTCCCTATACTTATATAGAATTTGAGATTTAGTCATTGTATTTTAAAAGTTAAAAATTAATCCTCTTACTTTTTCAATTTAAAAATTCTAGTCTAATCATTATTGTTGTTGGTAATTTCTATAAAAATTCAATTTAACATGTTTATTTTTTGTTAATCATATGCCACATCATATGAAGACAACCTAATCAAAATTTCAAGTTGACAAATTTTGATAGAAAATACTTACAATTTCAATGACTAGATTGAAATTTTTAAATAAAAAATAGGACTTAATTTATAAAATTTTAAATACAAGAAATGAATTTAAGATTTTATCTAAGTTTAAGTACTCACAACATATTCTAACTTATATATAAAAAAGGGTAAATTACACCAACAGTCACTTAACTTTGATGTAACTGACAAAACAGTCACTCTAGTTTGAATTCAGTCACTCAACTTTCGAAAAATAACAAATCAGTCTGTAACACCCCAAAACCCGGCCTAGAAGTTTAGACCAAATCCCGGAGGTTACATTAATCACCGAAGTGATCGTAGGAAAATTTTACAAAACAAATTATCTCAAATTCCATTACAAACACATTTTTCTCTTTTCGAACCAAAAACATTTGTTCATTTAGATTTCAATCAAAAAAATTAAGTTAAGTTTAATTTATGAACAAAGTAAGATTTACGAGAAAAATCCAAAATAGAACGTGTACCACAGTTTTTATAAAACTTTATAGTTCGAAACAATATATCAAAATGAGAACTGAAAAGAAGAACTGTTAACTTGTTTTTAACCGTGACTGTCCGAGACCTCCGCATACCAAGTCCAGCTATAGAAAATGGAAGCACCTGAAAAAGAGAAACTGATGGGGTGAGCTACACGAGCTCAATGTGAGTTCAGAATGTGACTAATCATAGATTTACAGAACATAATTTTAGATAACAGTTCAATAGCGAAACGTACTTACAGAGATATACAGAACCAGAAGGTAAACACAGAAATAACGTCCCAACTGTACGTAGTAATCAAAAGACACCATATCATTCACGCAAAATCAGTCACAAATGTTAGGACATACAAACAGATGCGTGTGAATGCAACAAACATTAAAAGCCCACCCATCCAGCCAGACACCTCTCCGTCCCCCGTCCACACCATAAAAGAGCTATATGAAGCTTAACCAACCATGCACACCACATAGGACCTCGAAAGGTCCATTCAACCCTACACACCACATATGTGGACTAGGCCACTCAAATATTAATATGCAGCAGAGCTGACATATGTGCAGCACAGTACGGTAAACTACTGCACTGAAGAAATGTAGTTAAAACTGCCAAAGCAGAACAAAATTCAGACTTCATTCTCTTCACAACCAACCCCAAAATTTCTTTATGCAAATGCATGTATGCAAACAATCTCACAGAATAATGAACACATTGTACAGACAGTTATACAAAATAAAAAATGCAAAAACCCATTAAACCAGATACAGAATCATTTATTGCTTAACATCCATTAACACTCGAACGAATCAATCAATTACAGTTATGACTACGAATAACGTACAAATATAGGCTAAAACAAGTCTCGGCCACCCTTACTAAGACTTAGCTAGGGTTGGAACACGTAGACAAATAATCGGATAAAAAACAGACACAATACTAAAATTGGTGAAATAGGGCCACATGGCTGTGTGCCCTGGCCGTGTGGAGAATGCCTAGGCCATGTGGGAGCCAACAGACCGATGCCAAGGAGGCACACGCCCGTGTGAAACGGCATACATTCGTATGGCTAAAGTACACGTCCATATGACCTAGGGACATGACATGCGAATAGGCCGTGTAACTCTCTGTTCAATTGTGCTAAAATAAGGTGCAGGGCAGACATGGCCGTGTGCCCACTAGACACGGGCGTGTGTCCAGAACACACGCCCGTGTGAGAAATGAAAAAAAATATTAAATCCCCAAATTAGCCATACAACCATGGGGTACCAAATTACCTAAAACTCTAATTCCCAAATGCACACACCCATGTGCCCACAGGGCACGACCGTGTGGAAGATGACTAAATCCTTAAATTAGCCACATGATTGTATGGCACCAAAATTTGCCCGAAAACCCTAATTCCTAATTCCACATAGCCGTGTAAATCGACACACGGCCATGTGAATCGGCACACACCTGTGTGGCCACTCATGTAGTCCCGAAACTACCTTAAAATAGTCCATAGAACAAGCGTCTGCTGTCGAAACGACCTCCTAGCCCTTAATAATTCAGAACCATACCTAAAATGCACTGAATTCAAACCGTTCATGGAGATTGACCCTTCGATTGGTCACTTTCAAGAACACACAACCATGTCAAATTTCATACAAGCAAGTTGACAATTCGATACAAAAAGAAAGAGTCTCCGATCACAAACAGAATTACAGAATGCCATAGAATTAAATCATAATTCACATATAAATTAAAAGAGTTTCGAAAGCCACACCTTAATCACGATAAAATGCCTAAACAAATGGTGAACCACAATGCCTTCTACTTGATACTCAATTGCATCTCCCTCTAGAATCCAAAACCGTTCAAGACGACAAAACTGCAACGACGCAAAAAGGAAATTCGTAAGAAGAGAGGGAGAGGGGAAAAATAGTAACGTGTAGAGAGAATTTGGAAAACCAAAAATGCGAAAAACTTTCTATTTCCTTTCTTCTTCTTTTTCAAATACAATAAAATAAAATAAGTAAAACAAATAAAAATAAAAATAAAAATCTAACCTTTTAAAACAAAACAAAGCTAAATCCAAATAATTCCCTCAAAACATACCTAAAGACTCGAACTCGGAACCCCAAGCTAAACTAACACACAACCAACCACCAAACCAGTAGGCCCATTCTGACATCAAAACACAGAAACTAACCCAATTGCTCAATCTACTCACTGATGCCTACTTTGAATCTCAAACTTCTAACCCCAAAATTAAGGTGTCACAGAGTCACTAACATTATCAAAAAGTCATAAATCAGTCACCCATTAAGATTTTCCATCATGGATTTAATGGGATTGTTGACGTGGCCAGTTAACTTGCCACGTTGGAATTGAGTAGCCAAAGGGACATAATTTTTTTTGGGGGGGGAAGGGAAAGGCAAAAAAGAAAAAGAAAAAGGGGAGATTGATATTTGGGATGGGTTGAGTAATAAAAGAAGAAGAAGAAGTAGAAAGGGAGATTGAAATTTGGGATGGGTCGACTTAGTCGCACACATGTGAAAATATTTTCAGAAGGACGTAGATGGTGCTATGAAGGAGTTTGTTAGGCTATTTAAGGAAGTAATAGGAAATGAATTTGAGCCATGGGAAAAGGACAAGAAGTTTCAGAAGAAGCCAATTAAATTTTATCCTATAGACATGGTAAGAAAAACTCTTGTTCCTCTCCAATTGTATTGGAGTGTTTTTTTTTTTCCTTTTCACATGATATTTGTTTCTAATTTGTTTCCCAGTATTGATAAGGATAATAGGGTTGATTTGGGGGAAAAAGGGACGGGGAAAAAAAGAAAAAAGAAAAAAGAAAAAAAGGGAGATTAAAATTTGGGATGAGTTGAGTAGTAAAAGAAGAAGAACAACAGGAATAAGAAGAAGAATAAGTAGAAGGGGAGATTGAAATTTGGGATGGGTCAGCTTAGTCAAGGAAGGCAATGGAGCTTTGCAACTTCGAGGAGCTTCAGTTATCATGATGCCAAATCCAAAAATTCTAATGGATAATCGTTATTACTCAGCTCCTTAAAATTTATCGGTATTGGTTAGATTTTAGGAGGAATTTACAACTTTGGGCAAGAAAAAAGATGAAATATTGAAGTGGGAAATCTCACAACAAAGTGAAATGCAAATTACATATGAAAGCTAAAATAGGAATCACGATTGGCATCTCCATTTTTTCTTTCTTCTTCTTTTTTTTTCTCTTATTCTTCTACTACTTAAACCCTAAACTGGTGTTAAAAGGGGTTGTTTAAATTGTTGATTAACGTCCAGCTAGCCGATTAATGACAGCAAGGAATCTGTCAACTGCCATGTCAAGTTTCAGTTACGTTTGTAACGAAAAATGGTTAAAAGGACTGTTTTGTTATTTTTCAAAAGTTGAGTGACTGAATTGAAACCAGAGTGACTATTTTGTCAGTTGCATCAAAGTTAAGTGATTGTTGGTATAATTTACCCATAAAAAAATAAAAATAAAGAAATAAGAATCTCCATTGCATAAAAAGTAAATCTAATAATTTTATGGGTAAAGTACACCCTTAGTCACTAAACTATGGATAAGTTTTTGTTTTAGCCACTTAACTAAAAAAGTTACAATTTGATCATTGAACTATTCAAAACTTTTCATTTAAGTCACTGGGCTATTAAAATCGATGCTATATGATTTTATTTGTTTACACTGTTTGCACAAATCAAAAGATTTCTTTTCCCTTTTTTTCTATAGTTCATTTTTATTTATAACATAGCTTTGGACGTTATAAATCTACGAACCACAATTCAAACAGCTTTTTTCTTTGATCATTGACAATGATTGTCAGACCGACTTGGATCTAAGGTATGTTTTTCTACTCATCAATGTGTATTGCTCCACCATATCGACACCAAATCGTTGCTTGAGCTCATTGGTGAATTTTTTTTAAAAAAAAAACTTAATAATCGGCTTTTTCACCTAAATAATACAAAAAAACAAAATTAATAACTGAAATGAGATGTCCATAAGATTATTTACCAAAATGGTATGGTTTTATTGGTTTCGCTTGTCAAATTGGCATTATCAGACTGAAATGTAATGATCTAAAATATTTAGGGACCTAATATAAAAATTTACCATGTTGAGTGACTGCTGAAAAAAAAGTGAAAGTGCCTCCTAACAGTGTGGCGACACCAAAGCTTAAATGTGGTTAATTGTCTTTTAAGCCCTCCTTATTTATTATTTTATTTTATTCCCTTTCAACTCACTACATTGTGTTTAAACAAGCCCTCGACCTATTTTTGTAGTTAAATAAGCTCTTAACCTATAATTTTTACTCATAAAAGCCCTTTATTTTAATATTAAAGTAAATATATTTTGAATTTCAAGCTCTTATCTTAATTTTTGGTTGATGCAATAAAATTATTTACACATTAACATCAACATAAAATCTAAAAAGTAATAAAATTTTCAAAAGAGTAGTTAAGAATATCATGTATTTAAGCACTCTTAAGGAATTTTAAAATTTTATTTTTATTTAATAAACTATTCTCATCAAATTCACATAAATATAAAATGCGAATTAGTTTATATTTTTTAAATAGCTTTACTTTGGGTAAAATATATTTAATTTAATATAAAAATAAAGGGCTTTTATGAGTAAAATTATAGATTAAGAGCTTATTAAACTACAAAACTAGGTTGAAGGCTTGCTTAAATACAATGTAGTGAGTTGAAGGGGATAAAAATAAATAATAAATAAGGAGGGCTTAGAAATGAATTAGCCATATTTAAGCTTTGGTGCCGCCACACTGCCAGGCGGCACCCTTTCACTTTTTTTTCAGCAGTCACTCAACATGGTAAATTTTCATATTAGGCCCTAAATACTTTAGATCATTACATTTCAGTCCGGTGCCGCCAATTTGACAAGCGACACCAGTAAAATCATACAATTTTGGTAAATAATTTAATGAGCATGCCATTTCAGTTATTAATTTTATTTTTTGTATTATTTAGATAAAAAACCTTAATAACTCAACAAATTAAATAAAACTTTCAAATAATTTAATAACGTAAATAAAAATTTACTTATAATTTAGAAACTAGTGTAATTTATGCTTGTTTTATTATGTTATTCAAAACTTTCATGCACGAAGAAAAGTAAAACAATAAATCCAACATAATCTATGATTCCATGTTCAGACTAGATTTGGGACGCTTTGATTTGACAGGCCAATCATCTTTTTCTTTTGCCTTTCTAGAAGTGGCCTTCCGGATAATTGTTATTCTTCTTGTTCTATAATTATTCCTTCTGCTGAATAAATAAAATTAAAAACTACTCACTGCTGCTTAAAAAGTAGGTCTTACCTGCAATTGCGACTCCGAATATCATCCATACTCATTTTTTCCCTTCAGATTCCATTATGATTATTGGGAATTTTAATACTTTATTCCATCTTCTGTTTGCTGGGAAGATCATCCGGTATTTTTCAAGATTTGAATCTACAACTTTTGCTAACTACAGGGACTAATTGCAGGATTTAACCTTCTTTATATATACTTTTCAGAGATCATGATTGATATTGAATTCTAACCTACTGATTCAGTGGTTATAGGAGCACCTGATCAGTACTCCCCAATTTCCTAATCACAACAACCTCAAACTTTTTTTAAAAAAAGTTAAAATATTTGTATATTTGAAATTTAGTCCATTTACTTTTATTTCTAAGAATTTGGTCCTTCCACTTCTAAGTTTCAAATTTTATATCCAATAGTTAACACTATTAAAATTCTTCTGTTCAATTTACTAGTATGATGTTTTGAAATAAATAAATACTCACTTAATAATCATATAATAATAAAAATGACGTTATAATAAACTTAAATTTGACAGAAGAATTTAATGATCCCAACAATTGGACTTGCATTTCTAAATCCGAGAAATAGAAAGACTAAATTGCTTCAAATAAAAACAGTGGGACTAAATTCTAAATTTATAAGGAGAATAGGGAGCTAAAGCATATTTTAACCCAAATAAAAAGAAGAACCTCAAACTTGGTGTCCAAGAAATAAGCTGAGTGAGAAACAGACAAAGAGGTCTTTCGATTCTATAAAAGTGCCCCCCCTTTCCTCCAAACTTCCTGCTCCACTCGATTCTCAAACTCAGAGGTTCTTCAGACAGCTTTCATAGTTCATACTCTGTTTTTTGTTCTTAGCTTAACATATAGGCACCCAACACTTGCAAATAAATGGAATCAAATGTTTCTTCCAACTCCACCAAGAAGCAAAACCAAAGCCTCCCACCAAAGAGGGGCCAAGTTAAGATGAGAATCCTCAAGAGTATCCTAAAATCGGTTAGTTCAATGGCGTCGACGGGGACGCCCAAGGAAAGTGGCCCACACCTTA
This sequence comes from Gossypium rotundifolium, assembly GCA_025506655.1. Lineage (NCBI taxonomy): Eukaryota > Viridiplantae > Streptophyta > Magnoliopsida > Malvales > Malvaceae > Gossypium > Gossypium rotundifolium. The sequence goes on from CP106728.1 coordinate 26,417,948, forward strand.
GCTCATCATCCACAACACCGACGGGCTACCTTTCTGATTGATCTTTAAACTCAGATGAAATGATACCTTATTTTCAATATTTTTTGTACAAGGTGGGTCTAAGTGGCCTTATAATTTTCTCCTCTTTTTTGGGTTTACTTAGGCAACAGATTGTAGTTTCTTTTTTATGTAAATATATTTCAGGAGTAATTTTCCCTCCTTTTTGCACATCAGTCATGTAGTTTGAATGTTTCATAAAACAGGTATCACCATAATTTTTCGTTTTTCAAATGCATTTATATTTTATTTGATTTTTCAAATTGGAATTGGTTGAAATTCAAGTAGCATATGGTTTAACATGATTTGAGTGCTTCCTTCTCTCTCAAATTTCCAACAAAAGTAATTCATTGAATAAAGAGAAATTACATAAGGTACATTCCAATCACTGAAAGCGTAAAAATTTAAATTCTAATTTATTTTATTTTATTTTATTTTTATATTTTTTAGAATTTTATTCCTCATTATAACTATTAAATTTATTAATTTTATTAATTTTAAAATATAATGTAATAAACATATTGAAAATTGCGCTGATTTCTTACCCCTATGCATGTCCCTTAGTGTACTTTTTAAAGTTTTTCTCCTTTTTTTTTTTTCATGTTTTTGTCAAGGAATGAATATTCATTTTGAAAATTTTCATTTCATTTATGAAAAAATGGAAACAGTTTTAGAAAATAGTTAAATTAAATAAACATTTTTTATCAATTTTATTTTGAGTTTTTAATTTTAAATTTTTTAAAAGAGTTTAATTTTAAAATTTTTTAAAAATATTTTTCAAAATTATTAAAACAATATTTAATGTATTATTAAAATATTTAAAATTTCTTTCTATTGCAACTTAAAAATATAAAAGATGTAAATTAAAAGAACCATAATGATTTTCTTAATTTATTTATGTTCTAGAAATATTTCTGTTTTTAAAAATTCTTTTATGATTAAAAGGTTAAATAAAGCATATATGAACGTTTTTTTAAATCTAATTGACCTATTAGGTATTTTTTGAAGGAAAATTAAGAAAATAGGTCGTTTTCGTTTTTGGAGAGAATATGTTAAAGCACGTCCCACTAGCGGTCAAATTTTTGAACGTTGGCAACTAGGGGTGAGCGTTCGATCGAATCGAAACGAATCGAATGAAAAAATTTTGAGTTAATCGAGTTGATGAATCATATTTTATCATCCTAATTTGATTTAAAATTTTCTTGAATTGAGTCGAGTGAGATGGAATTCAAATCGAATCGAATCGAATATATTTGTTCGAGTTAAATTTTAAAAAATAATTTTGGGTCCTTGTAACCACCGTCACCATCATAATAAAATTTTTCCACCTTAATCAAATTTTTTATTAACTTTCATCACCTCATAATTTATTTATTAATCTTTTATATACGGGTTAGCTTCTTTGCTTGCTTAGTTGTTTCAATTATCTTGATTCTTATCATTATGTATTTTAGAATTAAAATATATATTAAATGTAAAATGTGATTTTTTTAATAAAAGTTCTTTTAAAGATAAAATGTGAAATTGATACTAATATAAAATTTTAATCTGAATATTTTATGGCATAATTAATAATTTAATTTTAATATAAATATTTAATATGACTAAACAATTCAATAATATAAATAATATAAAATGTGAAATTTAATTTGATAATATAAATAGTAGATATAAATAAAATTAATACTATTTATGTTTAGTGATTTTTTGGATAATTTTGATTTTTATTTGAGAGTAAAGGGTGAGAAGTAAAAGTTTAGGGGAAAATAAAAGTTTTGGGAAATAAAAGTTTGAGGAAAGTAAATAGGGAATAAAATTTTGGAGGAAAACAAAAAAATTAGGGGGGGATGGGTTTGGGGTAGATGGGAGGTGGGATGGGAAGGGAGTAAAAGTTTTAGGGGAAAAGTGGGAGGGAGTAAAAATTTGGGGGGAAAATAAAAAGTTTTGAGGGTTTTTGGGAAAAAGTAAATGGGAGAGTAAAATTTTGGTGGGAAATGGATTTTGGGTAAATTGGAGGGTTGGGATGGGAGGGGAATAAAAGTTTTGGGGGGAAAGTGGGAAGGAGTAAAAGTTTTGAGGGAAAAGTAAAAATGTTTGGGAGTTTGGGGTAAAAATGTAAAATATTATATTTTGATATTCGAATTATTCGAATTATTTGAGTTATTTGAATTCGAAAACTCAACTCGATTCGAACTCAAAATTCGAAAAAAATTCGAGGTGACTCGAATAACTCGAATAATTCATTCGTTTAACTCGAAATTCGAATTTTTTTTCGATTTTTTTGAGTCGAATCGAGTTTTACTCACCCCTATTGGCAACGGTAAAATTTTTTAAGGGCCCGAACTATAATTTTTTTCCTATAAATACCAGACCATTTTTCATTCTTTTCACTCAAATTCAACTCTATAAATTCTCTCAATTTTCTCAAGTTTTGTTCTAAATTTTCTAATATGTTTGTTTAAAAATATTATAGTTTTATTTAATTATTTCATATATCATTTGTTTCGATTAAATTTTAACGAAAGACAACCTTTCTGATTCGTTTCGGCGACAAACACATTTCCGCCACACAAGCGATAATAGTAAGATGAATTTTTAAATTTCTTTATTTTCAATTAAGTTAAATTTAAAATATTTTAAATTAATTTTTTGTCTATATAAATAGGTGGATGGTTGTGTTTTGGAGGGGTTTATACATAACTTGTCAAAGAGCTTGAATATTGAAATTCGTGGTTACTTGCAAAACGCCAGATTCTTGCATGTGTCTCGTATGCTCAGGGGTTGCAAACTTGATCCTACACTCATCAGCGCGTTAGTGAAAATATGGAGGTCCGAGACAACACTTTCCATCTTCCATGTGGCGAGTGTTTAGTCACACTCAAGGACGTAGCTTTACAACTTGGTTTACCGGTGGATTGACTAGTCGTCATAGGGTTAGCGGTCGTTCCCGGTAAAGAGGAATTTTGTGAGGCATTTTTGGGGAATGTGTCGAATAAGTTTTATGGTGGCTGGATAGATATGAAATGGTTGAAAACTAATTTCAAAGATCTTACTAAGGACGCGCCCGACATTGTCAAAGAACAATATGTTAAAGCATTTATCTTAAGGTTAATCGGGGGCATTCTAGTACCCTATCAATCTTGAAATTTGGTACACATAAGGTGGCTACTACACCTAGTCGACTTCAAAGAAAGCGGGCGATTGAGTTGGGGATTAGCTGTGTTGGCCACGTTGTACCAAGAGTTGTGTCGGGCTACGAAACCAAATAAGATGTCAATTGGTGGTTGCTTGCTCTTGCTATACTCATGGGCCTAGTGGCGGCGACCATTTCTATGTACACGAGTGAAAGACCCATATATATTCCCATTATTGACAAGGTAAAAATCATTTGTTAATAAATATATAGTTTGTATAGTAAATATTGTTTATTTCTTATATGTTTGAATTAACATATCAGTTGTATAGGTGGAACCATCGGCCGAGTTACGTGGGACTACTCAAGCAGCTCGAACATATCCAGTTGTTGTTAGATCAACGCTCGGAAGCTGATGTTAGTTACTTATTTTGTCAAACCTATAATAATTACACAATGATTTGTAAAATAAAATCCCATACATAACAGAATTTACAATTGTGCATTGCAATTTGAAAGGATGCCATATGCTGGGCCGGATATCATAGAATGTGTCTCGTCAAAATCTTTAGCCATTTACAGTATGTGGGACGCGAAAGTGCCATTGATAATGTACGTGACTATAAAGATGCATGGATTAGATCGAGTGATGCGACAGTTCGGTGGAGGTAAAAAATTTCACCGCCACCACGAGACATGGAAGCACTGTACAAGTTGGATCTGCGGGGGAAGACCGACGAGAATTGACAAGATTACTACAAGAAGTACATCGACACTAGGGATCATAGGATGAAATTCTTATCCATCTTCGATTTTTTTTTCTCACTGGAAACAACGACTTGTTTGGAGTACATGTCTTGGTTCAAAGTCACCAACAAGCCATATCTATTATCAGTGGAGGCGAGAAGTAGCCAACTTCATTAGAAGAGGTAACGACGAGCAGCCCAGCAACGTAGGTCTGGAAGAGGTGTCGCGATAGGTTCGTCACCGGATCTGACCCAACAAACACCACTGATGTCTATACCACATCTCAATTAGTTCACTCCACTTATTCTTATTTTTTTCGCTAACCCCATGTTTCTTTCACAAGCACCACACTATAAAATACCACAACACCCTGCTTTTACCCCTCCTGTAGGTACATATTCCAAGGCACCCCCGTCCCCTACATTCTACGCCTCAATGCCGGTGTTAATGTCGACACAAACGTTGAGCCAAATATTAACGCTAGTACTGTACCAATAGTGACACTGATGCTATTATCGATGTCGATATCGATGCCCGGGTCAACGCTGATGTATCCGAGTTTTGATACATCGTACGATTATTCACTGATAGTGTCACAAACACCTACCGCATCATTGTTTTATCAAGGTGGATCATTGGCACAACCACCTTCTTGAGGAGTGGAGGACACACGATAGGAAGCTAAGACGACACTGCACTCAAGCACGGAGAAAGGTGATGGAGACGAAGATGAAGACGAAGTTGAGGGTAGAGATGAATATGAAGATGAGATGACGATGGAAATGAAAATGAGTATGATGGTGGAGGTGAAAACGAAGAAGATGAGGACGATGATTACGATCAAGTGGAGGAGTCAACACCACTAGTTGTGCGCAAAAATTCTACGCGCACCAGTCAGCCACCGCCCTACGTTACACATTCGGTCAGACAACGCCGATGATATATTTTTATTTACTTATTGCGATGTAAATATAGATGACATCAATAAAGAAACAATAAATTTTTTTATATTTTTACTGCAACTCATATTTGTCTTTGTTAAATTCTAATGTAAATTATGCGTAAATTTCCATATATTTAATATTTGATATGAAATTTATAACTTTGGATAGACACCTTTATCGAACTAATGATTAATAAAGGTACAGAGACTAACTTGTAAAAATGGTAAACGTTCAATTCGCCGAAAAATTGTAATTGGTACTTGAAGATGCAAGTAGCAATTTTTACATTACGTAAATGTTAATAGATGGTGGTAAATACAATTGAAATGCAAGTTAAAAAAAAAGAAAAAAAAATTTGGCATAAAAAAAGAAAGCATTGTAATCAATTTTCTATCGTAAAAAAAATAATGTTAGTGACGTTGAGGCCCCAATCTAACCCTTAATACAGAATATGTTGCCTTTGTATGCCCTCGATTTCTACAGTAGTCGCATAACCTCTGTTGATTGTCCCTCTCCTAAACATCCATATTGGTGCGTATCCGAGTGGAATCTGAGCGACCTTTCGAGACGCGATGTAAGTTCATGTTTAGGGCCAACTCAAACGATGCTCTAGGCACTGGCAGCCACATACTCTTATCTGGGACAGGTGGGAACTCATACATTGTGCATGCTTTCCAGTCTGTACTCATTGTTGAAATAAGACGTGTACTCAATTTTTACATTCGCACAAGTGAAAATTACATGTGCGTGTGGGAATCGAAGTGCCTGAAATCTCCCACAATAGCAAGTCCCTACTGGTAGGTCGACACGATATGGTGCCTCTTACATGTCCTGGTTTGGCCTAGCATACTTTGTGACCCGAAATTACAAGAAGATATTGGTTGGGGGAAAATATGACGACGCAATCGGCTAAGGAAGAAATCTCAATCATCTACCTTTTCTCCTGGAGTTAATGAAAATGCTATTGGAAAAATATTCTGATTACCATCTTGGGTAACAACAATCAATAATCGATCAGGTGCCATCAATTTTCATCAAAGGCTTGTAGTGCTGAAAAACTTCTTTGCATAGATCGAAGATCTAAAAGAATCAGTGAAATACTCTTTTCATAGGGACCAGACGATCGTCACAGTACGTTGGGTGCATTTCGAGATCAATTACGAAACTTAGTGCATACCGATCCAGTACCTGACACCATTGCCTTAAATCATTTTAAGACTTGTCCCAACCGTGATGCAACTTATGCATAGCCTTTTGTTTTGAAACCCATGCTTTGTAGTATGATGACGTGTAATTGTACTGGCTACGGATGTTGGCAATCAATATTAGGATGAGAATTTTGGCACTTACTGTAACACCCCTCACCCGTATTCAATGCTAGAATAGGGTTACGGAGCATTACCAAACATATTATACAATTACAGATACATTTCACATACATTTTCAAATTTCATATAATTATCAATCAACAACATTCATATCGTCCCTAATGCGAGGCTACGAGGCCCAAAAACATGCATTCGGGGTGGTTCGGGACTAAATCGATAACTTTAGAAACTTCTGAAACACTTAAAAATTTTTCCGCAACAGGAGACACACGCCCGTGTGGTCCAACCGTGTGTCTCACACGGCCAAAGACACGTCCGTGTTGTAGGCCATGTGGACATTCGAAATGGGAGCATATGGTCGTGTCTCAACCCGTGTCCGACCCCGTGTAACTCTCTGACTTGGGTCACACGGCCAACACACACGCCCGTGTGGCCAACCCGTGTACCCTAAAAATGGCCACACATGCCCGTGTACCAGGCCATGTTCTAGGCCGTGCCAAACCTATAGGGCATACTGAATTATGCCACACGGCCAAATCACACGCCCGTGTGTGAGGCCGTGTGGAGCATACTAACTTGGTTCCTATTTCAACACAAGGGGACACACGGCCGTGTAATCTGACCGCGTATCACATATGACTGAGACAAATGCCCATGTCTCTGCCCGTGTGGACAAAAATATGCTATTTACGAAGCCATTTTTCCATCTAAACTTGCACACACCTACATCAATCCAAATGACACCAAAACATCGCATATTTAGGAATTCAAACCAACTAAATCAAGCCTAATTCATGCTAACTCAATATCATTATCCACAATACACTCAAGTCACAAAATAGGCCAATCCATTTATACCAAATTCACATATACATTTCAACTAATTAGACAATTTCAAACATGCATTATTATGCTCAAACTCACAAGCATATATCTTCTCATATATCAAACATTTGACAGCCACTAAACCTATAACCCACAAGCATTATATAACCATTAATAGAACTCACAACATAAACCATACTCACATATATATATACACAACTAAAACAACATTTTAAGCCAATATTCATGGCTATATATACAAGACCAAACTTTAAACATTTACAAGCCAATTCTAATGGCTAAATTCATCATCAAATTATATACCAAAGTGACCAAAGTTCCTATACATGCCATATATTCCAAAACATAGATTCAAAAGTACCAAAATGATAGCTTGATAGTGTGATGAAGTCTCCGACGATCCTCTAATCTGAGCTAGCTTTGAAATCACTATAAGACACAATAAATTAAACAGAGTAAGCTTTAAAGCTCAGTAAGTTCATATGATTAATAAGTATAATTTGCCAATTCATTGACATTTTAAATAACATGAGTAATTCAATTCAACAATTTGCACATTGTCATAATTCTATGTATCATGTATAAATTCATCAACTTTCACTTACTTTTCATATGAACTTATCAACTATCACTTACTCGCCAAACTTATCATGAGTACCTGAAATGATTCGTATCATTGCTTACATCCTCGTACCATCATCTTTTCCAGTTGAACCATTCGAAAAAATATCGAATACTCGATAATCTCACACCGAAGTGCCACGTACATAGCCAAAGCTATCTCAGTCTCATATCACATATATGCTCACTCTCGAGCTATCAACGGGCCTACTCACACAAGCTGTCAGTCAAGAAATAGCTACACGGTGCTGCTCACACAAGCTGTCAAGTAACCGCAACACATTCTGGTATACTCAGCCACCGGTAGGACATACAAGACCAGCACCGAATCACATAATCACAGTAACCTCTAATGACATGTCACTAGTATCCTATCTATTCCTAAGGTTCAATCGAGATTCTTACTGTGTCAATGCTTTGTCGATAGATTCTACAGTGTCTTAATTTCAAAAATATAATATTTAAGCACATAAAACATATAACATTGAGCTTATTAATCATACAAACTTACCTCGATTGTAAAATCGGCGAAATGGATCTACTAGTCAATTAATCCAAAACCTTGTTCTTTCCCCGATCTAAGTCCGTAGTTTACTTTTCTTGATCTATATAATATCAAATTTAGCTTATTTAATTATCTCTCTATTCAATTTAATCCAAAACATGCACTAAGGAAATTTTACCAGTAGCCCCTAATATTTTACATTTTTACAATTGGTCCTTATTTCATAAAAACACAAATTCATACAATTCCACATATACCCATGCTAGTCGAATTTCAATTTACTCACTAACAGTCCATATTTTCCATTTATTTCACAATTTAACCACCAAATTTATACATTTTACAATTTAATCCCTAATTTACATTTTTCACTAAAAATCACTTAACAGAACTTGCATAATTATCATCAAACATTCATAATCTATCATCAATCAATAAATCTCATACATATTAATCAATGGAAACATTCTAAACCTTTAATAATTTTTCAAATTAGTCCCTGGGCTAGCTAGACTAAGCTGCAACGATATCAAAAACGTAGAAATCATTAAAATGGGACAAACTATACTCACTTGCAAGCAAAAATGAGAAGGCCGAATGCTTAAGCTTCCACAGCTATTTTTCTTTTAAGTTTTCGGTGGTGATATCCCAATTAGAAAGATGATATCCTTATTTTCACTATTTTACTTAAGGTTATTTATTAATTTACTTATTTAACCTTTGTTATATTTCATTAAAATTCACTTAATCATGTCCAAGAATCTCCAATAACATTAAAAATGGTCTAATGAAAACATAAGGACCTCCACTATTTAATTTCATAGCCATTTGATACCTTTAACTATTAGAACATCACTTTTACATTTTACGCAATTTAGTCCTTTTTATTAAATTAAACATTCAAACGATAAAATTTCTTAACAAAACTTTCATACAATTATTATATCATACTGTAAACATTAAAATAATAATAAAATAATTATTTCAAATTCAAATTTGTGGTCTCAAAACTACTATTCTGATTTGACTAAAAATGGGCTGTTACACTTACCTTCACTATAGGTAGAATAATGTCAGATATTATTTTGGAGTCTAGCCTCAGATAATCCTGACTTACACCTAAAAATTACGAGTTAAAGTTACGTTGCAAGCTAAAAACTAGACCCCAATTTGGTCACTTTAAGTTAAAAAATAGGGTAATCGCATCGCGCACCTGCTACAGCAAAAGTATGTAGACCAAAGTACTTCTTTATCATCCACAAGCCCGTCTTCTTCCAAAAAGATGCCATGATTTTCCATTTGCACCTCCCGTTGCGCATTGCGCACTTTCCTTCAATTTTTTTCGAATGAGATTTTATGACGTGATAGTTTACGCCATTGGTAAAGCTGTACCATTTCAGTGTAATAAGAAAAGTATCTTTGTTGCACTATTACATTCCAACTACTAATGCCCGAAAATCTAACGATTAGCTTGCATGGACAGGTGTTCTGTACGGTAGCTTCCGGGACTTTTAACCACCCTCGACGGAGAGGTCGATGTTGGTCATGTGGGGTGGAAGTTCATATGCCTTGAAACATGAATCTGGATTTGGAGCATTTTTTGAACCGTCATCGTCAGAATCGCAAGGTTCTGGCTTAGTTGGAATCTACTTCAGTTCAGAAAAAAGTGCTACTTTCTAACCATTCGAATTGGACTGTCGGATTGGATCAGTGTTTGACTCTGATCCATCAACTGCATTCACTGCCCCTTCTTTGTTGGCTGCATCTTCTGAATGTGCACCTTCATTTTCATTTTCAACCAAAGGGTTTGATGTACCCTCGCAGGACCCAGTCGTAGGGAGTAAGTCAATAGTTATTCTATAACTCATGTGCCTGACAAAATCTACATCAGATTGTGAATCGGTGTAGATTGATGCCCCCGTTATTAGTGCTTTCGCCCTACAACATCAATCAACTGAAGTTGAAATCGAACGAACTGATTGAATAAAATGTCTAGGTGTCGAGGTTCAAGTTACATTCATACCATGATTGGTAGTGGCTGCCAAAGTTTAAATTGGTGCCCGAAACCAAAAATGTCTACCCATTGATGTTTTGGGGAAATCATAGTAGGAGCTTTGTAACAAACCAGTAAACCCACCGCAGAACCTCGTATTAGGATTTTCTACTTTAGCTTCGGCTCCAACATTAGCCACAACGGTGGCGGAAGATGTACCAGCTCCATCATCTTTAGCAAACTCGACATATAACTCCATTACATCATTTTTGCTTGAGTAGTGCGATGATATGATTGCCTCCAACTCGAGCTCATCTTTCACATCAAATTGCTCATATTTAAAGGGGTTAATCGATGCTAGATATCTACATTGCAACCTCGAATTTCTTCCCCGACTCGAGCCCCCGACTTTCATCCTGATTATAGTACGTAGCTCACACAATTGAATAGTATGGTTGAAAGCTAATTCTACATGCTGGGCTCCTGCAGATACAACCACGACTTCTGTATTACAGATATGACGTCGTAGTAAATGACAGATTTCACTTGTCGACTCATTTCAATTTAAAACAAATTGGATATTTAGAACAAAAAAAAATCTTCATACGATTATCCAAAGAAATGCAGACGACTCTCACAACTCAACTCTTTGATGTTTGATATGAATTTGCTGCATGCCTAAGTTCTGAATATTTCAGTACTTTAATAGCAAAATAGAATAATGAGAGAGGGAATACGTGCTTCAAAATCCATTTTTAAGGAAGAGCTTCCATTGAATAATGGTAATGGAATGCTCTTTGTTGCTCAAAAACACGTTTCAAAAATTAAATGATTCCATTAGACGTGTGCTTCAGAGGGTATTCATTACTTCAAAATGTGCTTTAGATTTTACCCGGGATTCTCGGGGTCAGGTACTTTTTTGCAGGATTTATGAAAATGTTATTGAAAACTTGTCCAACTGGGTAACCTTCCTTGCTGACGCGCTTTTCTGCCATGTCATCAGGGAAGTCACCCAACTGGATGAGTTTTAGTAAACATTTTCATAAAGTTTTGAAAAAAAGCAACTAATCCCAGGATTTTTTTTTTTTTGCAAATTTGACGCACGTTTTGAAGATATTCGATGAAAATACTAGTCCTGCGACGCGTTTTCGACCACAAAGATTTTCTCCTTTACAATCTCACCCTTCTCCTGCACCTATAAAATGGGGCTCTTCCTCCATACTCCATCATCCCTAAATCATCATCTCTCTAGGCCTCTATCCCTCCACTTTACAATATTTCTCTCTCTATCTCTCTCTATTTTCTTCTTCACTTCAGTGTTAAATTTTTCCATCGCTAATAAAATTTTCGGTTTGAGGTATTCTTGAGTCGTCGGTGATGCAATATCGCTATGAGACACACACATTTCATATATCCTATTGAGATGAGACCATTACCTTCGAAACGTATCTTGTGAACGTTGGGTTCCAAGGTTATTTTACTTTGTATAGTCACGAGTAGAAGCTTATGTAGAGGTCTCAATAGACGATCGTTATGAAATCATGGATCGGAGTATAATACGGGAACTAATTGACCATCGTTACGCGGGCATAAGCTCAAACTTTTCGGATGCCTATAAATGTTTTCTTATAAATACCCTACAAAAGTTTGAGGGCATAATCATAAGGAAAAATCGTGGTGCTTTCCGCTATAATCGACGTAATCTTTTTCTCCATTTCCACTTAGTCAATATTTTTAACCTTCCATTTTATCTGAAGGCCGGAAACATCGTGGACACAGGAGGACTCTCAGGCAAAAAACGACTGTTGCAGTGTAGGAAAGGTGATGCTCCTTTCGGGTTGACAATGATTTCCATTATTAAATAACTAATTAATAACTATAATCGTTACCGCATCGACTCGAGGTTGACCTCTACTGCACCGAAACATCTACTCTCTACTTAAGATGAAACACCCCAAACTCGGCCCACGAGCCTTGACCGGATCTGGTATGTTTCCCGGTGTAAACCATTTCAAATTCTTTTGTTACTTAGGAAAAATTTGCGTGTTTTGAAAGAAAGATTGTTTTGGGTTGGGCTTGAGTTGAAAACAAGTTTATTTCATTATTAAAGTCCTTTACTTTAAGTGACAAAACGTTTGGGCTTTATTTTAAAATAAATTACTTAATCATTTAATAAATAAAAGCAAAGTAAAGTAGTTCTACTATGGCCTTATTACATCAAATAATTCCCAAAATTTAACTTCAAAATACTTAAAATAAAATAGCCCAAATAAAAATGAACTTCTTGCTGAGCATGGCCTTCCCTAAGCATCTGCCGGCCCGGTCCATCACTGATCGTCACCTGAAAAAGGTTCCCATAACGGGGTGAGTCAACAGACTCAATGTGTACACAAACACTATGTCCAAACAGATTCAGGCATAATATCACATCACATACATAATCATATAGCGGATATAAAATAATGATGCAGCCCAAACCCAAACCAATATGCCATCTGCTACACATCACCCGTACCATCCTACACACCGTGGGGACTACTAAGTCAACCCTCCATCCGCTACACACCATCGAAGGCTCATTGCAATAAAATTCGTGCTCATCACCACATAAAATTCGTGGTCTTAGGTCACCACATTCAAATATCGTGGTCTTAGGTCACCACATTCAAATATCGTGGTCTTAGGTTATCACATTCACTTCCCCTTTTTATATAACCCATATGCCCCATATCATACATATCATGCATATCGTGCTTTAATTCACATTCTCATTACTTTTCACATGTTAAAAATAACATATATTCATAATCCTAGTAGGAGTAGGAAATGAACCTGAGTGCTTTTGTACCATAGCATGGTACCTTAGCCATATTCACATTCTTATAAACATGCACATATTAATTAATGCCATAAATCTTATTAAAAGTAGTGTGGGGTACACACCTGATTTGCTTAACAAATTCACTGAATCCTCGAAAATCCGATCTAAAGCCTTAGATCTCAAGTCCCTACATTCGACCAACCTTAATATGTTAGCATAAAGCCTATTCGGCCATAAATCCCAATCCTAGTAGGATTTGTACACTTAAAACCTACCTTGTTGCCGATTGACTTAAGAATCAAGTCCCGAAACTTTGTTGTATTCCTTCTTGCATTCGGCCAAACATTAAATCACACCACAGGTTAGTTTCGACTTTTTAAACAATTATGAAATAGATCTAGCTATCAAAACAGGCCTATGGCCGATTGTATTTAGGCACATACCTTGTGATTTCCAAATCCCAAAACTCACCGAATAATTAGGGAACACGCGGCCTATGGTGTACCTTCGGGAAAAGAACTTCTCCTTTCTTGTAGTCGACTGATCCTTAGATCTATTAACTTGTTAGTTTTGGCTATGTTGAATAAATATGAACTAGATCTAAAACACCAAAAATAGGCCTTGGCCGAATATTCACATGTCTTACCTTGAATCTTTAAATCCCAAAAAGTAGTCTCTTCTCCCTGGTAGTCGACAATAGACAAAATCCCGAAAGATCCTTTATAGTTTCGGCCAAGGGATACAAATAGCATTAGAATCTTAATCTTGGTCTTGAAGAAAAGAAACATAATGATAATAATAGATCCTTACCCTTACTTACAAGTCGATTGTTCTTTGTTGCACCTACAGAGATTCGGCTATGGACTAAGCGGATATTTGATGATTTGGCATTTGTCAATAATGAGAAAAGATTGATCTTGGGGTAGATGATGATTGAATGAAGAAAAAGAAAAGAACAAGGCTATAGGGTTCGACTAATCAAAAGAAAGAAAGGTGGTGGCTTTGAAGAGAAAGAAAAGAAAAGCGAGAAAGAGGCTTAATTGCTTTGTAAAGGTTCTAGAGAAAGAGATGAAAAGAAGACAAAGTAAAAGATGGACACTTCTTGCTTAGAATTTTGGCACAAATGAAAAAGATGAGAAGAGAACGAGTTTTCGGCTAACACTCAAACACTAGCCTTTCCTAGCTTTTCTCTTTATCTCTTCACTTAAAATTATTAAGAATAATCCATCACTTATCCATCTTATTTGCCGAATTTTAACAAAAACAAAACACCTCCCTTTTAGTGCCTTATTGCCGTCCACTTCTACCTATCTTGTAGCAAAAATAAAACTTCTTTTTGCTTCCCCTGTGGCTCGAACACAAGCCCGATTGCATATGTAGGTGGCATTACTTACCTGGGCCTTAAGTGGTGCCCCAAGCCACTTAAACAAGCCTATGTTTGTGTCAAATTTCTTCTATTAATTTTCTTAAGGCTACCTTGTTTTAGTTTCCTCTTTTAAACTTAACATTTCTAAAACATTTCCTTACATTTCCAAGTTTCCAAAAATGTTCACTTTCCTCTTTTAAACTTAACATTTCCAAGTTTCCAAAAATGTTCACCATGCATTCATAATACGTAAGACATGCTATTTCGTATAATTAAATCAAAATTGCATAGGCCCATTTTCAGGGTGTTACATGAGAGCTCTCTTGTGTCCACCTTGGTGTCAACCTTTGGATCAGGATGAAAAGTTAAAAATACCGACTGGTTGGAAATAAAGAAAAAAAATTACGTTGATTATATTGGAAAGCCCTCTATTTTTTCCTACGATTATGGCTTTAATATTATGTATGGTATATATAAAGCATCATTTGCGAGTATCAAAAAAGCTTGAACTCGTGATGTGATAACGACTGTCAATTGGCCCCCGGTTATACTTGAACTCGTGACTGCATCATGATCGCCGATTGGGACCTCCACTTAGACTTCGACTCGTGACCGTATCAAGCATAGTCAACCCAAAACCTAAATTCCATAGGATGAGTTTCTGAAATAATAGTCCTATGATTATGCCCCTATGGGTTTCAAGGACTAGGGATGCGATAACATGTTCAAACTTAAAAGTAGTAACATATGATAAACCAAGCATCAGTCACAAGCTTGGTAAATCAAACTTATGCATTGGATCGAGTTGAAAAGTCGAAAAACAATGAATCAAAGGGTCCATAAAACCGAAACAAGCCAACTGAAAACTAATAAGCCCAAGCCCGTATCACAACCCAACTACTCTAAAATCCCAAAGCATAGAGAATGGGCTTAAACTCAACATCGAAAAGCCCAAGAAGGAACAACAAAGGGCGTAGACTAGAAGCCCGATTCTTCGAGCAAAGCCAACCCATGGTGGCCAATGGTCGGAGACAGCCCATCAGCAGGATAAGCGTCGACCATCACCAAGGAAGGCCACGAAGGCAACCTATCTCCACCCCTAGGAAACGGATCACTATCGTCCCTTCATGTTACAGAAATTTTTTTTTCTAGAATCTTTTGGACCATCTTTTGAATACAGCATGGCAAAATGTTCTACTCCTTTTTTTTTTTTTTTGTCAGTCAAAATTTTGACTGGGGACAGTTTGAAGATCTAACCGCCACCACATGGTTTCACTTAACCTAAGGTCAGAAGGCGCTGTCATAATTACATACGAAACAAACAAAATTGAACTCTCATTCGAATGTCAAATTTTCAATGCAAGCTTTACTAATAAAGCACACGTGAACAATAATGAATACAACACAATATATTAATAATGATTTAGGTTAAAAGATTATTTGCCACTGCCCTAAGCTTTAGGTTAAAAGGAAAAAAAAAAGTGTTTAGTATTTTAATACCTCTAATTTTTTTTTTCTTATTTTAAGTTTATGATGATTTCTTTAATAAACAAGTTTGACTTTTCTTTCTTATGCATTTTCATTTAAAGGACTAACCATTTGTTTTTTTAATTCTTTTGTCACCCAGAAGATATGCTCCACAAACAAAGGATAAAATGGTTTGAATGTAGGAAAATTTTGACCTAGTTTTGCCTGGAAATTGTTGAAGAAAAGTAAGTGTGAAACCAAGCTGTCTTTGGCTTCCATTTTCCGGTCAAAACTCCATATTCACTTTGAAGTGACGTTAATGTTGTCTTCATCTTTTTAACAATTCTTCATGATACATGTGTGGATAAAATAAAATTTATCAAATTGAATTCAATTAAGTTACTAATTTTCAAGCTCAAAAGATTAGTTAACTAGCGACGAATTTTTAAATGGGATTAAGATATTTATGAGTTGAGATGTCTATATAGTGTTTAAAAATTGTCTCTTAACTTCGAAATGTGCTTTAAATCTCTCAATTTCGAGTTTGAGAACTCAAGTTATGGTCATTTTATTAAAGATTATATGAACATAATTTTCGAACAAATTATTATAAAAAATTTATAAGTTTCTTTGATTCAAGTTTAAATCATAATAATTGAAAATTTTTAAACTTAATTTATCAAAACTTGAATGTATGGATGAAGTTGTTGGAAGTTTACTTTGACCCTCTAATAAACCTTTTGAAAACTTTTTAATTGTTTCTTATTTTTGAATACACTGAATCAGGTTAATAAATCATCCTCGAAAACATGTCTTTTATTTTGTAGATTGAACATTGCAATAAAAATTTAATAATTTTTCATTATATATTTAGATATTCAAACTTTATTTTTGAAGTAAATTATATCATTAGTCATTAAATTATGGGTAAATTTTTGTATTGGTCACTTAGTTAAAAAGTTACAATTTAGTCATTAAACTATTCAAAAGTTTTCATTTAAGTCACTAAACTATTCAAACAATTTTATTTAAGTTACTGGGCTATTATTTTTTTTTTTTAAGTTTCACCAATGCGCTCTAATTGACAATTCAATGATTAGTACGGTGTATCAGTACCTATCTATGAGTAGATTAACATACATTAGATCTAAGTCGATTAGACGATAATTGTTGAAGATTAGAGAAAAATTATTTGAATTTTGGTTCGTCTAAAGCTGCTTTATGAAAAAAATGAACTGCAAAAGGAAAGGGGGAAGAAGTTTCGATTGGTACATAAAATCTAAATAAAGAAAGCTATATAATATCGATTTTAACCGTCCAATAAATTAAATAAAATTTTTAAATAATTTAATGACTAATAATATAATTTGGCCTAAATAAATTTGTCTAAATTATGAGAAAACATACATTAACATTTTTTTTCCAAATTGTATAGAGTATAATTTTCATTATAATTTTAACATTAAGACTGTTGTTGAAGAGAATCTAGAGTTTGTATTTTGTTGTTATGGATTGATTGGATGGTGATGTTACTTGACACTTGTCAAAAAAGTATAAATCGATTCAAACAAAATAAGGTGCATTGATTAAAGACAAACTATGGTCACTTTTTGATTATTTATTTACATATATGACCCAAAGAGTGAACAAGTGGCTAAGTCATCTGATTGCACACTTAAATACATATTCTTGAAATTTTATAATTTTTGCTATTTTCCAATTAAAACATTTGCTATTTGCTTCTGTTTAGTAGTCCAAACAATAATAATATTTTTATTCAATAATTAAAATTAGTAGAAATAAAGATACAACTTTTTCTAGTTTTATGAAATAACGTGTCAATCCTCAAATGGAATAGTAAATCACATGTTAACATGTATATTCATCTCTATTAATTATTCTTGTAAATATAAAGGATCACATCAATTAAATTAAACTGGAAGTCAACGTTTTGATGATATAAAATAAAACCCTCCTTAATCTTATTAAACTTTAATATTTGCTCTCTTTTTTTCCCAAAAACTAAGCAAAGTTAATGTAGTGATAAATTAAAATAATTACAAAATTTGCAATTTAAAATAAGTAGAAATGTTCATAGTGAGCATAGTTCATGTATGATATTAATATACTTTATATTTATTCAAGTTTGGCCCGATCCAAAATATGAACTTAAAATTTTGTCCAAATCTATCCATATTTATTAATGGCTAATCCAAGGGGTAATTTACCAAAAAAAGCCCTAAAATTTCAAAAATTATGGAAATGGGCCAGTTTGTAGAAAATTTACAGGAAAGGGCCATTTCCCCCAAAAACACGTCCACGTCGGTAGCGTTTTGGGGAATCGACAAAAGCGCCCACAGGACGCGTTTTATCCACCTCAAAAAAAACGCGTCCACGTGGCGCGCTTTTGAGAGTGAACAAAAACGCGTCCCGGTAGCGCTTTAGGTCGATTTCCCCAAAACGCTACCGACGTGGATCGCTTTTTAGGAAAATTCCTATGAAATTATTTTTGAAGTTTTTGGCCCAATAGTCTCGGCAAAATAATTTTGATGAGACGTTTCGAACAAATAGTGGCCAAAACGCTTCTAGCGGCGACTTTTGTCGAATCTTGATATGCTGAAAAGCGCTCCCACGTGGACGCTTTTGCTATGAGAGTCTCCGTAAAATAATTTTGAGGAGACGTTTACAACAAACAAGGCAAAAACGCTTCAAAGAGGTGCCTTTGCCAAGATGCGTCTTGAAAAGTGCTCCCGTGGGCGCACTTTTGCTACTGAAGTCTCCAGCAAAATTAGGCTATAAATCGGTCAAATTTCATTACGAGGTTGCATAAGGGAAATTGAGGCAAAAGGAAAAAAAATTGAAAATGAGTGAACGTATTAATGCTGTTATTTACTACGACGGTGAAGTTCGTGACACCGAAAATGGCGTTATTTTCTTATCGAAAAACACAACGCGACTGAGTTTTAATCGGAACATCGATTTAGTAGAACTTCGCAAAAGAATTAGGCGTAAAATATTCGGAACAACGCCAATGAAAGTTTAGTGTATTAAGTATAGATTTTGCGCTCGGTTGATCTGGTGAGATATGAGTCATTCGACATCAAAGGTGCTCGGAGCTTTGAGGCAATGGTGGAGACTCATCTTGCTAGTGGATCACCCTATATCGAGGTATATGTAAAATTTTCATCTCCAAGTGATCTTTCTGCGACCTCGACATCTACTGCCATTCAAGGGGAATACACGACCCCAAGCCGACACTCTGTAAGTGGGAGGCAAAACACAGAAGTGCCTGTGTGCGGTAGTAGTATGGAAAACATAACCCCTGCACGACACTCGGTTGGTGGATGGGACATGCATATCCGTCATTTGACGTCCGATGATAGAAATACGTATTAGGGGATGTCGTCAACTTTTAGTGGTTGGCAATCCACATACGATTGGAATCTTTACGAAAGATGTTTAAGGAGGGATGATGTACTCCCGACGACATCCACAGGCGAGGGGCCTTCTTTTGTTGCAGGTTATGGAGGGTCAGACGATGAATTCGATATGGATCCACCTCGGGAGGTAGGGCCCAACGGTGCAGAAGTTGGATTATTTTCTGAACCGGAGCCCGTTCCAATTATACCTGAAGACGTTGAGGGCGGTTCAGACGAAGAAGAAGAAGATCCGCTATTCAAGGCGTATTCGCCTCCAGCCACATGCATAATGTCGATCTATCTCAAGATGATGCATTGGAGTTTCCTGAACTACCACACCGGACGCGTGACCATACAGATTATTCATTGGATTCGGACCAATTAGAAGTGGGTAACCATTTTTCCAACAAGAATACTTTTCTTGCTGCATTGAAACAGTTCAGCATTAAGAACGGGGTTAACTACAAGGTGGTTAAATCAAAGCTCGATAAGTTCGAGGCGAAGTGTGCAGTACAAGATGGCACATGTTCATGGAAAATTATGGCGTCGTTGAGGAAAAGGACAGGGTTGTGGGAGATAAAAAAGTACAAAAGTCGACATACATGTCTTACCGGTACAGTACCACTATGTGTTCAGTGATTTCGAATAGCAGTAATAATATGTAATGTTGTATTGTTTAACGTACTTCGTTGACAGGTGTAACACAAGATCATCTGAAGATGGATTCAGACATGTTGGCTGAACTAATAATGCCGACGGTGAAGGCCAATCCCAAGACTACGGTGCCGACCTTAATTGGTAGTATTCGTAGCCAATTGGGGTACACGTCCTCTTACAGAAAGGCTTGGATAGCTAAGCAGAAGTCGTTAGAAAAGTTACATGGTGGGTGGGACACTTCATATAATGAAGTGTGGCAGTGGTGTCAAGTGCTGGAGAGATATGTCCCAGGCAGCACGACAGACCTTGAAACGGAACTGCGTACTACAACGATCGTGCGCTTCCGTGGATGCGCGGTGTTCAAGCGTCGCTACGGACATTTAAGCAATCTTGAGATGCCTTTAAATCTGTAAGCCATTGGTACAAATTGACGGTACCTTTATGTATGGTAGATATACGCATCGGCTATTGCTAGTTTGTGGCACAAGACGGTACGTGGAGAATCCTTCCGATTATGTTCGCAATAACACCCGGAGTCGGTGATGACGGGACTTCTTCCTATCTAGGTTAAGGAGGCATGTTTGCCCCCAACCTGACATATGCGTTTATCGGATCGGGGCCCTGGAATACTTGCGACAATAGAACGCCAGGGAAGCATGTGGCATCGCACACACCATCGATATTACCTGAGGCATGTTTCATCCAACTACTATGGGCAACATCGATCTAAAAGACAGAAACAACAAGTGACCGATATGGGTATGAAATGTCTATTGATATAATTTTGTTTGTAATATTCAATTTATTCTCAATTGAAGAGTGGTATGTAATATTCGCTATCAATATATATTGGCGGTATGAGATCAATAAAGACCGTTTTCACGAGATCTTTGGATGTTTGCGCCGAGATAACACCGAAGGCGCAAGGTACATGCAATATTCCTTTCGAGCAGTGGACACAAGCATATGACGGCGACTACGATATGGGCATATGACCACAAACTTGGCGAATGCATAAATTACATTACGAAGGAACCCGTCATCTGCCGATTACATCGGTTGTGCGAGACATATTTGGTTAGCGGCACTATTTCCAAGAGAGTAGCGAGTTATAGAGGCGATGCAAGGAGGCCATGTATGGAGCCGAAGGTCTTGCAAGAAATAAACCGTGGGAAGGCACAGAGAACACCATGCACACAGTGTGTCACGATCGCGACAACCTATGGTTTCGTGTCATGGAGTTTGATAGACCAAACCAAGGTATTGTTGGCGGCCATTATCGTGTACATTTGACAAATAGGACCTGTGACTGTGGGGTATTTGATGCACTTCGTTACCCATGCGCCCATGTAATTGCGGCTTGTCAGAATCTTTGTCTTGATCCAATGAGATATGTCGACGAAGTGTATAAATTAGAAAACATGTACAACGTGTGGAGACACGTATTCCCACCGATCCCAGATGAGCGTAAGTGGCCATCGGTATCGCTTGCACCGTATAAGTATTGTTGTTTGATAGACAATTGAGGCGCAAACCAAAAGGTCGACCTTGTTCGATTAGAATACGCAACAATATGGATATCAGAAACAAGCAACCAAAGTCATTGCTGCGGATGGTGTAGGAACCCGCCATACATCTCGCTCGTGTCCAAATCGGAATAGTTGACCGTGTTCTTAGGTCTTTTGTCTCATATTGGCTATGTAATATCTATTTTTTGGAGGAAAAGCGGTGAACTTTTGTACAATAACTTTTATTTTATTAAAAATTAAAATAAATTAAAAAATTAAATTATAAAGAAAAAGTTAAAATTAAATATATTAAAACTTAATTACAAGAAAAAAATTAAACTAATCCTATTTTGTCAAAGGTATTAAAATTTAAATAAATTAAAAAATTAAATTACAATAAAAAAAGCAAACTCAAATTTTATTAAATATATTACAACTTAATTACAAAAAAAATTAAACCAATTCTATTTTGTCAAAGTTATTAAAATTAAATAAATTAAAAAATAAAATTACAATAAAAAAGCAAACTCAAATTTTATTAAATATATTACAACTTAATTACAAAAAAAATTAAACCAATTCTATTTTGTCAAAGTTATTAAAATTAAATAAATTAAAAAATTAAATTACAATAAAAAAAGCAAACTCAAATTTTATTAAATATATTACAACTTAATTACAAAAAAAAATAAACCAATTCTATTTTGTCAAAGTTATTAAAATTAAATAAATTAAAAAATTAAATTACAATAAAAAAAGCAAACTCAAATTTTATTAAATATATTACAACTTAATTACAAAAAAAAATTAAACCAATTCTATTTTGTCAAAGTAATTAAAATTAAATAAATTAAAAAAATTAAATTACAATAAAAAAGCAAACTCAAATTTTATTAAATATATTACAACTTAATTACAAAAAAAATTAAACTAATTCTATTTTGTCAAAGTTATTAAAATTGAATAAATTAAAAAATTAAATTACAATAAAAAACCTCAAATTTTATTAAATATATTACAACTTAATTACAAAAATTAAACCTTAATTACAAAAAAATTAAACTCAAATTATAAATTAATTTACAATTACTCAAATTAGGGGTTTAGGGTTTAGTCTTGATCTGGGGTGGGAACCAAGTGCCACACTGGCGGTCGTGATTCGTCTTGGATTCCTCCTTCTTCGACTTTCGGCGGGGTCGTGGAACCTCGGGCGAGGCAGGATTCTGCCGGTGGAGGTCGGTTCGGATGTTGCGATGGTGACCCACTCGATAAAATAATGACCGGAGGTGTTTGCATAAACCACGGCGGGGTGATCAGATTCGAATGGAGAATGAGCTGGCGGAAAGAAGTGCTCCCGACGGCGCCTCCTCGAACCCACATGCGACGTCGGCCTCACCATCGACCGGCCAGTGAGTAGTCGGAGCGGACTCGAACCCGCCATGCACTCCAACCGTGGCTAGGACTAGAAACTGAAACATATATGGGTTAGGAGGATACATATAAGGGAAGGGTACGCACCTAGCATGAGCGGTGAATCTTGCGATATCGGTGTTGTCGGCCGAATCGATGGGCTCATGAATCGTGTAGGCGCTGTTGTTGGGCCGGTGGTCGTGTTTGCGTGATGATGGCCCCCTCATCACCCTTCTCCTTGGATTTAAAGGGCCCGACGTTCCCTTCACTCATGAAGTTGCCATCGCCTCTCTTCTTCCGAACAACAGATCTGACTTGCCATGGATCCTAAACCATGGCATGTACTCCGCACGCACGCTAACTCCGGAATGACTATGGGTTCCGGTCGGTATATAGTCATACTGGTTCTCCCATCGCCTCGATATGACTCGACCAAAATCTTGGCCAATTCGTGTGCGGTGCCGTCATAAGTCCACTGTGTGCTCATCATCGAGCACCTCCGGTGGCACGGGGATCGGTTGCCGAATCCAAATTGCCGCAGAACCCTATCTGCCTAGTGCATCTCCACGGTCGCGTAGGTGATCAATGGGACCTTTACGTGCCAACCGTTCAGATTTTGGAGGAACTCCTCCGGAATTACTGCCCGAATTTTTGGATCCTCGTACGGTGTCCATTGAAACTATATTAACATTACCAAAATATTAGTTATATACCTAATATTAGACACTACATACGAAATGCTAAATTATAATAACAAAATTTGAAACTTACTTGTGATTCCGACCTTTGGTCCAATAGGAGTCGTATATCCTCAAGCGAGTTAGATATTCCAACATGACTCGTCGAATGGTTCCACCTAATTAAATAAACTTTTAGCATGCAATTATACTATAAATCTACGAAATAATTGTAAAATATAATATTAAATTTACCTCGTTATCAGTGGGAATGAATATGGGTGGTCGAGTCGAGGGTGTAAAAATGGAAATTAGAACCATGTCCATGACTACAGTAATGATAGGCAACCTCCGATTTTTACTTTACTCGACCGCGTCGCCCCGCACATCTCCTGGTACAACCTCGATAGCACGGCAGACCCCCAACTCAATTCACCGGCTGCTCTGAAATCAATAAGTTTCAGGAGCCATCTTAGGTGGACGAGGTTTCTAGAGAGGTCCGGCATCAGATAGCCTCCGATTATTTGAAGAATGTATGCCCGAGCATACTATATTCTTTCTACTTGGTCGAACCTCGTTCGGCTCGGAATCGTCTCGTAACTGTGCCATATCGATCCGAGCTCCTTGAATTCTATTCGAATGGCACCCGAAGCTCAAGCATACGACCATCCAATCGGTAGATGTTACGGACCCGGTGACTACCGACCCGTCCATCGGTAATCCCAAGCGCAATTGCACATCTTCTAGAGTGATGGTACACTCTCGCATGGCGATGGAAAATGTGGGTCTCGGTCTCCACCTCTCAATCAACGCTACCGATCAAAGCGGCTCCAACTTGAACCCCGGCTTATCGTGGCCACGTGTCAAAAACCCGCTTCCCGCAGGTAATTCTTGATCAAGGGCTATAGGGGCCCATGCATGTTGCGAATATAACATTCCAACACCCGATCTATAGACTATTTAAAAAATTATAAAATTAACAATTAATTAAAATTGCATAATTGAAAAAAAAATTAAATTATATTGAAAAATTAAAATTAAAACTTACCATTTTCATTTGCTCGACGGAAATGTGCTTGTCGTCTAGGTGACGTAATTCCCCAGCCATTGTAATCTGATAAAAAATTTTAAAATTTTCCAAAAAAAGATATATTAAAAAATAAAAAAGGCTTTTTCGTAAATAGTAATGGACTATTTTTGAAATTTGAGAGTAAATTTCAAGGACCTTGAGAGAAAATTGAGAGAAAATTGAGAGAATATTGAGAAAGGATTGAAATGTGAAAAAATAAAGGGTGGGGGCTTTTATACTTTTTTTTGACCGACCGGTCAAAAAAATGAGCGCTAAAGCGCCACAGGGGCGCGCGTTTTGTCCACTCGAAAAAGCGCACCTACATGGACGCTTTTTGCTGAGGTGGACAAAAACGCGTCCCAGTGGGCGCTTTAATCGATTCCCCAAAAAGCTACCGACGTGGGCGCGTTTTTGGGGAAATGGCCTTTCCGTAAATTTTCTACAAAGCGCCCATTTTCATAATTTTGAAATTTTAGGACTTTTTTGGTAAATTGCCCTAATCCAAGCCTATTTTAAGCCTCCTAATATTATTTTTAAAAAATTTAATATTTAACAATTTTATATATATTTAATTAAAGTTTTATATATAGTGATTTTAACATTTTGTAATGTTTATATTATAATATATCACTATGTATTTAATTTTTATGTTATAAATAATATAATTTAGAACATTATAAACTTAAAAAAAAGTTAGGCTAGGTTAAATTGGAGTCTTGAATGTTTAAACTTAACTTTGATCTATATTTTAAGCGGGTCTAATTTTTTAATTCATTTTTTGAGTCTAATATTTTTATCCAAACTCTTTCAAAATCTAGATAAAGCTTCGGATTTGGGCTAATAAACCGGTGATAAGTGGCATAAGTAAATATAATAATTTGTTTATATTTTACTTAATAAATATATTACTATATTATAAAATATTGGTAAATTTATTATCATGGAAGTGCGGGGCAGTGTCATTTGTCATGCAGGAGCAGAAACAGTGAGGTGACCTCAAAACTTTTATTGAAGTCTTTTTATGCAAGGTTGTTACAACTATTTAGTAATCGTTGACTGTTTTCATTTTATAATATTTATACACAGCATGATGACTGAAATTGAATTGTAGGCCTACTGGACCAGTGGTTTTAGGAGCACCTAATCCTAGTTCCCCCCACCAAATAACTAGTCAATTTCATACCCCAACCTTAGTCTCCAAGAATAAGCTTGAGTCTGACGTAGATCATTCTTTATAAGTCCCCACCTTTCCTGCTTCACTCAATTCTCAAACTCATCCTTCAAGCACCTTTCAATTTCATACTCTCTTTTGTTCTTAGCTTATTCCTCTGTTTGCAACAAATAGGCACCCACACTTGCAAAGAAATGGAATTCAATGTTTGCTCCAGCTCCGCCAAGAAGCAAAGCCAAAGCCAAAGCCAAAGCCTCCCACCAAGGAGGGGTCAAGTTATGATAAGAATACTCAAGACTATCCTCAAATCGGTTACTTCAATAGCGTCGCCCAAGGAAAGTGTCCCACACCTTAGCTCAGCATCCACAACTGCTGCTCCAACCCCAACGGGCTACCTTTCTGATTGATCTTTAAACTCAGAAGCAATGATACCTTATTTTCAATATTTTTGTACAGGGTGCCTCTAAACTCCTTTCTTTCTAGTTTATTTATGTCCCTCATGCAAGGGCTTGTGTTGTTTATTTACAGACTATATGTAATCAGTTTTGTCCATTAATAGTAGCTTAAAAGAGAAGTTTTTTTGTTCAAATTCAATTCCAGCAATATCTGCTCTAACATGAATTTAAGTGCTTCCATTTTCATTGCACAAAACTTCAAAGTTTTTGCAGATGAGGGCAAGGATATTTTCATTCTCTCTCAAATTTCCAACCGAAGTGTATTTTTCTCTTCCCTTTATGTTTTTTTAGGAAGAAAAAAAGGGCAATCCCTGTATAATAAATTACATAGGAAGTAAACAAAATTGAACTGTCACACGAATGTCTAAATTTTCTATGCGGGCATTATTGCTAAAGTACACATGAAAAAAAAAGGAATACAACACAATTTCAACTAATGAGCTACCCAATTTTCTTTTACTTCTTTTTTGCCACTCAGAATATTTGCCCTCGAAACAAAGGATAAAATGGTTTGAATGTAGGAAAATTTTGACCAAGTTTTGCCTGGAAATTGCTGAAGAAAACTTAAGTGGGAAACCAAGCTGTCTTTAGCTTCTATTTTCCAGTCAAAACTCCAAATTCACTTTGACAGTGGTATTAGTATTGTCTTCATCTTTTTATCATTTCTTCATGTGATCCACTTTTTTTTTAATTATTACAAATTACTCCATTTTTATGTTGTATATAAATCTTCACAATCGCTTTACTTAAAATGAAATCATAATTTGAAAATTCTAGTTTTCAACATGTCAAGTCACTTATTCATATAATTTGGAGAAATTCTTTCAACTGTTATTTTATTACTCTTAATAAGTCAAAGTAAAAATGGTGCATCGAATTGAATGCAAACTATGCTCACTTTTAGATTATTTTAATTTATTTACATATGATTCAAAGAGTCAACAAGTAGCTTAGTCATCTGGTTACCCTAATTTTGTATGTATATTCATCTTTATGAGTTAATATGTCAATTCTCAAATGTAATAATCACATGATGTCATATGTATATATCATTTTAATAATTTATTGATAAAGTTTGTTGTGTGATATATTAATTATATATAGATAGAATATTAAAATACAAGCTTTTTTAATATATATATATATATATATATATATATATATATAAAGAACATAAAAAAAATTTGTATTTTAAATATAAAGCCCAAATTCATTGTTTTGATGAGATGAAATAAAACTCATTCTTAATCTTATACAAGTTTAATATTTGCTTTCTCACTAATTAGAGTTAATTTAGTGATAGTTTTTTAGATATTAATTTTAATAGGTTCTTATCGATTTATTTTTTTTGATATAATGTTTAAAACTATTTATCATAACCCAATTTTGCCCGGGTTAACCAACCCAATTGTCGAAGCCCAATTAAGAAATAAAATCAACAAACCCGAAAGCCCATGCACAATAAAACCTAGCCCAATGCCAAAAGTAAACAAAACAGAAAAGCAAAAAACCCTAAAGCCCCCTAGGTGTATCGCCCCTAGCCTCTGACAACTGCCACCGACCGCCATTGCTGCCACCTACCTTTGTCCTATCTCCACCGCAACTTGCACCTACAAGAAAAGAGAGAAAAGACAACAACAATAAAAAGAATTTGTAAAATGGCTATAAAAGCCAAAGCCAAAAATGAATGTAGGGGGGATTTTTGGAGAGAAAAACAGCGAGATAATCATAGCAGAAAGGGGGATTTTCGGAATAAAAAAAATCAAATGGTTGATCTTATTTCCTTCTGTTTGATATTTATTTACTGCTTTTTTTCGTTTATTTTTGTTGGTGATTTTAAAAAATAAAAAAACTTTTACAAACAAAAATCAAAAGGAGTAACGAGGCCTTACCTGAACCATCAGAGGCGTCGTCGGAACCCCCCTTTTCGTTGTCGGAGCTTGGCCGAGAAAGGGGTGCCGAAGGCTCTCTCTTTCCCTTTGTTTTCGGGCGCTATGGTTCAACCTTCTTCGGGGTCTGTAACAGGGCACTAAAGCCCACCTTTGAGCATCGCCGGCCACCAATATGGTGGTGGCATAGTGGCGCGAAGCGATGAACGGCCAGGGAAGCCAACCGTCGGGCACAAAAAGGGGAGAGAACACGCTTTTTATTCTGGAAGAAGAAAGATTAAATGAAAAAAACATAAAGAAGGGCCTTATATATTCAATAAAACAGCGCCATTTAGTTTAAGAGTTACTGTGCATGTCCCTCAAAAGGGATATTTGCGCAATAAATCCCTCCCTGTCGCAGTGCACTTCGATTGGGCCCATTTTGTTATTTTTTCTTCTTTGCAGATTTCACCCTTAAATTTATTTGATTTTCCAATCGAGTCCTTGACCCATAGACGCATATAAGGGCTGAGAATATTTTCCCAATCAGTCCCTCTTGCTTTAAGTGAGTTCTATCTTGGTCCTTGTTCGCCTTTCTTTTTAATTCATTGCAATTTCAAATTTTTTTTTTATCCCGATTTTAATATAGCTCTCGACATGTTTAATGGGTTTATTTATTTATTTATTTTCTTTAAAATTGTGTTATTATTTATTATTATTACTATACTATTATTATTAGTATCACTATTTTTTACTAACGCTATTATTATTATTCTCATTATTATTCTTACTTATTTATTTATTTATTAGTGTTATTCATTTATTAATGTAATATTACTTATTATTGTTACCTCATTTTACTATTACTTCATTCTATTACTATTTTATTCTTTTATTTTTTATTTCTTCTACATTTATTACTATTATTATCATTTCATTATTATTTCATTATTTCATTTATATTTGTTACTATTTTCACTATTTGATTATGATTATTATTATTATTATTATTATTATTATTATTATTATTATTATTATTATTATTTACCATTATCATTATTTTATTATTAATACTATTATTATATTATTATTATTTATTTTACTATTATCTATTATTACTATTTATTTAGTATTATTAATCAATATTTTTTTGTCACTATTATTTCTTTACCATTATTATTTATTTTACTATTATCTATTATTATTACTATTTATTTAGTATTATTAATCAATATTATTTTTGTCACTATTATTTCTTTACCATTCTTGTTGATATTAGTATTATTATTACTATAATTATATCTATATTTATTTTCTCATTTTAATAATATTATTATTTAGTTACTTTTCATTCATCTGCTTATTCTTATATTATTTCGTATGCATTTCTATTTTCACTCACATTATATCATATTTTATGTATGTCTACTTACACTTATATAGCAATATTATTTTGTCATCACCATTATTATTCATTATTTTTATACATCTACATTTTTATTATTATTTATTAGTATTATTATCTTTATTTCATACCATTATCGTATTTATTTACTAGTTTTATTTTATGTTTTGCTTTCTACCATTGTTTTGCTTAATGATGTCTTCATTGTTTTTATTATATTTATTATCATCATCATTTCTACTATTGTTTTCGTAACCATACTATTATTATTATTATCATTGTTCGATATCATTGTTATTAGTTTAATACTACATTGTTAAACAAGAACCATCATATTTCATTTAAAAAGATTTTTAAAATAAAGGCAATGTTTCATATTTAGAAATTCGGGGAATAGTGCCCTAACGTGTTGGGTTGCTATTTTCCGTTTGACTAAGGAACCTAACATCCTTTTTTAACAAACTTTGTAAATCACGAGATAACTTTGATTACGAGAGATTTAAAATATCATGTCCTAACGTGCTGGATGTGATGTTTGTATCCTCTCGGAGCAAAGAAATCTCAAAATTATGGCCCTAATTATCCAAACATTTTTCAAAGGATCCGTATTTTGAAACCTTTTCAAATTTCCGACATTAAGACATCGACTAATCAATTAGGTACCAATTTTGGGCGTGACGAGGGTGCTAACCCTTCCTCGCACGTAACCGACTCCCGAACCCGATTTTTAAAATTTCGCAGACCCACAACATTGTTTTAGTAAACCAAAACGTTTTATTAAAACAAAGGTGATCCGATCACACCAAATAAAGATCGGTGGCGACTCCCTGTTTTATTTTCGTTTTCTAAACCAAAGCCAATTCTCGTTTTTTTTTTAAAAAAATGGTTTCGACAGCTTGGCGACTCCACTGGGGACCTTGAAGAGAGTCAAGCCATAAATTGATTATTTTATGTCTTTTGTCGGAAATTTAAAAATTTGATTTGAAAAATTATGATCCTTTTATTGCATGTTGTTGCATTGCATGACCGTTGTGGTCACGCCCTCTTAAGTGGGAGTGAGAAACTATTCCTTCGTGAGGTCTTCACCTCCGTGCAGGATAGTGAATCGCTTTCGGGATACATCCGTACCTATGTCTTCGTGAGATTTTCATCTCCGTCAGCCATAGGGAAATGTATTCTCCTAAATCGAACTCAGTCCGTATGAGCCTATAATGGGTGAGGATTGAGGAATCTGCTGGTTCGGGTACCTCTCTTTAGAACCAAACCACATGTAGTGAACCCTAGGGGCCCACCTTAGGTAGAACTATGTTAAACCCCTAGTAGTCACCCGGATAGGTACTCTATTTTATTTCTCCTATGCTAACGTGTTTTGTTTTGTTTGTGATTGCATTGCATTGCATCGCACCGTATCATCTTAGAAAGGAGGTGTTGATTCATATTCGATTGCTAAATAGAAGAGTTTATCATAACGAAATGTGTTCCTTGATAAAGTGGATTATAATACGGTCGTTCGAACATAGTCCAAGTAAAACAACGAGAGATGACTAATAGCCCACAGAAGAATACAAGGCTTTGCCCGAAGATTCAAGCCGACAAAGATTATTCAAGAGTCATCATTTTTTAAAATACATCGAGGAAGATAAGTGAAGAGGTACGACCTGGACCAAGCAACAAGGACCAAGAAGAGGCATCTATTGGGAAAGTCCATGGAACACGACCATAACATCCGGATACGAAGAAGAGGATTGGTGTCTTCACCTAGACTATGAGAACAAAGCCGTATATGTAATCCGTTTTATGTAAAGAAATGTATTTTCTAGAAAAGTTCTTCTAATAGAATTGAATTCATAATCAACGCCTCTCTTTTTTTGTACATTCATCCCATGCATTTGTATTGCATTTCACGCATTTGCATTACATCATGTCACGTGCATTAAAATTTGTAGAAAGACCCTAATTAGTTAAAGCTATTTCAGGAAAAAGAGAGAGCGTGAGAAAAGGAAAATCTAGAAACTGAGCACCATTACGGTACACGTGCCAAGACAAAGAAAATGGATCAAAGATTTGAGCAATTCCAGAAAGATCTGCATGACCAGATACAAGAGCAAGTGGCAAAACTCCAACAAGAGATGAGGGACCAGATGTTGGAGGCTCAAAAGAACATGATGGCTCAAATGGCCCAAATGCTGAGTGGGGCAATAGACAAAAGAAAAGGTCCTATGGCAATTACAGGAGAAGAAAGCGAAGGCATTCCTTTGGGTTTTACCCCACCACATGCGCCAACACAGCCTGAAGAGTATCCCCAAAGGCCATCTGTCACGATTAGGCCTCAACAGGGGCAAGCTAATACTAGACTGCCCATGAACTTTCAAACTGGCTCAGGTACTAACCCAGGAGATAGTCCAGCTAACCCTGTGGTCCCTGACGAAATGGCAGAAATAGACCAAGCAAGAATCGACCTGCCAAGGCAACTTGAGGACCGTTGCAAGTGGTTAGAAGAGAAGTTTAAAGAAATGGAGATCGCGACTACCACCGTCACGGGGTAGACGCTAAGGACTTAAGTTTGGTCCCGGACTTGGTACTTCCGCCAAAGTTCAAAATGCCTGAATTTGAAAAATACAATGGGACTACTTGCCCCGAGGCTCACATAACTATGTTTTGCCGAGAATGACTAGGTATGCGTTAACAATGACCATTGCTAATTCATTGCTTCTAGGACGGTCATGAACAAAGATCTAAATGGTATAATCAGTTGAGCCGTACCGAAATTAGTTCTTGGAGAGATTTAGCACAGACATTTATGAAGCAATACAGTCACATAATAGACATGATTCCTGACCGAATTACCCTGCAAAACATGGAGAAGAAAACAAGTGAGAGTTTTCGACAATATGCACAAAGGTGGAGAGAGGTTGCCATCCAAGTCCAGCTACCACTTCTAGAGAAAGAGACCACAATGCTCTTTATTAATACACTGAAGGCCCCGTTTATCACTCATATGCTAGGGAGCACTACAAAGAACTTCTCAAACATCATAATGACTGGAGAAATGATTGGGAATGCCATAAATAGTGGAAAGATAGATGCTGGAGAAAGTGCCAAAAGATCAGCCCCGAGAAGTAAGGAAAATGAAGTGAACAGTTTGAGCAAGCGTCCCAAATTAATCACTGTGGGTCAGCCAAAAACGGTGACTACTGAGTATCAAGGATCATCAAGGAAAGAATCTCGCACAAGGAAAAATATTGAAAAACTCCAATTTACGTCAATCCCGATGATGTATAAGGAGTTGTATCAAAGTTTATTTGATGCGCACGTTGTGTCCCCTCAATATCCAAAACCGATGCAACCTCCATACCCGAAGTGGTATGACCCAAACACTCAATGTGAGTACCACGCGGGGATCACAGGCCATTCGATAGAAAATTACCTTACTTTCAAGAAATTGGTGGAAAATCTCATCAACATGGGTATTGTGAAGTTCGATGACGGAGCAGTGGTAATTGAAATTGGGGGTAGGAGAGTTGTGAAGAAGTCATCAGAAGCCTAGAAATTGGGAAATCAAAACGCCAATGGTATACCCGAAGAGAGAACCGAGGAATAAAAGTTTTTCGAGCATCTGCCTTTATATACTTGGGAGTGTTTTGAACAATGGGACTGTGGAAGAGATCCCTGTATTTTAAAGCTAATCTCGAGTAATGTGCAAAACACACTTGTTGCTTTAAGCCTGGAAGTAATAAGATTTCTTTTGTGAAGTAGGCTTGTTTCCAGAATTTTTATTTCAATAAAATGTATCTTTCTAAGTAAATATTTGCATTATTTACATTTCATACTGTACATTTTTTTATGAGCATATCATACGAATAATCATCCTTAGAATCATTTATTCTTTGGATTTTCTGCCTTCATACCCACAAGGGGTCCCCAGATATCAATGACATGAGCGACGCTGCTACTGACTCCCTTTTTAGTGAGATATGTGTCTAGAGGGATCTAAGGACTTGGAAGATGACAGCGATTGCAACTTATTTCCTAACTTGTTAAGAATGGTAGGTCCTACCTTACGAAATGTCAGCGGACACTACGAGTTAACGAATGAAATCAAGAGGTTCGAGCTATTGGTTTATCAAGAAAAGGAAATTGCAGTAATTAAGCCGTAAATGCCAAATTGAGGAAGACAAGACTCATGTGCCTCCTCTATTTTTCCTACATGCGGGGCATAGATGTTACAGAGTCAATCTCGTCAAAAATATCTAGCCGACACAATTCATCTTCGTGATTGCCAATTACTTCACTGAGAGGGTAAAAGTTGCTTCATGTGCCAAAGTTACAAAGTCAGCAGTTATCAAATTCAAATTCACGTTAAAAAAAACAAAACAAAAAACAATAAGAAAAGAAAAAGAAAAAGAGAGAGAGAGAGAATAAAGAATGCCAGAAAGAAATAGGATTGCACGAATTTACACCATATTGGTGCAGCAAGGGCAGCCAAAACCATTCAAATTTTTGAAAAAATGACTGAGACTTGTAAAGGTTGGCATAGAGAAGTTACCATTTACCCTCTAGATTTCTTGAACGTTAGCCAGGACTTTCGTCGGGGCATCTTTCCCATTAGTTTATGAAAGGGAAACAATTGTTAGAAGATAAGATTCCTTTTCCCCAAGTTTAGATTAAATTAGATAAAGCAGAACGTATCCAGTAAGCTCGATTAAAAGTATTCATGGTCCAATGTACCAAAAACAGATAATACGGGTTCATGACAAAGAGGTTCACCCGAGAGAATTTCATAATAGAGACCTGGCATTATGAAGAATTCCTCTCATATAAAAGGACTTCAGAGGGAAGCAAATACCAAATTTGGCAAAACCTTATGTGGTGAAGAAGGCTTATTCTGGAAGATCATTAACTTTGACCAAGATGGATGACAAAGACATGTTCAAGCTAGGGAGTTCTGATTTCATCTGAAAAGAGAGGCCAAGGTGAAAACCAGCAAAGGGCTCCTTGAGAGCTTTTCTAAATAAAAAGGAAAAAATCAACAAAAAAAGGGAAAAAGAAAGAAAGAATAAAGAAAAAGGAGAGGCCAAGGTGAAAACCCGCAAAGGGCGCTTTGAGACCAAAGAGGATTTGAGTTGAAAACCCTAAAAGGCGGCTCAAATTTTGATCGAAAGTGGGGCATACAGTAATCTTGCGACGCTTGAATTAACAATGAAGAAGTATGTTTCGTCTTGGGGCATCGACAAAATACTCTGGATCCCCTAAACACATATTGAGCTTAAAATGGTCCTCAAGAAGTTTGGACAGAGAAGCTCAGGCTGCGATATCTGGGGCACCTAGTTTCCATTTTGAATTTGTTATCTTTTGTTTTAAAATACCTTACCAATAAATTTCTTTCTTGATTGCATTAGATAGCTTTGATTAATTTGTTTGCTTCGAGTTATGCTCCCAATCAAATTCCTTATTGTCCATTGTTACGATCGTTTTCAGGCATTTTGCATTGAAATAACGATTGGTGGACTAATAATACTTTCATAAAAGGAATTTCACATATTACTCTGGAAGCTTCTGAATAATACAAGGACCTGAAACAGGACTGTTGTTTAGAACTCACCAAGCCTAAGGTTTTGGAGAAAGATGATTATCTATTTGGACTCTTTTATTGGTTGAACCAAAGACAAGACATTTCATCGGTGATACGACCTCGACAAACAATGAGCAATGTCAACACAAGTGTAAAAGAGGAATCATTCTCGAAAAAATAGAATTCTGCATCCATGCAAATATCATGCATACACATTTGGTTAGGTCACCCGAGGAGTGATCAGTTGACCGAACAAGTTACAGATCCTACACCCTTGAGTTGCAGTGGGATGGGTTGAAGTTGATACAGATCCTATAGCCATAAGTCGCAGTAGAATGGTTCAAAGATGGTACAAATCTTATGTCCCCAAAGTACAGTGAAAGGGACACTGAGGTTATAGTGGGGCAAACTTGTTGAGTGAGATATAATGGTTCCTTCGAACTCTATCAAAATACCAGCCGAACGAGATAGAAGCATAATACGTCAGTGATAAACTCTGATGGACGAAGAGCAGTGACAACTCTAAGCATCAAAAAGGGATCATTTCATTTTGCATTCATACATCATCATTTAAAGCACGTTTAGTTAGGAGCATTCGACTCATTTTGATCATTGCATCCTAATCATCATAAAAAGACCATTCTCATGGCACTGCATTCATGCAAGTATCGTCCATAACACATGTAGTTAGGAGGCCTTGAGTCATTCCGATCATAGCATCCTCATTATTTGCATAAGCATAAGCACACAAAATTAATTCTACAGGACATGTTCCTCAAAGAATGGTGTCGCAATATCAAAGTTCACAATGAAGTCTTCTTAAAGATAGTAAGGAAGCAAATTGGAAAGTTCAGAATTCTTATTTCCTCAAAATTCCAGCAGAGTAGGTTGAGATTACAAATCCCGCCTCCCTGAGTTAACAATGAGGATCAACCCTTATTTCAGTATAGAAGATGGAGACTATGAATCTCTTCTCCTTAAATTCTTATTGCCTCAAAATTCCAGTGGAGTAGGTTGAGATTACAAATCCCGTCTCCCTAAGTTAACAATGAGGATCAACCCTTATTTCAGTAGAGAAGATGGAGACTACGAATCTCTTCTCCCTGAATTCTTATTTCCTCAAAGTTCTAGTGGAGTAGGTTGAGATTACAAATCCCGCCTCCCTGAGTTAACAATGAGGATCAACCCTTATTTCAGTAGAGAAGATGGAGACTACGAATATCTTCTCCCTGAATTCTTATTTCCTCAAAGTTCCAGTGGAGTAGGTTGAGATTACAAATCCCGCCTCCCTGAGTTAACAATAAGGATCAACCCTTATTTCAGTAGAGAAGATGGAGACTACGAATCTCTTCTCCCTGAATTCTTATTGCCTCAAAGTTCCAGTGGAGTAGGTTGAGATTAAAAATCCCGCCTCCCTGAGTTAACAATGAGGATCAACCCTTATTTCAGTAGAGAAGATGGAGACTACGAATCTCTTCTCCCTGAATTCTTATTACCTCAAAGTTCCAGTGGAGTAGGTTGAGATTAAAATCCCGGTTAACAATGAGGATCAACCCTACAATGGAGACTACGAATCTCTTCTCCCTGAATTCTTATTGCCTCAAAGTTCCAGTGGAGTAGGTTGAGATTACAATTCCCGTCTCCCTGAGTTAACAATGAGGATACATCCTTATTTCTTTGAAATTTCAGTAGAAAATATGGAGACTATGAATCTCTTCTCCCTGAATTCTTATTTCCTCGAAGTTCCCGTGGAGTAAGAAGTAAATCAAAGAAATAAGTCTGGCGTTCCTGATGTTGCAGGGAGCAGATTGAAGATAGCAGATCTTGTTTCCCTGAGTTTGCATTAGAGCAGATTAAAGATAGCAAGTCCGGCGTTCCTGATGTTGTAGGGAGCAGATTGAAGATAGCGAGTCTGGCATCCCTGAGTTTGCAAGGAGCCGATCGAAGATAGCGAGTCTGCGTTGCTAATATTGCAAGGAGCAATTGAAAATAGTAGATTTGACATTCCTGAAGTTGCAGGAAGCAGATCGAAGACGTTAGTTTGGTAATCCTTGAGTTTGCAAGGATCAGATTGAAGATAGCGGATCCGCAATCCACGAGTTGCGAGCAAATCGAAGACATCAAATCTCATCCCCTTGAAGTTGCAATGGGATAGGTTAAAGCTACTTGAAGAAAGGAAGCGCTAAAGAAGTCAAGACTCAGCGAGACCGGGCAAAATTGGTCTTTCTTGAAAGTCTTTGCTCTATTCTCGTTACACGATAATGAGCAATGAGGGGCAGCTATCATAACCCAATTTTGCCCGGGTTAACCAACCCAATTGTCGAAGCCCAATTCAGAAATAAAATCAACAAACCCGAAAGCCCATGCACAATAAAACCTAGCCCAATGCCAAAAGTAAACAAAACAGAAAAGCAAAAAACCCTAAAGCCCCCTAGGTGTACCGCCCCTAGCCTCTGACAACTACCACTGACCGCCATTACTGCCACCTACCCTTGTCCTATCTCCACCGCAACTTGCACCTACAAGAAAAGAGAGAAAAGACAACAACAATAAAAAGAATTTGTAAAATGGCTATAAAAGCCAAAGCCAAAAACGAATGTAGGGGGGATTTTTGGAGAGAAAAACAGAGAGATAATCATAGCAGAAAGGGGGATTTTCGAAATAAAAAAAATCAAAAGGTTGATCTTATTTCCTTCCGTTTGATATTTATTTACTGCTTTTTTTCGTTTATTTTTGTTGGTGATTTTAAAAAATAAAAAAAACTTTTACAAACAAAAATCAAATGGAGTAACGAGGCCTTACCTGAACCATCAGAGGCGTCGTCGGAACCCCCCCTTTTCGTTGTCGGAGCTTGGCCGAGAAAGGGGTGCCGAAGGCTCTCTCTTTCCCTTTGTTTTCGGGCGCTATGGTTCAACCTTCTTCGGGGTCTGTAACAGGGCACTAAAGCCTACCTTTGAGCATCGCCGGCCACCAATATGATGGTGGCATGGTGGCGCGAAGCGATGAACGGCCAGGAAAGCCAACCGTCGGGCACAAAAAGGGGGGAGAGAACTTGCTTTTTTTTTTTATTCTGGAAGAAGAAAGATTAAATGAAAAAAACATAAAGAAGGGCCTTATATATTCAATAAAACAGCGCCGTTTAGTTTAAGGGTTACTGTGCATGTCCCTCAAAAGGGATATTTGCGCAATAAATCCCTCCCTGTCGCAGTGCACTTCGATTGGGCCCATTTTGTTATTTTTCCTTCTTTGCAGATTTCACCCTTAAATTTATTTGATTTTCCAATCGAGTCCTTGACCCATAGACGCGCATAAGGGCTGAGAATATTTTCCCAATCAGTCCCTCTTGCTTTAAGTGAGTTCTATCTTGGTCCTTGTTCGCCCTTTCTATTTAATTCATTGCAATTTCAGCCCTTTTTTTTAATCCTGATTTCAATATAGCTCTTGACGTGTTTAATGGGTTTATTTATTTATTTATTTTCTTTAAAAATTGTGTTATTATTTATTATTATTATTATTACTATACTATTATTATTAGTATCACTATTTTTTACTAACGCTATTATTATTATTCTCATTATTATTCTTACTTATTTATTTATTAGTGTTATTCATTTATTAATGTAATATTACTTATTATTGTCACCTCATTTTTACTATTTCTTCATTCTATTACTATTTTATTCTTTTATTTTTTATTTCTTCTACATTTATTACTATTATTATCATTTCATTATTATTTCATTATTTCATTTATATTTGTTACTATTTTCACTATTTGATTATGATTATTATTATTATTATTACTATTATTATTATTATTATTATTACCATTATCATTATTTTATTATTAATACTATTATTATTATATTATTATTTATTTTACTATTATCTATTATTACTATTTATTTAGTATTATTAATCAATATTATTTTTGTCACTATTATTTCTTTACCATAATTATTTATTTTACTATTATCTATTATTATTACTATTTATTTAGTATTATTAATCAATATTATTTTTGTCACTATTATTTCTTTACCATTACTGTTGATATTGGTATTATTATTACTATATTTATATCTATATTTATTTTCTCATTTTAATACTATTATTATTTAGTTACTTTTCATTCATCTGCTTATTCTTATATTATTTCGTATGCATTTCTATTTTCACTCACATTATATCATATTTTATGTATGTCTACTTACACTTATATAGCAATATTATTTTGTCATCACCATTATTATTCATTATTTTTATACATCTACATTTTTATTATTATTTATTAGTATTATTATCTTTATTTCACACCATTATCGTATTTATTTACTAGTTTTATTTTATGTTTTGCTTTCTACCATTGTTTTGCTTAATGATGTCTTCATTGTTTTATTATATTTATTATCATCATCATTTCTACTATTGTTTTCGTAACAATACTATTATTATTATTATCATTGTTCGATATCATTGTTATTAGTTTAATACTACATTGTTAAACAAGAACCATCATATTTCATTTAAAAGATTTTAAAATAAAGGCAATGTTTCGTATTTAGAAATTAGGAATAGTGCCCTAACGTCTTTGGGTTGCTATTTTCCGCTTGACTAAGGAACCTAACATCCTTTTTAACAAACTTTGTAAATCACGAGATAACTTTGATTACGAGAGATTTAAAATATCATGTCCTAACGTGCTGGATTTGATGTTTGTATCCTCTAGGAGCAAAGAAATCTCAAAATTATGGCCCTAATTATCCAAACATTTTTCAAAGGATCCGTATTTTGAAACCTTTTCAAATTTTCGACATTAAGACATCGACTAATCAATTAGGTATCAATTTTGGGCGTGACGAGGGTGCTAACCCTTCCTCGCACGTAACCGACTCCCGAACCCGATTTTTAAAATTTCGCAGACCCACAACATTGTTTTAGTAAACCAAAATGTTTTATTAAAACAAAGGTGATCCAATCACCCCAAATAAAGATCGGTGGCGACTCCCTGTTTTATTTTCGTTTTCTAAACCAAAGCCGATTCTCGTTTTTAAAAAAAAATGGTTTCGACACTATTTATAGTTTTTTCTAACTTTTAAATAATAGAATAATGCACTTTAACACATTCGAATCTATGTCTTCCTATATTGATAACAATACCGATACTAATTGAATTAATTTTCAATCGATAATTTCGTGATAAATTAAAATAATTATAAAATATTTGTAAAATGATGATTATTAATAAACTAGTCATCGACAGGCAAAACCAGCAAAAATATACATTCCAAAGTCAACCAAATTTATTAAGTATTAAGATTCATGAACACATTAATTAATTAATTACTTGAAAATTCTTCGATATTTTGAGTTTTCAAACCGTCATATAATATTATTAATTTGGGCAAACCCAGACAGGTGCCTTCATCTTTTAACAATTAAATCATTTTAGTTAGGCATTTTAACTTTTAATCAAATTTCTTCCTTAAAAAATTATTTTGACTTTTTCAAAGTTTTAATAATTCATCTAAGCTTTTTTAATTAATTTTATTTCACTTCCAATAAAACCAACTTTTGATTATCAACTTACAAACCTATTTATTAATAGTAAATGGTAGTTTAAAAATTCTTAAAAAATATACCTCATGAAATTACCTAAAATTTTTAACATATTTCATCAAATAATTCTTTATTATCGTATAAATGGTTAATATAAAGAGGAGATGAGAAAAAAATGGTGAAGAAAAGTGCCATTTGAGAGTCAAAGCCGAAAGAAGCTTAAGAGAGAAGAGAAGGAGAGGGAGAATGGCTTAGGTTTTTTCTTGGGTTCAAGGAAGCGATCTTTGCTGATTTGTATCTTTGGACTATATAAAAGGTCCTTTGTGTCCTGTAGTGCCATGTAGACGACAGTATGGAGGGGACAATCATGGTCGTATGGTTGGCTAGGTGGCAAAGCTATTATAGATCTATTCTCACCATGTGACATATTATGTGATCCTGCTCTTAAGTTCTTTGTTCTTGGGGTTGTACCTAATATTATGAGATTGTTGCACTCAAGTGATCCAAGCGGGGGGAAGGGGTGCACTACGTACTGTCTCAAAGGTGATTGTTTAGGAGTTCAAGAGGGGTCTTACGCGGACTGTTCCTTATTTAAGGCTCATTGAGTGTCCTTGCGGAACAACTTATGAGGGGTTCCTACAGATTACATATGAGTTTGTCACATGGCGCTATCTAGCAGACCATTCTCCACGGAAGGTTCATGGAAGGTTTACATCAAGTTGTCTAACAACTTGACATGTGTCATGCTCTAGGAGGGGTACAACAAGATTTATAAAATGACAATGCACTAAATATGTCAAAATATGCTTTAGATCCTTATATTTTTCATATATTTAAAATTTAGTTTTTTAAATGAAATTAGTTCTTTTACTTTTTAGATTTAAAATTGCAAGTCAAATGGTTGTTAAATTCAAATTTATTACGACATTATTTTTTTACACAACAAAAGATGAGTATTTTTTATTTCAAAATGTCACACTAGAAAATTTTATCAATACTAATAATTAAATATAAATTTTTATATATGTAAAAAAAAGAGACTATTTTTTTTTTTGAAATCAAAATGGGATATTTTAATTGAAGCAAAACAAAACCAAACAAAAGAAAAAGCCGAATTGAGCTAAAGACCAGTAGCCCAAAATCCAACACAGGAGCCCAATTATTAAAAGGCCAAAAAGAAAAATTTGGAAACACATTAAAATAACAAAATAAATGCCTAGAAAACCCCAGTCTGCCATTAATGTCATCTCCCCAATTGTAACACCTTAAATTCGGTCTAGACATCTAAACTAAGTTTGGAGAGTTACATCATCCGTATTAGAATTCCATACATTCATAACACAGTCGAATTAAACCATATATATTACATAACATTCATCACAACGAAAATAAACACATAGTCATCATAAATTCCATAACACCATAAAACATCAATCCCTATTAATAAAGCTTAATAAAAGATAAAAGTTTGACCGAGCTTTCGTGACCCTGACCCAATCAAGACTGGGAACCACCTGAAACCAAATCAATGAAAGTGTGAGTTGTGAACTCAGTGCGCAAAAGGAATTTATTCTATTAGAATTCATTCATGGTGAAATTTCAATTTCAGATTTCTAGTTCATTTCAGAAGTATTTGCAATTCAGATTCAGAGTAGACCAACTACGTGTATATGTATATGCAACTTCAGTTCATATCCGATACCAATCAGATTCAGATGCAATTTCCTATTCCCACCTGCTACACACCATCTTCTGCCATCCCAACACACCATTAAAGACATTCAATGCCCAACCAACCCTGCACACCATCAAGTGTTTGTTGACACTTTAATAGAAATGCAACTTAGCTGCTAATTTAGTACGTGACATGTGCCAGAATCATATACAATTTTAGTGGCAATGCCACGATTTCAGAACAGACTTCTTCTTCCTTCCCAACATCTCACCCCATACCAATGCAGAAAACAACTATCTTAACACATGTTTAGTCATCCCAATACATTACAAAATTAACCTAAAGAGTTCAATGACAGAGTGATATTACAATGCATGTTCAATTATGTGATCCACAGATCAGCCTCAGTGTATCAGACAGTCCTTATATAAACAAAATCAGTCATTCGTACATTTGGGAAACCAATATCAAAGTTTAGCATCATTCTCGGCCTCAGAAATAGTTTTCGGGCCTAACATCCTGCCACATGGCCTAGGCACACACCCGTGTGCCTTAGCCGTGTGATTTTTGTAAGAACCCAATTTAGCCCGGGCTTGAACCAATAAAACATAATAAAATAAAAAAAAACCAATGTTTATTACAGTCCATTTAAAACAGACCCAAAACACTAATAACCCACTACCCAGGTCTAAATTACCCAAACTTACACGGCCCAAAAAGGCCCAAAACCCCAAAAATAATTTCGAAGACCTAGGGTTTCTAAAACCATAGCGCCACCAATTCCATACCATTTGCCTTCATCATTTAATCACAAGACCGATGATGCTCCACCGCCGAGATTGCTGTTGACCTGCAAGAAAGGAAAGAAAACGCAGCAGCAAAAAGGCCAAAATCTTCGTATTCCTTTTCTTCTTCTTTTCTTTTCATTATTTTCAGGTTATAAAAACCCCAAAATGTGTAACACAGAGGGATATACAAAAAATAATCCAGAGAAAACAAAGGTTTTTATTTTTTCTTTTTTTATTTACGAGTACACTTTTTTATTTTTTTCTTTTCGAAACAACATATATGCATATTCAAATTTTGTTTTTCTTTTATATATATGTATAATATATATAATAACATAATATAAAAAAAACTTACCTTTTGGACTCGGCAATTGTGCACTGTGGAGCCAACAATGACAGACAGTGATGGTCCAAATGACGGCACAAGTGGACTAAAAGAACCCTAGCAGAGCAAAATTTCTTCCTTTTTTGTTTTTTTTTTTCAAAACATAGCAGAAATGAAGTCTTCAGCAAAAAAATTCCCTTTTATAAGCCTTTAAAACTACGTCGTTTTAGGCTTGTTTAAGTTGCCTCAAAACGGCATTGTTTCACCTATAACCCGTGCGTGTGACCCGACCGGCAAGGAAGATCCGCGTGTTTTTTATAAAATGGGTTTTTTCCTGCTTTAGTCCTTCCGCATTTTTTTTAATTAAGTTTATTTCATTTTTAAATTTTGCCTGATAATTTACAACGATTTTCAATTGAGTCCTCCCTGCTGCTGTGCGTTTTGGAGGGAGGGAATATTTCTTCATTTGGTTCTCCCTTGTTGTGCATGCGTTCAATAAGGCCCCTTTCCTTTTATTTTCTTCAAAATTTGCCCCCAAATTTTTATTTTAAGTTCAATTTCATCCTTTTTTATTTTCTTTTGTGATTTTTATTATATCATTATTAATTTTTATTATTATTAACATCATTATTATTTGACTATTATAATTATTACTTTTATGTTGCTATTATTATCATCTTATTTTAACCTTATAATTATCATTATATTAATTTGTATTATTATTATTATTATTATTATGACCATTATTTTATATATATATATATATATATTATTATTATATATATCATCATCATCATCATCATCATCATCATCATCATCATCATCATCATCATCATCATTATTATTATTATTATTATTATTATTTTAGTATCACTATTATTATTACTATTTCATTATCTCTATTGTTGTTTTTATTTTTATTTTATTTGTATATTAACATATATTATTATTTTTATTATTATTAATATATTCTTAATGTACTACTACTATTATTTTATATTATTATTACTATTAATTTTAATAT
Source organism: Gossypium rotundifolium (assembly GCA_025506655.1). Taxonomy (NCBI): domain Eukaryota; kingdom Viridiplantae; phylum Streptophyta; class Magnoliopsida; order Malvales; family Malvaceae; genus Gossypium; species Gossypium rotundifolium. The sequence goes on from CP106728.1 coordinate 26,462,337, forward strand.
CCTTACATTATTTTATTATTATTAATACTATTTTTATTTCGCTATTATTTTATCATTATTTTTATTATTATTTTTATTTTATAATTGCTAATTTTATTTTTATAATTATTTATTTATTATTATTTTCCATTTTATTATTATTTTATTATTATTATTATTATTATTTTATTATCTTTAGATTATTGTATATATTATTTATCTATTTGTTAATTTCATATTAGCTTTATTTTTGTTATTATTTCCTTTTCTTTTATTTATTTATTCGTTTATTTATTTATTATTATTATTTTTACTTAATATTTTTTATTATTTTTGCCTTCATTATTATTATTCATATTATCACCCACACTTTTATTTCATTGAGCATATTGGCATTATGATTTATTTTTCAATCATATTATATTTTCTTTGATGCATCGAAAATCTGGTTTTGAAATAAGCAAACACTCCGTATTCTAAGGTTCGAAAGAAATCATACCCTAACTTACTGGGTTTCGATTTTCCTCTTCAAGTCCAAAGAACCTTTTACTTTCCTTTTAAAAGTTAAATAAAAACTTATTCTCGAGAATTCAAAATTGTCGTGTCCTAACTCACTGGACATGACGTTATGTTATCTCGAGATAAGGATTTTAGAAAACAAGGCAATGTTTCGTGTTTGGAAGTTCAAGAAATTGTGCCCTAACATGCTGGGTTTCGGTTTATCGTACATCCAAATAACTAAATATCCTTTTAATTTCGTGTTTTGGGACACTAAGGGACAATCTTAGTTTCGGGGTTTAAAATGCCGCACCCTAATGTACTGGATATGATATTTTATCCTTTTGGATCAAAAGAGTCTTAATATTCTCAAAACAGGTTATATAAACATTCTTTAAACGAAATTGAATTTTAAAATCTTTTCAAATTCTCGACATAAGGACATTAATTAATCAATTAGGTACCAATTTTTGGGCGTTATGAGTGTGCTAATCCTTCCTCGTACGTAACCGATTCTCGAACCCATTTTCTTGTATTTCGTGGACCAAAATCAACATTTTAAAATAAAATATTTTATAAGGTGATCCAATCACACCTAAGTAAAAGGGGATTGGTGGTGAATCCATTTTTGTTTTAAATTCGACCTCGTTTTTCAAAACTTAAAAATGGTTTCGACAATTTTTAAGTACAAATAGTGAGTTACACGGCCTGGGCACAAGCCCGTGTCCCTAGCCGTGTGAACCCTGCACTAGCATGGCACACATGGCCTAGTTACACGCCAGTGTGGCCCCTTTGTGGCTTTAATTCAGTAAACAATGAGTTTGATGGTCTCAAAACTAACTAATATTTCGACAAAAGTGAGCGTACCTATCGAACAGTAGTATAGCTGATGAGTCCGGAATATCGTATCCACAAGGACTAAGATTACTAGTAATAACTATCTTTCTATTATTTAGCCTAATAATTGAGGGAATTTATTTTAATCTAAAATTTAACTAACTAATTAACTATGAACGCGATAGAGACTGAAGAGAGTAAACGAATAAACCAATGAATAAAGACAATACCCAAGGAAGAATCCACCTAGACTTCACTTAATATTCTAACTCTGAATTAAACGATTTATTCACTTGCCTTGATCCGTAGAAATCCTTAAATTATGTTAATATCTTTTTCGAGACTAAAAACAACTGACTCTAGGTTGATTAATTGAAATCTCTTTCTAATTAAAACCCCTATCGTCGCATTAACTCGATTTATGGATTCCCTTATTAGATTTGACTCTAATCCGGCAGATTTATGTTATCCTATTTATAGGGTTGCAATCAAATCCGCTTAATTATGCTATATCTACTCTTAAACAGGGACTTTTGCTTCACTGAATAAGCACATCAAACTTGAATTAATATCCTGAAAATATTAAAGCAAGGGTTAAGAAACATAATTAAGAACAAGAACAAGTATTTATCATGTAATTTAGATAATTAAATAATAAGATTCATCTAGGTTTCATCCTCCCTAGGTATTTAGGGAGTTTAGTTCATAACGTAAGAGGAAAACATCTCAAAATAAAGAAAACAAGAAGACATAAAGAACCCAAAAACTTCTAAGGAACTTGATGGAGATCTTCAATCTTAGAGTGGATCTGCTTCTGAGATGAATACGGCGGCTTCCTTCGAGTAATTTCTTCGTTCTACTCTCCGTGCCCCCTTTAGGCCCTTTTCCTAGTGTGTATTTATAGACTTTAGAATGCTCAGAAACCCTAAAAATTGGGTTTTTCCGTGTAATAGGGAGGCAGGGTGCAAAATCAACACGGGTTGGCACATGGGCGTGTGGCCAGCCCGTGTGGATCCTGAAAACTCTGATTTTGTCCCCTTTTTCTCTCATTTTGCTCCCAAATGCTCTCCTAAGTATAGAAACATGAATTTAAGGGATTAGGAGCATCAAATTCATTAATTCTCATCATAAATCATCCAAAAATATGCCAAGCATGGAATTAAAATATGTTACATTTATGGTTTATCAAATATCCCCACACTTAAGCATTTGCTTGTCCTCAAGCAAAATCCTCAACTCGCAATTAAAATTAAGTTTTCTTAATTAATAATTCTCATCAATAATGTTTTATCATAATTCACAAATAATCACACATTGATAGTTCAACTAAAAGAGCACTAAATATTCAAAAAATCCAAGTCACACATTTTTAAAGCTTGAAAACATAGGTATTTCCCCTTATCTAAGTAATTACCTTTAATTCAAAATTGAAGGATTTGACATCCTCATTAAAGATTCACTCAAATCACTCAAGGTGTTTAAGGTTCAAAAATAAGCACTCAAAAGTCAAACATGGAAAGTCATTACCATAGGCTTGCATGAAAATCAAATCTCCACCACTATAAAATAAGATGATACACAAATCAATAGGTCTTTAAAGGGTTGTAATGGAGTTTGGGTTAAAGGTGTGGATAAAGGCTGAAATAGAGGGTTAGAATCGAGATCGAATTGACAATTTACCTAACTAGAAAAGTAAACTAATACTGAATAATTACATCCATTGAAAACTTATTAATAATAACACGAGCTTCTTCTCAAAATGTGAAATTAAACGTTTAAGCTAAAAAAACATACATTTTTTTTCACTTTTTTTTTTGAGTTAAGGATAAAAGAGATAATTTAACAACTGGAACAAAAAAACATAGTTAGGCAACTGACCAAATCAAATCTCGACAAAAATAGGGTCAATACAATAGGAAAAATTCTCAATGAATCAAAAAGAATGAGTTATGGGTTAATATTAAGGGTAGATCAAGAAATAGTTTAGTAGGCTCAAAGGGGTTCACTAAGGGTTAATTATGAAGGTAGGCTTTTTGGGATGGTTAAAACCTAGGTGCCTTTATCATCTCAGTATATCAGATCAAATGTGTGGTCTCAATATGTATAATCGAAGAAAGTTCTAGAATAAAAAATCAATATTGACACACTTATAACCAATAATAAAGTGAGCAAGAAAAGTGTATGCTCTAAAGGCTCAAAATCTCACAAAAATTTACGGTTTTTGATGTCAATCTCGTAAATCTCAAACTTTAAGGTAATATTTAAATTTAGGGAAAATTTTTTTATTCTGAAAATAGACTTATCATGCTTGATTTTCTGATGTCTTAAAGTTTAAAAAATCAATGCACAATTACCTATGAATTTAATCTAAAACATATCAATAAAAATCACAAATCGATAAGAATTCATTCTAATAGTAAAATGAGAAAATTACTTGAATACAAGACATAATTTAGGTATTTTCTAACAATCATATAAATAACCTCCCCACACTTAAGATATACATTGTCCTCAATGTATGAATATATGTAATGACAGTATAAGTAGAATATCATAAGAGAGGGAGAGAAGTGAAACTGCCCTAAAGTTTGGATGAAGTCCTCAAATTAGTGACTAGCGGAATTGTAGAGAGGGCTAAATATAGTGTATGATTCTGAGCAAGCTATTAAGAAAATAAACACAACTGGTGGAGAAGATTAAAGGATTACTCGATTAGGAACAACCATAATAACTAAAATATATTAGACAAGTCTTTAAAAGATAATAAGAAACACAAAAGACAAATAAAATAAAAATAAAAATAGAAATAAGATAAAGTAAGAAGATAAAATAAGAAAAGAGAAAAGGGGTTAGGGTTTTTATGGGGTGACACGGTTATGTGAGGGTCCCTGTTGGGCCACACGGCCGTGTCACACGCCCGTGTGGCTTGTTTTCAACCCGTGTTTATCGAGGAAAAAAATAGCCCAGTCTTTACACGGCCTCGGACATGCCCGTGTGGTTCACACGGTCGAGTCGCACGGCCATGTATATCATCCTTCGCTTCTCTCACGTCCGTATAACCTCCCATAGGCCCGCGTTTCTAGGTCGTGTCTCGCACATAGTCGTGTGCCTTGCTCGTGTAACTCTCTAACTTGTTTTAAAATTTAAAAAAAAAAATTGTTCCAGTTTTCACATGACCTAGGACACGCCTGTGTGTCAGGTTGTGTGGTCCACACGGTCGTGTTGCATACCCGTGTGGTTTAATTTAAGGCCGTGTCTCTGTCGATTTTTTGGAAAATATTAGCCCTGTTTCTATACGGCCAAGGACAGGCCCGTGTGTCCAGGCCGCGTGGGTCAAAAACCTGCATTTAAATATGAAAAGAAGTAAAAAAACTAATTAGTAGGGTTAGTGCTTGGGTTGCCTCCCAAGAAGCACTTATTTAGAGTCTAAGCTCGACTTACCTCTCATTCGTATGGTCATGGTGGTTTGAGGAGTTGAAAACTTCTCTCTCCTACTATCAGTTCTAACATCAAAATAATGTTTAAGTCGAGTACTATTTACCTTAAAAGTACCAAATTTAGAATGAGTTACCTCGACTGTACCGTATGGGAAGACATTTAGTATCGTAAAGGGAGTTGCTCTATTTGCATTAAGCTTTGAAGTGGCAACTCGAGGATCCATTTTATCTAACAGTACCTGATCCCCAACGTTAAATTGACTCGTTCCATCCTTATGTTCATCATGGCTTTGTTTTGATTTTGCATCGTGTATTTTTGGTTTCTCCTTGACATGTGTCCTCTATTAGTCTAGTTTATCGATCTGAAGCCTTCGTTCCTCATGAGTCGTTCTGTGTTTGTCACATGGGATAGAATGTGGCTCCATCACTTTCTTCCTAAGGATTTCCTGCAAAGAAGTTTGAGCCACAAGGTTACTCACTTTAACAGAACTCTTAATATCATCTTGATCATTAGATATCCTAACAGAATCATGAGCTTGGAGTTTAATTGTGTCATCACCTACACAAAGTATCAATTCAACTGTACCAACATCTATGATAGTTCTAGCAGTTGCTAAAAAGGGTTGTCCTAAAATTAAAGGTATGTCACTATCCTCATCCATGTCTAGAACAACAAAGTCAACTGGGAATATAAATTTATCAATTTTTACAAGAACATTCTCAAGAATACCCTTAGGAAATCTAATAGTTTAATTTGCCAATTGTATGCTCATCCTAGTTTGTTTGGGTTTCCCAAGACCTAGTTGTTTAAACATTTTATAGGGCATGACATTAATACTTGCCCCTAAATCAGCAAAAGCATTATTTACATTTAAAGTACCAATTAAGCAAGGAATAGTAAAGCTCCCTAAATCATTTAATTTTTTGGGTAGTTTATTTTGTAAGATAGCTGAGCACACTGCATTTAGCTCCAAGTGCAACAAATCATCTAACTTCCATTTGTTCACCAAAAGCTCCTTTAAAAATTTAACTGAGTTCGACATCTGCGAAAGAGCTTCAATAAACGGTAAGTTAATATGCAATTTTTTCAAAAGTTTAAGAAATTTATCGAATTGTTCATTTGTGTGGTCTTTCTTTGTCATGTTGGGATATGGCACACGAGGTGTATACTCTTTACTTATCGATTTTTGTGCAATGTGGCTCTCATCAACCTTACCTTTACTTACCACGCTTTCTTGCCTTGGTTCTTGTTTGGACTCAACTAACCCTTCTTCATCTCGAGTAGTAATCGCATGGAGCTTCTCTCTTGGGTTAGTTTCGGTGTTGCTAGGCAAGTTACCTTGTGGTCTTTCTGAGATCAGCTTAGCAAGCTGACCTATTTGATTCTCGAGTCCTTGAATTGACGCTTGCTGATTTTTAAGCACTGTTTCAGTGTTTTGGAAACGTGTTTTGACACCAAGATGAATTTCGTTAGCACCTCCTCAAGGTTCGGCTTCTTCTCCTATTGGTAAGGTGGTTGTTGAAAACCTGGAGGAGGTTATGGTCTTTGATTATCTTGACCACCCCACGAGAAATTGGGATGGATCTTCCAACCTGCATTATAAGTATTACTATAGGGATTATTTTGAGGTCTAGAATTGTTACCCATATAGTTGACTTGTTCGTTCTTTGTGCTAAGGTTGTAGAATAGATATTTTGTGTCATTCACCCCTCCTCCATTTGTATCGCACTACATCACGGGATGTACCTGCATAGAACCATAGAAACCATTAATTTTTTTATTTAAAAGCTTTACCTGGTTAGATAACATGGTGACCGCATCAACATTAAAAACACTAGCTACTTTCATGGGCTTTGTTCTCATAACTTGCCACTGATAATTATTCAGTGACATCTCCTCTATAAACTTATACGCCACTTCAGGTGTTTTGTTATTTAGAGTCCCACCGGCGGCTACATCAATCAGTTGCCTAGTTGAGGGGTTCAAACCATTGTAAAAAGTTTGAACCTGTAACCATAGTGGTAACCCATAGTGAGGGCACCTTCAGAATAAGTCATTATACCTCTCCCATGCATCGTAAAGAGTTTCTAAATCCATCTGCACAAAAGAAGAGATATCATTCCTCAACTTTGCCATTTTAGCCGGTGAAAAACATTTTAATAGGAACTTTTCGGTCATTTGTTCCCAAGTAGTGATGGAACCTTGTGGTAATGAGTTCAACCATTGTTTAGCTTTATTCTTTAATAAAAGAGAAATAACAGTAAGCGAATGGCATCATCAGAATCACCATTAATTTTAAATGTGTCGCACTAAGAAATTAGCTAAATGAGTATTCGGGTCTTCGTCCTGCAAACCATCAAACTGAACAAACTGTTGAATCATTTGAATAGTGTTAGGTTTCAGTTCAAAATTATTTGTAGCAATGCAGGTCTAACAATACTCGATTTAGCCCCAGTTAAATTGGGTTAAGAATAATCGTACATAGTACGAGGAACAGGATTCTGATTCACAGGATTTGCGATAACCACATGAGGTAGCGGATTATTCTCAGCCATCTCCTCGGTAATATTGGTATCGTCCTCTTGCTCTTCCTCTATATGTTGTCGACCTTGCCTTACTTCTCTACGATTTCCACGAGCGGTACTTTCAATCTCACTGTTAAAAAGCAATGGTCCTGATGGGTTCCTTCTAGTCATAAACTAAAGATATATGCTAGAAGCAAATAAAAGAAAAGTTAGTAAATTAAAATAAAAACATAAATAAATTGAAATAAAAAATAAAAATGGCTAAAGTAATAAAAATTAAGTATTCCTAATATCTTAGTCCTCGGCAATGGAGCCAAAAACTTGATGGTCTCAAAACTAACTAATATTTTGACAAAGGCAAGCGTAGCTATCGAACAGTAGTATAGCTGATGAGTCCGGAATATCGTATCCACAAGGACTAAAATTACTAGTAATAACTATCTTTCTATTATTTAGCCTAATAATTAAGGGAATTTGTTTTAATCTAAAATTTAACTAACTAATTAACTATGAACGTGACAGAGAGTGAAGAGAGTAAATGAATAAACCAATGAATAAAGACAATGCCCAAGGAAGAATCCACCTAGATTTCACTTATTATTTTGACTCTGAATTAAACGATTTATTCACTTGCCTTGATCCATAGAAATCCCTAAATTATGTTAATATCTCTTTCGAGACTAAAAACAACTGAATTTAGGTTTATTAATTGAAATCTCTTTCTAATTAAAACCCCTATCGTCACATTAACTCGATTTATGGATTCCCTTATTAGATTTGACTCTAATTCAGTAGATTTATGTCATCCTATTTCTAGGGTTGCAATCAACTTCGCTTAATTATGCTAGATCTACTCTTAAACAGGGACTTTTGCTTCACTGAGTAAGCATATCAAACTTGAATTAATATCCTGAAAATATTAAAGCAAGGGTTAAGAAACATAATTAAGAACAAGAACAAGTATTTATCATGTAATTCAGATAATTAAATAATAAGATTCATCTAGGTTTCATCCTCCCTAGGTATTTAGGGAGTTTAGTTCATAACGTAAGAGGAAAACATTTCAGAATAAAGAAAATAACAAGACATAAAGAACCCAAAAAATTCTAAGGAACTTGGTGGAGATCTTCAATCTTAGAGTGGATCTGCTTCCGAGACGAATCCGACGACTTCCTTCGAGTAATTTCTTTGTTCTACTCTCCGTGCTCCCTTTAGGCCCTTTTCTAGTGTGTATTTATAGACTTTAGAATGCTCAAAAACCCTAAAAATTGGGTTTTTCCGCATAATAGGGAGGCAGGGTGTGAAATCGACACGGGCTGGTACATGGGCGTGTGCCCAGCCCGTGTGGATCCTGAAAACTCCGATTTTGGCCCCTTTTGGCTCATTTTTCTCCCAAATGTTCTTCTAAGTATAGAAACATGAATTTAAGGGATTAGGAGCATCAAATTCACTAATTCTCATCATAAATCATCCAAAAATATGCCAAGCATGGAATTAAAATATGTTACATTTATGGTTTATCAGAGTTACGCGGCCATTTGCACAGCCTGCCACCCACCTGTGTGGCCTACACGGCCAGGTTTTTGATATGCACCTGAAGAGACTTCGAAGCAACAACAACAAGAAGGATCTCCAAAGTGTAAAACAAGCATTCAATTAAACAATTAAGTCATTTTGTCAACATTCATTCCCAATTTCACTCCTAAAACCCAAGTCGAAAGTTTCGACACGAAACTTTCAGTTAAATCAATACCTACCACAAAATCAACAGCAATCGTTGGAATTGATGTGTCACTATTCACCACTTCCGTTACTTCTGCCTAAATAGAAAAATTAACAACCTTCTATCAACGATTCTCATGGAGCTCAAAATTCTTTACTTAGAGTAACTTACGAAGAACAAAAGGAAAACCATGCAGGCAACTTACTAGCTAAGACTTACCCAATACCCTTTCGATCGGTGCGATTTACAGTATTTAATCTTGACTAAACCATATCTACTGACGACCATGTTCAACAAATAAAAATAAAAAGAAAGATGGAAAGTTCACCAAAAAACAAAATAACGAAGAAGAAAGACAAAAGATACTTAAAAAAAAATTCTATTGACTTCCAATCAATTTCCCCACTTAGCAAAAATATTCGCTCTAGCCTACTACGGGATTCAAACTTGTGACCAGAAAAAATACAGACAGATGTTTAACCAGTGAACCAACAGACTCATTCTTGTCAGAATTTCACACCGAATGGAACTTAAACGGGTAACGCGTGCTTCTGGGTTGTTTTAAAAACAACAAAACTTTTAATGCGCTGACTCGAACTCCAGACCTTAAACAAAAAAGCAGAGCACCAAACCACAGATACAAAAATTAATTACTACAAATTCTCATAATTAAATTCTTAAAATTTTAGGGCGTTGCACTAACTTTCCTCTTTTCCATATTTTCTTTGACTTGTCGGATCCAGAAGCCCTAGATTATAGTTACCAAAATCAGAGAAATAGGACTTCTCAACTACCAAATCACCATTTCAAACCCTTCTTTCATCAATCTGGTTCTCTTGGCCATTCCATCTCTAGTCGTCGTTGAGTGTAACAGTCCGATTTAGACCCTAACCAGAATGGTAGTTTCGGGACCACGAATCCAAGTTAGAAAAATATTTTTAAATTATTTTTGGTGTTTATAATGTGTGAATTTGTGTGTATTAAATTTTATTTTAAAAATTTTATCCTTTGGAGGTCCGATTTAATAAATGGGCTTAATCGCGTAAGTTAAAAATTTGATAGTTTAATGTGTAAGGGCTAAATTGTTGTTGTCTTTTTAAATGGGAGAATTTAAAATGCAATTTACCCATTTTAAAGGGTAGTGGACGGTTTATGGTCAAAAATGACCTTGATTCATAATGGCTTAATATTATTTAATAATGGTTAAATTAGTAAATTATATATTAAGTTATTATAATAAAACATAACATTAAATTAAAAAAAGCCATTGCCATCTTTTTATATAGTGACCGAAACATAAAAAAAAAAAAAGAAAGAGAGAAACAAGGTTTAGGGTATTTGGGCATTTCTAAGTTTGATTAAGGTATGTTTTCACTTCGGTTTTTGATAATTTTTACATCTTTGAGATCGTTGCTTCTAGTATTACAAAGCCCATGTCTTAATTTTAGAATTTGATGAATATTTTGTGATATGCCATGCTGAGAACTTATGATTTTTTTTGTTTGATGATGAAAAATGAAAGATATATTTTAGACTAATATATTTTGTATTGAAGTTTTTGATAATTTTGAGTAATTAAGACTAAATTGCAAAAATAATAATTTGAGGGACTAAAATGTAAAATAAATGAAATATATGGGCTTGTATGAGCACTAGGAATATTTGGCCAAACATAGGTACTTTGAAATTTTGAATATTTTGTGTTTTATATAATAGCGACTAAATTGTAAAAATTGTAAATGTTAGGGGTAAAATGGTAATTTTCCCATTTATGTGTTTTTGGACTAAATTGAATGAAAATATGTTTGAATGAGCTTAATTTGAATATGTTTAGATCAAGAACCAAAGAAATCAGACTTGGATCGGGGAAAAACAAAAATAGTCGAATAGCTGATTACATCATTTGTCGATATCCGAGGTAAGTCTTTAAGCAATTAAACATTGTAAATTTTGTATATAACTTAGTAATATGCTGATTTGGAATTTGTGGAATAAGTGTTGAGTTAGCCGAATGTGAATAAATATAGAAATATTATGTTTGAGTTTAGTTTGATTGAGCTGTAATATTTGGAAGTCCGTATGAAGATAATGAAATATATGAAAAGTTCGATATATGAATTGGTTGTGAAACAACTTTATAATAATGATATTCGGGCTTTGAGCCTAGCAAGCCTTGTGTTGGTGAAAGATATCGGGCTTTATGCCTAGCAGGCTTTGTGCCGGTGTATAATATTCGGGCTAAATGCCTAGCAGGCTTTGTGCCGGTGAAATATATCAGGCTATACACCTAATAGGCTTTTTGCCTAGCAGGCGTTATGCCGGTGATTATGTATAAGTTTATACCTTAAAGATTTATGCTAATGTGGTAATGGAATATGTTAAATGAGCTCGTGATCAGGTATGTGTTAACTCATTATTTACTTGAGATAAGGTAAATTAGTAACTTGATATTTGATACTAATTATATTTTATACAAATGAAAATTACATGTGAATTTTAGTAAGTGTATTTGGCTTTATAAATGAATAATATAAGTGTTGTAGAATTGATTTTAGGATATGGATATATACGTGTTCTTGTATATTTGACCATTTAAGTGGACTATGTATATGATATATTATTATGGTTCTTGAATTTATATAAATGCATATGTATATGTTGACTTTATAATGATATTTTAGCTTTGAAAGTTAAAAAAAACATTAGGTTATATTGTATAAATGGCATTCGACCAAGGTAGATTTTACTTGGAATAATGAATTAATTACATAATTTGGATGTTTATTTGTTTATGACTTACTAAGCTAAGTTAGCTTACTCTGGTAAAACTGTTTACTCTGTTTTATAGATTTTGACTCAAGTTACAGGCTCAGGGATTGTCAGCAAAGTTCACTACACTATCGACTATTTCGGTACTTTTATAAAATAAAATCAGACTTATGGCATGTATAGGCTAGTCTTGGAATTAGATTATTTTTAAAGTGTTTGTATATAAAGTCATGCGAAAATGGCTTAACATATTAATTTGAATTTGGTTTTGTTTAGTTGAATTTGAGTATGTTTGATCATGATATTAGTGCTATGGTTGAATGGTGTAACATCCTAGACTAGGGGTTGTGCGTTTGGAGCATAACTCAAGTGTTAATAAGCTTTAAGTGTGGTTGGTGATGTTTTAAGGGTTTTTAAAACTCTAGGATTAAAAGGGGGATGCATTGGAAATTTTTGAAATTTTAAGTTAAAAAGGGGAAATTGGGCTAAGAAGGCCTTAAAGAAAATTTTAGGAGTTTAGGGACATGAACCTAGGCTTAGTAAAGTGGCTTGGGACGCTACTTTAGGGGCCTTGGAGGCTTGCGCAGGAGGGAAGAGGTTCGAGTAGCGTAGGGCGCATCAGAGGCTTTTATTTTTGCGTCAAAAAGGGGGCTAGGCTACAAAGGGTTTAAGAGAAGTTGTTGGGGATTTATGGCATAAGAAATGCCTTGGTAAAGTGGCTTCCATGCGCCACTTAAGGGCCTGGATATAACGCCAACAAGGGACTTGGTTCAAACACTGACAAGTGGTGGTGTTTTTATTTTAGCTTTTACGCGTTAAGACAAGGGGAGCTAGGAAGGAGGCTTTAAAAGAAATTGGGGCGAGTTTATATCACAAAAGCGCTTTGGCGAGTGGCTTGAGGCGTTAAAGCTTAAAGGGCTTGTGCGGTCATGGGTTCAAGACGCAAGGAAGTAAAAAAATTTTGAGGTTTTATTTTGCATTCTGGCGTTAGGGAGAAGGAGCAGTGGATGGCACTTGGGATCTTCAATTTGATAACGATAATGCTTGTTTAATCCTTTTAAAATTCGGCTGTAGTAAGGTAGGATAATTGTTGTTTTTTTTATTCAAATAGGTAGATTAGTAGATAGAATAGGAGATTAAGTGGAGGATAATTGATTTATTTTAGAATTTTGAATAGGTGATTAGGAGATAATGAGATGGATTTTATTTTATTTTATTAAGGTGATAAAGAAGAGATTAAGTATGGATTTATTTTATTCACTTTGAATATGTGTTAAAGAGATAAAATAGGAGAAAGTGTGTAGTATAAATAGGGGTGCTCACCTTTTGATATATTTTTTTCCATTCTAAATTCTTATTGCCGAAATTGTTCTACCCTCTCCTCCTCTTCTTTATTTTTTTTCTTCCAACCCAAATTCCTTACTTATTCTCTTGTAGCCGAATCTCAAGGTACTTTATTTTCTCTTCGTTGTTGCAAGTCTTTGAAGCCGAAACCTCTCTAATATTAGTCACTATTGCCGAATCTTTCAACCTCTTATTCTCTTTTCTATTTCACAATCTTTGAGGCCGAATCTACAAGGGCAGTACCATCGATCTCTTGCTTTTGGTCTCGTGGTAAGCGTGTAAGGGTAAGTATTCTCTATTCTAGCGATCGATTTGGGTTCCTATTCTTTTAGTTTGCCGAAATCAAGTGTGCAGGCCTTGATCTAGGGATGGCTGAATGTCCATTAAGCTATTTTATGTGTCTTTTGTGTAGCAGATATTAAGGAGCAGTAAGGAATTCTTTGGGATTCGAAAGCATCAAGGTAAGTGGTATGTGTTAGTCGGCCAAGGGCCATTTTCCCTAGATTTATTGTTAAGCCGAATCTAACAGAGGTTAAGCAGGGAGTTCGACAACTTCTAAGACAAGGAGCGGTTTCGGGATTTAGATCCGTAAGGTAAGGCAAGAGTGATTTTCGCCATAGGCCATTTTGGTATATAATGTTAGCCGATTCGACTTAGGTGGTGTAGGAAGGAGTTCTACAATCGCAAAGGTGCAAATCGTTAGGCGTGGGTTTGAGGATTTAGTCAATTGTGCTAATCAAAGCGTAGTTATCGCCTTGTCTCTTGAATGTTTATATGTGTTATATGTGTTATTTCATGTATGTGTATAAAGTGAATGATAGCCAAATAAGGGCTAAGATTGTGAATACCGTGGTGGGTGATTGAATAATCAGTCGTTGATTTACGATAATAAATGATTATTGATGAATGTATAAAAATGTGATGGCATGTGATGTATATTTGTTTCAAGTAATATGTTGCCATGGTACATATATATATGCATGGGACTTGGGATGCGACTATTGGAGGAAAGGGTGTACACTATGTTCGTGGTCTAATGCTAGCCTCGTGCTACATTAGCGCTTGATGTTAGCTATGTGCTTCATCAAGGGAGGTGTTGGCTAAGTGCCCATCTCGGCGGTTGATAGTCAGTGTGCATCACCGTGGACCGATTGATATGTGGGATCCTATGGGATTGGTGGCTCACCACGGCCTTGAGCAACAAAGTCCGCCAAGGTAAGATATGTGGATCATTATGTGATCGGTGGTGGATTAGCCACGGCCTTGAGCAGAAGGTCCGCCAAGGTAGGTGTAATGGATGGACCCTAGGTTGGGATAGGCTTCATAGTTGCATATTTATGTGTATGGATTTGTGTGGATATGGGCCAAGCCCATATGTGGAGATATGTGAAATGACTATGCACCTGAGTCGGTTTGACTCACCCAATATTTTAAACCTTTCGGTGATGCGTAAAGCTTGGACCGGGTTGGAGTGGATACAAAGGTGGCCATGCGATGCATTTTCATGTAGAAAGATATTTTAATTAATTAAGCATTTATATTTTCAGACTTTGATTATTCAATTATTGTAATAAGGCCCTAAAAGTATTTAAAGTCTGCTTTTAAGTGTTTTTCATTAAGTTTATTATTATGTTTTATTATGGATTGACAATTGAGGAATTATTTACAAACGATTTTTATTTAAATCTATATATACTAAAGTTTTAATTTGGATATTTTTATAAACACCACACCTTACTTAAGAATTTTAATGAACACTGTTTTCTAAACTTAACAAAATTTTCATGTTTTATCCTTAAGTTCAAATTTGTTTCAAACGTTTTTCGCAGTGGCATTTCAAATTCGGTCGTAGTGAATGGGCCGGGTTTGGGGTGTTACAAATTGGTATCAGAGCCAGGTTCAAAACTTGACTTTGAGGTTTTGGGCTCGAAAACAGTTTTCAAAAATGGGCTTTTCGAAAATATGGGCTTTATGAATTATTTTCAGGTTAGTCTGTCATGGTACTTGTACCTCCGACCCGAAGTCCACCAGATAAGTACCTCTGATTTCTGAAATGAATTGAGTAGGTGAATTATATGGGCTTTAATGGGAACGTAGATTAGTGAACTAGGATCTGTTGAACCCTAGGTCTAGTCTATTCAAACACATGCATAAGACTTAAGGACCATTAAACAAACCTATGACTAAGTCGCCGAGTTAAGGTGTGGCAACTGTTGTACGCATGTCTAGGAGTGGATTCAGTAAGAGCATGGTATTTAAGCAGTCCTAGCGACTCAACTCCTCTCTACACAAATCCTACTTGGTGCGTAGTAACCGTTCACCTTAACCAAGAGGATTTATTCACGGGCTTAACCCAATAATTAAAACCCGAAAGGGACCAGCCATGCAGTTTTATAAAATTCCTAGTTTTAAAATCCCTAAATTACCCTTTTAATTGTATTATTGTGAAAATTTTTCCAAAATCTCCAATTTGTAAAATTACAAAATTGCCCCTGTGTTGTAAATTACAAAAATACCCTTAATTCCTAAGATTTTCAAAAATACCCTCGACTGTTATTAAAATATTCATTCTTTACAAAAATATCAAGAAATTCTATTTTTGCAAAATGTTAAGCTACCCAGATTTGGAAATTTATTAAAATACCCCTGACTTGCAAAATTACCAAATTACCCTTGTTTTGCAAAATAATCAAATAACTCTGGTTTGAAGAATTACCAAAGTACCCCTGGATTTCAAAATTTCCAAAGTACCCCCAGATTTTAGAATTACCGAAATACCCTCGATTTCAAAACTACCGAAATGCCTCTAAATTTCAAAAATTACCTAAATAACCCCGATTCCTGAAAATTTTGGCAATACCTCTGATTTTGAAAATAAATTTTCAAGATTACCTCGAGTTTATGAAATACCTTTGGTTTATAAAGATTTTTAAATTGATCCTGATTTATTACCAAAATACCCCTGTAGGACAAATGACGAAAATACCCCTGGGATAGAACCGAACAAAAATGTTCGAATAGTGAATGTGGGTGGTGGATACCACTGGAAGAATGTGGCCTTGTTGAGAAATGAAGATATCTCCATTATGAATGTGATTGTGAATGTGATTCTTTGAATTAGAGTAGTGAACTCGAACTGAAACTTTGATTGATCGAAAGAACACCTTTTGGAAACTTCATTTCATAAAATTGCTCGTGGATAAATAGTGAAAAAAAATTTCTAATGCATAAAATTTCTTAAATCAGACTAAATCGAGGCGCTAGAAATGAGTTCTAGAAGCCGTGGTCGTCGTGGACGTGGTCGAGGCAGAATGACTGTGTCGGAACCCGTTAGGTCGGTCAAAGATCTAAGAATGGGGTACCACCGCCACTACCACCACTTTTTGGTGTTGAGCGAAGAAGATCGGATGGGGATGATCTTTGCATCGCAGCGGTGCTATGAGTTCTTGAGATGGTGGTGGAGCGGTGGAAATATGAGAGCTAGGAAGTCCGCATCGAGCGACTCGAGCTAATGGAGCCGAGGTGTTTGGTCGTGTCGTGTGGCACCCAAGACGGTGAATATTGGTTGGAAGCAACCGAGCGAATTATGGATGAGCTCGATCGACCACCGAGGAGAAAGTGAAAGGAATGGTGGCGCCGCTTGACGACGAGGCATATCAATGGTGGCTAACGATTCCGGATAGTGCCACGGCGGAGGATCTCACCTGGGAGTACGTTAAGGCGGCGTACCAGAAGAAGTATGTCGGTACTCATTATATTGATGCGCAGAGGAAGACGTTTCTGGGGCTGGTTCAAGGGAACAAGTCCGTAGCGGAATACGAGGCTGAATTCTTAAGGTTAAGCCGATATGCTCGAGGGGTAGTTGCTACGGAGCATGAGCGATGTGTCCGATTCGAGGACGGATTAAGGGACGACCTGAGGTTGTTGATAGCTCCTCATCAAGAATGGGAGTTCGCTGTGTTAGTCGAAAAGGCTAAGGTAGCTGAAGACATTAAGGACTCGATAAGATAGAACAGAGATAAGGATAGGAACCGGGATAGGAGGAATTTTGGATCGTCTGAATCATCTAAGGGTCTTAAGAAAAGACTGAGGGTTGAAAATTCTGTTCGTGTTGCTAAGCCAGCTATGGAAAATCCGGACCGTCCGTGTGTTTAGTGTAGAAGGTATCATGTCGGCGACTGTTGGAATCGAAAGTGAGAATATTTTAGGTGTAAGTCTAACTCTCACTTGATTAAAGACTGTCCTCAAGATCCAAATAGGGCTCGGACATTAGGCCAAGGTTATGTACAGCCGGGTAGAGATGGTCAGCAAGCGGCAAGGGGTCGTGGTCTGAATCATGGATGAAATGGTTCAGATCGAGGTCGTGGAGCACCAAACAGAGATGCTGAAGGTGCAGATGCAAGGCAGCCAAGGTTGGTTTATGTAGTCGGCCATCGCGAGGATGGTGGTATGCCAGAGGTGACAACGGGTAAGTTTCTTATTTCTGGATTATCCTTCATTGCTTTGTTTGTTATAAGGTCAGTTCGTTCCTATGATTGCTAATGAATTGTATGGAACCTTGATTGCGAACTTAGAGAATGTGCCTAGTTAGTATAATAGTTCTTTAAGATCAGAGTGCGCAGCAGTGGAGTAAGTGGGGTAAGTTAGGATGTACGGATGCTCGTTAGTAAATAATTTCGAGGACGAAATTATTTTAAGGAGGGTAGAACTGTAACATCCTAGATTAGGGGTTGTGCGTTTGGAGCATAACTCAAGTGTTAATAGGCTTTAAGTGTGGTTGGTGATGTTTTAAGGGTTTTTAAAACTCTAGGATTAAAAGGGGGATGCATTGGAAATTTTTGAAATTTTAAGTTAAAAAGGGAAAATTAGGCTAAGGAGGCCTTAAAGAAAATTTTAGGAGTTTAGGGACATGAACCTGGGCTTAGTAAAGTGGCTTGGGACGCTACTTTAGGGGCCTTGGAGGCTTGCGCAGGAGGGAAGAGGTTCGAGTAACGCGGGGTGCATCAGAGGCTTTTATTTTTACGTCAAAAAGGGGACTAGGCTACAAAGGGTTTAAGAGAAGTTGTTGGGGATTTATGGCATAAGAAATGCCTTGGTAAAGTGGCTTTCATGCGCCACTTAAGGGCCTGGATATAACGCCAACAAGGGCCTTGGTTCAAACACTACATGACAGTGGTGGTGTTTTATTTTAGCTTTTGGTATTAAGACAAGGGGAGCTAGGAAGGAGGCTTTAAAAGAAATTGGGCGAGTTTATATCACAAAAGCGCTTTGGCGAGTGGCTTGGGCGTTAAAGCTTAAAGGGCTTGGTGCGGTCATAGGTTCAAGACGCAAGGAAGCAAAAAAATTTTGAGGTTTTATTTTGCATTACGCGTTAGGGAGAAGGAGCAGTGGACGGCACTTGGGATCTTCAATTTGATAAGGGTAATGCTTGTTTAATCCTTTTAAAATTCGGATGCAGTAAGGTAGGATAATTGTTGTTTTTTTTATTCAAATAGGTAGATTAGTAGATAGAATAGGAGATTAAGTGGAAGATAATTGATTTATTTTAGAATTTTGAATAGGTGATTAGGAGATAATGAGATGGATTTTATTTTATTTTATTAAGGTGATAAAGAAGAGATTAAGTATGGATTTATTTTATTCACTTTGAATATGTGTTAAAGAGATAAAATAGGAGAAAGTGTAGTATAAATAGGGTGCTCACCTTTTGATATTTCTTTTTTTCCATTCTAAATTCTTCTTACCAAATTGTTCTACCCTCTCCTCCTCTTCTTTATTTTTTTCTTCCAACCCAAATTCCTTACTTATTCTCTTGTAGCCGAATCTTAAGGTACTTTATTTTCTCTTCATTGTTATGAGTCTTTGAAGCGAAACCTCTCTAATATTAGTCACTATTGCGAATCTTTCAACCTCTTATTCTCTTTTCTATTTCACAATCTTTGAGGTCAATCTACAAGGCGCGTACCATCGATCTCTTGCTTTTGGTCTCGTGGTAGCGTGTAAGGGTAAGTATTCTCTATTCTAGCGATCGATTTGGGTTCCTATTCTTTTAGTTTGCCGAAATCAAGTGTGTAGGCCTTGATCTAAGGATGGCCGAATGTCCATTAAGCTATTTTATGTGTCTTTTGTGTAGCCGATATTAAGGAGCAGTAAGGAGTTCTTCGGGATTCGAAAGCATCAAGGTAAGTGGTATGTGTTAGTCGGCCAAGGGCCATTTTCCCTAGATTTATTGTTGTCAATCTAACGAGAGGTTAAGCGAGGAGTTCGACAACTTCTAAGACAAGGAGTGGTTTGGGATTTAGATCCGTAAGGTAAGGCAAGAGTGATTTTCGCCATAGGCCATTTTGGTATATAATGTTAGTGATTCGACTTAGGTGGTGTAGGAAGGAGTTCTACAATCGCAAAGGTGCAAATCGTTAGACGTGGGTTTCGGGATTTAGTCAATTGTGCTAATCAGGTGCGTAGTTATCGCACTGTCTCTTGAATGTTTATATGTGTTATATGTGTTATTTCATGTATGTGTATAAAGTGAATGATAGCCAAAATAAGGGCTAAGATTGTGAATACCGTGGTGGGTGATTGAATAATCAGGCCAGTGATTTACGATAATAAATGATTATTGATGAATGTATAAAAATGTGATGGCATGTGATGTATATTTGTTTCAAGTAATATGTTGCCATGGTACATATATATATATGCATGGGATTTGGGATGTGACTATTGGAGGAAAGGGTGTACACTATGTTCATGGTCTAATGCTAGCCTCGTGCTACATTAGCGCTTGATGTTAGGTATGTGCTTCATCAAGGGAGGTGTTGGCTAAGTGCCCATCTCGGCGGTTGATAGCTGTGTGCATCACCGTGGACTGATTGATATGTGGGATCCCTATGGGATCGGTGGCTTAGCCACGGCCTTGAGCAGCAAGTCTGCCAAGGTAAGATATGTGGATCATTATGTGATCGGTGGTGGATTAGCCACGGCCTTGAGCAGGGGGTCTGCCAAGGTAGGTGTAATGGATGGACCCTAGGTTGGGATGGGCTTCATAATTGCATATTTATGTGTATGGACTGTGTGGATATGGGCCAAGCCCATATGTGGAGATATGTGAAATGACTATGCACTGAGTCGGTTTGACTCACCCAATATTTTAAACCTTTCAGGTGATGCGTAAAGCTTGGACCGGGTTGGAGTGGATACAAAGGTGGCCATGCAGAAGCAGATTTTCATGCAGAAAGATAATTTTAATTAATTAAGCATTTATATTTTCAGTATTTTGATTATTCAATTATTGTAATAAGGCCCCTAAAAGTATTTAAAGTCTGTTTAAGTGTTTTTCATTAAGTTTATTATTATGTTTTATTATGGATTGACAATTGAGGAATTATTTGCAAACGATTTTTATTTAAATCTATATATACTAAAGTTTTAATCCGGATATTTTTATAAACACCACACCTTACTTAAGAATTTTAATGAACACTGCTTTTCTAAACTTAACAAAATTTTCATGTTTTATCCTTAAGTTCAAATTTGTTTCAAACGTTTTCATGAGGGCATTTCAAATTCGATTAAGTAGTGAATGGGTCGGGTTTGGGGTGTTACAAATGGTGTTTATGTTAGATTTATATATTTGAATATGGTGAATGAATATGGATTAAATTGAGTATGGTTCGACTATTTTATGCTTAGAAAAGTATAAATGTGAATTTGAGTAAATATGTTATATGTTATGTTATATAAGTTGTGATTCATGAAATTGACTTAGGATGTTTTAATTTGAATTGATTGAAGTATAACAAAAGTTGACATTAAATGGAGTATAATTATTAAGCTTGTTTAATATTAAGTATAAGATTATAAAATGATCATATGATTAGTGATTTATGTTTTAAATAAACAAGTTAATTTGTTGTAAATTATCATGTGATTCTATTAATGTGTTTTAATTATTAAGTAGTCTTTATATTATATTTAATGTCTATTTAAGGGATATCAAATAGAAACTTTGGTTTATTTGAATAGATGTATGCGTATTACATGTTCATTTGACTTGGAATATTGAACAATGTGATATTTAGTTCATTTGTTTATTTTAAGACAATTGGTGGTAATATATTATTTTAATGTTTAATGATTTATGTATAATTTTATATATTATGGGTTTATTTTATTATTTGATGATATTTTTAAATGATTTAATTTCCATATATGTTCATAAATGTCTAGAAGTTGTGTCTTGTTCGGTAATACCCCGTAACCCCATTCTGGCGACGGATACGGGTTAGGAGTGTTACATTTGATTGGTATCAGAGCTACGTTTTAGTCGATTCTAGGACTAACGTAACATGTGTGAGTCTAGCTATATATGCCATAATAAATACTGCGATAGTGTGATGACTTCTAACATTTGAAATTGTGTTTTTATATAGTAATGGATCCCAGTCGAGCTGTAGCTGATGATGTTGAAAGTATAGCGCCTGCTCCCACGCAAGGGACAACGCCAGTAGATTCTTGACCGACATCGAGTAGCCAAAAGGGAGAGGCTAAACAAGCCTTTTACCAAATGATGAATAATTAGTTTACTCAATGAATTCGAACTAATCCAGCTGTTCAACAACCCCCACCCCCGAATAATCCATCTCTGATACCTGCCGTACCTCCGATGATTGATCCTATGAGATTTAATAAGCCTCATGTTGATAAAATTCGAAAACAAGGGGCTGAGGAATTCAGAGCTACTGATGGTGATGATGCTGAGCGAGCTGAATTCTAGCTTGATAATACTATTCGCGTGTTTGATGAATTGTCCTGTACCTCGGATGAGTGCTTAAAATGTGCTATATCTTTGCTACGAGACACTACATATCACTGGTGGAATACACTAGTATCAGTGGTTTCGAAAGAGCGGGTGACCTTGGAATTCTTCCAAACTAAGTTCCAGAAGAAATATATCAGCTAGAGATTCATTGATCAAAAGCGCAAGGAATTTCTCGAATTAAAATAGGGTCGTATGACTGTGACGGAGTACGAGCGAAAATTTGTGAGACTCGGTCGATATGCTCGTGAGTGTGGTTCAACCGAAGCTATAATGTGGAAAAGATTCGAAGAAGGGTTGAATGAAAATATCAAATTTCTGGTTGGCATACTTGAAATCAAAGAGTTCGTGTAACACCCCTTACCCAAGACCGTTGCCGGAGTCGAGCATGAGGCATTACTAGACTTAACTACTAATTCGGGGCATAAAAATTTAAAACTGTCCATCTGCATCATGGTGACTAAATTGACTATAAATCGAGTTACAAAACTCAAAATTTAGATCCGTAAATTTTTATTGAAATTAGACTCATATATCTTTTTATTATAATTTTTCCAAAATTTTTCATGTGGCCAATTAGTACAGTTTATTCATTAAAGTTTTACCTATTTTACTCTTCGATGGTTCTGACCTATCTTTACAAAAACTCAGTTATCTCATTGTACAGAATTCAAATAATATCTTGTTTATTCCAATAAAAATAGACTCATTAATCTAAGCATATAAAATATTCTCCATGATTATTTTTTACAATTTTAATAATTTTTACAATACATAATAGGGGATCACGAAGTCACTCAGAACCAGTCTCACTAAAATTTAAATATCTCATAATATAAAATTCCTTTGCCTACTATGTTTCTTTCATATAAAATAGACACAATACACTTTAATTATATATCTTATTCACTTTCTAATTCCATTTCTCCTATTTTTGGTGATTTTTCAAATTCACGTCACTGTTGTTAACCAAAAACTGTTTCATTGCAAAATATGGTTAACTAGTTTATAACATCTTTACTCCATTTCATTTAAACTCAATACATTAACCATACTTATATATACAAAAACCAAATCAACCAAAACCACAACCAAACATAATCATCAAGACAAAATATAAATTCGAAGATTAAAAAGATGGACAAGCCATTTTCGCATGGCTTATACAAGTATATACAACTTCAACACCAAACATAATATTTCTAGCCTATGTTCATAGTTTTAAACTTTTAAAATACCGAAATAGCAATCGATAGTGTGATGATGTTCCAAAATGATCCTCGAGCTTGTAACTAGACTTCAAAATCCATAAAACAATACAAATAAACACACACAGTAAGCTATTACAGCTTAGTAAGTTACAAGCAATTTCACAACAACAATGCATTATAACATTGTATTAATAAAATCAAATTAATACAATCACTACCAAAGTTTATAACCATAACTATAATTTATATCAACTTTCGAAAACTTTCGCTTTTCATAGCCCAAAGGCTGAACATCCAAGCCTTCAATAATAGATTTCACATGCATATTTTACTTATCGAATTTATACTTGCATATCAAACTCATATAATCATATATTCAAGATCAAAACTAGTCAAATGAACTCCTTATACAAAATTTCTCATGGCCGAATTACATTATATAATTCATATACTAATCAATAAGATTTTGTAAGCATTTCGCCATATTGACCTATATCAACCGAACTATATATTTAATAAATACATTCCATCCAAACCAAATTGTCACACGTACTTGACTTCAAATAATAACATCTCATAATATCAACTTACCAAAATCAATCCAAAATATAAAAATTAATCGCACACTTAGTGCTCTTTATCCGATTTCGCACACTTAGTGCTTGGAAGTTCAATTCGCACACTTAGTGCTCATTATCTGATTTTGCACACTTAGTGCTCGAAATTCAATTCGCACACTTAGTGCTCATTATCCAATTTCGCACACTTAGTGCTCGATATTTTAAAATTTCTCATTAACACATCACTCCAGATTATTTCTCATTCATACATGTACATACAACTTATCTTATTTCCTCACCAATTCAACATCACATTCGGCTATTCATTGATATATAAATATATCTCATAATCAGCTATGTTCATGTCTCAAATCTATATCACACATGGTTGTCTTATTAACATGTCTATGTTTCACATTTGACTATAAACATTTATAATTCAAATATCACACATTCGGCAATATCTCAATGCATATATTTATCTCTAATAAAATTTATCTACAACCTTTTAGATAAAATTTTATTTAACTCAATTGCTTAAAAACTTACCTCGAGTATCGATAGACTTTGTTTTTCTGACTATTCAATTATTTTCTCCTTTCCCCGATCCAATCTCGATCCTTTTTGTTCTTGATCTAAATCAATTTCAAATTAAACTCATTCAACATATTTTCATTCAATTTAGTCCAAAAACACATGTATAACTACCCAATTTTGCACGGGCACTTGAAAACCAAAACAAAAATAAAATAAAATAAAATTAAACCAATGTTCATTTAAATAGTCCAGATTACAAAGCCCAAAATTAAACCTTCAGACCCACTACCCACCAGACTTAAAACCCAAACAGACCCCAGACCCAATTACACTTTTAACCCATCCTAAACACCCTACTTAGACCTAAATCAGCGCAGGCCAAGAGGCCCAAAAACTTAAACAAAAGACAGAATGGCCTAGGGTTTTCTGAAACCCTAGGCGCCACAAGTTTCACCCCCAGCGAGATCCCAAACGTCGCACCGCAATCATCGTCTCCATCAGCCCTCGGCCATGCCACCATCAACGCACACGAACCTTGCCTGGTCATCACCGCGAGATCTCCTTCTTCTACCTGCAAAAAGGGAAAGAAACCAAGCAGCAAAAAGGAAACAAATCGCAGCAAGGGCAAAACAGAAGCAAAAATAAAAATTTTTGTCTTTCCTT
Organism: Gossypium rotundifolium; assembly: GCA_025506655.1. NCBI lineage: Eukaryota > Viridiplantae > Streptophyta > Magnoliopsida > Malvales > Malvaceae > Gossypium > Gossypium rotundifolium. The sequence continues at coordinate 26,487,239 of CP106728.1, forward strand.
TTCTTTCATTTTTCGGGTATAAAAACCCTGGACCAAACTTGTAAAAAGGGGGATTCCCAGAGAAAAATATACACAATACGCAAGTACACAGACAGATTATGAAAATAAAAAATCAAAGGTTTTGTTTTATTTTTATTTTCATATATTTTTTATATATTTTATTTTTATTTTTATATATATATAACATATATAAAATACTAAAAAAAGGGAAAAAAACATACGTTTTTTAGGATTCCGGACGGTGGTAGACAATGGTCGGAGCCTCGCCGGAGACTGTCAGAAATCGCCTAACAGAGACACTGGAAGTTTTCTCAGAATTTTTTTTAAAACAGTGTTAAAATGTTTTTTTTTACCTGAATTTTGATTTATATAGGGTATAGGAATGACGCCGTTTTGGGAGTTGCTTTTAAGGGCCAAAACGACGCCGTTTAGAAGGTCAGGATCTGTAACATCCTGAAATTGGGCCTAGTAGGATTGAGCCCAGTGGGCCTTAGGCGTAGTAGGGTTTAAAATTTTTTGGAGAATAGGAGATCGGCTTAAGTGCAACTTGGACCTTTTAGATAAGTGATTTTGGAAGGTTGGGGGCTTCTATAAAGTCCCGGGATCAAATATTAGCTTTGGGGAAATTTTAATTTTAGGTGAAAAAAACACCTGAAAGTTGGCAGGTAGGCCTTAAGAATAAAATATGGAGAAAAGTGACACAATTGGAGTGTGTGATGTAGTGGCAAAGTGACGCCACTTAGGGGACAAGGGAATGACGCCACAAGGAAGGAAGGAGGTCCAAGGTCCTAGTTGTAGCGTTTGCATTCCTTTTAGATTATTTTTATTAAATGAATTTAGACCTTAGACATAGGGTTATATTTAGTTGCGCATGGTTTAAGACACAAGGAGCTAGTTGGTAAAGTGGCTAGCGGCGTGGATTATGCTACAGAGAGTCTGGTTCGAATCTCATGAGAAGCAAGGAGTTTTTATTTTATGGATTGGACGGTAAGAGTTTCATTGAATTTAAACTCTCGATGTAGAGGATCCCACATCGGAAAGATACAAAGAAGGAAGGTGAAGAGCTAGCTATATAAAGAGCATTCCAGAGGAGAGTTAAGATACCTTGGTGGGCGTTTGGGCACGGGAGTGGTTGCAATGGCTTTAACACCGAGTCCTATCGGTGTGTAACTCTCTACTCAGGTTGTAGAATGCAAGAAATGCCAAGTTCCGTCCACGACAATAGTAGCCACACGAGCGTGCGGCGCGTGTGGGGCTTCATGCGATAGTTGAGGCCATCATTGTATTCTTGTGGGTTGGGCGCGATGGGCGCGATGGGCGAAATGGGCTGATGGGCCGTGGGCCCAATTGGAATAAATTGTATGATGATATAGTATATAGTGAACTAGACTAGGTGGAACCTATATACGTGGCTAGATTTGTGTTAGGTGGGCCACACGAGCGTGTGGGCTTGAATGGGCCGAAATCGGGTTTTAGGCCCAATAGTCTAAATGACGAAAAAATGGTAAATGAGTCATTCAGGGTAACATTAGACCTTCAGGAGGGCCATTGTAGGTGCAAAATTACGAAATACCCTTGGTGGGTAAATTATGAAAATACCCTTAGTGGGGAAATTAAGAAAATACCCTTGGTAGGTAAATTACGAAAATACCCTTGGTGGGTAAATTACGAAAATACCCTTGGTAGGTAAATTATGAAAATACCCTTGGTAGGTAAATTACCCTTGGTAGGTAAATTACAAAGTACCCTTTATGGGTAAATTACAAAAATACCCTTGGTGGGTAAATTACGAAAATACCCTTGGTAGGTAAAATTCTTGTTATACCCTTGAGGTTGGTTAGCTTGATTATGTTGTATATTATTATTCGATTATGATGGTAATTCGTTTCATCGTTATTTGATATATGTCTAGCATACATGACATAACGCATACACAATTATTATGTCATATTGCATGGGTATGATGAGAGGAGGGAAGATCGATATCGTGACTTTGGGTCACCAAGTGGTTTAGCACCACCAAAGGTTTGGTACCACGCTTGATATTCGTGTCTTTGGGTCACCAGAGGTTTGGCACCTCATAGCGACTCATCCCGTTGGCTTCGCACCACGATGGGTTGGCCCCACATTTGATAAAACGGATTGTCGCCATGATTTGGTATCACAATGTGGGTTGGCCCCACATGGATTATTCGTGACTTTGGGTCACCGTGGTTTGGCACCCAGTGGTTTGGTACCACATTATATTGATATCGGTGACTTTGGGTCACCAAAGGTTTGACACCACCAAGTAGTTTGGTACCACACGGGTAGAATCGGGAGTTTGGATGGTTAGGTTTTGGGTTGCATGACATGCATATTTTCATATGAAATTGTGTAAGGTTTAACACCGTTGGATGGGGATTTACACACCGAGTCTCGATACTCACCCCTTAGTTAAATTTTGCAGGTAATCATTAGATCGCGGATTTGGGAGCTGAGGTGGACTCGTGGAGGCCATACATATGTTTAATTGTAAATTCATTTCTTTTATTTGGACTTATTTTTATTTGAGTTTTTGTTATGTAATAAGGCCTTGAGCATATTATTTGGTTTCAACTTTCAATTTGGTTACTGCTTATTATTAAATGATCAATATAGGATTTTCCTAAAATGATAATAAACCGTTTCTTATTCAAAATTACTTAAACTCGATTTTTCGCAACAACTATAAAGAATACGAGGTTTTTTTACGAACTCACAGTTTTTAGACATTCCTTTCATGTGACATGCCAGATCCAGTCGTAACGTTTAGGCCGGGTTTGGGGTGTTACAGGATCCGCGCGTTGACCCTACCTAGGGAGGATCCGCGCGTTTTCATTGAGTGGTCTAATTGTCATTTTAGCCCTTCCGCATTATTTTGATTTTACGATTAAGTCCTGTTACATTTTTAAATTTTTTTACAAATGCGCCCAGAATTATTTCTCGTGTTTCAATTTAGTCCCTCCTATATCTGTTTTATTTAAATTTTTAATTTTTAATTTTTATATTATATTAAAATTTTATATTATTTTTATTTTTATATATTAATTTATTACAAGATAAAACTTATATATATAGTTTTTATATGCATTAATTTTATATGTATGTAATTGTTATTATTTATTACCTATATTATATAAATTAGTATATTATTATTTATATTATATGTTTCTAATTATTATTATATTTTTTACAAAATTATTTTAGTATTTATATATATTAGATATTATATTATATTTTTTAAAATTCTACATATTATATAATATTATATTATATCATATATTTAACTAAATTATTTATAATATATTCTATTTATAATATTTTTATATTTTATTTAAAATCATTATATATTTTTAACACATTGTTTATATTGTTTATATCATATGTATGTCCTTTTATCTATTATTTAAATTTACATGAAATATGTTTATAGTTAATTTTATTATTTATTATATTTGTTTATACTTCATCACATATTTGTAATTGCTTTAGTATAGGGATTATTTTTGTTGTATTTCATATTGTTATTGTTTATCTTAAATGTTGCATGTTATGATTTTTTTATATTTATGTTTATATTCAATAATGTACAAATACAATATTGTCACATGGTTATAGTTTAAAATAAAATTTATTTTTTTTTACAAAATCATTATTTTATTTAAAGGTTTTTAAATAAGGCAATGTTTTGATATTTAGAAATTCGGAAATAGTGCCTAATCGTGCTGGGTTGCGATTTTCCATTTGACTAAATAACTAAATATCATTTTAACAAGTTTTATAAATTATGAGATAATCTTAGTGACGAGGGTTTAAAAAATATCATGTCCAATCGTGCTAGATGTGATGTTTATATTCCTTCGGATCGAAGAAATCTCAAATTTTAAATCAAAATTTCTCAAAGTTTTATAAATTATGAGATGATCTTAGATACGAGGGTTTAAAAAACATCATGTCCAATCGTACTGGATGTGATGTTTATAATCTTTCGGATAGAAGGACTCTCATATTTTAAATCGAATTGTTCGAAGTTTTTTAGAAATCATATTTTTTAAATCCTTTTAAGTTTCAAATATTTGGACATGACTTTATCGATTAGGTACCAATTTTTGGGCGTTATGAGGGTGCCAACCCTTCCTCATACGTAACCGACGCCCGAACCTATCTTTTTGTTTTTCGTAGACCAAATTCAATTTTTTGAAATAAAACTTTTTACAAGGTGATCCAATCACACCTAAATAAAAAGAGATTGGTGGCGAGTCCCGTTTCGTTTTTTAAAGTCGATCCCCATTTTCAAAATCGGATTTTGCTTAAAAACTTACCTCGAGTATCGACGGATTTTGTTTTTCCGACTATTCAATTATTTTCTCCTTTCCCCGATCCAATCCCGATCCTTTTTGTTCTTGATATAAATCAATTTCAAATTAAACTCATTCAACATATTTTCATTGAATTTAGTCCAAAAACACATGTTCGGGAAAATTACACTTTTACCTCTAAATTTTACAATTTTTACAATTTAGTCCCTATTACATAAAACACAAATTACATAAAATTTGGCTACACTTCCTTAGGGCCGAATATTCATTGTATTATTACAAGCTCATACATGTCATTTATTTCACATTTTAGTCCCTCTAAAATTTATCTTTATAATTTAATCCAAATCACTCAATTTCATCAAAAATTCAAGAATAAAACTTGTTAATCTAACACTTATAATCAATAATTCATCATCAAACTACAAAAGCAACAAGCTTTCTTCAATGGCAATTCACAAAATACACAACCAATTAAAAAAATTCAAGCTTGGGCTAGCTAAATCACATAGCATCGATCTCAAAAACTTAAAAATTTTCAAAAATCGCCTCAAATCACCTACCTATTGAGCTTGAAAAGGGCCTAATGTTCTTAAGCTTCCTTCTTCTCTTTTTCTTTCTTACTTTCGGTCATGAACATTGAAGAAAGATGAACAATTTTCATCTTTTATTCATATTATTATAACAACATATATTAAACTAATATATTTTAACATAAAATAATAATAAAATATAATAAAATTTTCAATCACTATTACATGCATAATCATGACCGCCACTATCTCCATTTTAAGGTCAAATTGCTACTTTAAGCCTCCAATTTATAAAGACATCATCAATTCAGTACTTACACATTTAACCACCAAATTTTCTTTTTATGCGATTAAGCCCTTTTTCACAATTAAGCACTAAAACGATTAAATTTTAATACGAACTTTTCACACACACCAATTCACACATAATATGCTTAGAAAATAATATTCAAATATTATTCTGACTCGGATTCGTGGTCTCGAAAGTACCGTTTCGACTGGGGTCAAAATCGGGCTGTTACAACTCTCCCCCTTAAGGATTTTCGTCCTCGAAAATCTTACCGGTGAATAGGTTAGGGTATCATTCTTTCATCAAATCCTCAAGTTCCCAAGTTGCTTCTTCAACCCCGTGCTTATGCCACAGTACTTTCACCAACGAGATTTTCTTATTACGCAACTCTTTCACTTCGTGAGCCAAAATACGAATCGGTTCTTCCTCGTATGTCAAATCAGACTGAATCTCAATTTCTGATGGACTAGTCACATGAGAATGATTGGATCTATATCGTCGAAGCATCGAAACATGGAAAACATTGTGGATCTTTTCTAACTCAGGTGGCAACATCAACTCAGACATAACCAACCGACACGCTCAATAATCTCGTACGACCCAATAAATCTCAGACTCAGCTTTCCCTTGCGACCAAATCTAAGTTTTTTCTTTCAGGGTGAGACTTTCAAAAATAGTAGGTCACCAATTTGAAACTCTATATCTTTATGTTTCAAATCCACATAGGATTTCTGACGGTCTGATGCTACTTTCAAACTTTCGCGGATCACTTTTACTTTCTATTCAGTCTCTTTGATTAGATCAACACCGTGTATCTTGCTTTCACTTAGCTCGGTCCAATACAAAGGTGTACAAAATTTATGACCTTACAAAGCTTCATAAGGTGCCATTGGTACTTGATTGAAAGCTATTATTGTACGCAAATTCAATCAAAGGCAAGTATCGTTCCCACGTACCCTCAAACTCAAGAACACAACATCTCAACATATCCTCGAGTATTTGAATAATTCGTTCGGATTGACTATCCGTTTGAGGGTGAAAAGCAGTACTAAAATGCAATTTAGTACCTAGAGCATCTTGCAATTTCTTCCAAAACCATGATGTAAACTCAAATCTTTATTGAAATAATATCTGAAACAATAGAAATAGGTACTCCATGCAATCGTACAATCTAGGAAATGTAAAACTCAGCTAATTTATCAAGCGAGAAGTCTGTACGGACCGGGATAAAGTGAGCCGATTTCGTCAATCTATCAACAATAACCCAAATTGTATCTTTCTTGCTCGGTGTCGATGGTAACGCAGATATGAAATCCATCGTGACTCGATCCCATTTCCATTCGGGTATCATAATTGGCTGAAGTAATCCCGATGGCACTTGATGCTCAGCTTTTACTTGTTGACATATTAAACACTTCGACACAAAATCTGAAATATCTCGTTTCATACCGTGCCACCAATAATGCTGTCTCAAATCATTATACATCTTTGTGCTACCCGGGTGAATAGACATTCTACCATTATGAGCTTCATTACAAATCATCCGAATCAACTCAGGATCCTTTGGTACACATATTCGGTTTCTGAACCGTAAGCATCCCTCAGCATCAATTTAAAATTCTGAGTCAGTATTCGAACCACAATGGTTCCTTTTTGCTAATAAATCATTATCAACCTTTTGAGCTTCGCAAATCTGTCGAACGAATAACGGTCTCGCTTTTAACTCTGTAATAATTACACCATCATCAATCATAGCTATATCTTCATTCATAGCACGCACAACAAATAATGATTTTTGACTTAGTGCATCAGCAACCACATTAGCTTTTCCCAGGTGAAAATCAATCACAAGCTCGTAGTCTTTTAACAATTCCAACCATCATCGTTGTCTCAAATTCAGATCTTTTGAGTCATTAAATATTTTAGACTCTTGTGATCGAAATAGACATGGCATTTTTCACAAACAAATAGTGACGCCATATTTTAAGAGCAAAAACTATGGCGGCCAACTCGAGATTGTGCGTCTGATAGTTCTTTTCGTGCGGCTTCAACTGTCTTGAGGCGTAGGCTACAACTTTACCCCCTGCATCAAAACACAGCCCAAACTATTTAAGGATGCATCGCTAAAGATAACGAACTTTTTACGTAACTCTGGCTAAACAAGCACTGGAGCTTCCGTTAACAAGGTTTTTAGCTGATCAAAACTCTTTTGGCACCTCTCTGACCACTCGAACTTAACATCTTTCTATAACAGCTTTATTATTGGAGCTGCGATCATTGAAAACCCTTTCACAAACCGTCTATAGTAACCGGCAAGTCCCAGAGAACTCTGAACTTCAGAAACATTTTGCAGGGGCTTCCAATCAAATATAGTTGAGATTTTACTTGGATCAACATGAATCCTGATGCTGATACAACATGTCCCAGAAAACTAACTTCACTTAACCAAACTCACATTTGTTGAATTTCGCGTACAACTGCTTATCATGTAAAATCTGAAGCACAAGTCTCAAATGTTCGGCATGCTCGGTCTCATCGCTCGAATAGATCAGACCATGAACCGATCCAAATACTGTCTGAATACCTGATTCATCAAATCCATGAAAATAGCAAGGGCATTAGTGAGTCCAGACGGCATCACTAAAAACACGTAATGGCCGTATCTCGTCCGAAAAATAGTCTTAGGTATATCTGAGTCTCTAATTCACAGCTGATAATAGCCTGATCTCAGATCGATCTTTGAAAATATTAAGGCTCCCTTTAGCTAATCAAATAAATCATCGATACGTGGTAATGGATATTTATTCTTTATGGTCACTTTATTGAGTTGTCGGTAATCGATACACATTCTCAAAGTTCCTTTCTTCTTTTTCACAAATAAAACTGGCGTACCCCAAGGAGAGAAACTCGGTCGAGCAAAACTTTTATCTGTCAATTCTTACAACTGGGCTTTCAACTCTTTTAATTCGGTCGGTGCCACTTTATATGGAGCTATCGAGATTGGAGTCGTCCCTGGCACTAACTGAATACCAAACTCTACCTTCAAACAGGTGGCAAACTCGACAATTCCTCCGGGAACACATTCGGATACTCACATACAACGGGTACAGATTCTATCTTCTTTTCGGTCATTTTACTATCGATCACATAAGCAAAGTAAGCTTCACAACCCTTTCTCAAATACTGTCGAGCCAACATCGAAGATATCACTGCTGGTAGCATATTCAAATCCATAGATTCAATTCGAATTATCTCATTATTCTGACACCGTAGATCTATAGTCTTTCTTCTGCAATTCACTACTGTATCATGCACGGTTAACCAATCCATACCAAGGATAATATCGAGCTCATCAAATGGTAGTAACATCAAATCAGCCAGAAAACATGAATCTCGAATCATCAAAGGGCAACTCTTGCACACTCTATCAACTAACACACACCGGCCTAGGGGGTTTGAAACCCGAATCACAAACTCAGTAGACTCAATAGGTAGAGTCTTGCTAGATACTAATGTTTCACACACGTAGGAATGGGTTGAACCGGGATCAATCAGAGCAATTACACTAGTATTAAAGAGAGTAAACATACCAGTGATGACATTTGGAGATGAAGCCTCCTCTCGGGCACGAATGGCATAGGCTCTAGCTGGTACATGAGCCTCTGATTGAATAGCTGTATCCGAAGTCCCTCTCTGAGTGCTGCTCCTACCTCCCATATTTTAGGATGGTCTACCTCTAGCTGCAGTACCTCTCGGTCTTGCACTCTGAGCATTATCCTTTTCAGCTAACTCTCAGTAATCCTGAATGAAGTGATCTATGAACCACACTTGTAGCAAGCTCGGTTGTTAGACTTGCCCCAACATTCAAAAAAATATCGCCTACCACACTATTGACACTCGGGCTTATTCGGTTGAGTATTACAGACACTAGCAATCGAGGTAGCTCGTGAACTCACTGGTGGTCGCTCTCGTATGGAAATCCTAGCACTAGTCTTGGATCTGTTACTGTCATTTCTTAACTTCTTTGATGCCGATTGAGAAGTTTTTCCCACTGATCTCTTACAAAAATCTCTAGCTTCAAACTCAACTTTTCGTTTCTCTTTTCCTAGCTCTTCAGCTTTACAGGCTCGCTCAACTAGTACCATGAACTCATTTATTTCAAGTATACCAACGAGCAATTTTATGTCTTCATTCAACCCTTCTTCAAATCTTCTACACATAGTAGCCTCAGATAAAACACACTCGCGGGCATATCGGCTGAGTCTCACAAACTCACGTTCATACTCAGATGCAGTCTTACGAACTTGCTTAAGCTCAAGAAATTCTTTGTGTTTTTGATCAATGAATCGCTGACTAATGTACTTTTTGCGAAACTCGCTGAAAGTAGTCCCAAGTGCCCCGTTCCCTCGGAACAACCAAAACCAGAGTGTTCCACCAATAGTAGATCGGCTCTCGTAATAAGGAAATAGCACATTTCAAGCATTCCTTAGGCGTACAAGATAATTCATCAAATACACGAATAATATTATCGAGCCAAAATTTAGTCCGCTCAGCATCATCCGTAGCTGTGGCTCTAAACTCTTTAGCTCCATATTTTCTAATTCTGTCTACCGGAGGCTTGTTTAACCTCTCAGGATTAATGATCGGAGGTACCACAGGTACTACAGGTGGAGTATTCAGATTCGGGGGTTGTTGAACAACTGGATTTGTCTAGATATACTGTTTAAACCAATAGTTCATTATGCTCAAGAAGGCTTGCTTAGCCCCCTCATCTTGGTTACTCGTAGCTGGTTGAGATTCAACTGGTGTAGTCCCTTGCACGGGAGCCAGTGCCACACTCTCAACATCATCAATTATGACTCGCTCGGGATCAGGATCTATTACTATATGAAAGAAGAAAAACACATTTCTCGGTCAGAAGTCATCACACTATCACAGTAAAAATTATGGCATGTATAGCTAGACTCACACGCGCTACGTTAGTCTGAGAACTGACTAAACTGTAGCTCTGATGCCAATCAAATGTAACACCCCTAACCCGAGACCGGTGCCGGAGTCGAGCATGAGGCATTACAAAACTTAACTACTAATTTGGGGCATAAAAATTTAAAATTGTCCATCTCCGTTATGTTGACTAAATTGACTATAACTCGAGTTACGAAACTCAAAATTTAGATCCATAAATTTTCCTTGAAATTATACTCATATATCTTCTTACTATAATTTTTCAGAATTTTTCATGTGGCCAATTAGTACAGTTTATTCATTAAAGTTTCCCCTGTTTTACTCTTTGATGGTTCTGACCTATCTTTACAAAAACTCAGTTATCTCATTGTAAAGAATTCAAATAATGTTCTCGTTTATTCCAATAAAAACTAGACTTTTCTAATAATATAAACTATGCTCCATGATTATTTTTTTTACAATTTTTAATAAGTTTTACAAGACAGAACAGGGGATCACGAAGTTACTCAGAACCAGTCTCACTAAGATTTAAATATCTCATAAAATAAAATTTCTTTGCCTACTCTGTTTCTTTCATATAAAAATAGATGCAAAAAGCTTTAATTCTATATCTAATTCACTTTATAATTCCATTTCTCCTATTTTTGGTGATTTTTCAAAATCACGTCACTGCTGTTAACCAAAAATTGTTTCATTGCAAAATATGGTTAACTAGTTTATAACATCTTTACTCCATTTCATTTAAACTCTATAACCATAATTATATATCCAAAAATCAAATCAACCAAACCACAACCAAACATAATCATCAAGCCAAAATATAAATTCCAAGATTAACAAGATGGACAAGCCATTTTCGCATGGCTTATACAAATATATACAATTTCAACACCAAACATAATCTTTCTAGCCTATACATGCCATATATGTTCATAGTTTTAAACTTTTAAAATACCGAAATAGCAATCGATAGTGTGACGATGTTCCAAAATGATCTCCGAGCTTGTAATTAGACTTCAAAATCTATAAAACAATACAAATAAACACACACAGTAAGCTATTATAGCTTAGTAAGTTATAAGCAATTTCACAACAATAATGCATTATAACATTGTATTAATAAAATCAAATTAATACAATCGCTACCAATGTTTATAACCATAACTATAATTTATATCAACTTTCGAAAACTTTCGCTTTTCATAGCCCAAAGGCTGAACATCCAAGCCTTCAATAATAGATTTCACATGCATATTTTACTTATTGAATTTATACTTGCATATCAAACTCATATAATCACATATTCAAGATCAAAACTAGTCAAATGAACTCCTTATACAAAATTTCTCATGGCCGAATTACATTATATAATTCATATAGTAATCAATAAGATTTTGTAAGCATTTCCCCATATCGACCTATATCAACCGAACTATATATTTAATAAATACATTCCATCCAAACCAAATTGTCACACATACTTGACTTCAAATAATAACATCTCATAATATCAACTTACCAAATTCAATCCAAAATATAAAAATTAATCGCACACTTAGTGCTCTTTATACGATTTCGCACACTTAGTTCTCGGAAGTTCAATTGGCACACTTAGTGCTCATTATCCGATTTCGCACACTTAGTGCTCGAAAATTCAATTCTCGCACTTAGTTCTCGGAAATTCAATTCGCACACTTAGTGCATATCAACCGATTTCGCACACTTAGTGCTCGATATTTTAAAATTTCTCATTAACACATCACTCCAAATTATTTCTCATTCATACATGTATATACAACTTATCTTATTTCCTCACCAATTCAACATCACATTCGATATTCATTGATATATATAAATATATCTTATAATCAGCTATGTTCATGTCTCAAATCCATATCACACATGGTTGTCTTATTAACATGTCTATGTATCACATTTGACTATAAACATTTATAATTCAAATATCACACATTCGGCAATATCTCAATGCATATATTTATCTCTAAAAAAATTTATATACAACCTTTTTGATAAAATTTTATTTAACTCAATTGCTTAAAAACTTACCTCGAGTATCGACGGACTTTGTTTTTTCGACTATTCAATTATTTTCTCCTTTCCCCGATCCAATCCCGATCCTTTTTTTTCTTGATCTAAATCAATTTAAAATTAAACTCATTCAACATATTTTTATTCAATTTAGTCCAAAAACACATGTTCGGGCAAATTACACTTTACCCCTGACTTTTATAATTTTTACAATTTAGTCCCTATTGCATAAAACAAAAATTACATAAAATTTGGCTACACTTCCTTAGGTATGAATATTCATTGTATTATTACAAGCTCAAATATGTCATTTATTTCACATTTTAGTCCCTCTAAAATTTATTTTTTAATTTAATCCAAATCACTCAATTTCATCAAAAATTCAAGATTAAAACTTGTTAATCTAACACTTATAATCAATAATTCATCATCAAACTACAAAAGCAACAAGCTTTCTTCAATGACAATTCAAAAAATACACAACCAATTCAAAAATTAGAGCTTGGGCTAGCTAAATCACATAGCATCAATCTCAAAAACGTAAAAATTATCAAAAAACCGAACTTAAATCACCTACCTATTGAGCTTGAAAAGGGCCGAATGTTCTTAAGCTTCCTTCCTCTCTTTTTCTTTCTTACTTTAGGTCATGAACATTGAAGAAAAATGAACACTTTTCATCTTTTATTCATATTATTATTATAACATATATTAAACTAATATATTTTAACATAAAATAATAAAATATAATAAAATTTTCAATCACTATTACATGCATAATCATGACCGCCACTATCTCCATTTTAAGGTCAAATTGCTACTTTAAACCTCCAATTTATAAAGACATCATCAATTCAGTACTTACACATTTAACCACCAAATTTTCTTTTTATGCGATTAAGCCTTTTTTCACAATTAAGCACTAAAACGATTAAATTTTAATACGAACTTTTCACACACACCAATTCACACAAAATAATATTAGAAAATAATATTAAAATATTATTTTGACTCAGATTCGTGGTCCCAAAACCCCCATTCTGACTGGGGTCAAAATCGGGCTGTTACAGTTCGTGGTATTGGTTGAGCGGGCTTGCAAAGCCGGAGAGCTCGAGAAAGAGAAAAGAAAAATCAATTTTGAAGTTAGAGATTCCCGTAAAAGATCATCGGGTAAGGCTTTTCATTCGGCGCCAAAGAAGTTTAGGGATGAGTCTAGTCGATCTAATGAAGCTTCAGACTTTATTAAACAAGATTGAGATCTACCTCCTGTAGTTCACGAGCCACTTCAATTGCTAGTGTTGGCAATGTCTGGCAGAACAGAGTTGAGTGCAAGCATTGTGGTAAATGGCATTCGAAATTGTAGATTACATGGTCGGCCATATTTTAAATGTGGATCGATGGATCATTTTATCTTAGAGTGCCCAATGTTAGCTGAGCAAAACACTATTTAGAATATGAGACTGAGCAATATGTCATCGCGAGGCAGACCACCCAGGCATGCGGGTAATGTGAGTGGCAGTCAGAGAGGGACAAAAGATACAGCGATTCGATCTAATGCTCGTGTACCTGCCAGAGCATATGCTATACGTGTTCACGAGGATGCTTCTTCCTCTGATATTCTTCCCCAGATATTATTACCGGTACTTTCACTCTTTATGATACTAGTGTTATTGCGTTAATTGATCCTGGTTTGACCCATTCTTATGTGTGTGAAACATTAGTATCCAGTAAGACTCTACCTGTTGAGTCTACTGAGTTTGTGATTCGAGTATCAAACCCCCTAGGCTGGTGTGTTTTGGTTGACAAAATGTGTAAAAATTGCCCGTTGATGATTTGAGATTCTTGTTTTCCGGCCGATTTGATGTTGCTACCTTTTGATGAGTTTGATATAATTTTGGGTATGGATTGGTTAACTCTGCACGATGCTGTTGTTAATTGCAAAAGAAAGGCCATTGATCTACAATGTCAAAATGATGAAATTATTGGGATTGAATCTAATGATCTGAATGGTTTATTAGCAGTGATATCTTTGATGTTGGCTTAAAAATATGTAAGAAAAGGTTGTGAAACTTATTTTTCCAGTAAAGTGGATGAAAGAAACATTGAATCTGTAATAGTTGTGTGTGAGTATCCGGATGTATTTTCTGAAGAATTGTCGGGTTTGCCACCTATCCGAGAGGTAGAGTTTGGTATTGAGTTAGTACCGGGGACGACTCCGATATCGATAGCTCCATATAGAATGGCACCTACTGAATTGAAAGAGTTGAAGACTCAGTTGCAAGATTTGACAGATAGAGGTTCGCACGCTCGAGTTTCTCTCTTTGGGGTGCACTAGTGCTATTTGTGAAAAAGAAAGACGAAACTATAAGAATGTGTATTGACTACCGACAGCTCAATAAGGTGACTATAAAGAATAAATATCCATTGCCACAGATTGATGATCTTTTCTATCAGCTGAAAGGGGTTATAGTGTTTTCGAAGATAGATTTGAGGTCTGGCTATTATCAGTTACGAGTTAAAGACTCTGATGTGCCAAAAACTACTTTCAAAATGAGGTACGGACATTATGAGTTTTTAGTTATGCCTTTCAGACTCACTAATGCACCTGCTATTTTCATGAATTTGATGAATCAAATTTTCAAACAGTATTTGGATCAATTTTTGGTTTTGTTTATTGATGATATTTTGATATATTCTCGCGATGAGATTGAGCATGCCGAGCATTTGAGACTGGTATTACAGACTTTGCGAGATAAACAGTTGTATGCAAAGTTTAGTAAATGTGAGATCTGGTTACGCGAAGTCACTTTTTTGGGACATGTTATGTCAGCCTATGGTATTCAGGTTGATCCGAGCAAGATTTCAGCTATACTTGATTGGAAACCTTCGAGGAATGTTTCTGAAGTATGAAGTTTTCTGGGACTTGCTGGTTACTACAAACGATTGGTGAAAGGTTTCTCTATGATCCCGACTCCGATGATGAAGCTGTTACGAAAAAATGTTAAGTTTGAGTGGTTAGATAAGTGCCAGAAAATTTTCAATCAGTTGAAAGATCTTTTGATTGAAGCTCTAGTGCTAGTTCAACCAGAATCGGGTAAAGAATTTGTCATTTATAGTGATGCATCTTTAAATGGTTTGGGTTGTGTATTGATGCAGGAAGGCAAAGTGGTAGCTTATGCCTTGAGACAATTAAAGCCACATGAAAAGAACTATTCGACGCACGATTTAGAGTTGGCAGCTATTGTGTTTGTATTGAAAATATGGCGTCACTATTTGTTTGGTGAAAAATGCCCTGTCTATTCCAATCATAAAAGTTTAAAGTACTTGAGGACTCAGAAGGATCTGAATTTGAGACAACGATGATGGTTCGATAGTAGCAGAATTAAAATCAAGACCATTATTTATTCAACAAATTTGTGATGCCCAAAAAGTTGATAATGAGTTGATAGCAAAATGAACTCAATGTGATTCAAATGCTGGTTTAGAGTTTCGAGTTGATGCTGATGATTGTTTGAGATTCAAAAACCGAATATGTGTTCCGAGAAATCCAGAGTTGATTCAAATGATTTTAAAGGAAGCTCACAATAGTCGGTTATCTGTCCACCCAGGTAGTATGAAGATGTATAATTATCTGAAACAGTTTTATTGGTGGCATGGCATGAAACGAGACATTTCTGACTTTGTTTCGAAATGTTTAATTTGTCAACAAATAAAAGTCGAACATCAAGTACCTTCTGGGTTGCTTCAGCCGATCATGATACCTGAATGGAAATAAGACAGAGTCACTATGGATTTTGTATCCGGTTTACCGATGACACCGAGCAAGAAAGATGCAATCTGGGTTATAGTGGATAGATTGACCAAATCAGCTCACTTTGTTCCAGTTCGTACGGATTATTCGCTTGATAAGTTTGCTGAGATATATGTATCACAGATTGTGAGATTACACGGTGTGCCTATTACTATTATTTCAGATAGAGATCCGAGGTTTACATCGCGATTTTGGAAGAAACTGCAAGATGCATTAGGTACGAAATTACATTTCAACATAGCTTTCCATTCTCAAACAGATGGTCAGTCCGAACGAATTATTCAGATACTTGAGGATGTGTTGAGATGTTGCATTCTCAAGTTTGAAGGTATGTGGGAACGATACTTACCTTGATTGAATTTGCGTACAATAATAGCTCTTAATCGAGTATCAAAATGGCACCTTATGAAGCTTTGTATGGTCATAAATGTCGTACACCATTGTATTGGAATGAGCTCAGTGAAAACAAGATACACGGGGTTGATTTGATCAAAGAAACTGAACAGAAGGTGCAAGTTATTCGTAATAGTCTCAAAACTGCATCGGATCGTCAGAAGTCATACGCGGACTTGAGATGGAAAGATATAGAGTTTCAGATCGGAGATAAAGTTTTCTTGAAAGTCTCACCATGGAAGAAAAAACTTCGATTTGGTCATAAAGGCAAATTGAGTTTGAGATTCATTGGACCGTATGAGATTATAAACGTATCGGGCCAGTTGCTTACAGATTACTGTTGCCACCTGAGTTAGAAAAGATTCACAATGTATTTCATGTTTCGATGCTTCGACGATACAGATCCAATCCTTAACATGTGATTAGTCCGTTTGAGATTGAGATTAAGCCCGACATGACGTACGAGGAAGAACCAATTCTTATTCTGGCATATGAAACTAAAGAGTTGCGAAACAAGAAAATTTCGTTAGTTAAAGTATTGTGGCATAAACACGGAGTTGAGGTAGCAACGTGGGAGTCAGAGGACGCAATGAAAGAACGTTATCTGAATCTATTTACCGGGAAGATTTTCGGGGACGAAAATCCCTAAGGGGGAGAGTTGTAACAGTTCGATTTAGACTCTAACCGGAACGGTAGTTCCGGGACCATGAATCCTAGTCAGAAAAATATTTTTAAATTATTTTTGGTGTTTATAATGTGTATTAAATTTTCGTTTAAAAATTTTATCATTTGGAGGTCCGATTTAGTAAATAGGCTTAATCGCGTAAGTTAAAAAGTTGATAGTTTAATGTGCAAGGGCTGAATTATTGTTGTCTTTTTAAATGTGAGTATTTAAAATGCAATTTACCCATTTTAAAGGGTATTGGACAGTTTATGGTGAAAAATGACCTTGATTCATAATGGCTTAATATTATTTAATAATGGTTAAATTAGTAAATTATATGTTAAGTTATTATACTAAAACATAACATTAAATTAAACAAAGCCATTGTCATCTTTTTATATAGTGACCGAAACATAGAAAAAAAAGGAAAAGAGAGAAACAAGGTTTAGGGTATTCGACCATTTCTAAGTTTGATTAAGGTATGTTTTCACTTCGGTTTTTGATAATTTTTATGTCTTTGAGATCGTTGCTTCGAGTGCTACAAAGCCCATGTCTTAATTTTAGAAATTGGTGAATATTTTGTGATATGCCATTGTTGAGTACTTATGATTTTTTTTTTGTTTGATGATGAAAAATGAAAGATATATTTTAGACTAATATATTTTGTATTGGAGTTTTTGATGATTTTGAGTAATTAGGATTAAATTGCAAAAATAATAATTTGAGAGACTAAAATGTAAAATAAATGAAATATATGGGCTTGTATGAGCACTAGGAATATTCGGCCAAACATAGGTACTTTGAAATTTTGAATATTTTGTGTTTTGTGCAATAGGGACTAAATTGTAAAAATTGTAAATGTTAGGGGTAAAATGGTAATTTTCCCATTTATGTGTTTTTGGACTAAATTGAATGAAAATATGTTTAAATGAGCTTAATTTGAATATGTTTAGATCAAGAACCAAAGAAATCGGACTTGGATCAGGGAAAAACAAAAATAGTCGAATAACCGATTACATCATTCGTCGATATCTGAGGTAAGTCTTTAAGCAATTAAGCATTGTAAATTTTGTATATAACTTAGTAATGGTGATTTGGAATTTGTAGAATAAGTGTTGAGTTAGCCGAATGTGAATAAATATAGAAATATCATGTTTGAGTTTAGGTCGATTGAGCTATAATATTTGGAAGTCCGTATGAAGATTATGAAATATATGAAAAGTTTGATATATGAATTGGTTGTGAGATAGCTTTATAATAATGATATTCAGGCTTTGAGCCTAGCAAGCCTTGTGCTGGTGAAAGATATCGGGCTTTATGCCTAGCAGGCTTTGTGCCGGTGAAATATATCAGGCTATACACCTAGCAGGCTTTTTGCCTAGCAGGCTTTATGCCGGTGATTATGTATAAGTTTATACCTTAAAGATTTATGCTAATGTGGTAATGGAATATGTTAAATGAGCTCGTGATCAGGTATGTGTTAACTCATTATTTACTTGAGATAAGGTAAATTAGTAACTTGATATTTGTTACTAATTATATTTTATACAAATGAAAATTACATGTGGATTTTAGTAAGTGTATTTGGCTTTGTAAATGAATAATATAAGTGTTGTAGAATTGATTTTAGGATATGGATATATATGTGTTCTTGTATATTTGACCATTTAAGTGGAATATGTATATGATATATTATTATGGTTCTTGAATTTATATAAATGCATATGTGTATGTTGACTTTATAAAGATATTTTAGCTTTGAAAGTTAAAAAAAAAAAAAACATTAGGTTATATTGTATAAATGGCATTCGGCCAAGGTAGATTTTACTTGGAATAATGAATTAATTACATAATTTGGATGTTTATTTGTTTATGACTTACTAAGCTAAGTTAGCTTACTCTGGTAAAATTGTTTACTCTGTTTTATATATTTTGACTCAAGTTACAGGTTCAGGGATCGTCAGCAAAGTTCACTACACTATCGACTATTTCGGTACTTTTATAAAATGAAATCGGACTTATGACATGTATAGGCTAGTCTTGGAATTATATTATTTTGAAAGTGTCTGTATATGAAGTCAAGCGAAAATGGCTTAACATATTAATTTGAATTTGGTTTTGTTTAGTTGAGTTTGAGTATGTTTGATCATGATATTAGTGCTATGGTTGAATGGTGTTTATGTTAGATTTATATATTTGAATATGGTGAATGAATATGGATTAAATTGAGTATTGTTCGACTATTTTATGCTTAGAAAAGTATAAATGTGAATTTGAGTAAATATGTTATATGTTAAGTTAGATAAGTTGTGATTCATGAAATTGACTTGGGATGTTTTAATTTGAATTGATTGAAGTATAACAAAAGTTGACATTAAATGGAGTATAATTATTAAGCTTGTTTAATATTAAGTATAAGATTATAAAATGATCATATGATTAGTGATTTATGTTTTAAATAAACAAGTTAATTTGTTGTAAATTAGCATGTGATTCTATTAATGAATTTTAATTATTAAGTAGTCTTTATATTATATTTAATGTTTATTCAAGGGATATCAAATAGAAACTTTGGTTTATTTGAATAGATGTATGCGTATTACAGGTTCATTTGACTTGGAATATTGAACAATGTGATATTTAGTTCATTTGTTTATTTTAGACAATTGGTGGTAATATATTATTTTAATGTTTAATGATTTATTTATAATTTTATATATTATGGGTTTATTTTATTATTTGATGATATTTTTAAATGATTTAATTTTCATATATGTTCATAAATGTTTAAAAGTTGTGTCCTATCCGGTAATATCCCGTAATCTTATTCTAGCGACGAATACGAGTTAGGAGGGTTACATTGAGCATATCCACGAACACAACCTACCAGGTAAATCATTTCTCTCCTCTTTAGACTCATCGTAGCTAGGTTATACGCTAATTGATTAGCCGACCTGGGATCAAAATGGAAAAATAATGACTGAAATCTTTCATTTTCCATCTGAATGTTTCTGATGTGAGCGGTAATTTGTGATTTATCCACTGATCTTGTTTTGCATTTGTTAATGATGGATCTAGAATCCCCTTCCACTATTACATCTGTTAAACCCAACTTGATCTCTGCGAGCATGACTTCGAGACAAGCGAGGGCTTCTGCATGAAAGGTCGTGCTAACCGCCGTGTGTAGACATGATTTAGAAACAATAATTTCTCCTTTCACGTTTCGTGCCACTATCCCTGAAGCTGACTTAAAACCTTGGTAGTTGAACAAGGCATCAAATTTGATTTTAATGTTCTGCCCTTCAGGTGTTTTCCAATTCTCCTTCTAACCATCAAAGGTAGTCCTTTTCTCTGTCAAGCAATCAAGTTCACGAATGTAGTGTTTGGTGAAATTAGCTATGCTTATACCTGAAAGAATTTTACCTTCATATAGGTTCGTATTTCTGTCTAACCAAATCTACCACAAACCAAGCATCATTGGGACTCCGTGCTTTTTCCAAATACCCAGGTAAGACATTCAAAATAGTCCGACCGTTGTCTTGTAATTACCCATTCAAAATTTAAAATTTGCCATATTTCTACTGAAGCAGGGCATTCGCCAAAGACATGCCATAAAGTCTCAATTCCCACCTTACATTTGGGACGCTTGTTGCTTTGAGTCAATCTTTTGACATATAAGTTGACCATCATAGGGATGAAATTCCAAGACACTCTCCATAGAATTATTATAATTTTATTGAGAAGCTGTAAATACCACAATTGTTTGTAGAATTATTTTGTTGTAATTTGTAAGTCATTAAAATTAGGGGTAGTGCTTTGGGTCTGTAATAGTTTATAGGCGCTTCTTATTGATAACATACCCGAGAGCTCACCGCACCATATTACCAAGTCAGCATGCTCCTCCCTTGCAAGTGGAATCTGTCAGGATTCTGTTTGCATCATCTAGCTCAAAGGTATTGTGGATAACCTCCTCCTTCCTTACTCTATTAGCACTATCTATTAAACATGCAACAGTAGATAAGTTTGCACTGTTAATTCGATTATGTATCTGTAATTTGCTACCCCGGGTAGCTATGCATCTTTGTTGATTAATATGCTTTCCCCCGTAACAACCTTCCAATCCAGGCCGTCTTTAAGTAGACCTTTCGCCATCTAAATACTTTTCCAAGGATACAATGGTCCACACCCTAGCTCTGCTTGTAAAAAGCTAGTAGAGGGATAGTATTAGGCTTTTAGGACCTGCGATAATAATGAATCAGGTTGATCAATAAGACGCCATCCTTGCTTAGCAATTAATGTCACATTAAATTTCGCCAAATTTCTAAAACCCAAACCACCGTCCAATTTTAATTCGTACATCTTATTCCAGCTACACCAATGAATTCCTTTTCGCCCATGCCCTTTCTGCCACTAGTACCTAGCATATAGTTTCTATCTCTCCACATAAAGTTTTTGGTAAAAGAAAGCACATCATGGAATAAGTAGGGATTGCTTGCAAAATCGATTTAATAAAGACTTCCTTACCCTATTGTGACAAGAACCGCAAGCTCCACCCATCAATTTTCAACCGAATTCAATCCTTTAAACTTTGAAAAGAGGCCTTCTTTTTATTACCTACCAAATTAGGAAGACCAAGATATTTATCAACATTGTTCGAGCTCTTCACTCCCAATAATCCCGTAACAAAATGTCTATCAACTTCTGGAGTATTAATGCTAAAAAATACTGTGGATTTTTCAAATTTCACACCCTGGCCAGAATACAACTCATACGTATTCAGAATTCCTTTTATCTTCTGAGCTCCCAAGGCCGTTGCCTCACCAAATAAAATGGAATCATCCGCAAAGAGGAGATGAGAAATTTGAGGGCCTCTCTTGCTTGCTTTAGCTCCTTTGATCTCCCCTCTTCTCTTTGGCGAACGCATTAGAGATGAAAGTCCTTCATTGCAAATCAGAAATTGAAAAGGGCTGAGTGGATCCCTATGGCGAAGACCTCTGGTTGGTTTAAAATGTTCTTCTTTACACCCATTTAAGATGGTCGAATAGGAAACTGAAGAAAGACATTTCATAATGAAATCCACCCAAGATTGCGCAAAACCCATTCGTTCCATCAGAAGCCTTAAGAAATCCCACTCCACCCTATCATAAGCCTTGCTTATATCAAGCTTGAGTGCTATGTGCCCTTTTAGTCGAATTCTTTTATTCTTCAATGTATGTATAATTTCATAAGCCACAAGCACATTAACAGTGATTAAACGTCTTGATACAAAGGCACTATGTGTACTATCAATACATGCGTCTAAAACATGATGAAATCTAACCATATTAGCTATCACCTCATAAAGAACATTACATAGACTTATGGGTTTAAAATTTTCCATTCTTGTAAGGTGTGAGGTTTTGGGTATCAACGCAATATTAGTGACATTTAAGAGTTCCAAATCCCTACCCTCATTTAAGATTTCCAAATAGAAAGAAGTTACCTCTATACCTACGATGTGCCAACACTTCTGAAAGAAAATTGCTGGAAAGCCGTCATCACCGGGAGCCTTTGTAGGACCCATTCCTTTCAGTGCTACCCAAATCTCTTCAGCAATGAAATTCATTGTAAGCTGCAAATTTGCTTCCTTAGAAATGCAATGCTTAATTCCTTGCAAGATCGATTCCATATTGCTCACCGCTCTGGTTGAAAACAACTCTTGGAAAAAGCTCTTAGCTATCTTCTCCATCTCTTCCATATTGCTGACTTCTTCCCATCCTTATTATTGAAACCATTTTTGAAGTTTTATGAAAAACGGGGATCGACTTTAAAGAACAAAAATGGAGTCGCCACTAATCCCTTTTTACTTAGGTGTGATTGGATCACCTTATAAAACACTTTATTTTAAAATGTTGATTTTGGTCCACAAAGTACAAGAAAACAGGTTCGGGAGTCGGTTACGAATGAGGAAGGAACATCACCCTCGTAACGCCCAAAAATTGGTACCTAATCGATTAATTAATGTCTTTATGTCGAGAATTTGAAAAGATTTTAAAATACAATTCCTTTTAAAGAGTGTTTGTATAATCTGTTTTGGAATATTAAGACTCCTTTATTCCAAAAGGATAAAACATCACATCAATACGTTAGGGTGCGACATTTTAACCCCTGAAACTAAGATCATCCCTTAACTTCCAAAAATCCGAATTTAAAAGGGTATTTAGTTATTTGTACGAACGAAAAGACCGAAACCCATCACGTTAGGGCACAATTTCTTGAACTTCCAAACACGAAACATTGCCTTGTTTTCAAAAGCCTTGCCTCGAGATAACATAATGTCACATCCAGTGCGTTAGGACACGACATTTTGAATTCCCGGGAATAAGTTTTTATTTAACTTTTAAAAGGAAAGTAATAAGTTCTTTGAACTCGAAGAAGAAAATTGAAACCCAGTAAGTTATGGTATGAATTCTTTCGAACCCTTAGAACGCGAAGAATTTACTTATTTCAAAATCAAATTTTTGATGTACCAAAGAAAATATAATATGATTGTAATAAAATAAAAATAAATCATAATGCCAATATGCTCAATGGAATAAAATGTAGATGATAATATGAATAATAATGAAAGTAAAAAAAAAAACTGAAACAAATAATTTTAAAAAATATTAAGTAAAATAAATAAATAAATAAACAAATAAATAATTAAAAGGAAATAAAATAATAACAAAAATAAAGCTAATAGCAAATTAATAAATAGATAAATACTATATACAATAGTTGAAGGATAATGAAATAATAATAATAGTAATAATAAATAATAATAATAATAAATTATAATGAAAATATATTAATAAATAAATAAAAAATATTAGCAATTATAAAATAAACATAATAATAAAAAATGATAAAAGTAATAGCAAAAATAAAAAATAATGTAAAGATATTAAAATTGATAGTAATAATAAAAATAATAGTAGTAGTAAAGATAAAAGTAATATTAATAAAAAAATAATAGAAATGATAAAAAAAGCAATAATAATGTAGGTAATAAAATAGTAATAATACTAATAATAGTAAATATAATAATAAGATTAAAATAATAATAATAGTCATAAATATAATAATAGTAATAGTACGTATAATAATAATAATAGTACTAATAATAATAGGATAAATAATAGTAAGAAAAAATAGTAATGAAATAATAATAAAAATAGGAATAATAATATTAAAAGTAATGATAATAATAATATTGATAATAAAAAGTATTAGTAATAAAATAATAATGATAATAAAATAATAATAGTAAAAGAAATAATAATATGATAATAAAAATATTAACAATAATGATAATAAAATTAATAATAAAATAATGAAAATTACAAAAGAAATGAAAAAGGACGAAATTGAATCTATAAATAAAATTTTGGGGTAAATTTAAAATACAAGAGAACTGAATTAAAAAAAACTAAAAAATGCGGAAGGGCTTGATGCGCAAATAACCCATTTAACTGAAAAACACGCGGATTCTATGATGGCGGGTCGGGTCATGTGGTCGAACTATAAAAGCAGCTGCTTTTGGCTCTAAAATGCCTAGGATGAAACGACATCGTTTCATCAACCTTATAAAAGCCCAAATTTTTCTAAAAATCATTCATTCCTTTAGTTTTTTAAAAAAAATTTCTGCCCCTCAAAACTTTCTCTCCTGGGCGATATCCGGTCCCAACACCGGCGCCGGACCACCA
Source organism: Gossypium rotundifolium (assembly GCA_025506655.1). Lineage (NCBI taxonomy): Eukaryota > Viridiplantae > Streptophyta > Magnoliopsida > Malvales > Malvaceae > Gossypium > Gossypium rotundifolium. Next base: position 26,512,007 of record CP106728.1, read on the forward strand.
CGTTGGCCACCGTACATGGTGGCCAAAATTTAAAAAAATTGTAAGTTTTTTGTTTTTTGTTTTAAAAAAAAGTTGTATATGTATATATTATATTTAGAGTTTCCAAAAGAAATAAAACAACATATATATAAAAAAATTATAGCATTCGAAAATGAAGAAGAAGAAAAAAAAAATAATAAAAGAAAACCTTTACTGATCTGGTAATTTTTGACTCTGTATATTGTATTTTCTCTGTATCTGTGTGTCCTCTTTTTACAGGTTTTTGGGATTTATAAACCCGAAATGATTCGCTAAAAAAAAAAAAAATCTGCTTTGCTGATTTTTTGTCATTTCTTTCCTTTTGCAGTAAAATGGCGAAGAATCTGGCGTTGATGGGGTTGGTGGTCATGGGGAGAGTCGGCGTCTTGTCTTTGGACAAGGTCATTTATGTGTGAGGAACTTTAGGGTTTCAGAAACCCTTAGTTTTCTGCTTAGGTTTTGGGCCCGAGTGATTTTGGGTTTTGTTTTGGTAATTGGGCCCGGGGGTCTAGTTGTGTAATCTGTTTTAATGTTTAACATTGGGCTAAGGGTGTAATGGGTTTAGGGATCTGTTTTGGGTTGCTTGGACTGTGCTGGACATTTATTTTTTATTTTATTTTTATTCTGGTTTATTTAAGCCCGGGCAAAATTGGGCTCCTACACTTATTCCGCAAGCTTCTTATAGTATTAGATCTATCGCGTTGAGTAAAAATATTTATGAAAAACGCCGTGTTTTTATCCCCCAATTTCAGCCAATTAACGCGTGCTCTTTACTCACAATAGGCGTCATCTTTATCAATTTCCAAATTGAGATGCATCTTCGTGTAAATAATTTTAGCCAAATTCTCATCATTACTATCCTTTTCAAACAAACTCTCCAATTTTCTACTTAAGTCTTTTTTGAGCCCCACCCTTCATTCTTGAATCTTAATCGCCCATTGAGTCAATTCCTATCTTAAGCTTTCTAGTTTATCCAATGTCGACCCCAAAGATGATCCCCAAATATCCTTAACCGTCCTTTCAAATGTTTCTTAAAGAAGCCAGCATACCTTGAACCTAAAGGAAGCCTTCCTTATCTCCCTATACCCCTACTTTGTATTAATGAGCGAAGGACATTGATCCGAATATGAGTAAGGCAAGTTTGAATACGAGCATGTGGGAAAACTGAAAACCATTCTATGTTTGCAAACCCCCTGTCAAGCCTTTCCATTATGTTTGTTTCTGGTATGTTTCCTCTTTCCCATGTGAATCACGACCTAGAGAATCCTACGTCGAAGAGTCGGCACTCGTTAAGAATTGTCCAAAAAGCCTCTATTCTTTTTTCATCTCTTGGCACCCTTCCTTTTTTTTTTTTTTTTCAAAAGAATACAAATTTCATTAAATCCCCACAAACAAGACAAGGATGAGTTTGAGTCCTTCCCAATTTTCAAAGTAAACTCCAAGTTCTACACCTTTCAATAGCAAAAAGTGCTTTATAAAACCCCGTAAAACACCATTCCTTGTCGACTTGATTTTTTTTAATCAGAGCATCAATGTGATTTTTAGAATAACTAATGATTGTAACAAGAACATCTCGTTTCCATGCCAGGGAAAACCCACCCTGCGAACCTTCTACCTCCACATCAATCCCATTAATGATTCCACAACTTCTTCTAACCCTATCCATCCGTCTGCCGTCAACTTTCATCTCCATAAAAAAGACCATTTGAAGATTATGTTGATTCAGCGTGAACTAAAGCCTTCTTATTGCCCGAGGACTTCTCAATCCATGGACATTCCAACTTAAAGTTTTCATTATATTCGGTCGACTTGCCTGTGGGTAGTCGCCGATCCTATTTGAGAAAAAACAACCATTTGTTCCTGAAGGATATTCAAAGACTGATGATCAAGACCATCTCCATCAAATCTCCCCATTTTATAATTATCCTCACTAAGAGAAGAATTCTCAATTACATCCTTTGAAGCTAAAACACCTTTCCTCTTACCTGTCATACTTTCCATTTGGATATCATCAATCTGCACATTCCTTTCCAATCTCCTCCAACTCATTCTTTTGGGCTTTTTGGTGTTTTCTGTCACTCTTTATCCATCCCGTTCAAATTCTTAGCTTTCCCCCGAGACTACTCAATCCCCAGATTTGAGACATAAAAAACAGCTTTTGTATATTCAATTTCCATAGAACAGCTTTGGTTAGATGCCCTAATTTCCTCAGAATTATGGTGCAAATCCGTAGGTCGCCATTTTGTAAAAAATTCCACCTTTTACAGGGTTTCCTCCCCATGATGAATCTCTGTCGGCATCTTACTAGGAGTGGTATCTTTTTGAAATTTGGCCCTAGATGTTTCCACCCCATCATTCTCCCTGATATATAAACATTGTTTCATAGATTTTTTAATTGAGAAACCAAACTGCAGACTTTCTTTACCTATTAAATTAGATTGAGCTTTTAGCGCCAGTGAGTAAGGGAGATCGTCTTCCAGCTTTTCTTCCTTCAAATTCGAGATCGCAGTACGGTCTTTCACAGCCTGATCCATACAACCACAACAAAATAAAAAATTCAGTAGGTTTTCATACTTAAAAGGGAAGCCATACTTTCTTTTGATTGCCTATTGTAATAAAACTTCCCCTCCGTAACAGTTTTTGGACATCCAACTGAACTTTCAACCTGCAAACATCGCTTTTTATCTCTAATCTCATTATTCCTCCAAAAGTAGAACCTATTGCATGCATCAAATCTTTCTTCTCACACTTTGACGTGCAAGGGCCAATTTTAAGCCAAAACGGGGAGAAAACCAATTTAATATTTCTCCTTTCTGTAGCCTCCTTCAATCTATCAAAGATGATCAATTGTTTTCTAAATAACCACGGTCTCCCCTCCATGATCATCTCCAAGTCATCTTCATCTTCAAACGAAACCTGAAACAAGTTTTGCCCGACCACTTGGATCTCAAACTTTCTCCTAGTCTTCCATATACTCTTCAATTGTACACAAAGACTGTCCAGGTTATAAAATTTTCTCGTCCACACAGAGCATAACAACGACAAATTATCATTCGGCACAACCAAAGAACTCTTCAGTGTCAACTGTATCATTTCTTCTGCTAAGAGGGAGATTTCGTCCCTCGCCATATCGGAGAAAGTCACCACCAGGGATTTAAATTGTGGTCGCGATCGCGTTTTGGTCGCGTTGCGTTTATCATGCGATTCGCGGACATAACGGACGTTATTGCGGTCATCATGGTATCGCGATCGTGAATTTTTTAAAATTCGCACAACTTATTATAAAACATAATAAATATAATTATAATTATAAAAGTCACTTTTAATGATTTTTAGAATGTTTTCTAACACTTATGAACTTTTATTAATGTGATATGAGAACATAACTTTTATAATCATTAAATATGCTTATATTTATTTACTGAATTTTCTAAGAATGTTATATTAACTAATAACAAAGTAAAAAAAAAGGAAATATTAAACATTTATCATATTTAATAAGTTCGAAAGTTTTAAGGATAAAATAATTAAAATTCATACCGATAGATGTCTTCAATATTTCTTGTGACTTTGAAGATGGTAAAGATATAGACATTCTATTACGCAAAAGGAAAAAGGAATATATAATTGTATAGATTCTCATTAATTATTTCTATTTACTACCACTTATTATCACTCTCATTCTACTTTAATATATAGTTTAACATGCTTCGACTCTTAATTATCTTTTCATAAAATATACTCCATTCATTTATCTAAAGATATATTTTAAATGTTTTAATATCATCAAAATTAAGAACATTAACAAAAGTTTTCTTCAAAAAAACATACCTTACAAATAATGGTAGTGGTGCGATTTAGTTTTCACCAATTAGTGGAATGACGAGGAAGATCAAATCCTTCACCTTCACTTTGAGAGCGCTCTTGACTTGATTCTCTTGGCCTTTGTCCAAAATATATCCAAAAAAGTAACATTTTCACCTTGGTTTTCATATAATTGATATGGAGGATATATTTGAGGAGGAGGATACATGAGAGGTGGAGGTGGGGGATACATTGGTGGTGGAGGATGCATTTGAGGCTGGCATGGCACACCATAATTAGGAAATGGTGGGTAATAACCATATGGTTGTGGATAACCATGTGAAGGTTGAAAATATGAAGGTTGTTCGGTGGATAAAACCTTGAGTGCTAGTAGATGAATCACTATACCCAAGGTTGCTAGAACTCGATCTCCTACTGGATGAAGAGCCTACTGAAGTATGCTTCTTGCCTTTTCCTTTTGATGGAGCTTTAGGTTCACTTCTATCTCTCCTAGGTTCAGGAAACATATTTCCATCAAACTCTGATCTATCACGAAATGTCCACTAGTGGTACCGACCCCATATTCTCCTCCATACCGACTAGAAGACCTAATTTCACCTCTATCACCACTATATACATCATCCTCTTCAATTGGACTTAAACCACCACCATCGAGTCCATCGCCACTCTGACTTGGCGTTGAACTAGAACTTGAATGAGACAAATTCAAGCGATGAGATTGATTAACATCCATCTCATCATCGAGGTATCCACAGCAACACACCGGCATTTTCACCATCTAATAATGGATTCTCTTTCTCATGAAGCCATTACGATAGTGGATCAACATCTTCAAAGATATGATCAAGGTGATAGGATTAAAACTAGCGTTTATATCATCGATGCTCATTCTTTTTGATGCCTTATCTTAAGCCTCATATTATAATAGGTAAACACTAGTTTCTCAAGTTTTTATACTTCAACCTATTTCTTGCCTTGGTGTGAATATAACTAAATGTGCTCCAATTTAGTTCGCAATTTGATCTTTGAAGTTGTTTGACTAAGCACTTTAATTGCTAATTTTTGTAATTCGGAACACATGTGCCGTATATCATCCACCACTCAATTGCATAATATTATTTAAATTTCAAAATAACTTCAAAATGTACAATATAATTAAATAATATAAATTAAATTAAATAATTTAATTAACTGCTTACCGGATTCATTTGCTTCCAAGCTCTTTGTGCTTGTGGAGTACCGAATGTCTCGTGTTTATCTCTAAATAGCAACAATTGCATAAATAAAAGATAGAGTAAAAAATAAAAATAAAATTCTATTTCAAATTATGTAACTAAGTTACAAATAATAGTACTTGAATCTAACTTTGATTCACCATTCGACTTGATTATCAAGAGAAGGTTCTAATCTTTCAATTCTTGATCGTGTACCTTCTAATGTTTCTATTAGTACATTCTCGAATGCTCCACCCCAAATTGAAATTGAGGATTGAGAAAATAACCTAAGTATAATTTATAAGAATATCATCAAATAATAATAATCTAAAGCTTAAAATAATAAAATATAAAAAATTTCTTAATTATATGAAACATTTTATCTTACCAATTTGAATGCAAGTCGGAATGCATAAAATTCCATCTATTGTCAATAATCTTTTAGTACTCGGTGAAATATCGACAATCTTGTTGAATTGCTCGTTTAGCTCTATCAACGACCTCATAAATAAAGCCCATTGTTGGTTTTCATCACTATCCACAAGTCTCAATACTTTTACTAGAGGCTCAGTAAACTTTTATGAGGTCATTGGCCTTTTTCAAAAATCTTTTCCCAAGACAATTTTTTGGCTTCATAAGCGAATACGACTTTTCTTTGTCCCCATTTAGATTCTTTAAATTCCTATATATTCATAAGAAAAATTTTAAAATAATATAATTTAAATTATTTGGAACTAATAAAATAATTAAAGGTTGCTATATTTAAGTAATTATATCAACTAATTATAAAATACTAACCTTTGAATTAAACATTTCTCTCGGACCTTGCTTTTGTCTTGTTATCTCTTCAAGTTGAATGAAATGAGTTGCAAATCGAGTAAGAGCGGTCAAGTATTTGTTTCCTTGTGTATACTTCTTCATCAAATCAATCATCCAAATGTGATTGTATATAAAACAAGTCACTTTCTTTGCCTCATCTAACACTTTTGCTACACTGGGCTTTTTCCCAATGTCTTCAAGGCATAAATCTAAGCAATGAAATTGCACATGAGGTCCAATATAGGTGTTTTCTTTTCAACATTAATTTTTTCCAGTGACTTTCATTCTTTGCCTCATTATCGATCACTATTTGGACAATGTAATTTTCTCCAACTTCTTCCACAACTGAATCTAACAAATTGTAGTAGAATTCAGCATCTCTACTACGGAACACTTGAGGCATCTACCGATTTCCAAAAAATAGTTCCTTTACTACAATAAACAAGGAAATTAATGATGTGCATTTGATTCAAACTGTTGGTCCAACCATCACACATTAGAGTTGCACCCAATTCTTTCCAATGAGTCTTTAGTTCATTTACCCAATCATGAACTCGTTGATACTCTAACTCCAAATATACATCGAAACCTCATAAGGTGTTGGAAGCTTTACACCTTGTCCAACTTCACTGACACTTGAATTAAGTTATACAATCATGGAGAGCTTGCTAATTGAAAAGGAAGTCTTTCATATATTAAAATTTAGAAACCGCTTCACCTATCTTCCTTGAAAATTCTTTAAAAAGAGTCATTGACATTTGGTTGCTTTGAACTTTTGCTTCTAACCAATTCGGTATAGCTCCCTTAAGGTAAATTCAGACTCACTTGGGATGGGTTTTCTTGTTCTTTCCCTATGAGAAGGTCGCCTTCTTCATAAATGTTATCACGACCACCAAGATTTTAAATGAATTCTTCCTTCTATGCCACTCATGTTGTGATTGAATACTTTCTCGAGTTGCTTGCCTTATAGCGAAACCTCATCAATGAATTCTTCGTGTTCATCCTCCTCTTCTCTTATTTGAGATAAGAATTCATCTTTTCTCCTCTTTTGTCTATTTTCTTTGTGTTGCTTTCTTTCAAGATATTCATCATACTTTCTCTAATGACACTGTTAATAAAATAAAAAATTCACACTTTATATTATTATCAATATTATATAATCTTTATTGATAAATTTACAATAACATTTAAAAATAATAATGAAGTATCACATACCAAGAACATTAGGGCATGGTGCAACATTGCTTGGTTTATGAGCAATGTGCTCCTTAAATCGTGTTATTCCTCCTTTCACAACTTTACCACAAAGTTTACACGATATTTCCTCTAGCATTTGGTACTTTGGAGTTCCAAAGTGCCAACCTATATCATTACTTGGTGCACCCTCCAATCCTTTAGTCGGGAACTCTTCACGCGGTGGCATGCTTTATTTTTATATATATAAAAACATAAAATTATATTTAGAAATATAAGTAACTCATTACTTACATTATCAACAATATAATAGAAAAAAAAGTAAACATCATTAACATGGAAAATTTAAATTTATTGCATAATCCATACATAATTTTTTTAAAAACAACAATACACATAACCCATTAGTACTTGGTTCCAAAGTAATTACTAATTAGTTTTAATATTGAAACAAGTAAACAAATTGAAATTAATGTTTTTCACTTTAAATTTAGAAATTAATAGTTAACTAATACTTTTCTAATACAATAAGATCGAATTAATTTTTCTATACATATATAAATAAAATCAAATTCTAATCTCGTTTTTCAAATTTTTTATTTTTCAAAAGTTAACTTTTTCTTTTTAAATTTTATTCAAACTCAAAAGTTAGAACAAGTGAGAATAGTTTTGTCTAAAATATTTCAAAGAATATACTTATAATGATCCGTTATTATTATTATCATGTTCATGTTTTATTTCAAAAATATTTATTTCAAGTATGTGATCCAATCAATATGCAATTTATAACCCACAAAATGAATATGTATTTTTGAATAAGTAAGTGAAGCATTATTTTTTTAAAACTAAAATTGGGCTTTATTTTAACAAATTAATAATACACAAAATTAAAAACTAAAAGAAAAAAATTAAAAATTGAAGGAGTCCAGTCCAATTATAATAAAACTTGGCCCAAACAAATTTAATTATATAGCAAAAATTAAAATAAAGAGAAAAAAAATTTAACCTAATAGTAAAAAGCCAAAAACCATAATTAAAATATTTTCTAATTTTAATTAAAAAAAATTAAAGAACACCAGACAATTTAAAGCTCTTAAAAGTTAAAACCCACAAAATATTTTTTCAATCGTCTAAAACGCCTCTGTTCTCTACTTCTCTTCTCTCGTCTGTTCTTCTTCATTTTACTCCTATTTTCTTGCCTCTTCCTCTTCCTATTTTCACTCCTAAAACTGATGAGTTTAAACTCTATCATGATTCGTGACACTGACATCCTCTTCCTCTCCTCTGAAATTTTGCCTCTTGGAAAATATGTTGCTGCTGGCTGCCTTCTCCGTCTCCCTTCATCGGTTCATCGGCATCGCTATTAAGTCTCTAAAGAACATATCCACTGCAGATTGAAGACATGCAAGCAAGAACCAAGACAAAATTTCAGGTAACTTACTTGAAAATTATCAATCTCTGGATTCTGGAATCTGGATGAGTCCTCGCCGCCTCCTTCCTCTGTGCTTTTATTTGTCGCTCCTCAGTATGCTTTTTGCCAAATTACAAAATGTTTGGAATTTTGAATAAGAAACCAAGCAGTAAGCACTTTAATTTCTATTTCGCTCCGAATCAGTGTTGTTTAGTTTTCAGATTCAACATTTAAGTTCAACACTTCAACTTCTTTTTACTTTTTTTTGATTGAAATCTCGATTGCGGTGAGGCGTAGGGCCATAGGGGAATATATTCCCTTTTGGCTTTTGTTTTATTGTGTTTGTCTGGTTGAATCTGTTTCTTTTGTGTTTCTGTGTAGGATATGCTATCCGCTGTTTTATTGTGTTTGTCTGCACATGAGGGCCAAGTTCATCATTCTTCCAATTTTTTTTAACTATAACGGAAAATAACGGGAATAGCGGCCCGTTATTTCCGCGACCGGCCGTTACCCGTTAAATTGCGGCCGCTATCCGCCGCTATTGGTGTGAATCCGCTTCACACCGCTATTTTCAGCAATAGCGGTTTCGGACGGTGCCGCTACCGCTATATAACGGCCGCTATTCCGATAACGGGCCGCTATTTGAATCCCTGGTCACCACTCTGCTCCAACCCAACCACAACAAGTACTGTTTCTCTGGGACACAAAGAGAGAACACTCTTGACCTTAACTCATTACTCCTAAAGAGACTAAATTTTAGATATGCGAAGAATAGAAATTTAAAGTAACCACTAAATATTATATAATTTGTAATTTCAAAAAAGAAACGGAATTAAAAGTCCAGCTTGGATGGGGTTTCTTAAAGAACAGAACCCATTTACGCAGGAAAAGATTTCCCGCCAAAAGTCGTTAAGGAGCGTAACTAATTAATTAACTGAAACCTTGAAGAAGCCTCCTTTATTATGAAGTATGTATGGATTTCATCATCCATTTCAATGTTTGAGGAAATCAGTGTTAAGAAGGTCGAAGAATTGGTAGCGAACTGAAGCATCTGTTGAAAGATGATGAGAGCTGGTAGCCATCTTCCAGTTTCGATACCAGTGGGTAACGCTGCCAAGAAGGAAAGAGGAGGGGCTTCTCGCTCTGCAATGTTTCCCTTGGCTGAGATTTGGATCCACACCATTCCCCTTCTCGTCTTGCTTTGCTTCTTCATTCTCTGGTGGTTGTCTCGTCCAGGTATATATCCCCTCTTCCCTAGTTTGCTTGTCAAGAAACTGTTTCAAATGCTCATTTTCTTTGGTAATTTAGCTTATGACATTAGGCCATTTTGTTTCAATTCTCAAGAAAGCTGGGATAAAGATAAAGAAATGGCAAGTACACAAGTGAAGTACTAGTTTAATCTTCTTATTTTTGGGTTTGAAAGCAGTGAATGTGGAGATAAAGGATGGCAGAATTGTGGCTATACATCATGTGGAGATGCCATTGCCTCTTAGTGATTCTCAGATTGATGTATCCCTCCTGGCATCTGCTGCATCACCAGTTGCCTCGGTATCACAAAATTTCACAGTAATCGACGAATCCTCGGTATTAGCTTCTGATTGACGGATCGGTTTTGAGGAATTCTCGTTTCTGTTGATGTACCGGGTTTTCGATTTATTGGTTCGACATTTTAAGGCCTTGTACTGAAATATAACTGTTCTTATCATCAATACGCCAATTAGAGAAAGCATGGAATATAACTGTTCTTCATTTGTTTGTACTGAAATTACATATGTAGACACCATGAAGGGAGAAAAAAAAAACATGAATCACGTATGGCTCATTTCACTGATTAGTATACCATAGCATTATCTTATTCCTGAATGTTGTATGCCTAATTTGGCCATGGTTAAAAAAAATACAGAAAAAGAAGGAAAAAATCATTAAAAAAAAAAAAGTCCTATCAGTATCACAATAACTTGTTGGATTGAAATTCACTAATCTCACCCTCTTTGCAATTTCCCACATATAAAATCATTGTATTGTTTTTAATTTTTGGAAAAGCTCTGCAACAATCCCTCCTTGGAGCCTGAAAAAGAAAAAGAAAAAAACCGAATTCAGGGGGTTTATTTTGCAAGTGTCCTACAATTACAATAACATGTGAATAACAATAATAAATGTACCTTGAGCCATCGATCTTCATCTCGCGGCTTTATGACTACGACAAAATCGAGTTTCTCTGGTGAGGCCATTTTCCATCGGCAATATCGGCTGCGCGTTCTATGACGATAGTAGAGGCCAACTGTTTGGTTCGTTTCAGGTTCAGTCTTAGTCTTGTACATGTAGAAAACAAAGGGTCTTTGGCAAGGGTGCCTTTCAACAGGCCTAGTGTTAAATGCATAAGCAGTGTAATCAGCTCGCTTGTGCCAGCTAAAAAATGTTCTACTCGGCATCTCAAGCTCTCTGGGAGACATCACTCCCCTCAAAATTTGAACCGCGTAGCCCCACGACACCGTGATCGACCAGTATCGCGTTGAATCATAGCAGATGGATTGTTGCATTAAGCTCGCGGAGTCCTCATTGGCAGCTTCAAGCATGTGTGCAAGAGCCTTGGCTCGTTTCATGCCCGGGTATATAGGATTCACTACATCTAGGTGGTGAAGTGATACCAAAGGAGTCACTGGATGGGCTCCCAAGAGGCCTAATATGTCTCCGACCACATCATACTGTACAAGCAAAACAAAAAGGTTCATATATATATATATATATATATATATATATATTCAGCCTAGTAGAAGAGGTGAAGAAATGGAAGTTTTACCTGATGGAAGCCAAGCTCCCTGGTAAGGGGCACTCCAAGCTCAGCCATGCAAGCCTGAATCCTGTCATCACTGCCATATAATGCTGGGTATCGGTGAATGCATTTGTCCTGCATCTTGGACAGTTCTTTTGCCAGTGGATAGCTTATTGCAAATCCACCCCCTCCATATGCCATGGAATATGAAAACAATATGTTCTGAATATGACTCTCTGATGCACTCCCAATGTAATAATACTGTGTATGATCATATTTAGAGAGCACCCGTACCAAGTTTTCAACAACAAAAATCGTGTCATCATCCCCCATCACGAACCACCTAATATCCTTCATCCCAAGCTTGAGTGTCTCGGAAACCACCCTGGTGATCCTCAAAGCCGATCTAGACCCTACCTTGTTTAAGTACTTAAACTGAGAAGTATCCTCGGATACCCGAATCTCTGGTAGGCGTTCACCTTTCTTGGCTACCACTTTCTTATCCAACCAAACCACCCCTCTTGTCTCTTTGGGCCTCCACCATGTTTTAATGTACTCTTTTCTGATCTCCCACAAATTCGAAGAAGATGCTATCCCGAAGGCAATGTGTTTGAGATGAGTATCGTATCGTAGGTATCTCCTAGGGGGTGGTTCAACAAGGTTTGGTCGCTTTTGGTCTGCTGAGTTTTGGACATGGGAAGAGGTGGTGTTGGAGGAATGGTTAAAGGGTGGCGCTTCAATTTTGTTGGAGACAATAGTTATATCCGCGGATTTGCGGTCTTGCTTGCTAAACAGGAGATTTGAGTATGAAATGTAAAGTAAAGTCATGGTTATGATGAAATAGAAGATTAGCCCTCTAAATCTAATTTGTGGCATGCGTTGCAGGGGAGAGTTCATTTGTTTCCTACAAAGGTTAAAATTTCTTACGAAGTTGTCTTTGTGATTTTTATTTTGGCTTTTTTTGTTGTTGTTGAAGATGATGACGACGATGACGATGATGGTGATTTTGTTGTTTGATGCTTCCCATGTTTTCGGTCCAAGGCATGGACAAGGAGAAGGATGGTTATAGAAATTAGCTTGGACTGAGAATTGTTCGGATCTATTTGACAATGTGTTTTTATATCAACCCCATTATTTTTTCCTACTAAACCATAGTATCCTGTCTAAATTTAATTATTAACATTTAAAGTTTGGGTGTTATTACCTAGCTTAACAAATTTTTTTTAGTATTCTTCATGTCCATTTTATGGTCCATGTTCGGGGTCCATGGCTGCCCCTCCTAGCAATATGTCTCCAAGGCTTAAACATGTGTCTCCCCTTGAGAATACGACGTGCCTTGCCATTGCACTCAACACTTGTTGATAGCTTAACGAAACTTTAAGCAAACAAAATTACCTCCACTGCTCAATGTGATGCCTATTAGAATTAAGAGTTTGTTCTAAATTCATTTGTGAGAAATGCAAAATTTAAAATCATTGGGCCAATTTTTGAGCAGTGCCTAGATCAGTGCCAATTGGTTATGACATTCCTTGCTTAAAAAACTTGTCATGTTTAAGTTTGTAAATTTTGACAACAAAAATCCTTAGGTTGTGATTCTTGTTGATACCTTGGACGACAATCGGCCCATCTTTGATATCCGAACTACACATAGTAATAAATCTTAGAGATTGATTTGAATTTCGATCGAAGTAATCAACTTCCCGAGCTTGGTGGATTGGATCAAATTAGGAAAAACTTGGAAGTTTATCCTAAAGATTCAAGACTTATCGTGAGTTAAGTGAAGCCATTCTTTATGTTTATTATCATACTTGTTTTGAAGGAAGATTGATTGTAGTTGATATAGAATGTTAGCATGTCTCAATTACTTATATATTGTAATACCCCCAATCCGTATCTATTGCCGAAACATGGTTATAGAGCATTACCGGAGTTTACAGATCAAATAAACAGACATTTCATATAACAAAACATTCATATCAGAAACCAATCAAAATCATACATATTGTCCTTTATATGAGCCCTCGAGGCCCAAAATGCACATTAGAAGCAAGTCGGGACTAGATCGGGTACTCAAAGAATTTTTCAGAAAACATTGAAAATTTTCAAAGTTGTGTGGCCAGGCCGTGTGACTCACACGGTCAAGAGACACATCTGTGTCTCAGGCCTTGTGGCCATGTCCCAGCCTATGTCCGTGCCCGTGTAACTCCCTGACTTGGGTCACATGGCCAAGTCACACGCCCGTGTGCTAGGCCGTGTTGAGCATACTGACTTACGTAATTTTAAAGATACAGGGGACACATGACCGTGTCACTTGGCCGTGTGTTACCCATGGCTAAGATACACGCCCGTGTCTCTGCCAGCGTGGAACAAAATAGGCCATTTTCCAAGCCACATTTCTCACCCAATTTGGTACCAATCTAAACACAACAATTTGCACATTCACAAGCCATATCAAGGCATTCCAAACAAGCCAAAATCATGTCTTAAACATGTTTTATCACAACATACAACCAATATGCCCTTAGGCACCTCAAATGAGAAATTAATAACATGTCAACCAAATTATCATATTTACCTTATAACAACCCCAATTAAGGGCTAGTCTGAACAGTGGTTTCGGGACCACTAATCCGAGGTGGAGGAAAATTTTTTTGATATTATTTTATGTGTTGTAACATATTTATAAGGAAGCATGAGAGTTTTGGAACCTTGTGATCGCTGTAAATCAGAGTTTTAAAATTTATAAAGAGAATGATCGAACCTAGAAACTAGCTCTGACAATGATTAAAGGCAAGTGTACCTATCGAACAGTAGTATAGCTTAGGCAAGATCAGATTGCCGAACCCAAAGGAACTAAAAGTACTAATACTAACTTTCTTTTTATTATTTAGCCTTAAAAATATAGTGAACTACTCTAATAAAACAAAGACAAAAGAGTGAATTGGGAAATAACTTTAGGAAAAACTCAGTTGATCACGACGATACCCTCAGGAAGAATCCACCTAGACTTCACTTGTTATTTAACCCCTGAATTATATGATTTCTTTACTTAGCTTGATCCGTAAGACTCCCTAACCTACATTAAACCCTCTCTCGAGGCGAATAATGTCTAACCCTAGGTTAATTAGTGGAACTCTCGTTCACTTATAATAACCCCCTAGAATAGCAGTAAATTGATCAATGGACTCCCATATTAGGTTTCACCCTAACTCGGCAAAATCTCTTCACCTTATCTCTAGGCATGCGATCAACTTCGCTTAATTATGATAGATCTACTCTTAGGCAGGGTCTATTCCTCCTCTACCTAAGCACATCAGATAAGATTAAGCAACATAATTAAGACAAACTAAGTACTTATCATATAAATAAAAAAATCAAATAACAAGATTCATCTAGGTTTCATTCGCTTCAGGTATCTGAAGGGTTTAGTTCATAACAAAATAAGAAAACATCTCAATAGAAAAGATAAAACAAAACATAAGAAATCCCTAAAAATCCCTGAAGGAATTGAAGGAGAGATCCTCCGTCTTAAGTAGAACTACAGCTTCTTGAGATGGATCAACTGGCTATCTTCGAGCAATTCCCTGAATGAAAGCTCTGGTAGAAGGCTTCTGCCAAACTGCGACTCCCTAGAATAGCTGCCTTGGGGTGTTTATATAGGCCTTAAGATGCTTTACTTGGCTTCTAAGTATCTCCTTCAAGTAGAATTACTATTAGGGTGTTTAAGTAAACTTAGGAGTATGTTTCTTTGCCTTCAAGCATCCAATTCCGTGTGAAATTGCTCTTTCCCGCAGCAGGGGCATGCCCATGGCACACACCCGTGTAAGTCATGGCCAGGCCGGGCACGGCTATGTAAATCAAGGTTGAGGCCGTGTCCTAGATGATTGGCGAGGCACGACCGTGTGGCTTGTAGTCTAGGCCGTGTCGATTTCGTGAGTTGGTCCAATTTGGTCCGTTTTAAGCTCGTTTTTCGTTCTTTTTATCCTTGGGTGCTTTCCTGAGTATAAGACATGAAAAGAAAGGATTAAGAGCACCTTTTTACATAAATCAAGGATAAATCATCCAAAAGCATACTAAATGTGGGATTAAAATATGTTACTTTTACGGTTTATCAAATACCCTCACACTTAAGCTTTTGCTTGTCCTCAAACAAAATTCTCAACTTACAATTAAAATGAACTTTCCATAATTCATAATACCTATTGACAATGTCTCATCATAATTCATAGATAATTTATACATGGCTAATTTAACTCAAAGAACCCTAAAGATTCAATCAAGATAAGTCATACCTTTGTAGTACGAAAACATAGGTGTCTCCCCTCATCTAAGTAATTACCTTTAATTCAGAACTGACAAGGATTGACATCCTTACAAAAGATTCACTCAAATCACTCGAAGTGTTTAAGGTTCAAGAATAAGCACTCATAAGTCGAACCTGAAAAGTTAATTGATAAACTGTAAAAGTAACATATTTTAAACCCATATTTAGTATGCTTTTGGATGATTTAGCCCTTGATTTATGTAAAAATGTGCTTTTAATCCTTTCTTTTCATGTTTATACTTGGAAAGCACTCGAGGAAGAAAAGAATGAGAAACGGGCTTAAAACGGGCCAATTTGGGCCAAAGAGGAAATCGACACGGCTTGGACTTCAAGCCACACGGCCGTACCTCGTCAAATTACTTCGTATGGCCATGCCACAATTTGCACGACCGTGCCCCAATCAACAGAATCGAGACACGGCCTGAAGACGATTTGCACGGGCGTGTACCATGGCCGTGCCCTTGTCACGAGAATGAGCAATTTCACTCGGATTTGGATGCTTGAAGCCAAAGAAACATACTCTTAAGTCCACTTAAACATCCTAGGAGGAATTCTACTTGAATGAGGATACTTAGGAGCGAAGTAAAGCATCTCAAAGCCTATATAAACACCCAAGGTAGCAACTAAAAAGGGGAGTTCGGTAGAAGCCGAAACAAGGAGCTTTTTGGCAGAGGCTTTTTGGCCGAAGCATTCATCTTTTAGGGAGTCACTTAAAGATAGCCAGTTGATCCATCTCAAGAAGTCGGAGCTCCATTCAAGACGGCGGATCTCTCCTTTAATTTCTTTAGGGGTTTTAGGATTTCTTATGTTTTGTTTATTCTTTACTCTTGAGATGTTTTTGTATTTAATTATGTACTAAACCCTTCAGATACCTGAAGGGGATGAAACCTATGATGAATTTTGTTATTTGATTTCTAAATTATATGATAAGTACTTAGTTTGTTCTTAATTATGTTGCTTAATTTAATCTGATGTGCTTAGGTGGAGGAGGAATAGACCCCTTCTAAGAGTAGATCTAGCATAATTAAGCGGAGTTGATTAGCGCCTAGAGATAGGGTTACGAGATTTTACCGGATTAGGGTAAAACCTAATATGGGAATCCATTGATCGATTTACTGCTTCCTTAGGGGGTTATTATAAGAGAACGAGAGTTCCACTAATTAACCTAAGGTGAGACGTTATTCGCCTCGAGAGAGGACTTAATATAGGTTAGGGAGTCTCACGGATCAAGCTAAGTAAAGAAATCATATGGTTTGGGGAATAAAAAATGAGTGAAGTCATAGGTGGATTCTTCCTGAGGGTATCGTCTTCATCAACTGAGTTTTCCTAAAGTCTTTCTCCCATTCATTCTTTTGTCTTTGCATTTAGTCTAAGTATTTCATTAGTTTAATAATTCAATCACTTCATATTTCAGGCTAAATAATAAAATAAAATGAGTAGTAGTACTTTTAGGTTCCCTTGGGTTCGATAAGATATTCTTGCACGAGCTATACTCTTTGCTCGATAGGTGCACTAGCCTCTATCGTTGTCGCAGTTAGTCTACAGGTTCGATCACTCTTTTATAAATATTAAAACTCGACTGTTTGACACGATCATTAATCCCATAGGCTTGCCTGAAAATCAAATCTCCACAACTGTATATGAGATGATACACAAATCAAAAGGTCTTTATCAGGGTTGTAACGGGGCTAAGGTTAAAGGTATGGATACAGGCTAAATTAGAAGGTTAGAATCAAGACTTGACCTGACAAATTACCTACTAGAAATATGTAATAATATGAGTGATTACATCAATTGAAAACTAATAATACTATTATTGATAATTCTATAATACGAGCTCTTCTTCAACAATTGGAATTTAAACGTATGAGCTCAATTAATCACGTAACTTAATACTGAATATACTTTGAATTTTTTTTAAGAACAAACTAAGTATTACATAATAAATGGTAAATGTAACTACTGAACTAATATAATTCAGTAACTTAATCAAATCAAACCTCGATTAAAGGGTAGTCAAAAAGGAATGGTGATATAAATACAAAGGGTCTTTGGGTTAATGTTTGTGGTTAAGTCAATAAAAAGGGTTGTTAGGATTCAACGGGGTTCACTAGGGGTTAATTGTGAATGTAGGCTTTTTAGTGGAGTAAGTGGGTTAAATCCTAGGTGCCTTTATCATCTCTGTATATCAAATTAAAAATGTGGTCTCAATATGTATAAAGGAGGGAAGTTCTAGAATAACAGTTCAAAGTTGGCACACTCATAATCAATAAAGTGAGCAAGAAAAAGAATATATGCTTTATAAGGCTCAAAATCTCACAAAAATTATAGGTGTTTTTGACATCAATCCTTGTAAATTTCAAACTTCAAAGTAATACTCAAATTCAGTTCAACGACCTATTAATTTTTAATTTTTAGAAAGTAGACTTATCATGCTCGATTCTCTAGTATCCTTCAAATTTAATCATCAATGCACAATTAACTATGACTTACTCTAAAACATATCAATACAAATCATAAATCAACAAAAATTTCATCCTAATTAGTAATATGAGAAAAATACTTAAAAACAAGACTAAATTCAGGAATTTGAGAATAATGCAAAAAAGTTTGACATTTTTACCCCCCACACTTAAGATGTACATTAACCTCAATGTACAAAGATAAATAATAACAATAATAGGATAAATCAAAAGAGAAGGGGTAGAGTGACACTTCCTGAATTTTGGATGGCTCTGGGAGTTGGCAGTGGTCGTGGTAGAAGATAGTTGGAGGAGGCGGTGGTGGCGTTTTCTATGGTCCTGGTGGGGTAGCTACCAACGAACTCTATACTAGATGAAGAAATTGGGGAGCTCGTAGAGAATTAGCCAGGGATTATTAAGACATATTTAAAATAAACTAAGTATATATTTGAAGATAAGAAAGAAGATGAGAACTAAAATAGAAAATAAACTACATTGGAAATAAAAGGTAAATGGACTGTTAAGTCCTTATTGTTGGATGGTTCACACGGTGGGTGTGACCTCTAAGGCTGCTGAGGTGCTGGTGGTGGTCGTGGTGGCGTGATTCCAAAGCAGCCTAACGAACCTGACACTAAGAAACTAAATTGAAATAAACTAAATTAAGCATAAGATAATCAAAGAGAAGGAAATTGAAGCAAAAAAGAATAGAAAAATAAAAATATATGGTCTCAAAGACCCTTGGCTTGGTGTTTGGATGAAGCAGCCGGCATGAGTTATGTAGATCGGTCTCCCACAAGGAGATTATGCTTGCCTTCTTCCGCTTCTTTGGCATAGTTTTGGTGTTGCTCAAGAGTCTTGACAATTTTCTAAAGAAAGAAAGAAAATTTTGAAGGAAAAAGAAAGAAGAAAGAAAAAGAAGAAAGAAGATGGGAAGAAGGGGAAGGGCTATGGGGTTTAAATATGATTTCAAATCTGGCACGTTCCCACGCCTGTGGCCCAAGGGTGTGTTGATTCACACGGCTGCCTCGCACGGTCGTGGTGTAAGGCGTGTTAAGTCTCCCACACTCGTTTCTTGGTCAGCCACACCTGTTGGGAAGAAGTCAGTATGTTGGCACGGTTAGGACGCAAGAGCGTGTCTTGCCCGTGCTCGACAAGTCAGTAACTTTACACGGTAGTGGGACATGGCCGTGCTGATTTATCGGTACCTGTGGGGAGGGTGGTTTGATCCGTGACGTTGGAGGGTGGTTGGATTGAATTGTACGGCCTCTGCTCTGTCAGTGTGGTGGTTCCGGTGGTCCATACAGGCTATGGACACGGTCGTGTATAAGGCCGTGTGACCTGGAAACCTGCACTTTTGTGTTAGTTTAAAATTAAATTTTTTTAGAAAAGAAAGAGGGAAAGAGAAGAAATCAATAAATTTGAAAGTAAATAGTGTTAGTGCTCAGGTTGCCTCATTAGAAGCGCTTGTTTATAGTCTTAAGCTAGACTATGCTCATATTTGAAAATTTTAGGGAGGTTTAAAGGTTTGAATATCTTCCCTCATGCTTACAATTCTATTTTCGTGACAAAGTTGAAGTCGAGAAGCATTACCTTGAAATTGCCGAATATTGGATTGTTTACCTCGACTGTTTCATGTGGGAAGATATCGTGTACCTTAAGAAAAATTTCTCCCTTTGCCCTCAGGTCTGTTGAAGTGATGTGAGGATCGGCTTTGTCTAACAGTACTTGGTCTCCTATTTTAAAGTGATTTGATGTCCCTATGAGCTCTTCTGGTGGTTCCTCTAGTTTTACTTCGTGTAGATCCAGCTCTTCTTTAAAGTATGTCTTCCATTCTTTTAGTTTGTCTTCCCTAAGGCTTTGTTCCTTATGTACCTCTTCTTTGTTGGCTTGGGGCCCATGATTCAGCTCAGGTTTGTATTCTTGTGGTGTTTCCTGCGATGAAAGTTGTATAATTTGGTTATCAATTGAGTTATCTTTCTTACCTTCATCGATTGTTATCCTGGCCGAGTCAAGAGCTTGAAGACTGATTGATTCGTCACCTACACAAAGTATGAGTTTGCCTGTGGCAACATCAATTTTAGTCTTGGCAGTTGCTAGAAAAGGTCTTCCTAAAATTAAGGGGATTGAATTATCCTCATCCATGTCTAAAACAACAAAATCTACTGAGAAAACAAATTTATCAATTTTTACTAGAACGTCTTCAATAATGCCCCTAGGAATTCTAACAGTTTTATCAGCTAATTGAATACTCATCCTAGTTTGTTTGGGCTTCCCTAGACCTAGTCGTTTAAACAATGTATAAGGCATGACATTTATACTTGCCCCTAAATCAGCTAACGCATTATCAATAGTTAAACAACCAATTAAACATGGAATTGTAAAACTCCCTGGATCTTTTTGTTTCTGCGGTAGTTTATTTTGTAACATTGCTGAGCATATTACGTTTAATTCCACATGGTGTTCTTCGTCTATTTTACGTTTGTTCTTCAAGAGCCGTCTTAAAAATTTCCTCGAGTCGGGCATCTGAAAAAGAGCTTCAAAAAGAGGTAAGTTAATATGTAATTTCTTTAAAAGTTTATGAAACTTACCGAACTGTTCTTCTGAATCATCTATTTTCAATGCTTCGGGATAAGGTATGCGAGGTTGGTACTCCTTTATTACCGGTTTTGGCTTTTCTTGTGTTACCTCTACTTTACCTTCCTCTACCTTGTTTTCTGGTGTCAGATTGGGTTCATCTGACTTCTTATTGTCCTGAGCTGTGATGGCTTGAATTTGCTCCTTAGGGTTAATCTCGGTGTTACTTGGTAGACATCCTTGCGGTCATTCTGACATAAGCTTTGCAAGTTGTTCTACTGCATTGGTGACTTCCTTGATTGACTTAGAATTTTCCCCGATTCGGCTCTCATTTCTTTTGATTGTTCTTTCAGTTTCTTGGATACGTTTCTCTGTGTCTGCCGAAAATTTTGCTAGCATCTCCTCAAGGGTTGGTTTCTTCTCTTGTGGATAAGGCTGATTTTGGAAGTTTTGAAAAGGTTGCTGTCTTTGATTTCCTTGACCTCCCCATGAAAAATTTGGGTGGTTCCTCTAACCTGGATTATAAGTGTTAATATAAGGATTATTATTGGATCTGAAATTATTACCTATATAGTTCATCTGTTCGTTCTCTGCTCCTGGTTGGTAGGGTGGGTATTCAGGATTCGCCACAGTTCCACTTGTGTCGCACTGCATGACTGGATGTGCCTGTGAAGGACACCAGCTATCTAGCTTTTTATTCATCATCTCTATCTGTGTTGATAGCATGGTTATTGCATCTAGATTGTAGACTCTGGCTGATTTTGTCAGTTTTCTCCTTGTAGCCTGCCACTGATAATTATTCAGTGACATCTCTTCAATGAACTCGTATGCTGCTTCAGGAGTTTTGTTGTTTAGGGTTCCACCGGTGGCTGAATCGATTAGTTGCCTCGTTGAGGGGTTTACACCGTTATAGAATGTTTGGACTTGTAGCCACAAGGGTAATCCATGGTGTGGACATTTTCTCAAGAGATCATTGTATCTCTCCCATGCGTCGTATAGCGTCTCTAAATCCATCTGCACAAAAGAAGAGATATCATTCCGTAATTTGGCCGTTTTGGCCGGTGGGAAATATTTTAATAAAAACTTTTCGGTCATCTACTCCCATGTAGTGATTGACCCTCGTGGTAACGAGTTTAACCACTGTTTGGCTTTATTCCTTAATGAAAAAGGGAATAACCGAAGACGTATGGCATCGTCAGAAACGTCATTTATTTTGAAGGTATCACAGAACTCTAGAAAATTAGCTATATGAGTATTAGGGTCTTCGTCTTGTAAACCATCAAATTCAACAAATTGTTGAATCATTTGTATTATGTTAGGATTTGATTCAAAATTGTTAGCAGCTATAGCAGGCCTAACAATACTTGATTCTGCTCCTGTTAAATGCGGTTTAGCATAATCAAACATAGTACATGGAGCATTGTTATCCCCCACATCTTATGGTTGTGGATTATTTTCGTCTATCCATTCAGTAAGCTTGGATATGCCTTATTGATTTTCCTCTGTGTAATTTAGGGCTCGCTTGATTTCTCTGCGATTTCTCCGAGCGGTAGCTTCAATATCACTGTCGTATACCAAAGGTCCTCCCGGGTTCCTTCTAGTCATAAACTAGAGGTACCTTGTAAGTAAAGAAAGAAAGAAAGAAAATCAGTGAAAATAAATAAAAATAAAAATGAAAGTAAATTGAAAAAATAATAAAAATAAAAAATAATGGCTAAAGTAATAAAAATAGAGCTTTCTTAATATTTTAGTTCCCCAGCAACAACGCTAAAAACTTGATCGCTGTAAATCAGAGTTTTAAAATTTATAAAAAGAATGATCAAACCTGGAAACTAACTCTGACAATAATTAAAGGCAAGTGTACCTATCGAACAATAGTATAACTTAGGCAAGACTGAATTGTCGAACCCAAAGGAACTAAAAGTACTAATACTAACTTTCTTTTTATTATTTATCCTTAAAAATATAGTGAAGTTGCTTTAAACTAAATTAAACTAACAACTACTACTCTAAAGACACAAAGACAAAAGAGTGAATTGTGAAATAGCTTTAGGAAAAACTCAGTTGATCACGACGATACCCTCAGGAAGAATCCACCTGGACTTCACTTGTTATTTAACCCCTAAATCATATGATTTCTTTACTTAGCTTGATCCGAAAGACTCACTTACCTATATTAAACCCTCTCTTGAGGCGAATAATGTCTAACCCTAGGTTAATTAGTGGAACTCTCGTTCGCTTATAATAACCCCCTAGAATAGTAGTAAATCGATCAATGGACTCTCATATTAGGTTTCACCCTAATCCGGAAAAATCTCGTCACCCTATCTCTAGGCGTGTGATCAACTTCGCTTAATTATTCTAGATCTACTCTTAGGCAGGGTCTATTCCTCTTCTACCTAAGCACATCAGATTAGATTAAGCAACATAATTAAGACAAACTAAGTACTTATCATATAAATCAAAAAATCAAATAACAAGATTCATCTAGGTTTCATCCCCTTCAGGTATCTGAAGGGTTTAGTTCATAACAAAATAAGAAAACATCTCAAGAGAAAAGATAAAACAAAACATAAGAAATCCCTAAAACTCCCTGAAGGAATTGAAGGAGAGATCCTCCATCTTGATAGAACTTCGGCTTCTTGAGATGGATCAACTGGCTATCTTCGAGTAATTCCCTAAATGAAAGCTCTGACAGAAGGCTTCTGCCAAACTGCGACTCCCTAGAATAGGTGCCTTGGGGTGTTTATATAGGCCTTGAGATGCTTTAGGCTTCTAAGTATCTCTTTCAAGTAGAATTACTATTAAGGTGTTTAAGTAGACTTAGGAGTATGTTTCTTTGCCTTCAAGCATCCAATTCCGTGTGAAATTGCTCTTTCCCACGGCAAGAGGCACGCCCATGGCACACGCCCATGTAAGTCGTGGCCTGGCCATGTTCAAACTTGTCGGTTGGGGCACGACCGTGTGGCTTGTAGTCCAGGCCGTGCCGATTTCGTGAGTTGGCCCAATTTGGTTCGTTTTAAGCTTGTTTTGCGTTCTTTTTATCCTTGGGTGCTTTCCTGAGTATAAGACATGAAAAGAAAGGATTAAGAGCACCTTTTTGCATAAATCAAGGATAAATCGTCCAAAAGCATACTAAATGTGGGATTAAAATATGTTACTTTTACGGTTTATCACCTTGATTTTAACGATTGAACGCATAATTGCAAAAAAAGACTAAATTGCATAAAGTGAAAAAGTTATATTTTATTTTCTAGAGGTGCCAAATAGCCATAGAATATGAAATTGGAGGTCCTTGAAGTGTAATAAGGCCATTATAAGTGTGTTGGCTGGCCATGTAGACAAGGGAGACAAGAGCATTTATTTTTGGTCAACATTTGGTGAAATTAGGTGATAAAAATGAATAAAATAAGATGAATAAAAGGAGCTATCATCTTTCACTATTCATCTTTCTTCTTCACTAAAAATTGAAGAGAAAATAGAGATTTTGGAGCTTAAACTTTCAACCAAGCTATCCCCTCACAAGTAAGTGATTTTAGAGGTCTTCATTGATGATTTTTATACTTTTAGAGCCCCCAAAGCTTAAGCTAGCTAAAGAGGACACTAATTTGAAATATGGTTCAAAGTATAGGGACTTGCCATGAGAGAGTTTATGTTGTTTCCTAAGTTTTTATGGAAGAAAATGAATGTTAGGGAGATGAGAAACAACTTTTGTGAAAGGTGTTGTCATGAAAAATACCTAAATGGACTAAGTTGTAAGTGTTGTAATTTGGTAATAAATGCATGAAATAGTTGGATATGTGAGTAGTTTTAAGAGAAATAAATGTTCATCTAGACTTGTTTAATAAGAAAATGTGATGAAAAATGATTTACGAGCCTAGGGGCAAAATCGTAATTTTGCCAAAGTGTAAGGGCAATATAGTCATTGTTGCCTAAGTATAGATTATGAAGTATTATGATTTATAAAGTGATTGGATGATTAAATTTATTGTTCTAGATCAAAGCAAATGGGATTCGGACCTAGAATGAGAGAAAAGAGAAATACAGACAATTAGGTCCCTTTTTACCCTTTTTGATATCGAGGTAAGTTCGTATGATCATAATGCAACTATAGTGAAGTATTTAATATTTCGATGATGTATGAATGGTGTAATGACTTTATGAATATATTAAATACGTTTTGATGAGATGTCAAGAATTGAAAGTCTTAAATTGAATCTAAGAATAGAGGAAATGTAAATAGCATGATATTATGATAATTAAGGTCCCGTGTAAGACCATATTTGGAATATGGCATTGGTGAGAGATTTCGTATAAGACCATGTCTGGGACATGGCATTGATATGATATTTCATGTAAGACCCTATTAGGGGTACTATGTTGCTATGATACTATATGTATGAGTCACAAGAGTATTCTTTAGTATTTTGAACAATTCAATAGGAATGTTGAAAATGAGAAATTATGTGGTTATATCATGAGAGGTACATGATCGTGCCAAACAGTCGAGTTTTAATATTTATAAAAGAGTGATCGAACCTGTAGACTAACTGTGACAACGATAGAGGCAAGTGCACCTATCGAGCAAAGAGTATAGCTTAGGCAAGAATATCTTATCGACCCAAGGGAATCTAAAAGTACTACTACTCACTTTCTTTCTATTATTTAGCCTGAAATATGAAGTGATTGAATTATTAAACTAATGAAATATTTAGACTAAATGCAAAGACAAAAGAATGAATGGGAGAAAGACTTTAGGAAAACTCAGTTGATAAAGACGATACCCTCAGGAAGAATCCACCTATGACTTCACTTATTAATCATTCCCCAAACCATATGATTTCTTTACTTAGCTTGATCCGTGAGACTCCCTAACCTATATTAAACCCTCTCTCAAGGCGAATAACGTCTAACCTTAGGTTAATTAGTGGAACTCTCGTTCTCTTATAATAACCCCCTAAGGAAGTAGTAAATCGATCAATGAATTCCCATATTAGGTTTCACCCTAATCTGGAAAAATCTCGTAACCCTATCTCTAGACGCCTGATCAACTCCTTTCAATTATGCTAGATCTACTCTTAGGCAGGGTCTATTCCTCCTCCACCTAAGCACATCAGATTAAATTAAGCAACATAATTAAGAACAAACTAAGTACTTATCATATAATTTAGAAATCAAATAAAAAAATCCATCATAGGTTTCATCCCTTTCAGGTATCTGAGGGGTTTAGTTCATAACTAAATATGAAAACATCTCAAGAGTAAAGATAGAACAAAACATAAGAAATCCCTAAAACCCCCTGAAGGAATTAAAGGAGAGATCCTCCGTCTTGAATGGAGCTCCGGCTTCTTGAGATGGATCAACTGGCTATCTTCAAGTGACTCCCTAAAAGATGAACGCTTCGGCAAAAGCCTCTGCCAAAAAACTCATCTTTTATGTCTGCCTTGGGTTGTTTATATAGGCTTTGGAATGCTATACTTGGCTCCTAAGTATCTCCTTCAAGTAGAATTACTATTAGGGCGTTGAAGTAGACTTAGGAGTATGTTTATTTGGCTTCAAGCATCCAAATCCAAGTGAAATTACTCTCCCACGGTAGGGGCACGGCCATGGTACACGCCCGTGTAACTCGTGGTTGGGCTGTGTCTCTATTCTATCATTTTGTGCACGGCTGTGTAAGTCAAGATTCAGACCGTGCTTTAGGTCTATCGATTTGGGCACAGCCATGTAGATCACCAGGCACGTCCGTGTGATAAATAGATGCTGCAAGGCCGTGTGTCACGGAGTTGAGGCCGAGCTCTAGGTAATTGGCGAGGCACGATTATGTGGGATTTGGGCCAGGCTGTGTTGATTGCTTGCTAAGGCCCAATTACTCCGTTTTATGCTCATTTTGTGTTCTTTTTACCCTCGGGTGCTTTCCTGAGTATAAACATGAAAAGAAAGGATTAAAAGCACCTTTTTACAGAAATCAAGGGCTAAATCATCCAAAAGCCTATTAAATATGGGGTTAAAATATGTTACTTTTACGGTTTATCAAATACCCCCACACTTACGCTTTTGCTTGTCCTCAAGCAAAATTCTCAACTTACAATTAAAATGAACTTTCCATAATTCATAATTCCTATCGACAATGTCTCATCATAATTCATAGATAATTTATACATGGATAATTCAACTCAAAGAACTCTAAAGATTCAATTACGATAAGTCATATCTTTATAGCACGAAAACATAGGTGTCTCCCCTTATCTAAGTGATTACCTTTAATTCAAAATCGACAAGGACTGACATCCTCACTAAAGATTCACTCAAATCACTCAAAGGTGTTTAAGGTTCAAGAATAAGCACTCTAAGTTGAACCCGAAAAGTTAATCCCATAGGCTTGCCTTAAAATCAAGTCTCCACCACTGTATATGAGATAATACGCAAATCAAAAGGTCTTTAATTAGGGTTGTAACTGTAACACCCCAAACCCGGCCTATACGTTACGACCGAATCCGGTATGTTACAGGGTGAAGGAAAATGAGATTTTGTTGAATTTAGGAAAAACCATAGGTTTGAAAAACTTTCCGAGTAAGGTGACGTCTTGAAAACTCTAATTTATTAGTTTAGGAAAATTTCAATTCTTTAGTTAATCAAATATTCGTTATGCGTGGTGATATTTGAAAGAAAACGTTTTTTTATGCGACTCATATTTTGAAAACCCCATCTTTACCTTCGTGATTAAGTTGGCATAGCGTCAAATTTTAAATAATAAATAATAACCAAATATTAACTCTGAAAGGCTTTATTACATAACAAAAGTCCCCAAATCAAAATGAACTTATAGTAATATTGAGACTATAAAAGAAAGAAAACGAAATTATGGCCTCCACGAGTCCACCTCGGCTCCTGCATCCACGAGCTACCGCTCACCTGAAAAGTTAAGGAAAGGGGTGAGTCACCATGACTCAGTGTGTAAATTCTCCCACATTATACATATGGCTTGTAACCCACAGTCACATATCATCATACAACATATGAATGCAATAAGCCCAATCCAAACCTAGTTTTTCCATCCTCTACACACCAACCCGTACCAGCCCATCACACCGTGGGGATTTCTACAATCAACCCTCCATCCACTACACTCCATTTTGACAGTCAGGCTGCCAATTATACACGATCACTAGGTGACCAATAATACATCGTGGCACAGCCACCGATCACTATGTGACCAAATAAAATATATATATCGTGGCAAAGCCACCGATCACAGTGTGACCAAAAGTAGTGTATGAACATATATATATATATATATATATATATATCGTGGCAAAGCCACCGATCACAGTGTGACCAATTAATCATGCACTTCCCCTTCATATCAAACCCATACCCCATGATCTACATACAAATCCTAACAAATGTAACATGCTATTTATAACACATCATTTTGCCATACATACATTCGGCCATGCAAAGAAACGATACGGTCACGTTCTTGGCAATCCTAGCCTCACCCCTAAGGGCATCACGACTGTCTACACAACCCTCTTTTCGGCTTTTCAGCCCACAAAATGTTAGTACAGATATAGTATAGTGTGTGAAGGTTTACACACCTGGTAACACGCAAAACGACACTCTCTATGTTGACACTATCACCAATCATCACAACTGCTATTTGCCTACTATTCTGCTCAAAAGCCAGCCCACAACCCGGTGGCCAATCTCGAACAGCAGACAGCGCACGCTTCTTGAACTTTGGGGCTGAGACTATGGATCCAACCCTTTCCTTCGATTCACTGGCATTCGAGTCCATGAATGATCTTGGTCAGAACGTACTATATTGAAACATGATCGCTTAACGAAACATTGGGTTAAGGTACAAATAACGAAAGGAAAACCAATCCAACAACTTAGAGAGAATTGAAACCCTAGCTTGAGATCCTAAATGAAGTGATAGGATTCACTTGATTCCTTGACTTGGAGTTTGATTGCTTCAACTAATCAGGATTTCCCGGAGTAGGTGCCCCAAAGAAAGTGTAAACACATAAGTCATTCACTGAGTGAATTAGCCATTCGGCTTTGGCTATCAGAAATCGAAAGACAAACACAGGGATAAGAGAACGATTCTTACCTTATCACAGCAGATTCGATTAACACTTAAGGGAATTCAGCACTAGCCCAACAGTGAGCAGGATTCGGCAATGATTAGAGTACGAAAGAACTAAAAGTGAAGATACTTCAAATAGAGGCTTAGACGTTTTCGGTTTTAGAAGAAAAAGAGAAGAGATTTGAGCACAAGATCATTCGGCCATAGCATGAAAGTGAAGATGGGAATAGAGTTAGAAGTTTTCGGTTTTGGTAGAAAAAGAGAAGAAAAAACCCTCAATTGCCAAAAATAGGAAGAGAGAAAAAAAACTATTCTCTTAGAAAACAATAGAAATTCGGCACACCCTTAGCCACATCTAGCCGATTTCCCTGCTTGCCCTCAGTGTCCCATATTCAGCCACCACCTACACTCAAATCCTATCCCACCTTTTCCTCTTATCCTAATCCTCCTATCTTCTGACTTAATCCACACTCGCTCCTTTAGTGTCCCAGTCGAAACCACTTCTCCACTTCTTAGGTGCATATAATAAAAAAACACTCCTTTTTGATTGACATGGGATTCGAACCTGCTCCCTCACCACCTCTTTATGGCGTCACTCACCTATTCCCTTGGTGGCACCTCGTTGCCACTTTACCAGTTAGATTTTTGTGTTAAGTTTCCCACTTAAGTACCCTTAAGGCCCATTTCACCTAGTTCTCCCTTGCAGTGTCTGAAAATAAAGTTTCTACCAAGGCTCAGGCTTCTCCTCAAGCCTTCTCGAAAGCTCTAAACACACCAAACACACACACACACACACACACACACACACACATCATGGCATACACATAATGCATCACAAATGCAAAGCTCCCAAACTGGGATGTTACAGTTCTACACCCTTAAAAGAATTTCATCCTCAAAATTACCTGATCAAAAGAGGTGAGGGTATTGCTGTCGTATAACATCCTCCGGCTTCTATGTAGCTTCCTTCGATCCATGATTCTGCCACAGAACCTTAACCAAAGGAATCGATTTTCTTCGTAAAACCTTAACATCCCCTCCAAGATCTGAACTGGTTCCTCTTCAAAGGTTAAATCAGGCTTTACTTCGAGTTCCTCCAACGGTATCACATGAGATGGGTTTGAACGGTAACGTTGCAACATTGGAATATGGAACACATCATGAATCTTACTTAGCTCCGAAGGTAGCTCAAGCTGATAAGCAACTGGTCCTATACGCTGGCTTAGCTTACCATTCCGTCCAAACTTTAGAATTTTCTTCCACGGTGATACCTTCAAGAAAACCCGATCACCCAATGCAAATTCTATGTCCCTTCGTTTCAGGTCAGCATAGGACTTCTGTCTATCCGACGCTTCTTTCAACCTAGCCCGAATCAACTCAACTTTATTTTCCATTTCCAAAATGAGTTCCGGACCCAATAACTATCGTTCACCTAACTCCGTCCAACACGTAGGAGTACGAGACTTCCGCCCGTACAACGCTTCATATGGTGCCATCTGAATATTGGATTGGTAGCTGTTATTATATGCGAATTCTGCCAATGGTAGGAATTCTTCCCAGCTACCCTTGAAATCGATAATGCAAGCTCTCAACATGTCTTCCAAAATCTGAATCACTCTTTCTGACTGTCCATCTGTCTGTGGATGCAACGCTGTACTAAAATCTAACTTTGTACCCAACGCTTGATGCAACGCCCTCCAGAATCTTGATGTAAACCTAGGATCTCTGTCTGAGATGATCGACATAGGTACTCTATGTAACCTCACAATCTCCGTTATATACAATTTAGCCAACTTTTGTAGAGAGTAATCAACCCAAACCGGTATAAAATGAGCAGACTTCGTGAATCGGTCAACGACTACCCATATCGAATCCTTCTTACTAGGCGTAAGAGGTAGCCCACTAAGAAAATCCATAATGATTCTCTCCCATTTCCATTGCAGAATCTTCACCAGCTGTAATAACCCCGAAGACAACTGATGCTCTGCCTTTACCTACTGACATGTCAAACATTTACCCATAAATTCGGTTACCTTCCGCTTCAGACATGGCCACCAAAATTGTTCTCGTAAATCCTGATACATTTTACTTCCTCCCAGATGCATAGCATATAGGCTACTATGCGCTTCCTGAAGAATCATCCACCTCAATTCCACGTACCTCGGCATACAAACCTTCTTTCGAAAACACAGAACCCCGTCATCATTCAGATTATAGTCCCCTACTTCACCATGTTGCACTTGAGATAGTCGGGCACTCAAGTCATCATCCTGCAACTGCTTCTCTTTAATCTGATCTATCCATGTCGACTTTACTTGCAGCTCAGCTAATAAACTCCCATCTTCATACAGGCTTAGATGAGCAAACATCGCCCTCAGATCTGAGATTACCTTCCGACTTAGTGCATCCGCCACCACGTTAGCTTTACCCGGATGGTATTCAATCGAACAATCGTAATCCTTTAGTAGTTCAATCCACCTCCTCTGCCTCAAGTTCAACTCCTTTTGGGTGAGGAGATATTTCAAACTCTTATGATCTGTATAAATGACAAACTTCTCTCCATACAAATAGTGTCTCCAGATCTTCAAAGAAAAAACCACCGCCGCAACTCCAAATCATGGGTGGGATAATTTAGCTCATGAGGTCTTGACTGTCAAGACACATAAGCAACCACTTTTCTACCTTGCATCAACACACATCCTAACCCGGTGTGGGAAGCGTCACAATAAACCATGAACTCCTTTCCAGCCTCTGGTTGAATCAATACCGAAGCTTCTATCAACACCTTCTTCAGCTTTTCAAAGCTTTCCTGTTGCTTATCTCCCCACACAAAAAGTACTCCCTTTCTCAACAACTTGGTTAAAGGTGCCGCGATCAAGGAGAACCCCTCAACAAACCTCCTATAATAACTAGCAAGACCCAAGAAACTCCGAATTTCTGACACAGACCTGGGTGATTTCCAATCCATGATAGCTTCAACTTTCCGGGGATCAACTCTGACCCCTTCTACCGACACAACGTGTCCTAGAAAAGTAACTTCCCTTAACCAAAATTCGCACTTACTGAATTTTGCATACAATTATTTCTCCCTCAGGATTTGTAGTACCATTCGCAGATGCGAATCATGCTCCTCCTCTGACCTTGAATATACCAAGATATCATCTATAAATACTACCACGAACTGGTCTAAATAGGGTTGGAACACCGGTTCATCATATCCATAAATGCTGTTGGCGCGTTGGTCAACCCAAACGGCATTACCAAGAATTCGCAATGACCATAACAGGTCCTGAAAGATGTCTTATGAATATCTGATTCTTTGACCTTAAGCTGATGGTATCTTGATCTCAAATCTATCTTTGAGAACACTGATGCCCCTCTCAGTTGATCGAACAAGTCATCAATCCTTGGCAACGGATACTTGTTCTTGATAGTCAACTTGTTCAACTGACGGTAGTCAATGCACATACGCATTGTTCCATCGATCTTCTTGACAAATAGCACTGGCGCTCCCCAAGGCGATACACTTGGTTGGATGAAACCCCGATCCAACAATTCTTGAATTTGGGCTTTTAGTTCCACCAACTCCTTTGGCGCCATTCTATATGGTGCAATGGATACTGATGCTGTTCCTGAAAGAAGATCAATTCCAAATTCCACCTCACGATCAGGAGGTAGTCCGGGAAGTTTTCTGAAAAAACATCAGGAAACTCCCTCACCGTTCTAACATTCTCCACAGTTGAATCTTGGACCTCTAAAACACAAACAAAGGCTACGAACGCCCTACACCCTTTTCTCATCATTCTCTTAGCCTTTAGAGCGGATACTACGTAAGACAGGTAGTCCCTCCTTTTACCTATTATCACCACCTCATCCTCCTGACTAGCCTTTAGTACCATACGCTTGGCTGCACAATCTAGATTCGCTCGATATTTCACTAACCAGTCCATACCTAAGATCAGATCGAACTCCCCAAAAGGCAATTCCATTAAATTCACTGAAAAAACTACCCCGTGCACTTCTAGAGGTACATCCCTATACAGTCTGTTCACCACTACCGACTAACCTAGCGGGCTAATTACAGTCATCTCCTTAGGAATTATCTCAGAGTCTATACTTAAGGTTCCAGATACTATATTAGAAACATAAGAATGTGTCGATCCAATATCAATTAATGCAGAAAAAGGTAAAACAAAAATCAAGAACGTACCGTTTATGACATCCAGTGCATCCGCCTCCTCTCGACGTCTTGCTACATAGACCAACCCCGACTGTCTTGCATCGATTTTCCCTGCACCTCTGCCCTGTGTTCCACAACCCTGACCATAACCATCACCCCCTCTGGCTGGACCGCGACCTCTCTACGATTGTGGACCTCCTCTACCAGGCTGAGCGTTAGTATGTCCTACCGGCCCTGCACCACCTCGATCCTGTGGACAATCCTTCCCCTGGTGATCCGAGGACCCGCACCTAAAACATTTCCTGTCACCTATCCAACATTCGCCTGAATGAAATTTATTACACCGGCCACACCTCTGAGGTTGACCATTACCTCTAGATCTCAAACCCAACTCGGCCCATCCATCTTAGGTCTTTTCTGGAAATGCCCGTTGACCCCGACGTCCCAACACTCCTCTTATTCCTTTCCCTGTCTCTATCATTATTCCACTTTTTGGATCGCTGGACTTTCTCGGCTATCTTAGCCTTTTCCACTAAAATCGTAAATTCCCGCTTCTGTTGTGGTGCTATCAATACACGTAGATCATCCCTCAGGCTATCCTCAAATCGAACACAACGCTCATGTTCTGTGGCCATTATCCCTCGTGCGTAACGACTCAAACGCAAAAATTCTACTTCATATACAGCTACCGATCTATTTAATTGGATCAGATTTAGAAACACCCTACGTTGCGCATCCACATAACTTAATCCGATGTACTTACTCTGGAATGCCGACTTGAAGAAATCCTAAGTAATACGGTTAGCCACCGCACCATCCCTGACCGTAAGCCACCATTGGTATGCCTCATCCCGGAGAAGAGACACCACCCCGTCAGCTTCTCCTCCTCCGTGAAGTCGAGATCATCCATTATACGCTCCACTGCTTCCATCCAATACTCAGCTGTACTAGGAGCTACACCAAAAATTCCCCTAAACACTTTTGCCCCATTGGCTTTAAGTTGCTCCGGCACAGATTTTTGAGCTCCCGTACCCATGCCTGCTCCCGTAACTCTCTCCAACACTCGGAGCATCGCCTGAGACACTGCATCGTCTCCACCCATTTGGTCCTGATACTCTGTCTCCACAGTTGGTGGCACTGGTATCTTATTTCTTGACTCATGATCAGACCCTATCGGTTCTGACACAGCAATCCTGTCTCTACCTCGGCCATGCACACCACGCCCCCTAGTGCTCATTTCTAACGTTCAAGATTTATCTGGTTAAGAATTTTATGGATTAATAATTTCTTCCACTGATTAATAATGGATAATCTTATGGAAGGTAGTTTCGATAGTAGTTCTTTTGAATTTAAAATTATATCTACAAGGTTCAGACTCAAGTCTGTATCTCCTAGTTCCAAAACCACATACATTCAGCAACCATATGCCTTCTTAAGCAGATTACCACATAAATGTATCAAACACGAAAGTAACATCCATAACCTCACCTTCGTCACACAAGGGTATTTTTGTCATTTCACTACCTAGGGGTATTTTCGTAATTCTACCCTACAAAGGTATTTTGGTAATTTCACAAAATAGGGTATCTTGGTAATTTTACAAAATAGGGGTATTTTGGTCTTTTTATAAAGTAGGGGTATTTTGATAATTTCAAAAATTAGGGTATTGGTCCCTTTCGAGTTTTAACTATAAACTTTGGCCTGTTAATAAATCCCCACGGCTAAAGTGAACAGACACTACGCACCAGGTAGGATTCTAGTGATGAGGAGGTGAGCCACTAGGGCCGCTTAAGTACCAAGCTCTCCCTAGATCCAATCCTAGACATGCGTATGCCCGTTGCCACACTCTAACCCAGCTGACTTGTTCATGGACATGTTTAATTAAAAAATTTAAGTCTTATGGATTTTAAGAGTTGTTTAACTAGGCCTAAGGTCTATAAACCTTAGCATACTTGTCTATGTCCCCATAAAGCCCATCAAACCCAACATGCATACCTTATCAGGAGTTAGAATACTTACCTACGTGGATCAGTTGCCGGTAGACTCGGATGCCATAATTCAATCAACCTAAAGCATTTTTCTTAAATGCACATCAATCTACAAAACACTACTAGACCCATTTCGCAGTCCGAATTTTCCAACTGGCCTCTGATACTAAAACTATAACACCCCAAACCCGGCCTATATGTTACGGTTGAATTTGGTATGTTACAGGGTGAAGGAAAATGAGATTTTGTTGAATTGAGGAAAAACCGTAGGTTTGAAAAACTTTCCAAGTAAGGTGACGTCTTGAAAACTCTAATTTATTAGTTTAGGAAAATTTCAATTCTTTAGTTAATCAAATATTCATTATGCGTGGTGATATTTGAAAGAAAACATTTGTTTATGCGACTCATATTTTGAAAACCCCATCTTTACCTTCGTGATTAAGTTGGCATAGCGTCAAATTTTAAATAATAAATAATAACCAAATATCAACTCTGAAAGACCTTATCACATAAAAAAAGTCCCCAAATCAAAATGAACTTATAGTAATACTGAGACTATAAAAGAAAGAAAATAGAATTATGGCATCTACGAGTTTGCCTCGGCTCTCGCATCCACGAGCTACTGCTCACCTGAAAAGTTAAGGAAAAGGGTGAGTCACCATGACTCAGTGTGTAAATTCTCTCACATTATACATACGGCTCGTAGCCCACAGCCACATATCATCATACAACATATGAATGCAATAAGCCCAACCCAAACCTAGTTTGTCCATCCTCTACACACCAACCCGTACCAGCCCATCACACCGTTGGGATTTCTACAATCAACCTTCCATCCGCTACACTCCATTTCGACAGTCAGGTTGCCAATTATACACGATCACTAGGTGACCAATAATACATCGTGGCACAAGCACCGATCACTATGTGACCAAATAAAATATATGTATATATCGTGGCAAAGCCACCGATCATAGTGTTACCAAAAGTAGTGTATGAACATATATATATATATCATGGCAAAGCCATCGATCACAATGTGACCAATTAATCATGCACTTCCCCTTCATATCAAACCCATACCCCATTATCTACATACAAATCCTAGCAAATGCAACATGCTATTCATAACACATCATTTTGCCATACATACATTCAGCCATGCAAAGAAACGATACGATCACGTACCTGGCAATCCTAGCCTCAACCTTAAGGGTATCACGACTATCTACACAACCATTTTTCTGGCTTTTCAGCCCACACAAATGTTAGTACAGATATAGTATAGTGTGTGAAGGTTTACACACCGTAACACGAAAATGACACTCTATGTTGACACTATCACTAGTCATCACAATCGCTATCGCCTACTATTACGCTCAAAATCGCCCACAACCCAAAGGCCAATCTTGAACAAAGAGACATCGTGACGCTTCTTAAACTTTTAGGCTGGAACTATGGATCCAACCCCTTCCTTCGATTTACTGACATTCGAGTCCATGAATGATCTTGGTTAGAAGGTACTATATTGAAACAATGATCGCTTAACGAAACATTGGGTTAAGGTACGAATAACAAAAGGAAAATCGATCGAACAACTTAGAAAGAATTGAAACCCTACCTTGAGATCTGAAATGAAGTGATAGGATTCACTTGATTCCTTGACTTGGAGTTCGATTGCTTCAACTAATCAAGATTTCCCGGAGTAGGCACCGCAAAGAAAGTGTAAACACATAAGTCATTCACTGAGTAAATTAGCCATTCGGCTTTGGCTATCAAAAACCGAAAGACAAACAAAGGGATAAGAGAACGCTTCTTACCTTATCACAGTAGATTCAATTAACACTTAGGGGAATTCGACACTAGCCCAACAGTGAACATGATTCAGCAATGATTAGAGTAGGAAAGAACTAAAAGTGAAGATACTTCAAATAGAGGCTTAGAAATTTTCGGTTTTAGAAGAAAAAGAGAAGAGATTTGAGCACAAGATCATTCGGCCATAGCATGAAAGTGGAGATAGGAATAGAGTTAGGAGTTTTCAATTTTCGTAGAAAAAGAGAAGAAGAAACCCTCAATTGCCGAAAATAAGAAGAGAGAAAAAAACTATGCTCTTAGAAAACAATGGAAATTCGACACACCCTTAGCCACATCTAGCCGATTTCCTTGCTTGCACTCAGTGTTCCATATTCGGCCACCACCTACACTCAAATCCTATCCCACCTTTTCCTATTATCCTAATCCTCCTATCTTCTGACTCAATCCACACTCACTCCTTTAGAGTCCCAGCTGAAACTACTTCTCCACTCCTCAAGCGCATATAATAAAAAAAAAAAAACACTCTTTTTTGCTTGACATGGGATTCAAACTTGCTCCCTCACCACCTCCTTATGGCGTCACTCACCTATTCCCTTGGTGGCGCCTCCTTGCCACTTTACCAGTTAGATTTTTGTGTTAATTTTCCCACTCAAGTACCCTTAAGGCCCACTTCACCTAGTTCTCCCTTGTAGTGTCTAAAAACAAAGTTTCTACCAAGGCTCAGGCTTCTCCTCAAGCCTTCCTGAAAGCTCTAAACACAACAAACACACACACACACACACACATTATGGCATACACACAATGCATCACAAATGCAAAGCCCCCAAACTAGGATGTTACAGTAACAGGGCTTGGGTTAAAAGGTGTGGATACAGGCTGAATTAGAGGTTATAACGAGATTGGATTGATGAATTACCTAATCTAAAAATAATGAACTAAATATGAATATTTACATCGAATGAAAACTAACAATATCTACTATTGATAATTACTATATAATAAGAGTATTTTTATCACTTAAAATTTGATAATACTTTAATACGAGCTTTTTCTTCAACAATTGGATTTTAAATGCTCTAAGCTCTTTTATATACTACTAATATTGAATATACTTGGATTTTTTTAAGAACAAACTAAAATAAACATAATAGAAGGAACTTTGGTGATTAAAATAACCTAATTCGACAATTGATCAAATCAATTCTCGATAGAGGGGTAGTCAAAGGAATGTTGATAATAAATACAAAGGGATTTTGGTTTAACATTAGTGGGTGAGTCAATAAAAAGGTTGTTAGGATTCAATGGGGTTCACTAGGGGTTATTTATGTAGGTAGGCTTTTTAGTGGAGTGAACGGGTTAAAGCCTAGGTGCCTTTATCATCTCAGTGTATCAAATCATTAATGTGGTCTCGATATGCATAAACGAGGCAAGTTCTAAAATAACAATTCAAAGCTGACATACTCATAATCAATAAAGTGAGCACGAAAAAGAATATATGCTCTATAAGGCTCAAAATCTCACAAAAATTATGGGTGTTTTGACATCAATCCTTATAAATTTTGAACTTCAAGGTGATACTCAAATTCAGTTCAACAACCTATCAATTTAATTTTTAGAAAGTAGGCTTATTATGCTCGATTCTCTAGTATTCTTCAAATTTAATCATCAATGCACAATTATCTATGACTTATTCTAAAACATATCAATAAAAATTACAAATCATTAGAAATTTCACCCTAATTAATAATATGAGAAAAATACTTAAGATCAAGACTATTTTTAGGGTTTTGAGAATTATGGAAAAAGTTAGGCACTATTACCCCCACACTTAAGGTGTACATTCCCTCAATGTACAAAGATAGATAATGATAATTAGATGTGAAATCAAAAAGATAAGTGGGGAAAGTAATACTCCCTGAAATCTGAATGATCCCTGGCATCTTTGGTGGCGGTGATGGTGTTTTCTATGGGCCTGGTGGAGTGGCTACCGAAAGCAATTTGCTAGATGAAGAAATTGGGTAGCCTATGAAGATATAGCCAAAAGATCTATAGAAATAATAATACTAAGAAGGAGACTAAGAAGAAAACTAAAATTTAAAGAAAAGTCTAATGGACTAAGAAGTCCTTATTAGCAGGTGGTTCATGAGGTGTGTATGATTTCTAAGGCTGTAGAGTGTTGGTGATAGTGGAAGTGGCGTGGTTCCCTAGCAACCTTTAGAACTTAAAACTAAGAAACTAATATGAAATACATTAAATTAAGCAGAAAAGAAGTATAGATAAGGAAAATAAAAGGGATGAGAAAATAAAAATAGAACCGAAAAGGTTTTCGAGATCCTTGGCGTGTCAATTAAGTGAAGCTGCCGGCATGAAATCATGTTAAGGTCTCCTCTGAGGAGATGATGCTTACCTTCTTACGTTTCTTCGGCATGATCATTGTGTTGCTCAAGAGTCTTGGACCTTTTCTATGAACAGAGAGAAAAATTTGGAAGAAAGAGAAAGAAGAAGGAAGATGGGAGAGAGGGGAAGGTTGTGGGGATTTAAATAAATTTCAAATCTGGCACGTTCCCACGCCCGTGTGCCAAAGATGTGTTGATTCACACGGTCGCATCGCACGGCCGTCTTGTGGAGTGTGTTGTTCTTCCATATCTATTTGTCGATTGGCATGCCCGTTTCTAGAAAGCCAGTATGTGAGCACGATTGGACTGCACGGGCATGGTCTGTCCGTGCTCAATAAGTTAGTATCTTAGCACGGTTGTGAGGCATGATCGTGCTGTTTTTATCGGTGCCTGTGCTGTGGGTGGTTGGATCCGTGACGTTAGGGGGTGGTTGACTGACTTGCACGGCTCTGCTCTATTAGTGTGATGGTTTTGGTGGTCCACACAGCCACGGGCACGACCGTGTGTAAGGACGTGTGGCCTGGAAACTTGCATCTTTGTTTTAAATGTGGAGAGAGAAGAGAGAAGAAAAGAAAAGAAAAATTAATTTTGAAAAATAAAAAGTGTTAGCGCTCGGGTTGCCTCCCGAGAAGTGCTCGTTTATAGTCTTAAGCTAGACTGTCCTAGACTTTGAAAATTTTAGGGAGGTTTAAAAGTTTCATTATTTTCCCTCTTACTGACAGTTTTATTTTCATGACAAAGTTTAGGTGGAGAAGCGTTTACCTTGAAATTGCCAAATATTGGATTGCTTACCTCGACTATTCCGTGTGGGAAGACATCGTGTACCTGAAGGAGTATTTCTTCCTTTTTCTTCAAGTCTGTTGAAGTGATGTGAGGATCGGCTTTGTCTAACAGCACCAGATCTCCTATTTTAAAGTGATTTGATGCCCCTATGAGCTCTTCTGGTGGTTCCTTAGGTTTTACTTCATGTGGATTAGGCTTTTCTTTGGTGTGTATCTTCTGCTCTTTTAATTTGTCAGTCTTCTGGTTTTGTTTTTGGTGTGATTCTTCTGTGATGACTTGGGGACTATGAGTTGGCTCAGCTTTGATGCTTTGTGATGTTTCCTGCGATAAAGTTTGAACAATTTAATTATCTATTGAAACGACTTTCTTACCTTCATCTTCTATTGTTTTGGCTGAGTCGAGAGCTTGAAGATTGACCGATTCTTCTCCTACACGAAGTATGAGTTCTCCAATTAAACATGGAATCGTAAAACTCCTTGGATCTTTTAGTTTCTATGGTAGTCTGTTCTGTAGCATTGTTGAGCATGTTGCGTTAAGTTCCACATGGTGCTCTTCATCCATTTTGCATTTATTCATCAAGAGCTGTCTTAAAAATCTCGTTGAGTTGGGCATCTAAAAAAGAGCTTCAAGAAGAGGTAAGTTAATATGTAGTTTTTTTTAAAAGTTTTAGAAACTTACCGAATTGTTCCTCTGAATCATCTTTTTTCAATGCTTCGGGATTAGGTATGTGAGGTTGGTATTCTTTGATTACCAGTTTTGGCCTCTCTTGTGCTACCTCTGTTTTACCTTTTTCTTCCTTAGTTTCTTGTCCTGAGGTAGGCTCGTCTACTTTTGTATCCTCTTGAGTTGTGATGGCTTGGATTTGCTCTTTTGGGTTTATTTCTGTGTTGCTTGGTAGACATCCTTGTTAACGTTCAGAAATCACCTTTGTGAGATGTCCCACTGACCTAGTAAGTTCTCCAAGTTGGTTCTTGATTCCTTTGATCGATTTTTGTTGTTCATCACGTATTGCTTCAGTCTTTTGGAGACGAGAATCTGTAGCTGCCATGAATTTTGTCAACATCTCTTCAAGGTTTGATTTCTTTTCCTGTGGATAGGGCTGATTTTGGTAATTTGGAGTGGGTTGCTGCCTTTGATTTCCTTGATTTCCTTGTCCTCCCCACGAAAAATTTGGGTGGTTCCTCTAACCTGCATTATAAGTGTTACTATAAGGATTATTATTAGATCTAAAATTGTTACCTATATAGTTTGTCTGCTTGTTTTTCGCTCCTGGTTGGTAGGGTGGGTACTCAGAATTCGTCACATTCCCACTTGCTTCGCATTGCATGACTGAATGTACCTGTGAAGAACATAAATTATCAAGCTTTTTATTCATTAGCTCCACTTGTGTTGACAGCATTGTCACTGAGTCTATGTTAAAAACTTCAGCTGATTTTGTCGGTTTAGCTTTTGTAATCTGCCATTGATAGGTGTTCAATGACATCTCCTCAAAAAAATCGTAAGCTGCTTCAGGAGTTTTATTATTCAAAGTTCCACCGGTTGATGAATCAATCATTTGCCTAGTTGGAGAATTCACACCATTGTAGACAATTTGTACTTGAGGCCACAAAGGTAATCCGTGGTGTGGGCATCTTCTTAAAAGATCCTTGTATCTTTCCCATGCATCATATAATGTTTCTGCGTCATTCTGCACAAAAAAAGATATGTCATTCCTAAATTTAGCCGTTTTGGCTGGTGGAAAATATTTTAAAAGAAATTTTTCGGTCATTTGATCCTATGTGGTGATTGACCCTCGTGGTAACGAGTTCAACCACTATTTTTCTTTATTCCTTAATGAAAAAGGAAATAACCGAAGACGTATGGCATCGTCAGAAATGCCATTTATTTTGAAGGTATCACAGAATTCTAAAAAATTAGATATATGAGTGTTTGGATCTTCATCCTAGAAACCATCAAATTGAACAAACTGTTGAATCATTTGTATTGTGTTAGGCCTTAACTCAAAATTATTAGCGACTTAGGCCTTAACTCAAAATTATTAGCGACTATAGCGGGTTTAACAATACTAGATTCTGCTCCTGTCAACTTAGGTTTAGCATAATCATACATAGTACGCGGAGCATTCTGTTCTTGCACATTTGGTGGATTGTTCTCGTCCATCCCTACAGTAGGATTGGATCTTTGCTGTTCTTCTCTTTGATAGTCTAGGGCTCGTCGAATTTCTCTGCAATTTCTATGAGCGGTAGCTTCAATGTCACTTTCGTATTCTAATGGTCCTCTCGGATTTCTTATAGTCATAAACTAGAGGTACCTGCTATGCAAAGAAAGAAACAAATTTAGAAAAACAAAAATATATGTATAAAAATAAGAGA
The DNA here is from genome assembly GCA_025506655.1 of Gossypium rotundifolium. Lineage (NCBI taxonomy): Eukaryota > Viridiplantae > Streptophyta > Magnoliopsida > Malvales > Malvaceae > Gossypium > Gossypium rotundifolium. The sequence continues at coordinate 26,554,247 of CP106728.1, forward strand.
AATTTAAAAATAAAATAAAGTAATAGAAATAGAGCTTTCTTAATATTTTAGAGTTCCCCGGCAACGGTGCCAAAAACTTGATCGTGTCAAACAGTCGAGTTTTAATATTTATAAAAGAGTGATCGAACCTGTAGACTAACTATGAGAACAATAGAGGAAAGTGCACCTATCGAACAGTAGTATAGCTTAGCAAGAATATCTTATCGACCCCAAGGAAACCTAAAAGTATTACTACTCACTTTCTTTCTATTATTTAGCCTGAAATATGAAGTGATTGAATTTTAAACTAATGAAATACTTAGACTAAATGCAAAGACAAAAGAATGAATGGGAGAAAAACATTAGGAAAACTCAGTTGAGAAAGACGATACCCTCAGGAAGAATCCACCTATGACCGCACTTATTATTCATTCCCCAAACCATATGATTTCTTTACTTAGCTTGATCCGTGAGACTCCCTAACCTATATTAAACCCTCTCTTGAGGCGAAGAACGTCTAACCTTAGGTTAATTAGTGGAACTCTTGTTCTCTTATAATAACCCCCTAAGGAAGCAGTAAATCGATCAATAGATTCCCATATTAGGTTTGACCCTAATCCAACAAAATCTCGTAACCTTATCTCTAGGCGCCCGATCAACTCCGCTTAATTATGCTAGATCTACTCTTAGGCGGGGTCTATTTCTCCTCCACCTAAGCACATCAGATTAAATTAAGCAACATAATTAAGAACAAACTAAGTACTTATCATATAATTTAGAAATCAAATAACAAAATCCATCATAGGTTTCATCCCCTTCAGCAAAATCCATCATAGGTTTCATCCCCTTCAGGTATCTGAGGGGTTTAGTTCATAACTAAATACGAAAACATCTCAAGAGTAAAGATAGAACAAAACATAAGAAATCCATAAAACCCCCTGAAGGAATTAAAGGAGGGATCCTCTATCTTGAATGGAGCTTCAGCTTCTTAAGATGGATCAACTGGCTATCTTCAAGTGACTCTCTAAAAGATGAACGCTTCGGCAAAAGCCTCTGTCAGAAAACTCCCCTTTTATGTCTGCCTTGGGTTGTTTATATAGGCTTTGGAATGCTATACTTGGCTCCTAAGTATCTCCTTCAAGTAGAATTACTATTAGGGTGTTGGAGTAGACTTAGGAGTATGTTTCTTTGGCTTCAAGCATCCAAATCCAAGTGAAATTGCTCTCTCCCGTGGCAAGGGCTCATCCGTGTAAGTCAGGATTCAGGCCGTGCTTCAGGTCTGTCGATTTGGGCACAGCCATGTAGATCACCAGGCACGTCCGTATGATAAATGGATGCTGCACGGCCGTTTTTCACTGAGTTGAGGCCCGTGCTTTAGGTAATTAGTGAGGCACGGTTGTGTGGGATTTGGGCCATACCGTGTTGATTGGTTGCTAAGGCCCAATTACTTCGTTTTATGCCAGTTTTGTGTTCTTTTTATCCTCGGGTGCTTTCCTGAGTATAAACATGAAAAGAAAGGATTAAAATAACCTTTTTACAGAAATCAAGGGCTAAATTATCTAAAAGCCTATTAAATATGGCGTTAAAATATATTACTTTTACGGTTTATCAGTACAGGTATGTGCCAGAACTCAAGAGGTGAATTCAGTATATGATGAACCATGGTGAATTATGTGTAAATGATGCATCCTGATTACATACGTTATATTTATTAATGCATTGCGTGAATGCAAATGATTATTTTAGAAAACTATTTAAGAATGATAGTGTGCAAGGATGTTCCTGATGAACATTGGAAATAGGGAAATTTATGTGGATTAATATCCGTGAATGTGTAATAATGGTGGGCTATATGCGGTACCACCTTATTAATTGTTAGCGATGGGCTGTGTGCGATACCATCGCCAATATTATTAATGGTGGGCTGCGTGCGTTACCACCATATTATTTGTTACCGATGGGTTTTGTGGTGATAAACCGTAATATATACATATTTTAAACCCGTATTTAATATACTTTTGGATGAATTATTCCTTGAATTGTGGAATTTAATGCTCCTAATCCTTTGTTTTCACGTTTTATACTCAGAAGAGCATAAGAAGATGAAAAGAATGAGAAACGGGCCGAAAATGGAGGAAATAGGCCAAAATAAGAAATCAACACAGCTTAGAGTTCATCACACTGCCGTGCCTCTTTAGCAGGCTTGAACACTGGCCTGGGCTCGATTTACACGGGCATGTCCCTGCCTGACTCGTTTTAATTCTACGCGAAAAAGGATACTTAAAGGCAAAGAAACACATTCCGAAGTCCATATAAACACCCTAAGTATGACCTAAAAGGGGGAGGTAGCCTGAAGCAGCCAGAAAGGGCTGAATACAGGGAATTACTCAAAGGAAGCTAGTTGATCCATCTTAGAAGCCGGAATCACACTCAAGACTAAGGATTTCTTCTTCAATTCCTTCAGGGGGTTTTAGGGTTTTTTTATGTTTTGTTATTTTCTTCTGAGATGTATTCTTTTATAAGCATGAACTAAACCCCTCAAATACCTGAGGGGGATGAAACCTAAGACGGATCTTGTTATTATTTTCTAAACTATATGATAAATACTTGATTTGTTCTTGATTATGTGTTCTTAATTCTTTTTTTAATATTCTAGGATATTTATTCAAGTATTGATGTGCTTATTCAGTGGAGCAAAAGTCCCAGTTTAAGAGTGGATCTAGCATAATTAAGCGGAGTTGATCACACTTCTAGAAATAGGATGACAAGAATCTACCGGATTAGGGTCAAACCTAAAATAGGAGTCCATAGATCGAGTTAATACAACACTAGGGGTTTTAATTATAAAGAGAAATCAATTAATCAACTTAGGGTTAGACGTTAGTAGCTTCGAAAGAGGTATTAATATAAATTAGGGAATCCTACGGATCAAGTCAAGTGAATAAATCGTCTGGTTTAGAGTTAAATAACAAGTGAAGTCTAGGTGGATTCTTCCTCAGGTATTATCTTGATCAATTGAGTTTCCCAAACGTATTTTCCCTATCCATTCTTTGTGTCTTGGCATCCTTAGCTTAGTAATTAGTTAAATAAATATCAATCCTCTTTATTTTAGGTTAGATAATTGTAACATCCTGAAAATGGGCATATGCATTTTTGATTTAATTATACGAAATGGCATGTCTTATATATTATGAATGTATGGTGAACATTTTCGAAAACTTGGAAATGTTAAGTTTAAAAGAGGAAAGTGAACATTTTTGGAAACTTGGAAATGTTAAGTTTAAAAGAGGAAAGTGAACATTTTTGGAAACTTGGAAATGTAAGGAAATGTTTTAGAAATGTTAAGTTTAAAAGAGGAAACTAAAACAAGGTGGTCTTAAGAAAATTAATAGAAGAAATTTGACACAAGAACGGGCTTGGAGAAGTGGCTAGGAGGCACCACTTAAAGCCCAGTAGGTGATGCCACAGTCAAGGGGAAGGAGCCTAGGTTCGAGTCACTTGGGGAGCAAACAAAGGAATTTTATTTTGGTGCAAGGAACAAGATAGTTGGACGGCATTAAGGCACTTGAAAGAAGAGTTTGATTCTCTTTAAATTTTTGGATAAATAGTAGATAAATGGTGATTTAATATTAGATTATTTTAAGGATAAAAGAAGAGATAATTGGATTATTTGTTTATGATGAGATAAAGAGAAAAGTTAAGAATGGAAGAGATGGCCGAATGGGGGACTCTTGGGGTAATAGTTTCGGTAAATAGGAGAAAATAGGGCCATTCCTCACACTTTTCTTCCCTCCTATTCTCTGCCGAATTCCCTAAGCAACATTCTCTCTTCTCTTTTTATTTTGTCAAGCCGAATTCTACTTTTTCTTTATCCACCATTGCTAGTTCTTTAAGCCTCAAGAATCAAAAGTGTTGACACACCTCTAGGCCATAGTCGACTAGTCTTCAAGACTCCATAGCCGAATCTTTGAGGAGCTCCAAGCATAGGTGCTGTCGATGTCTTCAAGTAAGGGTAAGATCAAAAATTTGGTTTCCATTCTTCTACTTTTAGTATTGTCGAAATCAAGGTATTAATCCTATTAGTGATCTTTGGATGGAACTTGAAGGTTCTCTGGGATCTCTGCTATTGTCGACATCTCCATAATCAAATAGTACTTTCGAGATTTCAAGGATCTAAGGTGAGTAACACTTTGACATTCGGCCAAAGGCCATTTAATAGTGATTAAGTGTTAAAAATTGATCTAACATATGATTATAGGGATTTCGACAGGCACCTAAGACAAAAGATCATTTCTGGGATTTAAGATTTGAAAGGTAAGCACATAGGTATATTCGACCAATGCCTATTTTGGATATCTAGATCTATCTCTTACTTTGTTTAAAAAAGCCGAAACTAACCTATGTAGAGATCCAGTGTTTGGCCGAATACAAGGAGGAGAATAGTAAAGTTTTCGGGATTTGAGAGATAAGCAAATCGGCATTAAGGTAAGTTTTAGTGCACAAATCCTACTAGGATTTGGTTTTATGGCCGAATGAGTTTTTCATTAAATCTTTAATATGGGCCAAATGTAAGGAGTTAAAGATCTAAGATCGAATTCGAGATTTCAGTGGAATTGTTAAGCGAATCAGGTGTGTACCCCACACTACTTTTTAATAAGAGTTATGGCATTAATTAATATGTGCATGTTTATAAGAATGTGAATTTGGCTAAGGTACCATGCTATGGTATAAAAGTACTCGGGTACGTTTCCTACTCCTACTAGGATTATGAATATATGTTATTTTTAACATGTGAAAAGTGATAAGAATGTGAATTAAGGCATGATTTTGCATAATATGTATGATATATGGGGCGTATGGGTTATATGAAAAGGGAAGTTAATGTGGTGACCTAAGACCACGAAATCGAATGTGGTGACCTAAGACCACGATAATCGAATGTGGTGACCTAAGACCACGATTTACGAATGTGGTGACCTAAGACCACAAATTTTATAAGAGGCGATGAGCACGTCATTGCAATGACGCCTTCGATGGTGTGTAGCGGATGGAGGGTTGACTTAGTAGTCCCATGGTGTGTGCGAGTTGGTACGGGGGCGTGTAGCGGATGGCATATAGGTTTGGGTTCGGGTTGCATCATTATTTTCTTCTATTTGTTTATGAACATGTATGATAATGTATGCCCGAATTACTAAATGTTAGTGTTGGTTGCACATTGAGTCTGTTTGACTCACCCCTTGTGGGATTATTTTTCAGGTGACGATCAGTGATAGACCGGGCCGGAAGATGCTTAGTGGAGGCCATGTGAAGTTCAGATTTCTTTTATTTGGACTATTTTACTTTAAGTATTTTAAATTTAAATTTTGGGAATTATTTGATGTAATAAGGCCTTAGTAGAACTATTTTATTCTGTTTTTATTTATTAAGCTCACAAAATTTTATTTATTAAAAGATTAAGTAAATCTATTTTTTTTTAAAACAAAGCCCAAACGTTTTGTCACCTAAAGTAAAGGATTTTAATAATGAAATAAACTTGTTTTCAACTCAAGCTCAACCCAAAACAATCTTTCTTTCAAAACACACAAGTTTTTCCTGAGTAAAAAAGAATTTGAAACGGTTTACACCGGGGAACATACCAGATCCGGTCAAGGCTCGTGGGCCGAATTTGGGGTGTTTCAATAATAAAAAGAGAGTCAGTATTAGTACTTTTAGTTCCTTTGGGTTCGACATCCCGATCTTGCCACTAAACTATACCACTGTTCGATAGGTGCGCTTGCCTCAATCGTGGTGATAGTTAGTTTCTAGGCTCGATCATTCATTATATAAATATTAAGACTTATCATAGACACGATCAAGTTTTTGGCACCATTGCCGGGGAACTGAAATATTAGGAACACTAAAATTTATTACTTTAGCCATTTTTTATTTTTTGCAATTTACTTTTATTTTTATTTTTTATTTTTATTTTAACTTTTCTGATTTTTCTTTATTTGTTCCAATCAAGTACCTCTAGTTTATGACTAGAAGGAACCCGATAGGATCCTTAATTTACGACAGTGATATTGAAGGTACTGTTCGCAGAAATCGTAAGAGAAATAAGGCGAAGCTTAAATTACATAGAGGAAGAGCAAGAAGACGAAACCAATACTACTGAAGAGATGGCTAATAACAATCCGCTACCTCCTATAGTTGCCGTAAACCCGGTGAATCAAAATTTTGCTCCTCGTACTATGTATGATTATGCTAAACCTAATTTAACAGGAGCTGAATCGAGTATTGTTAGGCCTGCTATTGCTACTAATAATTTTGAACTGATACCTAACACTATACAAATGATTCAACAATTTGTTCAATTTGATGGTTGCAGGACGAAGACCCAAATACTCATTTAGCAAATTTTCTAGAATTCTGTGATACCTTCAAAATAAATGGCATTCCGATGATGCCATTCGTCTTCGGTTGTTTCCCTTTTCATTGAGGAATAAAGCCAAACAGTGGTTGAATTCTCTTCCACGAGGATCAATCACTACATGGGATCAAATGGCCAAAAAATTTTTGTTAAAATATTTTCTGTTGGCCAAAATGGCCAAGTTGAGGAATGATATCTCTTCTTTTGTGTAGATGGATCTAGAAACACTATATGATGCATAGGAGAGATTCAAGGATTTGTTGAGAAGGTGCCCTCACCATGGGTTACCTTTGTGGCTTCAGGTTCAAACCTTCACAACGGTGTGAACCCTTTGACTAGGCAACTAATTGATTCAGCCGCCGGCGGTACCGTGAATAACAAGACCCCTGAAGTGGCTTATGAGTTTATAGAGGAGTTGTCACTGAATAATTATCAGTGGCAAGTAATAAGAACAAAGCCGACAAAAGCTTCTAGTGTCTTCAACCTCGACACAGTCACCATGCTATTAAATCAAGTATAGATGTTAAATAAAAATATTGATGGTTTGTATGGTTCTTCGTAGGTACACTCAGTAATGCATTGTGACTCAAACCTAGGAGGTGTGGCGAATCCTGAGTACCCACCCTACGGACATGACATGGAAAACGAGTAGATAAATTATATGGGTAATAATTCTCGACCTCAAAATAATCCTTATAGTAACACTAACAATGCAGATTAGAGGAACCATCCAAAATCTTCATGGGGTGGCCAAGGGAATCAGAGACAACAACCTCTCCCAGGCTTTCAACAGCAACCCTACCCACAAGAGAAAAATCGAACCTTGAGGAGATGCTGGCAAAATTCATCGCGGTGTCAGAAACTCATTTCTAAAACACTGAAACAACACTAAAAAATCAGCAAGCATCAATTCAAGGGATTGAGGACCAATTGGGACAACTTGCTAAACTCATCTGTAAACGACCGCAAGGTAGCTTGCCAAGTAACACTAAAACAAACCCAAAGGAGCAACTTCATGTCGTTACCGCTCAAAATATTGAAGGGTTAGTAGAACCTGAATCTGAGCCAGGGCAAGAACTTGTGGTAAATAAGGGTAAGGTTAAGGCAAGCCTTGATAAACAGAAATCGGTAATTATAGAGTACAAACCTCGAGTGCCATACCCAAATGTGATGAAGGAAGACAACGCAGATGAACAATTCGGTAAGTTTTTTAAACTTTTAAAGAAATTACATATTAACTTACCGTTTCTTGAAGCTCTTTCGTAGATGCGAGATTTAAGGAAATTTTTAAAAGAGCTTTTGAAAAATAAACGGCGGTTAGACGAGGCATCGCATGTGGAGCTGAACGCAGTGTGCTCAACAATTTTGCAAAATAAACTAACATAAAAATTAAGAGATCCAGGAAGTTTTACAATTCCATGTTTAATTGGTAGTTTATCTGTTAATAATGCTTTAGCTGATTTAGGGGCAAGCATAAACGTTATGCCTTATAAAATGTTTAAACAACTAGGTCTAGGGAAACCCAAACAAACTAGAATGAGCATTCAATTAGCTGATAAAACTATTAGAATTCCTAGGGGTATAATTGAGGATGTGCTGGTAAAAATTGACAAATTCATATTCCTAGTAGACTTTGTTGTTTTAGATATGGATGAGGACAATACGGTCCCTTTAATTTTAGAAGGCCCTTTTTAGCAACTGCCAGATCTAAAATTGATGTTGGTACAGGTGAACTCACACTTCGTGTTGGTGAAGAAATGATCATCAAGCTTTTGACTCGGCTAGGACATCGAGTGATGAAGGTGAGAACATAAATTCTATTGATAACCAAATGGTTCAACCTTCTTCACAGGAAACACCACGAAACTACACAACTGAGCCAGATCCTAGACCTCGTGCCAATAAAGAAGTAATTCATGAGGAATGAAGGCTTCAGATCGATGAACTAGACGAGTGGAAGCCACACATCAAGGAAAAATCGAAAACACACGAAGCATAACCAAAGCAAAACCATGTCAATCTTAAAGATGGGACAACCCAGTCTAATATAGGAGATCAGGTATTGTTGGATAAGAAAGACCCCCGTATCTCCACTTCAGACCTTAATACAAAATAAGAAATCCCTTTCATGGTACTAAATGTCTTTCCATACGGAACAGTCGAGGTAACTAATCCTACATTTGACACTTTTAAGTTAAACACCACTCGACTTAAATTATATATCGATAACCGAATTGGTAGTAAGAATGAGGAGTTTCAACTCTTCAAACCACCATGATTATGCTAATGAGAGGTAAGTCTAGCTTAAGACTTTAAACGAACACTTCTCGGGAGGCAACCCGAGCACTAACCCCATTAATTTTTATATCTTCGATTTTTAGTACCTAACTAAAAACTAACAAATTCAATAAAAGTGTAGGTTTTCTCACCATACGGCCTTACACACGGGCGTGGCCGTGGACGTGTGGACACCACAAATTTTCACACTGGTGCGGCATAGATCGTACGAATCAAGGATGAAAAATCTCCGAACCACGGGCGACGATAAAATTCCACTGCTATGCGATACGGTCGTGGTCGACACAGATTTATCAACATGGGCATGGCGACCTCTACACGGGCATTTATTTTTTCTTTTCCTTTTATTTTTAATTTTAAATTCTTTCCCTTTATCTTTCCTGTCCTTACTTTATTTTAGTATAGTTTGCTTAGGTTCAAGGGGCTATTAAGGAACAACCACACCACCACCGGAGTATCTACCTCCTCTGCCCAAATTTCCCCTGTTTCTTTTCTTTGACTCCACCCAAACTTCAGGAAGTATCACTTCTCTCCCTCCCTTATGATTTTCTTACTATATTGTGAATATCTATCTTTGTACATTGAGGCAATGTACATCTTAAGTGTGGGGGTGAAGTTTATTTAAAAAAGTTCCTAACTTTTTGTATTATTCTCAAATCCCTGAATTAGTTCTTGTGTTTAAGTGTGGAGAGGTGCCAACAATACTCTCCCTGAATGATGTTCTTATTTTTAAGTAATTTTCTCATATCACTAATTAGAATAAAACTTCTATTGATTTATGATTTTTATTGATATGTTTTGGATTAAGTCATTGTTAATTATGCATTGATGATTTAAACCTTAAAGATACTAGAGAATCAAGCATGATAAGTCTATTTTTCAGAATTAAAAATTTGCTAGGTTGTTGACCTAAATTTGAATATAACCTTGAAGTTTGAAATTTGCAAGATTGTCATCAAAAACCATAATTTTTGTGAGATTTTGAGCCTTAAGAGCATACATTTTTCGTGCTCACTTTATTGATTATGAGTGTGTCAATATTGATTTGTTATTCTAGAACTTGCTTCGGTTATACATGTTGAGACCACAACTTTGATTTGATATACAGAGATGATAAAGGCACTTAGGATTTAACCCACTCATTCCACTAAAAAGCCTACCTTCGTAATTAACCCTTAGTGTAACAGTCCGGTTTATACCCTGGTCAGAATAGTGGTTTCGAGACCATAAATTTGAATTTGAATAATATTTTAATATTATTTTTTGTGCCGTTGATATGTGACTAAGCATGTGCTAAATTTTCGTGAGTTAATTTGTCTGTCTATGTGTTTAATTTGATTAAAGATTTAATTGCATTGATTTGTAAATTAGCATGCTACATGAAAAGGTGCCTATTTGTCATGTCTTTAAAAGTATGGGGGATTTGTATGGAAAATTTGTCTATTACCTAAGTTAGTGGACGGCACAAGTACTAAAATGGCTTAAATTCATGTGTTATATATGTTTTATTATAAGGATAAATTGGTAATAAGGTTAATAATATGATTGTTTGATAAAAAAGAATATGAAAATGGCCACATTATCATCCTTTGTTAGCCGAAAATCAAAGAAAGAAAAAGAAGAAAACCTTAACCTATATTCGGCCACTTCAAGCTTGAATTAAGGTATAATTTGGTTTCGGTTTTTGATAATTTCTACATTTTTGTAATCGTTGCTTCGAGAGCTATTATAACATCCTGAAAAGGGCCTATGCATTTTCAGTTTAATTGTATGAAATGACAAGTTTAAGCACTAAGAATAATTTTGATATTTTTGGAAACACGGAAATGCATGAAAATGGAAACACGAACATTTTGGAAGCTCGAACATTTTGGAAACCGAACATTTTGGAAACACGAACATTTTGGAAACTTGAACATTTTGGAAACCCGAACATTTTGGAAACCGAACATTTTGGAAACTTGAAGATGTAAGAAAATGGCAAATTAAAGAGCCGATCGAAAATTTTAGGAAACTTAGAAATGATGCCGAAATGTCAAATTTTAAAGTCCAAAATAGGAAATAAGGGCAAGAGGGCCTTAAAAGTAAAAGTTGGTGAAATTTGACACACAATCGGGCTTGGAAAAGTGGCTGAAGGTGTCACTTAAGGCTTATGAAAATGGCGCCATGTGTAAGAGGAATGGGCACGAGTTCGAGTCACTTGGGAAGCAAATAATGAAGGTTTATTTTGCTTCCATAAGTAAGAGGGTGGACGGCACCTATTTTCTAGAAAGGAGGAGTTTTATTTCGGTTAAAACTTGATAAATTAAGTGATAAATAAAGGATTTTTTTTAATAAGATAAATGAGGAGATAAAGGATGGATTAAATACTTTTAATTTAATAAGGTGATAATTAAAGATAATATTATCACTTGTGGGGAGTAGTGGCCAAGTCAAGGACTCTTGGTCTAGCAATTTCGATTAAAGGAGCGAAATTTAGGCTAGTCTCTCATCTTTTCTAAGCCTTGCCGAAATTTTCCTAGCTCTCTCCCCTCTCTGCGAATTTTCTTTAAGAAAAATCCATCCTCTCTTCTTCTATTTTCTTCTCTGTTTCTACTGTCAAAGTCGAATCTTTGTTGATTCTAAGCAAAGGAGCAATCAACTACAACATCAAAAGAGTAAGATCTGTGGTTAATCAATTTCTATTCCTTTTCTTTTTACCAAAATCAGGGTACTAATCCCTATTATTGTTCATGACCGAATCTACAAGGATCTCTCAGGTTTTTACAATTACCAAATATAAGGATCAAGGATCTAAGGTAAGAACAATTAATTTTTGTTCTTCTAATTCTTTTAATCAAGATCTAAGGAAATAACCTCTTTTATGTCTCTTGGCCGAATATCAAAGGAAGAGTTTCGGGATTTCAGATTCAAGGAATTTAAAGTGAGGCACATTCGCCAAAGGCCAAATACTACTTATTAAAGTTAGATCGGATCTAACATATGAAGTTGTAGGGATTTGACGAGCATATTAAGGAATCCTCTTGATTTGGAAATTGTATGGTAAGTGACATTCGGCCAAGGTTTGTTCTTGATATTTGGAATTATTTTCCATTTATTCAAAAGTTAGAAGCTGACATAATTACCTGATTTAGTGGTTAGCCGATTTAAGGAAGGAGCACTATCAATTTTCGGCATTTGATTTACAATCTTTTAATTTGGCAACAAGGTAAGTAATACAAATCCTACTTGGATTTGGTTTTTAAGCCAAATAAGTTTGTTAATATATTTTAATGGTTGGCCGAATATAGGAGTTAAAAATCTAGATCGGTAGATCGTTCTTCGGGATTTCAAGGAATCTATTAAGCAAACCAGGTGTGTACGCACACTAACTTTCGATATATCATATGGCAATTATTTTTATTATATGATTATACGTAAGAATATGAATATGGCTAAGTACCCTAATGTGGTACAAAAAGTACTCAGGTACGTTCCCTACTTCTGATAGGATTATGAAATATGTTATTTTATAACATGTGAAAATATGTATATGAATGTGGAAAAAAGTATGTTGTGCATGATATATATAATTTATGGGGCACTCGGGATTTATGTGAAAGGGGAAGAAGGTGTTGACTTTGGTCTCACCAACGGAATATGGTGACTACGGTCACAAAATTTGAATATGGTAACTCCGGTTCCATTATCTGAATTTGGTAACTTCGGTTACATTATTTGAATATGGTGTCTAATAACACAAATTATATGGGCGATGAAACACGTCGATTCTGCAAATGACGCCTCGATGGTGTGTAGCGGATGGAGGGTTGACTTAGTAGTCCCACGGTGTGGTTGGCGGTGTACGGTGGTGTGTAGCGGATGGACAAATAGGCTTGGGTTTGGGTTGCATCATAATTTATTTTATATGAATACGTATTTGATATGAACATGTATGCCTGATTTGTTGAATGTTAGTACTGTGTGCACATTGAGTCTGTTGACTCACCCCGTTGTGGGAAATATTTTCAGGTGATGAACAAAGGATGGACCGGGACGGTAGACCTCGAGGTGGCCATGTTTCACTTGAAGATTTTATTCGATTTGGACTTTGTTATTATTTGTTTTGGGTTTTACTTGATGTAATAAGGCCATAAGGCCCAAGAGAATTTTTCTTTTTCAGCTTTACTTTAAACTATTATGTTACGAACTACTTATGACTAAAGTTAAAGCGATTTAATTTTTATAAACCCTAAAAATTATTTTGTCACCTTAATAAAAATTGGATTTACAAGATTAATTAAATGGGTTTCCAATCTAAGCCCCATCCACAACAACATTTTTCTAAATCTTCTACAAATTTTCTCTAAGTAACGAAAATCTTTGAAACCGATTTACTTTAGGAACATACCAGATCCGATTCAGGCTTGTGGGCCGGGTGTGGGGTGTTTCAATTTGGTATTAGAGCCCAGTTTTAAACTCTCGGCCTGTGGGCTAAGGCCCAAAACGTTTTGAATTCGAGCCCAAATGATTTTCTTTGAAAATAAGCAGGTTTTCTGGCATGGACCCTAAGTCTCCAGACCCATGATCCACCGGTAAGTACCCTAACTATATGTGTGATTACGTGAACTGCTTAAGGGTACAAAAGGCATGGAACGTAGAATAGAATGATAGGAACTTGAACCCTAGGATTAGACTACTCAAACACAAAACCACATAAGACATAAAGCACTAAACAAACCTATGGCTAAGTCACTAAGCTAAGGTGTGGTAACCCCAGACGCATGTCTAGGATTGGATCCGAAGAGCACAGTATTTAGCAGTCCTAGTCACTCACCTCCTCTTGCAGAATCCTACAGTGCGTAGCTTCGGTTCACCCTAACTCGGAGGGCTCAAGGTGTGGCAACCTCATGCATGTTTAGGAATGGTTTGGTGGAAGCTTGGTATTTAAGCGATCATGACTCACCTCCTCTCCACACAAATCCCGCCTAGTGCGTAGCTTTGGTTCACCACGACCAAGAGGGCTCGGACATAGGCTAAACATAATGACTAAAACCCAAAGGAACTAGCCATGTTTTAAAAAAAAAAAAAAAGAGAGAGAACAAAACAACAAACCCTAGTTTTTCAAACTTTTAAAACTTTCTTTTAAATCTAAGAAAATTATTTTTACAACATTTTCCGAAAAAACTTCTGATTTGCGAAAATTACAAAAATGCCCTTAAGGGTGAAATTACCAAAACGCCCTTGGTTTATAAAATGTTCAACTACTCAACGGCTTTACCAAAATTTCATTATTTTGTAAACATTCAAGAACCCTAATTTGTAAAATATCAAAATACCTCGATTTTGGAAAAAAATTACAAAATTACCAAAATGACCCTAGTTTCCAAATTTTTGCAACATCCCCATTTTTGAGGGAACAACTTTCAAAAAGAACCCTCAAGGTTTTACAACTTTCGAAATCTCCTTGACTTATAAAATTTTACAAATTTACCCTGATTTGAGAAAAATTACCAAGATACCCTTAAGTTCAAAAATTACCGAAATACCCCCAGATTTCAAAATTTTTCCCAAATTACCCCGAGACTTTGAAATTTTCAAAATACTTTCTGACCAAAAACACCAAGGAACGTTTTCTTCTAAAAAATTATGAAAATGCCCTTGTAGGACAAAATTACGAAGATACCCCTAGGTAGTGGAAAACAACAACAACGAAAAACTACAACGTTTCTCTGAATGAACGAAAGTTCATACTTGTTTGATGGATGGATGAACGAATGGAAAAGACTGTGTGTTTGTATGAATACGAAAGAACCACTCTTAAATCCCTTTCCATAAAACTCCTTCACCGGTAAATAAGTGGAACAATGACTAATCCATAAAATTTCTTAATCAAATCTCGACGCTAGAAAATGAGCTCTAGAAGACGTGGTCGTCGTGGTCGAGGTAGAGGAAGGATGACCGTGTCGAAACCTGTTAGATCGGGACAAGGGTCTGACAATGAAATGCCACGCCACCACCACCCCCAGCTGTTAATGTTGAGCAGCAGGCTCAGACGGGGGAAGATGTTGTGTCGCAGGCTGTGCTGTGAGTTTTGGAATTAGTGGCTGGTGCAGGAGGAAATGGGGGAAATCGAAAGTCTGTACCTGAACGGCTCCGAGCTAATGGAGCGAAAATGTTTCGAGGAGTATCTAATGTGGCACCAAGTACAGCTGAGTACTGGTTGGAAGCAACGGAGCGTATCATGGATGAGCTCGATCTGACTTCAGAGGAAAAGTTGAAAGGGATGGTGGCGTTGTTACGCGATGAAGCGTATCAGTGGTGGTTAACTGTTCGAGATGGTACCACGGCTGACAACTTGACCTGGGAGTATGTTAAAGAGGCATTTCAGAAGAAGTATGTGGGAACTAGGTATACCGATGAACAAAGGAAGGCTTTTCTAGGGTTGGTACAAGGGAGTAAGTCTGTCGCAGAATATGAGGCAGAATTCCTGAGGTTGAGCCGCTATGCTTGAGGGGTAGTGGCAACTGAGCATGAACGATGTGTCCGTTTTGAGGATGGACTGAGGGACAATCTGAGACTGTTGATAGCACCGCATCAGGAGCGAGAATTCTTGGCTTTGGTGGAAAAGGCCAAGGTGGCTGAGGGGATTAAAGATGCTACTAAGTAGACCATGGATAAGAATAAGGCCAAGAGAGGATTTGGGCCATCTGGAAAGGGTCACAAGAGGCCTAGGGTTGACGGGCCACGAATCAAAGCTGATGCACGGTGGCGGGTGTTCGCCTTGTGAGCATTGTGGAAAGAAGCATTTGGGAGAGTGTTGGAGAAAGACGGAGGATGTTTCAAGTGTGGGTCCAAGGACCATGTGCTTAAGGATTGTCCCAAGCAATCGATGATGAGTCGACCGCAGCTCGTAATGCTAGCCAGTGGGTAGAGGCGACAATGACCTCAACGGGTCGTGGTTCGAATAACCGAGGTAGTGGTATTAGCGAGGCCGTGGAACACGGCCGAGGTACTACTAATGCCGATGCAAGGCAATCGGGTTTGGTTTATCTTTGTTACGGAGGAAGATGGTGACACACCGATGTAATAACCCAGATGTTCTTTATTTTGACAAACCCTACTTTGCTTTGATTGATGTGGGCTCGACCCATTCCTATGTTGCAAGTAGTGTAGTGGAAACACTAGGACTAGACTCTAAACTTTTTGATAGACAGATGACTGTAGTAAGCCCATTAGGCCAAACTGTAGTGGTAAACAAGATCTTTCGGAATGTACCCCTAGAGATTCAGGGAGTGAACTTTCGGGCAGACTTGATGGAGTTACCCTTCGGAGAGTTTAAACTTATACTCGGAATGGATTGGCTAGTAGAACATCGAGCTGTGTTGGATTGTACAGCTAAACGTATGGAACTAAGAACCCCGGAGGATGAAGTGGTAGTAATGATCGGAGAAAGGAGGAACTACTTGTCTAACGTAGTTTCGGCACTGAAGGCTGAGAAGATGATTAAGAAAGGTTGTGAGGCATTCCTAGCCTTCGTAAGTACGATAGGTAGGAAGGAGGAAGGTGTTAATGGAGTTAGGACGGTAAGGGACTTCGTGGATGTGTTTCCAGAGGAATTATCGGGAATACCCCCAGACAGGGAGGTGGAATTTGGGATTGATTTGCTACCCGAACAGCTCCTGTGTCAATCGCTCCATACCGAATGGCACCAAAGGAGTTAGTGGAGCTCAAGGCTCAGATCCAAGAACTGTTGGATCATGGGTTCATCCGACCCAGTGTGTCTCCGTGGGGAGCACCGGTCTTATTTGTGAAGAAGAAGACGAAACTATGCGTATGTGTATAGACTATCGTCAGTTGAATAAGTTGACTATTAAGAACAAGTATCCCTTGCCAAGGATCGATGACTTGTTCGATCAGCTGAAGGGAGCCGCAGTGTTTTCAAAGATCGACTTACGATTGGGATACCATCAGTTGAAGGTGAAGGAGGCTGACATCCATAAGATCGCTTTTAGGACAAGATATGGCCACTTTGAGTTTGTAGTGATACCGTTTGGGTTGACGAAAGCTCCAGCCGCGTTCATGGACATGATGAATCGGGTTTTCCAACCCTACTTGGATAGGTTCGTCATTGTGTTCATCGACGATATTTTGGTATACTCAAAGTCAGAAGAGGAGCATGTTAAGCATCTCCGAGTGGTGTTGGAAGTGTTAAGGGAGAAGAAGCTCTATGCCAAATTCAGCAAGTGCGAATTTTGGCTTAAGGAGGTGGCATTCCTAAGACATGTGGTATCCGCAGAAGAAATAAGAGTGGATCCTAGGAAGATCGAAGCAGTGTTGGATTGGAAACCACCTAGGTCCGTGGCTGAGATCCGAAGTTTCTTAGGCTTGGCAAGCTATTACAGAAGGTTTGTGGAAGGATTCTCGTCAATAGCCGCGCCTTTAACAAAGTTGCTAAGGAAGGAAGTACCCTTCGAATGGACGAATAAGCAGCAGGAGAGCTTTGAAAAGCTTAAAAGGGTGTTGACGGAAGCTCCAGTGTTAATTCAGCCAGAGGCAGGAAAGGATTTTATGGTGTACTGTGACACTTCGCATACGGGGTTAGGCTGTGTGCTAATGCAAGATGGTAAAGTGGTCGCTTATGCGTCTCGGCAGCTAAGGCCTCATGAGGTTAACTACCCAACCCATGATTTAGAGCTAGCAGCAGTGGTTTTCGCCCTTAAGGTTTGGAGGCACTACCTTTATGGAGAAAGGTCAGTTATCTACACAGACCACAAAAGTCTTAAGTACTTATTGACTCAGAAGGAGTTGAACTTGAGGCAACGAAGGTGGATGGAATTGCTGAAGGATTACGATTGTTCAATAGAATATCATCCAAGCAAGGCGAACGTCGTGGCTGATGCCCTAAGTCGGAAGGTTGTGTCGGATCTACGGGCTTTGTTCGCTCACTTAAGTCTGTATGACGATGGAAGCTTATTGGCAGAATTGCAAGTCAAGCCCACATGGCTGAAGGAGGTGAAAAAAGGATAGTTGGCTGATAATGACTTAAGTACTAAGTTGCAGTAAGTACAGCAAGGGGGGTTAAAGGACTATGGTGTCAATGATGAAGGAGTATTGTGCTACAAGGGAAAAGTCTGTATGCCAAGGAATAAGGAGTTGAGACAAAGGATTCTTCGGAAAGCGCATGGTAGCCCTTATGCTATGCATCCCGGAGGTATCAAGCTGTATAGAGATCTAAGGGAACAGTTTTGGTGGTCCGATTTGAAACGAGAGGTGATTGAATTTGTGGGGAGATGTTTGACGTGTCAGCAAGTTAAGGCTGAACACCAAGTACCATCGGGATTGCTTCAACCAATCGAGATTTCCCAATGGAAGTGGGAGAGAATTACCATGGACTTTGTTAGTGGGCTTCCCCTTACGCCTACTAAGAAGGACTCGGTATGGGTGATAGTGGACCGTTTGACCAAGTCCGCACACTTTATCCCAGTAAGAATGGATTATTCTCTTCAGAAGTTGGCTAAGTTATATGTGGCGGAAATTGTAAGGTTGCATGGAGTACCAATGTCGATTATCTCTGATAGAGACCCAAGGTTTACGTCTCGATTTTGGAAGGCACTTCATCAAGCTTTAGGCACTAAGTTAGACTTCACTACTGCTTTTCATCCACAATCGGATTTGGCGATCGAGCAGGTTATACAAGTGTTGGAGGATATGTTGAGAGGTGTAATGGATTTGAGAGGAAGTTGGGAAAATTACTTGCCTTTAGTGAGTTCGCCTACAATAACAAACTATCAAGCCAAAGATTCGGATGGCACCATATGAAGCATTGTATGGAAGGAAGTGTAGAACACCTACTTGTTGGACCGAGTTAGGAGAACGCTGAGTTTTGGGTCCAGAATTAGTGGCAGAAACCGAAGAGAAGGTTGAGTTAATTCGGGCACGGTTGAAAGAAGCCTCTGATAGGCAGAAGTCGTACGCAGACCTTAAACGGAAGGAAATAGAATTTGAAGTGGGAGACCAAGTATTCCTGAAAGTCTTGCCTTGGAAGAAGGTAATGAGGTTCGGTCAAAAAGGGAAATTAAGCCCAAGATTTATAGGGCCCTACCGTGTACTGAAACGAGTTGGGCCAGTGGCATACCAATTAGAGTTGCCACCAGAATTGCAGCAGATGCACGACGTATTTCATGTGTCCATGCTACGTCGCTATCGATCGGATCCGTCGCATGTGGTATCTGTTGAAGAAGTGGAGCAAAGACCAGACTTATCCTACGAGGAAGAATCGATTCGGATCTTGGAACGTGATGTGAAAGTACTACGAAGGAAGACAGTGCCTCTAGTCAAAGTTTTATGGCGCAATCATGGATCGGAAGAAGCTTCGTGGGAGCCAGAAGAGACCATGAGACAACAATACCCTCAACTGTTTTAGTTAGGAAATTTTGGGGATGAAATTTTGTTTAAGGGGGATAGAACTGTAACATCCTGAAAAGGGCCTATGCATTTTCAGTTTAATTGTATGAAATGACAAGTTTAAGCACTAAGAATAATTTTTGATATTTTTTGAAACCTGGAAATGCATGAAAATGGAAACTTGAACATTTTGGAAACCCGAACATTTTGGAAATCAACATTTTGGAAACTTGAACATTTTGGAAACACGAACATTTTGGAAACACGAACATTTTGGAAACTTGAAGATGGAAGAAAATGGCAAGTTACTGAGCCGATCGAAAATTTTAGGAAACTTAGAAATGATGCCGAAATGTCAAATTTTAAAGTCCAAAATAGGAAATAAGGGCAAGAGGGCCTTAAAAGTAAAAGTTGGTGAAATTTGACACACAATCGGGCTTGGAAAAGTGGCCTGAAGGTGTCACTTAAGGCTTATGGAAATGGCGCCATGTGTAAGAGGAATGGGCCTGAGTTCGAGTCACTTGGGAAGCAAATAATGAAGGTTTATTTTTGCTTCCATAAGTAAGAGGGTGGACGGCACCTATTTTCTAGAAAGGAGGAGTTTTATTTCGGTTAAAACTTGATAAATTAAGTGATAAATAAAGGATTTTCTTTTAATAAGATAAATGAGGAGATAAAGGATGGATTAAATGCTTTTAATTTAATAAGGTGATAATTAAAAGATAATATTATCACTTGTGGGGAGTAGTGGCCAAGTCAAGGACTCTTGGTCTAGCAATTTCAGTTAAAGGAGGAGAATTTAGGCTATTCTATCATCTTTTCTAAGCCTTGCCGAAATTTTCCTAGCTCTCTCCCCCTCTCTGCCGAATTTTCTTTAAGCAAAATCCATCCTCTCTTCTTCTATTTTCTTCTCTGTTTCTACTGTCAAAGTTGAATCTTTGTTGATTCTAAGCAAAGGAGCAATCAACTACAACATCAAAAGAGTAAGATCTGTGGTCAATCAATTTCTATTCCTTTTCTTTTTACCAAAATCAGGGTACTAATCCCTATTCTTGTTCATGACCGAATCTACAAGGATCTCTCAGGTTTTTACAATTACCAAATATAAGGATCAAGGATCTAAGGTAAGAACAATTAATTTTTGTTCTTCTAATTCTTTTAATCAAGATCTAAGGAAATAACCTCTTTTATGTCTCTTGGTCGAATATCAAAGGAAGAGTTTCGGGATTTCAGATTCAAGGAATTTAAGGTGAGGCACATTCTACCAAGGCCAAATACTACTTATTAAAGTTAGATCGGATCTAACATATGAAGTTGTAGGGATTTCGACAGCATATTAAGGAATCCTCTTGATTTGGAAATTGTATGGTAAGTGACATTCGCCAAGGTTTGTTCTTGATATTTGGAATTATTTTCCATTTATTCAAAAGTTAGAAACTGACATAATTACCTGATTTAGTGGTTAGCCGATTTAAGGAAGGAGTACTATCAATTTCCGGCATTTGATTTACAATCTTTTAATTCTGCAACAAGGTAGTAATGCAAATCCTTCTTGGATTTGATTTTTAAGCCAAATAAGTTTGTTAATATATTTTAATGGTTGGCCGAATATAGGAGTTAAAAATCTAGATCGGTAGATCGTTCTTCGGGATTTCAAGGAATCTATTAAGCAAATCAGGTGTGTACGCACACTAACTTTCGATATATCATATGGCAATTATTTTTATTATATGATTATACGTAAGAATATGAATATGGCTAAGTACCCTAATGTGGTACAAAAAGTACTCAGGTACGTTCCCTACTTCTGATAGGATTATGAAATATGTTATTTTATAACATGTGAAAATATGTATATGAATGTGGAAAAAAGTATGTTGTGCATGATATATATAATTTATGGGGCACTCGGGATTTATGTGAAAGGGGAAGAAGGTGTTGACTTCGGTCTTACCAACGGAATATGGTGACTATGGTCACAAAATTTGAATATGGTAACTCCGGTTCCATTATTTGAATTTGGTAACTTCGGTTACATTATTTGAATATGGTGTCTAATGACACAAATTATATGGGTGATGAGCACGTCATTGCAGCGATCGCCTTCGATGGTGTGTAGTGGATGGAGGGTTGACTTAGTAGTCCCCACGGTGTGACTGGCAGGTATGGGTGGTGTGTAGCGGATGGACAAATAGGCTTGGGTTTGGGTTGCATCATAATTTATTTTATATGAATACGTATTTGATATGAACATGTATGCCCGATTTGTTGAATGTTAGTCTTGTGTGCACATTGAGTCTGTTGACTCACCCGTTAGGGAAATATTTTCGGTGATGAACAAGGATGACCGGACGGTAGACCTCGAGGTGGCCATGTTTCACCTGAAGATTTTATTCGATTTGGACTTTGTTATTATTTGTTTTGGGTTTTACTTGATGTAATAAGGCCATAAGGCCCAGTAGAATTTTTCTTATTCAGCTTTACTTTAAACTATTATGTTACGAACTACTTGTGACTAAAGTTAAAGCGATTTAATTTTTATAAACCCTAAAAATTATTTTGTCACCTTAATAAAAATTGGATTTACAAGATTAATTAAATGGGTTTCCAATCTAAGCCCAATCCACAACAACATTTTTCTAAATCATCTACAAATTTTCTCTAAGTAACGAAAATCTTTGAAACCGGTTTACTTTAGGAACATACCAGATCCGGTTCAGGCTCGTGGGCCGGGTGTGGGGTGTTTCAATTTGGTATCAGAGCCCAGTTTTAAACTCTCGACCTGTGGGCTAAGGCCCAAAACGTTTTGAATTCGAGCCCAAATGATTTTCTTTGAAAATAATCAGGTTTTCTGGCATGGCCCCTAAGTCTCCGACCAGCAGTCCACCAGGTAAGTACCCCTAACTATATGTGTGATTCTGTGAATGTTTAAGGGTAGAAAAGGCATGGAACGTAGAATAGAATGATAGGAACTTGAACCCTAGGATTAGACTACTCAAACACAAAACCACATAAGACATAAAGCACTAAACAAACCTATGGCTAAGTCACTGAGCTAAGGTGTGGTAACCCCAGATGCATGTTTAGGATTGGATCCGAAAGAGCACAGTATTTAAGCAGTCCTAGTGACTCACCTTCTCTTGAGAATCCTACAGTGCGTAGCTTCGGTTCACCCTAACTCGAGAGGCTCGGTGGTGTGGCAACCTCTGCGCATGTCTAGGAATGGTTTCGGTGGGAGCTTGGTATTTAAGCAGTCCGCGTGACTCACCTCCTCTCCACACGAATCCTGCCTGGTGCGTAGCTTTGGTTCACCCTGACCAAGAGGGCTCGGACATAGGCTAAACATAATGACTAAAACCCGAAAGGGAACTAGCCATGTTTAAAAAAAAGAGAGAACAAAACAACAAACCCTAGTTTTTCAAACTTTTAAAACTTTCTTTTAAATCTAAGAAAATTATTTTTACAACATTTTCAAAAAACTTACGATTTGTGAAAATTACAAAAATGCCCTTGGGTGAAATTACCAAAACATACTTGGTTTATAAAATGTTCAACTACTCAACAGCTTTACCAAAATTTCATTATTTTGTAAACATTCAAGAACCCTAATTTGTAAAATATCAAAATACCTCGATTTTGGAAAAAAATTACAAATTTACCAAAATGACCCTAATTTCCAAATTTTTGCAACATCCCCATTTTTGAAGGAACAACTTTCAAAAAGAACCCTCAAGGTTTTACAACTTTCGAAATCTCCTTGACTTATAAAATTTTACAAATTTACCCTGATTTGAGAAAAATTACCAAGATACCCTTGATGTCAAAAATTACCGAAATACCCCCGGATTTTAAAATTTTTCCCAAATTACCCCGAGACTTCAAAATTTTCAAAATACTTTCTGACCAAAAACACCAAGGAACGTTTTCTTCTAAAAAATTACGAAAATGCCCCTGTAGGACAAAATTACGAAGATACCCCTAGGTAGTGGAAAACAACAACGAAAAACTACAACGTTTCTCTAAATGAACGAAAGTTCATACTTGTTTGATGGATGGATGAACGAATGGAAAAGACTGTGTGTTTGTATGAATACGAAAGAACCACTCTTAAATCCCTTTTCATAAAACTCTTTCGCCGGTAAATAAGTGGAACAATGACTAATCCATAAAATTTCTTAATCAGATCTTGACGCTAGAAAATGAGCTCTAGAGGACGTGGTCGTTGTGGTCGAGGTAGAGGAAGGATGACCATGTCAGAACCCGTTAGATCGGGACAAGGGTTCGACAATGAAATGCCACCGCCACCACCACCACCACCCCATTTATTAATGTTGAAAGCAGCGAGGCTCGAGACGGGGAAGATCTTGTGTCGCAGTCGTTTGTCTTTGAAGTTTTGGAATTGGTGGCTGGTGTAGGAGGAAATGGGGGAAATTGAAAGTCTGAACCTGAACGGCTCCGAGCTAATGGAGCGAAAATGTTCCGAGGAGTATCTAATGTGGCACCCAGTACAGCTGAGTACTGGTTGGAAGCAACGGAGCGTATCATGTGTAAAAATAATTCTTGAATTGATGAATGTGGTAAATGTGGCCATAAGTATGAATCAAAGTATATATATAATAATTTGTTAAGTGAATGAGATGGGCAAATGTATTAAATTGCATATATGCTTTATATGCCAAGTTTGTTTGTATATTAACTTACTAAGCTTTTGGAAAGCTTACTCTGTGTGTCTGTTTTCTCTATTTTATAGGTCGTCAAAGCTACTGAAGGCTCGGGACCATCAAGGATCGTCATCACACTACTAAACTCTTTTTAGTACTCTTTAAAGAATGTATATAGCTAGATATGGCATGTATAGGCTAGATAGGTGTATATGATTATGAAGTAATCTTAGCCATGTGTTTTGGTTAGTTTTGAGTTGATAAAATGCTTGAATGAATGGGGTATGTGAAGCATGTTTTGGTATGGTTTGATACATATGAAATGGTTAAGTTTTGGCTAAGCAAATGGATGATCTATGCTTGTAATGACATGAGTTTTAGTCTATAATTTGGCATGAATAAGATTGGTATTGAATGTATAGATTGAATGGTCAAATTTGGTGTGTTTTTGGTTGCCATATATGGATTATATGTGATTGAAAATGTTGCTTGTAGGTATGACCCATTTGGGTGGCATTTTGGTCTTGCAAATGACCTATAATGTCACACGGCCATGGCACACGGGCATGCCTAGTGACCGTGGGGTAAAGTCAGTAGCTAGCTTAAGAGCATAAGGCCATGGTAGATAGGCGTACCTAGAAGCCGTGTTAGAAAGTCAGTGTATGGTTTAGTAGTACACGGCCTTAGCACACGGGGGTGCTTGGTAGCTGTGTGGGTTTTACAGGATTGACCACGATTAGGGTACATGGGCGTGCTTGGTGGCCATGGTGAGAAGTCAGGTTCGACCACGGAGAGGACTCACGGGTGTGTCTAGTAGCCGTCGTGGTCACACGGTCTTCTCCCACGGGCATGTATCCCCTGTATTTTAGAAAAGTTTTTAAGTTTTTGAGAACTTCTGTATATGTTTCGTTTTAGTCCCGACCCGGGTTATAAGCATGTTTGGGGTCTCGTTGACCTATTTAAGGGACATTGTATGTAAGAAATGTTATATATGTTTTCGATCTATCTGGTAACGCCTTTGACCCTATTTTGGCCACGATTACGGGTTAGAGGTGTTATATTTGGTTGGTATCAGAGCTACATTTTAGTCGGTTCTCGGACTAACATAGCGTGTCAGAGTCTAGCTATACATGCCATATATCTGAATTGTGATAGTGTGATGAATCCTGATGTATAAATTGTGATTTTTGTATAGTAATGGATCCCAAAAGAGCCATAGCTGACGACGTAGAAAGTAATGCGCCAGCTTCTGCGCAAGGGACAGTGCCTTCTAATTCGAGATCGGCTACGAGTGGTTAAGAGGGAGAAGCTAAACAAGCTATCTTCTATATGATGAGTGAATAGTTCACTCAATTCATGAGAAATAACCTGACTGTTTCGCAACCCCCGCCCCTGATTAATCCCCCTCAGACTATAGTTGTGCCACCGATTATGCATCTAAATCTGTTGAATAAGCCTCCCATTGACAAGATTCGTAAGTCTGGGGCTGAAGAATTCTGAGCTACTAATAAAGATGATGCTGAAAAGACTGAGTTCGGATTGAAAATACTATCCGGGTATTCGATGAAATGTCCCTGACTCCAAAAGAGTGCATTAAATGTGTGGTATCATTACTCTGAGATGCAGCTTATCAATGGTGGAAAACTTTGATTTTAGTTGTTCCGAAAGAGCGTGTCACATGGGACTTCTTTCAAATCGAGTTTGGAAGAAGTATATCAGTGAGAGATTCGTTGATTAGAAACGGAAGGAATTTCTATAATTGAAATAAGGTTGTATGACTATTTCAGAATACGAACGAGAGTTCATAAGATTGAGTCAGTATGCTTGAGAATGTATATCATCTGAAGCTATAATGTGCAAAAGATTTGAAGATGGCCTTAATGAAGATATTCGTTTGCTAGTCAGGATTTTAGAAATAAAAGAGTTTGTTGCACTTTTTGACTGAGCTTACAAAGCTGAGGCACTCGGGAAAGATAAAATAAAGGCTGAGACTGAAGCCCGAGATATGAGAAAGAGATTTTAGAGTAAATCATTTCATTACTCTCGAAGAGATTCAGAGATGATTAAAGTCGTTCTAGGGATAATGTGAGACATTCGAACAAGACTCGAGATAGATCGTAAATGAGTTCTAAAACTTTCGCAACTTCAATATCCAGTGTTGGTAATGTTTGGACTAACAGACTGAATGTAAACATTATGAAAAAAGGCATTCGGAAGATGTAGATTAAACGACAGAGCTTGCTTCAGATGTGGATCGCTTGACCACTTTATCCGTGATTGTCCTGGGTCCGTCGAGCTAGAGACTATTCAGAATCTGAAACCTGATAATGCACCTGTGAGGGGTAAACCTTCGAAGAATGCAATAAATGTTAGTGGTAGTCAGAGGTACGCGAGAGACATTGTTGTAAGATCTGAAGCTAGAGCGCCTGCCAGAGCGTATGCTATCCGAGGTCGTAAGGAAGCTTCATCACCTGATGTTATAACGGGTACTTTTACTCTTCATGATACTTATGTGATTGCATTGATAGACCCTGGTTCTACGCATTTGTATATATGCTTGAATTTAGTATATAGTAAGACTTTGCCTATAGAGTCTACTGAGTTTGCTATAAAAGTATCGAACCCCTTAGGTAAAAGTGTTTTTGTTGACAAAGTATGCAAGAATTGTCCGTTAATGTATCGAGATATCTGTTTCTCTGCTGATCTGATGCTTCTTCCATTTGATGAGTTTGATATTATTTTGGGTATGGACTGGTTGTCATTGCATGATGCTGTTGTGAACTGTAAAAGAAAGAGTATAGATTTGAGATGTCCGAATAATAAAATTGTACGGGTTGAGTCTAATGATTTGAATGGATTGCCTGCTATGATATCAGTACTAAAAGCTTAGAGTTATGTGAAAAGGGGGTATGAGGCATATTTTTCTTATGTAATTGATTCGATAATGTCTAAAAGGAAAGTTGAGTCAATGCCTATTGTCTGTGAGTTTTCTGATGTGTTCCCTGAAGAATTACCGGGTTTGCCTCTGATTCGTGAAGTTGAGTTTGGTATTGAATTGATGCCTAGTACGACACCTATTTTGATAGCTCCGTATAGAATGGCACCATAGAGTTGAAAGAGTTAAAGTCACAGTTGCAAGAGTTAACTGATAGAGGGTTTGCTAGACCGAGTTTCTCGCCTTGGGGTGCTCCTGCTTTGTTTGTGAAAAAGAAAGATGGCACGATGAGAATGTGCATTGATTATCGTCAGTTAAATAAGGTGACCATAAAGAACCAATATCCGTTACCCCGAATAGACTATTTATTTGATCAATTAAAAGGGGCTACTATATTCTCTAAGATTGACCTGAGATCAGGATACTACCAATTGAGAGTTAAAAATTCAGACATTCCAAAGACTACTTTCAGAACAAGGTATGACATTATGAGGTTTTAGTTATGCCGTTTGGACTAACCAATGCTCCTACTATTTTTATGGATCTGATGAACAGAATTTTTAGACCGTACTTAGATCAATTTGTTGTAGTATTCATAGATGACATATTGATTTATTCACAGAATGAAAATGAGCATGCTGAACACTTGAGAATTGTGTTGCAAACTCTGCGAGAAAAGCAATTGTACGCGAAATTCAACAAATGTGAATTTTGGTTGCACGAGGTTAGTCTTTTGGGACATATTGTGTCAGCTTCTGGGATTCGTGTTGATCCAAGTGAGATCTCTGCTATTCTGGATTGGAAACCTCCGAAGAATGTGTCTGAAGTCCGTAGTTTTCTGGGTCTAGCTGGTTATTATCGTTATTTTGTAAAAGGATTTTCAGTGATAGCTACTCCGTTGACTAAATTATTTTAGAAAGATGTTAGATTTGAGTGGTCGAATAAATGTCAAAAAAGTTTCGATCAGTTGAAAGCTCTGCTAACAGAAGCTCCAGTGTTAGTACAACCAGAATTGGGAAAAGATTTTGTGATTTATAGTGATGCTTCATTAAACGGTCTGGGATGTGTTTTGATGCAGGAAGGCAAAGTTGCAGCTTATGCCTCGAGACAATTGAAGCCTCATGAAAAGAACTATCCGACGCACGACCTTGAGTTAGCTGCGATTGTGTTTGCACTTAAGATCTAGCGCCATTATCTGTATGGCGAAAAATGTCACACGTTTTCAGATCATAAAAGTCTGAAATATCTGATGACCCAGAAAGATTTGAACCTGCGTCAAAGAAGATGGTTAGATCTGTTAAAAGATTATGAGCTTGTGATAGATTATCATCCGGGTAAAGCAAACGTTGTTGCTGATGCATTAAGTAGAAAATCATTGTCTGCATTACATGCTTTAAATGCTCAGTTAGATTTATCTGATGATAGTTCTATGATAGCTGAATTGAAAGCGAAACCATTATTCTTACATCAAATATGTGATGCTCAGAAGGTTGATAATGAATTGTTATCGAAATGAGCTCTGTGTGAGTTGAATTCTGAATCTGAATTTTGAGTTGTTGATGATTGCTGGAGATTCCAAGGTCGTATCTGTGTTCTGAGAAATTCAGAGTTGATTCAACTGATTTTGAGTGAAGTACATAATAGTCGCCTTTCTGTCCATCCGAGAAGTACAAAGATGTATCATGATCTAAAGCAACACTATTGGTGGTCTAGCATGAAACGAGACATTTCTGATTTTGTTTTGAAATGTTTAGTCTGTCAGCAAGTGAAAGCTGAACATCAAGTTCCGTCCAGTTTGTTACAACCAATTTTCATTTTTGAGTGGAAATGGGATAGAGTAACGATGGACTTTGTTTCTGGATTACCTCTGACTCCGAGAAAGAAAGATATGATTTGGGTCGTGGTTGACCGATTGATGAAAACTACCCATTTTATTCGGGTAAGATTTGATTACTCACTTGAAAGATTAGCCAAGCTATAGATTTCTGAGATTGTGAAATTACACGGAGTGCCACTATCCATTGTGTCAAATAGAGATCCGAAATTCACATTGTGATTCTAGAAGAAATTGCAAGAAGCTTTGGGCACAAAATTGTATTTCACTACAGCTTTTCATCCGCAGACAGATGGTCAATCCTAGCGGATCATTCAGGTTTTAGAGGATATGTTACGATGCTGTATACTTGAGTTTATTGCTTCATGGGAACAGTATCTACCATTGATCGAATTTGCGTATAATAATAGTTTTTAGACGAGCATCAAATGGCACCATATGAAGCTTTGTACGGACGTAAATGTCGTACACCTTTGTATTGAACTGAGCTCAATGAAAATAAGCTCCACGGGGTTGATTTGATAAATGATTCAAGATAGAAAGTGAAATTGATCTGAGATTGTTTGAAAGCAGCATCTGATCGTCAGAAGTCTTATGCGGACTTGAAACAAAAAGATATAGAATTTGAAATTGGTGACAAAGTATTTTTGAAAGTGTCTCCATGGAAGAAAGTACTTCGATTCGAACGTAAAGGCAAATTGAGTCTGAGATTCATCGGATCGTATGAGATCATTGAACGTGTCGGGCCTATTGCATATAGATTATAGTTTCCATCTGAGTTAGAAAAGATTCATAATGTATTTCATGTTTCGATGCTCCGTAGATATCGATCTAATCCGTCACATGTTATTGCTCCATCTGAAATTGAAATCTGATCTGATATGTCATACGAAGAGGAACTGATCCATATCTTAGCTCGTGAAGTGAAAGAGTTGAGAAACAGGAAAATTCTGTTAGTAAAAGTATTGTGGAATCGACACGGAATAGAAGAGGCTACGTGGGAGCCTGAGGACTCAATGAGGCAGCAATATTCGAATCTGTTTAACGGTAAGATTTTCGGGGACAAAAATTCCTAAGGGGGAGAATTGTAACAATTCAGTTTATACCCTAGTTGGAATAGTGGTTTTGGGACCACAAATCCAAATTTGAATAATATTTTAATATTATTTTCTATGTCGTTGATATGTGACTAAGCATGTGTTAAATTTCCGTGAGTTAATTTGTCTGTCTATGTGTTTAATTTGAGCAAAGGATTTAATTGCATTAATTTGTAAATTAGCATGCTACATGAAAAGGTGCCTATTTGTCATGTGATAAACCGTAAAAGTAACATATTTTAGTCCTACATTTAGTATGCTTTTGGATGATTTAGCCCTTGATTTATGTAAAAAGGTGCTTTTAATCCTTTCTTTTCATGTTTATACCCATGAAAGCACCCGAGGATGAAAAGAACAAGAAACGGGCTTAAAACGGGCCAATTTGGGTCAATGAGGAAATCGACACGGCCTAGACATCAAGCCACACGGCTGTGCCTCATCAATTTACTTCACACGGCCTCAACCACGATTCATACAGCCATGCCTCAATCAACAGAATCGAGACACAACCTGAAGTCGTTTTACACGGGCGTGTGCCATGGCCGTGCCCCTGTTGTGGAAAAGAGAAATTTCACTCAAATTTGGATACTTTGTGGCAAAGAAACACTTACCAAAGCTTATTCAAACACTGAGTAGGAAGCATTCTTGAATTAGGACACTTAGGGGCCAAGTAAAGCATTCTAAAAGTCTATATAAACACCATAAGTGTATCCTGAAAAGGGGGCGGTTAGCTAGGCCAAGGAGCCGAGCCAGAAGGTCATATTTGTGGGAATTACTCGAAGATAGCCAGCTGATCCATCTCAAGGAGCCGGAATTCTACTCAAGACGTCAGATTTCTCCTTCAATTCCTTCAGGGGGTTTTAGGGATTTCTTATGTTTTGTTTTATCTTTTCTCTTGAGATGTTTTCTTTATTTATTATGAACTAAACACTTCAAATACCTGACGGGGATGAAACCTAAATGAATCTTGTTATTGTTTTCTGAATTATATGATAAATACTTAGTTTGTTCTTAATTATACGTGTTTAATCCAAATCTGATGTGCTTAGGTGGAGGAGGAATAGACCCTGCTTAAGAGTAGATCTAGCATAATTAAGTGGAGTTGATCGCACGCCCGGAGATAGGGTGACGAGATTTTTACGGATTAGGGTGAAACCTAATATGGGAGTCCATAGATCGATTCTTTGCTATTCTAGGGGTTATTATTCGAGAAAGAGATTTCCATTAATTAACCTAGGGTTAGACGTTATTAAGCCTCGAGAGAGGTTTAATATACGTTAGGAGTCTTACGAGATCAAACTAAGTGAATAAATCATATGGTTCAGTGTTAAATAACAAGTGAAGTCTAGGTGGATTCTTCCTGAGGGTATCGTCGTGATCAACTGAGTTTCTCTTCAAGCTATTTCCCAATTCATTCTTTTTTTCTTTGCATCTTTAGCTTAGTAATAGTTAATTTAGATTAGATTAAAGCAACTTCACTTCTTTTAGGCTAAATAATAAAAAGAAAGTTAGTATTAGTACTTTTAGTTCCTTTGGGTTCGACAATCCAGTCTTGCCTAAGCTATACTACTGTTCGATAGGTATACTTGCCTTTAATCGTTGTCAGAGTTAGTTTCCAGGTTTGATCATTCTCTTTATAAATTTTAAAACTCAACAAAACAACGATCAAGTTTTTGGCGTCGTTGCCGGGGAACTAAAATATTAAGAAATCTCTACTTTTATTACTTTAGCCATTATTTTTAATTTTATTTTATTCACATTTTATTTTATTGTTTTTTGCTAATTTTATTTCTTCCTTTTCCTTTCAGGAACCTCTAGTTTATGACTAGAAGGAACCTGAGAGGACCACTAGTATACGATAGCGAAATTGAAGCTACCACACGTAGGAATCACAGAGAAATCAGGCGAGCCCTAAATTATACAGAGGAAGACCAAGAAGGCAGATCCAATCTTACTGAAGGGATGGACGAGAATAACCCACAACCACATGATGTAGGAGAAAACAATGCTCCACGTACTATGTTTGATTATGCTAAATCGCATTTAACATGAGCAGAATCGAGTATTGTTAGGCCTGCTGTAGCTGCTAATAATTTTGAATTAAAGCCTAACACAATACAAATGATTCAATAATTTGTTCAATTTGATGGTTTGCAGGACAAAGACCCAAACACTCATATAGCTAATTTCTTAGAGTTCTGTGATACCTTCAAAATAAATGGTGTTTCTGATGATGCCATACGTCTTCGGTTATTTCCCTTCTCATTAAGGAATAAAGCCAAACAGTGGTTAAACTTGTTACCATGAGGGTCAATCACTACATGGGAGCAGATGATCGAAAATTTTTTATTAAAATATTTCCCACTGGCCAAAACGGCCAAATTACGGAATGATATCTCTTCTTTTGTGCAGATGGATTTAGAAACATTATACGACACATGGGAGAGATACAAGGATCTCTTGAAAAGGTGTCCACACTATGGTCTACCCTTGTGGCTACAAGTCCAAACTTTCTATAATAGTGTAAACTCCTCAACGAGGCAACTAATCGATTCAGCCGCCGGTGGAACCTTGAACAATAGAACTCCTGAAGCAGCTTAAGAGTTCATTGAAGAGATGTCACTGAATAATTATCAGTGGCAAGTTACAAGGACAAAACCGATAAAATCAGCCGAAATTTACAACCTCGATGCAGTGACTATGCTATCAACACAGGTGGAGATGATGAATAAAAAGCTCGATAGTTTGTGTTCTTCGCAGGTACATCCAGTCATTCGATTACAGCGCCATGGGCTGTGGTGAATCCTGAGTACCCACCCTACCAACCGGACGCAGAGAGTGAACAGATGAACTATATAGGTAATAATTTCAGATCCAATAATAATCCTTATAGTAATAACTACAATCCAGGTTGGAGGAACCACCCAAATTTTTCATGGGGAGGACAAGGAAAACAAGGAAATCAAAGACAACAACCTCCTCAAAGTTTCTAAAATCAGCGTTGAAACACCCCACACCCGGCCCACGAGCCTAAACCGGATCTGGTATGTTCCTAAAGTAACCGGTTTCAAAAATTTTCAGAACTTAGAGAAATTTGAAAAAAATATTTAGAAAATGTTGTTGTGGATTGGGCTTAGATTGGAAACCTATTTATTTAATCTTGTAAATCCAATTTATTACGTTCAAAATAATCTTTAGCATAATATTTAAAAGCAAAGTAAAAATAAAGAATAATCCACTAGGCCTTATGGCCTTATTACATCAAGTAAAACCCAAAATAAAATTAAAGGTGCTAAATAAAATAAAGTCCACATAAAATAAAATCTCCGAATGTAGCATGGCCACCTCAAGTCCACCGGCCCGGTCCGTCACTGCTCATCACCTGAAAATAATTCCCACAACGGGGTGAGTCAACAGACTCAGTGTGCACACAATACTAACATTCAATAAATCAGGCATACGTGGTCAAATCAAATTTACATTCGTATAAAATAAATGATGATGCAACCCAAACCCAAGCCTATTTGTCCATCGGCTACACACCACCGTACACCAAATCACACCGTGGGACTACTAAGTCAACCCTCCATCCGCTACACACCATCGAAGGCGATCATTGCGATCGGCGTGCTCATCGCCCATATAATTTGTGTCATAAGACACCATATTCAAAATGTTGTAACCGGTTACCAAATTCGATAATGTAACCGGAGTTACCATATTCAAATATTTGTGACCGTAGTCACCATATAACGTTAGTGAGACCAAGTCAACACCTTCTTCCCTTTCACATAAACCCGAATGCCCCAAAATCAATAATCATGCATATAATTAAATTCACATTCATATTCAGTATTTTCACATGTTATAGAATAACATATTTCATAATCCTATCGGAGTAGGAAGCGTGCACGAGTACCGTTGCACCACATTAGGGTACTTAGCCATATTAACATTCTTATACATATTCATAAAAATAATTGCCACATGATAAATCGAAGGTTAGTGTGCGTACACACCGATTAAGCTTAAAAGGTTCCTTGAGATCTCGAAAATCTCGATCTAACTTTAGATCATTAACTCCTATATTCGCCATCATATAAGACACATTAATAAACTTATTTTGCTAATATCAAAACCAAATCCTAGTAGGATTTGTAAAAACTTACCTTGAGGTCGATTGGTGTTTATTTAAATCCAAAACTTGGTTTTCCTTTACGATATTAACCAACCTTGAATCTCAATATGGGTTAGCTTTGACTTTTTAACAATTAAAGAACTGATCTAGATAATCACACAAACATTGGCGAATACTTTTAGATGCTTACCTTATGAACTTTAAATCCAAAAACTTCACCTTCCTCTTTCTTGGAATCGGCCAAATCCTAATTCCACATCCATTAGTTTTGATTAACTTGATTTGAATACCTAAGATTTGGCCTTGGCGAATGTATGTATTCACTTACCTTGGATCCTTGATTCCTATATTAGGAAAAGTGTAGAAACACAGAAACCCCTTGTAGATTCGACCATGAACAAGATTTGGGATTAGTACCTTTACTTTCGACATTTAGAAAAGAAAAGAGGAAATTGAATGGCTTAACCTTACCTTGATGCCTTTAATCGATTGCTTCTTTACTTAGAATCACCAAAGGTTTGGTTACGAGTAGAAACAGAGAAGAAATTGAAGAAGAGAGGATGGTTTCTTGCTTAAGGAAAATTCGGAGAGGGGAGAGAGTTAGCAAAATTTCGGCAAGGCTAGAAGAGATGAGAGAATAGTCTCAATTTTCCTCTTTTAACTGAAATTGCTAGACCAAGAGTCCATAACTTGGCCACTACTCCCCACAAGTGATAATATTATCTCCTTTAATTATCACCTAATTAAATTAAAAGTGTTTAATCCACCTTTATCTCTTCAATTAAAATCCCTTATTTATCACTTATTTTATCATATATTTATGGAATTAAAACTCCTCAAATTCTAGAAGCTTGTGTCGTCCAACCTCTTAGCCTTGGAAGCAAAATAAAACCTTCATTATTTGCTTTCCATGTGACTCGAACTCAGGCCATTTCCATATGCCCTAAGTGACACCTTCAGGCCACTTTTCCAAGCTCGATTGTATGTAAAATTTCACCAACTTTTTCTTTTAAGGCCCTCTTGCCCTTATTTCCTATTTTGAACTTTAAGATTTGTCATTCCGGCCTTATTTCCAAGTTTCCTAAAATTTTCAATCGGCTCTGTAACTTGCCATTTTTCTTACATCTTCAAGTTTCCAAAATGTTCACGTTTCCAAAATGTTCAGGTTTCCAAAATGTTCAAGTTTCCAAAATGTTCAGGTTTCCAAAATGTTTAGGTTTCCAAAATGTTCAGGTTTCCAAAATGTTCATGTTTCCAAAATGTTTAGGTTTCCAAAATGTTCAGGTTTCCAAAATGTTTAGGTTTCCATTTTCATGCATTTCCGTGTTTCCAAAATATCAAAATTTATTCTTCATGCTTAAACTTGTCATTTCATACAATCAAACTGAAAATGCATAGGCCCTATTCAGGATGTTACAGTTCTACCCCCCTTAAACAAAATTTCGTCCCCAAAATTTCCTAACTAAAATAATTGAGGGTATTGTTGTCGTATGGTCTCCTCTGACTCCCACGAAGCTTCTTCCGTTCCATGATTGCGCCATAGCACTTTGACTAGAGAAACTGTCTTCCTTCGTAGTACTTTCACATCACGTTCCAAGATC
The DNA here is from genome assembly GCA_025506655.1 of Gossypium rotundifolium. Classification (NCBI taxonomy): domain Eukaryota; kingdom Viridiplantae; phylum Streptophyta; class Magnoliopsida; order Malvales; family Malvaceae; genus Gossypium; species Gossypium rotundifolium. The sequence goes on from CP106728.1 coordinate 26,589,585, forward strand.
CGAATCGGTTCTTCCTCGTAGGATAAGTCTGGCCTTAGCTCCACTTCTTCAACAGATACCACATGCGACAGATCCGATCGATAGCGACGTAACATGGACACATGAAATCGCCGTGCATCTGCTGCAATTCGGTGGCAACTCTAATTGGTATGCCATCGGCCCAACTCGTTTCGATGACTCGATAAGGCCCTACAAACCTTAGAAACAACTTCCTTTTCGATCGAACCTCATTACCTTCTTCCAAGGCGAGACTTTTAGAATACTTGGTCTCCCACTTCAAACTCTATTTCCTTCCGCTTAAGGTCTGCGTCGACTTACGCCTATCGAGGCTTCCTTCAACTGTGCAGAATTAACTCAACCTTTTCTTGGTTTACGCCACTAATTACGGACCCAAAACTTCGGCGTTCTCCTAACTCGGTCCAACAAGTAGGTGTTCTACACTTCCTTCCATACAATGCTTCGTATGGTGCCATCCGAATCTTGGCTTGATAGGCTGCTTTGTTGTGGCGAATTCACTAAAGGCAAGTAATCTTCCCAACTCCTCGAAAATCCATTACACAGCCTCTCAACATATCCTCCAACACTTGTATAACCCATTCAGACTACCCGTCTGATTGTGGATGAAAAGCCGTAGTGAAGTCTAGCTTAGTGCCTAAAGCTTGATGAAGTGCCTTCTAAAATCGAGACGTAAACCTTGGGTCTCTATCAGAGATGATCGATATTGGTACTCCATGTAATCTCACAATTTCTGCCACATACAACTTAGCCAACTTTCGAAGAGAATAATCCATTCTGACTGGGATAAAGTGTGCGGACTTGGTCAAACAGTCCACTATCACCCATACCGAGTCCTTCTTAGTAGGCGTAAGGGGAATCCCACTAACGAAATCCATGGTAATTCTCTCCCACTTCCATTGGGGAATCTCGATTGGTTGAAGCAATCCTGATGGGACTTGGTGTTCAGCCTTAACTTGCTGACACGTCAAACATTTCCCCACAAATTCAGGTCACCTCTCGTTTGGTCGGACCACCAAAACTGTTCCTTAGATCTCTATCTGACTTGATGCCTCACGGATGCATAGTATAAGGGCTACCATGCGCCTCCCGAAGAATCCTTTGTCTCAACTCTTTATTCCTCGGCATACAGACTTTTCCCTTGTAGCACAATACTCCTTCATTATTGACACCATAATCCTCTAATCCCCCTTGCTGTTCTTGCTGCAACTTAGTACTTAAGTCATTATCAACCAACTATCCCTCTTTCACTTCCTTTAGCCATGTGGGCCTGACTTGTAATTCTGCCAAGCAGACTTAGTCATCATCTGAGACTTAAGTGAGTGAACAAAGCCCGTAGATCTGATACAACCTTGCGACTTAGGGCATCGGCTACCACATTCACCTTGCCCGGATGATACTCTATTGAACAGTCGTAGTCCTTCAGCAATTCCACCCACCTTCGTTGCCTCAAGTTCAACTCCTTCGAGTCAATAAATACTTAAGGCTTTTGTGGTGCTGTAGATAACTGACCTTTCTCCATAAAGGTAGTGCCTCCAAACCTTAAGGGCGAAAACCACTGCTGCTAGTTCCAAATCATGCGTGGGGTAGTTAACCTCATGCGGCCTTAACTACCGTGATGCATAAGCAACCACTTTGCCTTCTTGCATTAACACATAGCCTAACCCCGTATGCGAAGCGTCACAGTACACCACAAATTCTTTTCCCGCCTCCGGCTGAATTAACACTGGGGCTTCTGTCAACACTCTTTTAAGCTTTTCAAAGCTCTCCTGCTGCTTATTCATCCATTCGAAGGGTACTTCCTTCCTTAGCAACTTGGTTAAAGGCACGGCTATTGACGAGAATCCTTCCACGAACTTTCTGTAATAGCCTGCCAAGCCTAAGAAACTTTGAATTTTAGCCACGGACCTAGGTGGTTTCCAATCCAACACGGCTTCGATCTTCCTAGGATCTACTCTTATTCCTTCTGCGGATACCACATGTCCTAAGAATGCCACCTCCCTAAGCCAAAATTCGCACTTGCTGAATTTGGCATAGAGCTTCTTCTCCCTTAATACTTCCAACACGACTCGGAGATGCTCATCATGCTCCTCCTCCTTGAGTACACCAAAATATCGTCGATGAACACAACGATGAACTTATCCAAGTAGGGTTGGAAAACTCGATTCATCATGTCCATGAACGCTACCGGGCGTTAAATCAACCCAAATGGCATCACCACAAACTCGAAGTGGCCATATCTTGTCCTAAAAGCGGTCTTATGGACGTCAGCCTCCTTCACCTTCAACTGATGGTATCCCGACCGTAAATCGATCTTCGAAAACACTGCGGCTCCCTTCAGTTGATCGAACAAGTCATCGATCCTTGGCAAGGGGTACTTGTTCTTAATGGTCAGCTTATTCAACTGACGGTAGTCTATGCACATACGCATAGTTCCGTCCTTCTTCTTCATAAATAAGACCGGTGCTCCCCACGAAGACACACTGGGTCGGATGAACCCACGATCTAATAGTTCTTGTATCTGAGCCTTGAGCTCCACTAACTCCTTTGGTGCCATTCGGTATGGAGCGATTGACACAGGAGCTGTCCCCGGTAGCAAATCAATCCCAAATTCCACCTCCACATCTGGGGTATTCCTGTAATTCCTCCGAAACACATCCACGAAGTCCCTTACCGTCCTAACTCCATTAACTCCTTCCTCCTTTCCACCTATCGCACTTACGAAAGCTAAGAACGCCTCGCAACTTTTCTTAACCTTCTTCTCAGCCTTCAGTGCCAAAACTACATTAGACAAGTAATTCCTCCTTTCTCCGATCATTACTATCACTTCATCCTCCGGGGTTCTTAGTTCCATATGTTTAGCCGCACAATCCAACACGACTCGGTGTTCTACTAACCAATCCATTTCAAGTATAAGCTCAAACTCTCTGAAGGGTAACTCCATTAAGTCTACTCCAAAGTTCACTCCTTGAATCTCTAGGGGTACATTTCGAAAGATCTTGTCTACCACTACAGTTTGGCCTAATGGGCTTACTACAGTCATCTGCCTATCAGAAAGCTCAGAGTCTAGGCCTAGTGTTTCCACTACACTACTTGCAACATAGGAATGGGTCGAGCCCACATCAATCAAAGCAAAGTAGGGTTTGTCAAAGATAAAGAACGTACGGGTTATAACATCCGGTGCGTCACCATCTTCCCTTTGGTGAACCACATAAACCAAACCCAGTTGTCTTGCTTCGGCATTAACATTAGTACCTCGGCCCTGTGTTCCACGGCCTCTGCCAGCACCACCACCTCGGTTACCCAAACCACGACCCCGTTGAGGCTGCTTTCGCCTCTACCGGTCTGGCTAGCATTCTGAACTACCGGTCGGCTCTCATCTGTTTGTTTGGGACAATCCTTAAGCATATGGTCCTTGGACCCACACTTGAAGCATCCTCCCGTCTTTCTCCAACACTCTCCCATGTGCTTCTTCCCACAATGCTCACAAGGGCGATACTGCCCGCCCGTACCAGCCTGTTGGTTTCGTGGCCCGTCAACCCTAGGCCTCTTGTAGCTCTTTCCAGATGGCCCAAATCCTCTCTTGGCCTTACTCCTATCCACGGTTTGCTTTGTAGCATCTTTAATCCCCTCGGCCACCTTGGCCTTTTCCACTAAAGTCGAGAATTCCCGCTCCTGATGCGGTGCTATTAACAGCCTCAGGTCATCTCTTAGTCCGTCCTCAAAATGGACACAGTGTTCATGCTCAGTTGCCACTACCCCTCGAGCATAGCGGCTCAACCTCGTGAATTCGCCTCATATTCTCATGCATGACTTACTCCTTGCACCAACCCTAGAAAAGCCTTCCTTTGTTCATCTCAGATACGGTTCCCACATACTTCTTCCGAAATGCCTCTTTAACATACTCCTGGTCGATTTTCAAATTGTGGTACCATCACGAGCAGTTAACCACCAGCGATCGCTTCATCGCGTAATAATGCCGCCATCCCTTTTAACTTTTCCTCTTGAGTCAGATCGAGCTCATCCATGATACGCTCGTTGCTTCCAACCATTCTTTCGGTATCTTTGGGTGCCACATTAAATACTCCTCGGAACATTTTCGCTCCATTAGCTCGGAGCCGTTCAGGTACAGACTTTCGATTTCCTAAATTTCCTCCTTCACCTGCCACCAATTCCAAAACTCGCAGCACCACCTGCGACACAACATCTTCCTCTGTCTCAGCCTGCTGCTCAACATTAACAGCTAGGGGTGGTGGTGGCGGTGGCATTTCATTATCGGACCCTTGACCCGATCTAACGGGTTCCGACACGGTCATCCTTCCTCTACCTCGACCACGACGTCCACGTCCTCTAGAGCTCATTTTCTAACGTCGAGATCTGATTAAGAAATTTTATGAATTAGTCATTGTTCCACTTATTTACCAGCGAAGGAGTTTTATGGAAAAGGGGTTTAAGAGTGGTTCTTTCGTATACATACAAACACACAGTCTTTTCCATTCATTCATTCATCCATCAAACAAATATGAACTTTCGTTCATTCAAAGAAACGTTGTAGTTTGTGTTGTTGTTGTTTTCCTCTACCCAGGGGTATTTTCGTAATTTTGTCCTACAGGGCTTTTTCGTAATTTTCAGAAGAAAAATTTTCCTTGGTGTTTTTTGTCAAAAATATTTTGAAAATTTCTAAGTCTCGGGGTAATTTGGAAAAATTTTGAGATATAGGGGTATTTTGGTAATTTTATTTTGACCTCAGGGGTATTTTGGTAATTTTTCACAAATCACGGTAAAGTTGTAAATTTAATAAATTAGGAGTATTTCAAAAGTTTTAAAACTTTGAGGGTTCTTTTCAAAATTGTTCCTTCAAAAAATGGGAATGTTGCAAGAATTTTGGAAATCAGGGTCATTTTGGTAATTTTGTAAGTTAGGGGCAATTTTGTAATTTTTTCCAAAATCAAGGTATTTTGATATTTTACAAATTAGGGTTTTGAATGTTTATAAAATAATGAAATTTTGGTAAAGTCATTGAGTAGTTGAACATTTAATAAACCAAGGGTGTTTTGGTAATTTCACCCCAAGGGCATTTTGTAATTTTGCAAATCAAAAGTTTTTGAAAATGTTGTAGAAAATATTTTCTCGATTTAAAAGAAAGTTTTAAAAGTTTGGAAAAAACTAGGGTTTGTTGTTTTGTTCTCTCTTTTTTTTTTTAAAACATGGCTAGTTCCCTTTCGTGTTTTAGTCATTATGTTTAGCCTATGACCGAGCCCTCTTGGTCGGGGTGAACCAAAGCTACGCACTGGGAAGGATTCGTGTGGAGAGGAGGTGAGTCACACTGATTGCTTAAATACCAAGCTCCCACCAAACCATTCCTAGACATGCTTGCAGAGGTTGCCACACCACCGAGCCCTCCGAGTTATGGTGAACCAGAAGCTACGCACTAGGTAGGATTCCTGCGAAGAGGAGGTGAGTCACTAGGACTACTTAAATACCAAGCTCTTCCGGATCCAATCCTAGACATGTGTACAGGGGTTGCCACACCACTAGCTCAGTGACTTAGCCATAGGTTGGTTCAGTGTATTAAGTCTTATGTGGTTTTGTGTTTGAGTAGTCTAATCCTAGGGTTCAAGTTCCTATCATTCTATTCTACATTCCATGCCTTTTCTACCCTTAAAAAGTTCATAAACCACAGAATCACACATAGAGTTAGGGGTACTTACCTGGTGGACTGCGGGTCGAAGACTTAGGGGCCATGCCAGAAGCCTGCTTATTTTCAAAGAAAATCATTTGGGCTCGAATTCAAAACGTTTTGGGCCTTAGCCCATAGGCCGAGAGTTTAAAACTGGGCTCTGATACCAAATTGAAACACCCCACACCCAGCCCACGAGCCTGAACCGGATCTGGTATGTTCCTAAAGTAACCGGTTTCAAAAATTTTCAGTACTTAGAGAAATTTGAAAAAATATTTAGAAAATGTTGTTGTGGATTGGGCTTAGATTGGAAACCCATTTATTTAATCTTGTAAATCCAATTTATTACGTTCAAAATAATCTTTAGCACAATATTTAAAAGCAAAGTAAAAATAAAGAATAATCCACTGGGCCTTATGGCCTTATTACATCAAGTAAAACCCAAAATAAAATTAAAGGTGCTAAATAAAATAAAGTCCAAATAAAATAAAATCTCCGAATGTAGCATGGCCACCTCAAGGTCCACCGGCCCGGTCCGTCACTGCTCATCACCTGAAAATAATTCCCACAATGGGGTGAGTCAACAGACTCAGTGTACACAATACTAACATTCAACAAATCTAGGCATACATGGTCAAATCAAATTTACATTCGTATAAAATAAATGATGATGCAACCCAAACCCAAGCCTATTTGTCCATCCGCTACACACCACCGCACACGCAAGTCACACCGTGGGACTACTAAGTCAACCTCCATCCGCTACACACCATCGAAGGCGTCATTGCAATGACGTGCTCATCGCCTATATAATTTGTGTCATAAGACACCATATTCAAAATGTTGTAACCGGTTACCAAATTAGATAATGTAACCGAGTTACCATATTCAAATATTTGTGACCGTAGTCACCATATAACATTGGTGAGACCAAAGTCAACACCTTCTTCCCCTTTCACATAAACCCGAATGCCCCAAAAATCAATAATCATGCATATAATTAAATTCACATTCATATTCGTATTTTCACATGTTATAGAATAACATATTTCATAATCCTATCGGAAGTAGGAAACGTACCTGAGTACCGTTGTACCACATTAGGGTACTTAGCCATATTCACATTCTTATACATATTCATAAAAATAATTGTCACATGATAAATCGAAGGTTAGTGTGCGTACACACCTGATTCGCTTAAAAAGGTTCCTTGAGATCTCGAAAATCCCGATCTAACTTTAGATCTGTTAACTCCTATATTCGGCCATCACATAAGACACATTAATAAACTTATTTGGCTAATATCAAAACCAAATCCTAGTAGGATTTGTAAAAAGGCTTACCTTGAGGCCGACTGGTGTTTATTTAAATCCCAAAACTTGGTTTTTCCTTTACCTGATATTCGGCCAACCTTGAATCTCAATATGGGTTAGTTTTTGGCTTTTTAACAATTAAAGAACTGATCTAGATAATCACACAAACATTGGCCGAATACTTTTAGATGCTTACCTTATGAACTTTAAATCCCGAAAACTTCACCTTCCTCTTTCTTGGAATCGGCCAAATCCTAATTCCCTGAATCCATTAGTTTTTGATTAACTTGATTTGAATACCTAAGATTTGGCCTTGGCCAAATGTATGTATTCACTTACCTTGGATCCTTGATTCCTATATTCAGAAAAGTGTAGAAACCTGAGAAACCCCTTGTAGATTCGGCCATGAACAAGATTTGGGATTAGTACCTTTACTTTTGGCATTTAGAAAAGAAAAGAGAGGAAATTGAATGGCTTAACCTTACCTTGATGCCTTTAATCGATTGCTTCTTTACTTAGAATCACCAAAGGTTTGGTTCTGAGAGTAGAAACAGAGAAGAAATTGAAGAAGAGAGGATGGTTTCTTGCTTAAGGAAAATTTGGCAGAGAGGGGGAGAGAGTTAGCAAAATTTCGGCAAGGCTAGAAAAGATGAGAGAATAGTCTCAATTTTCCTCTTTTAACTGAAATTGCTAGACCAAGAGTCCATAACTTGGCCACTACTCCCCACAAGTGATAATATTATCTCCTTTAATTATCACCTAATTAAATTAAAAGTGTTTAATCCACCCTTTATCTCTTCAATTAAAAATCCCTTATTTATCACTTATTTTATCATATATTTATGGAATTAAAACTCCTCAAATTCTAGAAGCTTGTGCCGTCCAACCTCTTAGCCTTGGAAGCAAAATAAAACCTTCATTATTTGCTTTCCAAGTGACTCGAACTCAGGCCATTTCCATAAGCCCTAAGTGACACCTTCAGGCCACTTTTCCAAGCTCGATTGTATGCAAAATTTCACCAACTTTTTCTTTTAAGGCCCTCTTGCCCTTATTTCCTATTTTGAACTTTAAGATTTGTCATTCCTACTTATTTCCAAGTTTCCTAAAATTTTCGATCGGCTCAGAACTTGCCATTTTTCTTACATCTTCAAGTTTCCAAAATGTTCAGGTTTCCAAAATGTTCAATTTCCAAAATGTTCAGGTTTCCAAAATGTTTAGGTTTCCAAAATGTTCAGATTTCCAAAATGTTCAGGTTTCTAAAATGTTTAGGTTTCCAAAATGTTCAGGTTTCCAAAATGTTTAGGTTTCCATTTTCATGCATTTCCAGGTTTCCAAAAATATCAAAAATTTATTCTTCATGCTTAAACTTGTCATTTCATGCAATCAAACTAAAAATGCATAGGCCCTATTCAGGATGTTACAAGCGTTATCCGCAAGAGAAGAAGCCAAACCTCGAAGAGATTCTGACAAAATTCATAGCAAACACAGAAAATCATTTCCAAGAAATTGAAAAAACACTTAAAAGCAACGAGAACCGAGTCAGGGAACTTACTAAGTCAGTCAAGGAAGTCACTAATGTAGTCGAACAATTTGCAAAGATAATGTCAGAACGACCGCAAGGACGGCTACCAAGTAACACAGAGATTAACCCAATGGAGAAAATTCAAGCCATCTCAGCTCATGAGAGTAAGGGGTTTGATGAACTGAATTCAATACAAGAAAACAAGGTAGATGAAGGTATGGTAGAGGTAACACAAGAAAAGCCAAAACCGATAATCAAGGAGTTCCAACCTCGCATACCTTATCCCAAAGCAACGAAAAGAGATGATTCAGAGGAATAGTTCGATAAGTTTCTTAAACTCTTAAAGAAATTACATATTAACTTACCTCTTCTTGAAGCTTTTTTTTAGATGCTAGACTCGAGGAAATTTTTAAGAAAGCTCTTGACTAACAAAAGCAAATTAGATGAAGAGCATCACGTGGAATTAAATGCAGCATGCTCAGTAATGTTACAGAATAGACTACCACAAAAGCTAAAAGATCCAGGGAGCTTTACAATTCCATGTTTAATTGGTAGCTTAGCTATTGATAATGCATTAGCTGATTTAGAGGCAAGCATAAATGTCATGCCTTATACATTATTTAAACGGCTAGGTCTAGGGAAACCCAAACAAACTAGGATGAGTATACAATTAGCTGATAAAATTGTTAGAATTCTTAGGGGTATTATCGAAGATGTTCTTATCAAAATTGATAAATTTGTTTTCCCAGTAGATTCTGTTGTCTTAGATATGGATGAGGATAATACAATCCCCTTAATTTTAGGAAGACCCTTCCTAGCAACTACCAAAACTAAAATTGATGTTGCCACAAGAGAACTCATACTTTGTGTAGGTAACGAATCAATCAGTCTTCAAGCTCTTGACACGGTCAGGACAACAATTGATGAAGGTAAGAAAGACAATTTAATTGATAATCAATTTGTACAACCTTCATCGCAGGAAACACCACATGAAGACAAACCTGAGCCAAATCATAGAACCTAAACCAACAAAGAGAAGGATCAAAACCTTAAGGTCGACAGACTAGAAGAGCAGAAGACACACGTCAAAGAAGAACCACATGAAGTAAAACTAGAGGAACACCCAGAAGAGCTCGTAGGAACATCCAATCACTTCAAAATAGGAGACCAGGTATTGTTAGACAAAGCAGATCCGCACATCATTACAACAGACCTAAAGCCAAAGGGAGAAATCCTTCTTAAGGTACACAATATCTTTCTACATGAAACAATCGAGGTAAGCAACCCAACATTCGACACCTCTAAGGTAAACGTTTCTTGACTTGAACTTTGTCAAGAAAATAGAACTATAAGCATGAGGGAATATGTTCAAACCGTTAAACCTCCCTGATTTTTTTTCAATGTCAAGGAAAGTCTAGCTTAAGACTATAAATGAGCACTTCTCGGGAGGCAATCTGAGCACTAACCATATTCACTTTTTCAATTCCTTTTCTTTCTTTATTTATTTTCCAAAAATCCAGTTTGAAACTAACAAAAAGTACAGATTTCAAAGCCACACGGCCTTACACATGGCCGTGGCCGTGGCCGTGGCCGTGTGGACCACCAAAATCTCATACGAACATAGTAGAGGCAGTACGAATCAAATCTCACCTAATTCTCGACATCACGGATCCAACCACTTCCCCACGGGCACCGACAAAGTGGCACAGTCGTGCCCTACGACCGTGTAAAGCTACTGACTTGCCAACCACGGGCAAAACACGCCTGTGCCGACCAATTAGGCCAACATACTGACTTCTCAGACACGGGCATGGTTAGCTAAAAAATGAGCATGGTGAAACAACACACACAACTACACGGCCATGCAAGGTGGCTGTGTGATCCGACATGCCCTCGGTCCACGGGTGTGGGAACGTGCCAGATTTGAGATCCTGTTTAAACCCCACAGCCCTTCTCATTCTCCCCTCATTCTTTCTTCCTTCTTTTTCTTTCTTTCCTTAGAAAAGGTGTCCAGACTCTTGAGGTACACTAAAACCATGTAAAAGAAGCGTAAGAAGGCAAGCATAGTCTCCTCAAGGGAGACACTACACATAAGTTCATGCCGACCGTTTCATCCAAACACCAAGCCAAGGGTCTTTGAGACTTTTTCGGTTTTATTTTTCTTTTCTCTTTTGCTTCAATTTCCTTCCCTTTGACTCTCTTATGCTTAATTTAGTTTATTTTTTCTTAGTTTCTTTATATTAGGTTCTAAAGGCTGTTAGGGAATCACGCACCACTGCCTTAGAGGTCACACCCACCTCGCAAACCATCTTTCAATAAGGACTCCTAAGTCCATTAGTATTTTATTTTAATTTTATTTTCCTTCTTAGCTCCTTTCCCTTTAAGTTTTCTTGTCCTTAATTACATAATTAGTTTATTTTAAATATGTTTCAATAATTTCTGGCTAACTCTTCACGAGCTCTCCAATTTCTTCATCTAGTGCAGAAATCAACGGTAGCCACCCCACCAGGCCCATAGAAAATGCCACCACCTCCTCCTCTAACTCATCTTCCACCACGACCTCGGCCAACTCCCGGTGTCTTCCAAAATTCAGGAAGTGTCACTTCTCCCCTTCTCTTTTGATTACATTATTAGTTATCCATCTTTGTACATTGAGGGCAATGTACAACTTAAGTGTGAGGGGGATTAAGTGCCTAACTCTTTGCATTATTCGTAAATAATAATGCCTAACTTTTTGCATGATTCTAAAAATCCTGAATTTAATCTTGTTTTTAAGTATTTTTCTCATATTACTAATTAGGATGAAATTTCTATTAATTTATGATTTTTATTGATATGTTTTGGATTAAGTCATTGATAATTGTGCATTTATGAATTAAACTTTAAGATACTAGAGAATCAAGCATGATAAGTCTATTTTTCAAGAATAAAAAATTTTCTAGGTTGTTGAACTAAATTTGAATATTACCTTGAAGTTTGAAATTTATAGGATTGATGTCAAATACCCCTAACTTTTCTGAGATTTTGAGCCTTATAGAGCATATATTCTTTTTTAGGCTCATTTTATTGATTATGAGTGTGTCAACTTTGAACTGTTATTCTAGAACTTGCCTGATTATACATGTTAAGAGCACATCTATGATTTGATATACTGAGATGATAAAGTCACCTAGGTTTTAACCCATTCACACCACTATAAATCCTACCCACATAATTAACCCTTAGTGAACCCTTTTTAATCCTAACAACCCTTTTTATTCGTTTACCCGCTAATATTAACCTAAAAACCCTTTGAATTTATTATCATTCTTTTGACTACCCTTCCATCGAGAATTGATTTGATCAGTTGCCTAATTATTTATTTCAATTGATAAAGTTCTTTCTTTATTATGTATTTACTTAGTTTGTTCTTAAAAAAATAAAAAATTCAAAGTATATTCAGTATTAGTAGTATATAAAGTGAGCTTTAGCATTTAAATTTCAATTATTAAAGAAAAAGCTCGTATTATTAGTTTCAAAGTTTCAATTGATGTAATCATTTATTTTCTAGTTCATTGTTTTTAGTTAGGTGATTTGTCAAATCAAGCATGATTCTTAACCTTCCAATTCAGCCTCTATCCACACTTTTAACCCAAGTCCCATTACAACCCTGATTAAAGACCTTTTTATTTGTGTATCATCTCATATTATAGTGGTGGAGATTTGATTTTTAGGCAAGCCTATGGGATTAACTTTTCAGGTTCGACTGTTGAGTGCTTAATTGTGAACCTTAAACACCTTTGAGTGAATCTTTAATGAGGATGTCAATCCTTGTCGGTTTTGAATCAAAGGTAATTCTTTAGAAGAGGGGAGACACCTATGTTTTTGTGCTACAGATATATGACTTAAGATTTTTTGAATCTTTATGAGTCTTTGAGTTAAATTATCCATGTATGAATTATCTATGAATTATGATGAGGCATTGTTGATAAGAATTATGAATTATGGAAAGTTCGTTTAATTGTAAGTTGAGAATTTTGCTTGAGGACAAGCAAAAGCTTAAGTGTGGGGGTATTTGATAAACCGTAAAAGTAACATATTTTAGGCCCACATTTAGTATGCTTTTGGTTGACTTAGCCCTTGATTTATGTAAAAAGGTGCTTTTAATCCTTTCTTTTCCTGTTTATACCCAGGAAAGCACCCAAGGATGAAAAGAACAAGAAACAGGCTTAAAATGGGCCAATTTGGGCTAAAGAGGAAATCGACACGGCCTGGACTTTAAGCCACATGACCGTGCCTCGTCAATTTACTTCACGGCCATGCCTCAATCAACAGAATTGAGACCCGACTTGAAGTCGATTTACACGGGCATGTGCCATGGCCGTGCCCCTGTCATGGAAAAGAGAAATTTCACTCAGATTTGGATACTTTGAGGCAAAGAAACACTTACCAAAGCTTATTCAAACACCGAGTAGGAAGTATTCTTGAATTAGGACACTTAGGGTCCAAGTAAAGCATTCCAAAAATCTCTATAAACACCCTAAGTGTATCCTGAAAAAGGGCGATTAGCTAGGCCAAGGAGCCGAGCCAGAAGGTTAGATTTGTGGTAATTACTCGAAGATAGCCAACTAATCCATCTCAAGGAGCCAAAATTCTACTCAAGATGGTGGATTTCTCCTTCAATTCTTTCAGGGGGTTTTAGGGATTTATGTTTTGTTTTATCTTTTCTCTTGAGATGTTTTCTTTATTTGTTATGAACTAAACACTTCAGATACCTGACGGGGATGAAACCTAGATGAATCTTGTTATTATTTTTTGAATTATATGATAAATACTTAGTTTGTTCTTAATTATGCGTGTTTAATCCAAATATGATGTGCTTAGGTGGAGGAGGAATAAACCCTGCTTAAGAGTAGATCTGGAATAATTAAGCGAAGTTGATCGTAAGCCTAGAGATAGGGTGACGAGATTTTGTCGGATTAGGGTGAAACCTAATATGGGAGTCCATAAATCGTTTTATTGCTATTCTAGGGGTTATTATTCGAGAAAGAAATTTTCATTAATTAACCTAGGGTTAGACGTTATTCGCCTCGAGAGAGGGTCTAATATACGTTAGGGACTCTTACGGATCAAACTAAGTGAATAAATCATATGGTTCAGTGTTAAATAACAAGTGAAGTCTAGGTGGATTCTTCCTGAGGGTATCGTCGTGATCAACTGAGTTTTTCTTCAAGCTATTTCCCAATTCATTCTTTTTGTCTTTGCATCTTTAGCTTAGTAATAGTTAATTTAGATTAGATTAAAGCAACTTCACTTATTTTAGGCTAAATAATAAAAAGAAAGTCAGTATTAGTACTTTTAGTTCCTTTAGGTTCGACAATCTGGTCTTGCCTAAGTTATACTATTGTTTGATAGGTACACTTGCCTTTAATCGTTGTTAGAGTTAGTTTTCAGGTTCGATCATTCTCTTTATAAATTTTAAAACTCAACAAAACAACGATCATCATGTCTTTAAAAGTATGGGGAATTTGTATGGCAAATTTGGCTATTACCTAAGTTAGTGGATGGCACAAGTACTAAAATGGCCTAAATTCATGTGTTATATATGTTTTATTATAAGGATAAATTGGTAATAAGGTTAATAATATGATTGTTTAATAAAAAAGGATATGAAAATGGCCACATTATCATCTTTTGTTAGCCGAAAATCAAAGAAAGAAAAAGAGGAAAATCGTAAGCTATATTTGGCCACTTCAAGCTTGCATTAATGTATGATTTGGCTTCGGTTTTTGATAATTTTTACATTTTTGTAATCGTTGCTTCAAGAGCTATCAAGCCCATGTCTCAATTTGATGAATTGATGTTGTTCATGAGATATACCATTGATGATATGTTGAGTTTTATGATGATTTTTGTGTTAAATGAAAGATTTGAGTTAGATGAACATACTTTGTTCTTGAATTTTTGATAAATTTAGCTAAATAGGGCTAAATTATGAAATTAGCAAATTGAGGCACTAAATTGAAAATTTGATGAAAAGTATGGGCTTGTATGATGTTCATAAGTATTCGGCTAAGCTTGTGTATATGCTGATTTTGTGAATTTGATATTTTGAGAAAAATGGATTAAATTGATAAATTGTGCAAATATGAGGTTAAATTGTAATTAGCCCTAAAAATGTGTCCTTGGATTGAATTGAATGAATTAGTGAATAAAAGAGTTAATTCTAAATATGTTTAGATCAAGAACCGAGGAAAACAGACTTAGATCGTGGGAAAGCGAAAGTAACCGAGTAGCCGTTTTCATTTCGATAAACCGAATCCGAGGTAAGTCACTATGCAATAAACGTATATGTATTAAACTGAGAATATATATATCCATATGAATATTTATGATAATGAGTGTGTATGAGATGCTATGTTAATGAAATTTGAGATAGGTTTGATATAGAGACAAAGTCCGAGAAGTTCCATACAAACCTAGGAATAGATAGGATTAGTTTTGTTATGACATAGGTATCTATTCTGTTTAATCATGTAAGACCACGTCCGGACGTTGGAGTTGATTTTTGATTTCATGTAAGACCACGTCTGGGACGTTGGCATCGATATGAGCTTTACGTGTAAGACCACGTCTGGGATGTTGGCATCGATATGAGCTTTACGTGTAAGAACACGTCTGGGACATTGGCATCGATATGAGTTTTACATATAAGACCATGTCTGGGACATCAGCATTGTATTAATTCATATAAGACCCTGTTTGGGACAGTGGCATTGATATCTGAGTGCATGTAAGACTTCGTCTGGGACGTTGGCATTGTACGACCATTCTGAGTTTTCTGAGCATCCTACTAGATTCCTAAAGGTTCAACGAGCAAGTCTGTGATACGAATAGTAAATCTGATCTTTGAACATTCAAATGAACGAATGTCTAATTCAGTTACAATTGGTATATAGACAAGTGTGTATAAAAAAAGGAAGTATTTATACGACTTTGTTTAAAGAGAAGTAAGATTAAATATGATGCAAGAATGATTATGAAAGAGCTATGTGTACAAATGATTCTTGAATTGATGAATGTGGCAAATGTGGCCATAAGTATGAATCAAAGTATATATATGATAATTTGTTAAGTGAATAAGATGTGCAAATGTATTAAATTACATATATGCTTTATATGCCAAGTTTGTTTGTATATTGACTTACTAAGCTTTTAGAAAGCTTACTCTGTGTGTCTGTTTTCTTTGTCCTCTCTTTTATAGGTCGTCAAAGCTACTGAAGGTTCGGGACCATCAAGGATCGTCATCACACTACTAAACTCTTTTTGGTACTCTTTGAAGAATATATATAGCTAGATATGGCACGTATAGTGTAATATTCGGGATTTAGGGGTTATGCATTTTCACTTAAATGTATGTGGTAGCATGCTTGTGTGTGATTTGAATGTGTTTTGGGGGCTTCAGAAACCTTGGGATGTAGGTAGAAGCCTTAGAAAATATTTGATTTTAAGCCTAAAAAGGGATACTAAGGGAGCAAGGCCTTAAGAAGTTTATTGTGTGGTTTAGGACACAAGAAAAGCCTTGGTAAAGTGGTAAGGAGGCGACACTTAGGGCCTTAGTCAGTGACGCCACAGAGAGTGTAAGGGGACCTAGGTTCGACCAGCAAGGGAAGCATTTTGGAGCTTTTATTTTTTAGTAAGGAGATACAGTGACGGACGGCACAAGGACACTTCATGGATGAAGTGTAGATTAGGTCAAATAGCTTAAAGGTTCGGCTAAGTAGGAGTGAAAAGGGGGATTTGGATGAGGGAAGGAGAGTTGGCCGGCCAAGGGACTTTCATGATGAAAAATTCGGTCACCTAGTAGCCAAAACTCCCTAAGCTGAATTTTAACTGAACCTCACCATCATTCCTCTTCTCTTCTTCTTCTCACCACTCTTTCTTCCTCTTTCTCACCAAAGCCGAACCACACCAACTTTCAATTTCTTTTTTTTTCCTTCTCTTGATTTCATCTGTCATTAAAATGCCAAAAACACACTAGACCATAGCCGATTACATCTTTAACCTTTGAACCGATTTGTCCTCTAGATCAAAAGCCGAATCTCACCTCTTTTGCCATCGCTCTCCGTAGTCAATTTCATCTTTACTCCTTTTTGAACCGATTCCTTTTCTATTTCTTTCTCAAAGCCAATCAACCTTCTGTTGTGGTTGAATCTCTCCGTGTTCCAAGAAAAGGTGTTCAATCGATTTCGGTAAGGGTTAACAGTTAGTTGAGTTCTCTTCTTTTTCCTTTGTTTAGCCGAAAGTTAAAGACTCTAATTCCTTTTTATTCTTTTGGCCAAAACTATGAAGGGAGATTTCGGGATCTTTGTAGCCAACGATTAGAAGGAGATCTTTTGGGATTTGGATATCCAAGGTAAGAAAGTTGTGATATTCGACCAAAAGCCATATTACTTATTGAAGGTTGCTGATTCTGACTATGTTTTCTTAGGGGGAATTCGACAGAGATAAGGAGAAGTTTTGGGATTTGGCTAAGTGATCTAGGTAAGGGTTCTAATGTTTTGGATCTGTTTCTTATTCATTCAAAAGTCGAAGGCTAATTGATTGTGTGTATTAGTGCTTAGTCGATTGCAAGGAGGGATCATCACGTAGTTTCAAGATTTGGTTGGAAACCAAATCGGCATTAAGGTAAGGAATTATTTCCATACGACATGTCCTTTGGGATTTCCAGTTGAACCGAATAGGCTTTTGGTTACTAACAAGTGTTGGCCGATTATAGGAAGAGGGAAAGGCAAGCGTTTTGGGATCTCGTTAGTTTCGGGATTTTGCTTAGATCTACGGGTAGTCAGGTGTGTAACCCACCCTAAACTCCCGATTAATAATAATAATGTTATGTATATGTTAATAAGGCAATGAGTGAATATGGCTAAGGGTACCATTCAATGGTACAGTGTATTCAGGTACGTTACCCCTTAATACTCATTAATAATGTGAATAAACATTGATATGTGAATATGTGAAATCTCGTTATGGCCATAGGGTGAGGTAAATTGCATGATATGTGTATGATATGTATGTTGCATGGGCATATGGGTGATAATGATAAAAGGGAAGTGTTCTGGTGGTTTTTACCACATTATTTGGTGACTTGTGTCACATATTATGAATCTGGTGAATCTGTCACATTATCCGGTGGCGATGCCACAATTATAAGGGCGATATGCAGTTGACTGCAGCGACTGCCTTCGATGGTGTGTAGCGGATGGAGGGTCGATTTAGTAATCCCCATGGTGTGATTGGCAGGTACGGGTGATGTGTAGAGGTTGGATATCTATGTGGGTTTGGGTTGCATCATTGCTTATATTTCTCTGTATGTGATATAATATGTTGGGAATCTGTGATGGTTGTTACACACTAAGTCTGTTGACTCACCCTTCGTGGGCTAACATTTTGCAGGTGATACTCAGTAAATGGATCGGGTCGGCAGGGACTTAGTGGTGGCAATGCTCAGCTCATCATTTTTAGATTTCTTATTATGTTTTTTTTGAATTCATTTTGGGTTTTATTTTGTTGTAATAAGGCCATTGTTATTTAACTATTTTATTTTGCGGTTTAATTTTTATTATGATATGAACAACATCAAACAAATGATTAATCATTTTTCGTAAAACAACTTCAATTGTTTTGACACCTAAACATCTAAAATTCGACATTTCTTTTAACTTGAAATTTTTGAACACATGATAATAATGTTTCAATACAAACTTCAAAAACAACACGGTTTTCAACCTGATCACAACTCAAATCCAATTTTTTTAAAACCACCAATTTTTCTAAAGTGACAAAACGAGGTTTAGCTACATTTTACTCAAGGAGCATGCCAGATCCGGTCAGGGCTTATGGGCCGAGTTTGGGGTGTTTCAATTTGGTATCAAAGCCCGATTCAAAACTCGGCCTTGAGGGCTTCTGGGCCCAAAAGTGCTTTTATTTTGAAATTGAGTTTTACTAAAGGATGAGCAGGTTTTACGGCATGGCACCCGAGTCTCGGCCAAGTCCACCGGTAAGTACCCCTAACTACTGTGTGATTTGTATGTAGGTAATACGAGGACGTAGATTAGTAGATTAGGAGCTATTGAACTCTAGGATTAGCTTACTTCCACACATAATTACATAAAAATTTAAAGCCTAATTAAACAAACCTGTGAGTGAGTCACTGAGTTAAGGGCGTGGCAACTGTTGTGCGCATGTCTAGTATTGGATTCAGGGGGAGCTTGGTATTTAAGCAGTCCTAGTAACTCACCTCATCTTCGCTCGAATCCTACCTGGTGCGTAGTAACGGTTCTGTAATATCCTGAAATAGGGGTTATTTGTGATTGAATTGTTTTGCATGAGTGTGGTTGTTGTGTTGTTGTTTGAGGTGTTCTAGAGGCTAGTTATAAGCCAAAGGTAGGCCCGAGCTGTAGGAAAAATTTTGTTTTTAAGTGTTAGTTAAAGGGAGCTGAAGGAGCTAGGGGTTAAGTATAATTCGTGGGGGATTTAAGCACAAGATTGGGCTTGGAAAGGTGGCAAGGAGGCGCCACTTAGGGCCCTGTGATTGACGCCACATGTAGGAAAGGGAGAACTTAGGTTCGAGCAGCAGAAATTCCATTTTCTGCTTACCATTTTGACACCAAGGGGGAAGAGTTGTGCTCAGCACAAACTCTGTCGAGATAAGCATTGATTAGTTCAAACTCATTTGAATGATTGGCGAGAGTGATTCGAGGAATTTTGACGAAATCGAACTCTTGATGGAAGAGGAGTGAACGGTTAGGAAGCTGAGTAAGGGGGTGCCAAATTTCCTTAGGCACCTAGTTGTGCATTTCGGCTAGCCTTTGTTTGGTGTATCAAAAGCCGAAAACCCTTTTTAGCAGTGCCAATTTCCCTTTAGTGCACCATAGTGAACCAAAAGCCGGAAAGACCATAGGTGGTTGTCGATTTCTTCCTTAGGCACTTCGTCGAATCTCTACTTGAACTCCCTCTCATCTTTTAGTTTTCTTAGAAGCCGAAAGCATCCCTCTCCTATTCTATTTTCTTCTTTTTTTTTCTCTCCATTGCCGAATCCTCCCTCTCCTATTTTCACTTTTCTTTTCCTTTCTCTTTCTCCACTCTAGCCGAATATTAATTACTTTTATCTTCCATTCACCATACTCTGTGCCGAAATCTCCTTGGTTTCTCCTAGTGTTATTTTGGCAGAATCCCAAACAAGGGTGGATCTCTTTTGGTTTTTCTCCAATCGGTTTTGAAAAGGGGTAAGGGTCCTTGACCGAAACATTATTCTCACTTTCTCTTTTTCTCTGTCGACATGTGTAGACAAAAGCCGAACTTCGGCATTTGTAGGTGTTTTGCTAACCATCTATAGGAACCGATTTCTCCTAGGTTCTTCGGGACTTTGGAAGCAGTGGATCTGAGCCATTCTTTCTCTGTCAAGCGATTCATTAAGGCTATGGTAAGGATCTATAATAGTTTAATCATTCTTTAAGTTATTTGGAAAAGCCTAAGGCTTTTGAGGCTAAGTTGTATTGGTAGCCGATTGCAGGGGAAAGATCAGTCTCGCGTACCTTGTGTTGGGATTAGCATTTGTAAGGCAGAAGGGTAAGGAGGATTGTGTTAGTTATGTGTTATCTCGTGTTTCGGGATTTATTGGGATGGCCAAATGGCCTTGTTAATGGTTTGGTGGTTTGGCCGAATGTAGGGCAAGGAGATCTAGTGTGGTAGATCGGGTCTTCGAGATTTAGTGCTTGTGTTGGTGACAGGTGTGTAACTTACACACTTTATAGCTAAGTAAATATATTAATAACCTGAATATGTTAAAAGCCAAAAATTGTGTAGATCTTGATATGACACCATAAGGGTATGAACAAGGATTCGGGTAAGTCCGTTTCGATATGATTTGCTATATGATGCTTAATACCATGATCTGCGATGTATTTGCTATATGATTCATAACAAAGCATGATGGCATGATTTGCATAAGTTTTGCATTGTGATGGGTGATATGAGAGGAGGGGAAGATGATATCCGTGACTTTGGGTCACGGAGGTTTAGCACCTCCAAAGGTTTGGTCCACATTATTTTGTGACTTTGGGTCACGGAGGTTTGGCACCTTGTAGCGACTCGTCGGTGGCTTAGCACCACGATGGGTTGGCCCCATAGTTGATTTATCGGGATTGTCGCTAGTGATTTGGTATCACACGTGGGTTGGCCCCACACTTGGATTATTGATATCTCGTGACTTTGGGTCACCAGTGGTTTGGCACCACCAGTGGTTTGGTACCACACAGGGTAGAAACGGAGTTATGGATGGCTAGGTATAGGTGCATTATATGTATTGCTTGGTTATGATATGTGTAAGTATGTTGCATAACCGGGAGGAGGATTTATGCACTGAGTCTTGGTGACTCACTTTCTCCCTTATCTTTTCAGGTGACTCGTATATTGCAGATGAGGAGCCAGATGGACTCGAGGTGGCCCATGCATTAAAACATTTGGTTTTACTTGGATTTGAATTGGGTAATTATTTCATAATTTGTTTTTTTTATTATTTAGGTATTGTAATAAGGCCTTTTAAATTATGTTTTGAATTATTTATATGTTTTGGATTTGACTTCGAACATGGTTAAGTGAATTATTTGATTAATTTAATAATGTGGCGCAAGGTTTTCTAAACTACAAAATGCAATGGTTTTCAAAACCTTACCATCACGTAATACAAATCACTTGATAACAAATGACAACTTAATTGTTTTCGGCAACTCAAGCGGTTTCCAAATTAATCATTTGGGTTTCCTTTAAAATTTACAAAAGGTTTTCTAATCTATCGATCGGCAACTAAGTTTTAAAGATTTATTTCGAGATTTCAAAGTAAACCATCAGTTTTTAACTAGTCATGCACCTGATTTCTACAAACATAGAGCAACAAAGAGTTTTCCACAAAATGTAATCGATAACTCGATTTTCTTCAAAATGTTTTCCTCTGTGACATGCCAGATTCAGTCGTAGTGTGTTGACCGGGTTTGGGGTGTTACATTTTTAGTATCAGAGCCAGGTTCAAAGGCTCGGCTGTGGGCCTGAGGCCCAAAAATGTTTTAAAGTATGGTTCTAAAATGTTTTTGTTTGAAAATACATGGTTTGAGAAGCATGTCACCGAGTCTCCAGCACCAATCGCTTGAGTAAGTACTTACATTGTTGTGTGAATTATATGCGGGGAAATGGGGATCTCGGGATCGTAGACTAGTAGAATAGGAATTATTGAACCCTAGGAATAGCTTACTCCAACATAAATAGCATAAGACTTAATGATCCACAAAACAAACCTGTGAGTACGTCACTGAGCCAAGGGTGTGGCAACCATTGTGCGCATGTCTAGGATTGGATTCAGGGGGGAGCTTGGTATTTAAGCAGTCCTAGTGACTCACCTCCTCTCCACTTGAATCCTACCTGGTGCGTAGTGACGGTTCACCCCAGCTAAGATGACTTATTTACAGGCTAAAATTAATAATTAAAACCCAAAAGGGACCAGCTGTTTTGCCTTGAAACACTTTAAACTTTAGTTTTGAAATTACCACAATACCCCTGATTTAAAAAAAAGAGACCAAATTACCCCTGACATGTAAAATTACCAAAATGCCCTCAGTGTGGAAAACTACCAAAGTACCCCTGAATTGTAAATTTTCAAAATACCCTTATTTTGTAAAATCACCTTGAACCATATTCTGAAAAAATTTCAAAAATACCCCTGGATTATGAAAAATTACGAAAATACCCCTGGTTTGTGAAATTACCTAAACACCCTCTGATTTCGGGAAATTTTTAAAATATCTATGATTTGTAAAAGTTTTCAAATTAACCCTATTTTAATTACCAAAATACCCCGATAGGTTAAAATTACAGAAATACCCCTGGGTAGTGAAATGACGAGAACAACCCTATAAGTGGAATGAGGGTAGGGAATTGAACTGAAAACTGTGTGATGATCAAAGAACCACTACCAAATCTCTTTACATAAAACTTATTTATGGGTAATTAGTGAAACATAAGCTAATTCATAAAAATCTCTTAAACAGATAAATCGTAACTATAAACATGAATTTTAGGGGACGTGGTCGTAATGTGAGTGGCCGTGGTAGAGGTCGAATAATCATGTCGGAGCCCGCTAGGTCTGGTTAGGGGTCCAAAAATAAAATGCCACCACCACCAGCCGCTGATGTTGAGTATCAAGATCAAACGGGGATGATGCGATGTTGCGGCGATCTGCGAATCTTTGGAAAAAGTGGTTTGGAGCGGTGGGGAGTGCGGAGCTCGTAATCCGTGTCTGGTGACTCAACCAATGGAGCCGAGGTATTTTGAGGTGTCTCTGGTGTGGTTCCCAATACGGTTGAGTATTGGTTAGAGGCGATGGAGCGAATCATGGATGACCTGGATCTGACTGCTAAGGAAAAACTGAAAGGGATAGTGTCGCTTCTTCGGGATGAGCCATACCAGTGGTGGCTCATGGTTTAGGATAGTGCAGCAGTTGATGATCTCACTTGGGACTATTTTAAGGTAGCTTATCAGAAGAAGTATGTCGGGACCAGTTATATTGATCTTGCAGGAAGGCATTTCGAGGTTTGGTTTAGGGAGTAAGTCCGTCTCAGAGTGCGAGATGTAATTTTAAGGTTGAACCGGTATGCTAGGGGCATCGTGACTACAGAACGTGAACGATGTGCCAAGTTTGAGGATGGATTGAGAGATGAGCTGAGATTATTGATCACTCCACAGCAGGAGTGAGAGTTTGCTGTGCTGGTGGAAAAGGCCAGGGTAGCTAAAGGGGTAAAGGAGTCTGTAAGACAGAATCTGTATAGGAATAGACACAAGAGAGGTTTTGTATCATCGGGGTCGACCGATAATCCACAGAAAAGGGCTAGACAGAGTGGGCGAATCAATCTGAAAGGCCTACTGCTACTAATCAAGGACCAGCGCAGTGTAATCGATGTGGGAAATCTCATTGGGGAGGATGTTGGTGGTGGAAAGGGATGTTTTGAGTGTGGTTCATTTGGATCATCGTGTGAGGGACTTGTCCGTAAGTTAGCGAGATTGATCGAGGTCATGGTCGTGCTCGGTTCGAAATGAGGACCACCTCATGCGGAAGGGCCGTGGTCTTTGCTAGGGAGGTAATGGCTTGGGTAGAGGATGTGGGACTCGAGCGGAGGGCAAGCAACATTGAAGTAAGACGACTGGGTTGGTATATCTGTGAGACGTCGAGAGGAGGCGGCCTTGCCGGACGTCATAATGGTACATTCTTAATCTTTGGATTCCGTATATTACTTTGATTGATGTGGGTTCAACGCATTCAGATATTGCTAGTAGCATAGTAGAGACCATGAACCTAGACTTGAAATTACTTCTAGGAGATGACGATAATTAGCCCTCTAGGTCACTCTCTAGAAGTAAATAAGTCAGATAGGGATGTACCCTAGAACTTCAAGGGTAGTGTTTGTGGCGATTTGATGGAATTACCGTTTGGGAGTTCGATCGATTCTTGGGATGGATGGTGGTAAAATACCAAGCAAGTTTGGATTATTGCTGACTAAGCGCATGGTTTTGAGAATAGTTGAGGGTGAAGAAATGGTGATGATAGGTAATAGAAGAGATTATCTATCCAACGTGGTATCGGCGTTGAAGGCTGAGAAGATGGTCAGGAAGGGTTGTGAGGCGATTTTGGTTCGGGTGTGTGCTTTGGAGGCTAAGGAGGTTGCTGTAAAGAATGTCCGAACAGTAAAAGAATTTGCTGACGTATTTCCAGAGGAACTTCAGGGTCTGCCTCTGGATCGGAAAGTTAAATTTGGTATAGATTTGTTACCCAAAATTGCGCCAGTGTCTATTGCCCCGTATAGGATGGCGCCAAAGGAATTGGTGGAGCTGAAGGCTTAAATCCAGGAGTTGTTGGATTGAGGTTTCATCCGATCGAGTATATCTCCTTAGGGAGCACCCGTGCTCTTTGTTAAGAAGAAGGATGGTATGATATGGATGTGTATAGATTACTGCCAGCTGAACAAGTTGACGATCAAAAACAAGTATCCGTTGCCCAGGATTGACGACTTGTTTGATTAACTTAAGGCTGCATCGGTTTTCTTAAAGATAGATTTTAGGTCGGGGTACTATCAACTCAAAGTGAAGGAGGCTGATGTTCATAAGACGGCATTCTGTACCCGGTATGGGCATTATGAGTTTCTGGTGATGCTGTTCAAGTTAACCAATACACCGGTAGCATTCATGGATTTGATGAATCGGGTGTTCCAACAGTACTTGGACTAGTTTGTCGTAGTATTCATAGACGACATATTGGTGTACTCAAAGACTGAGGAAGATCATGATATGCACTTACGGGTGGTATTGCAAATTCTGAGGGAGAAGTAGCTCTTTGCCAAGTTTAGTAAGTGCGTGTTCTGGCTGAGGGAAGTGACTTTCTTAGATCACGTAGTGTCCGCTGAAGGGATTAGAGTAGACCCTCGTAAGATTGAGGCAGTGTTGGATTGGAAACCCCTAGGTCGGTGGCTAAAATTTAGAGTTTTCTAAGTCTGGCAGGGTATTATCGGAGATTTGTGAAAGGATTTTCTCTGATCGCGGCACCGTTGACTAAGTTATTGAGGAAGGGAGTTCCATTTGTGTGGTCGGAGAAACAGCAGGAAAGCTTCGACAAGTTGAGGAAGATTTTGACGGAAGCTCCGGTTCTGGTACAGCCTGAGGCAAAAAAGGTATTCACGGTCTATTGTGATGCATCAAATACTGGCTTGGGATGTGTCCTGATGCAGGAAGGGAAAGTAGTGGCATATCCGTCTCGACAGCTGAGACCGCATGAGGTTAACTATCCGACTCATGACTTGGAGTTAGATGCAGTGGTTTTCGCTCTGAAAATAAGGAGACACTATTTGTACGGAGAAAAGTCGATAGTCTACACAGATCACAAGGGTCTGAAGTATCTTCTGACTCAGAAGGATTTGAACTTGAGACAGTGCAGATGGATTGAGCTATTGAAGGACTACGATTGCTCGATTGAGTATCATCCGGGCAAGGCTAACGTGGTGGTAGACGCGTTGAGCCGTAAGGTGGTAGCGGACTTAAGAGCGATGTTTGCTCGTCTTAGCTTGTATGATGATGGGAGTCTTTTGGCGGAATTACAGGTTAAGCCAACTTGGGTTGAGCAGATCAAGGAGAAATAGTTAGTGGATGAGGGCTTGAATGCTCGGAGGTTGCAAGTCCAGAATGGTGGTGTAGAGGGTTATAGTGTGTCTAGTGATGGAGTATTGTGTTTCCAAGGAAGAGCTTGTATGCCGAAGGATGTCGAGTTAAGACGGAGGATTTTTTTAGGACGCACATAGCAGCCCATACGCTATGCATCCTGGAGGTAGCAAGATGTTCCAGGATTTACGGAGATAGTTCTGGTGGCCAGGGCTGAAGCGAAAAGTGACTGAGTTTGTGGGTAAGTGTATGACGTGACAGCAGGTCAAAGCTGAGCATCAGTTGCCGTCAGGTTTACTTTATCCAGTAAAGATTCCTCAATGGAAATGAGAAAGAATTACCATGGACTTTGTCAGTGGGCTACCCCTTACGCCTAGTAAGAAAGACTCAGTCTGGGTGATTGTGGATCGTTTGACCAAATCAGCTCATTTCATACTGGTAAGGGTTGATTATCCGCTTCAAAAGTTAGCTAAGTTGTATGTGGCCGAGATAGTGAGGTTGCATGGTGTGCCAGTATCAATTATCTCAGATAGGGATCCAAGGTTCACATCGAGGTTCTGGAGAGCTTTGCATTAGGCTTTGGGAACGAGGTTGGATTTCAGCATAGCTTTTCACCCGCAGTCTGACAGACTGTCGAAAAGGGTTATACAAATCCTAGAGGATATGGTAAGGGGTTGTGTTTTGGACTTCAGAGGCAGCTGGGAAGAATTTCTACCATTAGCTGAGTTCGCATACAACAATAGTTATCAGGCAAGCATTAAGATGGCACTTTATGAGGCATTGTATGGTAGGAAGTATTGCACACCTACATGCTGGACAGAGTTAGGTGAACGTCCAGAGTTGGTTACTGAGACCGAGGATAAAGTTAAGTTGATTCAGGCTCGTTTGAAAGAAGCTTCAGACAAGCAGAAGTCATATGCTGATCTTAAGCGGAGAGATATAGAGTTTATCGTGGGTGACAAGGTCTTTCTGAAGGTCTTGCCATGGAAGAAGGTGTTGAGGTTCAGAAGGAAAGGCAAGTTAAGTCCAAGGTTTATTGGCCCATATAAGGTGTTGAGACGAGTGGGACCAGTAGCCTATCGACTTGAGTTGCCGGTGAGTGAGTCGGATACATGATGTGTTCTATGTCTCCATGCTCAGGCATTATCGTTCAGATCCATCGAATGTTGTAGCAGTGGAGGAAATTGAGGTAAGCTCTGATTTGACCATAGAGGAGGAACCAGTGCAGATTCTAGATCAAGATGTGAGGGTTTTGCACAAGAAGTCAGTCCCATTAGTGAAGGTGTTGTGGTGGAATCATGGCGTGGAAGAGGCTACATGGGAACCAGAGGATGTGATGAGACAGCAATACCCCCAACTCTTTTGACAAGGTAATTTTGAGGCCAAAATTATTTTTAAGGGGGGTAGAACTATAATATCCTGAAATAGGGGTTATCTGTGATTGAATTGTTTTGCATGAGTGTGGTTGTTGTGTTGTTGTTTGAGGTGTTCTAGAGGCTAGTTATAAGCCAAAGGTAGGCCCGAGCTGTAGGAAAAATTTTGTTTTTAATTGTTAGTTAAAGGGAGCTGAAGGAGCTAGGGGTTAAGTATAATTCATGGGGGATTTAAGCACAAGATTGGGCTTGGAAAGGTGGCAAAGAGGCGCCACTTAGGGCCTTGTGATTGATGCCACATATAGGGAAGGGGGAACTCAGGTTCGAGTAGCAGAAATTCCATTTTCTGCTTACCATTTTGACGCCAAGGGGGAAGAGTTGTGCTCAACACAAACTCTGTCAGATAAACATTGATTAGTTCAAACTCATTTGAATGATTGGCCAGGAGTGATTCAGGGAATTTTGACGAAATCTAAACTCTTGATGGAAGAGGAGTGAACGGTTGGGAAGGTGAGTAAGGGGTGCGAATTTCCTTAGGCACCTAGTTGTGCATTTTGGCTAGCCTTTGTTTGGTATATCAAAAGCGAAAACCCTTTTTAGCGATCTTGATTTCTCCTTAGTGCACCATAGTGAACCAAAAGCGGAAAGACCATAGGTGGTTGTTGATTTCTTCCTTAGGCACTTGGTCAATCCCACTTGAACTCCCTCTCATCTTTTATTTTTCTTAGAAGCAAAAGCATCCCAATCCCATTCTATTTTCTTCTTTTTTTTTCTCTCCATTGTTGAATCCTCCCTCTCCTATTTTCACTTTTCTTTTCCTTTCTCTTTCTCCACTCTAGCCGAATATTGATTTCTTTTCTCTTCCATCCACCATACTCTGTGCCGAAATCTCCTTGGTTTCTCCTAGTGTTATTTTGGCGAATCTCAAACAAGGGTGGATCTCTTTTGGTTTTCTCAATCGGTTTGAAAAGGGGTAAGGGTCCTTGATCGAAACATCATTCTCACTTTCTCTTTTTCTCTATCGACATGTGTAGACAAAAGCTGAACTTTGACATTTGTGGGTGTTTTGCTAACCATCTATAGGAATCGATTTCTCCTAGGTTCTTCGGGACTTTGGAAGCAGTGGATCTGAGCCATTCTTTCTCTGTCAAGTGATTCATTAAGGCTATGGTAAGGATCTATAATAGTTTAATCATTCTTTAAGTTATTTGGAAAAGCCGAAGGCTTTTGAGGTTAAGTTGTATTGGTAGCCGATTACAGGGGGAAGATCAGTCTCGCGTACCTTGTGTTGGGATTAGCATTCGTAAGGCAAAAGGGTAAGGAGGATTGTGTTAGTTATGTGTTATCTCGTGTTTCGGGATTTATTGGGATGGCCGAATGGCCTTGTTAATGGTTTAGTGGTTTGGCCGGATGTAGGGCAAGGAGATCTAGTGTGGTAGATCGGGTCTTCGGGATTTAGTGCTTGTGTTGGTGACAGGTGTGTAACTTACACACTTTATAGCTAAGTAAATATATTAATAACCTGAATATGTTAAAAGCCAGAAATTGTGTAGATCTTGATATGATACCGTAAGGGTATGAACAAGGATTCGGGTAAGTCCTTTTCGATATGATTTACTATATGATGCTTAATACCATGATCTGTGATGTACTTGCTATATGATTCATAACAAAGCATGATGGGATGATTTCCATAAGTTTTGCATTGTGATGGGTGATATGAGAGGAGGGGGAAGATGATATCCGTGACTTTGGGTCACCAGAGGTTTGGCACCTCCAGTGGTTTGGTACCATAGATTATTTTGTGACTTTGGGTCACCAAAGGTTTGGCACCTCATAGCGACTCGTCCCAGTGGCTTAGCACCATAGTGGGTTGGCCCCACAGTTGATTTATCGGGATTGTCGCTAGTGATTTGGTATCACACGTGGGTTGGCCCCACACTTGGATTATTGATATCTCGTGACTTTGGGTCACCAGTGGTTTGGCACCACATTTTATTGCGTGACTTTGGGTCACCGGTGGTTTGGTACCACCGGGGTTTGGTAAACACGGGTAGAAAGCGGAGTTATGGATGGCTAGGTATGAGTGCATTATATGTATTGCTTGGTTATGATATGTGTAAGTATGTTGCATTAACCGGGAGGAGGATTTATGAACTGAGTCTTGGTGACTCACTTTCTCCCTTATCTTTTCAGGTGACTCGTAAATTGCAGATGAGGAGCCGAATGGACTCGAGGTGGCCCATGCATTAAAACATTTGGTTTTACTTAGATTTGAATTGGGTAATTATTTCATAATTCATTTTTTTTATTATTTAGGTATTGTAATAATGCCTTTTAAATTATGTTTTGAATTATTTATATGTTTTGGATTTGACTTCGAACATGGTTAAGTGAATTATTTGATTAATTTAATAATGTGAGCGCAAGGTTTTCTAAACTACAATGTTTTCAAAACCTTACCATCGGGTAATACAAATCACTTGATAACAAATGACAACTTAATTGTTTTCGACAACTCAAACGGTTTCCAAATTAATTATTTAGGTTTCCTTTAAAAATTTAAAAAAAGGTTTTCTAATCTATGGATCGACAACTAAGTTTTAAAGATTTATTTTCGGGATTTCAAAGTAAACCATCAGTTTTTAACTAGTCATGCACCTGATTTCTACAAACATAGAGCAACATTCCACAAAATTTAATCGATAACTCGATTTTCTTCAAAACGTTTTCCTCTGTGACATGCAGATTCGATTAGTGGTGTGTTGGCCGGGTTTAAAGTATTCTGAGTTCACCTAACCAAGAGGACTTAATCGCAGCTAAATTCAATAATGAAAACCGAAAGGGACTAGCTACACTGTTTTATAAAAACCTTAGTTTTAAAATCATCGAATTACCCCTTTGATTTGTAAAAACCATTTTAGATTTTGAAAATTTTTTTCGAAATATCCTCGATTTAAAAAATTACCGAAATACCCCTGGTTTGTAAAATTACTAAAACACCATCAGTTTATAAAATTGCCATACTACCCTCAACTTTTATCAAAATATTCTCATTTTGCAAAAATACCAAAAACCCCTATTTTGCAAAATTTCAAAATACCCTGATTTGAAAAATTACCAAAATACCCCTATAGGACAAATTACAAAAATACCCCTGGGGTGGGGACGGACGAAAATGTTCAAGGTGGTGAATGTGTGTAGTAGAATGAATGTGATTCTCTGAATTAGGATAGGAGACTTAAAACGAAAACCCTGAAATGATTGAAAGAACCACCACTAAACTTATTTACATAAAATTTGTTCGTGGGTAATCAGTGGAACAAAAACTAATGCATAAAACTTTTTAAAGCAGATTAAATTGCGATCGTAGGCATGAGTTCTAGGGGCGTGGTCGTAATGTGCGAGGCGTGGTAGAGGCGAATGGCCGTGTCGGAACCCGTTAGAGTCTGGTCAAGGTGCGAGAATGAGATGCCACCACCACCACTCTTGGTGTTAAATATCAAGATCGACGGGGATGATGCACGATGCATGACGATCTTTGCGAGATCTTGAGAGGGTGGCTGGAGTAGGTGGAGGTATGGGAGCTTGAAAATCTATACCCGAGTAACTCCGAGCCAATGGAGCTAAGGTATTCCGAGGTGTATCTGGTGTGGCGCCCAATATGGCTGAGTATTGGTTGGAGGCGACGGAGCGAATCATGGACGATTTGGATTTGAATGCTGAGGAGAAATTGAAAGGAGTGATATCACTTCTCCGCGATGAGTCATACCAGTGGTGGCTTACAGTTCGGGATGGTGTCGCAGCGGATGATCTTACTTGGGAGTATTTTAAGGCGGCGTATCAGAAGAAGTATATTGGGACTAGCTATATTGATGTGCAGAGGAAGGAATTTCTGAGGCTAGTTTAGGGGAATAAGTCCGTAATAGAGTACGAGTCAAAATTTTTAAGGCTGAGCCGGTATGCTCGAGGCATCGTGGCTACGGAGCATGAATGATGTGTCAGGTTTGAGGACGGATTGATGGATGACCTAAGATTATTAATAGCTCCACAACAGGAGCGGGAGTTTACCGTGTTGGTGGAGAAAGCTAAGGTAGCCGAAGGGGTTAAGGAATCTGTGAGACAAAATTCTGATAGGAATATACAAAAGAGAGGTTTTGGATCATCAAGGTCATCCGGGAACGTTCAAAAGAGACCTAGAGTTGATGGACCGCGAGGTCAGCAGGCTATTACGGGGGGACAGTACCGTACTTGTGCTCAATGTGGAAAGATGCACCTGAGAGAGTGTTGGAAGAAGACAGGGGGATGTTTTAAGTGTGGATCCAAGGATCACATAATTAGGGACTGTCCTATGAAAACAGACGGGAGCCGACCAACAAGTCAGGGTCTTAATCAGGCTGGAAGAGGTGGACAGCAGCCACCGTAGGGTCGTGGTCCAGTAGGTAGAGGTAATGGTTCTAAAAGGGGTCGGAGAACACCGGGCAGAGGTATTGGTAACACAGAGGTGAGACAGCTGGGTCTGGTGTCTGCAGTTCATCGGAGGGAGGATGGTGATGCACCGGACGTCATAACCGATACATTCCTTATAGCTAACAAGCCTTACTTTGCTTTAATTGATGTTGGCTCGACCCACTCATATGTTGCATGTAGAGTAGCTGAAACACTAGGTGTAGTATCTGAACTGTCTATTAGGGAGATGACTGTGGTGAGCCCGTTAGGTCAAACAGTAGTGGTGGATAGGATATTCCGGAGTGTGCCTCTAGAGATTTAGGGAGTGGTATTTCCTGCCGACTTGATGGAACTACCCTTCGGAGAATTTGATCTCATTCTAGGCATGGATTGGTTAGTGGAACATCGTGCTAAATTGGATTGCACAGCTAAGTGAATGGAGTTGAGGACTCCGGAGGATGAGGAGATAATTATGATAGGAGAAAGAAGAAATTATTTGGCTAACGTTGTCTCCGCATTAAAGGCTGATAAGATGGTTCGGAAAGGGTGCAAGGCATTTTTGGCCTTCGTTAGTGCTTTGAATGCAAATGAAGAAGGAGTTAGTGGAGTGAGAACCGTAAGGGAATTCGTGGATGTCTTTCCAAAGGAGCTGCCTGGGTTACCCCCGGACAGGGAGGTAGAGTTTGAAATTGATTTACTGTCGGGTACAGCTCCTGTGTTAATCGCTTTGTACTGAATGGCACCAAAGGAGTTAGTAGAGCTTAAAGTCCAGATCCAAGAGTTACTCGATCGTGGGTTTATTCAACCTAGTGTGTCTCCATGGGGAACATCGGTCCTATTCATGAAAAAAAGAACGACGGGACTATGCATACGTGCATAGATTACCGGTAGTTAAATAAGCTGACCATCAAGAACAAGTACCCATTTAGAGGATGAGCGACTTGTTCGATCGACTTAAGGGGCATGATATTTTCAAAGATAGATCTACGGTCGGGATATCATCGACAATGTGAAGGCGGATATCCATAAGATAGCTTTTCGGACAAGGTACGGGCATTATGAGTTCTTAGTAATGCCGTTCGGATTGACGAACGCCCCAGCTGCGTTCATGGATATGATGAACCGGGTTTTCCAACCCTACTTGGATCAATTCTTCGTTGTGTTTATAGACGACATCCTAGTGTATTCCAAGTCTGAGGAAGAACATGATGAGCATCTCCGGGTGGTGTTGCAAGTGTTAAAGGAAAAGAAGCTATATGCCAAGTTCAACAAGTGCGAATTTTGGCTAAAGGAAGTTACATTCTTAGGGCATGAGGTGTCTGTGGAAGAAATAAGGGTGGATCCTCAGAAGATTGAGGCAGTATTAGATTGGAAACCACCTATGTCTGTGGCTGAGGTTTGTAGTTTCTTGGGGTTAGCAAGCTACTACAGGAGATTTGTTGAAGGGTTCTCGACAATAGCAGCACCTCTGACGAAGTTGTTGAGAAAGGAGGTACCTTTCGTATGGGCGGATAAGCAACAGGAGAGTTTTGAGGAGCTTAAGAGAGTATTGACTGAGGCTCGATTTTGATTCAGCTAGAAGCGGG
Source organism: Gossypium rotundifolium (assembly GCA_025506655.1). Classification (NCBI taxonomy): domain Eukaryota; kingdom Viridiplantae; phylum Streptophyta; class Magnoliopsida; order Malvales; family Malvaceae; genus Gossypium; species Gossypium rotundifolium. The sequence goes on from CP106728.1 coordinate 26,622,758, forward strand.
AAAGACTTCATGGTGTATTGTGATGCTTCCCATACAGGATTAGGATGTGTCCTTATGCAAGTCGAGAAAGTGGTCGCTTATGCGTCTCGGCAATTGAGGCCACATGAAGTTAACTATCCGACACATGATCTAGAGTTGGAGACAGTAGTATTCGCTCTAAAAGTGTGGAGGCACTACTTGTATGGAGAAAGGTCGGTGATTTACACGGACCACAAGAGTTTGAAGTATCTGTTGACTCAGAAGGAGCTAAATTTGAGACAGTGCAGGTGGGTGGAGTTGTTGAAAGTCTATGATTGCTCAATAGAGTATCACCCGGGCAAGCGAATGTGGTGGCAGATGCCCTAAGTCGGAAAGTGGTGTCGGATCTAAGGGCGATGTTTGCACATCTTAGCCTTTATGATGATGGAAGTTTGTTAGCAGAGTTGCAAGTGAAGCCGACGTGGTTAAGTCACGTAAAGGAGAAATAGATGTTAGATGACGAACTCGGTGCTAAGTCGCTACAAGTACAAAGCAGGGAGTTAGAAGACTATGGTGTAGCGGTGATGGAGTCTTTGTGTTTTGGGCAAGGTCTATGCCAAAGGATGAGGAATTAAGGCAAAAAATTCTTCAGGAATTGCATAGTAGCCCTTATGTTATGCATCCTAGAGGAAGTAAGTTATACAGGAATCTACGGGATCAATTTTGGTGGCCTGGTCTTAAGCGAGAAGTTACCGAATTTGTAGGGAAGTGCTTAATATGTCAGCAGGTCAAGGATGAACACCAAGTACCATTAGGTTTGCTTCAACCAATAAAGATTTTGCAATGGAAGTGGGAGAGAATTACCATAGACTTCGTTAGTGGGCTTCCCCTTACGCCTACTAAGAAGGACTCGATATGGGTGATAGTAGATCGGTTGACGAAGTCTGCACATTTCATGCTAGTGCGGGTTGACTATTCTCTGCAGAGATTGGCAAAATTGTATGTCGCAGAAATTGTGAGGCTACACGGAGTGCCGGTCGATTATCTCGGATAGGGATTCGAGGTTTACGTCTTGATTTTGGAAAGCACTACATCAAGCATTGGGCACTAGGTTGGACTTCAGTACGGCATTCCATTCGCAGTCGAACGGCCAATCTGAGCGGGTAATTCAAGTGCTAGAGGATATGTTGAGAGGTTGCGTGATAGATTTCAGAGGAAGTTGGGAGGAGTTCTTGCCTTAGCGGAATTTGCGTATAATAACAGCTATCAAGCAAGTATTCGGATGGCACCATATGAAGCACTGTATGGACGGAAGTATCGCACTCCTACGTGTTGGACAGAATTGGGGGAACGTCATGTTTTGGGGCGATGATTGTGGCAGAATTGGAAGAAAAGGTTAAGGTAATTCGGGCACGATTGAATGAGGCATCTGACGGGCATAAGTCATATGCAGATCTTAAGCGAAAATAGATAGAGTTTACTGAAAGAGATCAAGTGTTTTTAAAAGTTTCACCATGGAAGAAGGTGATGAGATTTGGTCGCAAGGGAAAGTTAAGTCCCAGGTTTATAGGACCTTATCAGATTTTGAAGCGGGTTGGACCAGTGGCATATCAGTTAGAGTTGCCTTTGGAATTGAAGCAGATGCACGATGTGTTCCACATTTCGATGCTACGGCATTACCGATCGGATCCATCTCATGTAATACCGGTTGATGAGGTAGAGCTAAGACCAGATTTATCCTATGGGGAAGAGCCGATTCAAAATTTGGAATGGGATGTGAAGGTGCTTCGGAGGAAATCAGTTCCTCTAGTCAAAGTGTTATGGTGTAACCATGGATCGGAAGAAGCTTCATGGGAGCCTGAGGAAACAATGCGATAGCAATACCCTCACTTATTTTAGCCAGGTAATTTTGAGGTCAAAATTATTTTAAGGGGGTAGAACTGTAATATTCAAGATTTAGGGGTTATACATTTTCACTTAAATGTATGTGGTAGCATGCTTGTGTGTGATTTGAATGTGTTTTGGGGGCTTCAGGAACCTTGGGATGTAGGTAGAAGCCTTAGAAAATATTTGATTTTAAGCCTAAAAAGGGGAACTAAGGGAGCTAGGCCTTAAGGAGTTTATTGTGTGGCTTAGGACACAAGAAAAGCCTTGGTAAAGTGGCAAGGAGGCGCCACTTAGGGCCTTAGTTAGTGACGCCACAGGGAGTGTAAGGAGACCTAGGTTCGAGCAGCAAGGGAAGCATTTTGGAACTTTTATTTTTCAGCAAGGAGATGCAGTGATGGACGGCACAAGGACACTTTATGGATGAAGTGTAGATTGGGTCAAATAGCTTAAAGATTCGGCTAAGTAGGAGTGAAAAGGGGGATTTGGATGAGGGAAGGAGAGTTGGCCGGCCAAGGGACTTTCATGATGACAAATTCGGTCACCTAGTAGCCAAAACTCCCTAAGCTAAATTTTAACTGAACCTCACCATCATTCTACTTCTCTTCTTCTTCTCACCAGTCCTTCTTCCTCTTTCTCACCAAAGCCGAACCACACCAACTTTCAATCTCTTTTCTTTTCCTTCTCATGATTTCATCTGTCATTAAAATGGTAAAAACACACTAGACCATAGCCGATTGCATCTTTAACCTTTGAAGCCAATTTGTCCTCTAAATCAAAACCCGAATCTCACCTCTTTTGCCATCACTCTCCATAGCCGATTTCATCTTTACTCCTTTTTGAACCGATTCCTTTTCTATTTCTTTCTCAAAGCAAATCAACCTTCTGGTGTGGCCGAATCTCTCCGTGTTCCAAGCAAAGGTGTTCAATTGATTTAGTAAGGGTTAATAGTTAGGTGAGTTCTCTTCTTTTTCCTTTGTTTAGCCGAAAGTTAAAGACTCTAATTCCTTTTTATTCTTTTGGCCGAAACTATGAAGGGAGATTTTGGGATCTTTGTAGCCAACGATTAGAAGGAGATCTTTTGGGATTTGGATATCCAAGGTAAGAAAGTTGTGATATTCAGCCAAAAGCCATATTACTTATTGAAGGTTGCTGATTCTGACTATGTTTTCTTAGGGGGAATTCGACAGAGATAAGGAGAAGTTTCGAGATTTGGCTAAGTGATCTAGGTAAGGGTTCTTGTGTTTCGGATCTATTTCTTATTCATTCAAAAGCCAAAGGCTAATTGATTGTGTGTATTAGTGCTTGGCCGATTGCAAGGAGGGATCATCACGTAGTTTCGTGATTTGGTTGGAAACCAAATTGGCATTAAGGTAAGGTATTATTTCCATACGACATGTCCTTCGGGATTTCCAATTGAGCCGAATAGGCTTTTGGTTACTAACAAGTGTTGGACGATTATAGGAAGGGGGAAAGGCAAACGTTTTGAGATCTCGTTAGTTTTGGGATTTTGCTTAGATCTACGGATAGTCAGGTGTGTAACCCACCCTAAACTCCCGATTAATAATAATAATGTTATGTATATGTTAATAAGGCAATGAGTGAATATGGCTAAGGGTACCATTCAATGGTACAGTGTATTCAGGTACGTTACCCCTTAATACTCGTTAATAATGTGAATAAACATTGATATGTGAATATGTGAAATCTCGTTATGGCCATGGGGTGAGGTAAATTGCATGATATGTGCATGATATGTATGTTGCATGGGCATATGGGTGATAATGATAAAGGGGAAGTGTTCTGGTGGTTTTTACCACATTATCTGGTGACTTGTGTCATATATTATGAATCTGGTGACTCTATCACATTATCTGGTGGCTATGCCACAATTATAAGGGCGATGTGCAGTTAACTGCAGCGACTGCCTTCAATGGTGTGTAGCGGATGGAGGGTCAATTTAGTAATCCCCATGGTGTGATTGGCAGGTACGGGTGATGTGTAGAGGTTGGATAGCTAGGTGGGTTTGGGTTGCATCATTGCTTATATTTGTCCGTATGTGATATAATATGCTATGATCGATTGGGAATCTGTGATGGTTGTTACACACTAAGTCTGTTGACTCACCCTTCGTGGGCTAACATTTTGCAGGTGATACTCAGTAAATGGACCGGGTCGGCAGGGACTTAGTGGTGGCCATGCTCAGCTCAACATTTTCAGATTTCTTATTATGTTTTTTTTTGAATTTATTTTGGGTTTTATTTTGTTGTAATAAGGCCATTGTTATTTAAGCTGCTTTTATTTTGTGGTTTAATTTTATTATGATATGAACAACATCAAACAAATGATTAACCATTTTTCGTAAAACAACTTCAATTGTTTTGACACCTAAACATCTAAAATTTGACATTTCTTTTAACTTGAAATTTTTGAAAACATGATAATAATGTTTCAATACAAACTTCAAAAACAACACGGTTTTCAACTTGATCACAACTCAAATCCAATTTCTTTAAAACCACCAATTTTTCTAAAGTGACAGAATGAGGTTTAGCTACATTTTACTCAAGGAGCATGCCAGATCCGGTCAGGGCTTGTGGGCCGGGTTTGGGGTGTTTCATATAGGCTAGATAGGTGTATGTGATTATGAAGTAATCTTAGCCATGTGTTTTGGCTAGTTTTGAGTTGATAAAATGCTTGAATGAATGGGGTATGTGAAGCATGTTTTGGTATGGTTTGATACATATGAAATGGTTAAGTTTTGGCTAAGCAAATGGATGATCTATGCTTGTAATGATATGAGCTTTAGTCTATAATTTGGTATGAATGAGATTGGCATTGAATGTATAGATTGAATGGTCAAATTTGGTGTGTTTTTGGTTGCCATATATGCATGATATGTGATGGAAAATGTTGCTTGTAGGTATGACCCATTTGGGTGGCATTTTGGTCTTGTAAATAACCTATAATGTCACACGGCCATGTCACACGGGCGTGCCTAGTGACCGTGGGGTAAAATCAGTAGCTAGCTTAAGAGCATACGGCCATGGTACACGAGCATGCCTAGAAGCCGTGTTAGAAATTCAGTATATGGCTTAGTAGTACACGGCCTTGGCACACAGGGTGCTTGGTAGCCATGTGGGTTTGGCAAGATTGACCACGGTTAGGGTACATGGGCGTGCTTGGTGGCTGGGGTGAGAGTCAGGTTCGACCACGAGGAGGACACACGGGTGTGTTTAGCAGTCGTGGTGGGCATACGGTCTGCTCCCATGGGTGTGTATCCCTTGTATTTTAGAAAAGTTTTTAAGTTTCTGAGAACTTCTGTTTATGTTTCGTTTTAGTCCCGACCCAGGTTATAAGCATGTTTGAGGTCTCGTTGACCTATTTAAGGGACATTGTATGTTGAAATGTTATATATGTTTTCGATCTGTGTGGTAACGCCTTTGACCCTATTCCGATGATAGTTACGGGTTAGGGGTGTTACACTTAGTGAACCCCGTTGAGCCTAACAAACCGTTCTTGATTTACCGCTAATATTAACCCGAAACACCGTTATTAACTTGTTTCTCCCATTTTTCTTGACTTCCCTTCTATCGAGACTTGATTTTATTAGTTGCCTAATTATTTTATTTCAGTAGTTGAATTCATCTTATATTATGTACTTATCTTGATTTGTTCTTAAAAAACAAATTCATTTCATCATTAGTGCTATGTTCTATGAGCTTAAACAGTTAAATTCACATCTTTAGAAAAAGCTCGTGTTATTTGATGTAATTTTTCATTAATCAATTCATTATTTCTAGTTAGGTAATTTTTCAATTCAATCTCAATTCTAACTCTCTAATTCAACCTTTATCCACACCTTTAACGCAAGCCCTATTACAACCCTTTTAAAGACCTTTTGATTTGTGTATCATCTCACACTATAGTGGTGAAGATTTGATTTTCATGCAAGCCTATGAGATTAACTTTTCATATTTGACTTTCAAGTGCTTATCCTAAACCTTAAACACTTTGAGTGATTTGAGTGAATCCTTAGTGAGGATGTCGATCCTTGTCAGTTTTGAAACAAAGGTAATTATTTAGATAAGGGGAAACACCTATATTTTTTGTCCTACAATAATTTATGACTTAGATTGTTTGAATCTCTAGGACTCTTTGAGTTAAAATTATCGATGTATAAATTATCTATGAATTATGATGAGACATTGTTGAGGAGAATTATGAATCGAGGGAAGTTGATCGTGTCAAACAGTTGAGTTTTAATATTTATAAAAGAATGATCGAACCTATAGACTAACTATGACAACGATAGAGGCAAGTGCACCTATCGAACATTAGTATAGTTTAGGCAGGAATATCTTATCGAACCCAAGGGAACCTAAAAGTACAACTACTCACTTTATTTCCATTATTTAGCTTGAAATATGGAGTGATTGGTTATATTAATGAAATACTTAAACTAAATGCAAAGAAAAAAGAATGAATTGGAGAAAGACTTTAGGAAAACTCAGTTGATGAAGACAATACCCTCAGGAAGAATGCACCTATGACTTCATTTATTATTTATTCCCTAAACCATATGATTTCTTTACTTAGGTTGATCCGTGAGACTCCCTAACCTATATTAAACCCTCTCTCGAGGCAAATAACGTTTAACCTTAGGTTAATTAGTGGAACTCTCATTCTCTTATAATAACCCCCTAAGGAAGCAGTAAATCAATCAATGGATTCCTATATTAGGTTTCACCCTCATCTGGAAAAATCTCGTAACCCTATCTCTAGGCGCCTGATCAACTCCGCTCAATTATGCTAGATCTACTCTTAGGCAGGGTCTATTCCTCCTCCACCTAAGCACATAAGATAAAATTAAGCAACATAATTTAGAACAAACTAAGTACTTATCATATAATTTAGAAATCAAATAATAAAATCCAACATAGGTTTCATCCCCTTCAAGTATCTGAAGGGTTTAGTTCATAACTAAATAAGAAAACATCTCAAGAGAAAAGATAAAACAAAACATAATAAATCCTTAAAACCCCCTAAAGGAATTGAAGGAGAGATCCTCCGTTTTGAATAGAATTCTAGCTTCTTGAGATGGATCAACTGGCTATCTTCAAGTGATTCCCTAAAAGATGAAAGCTTGACAAAAGCCTCTGCCAAAAAGCTCCATTTCAATGTCTGCCTTGGGTTGTTTATATAGGCTTTGAGATGCTATACTTGGCTCCTAAGTACCTCCTTCAAGTAGAATTACTATTAGGGTGTTTAAGTAGGCTTAGGAGTATGTTTCTTTGGTTTCAAGCATCCAATTCCGAGTGAAATTGCTCATTCCCGCGGCAGGGCCACGCCCATGGCACACGCCCGTGTAAATCTTGGTTGGGCCGTGTCTCGATTTTGTCATTTTAGGCACGACCGTATGAGTCTGGATTCAGGCCGTGCTTCAGGTCTGTCGATTGGGACACGGCCATGTAGATCACCAGGCACGTCCGTGTGATAACTGGATGATGCATGACCGTGTGTCACGGAGTTGAGGCCATGCTCTAGGCAAGCCAGGCATGGTCGTGTGGGATCTGGTTCAGGCCGTGTTGATTTCTTGCTAAGGCCCAATTACTCCGTTTTAAGCCCGTTTTATGTTTTTTTATCCTCGGGTGCTTTCTTGAGTATAAACATGAAAAGAAAGGATTAAAAGCACCTTTTTACATAAATCAAGGGCTAAATCATCCAAAAGCATATTAAATATGGGGTTAAAATATGTTACTTTTACGGTTTATCAAATACCCCCACACTTAAGCTTTTGCTTGTCCTCAAGCAAAATTCTCAACTTACAATTAAAAAAAACTATCCATAATTTATAATTCCTATCGACAATGTCTCATCATAATTCATAGATAATTTATACATGGATAATTCTATAACATCCTAAAATTTGATTATTTAATTGATGCATGTTTTAGTGCTTAACTTGAGTATAATAAAAGTTTTCATGTTTAGTATGGTCTTGAGAAGACTTGAGAACTATTTGAAATTAGAATAAATTTTAGTAAGGAGTATTTAATTGAAGTGGATCAAGTGACTTTGAGGTTTAAGTAAAATTAAGTGTTAAAAACTAGCACAAGAGAAGCTAGTAGCAAGGTGGAGTTGGCGCATGCATGTTTGCTTGAGGGGAGAGGTTCGAACCTCCTAGCATGCAAGTTGAAGCTTTTATTTTGCTTTTCCATAGCAAGTGTCACCATGGATAAGGATTGATGAGTTGGATTAATTTTTTTATGGAAAGAAGATCATGGGAATAAGGCAAGTGATAACTTAGGAAAGGAATCATATGGAAAAGGCATGTAAGGGGACATAAGGCTTAAAACAAAGGCTCTGTTTTGGAAAGCTTTGAATGGCTAATTGTCCATGAACTTGGATGGTTTTAGGGGCTAGGGGGGATGGCCGAATTTTTGGTTAGCATTGGGTAAGGTAGATGCTAGCTTTGGTCATTTTCATTTTGGCATTTTGGTGTATCAATAGCTTTCTCTCCAAAATCTTTCTCTCTAAACTTATTCCCTAGCCGAATATGTCTTGAACAATAGGCAAAATTTGTGTTTTGTTTTGGCCATTTCATTTTGACCATTTCGGTATTACCTTACTTTCTCCCAAAAATCTTTTTCTCCTTGTGCCGAAACCATACATTCTTGAAGGGCATTTTCTTTTCTTTTTCTTTTCACCCTTGCCGAATGTACCATTGTCTTAACCACTCTTTCTTTGCTTTTCTTTTACCATTGATAAAAGAATTATAAACCTATCATCTTCTTTCTTTTTCTTTCTCTTTTCTCTCTTGGAAACCGAATCAACATCATCTCTTTCTTTCATCTCTCATGGCCGAATGTTGCTAAGCACTATCTTCTTCAATTTTTCCTTCATAACTGAATCTTCTTTCTACTCATAACTTAATCAATCGGTAAGTGGCTAGTATAATATTTTGAAATTCGTTATTCTTTTGTGCGAATCTTGTGGTATGGGATGATCTTTTGGATTGAGATCATCATCATACCATATCTAATTCCAACATTTTCTCTATCATAGAAATTTAGCGGAGGGCCAAAACTCAAGTGTTCGTAAATATCTTGGATCATTGAAATCGGATTTTAAGTGTTAAAGGTAAAGGATTTTCAAGGTAAACCTATTACACTTTCAAGTCTTTAGTTTTAAGGTTTTCGAAAAATATTGTTAAGACTAATGATTCCTTGTCTTTGAAGACAATCAAACTAGGGACAAAAAGGGCAGTAAATAGTGTTTGGAAGAGGGGTGGTTCTATTAATCCCCCTAAGTTTAAGAGAAGGACTGTTTCGAGAATCCGAGATTTTCCACTGGGTTGTGGACCTTCATCTGGCGAAAATCAATTATTCGAAGTCGTACGTACTCCCGAACCACTATTTACTCGGGGTATTGAACCTTTGATCGGAGAGAGATCAATTCAAGATTTCGAGGGTAAGATCTAGATCGCTCAATATTAGAATAGTTTAATATTAAATTTTAGTGTTCTAATCCTTCGTAATGTGTGTTTAAATATCGATTGACGGGAGAGTGTAGTTCTCACAAGATGTCGGTGTGTAATTTCACACTATATCTCATGGGTTAGATGACTATACAATGATTAAAGTTGGATTAAAAATCATAAAGTTGGTGAAATCGAAAAATATGGTATTATTGACACTTTAGTGTTAAGATCGTGAAATCGGTATTAAGATCGTGAAAATTTTAGAAATCGCCCTTAATGGCTAAAACATTAATAAGTGATAAATTTGGGCCATATATGTGATATTTGATAAATTTGGGCCATATATGTGATATTTGATAAATTTGGGCCATATGTGATATTTGATAAATTTGGGCCATATATGTGATATTTGGCAAATTTGGGCCATATGTGATATTTGATAAATTTGGGCCATATATGTGATATTTGGTAAATTGGGGCCATATATGTGATATTTGGCAAATTTGGGCCATATGTAATATTTGATAAATTTGGGCCATATGAGATATTTGATAAATTTGGGCCATATATGTGATATTTGGCAAATTTGGGCCATATGTGATAATTGAGAATTTGGGCCATATGTGATAATCGATAAATGGGCCTTAAGTGAAAATTGATAATTGGGCCATTTATGATAATGGATAAATGGGCTATATGTGAAATGTGTTTTAATGGGCCAAAATTCATAAATTATAATATGGTTTTCTTTACAAATATTTTGTAATGCATAAACATGATTGCATGGGTTGGGATCAATGATGAAGAGAAGAAAGGCTTAATGCCAGAATTCTAGATAGGTGACTCTGTCACAATGGCCGGTGCTCGAAATCTAGATCAGTGGTTTTACCACAATTATTTAAATGGCCGTTGCCACAAATATGATATTGGGCTTAAAGCCTACTTCGGTGTGTTGGTGGGGTGGGTGACTAAAGCTCCCCACAGGTGTGCTGGTTGGGTACGGAGGTGTGTAGCGGATGGAAATCTAGGTTTGGTTTTGGGAATTGCATATCATTTGCATTATTATTTTTAAATGCTAAATTATATTTTTATATTTTGAATGGGCTTAGGCCCAAATAAGTGTTTAAATGGTCTTGGCCCAAAGGACTATGGTAAGTGAGTTACAGTGAGTTCTAAGTAACTCACCCCATTTTTTTACCCTCTCGGTAATAACAATTGATGGAGACTTGGGTGGAGATGACTTCGTGGGAGGCTATATTACAAATGGTGGTTTATAAAACTTTGAGACTTCTTTTATGATTTTTATTAAGTGCTATTTTTAATGGCAATGTAATAATGCCTTTTAATTATGGATTTTATTATATGGATGGATTTATTATGTTTTAGTTTTATTAAGTTGGATTGATTTAGTTTTTTTAAATGTTTTCTATAACTCTCATATAAATAAAAGTTTTTCTTAACTAGAAACTTAAGAAATTCTTTTAAAACTTTTCGATGAAATATTTCACTAAATAAGTCCAAAGTTTTTATCAAATACTTCTTTATATATCAAACGACAAATTCTTGTGTTTTTAATTATGGTTTTTAATGAACTTCGATTTTTCGATAAAGTCACTCTCTTAATTGTTTTCAAATTTGATTTCTACATTGTTAAATGTTTTTAAATGTTCGTTAAACTTGTGTGGCATGCCGAAATCTGGGCTTAATGCATAGACCGGGTTTGGGGTGTTACAAATTCAACTCAAAGAACCCTAAAGATTCAATTACGATAAGTCATACCTTTATAGCACGAAAACATAGGTGCCTCCCCTTATCTAAGTAATTACCTTTAATTCAAAACTGACAAGGATTGACATTGTAACACCCCTAACCCGTATCCATTGCCGGATTAAGGTTAGAAGGCATTTTCGGACTAAACACATTTCCAAATAAACATTCAATTCAAGCATAAGCATAAGCAATATGATCATTATTACATTATAAAACATTATCACAAAGCAAATTTAATCTCATAATAACTCACTCACTTCGCATCACATACTAAGGATTTTTTTAATCAAATTATAGCAGTTGACTTCATGGATTCAGCCAAATAATATGGTATGCTCATCTTTCCTATTTAAGAGTACATAGGGCATCTAAATTGTATCATTAACAATCTCATATGAATCATTCAATCAATACCATGATTATACATTACTAATAATTCATACCCAAATTGTCTATTTAATATAAATACATGATATGCTTATACATAGTGATATGGTTATTCTAAACTCATTATTATTATTAAATTAAACTAAGTACATACTTAAGCATCCCAAATAATCACTCATAATTAACTATATTATAATCCGGAGAAAAACTCTTATAAATCTAAACCGCATATATCAATCAAATGTTCTCAACATTCATAGACTTGCATGTGCCATCTATCATTTTACCAAAATGTTATTTAAACTTCATAAAACATAATTGAACATCGAATATAACGACTCTTCAAGCATATCAAGATATCTCATTTGTATAACATAATTGATTATACAATCTCAAATCATCATCTTAGTTCGAATATCCATTAACCACAAGATCACAATAAACCTATTTAAAAGCTCATGTACCTTAGATTAGCCTAATATCCATACAAACATTGCATCATAATGACATACCATATACTCCATTTGATCATTAAACATTCATGCAACGGTATCATATTAACAAAAGGTTATAAGCCATATTCCCATGGCTAAGATATATATATACATGGATAAAGTTTCAACTCAAACATAGATATTATCAACCCTATACATGCCTTTATTCAATATGATCAAACCAAAAGAGTACCAAAAGATGATAATGTGGTTGACTTCTCTGACAATTTCCCGAGCCCGTAGCTTGACCAAATCTATAAAATAGAACATTAAACATAAACAAAGTAAGCTTACTAGCTTAGTAAGTCTTAAGCAACCACAATGTAACATTCAAGTATATGAGCATTTAAATAAACATTCTTAACATTACACATTCATGACTTAATATTTAATTTACCAAAGCCGAATATCCGTTTTCACTATATATAAGTCAACTTTCATTCCTTCACCACAGATATTATATATTTAATAAATAATCACACACACTTATGCATATAGTTATACTTGTACAATTACTTACTTCTTTCATGCTTTTCTATAACCAATTCACTCACAGTATACATTATAATCGAATTTCATCCAGCATATGTATAACACTTTCTTTCATCATTTCATTTACTCATCATCAAGCATATATTCATAACATTAAAGTATGTTTAATACATACCTTATAGCCGAACTCACTAATTCACTTTCATAACTTAAACTTCCATGGTTTCTTCCATAACTTTACCATTTTTAATTTAACTAAAATTTGGGAATCGAAAACTCACCAGCATATAACAAGCTGAGCACTATTTCGAATCACATACACCGGCACCTTGCCTGCTAGACTTGATGTCTCAAATTTAAAACACTGGCATATAGCTTGCTAGGCATTAAGCCCGATATATTCACTTAAGACGATGCACATTAGGCGCTAAGCTCGAAATAGATCACCGCACAAGGCACATGTAACACCACAGTTCTAGGGTTATGCATTTAGTCGTAACTCATGTGATGATAGGCTTCTTGTGTGCTTGGGCAAGTTTTTAGGGGGTTTGGAGAACCCTGGAAGGTTGGGAATGCCTTAGGAAATTTTTGGTTTTAGTGGTTAAAAGAAGGAGCTTGGCTTTTGGGGGTCTTAAGAGAATACTTGGGAGGGTTTTGACGCAAGAATCTCCTTGTAAGAGTGGCAAGGAGGCGCCACTTAAGAGCTTGGAAGGTGACGCCTCAAGGTGCTTTGGGGTCTCAGTTTGAGCTGCTAAGCAAAGCACTCAGCCTTTATTTTTGGCGTCATGGAGGGAGGTGTTGGACGGCTAGAAGACTCTTCAAAAGATGAGGAAAGACTTGGTCTTTTGTGTCTTTGAATTCGGCTAGGAAGGTGGGATATAGGTTGACTCATTCAAACCTTTTTGAATGAGTGTCAGGGAGGAAAAGGAGGAGGAGATTTTGGGATTTAGGAGGAGGTGAGCTAGTGGCCGATTTTAGGGTGCTTAAGGGGGGTAATTTTGGCTTTGTTGGAGGGAGTTAGGTGGATGCCGAAACCTTAGTGGTATAAGTAGGGGGTGCTCACCCTTTTGGTTTTTTTTCTTCCCATTTGTTCCCTTTGCCGAAATTGTTTCTCCATTCCTTTTGGTGCCGAATTCCTTTGAGTCTTCCCCTAGTCTTTTGCCGAAAGTGAGTCAAAGAAAACCCTCTTCTTTTTATCTTCTTTCTTTGTAGCCAAAACCAAAATCCCAAGTAACTTTCACCTTGCCGAAAGTTTGCATTTGTGTCTCCTAAAGTGTTGTAGCCGAATGCTTTTGAGCCCTCAAGCTTTTACCTCTTTTGCTCTTTGGCCGAACCATACACCTTCTCACCATTCTTTTCTCTTTTCTCCTTGTGCTAAGCTAAATGGTCATCTTCTTCCTCTCGTACCTTTTTCTTTCTTCTTAAAACTTGTACCGAAACTTGCTTTGTTTTCTAGTCGACTCTCTCCCTTGTGTTATCTCCCCTTTTAGGTTGCACTTTGGCCAAATAGTAGGTGTGGTGTGGATCATTTTAGGGTTTCATTTCCAATTGTTAGAAAAGGTAAATAGGTAAGGCCGAATGCCTTATGTTCTGTCCTCTGTTCTCTGTCATTTTCTGCATGGGTAAGAGTTGGTTTTGGCTTTTGTTTGGAAAGGTGTTAATCTCTTGTTTTGGTAACCGATTTATTTATAGGGCCTTTGGATTTTGGTGGCGATCAAGTGAAGCAGTCACCTTTGTTTGGTCGATTGGGGGGAGGCCGATTGTCTGTGGAACCATTGGTTGGTTCAGGATTTGGTAGGAAACCAAATCATTTGCAAGGTAAGGGTTGAGCGTTAACCCTCTAGAGTTATTTGCTTTGGCCGAATGGTATTGGTTCTAATGTCCATATTGGCCGATTATAGGAGCAAGGTTATCGAGGTTATCGAGGGTCTTAGATTGGTTCTTTGGTTAAGGCTTGCAGGTGTGTACTTACACACTTTTCTATTGATAAATGTGCTTACTATATTGTGTGTTGATTGAATCTATGAAAAGGTGGATTAAATACCATTAAGGTATGAGGCAAGGGAGTAAGTCCTCGTTGTTATGGGTTTTCTCTATGATGCTTTTGGTAAGCATGACCTATCTCGTATATGTGCTATAATAATTGGTTGATGATAAATCTTATGTATGTTACTAAACAAGCATGTCGGATGTTTACATTAAAATGCATATCATTGATTGATGTGGGTTGACGAGTGGAGGGCGGTGATATTTGTGCCGACGGGCACCGATGGTTTGGTACCACATTTTGTGACTTGGTCACGGAGGTTTGGCACCTCTAGAGGTTTGGCACCTCATAGCGTCTCGTCCCGTGGTTTGAACCACGTGGGTTGGCCCCACAAGGCGATATTGAGGATTGACGCCATGATTTGGTATCACACGATGGGCTGGCCCCATCATTTGATTTGTGACTACGGTCACCGGTGATTTGGTATCACACTTGTGTCTTTGGGACACCAGAGGTTTGGCACCTCATAGCGACTCGTCCCTGTGGTTGACACCACCGTGGGTTGGCCCCACTTATGAGATACGGGATTGTCGCCAGTGATTTGGTATCACACGATGGGTTGGCCCCATCATTTGATTCGTGACTGCGGTCACCGGTGATTTGGTATCACACTTGTGTCTTTGGGACACCAGAGGTTTGGCACCTCATAGCGACTCATCCCTGTGGTTGACACCACCGTGGGTTGGCCCCACTTATGAGATACGGAGATTGTCGCCAGTGATTTGGTATCACACGTGGGTTGGCCCCACAGACGGATTATACGTGACTTTGGGTCACCAGTGGTTTGGCACCACATTGTTGGATATCGTGACTTTGGGTCACCAGTGGTTTGGCACCACATTGATGGATATCGTGACTTTGGGTCACCAGTGGTTTGGCACCACCGGTGGTTTGGTACCACAGGGGTAGAAAAGGTGTTCTGATAGCTAGGTTGGGTGCATATTGAACTTTGTGCATGTTAAGCTTGATTATGAATTATGTATGTTGTTTTACTAAACCGGAAAAGGGTTGCACACTGAGTCTTGGTGACTCACCTTTTTCCTTTAACATTTTCAGGTGTTGCGTAAAATTTGGATCGGGATCGGAGAGGACAAGGTGGCCCATGCCGAAGATGATATTTTGATAACCATATGCACTTTCGATTTTAAGTACTTTGTTTAAATATTGGGTTGTAATAAGGGCCTTTTATTATTTTTGGGACTATTTTAATTATGGCTAGATTAACATAAAATTTCTATATGAAAATGATTTTATTGTTGGCAACCTATTCAACATGTTTAATAAAGTTCTTAATTCGGACATTTTATAACCACGCTTTACTTATAATTTTAAATAGACATGGTTTTAAAAGTTAATAAATTCTCACGTTTTATTCTAAGTCAAAAAGATTTGTAACCGTCTTTCCACAGTGACATAACCAGATTCGATCGTAGTGAATGGGTCGGGTTTGGGGATGTTACAGTTTGGTATCAGAGCCCGATTCAAAACTCGACTTTGAGGGTTTTGGGCCCAAAAACGTTTTTAAAATGGGCTTTTCGAAATGTGGGCTTTTATAAAAAGTTTTTTTAGGTTATTTTGGCATGGCACCTGTACCTCCGACCCGAAGTCCACCAGGTAAGTACTTCTAGCTCTTGAAGTGATTTGTTTGTGTGATTTATTATGGGCTTAGTTTGGGCTCGTAGATTAGAATATTTGGACCATTGGACCCTAGGATTAGTTTACTCACACATATGCATAAGACTTAAGGCTATTAAACAAACCTGTGAAGTAAGTCGTCGAGTTAAGGTGTGGTAACCATGGTACGCATGTCTAGGAATGGTATTCAGTAAGAGCTTGGTATTTAAGAAGTCCTAGCTACTCACCTCCTCTTTACTTGAATCCTACAGTGCGTAGCTACTGGTTCACCTTAACCAAGAGGACTTGTTCATAAACAACCAATTATTAAAACCCGAAAGGATTAGCCTTCTTTGTTTTAAAACCTTTAATTTTTGTCTTCAAATTTACCCTTTGGTTTGTGAAACCCTAAATTTGATTTTGAAAGACGTTTTCTTGATTTACAAAATTACTAAAATACCCCTACTTGCAAAATCACAAAAATGCCCCTGTGTTGTAAAATTAATGTATTACCCTCAATTGTTGATAAAATGATTTTTACTTTGCAAAATACCAAAATCTCGAGTTTTTAAAATATTAAGATACTCTGATTTGTGGAAATTTATGAAAATACCTCCGTTGATAAAATTACCAAAATGCCTTGGTTTCTAAATTTTCATATTTCTCTCGACTTTTACTAAAATGTTTCTACTTTACAAAAGTACCAAAAACTTCTGGTTTACAAATATCAAGATATCCTAATTTGGAGAATTTACGAAAATGCCCTTAACTTCCAAAATTACTGAGACAACCCTGATTTTTGAAATTTTAGCAACACATTTTGTTTGAAAAAAAAATTTTCAAGATGACCTCTGAGATTTTGTAAATTTTGAAATATCTTTAAGTTGGAAAACTATTTTCAAAATTGACCCTGAGTTATTACTGAAATACCCCTATAAGAAAATGACGAGATTACCCTTGGGTGGGGAGTGAAACTTTGATTGATCGAAAGAACCACTATCGGAAGCTTCTTTTCATAAAACTTGCTCGTGGATAAAACAGTGGAACAAGAATTTCTAATGCATAAAATTTTTTTAATCAGATTAAATCGCGACGCTAGATATGAGTTCTAGGGGGCGTGGTCGCATTATTCGTGGACGTGGTAGAGCGGGATGGCGATGTCGTAACTCGCTGGAGTCCAGCCGTGAGACGAGCGTTGTGCCCTCACCATTCGAGGTGAACATCGAGATCGAGCCGGAGGAGACGATGTAGTATCGCGGCTATCTTTGCGGTGCTCGAGCAAGTGGCAGGAGCCAATGTGGTCAGTGGTATCGCTATTTTCGTGGAGGAAGCTCCGTTAGCGGAGGAGGTCAAAAGGACTGAGAGGCAAGATGAAGCTAAAGAAAGGAACCGTGATAGGAGGAGCTCGGGATCGTTAGAATCGTTTGAGAGGATTCACAAGAGACCGAGGGTCGAGACATCTGTTCGTGTTTCTAAGCCAGTTACTGGGAATCCAGATCATCCGTGTGCTCAGTGTGGAAGGTACCATGTGGGCGAGTGCTGGAATCGTGTTCAAGAATGTTTTCGGTGTAGGTCCAAGTCTCATCTGGTTAAGCATTGTCCCCTGGATCCCAAAAGGACTCGGTCAGTAGATCAAGGTTATGTGCAAGGCGGAGGTAGTCGGTGGCGACAAGAGGTCATGGTCCGAACCATAGAGGAAATGGTTCCAGTCGAGGTCGTGAAGCATTAGGTCGCGGTAGTGGTAGCGTTGAGGCAAGACAGCCAGGACGGGTCTTTGCAGCTCGTCAGGGGGAGGACGATGATGTACCGAATATGTCAACAGGTAGGTTTCGTATGTCTGGAATATTATATGTTGTTTTGTTCATTTTGGTGGTCATTGTTTGGTTGCTGGTAAGGTATTTGGAACCTTGGGTATAGATTGAGAAAGTACGCCTAAAAAGGTGATAGTTCTTTAAGATCAGAGTCTTGGACGATAGCATAGGGTTGTGTTAGTTTAGCCAAGTAATTTTGGGGACGAAATTATTTTAAGGAGGGTAAAATTGTAACACCCTAGTTCTAGGGGTTATGCATTTAGTGCGTAACTCATGTGATGATAGGCTTCTTGTGTGCTTGGGCAAGTTTTTAGGGGGTTTGGAGAACCCTGGAAGGTTGGGAATGCCTTAGGAAATTTTTGGTTTTAGTGGTTAAAAGAGGGAGCTTGGCTTTTGGTGGTCTGAAGAGAATACTTGGGAGGGTTTTGACGTAAGAATCTCCTTGTAAGAGTGGCAAGGAGGCGCCACTTAAGAGCTTGGAAGTTGACGCCTCAAGGTGCTTTGGGGGTCTCAGGTTCGAGCTGCAAGGCAGCAGCTCTGGCCTTTATTTTTGGCGTCATGGAGGGAGGTGTTGGACGGCTAGAAGACTCTTCAAAAGATGAGGAAAGACTTGGTCTTTTGTGTTTTGAATTGACTAGGAAGGTGGGATATAGGTTGACTCATTCAAACCTTTTGAATGAGTGTTAGGGAGGAAAAGTAGGAGGAGATTTTGGGATTTAGGAGAAGGTGAGCTAGTGGCGGTTTTGGGGTGCTTAAGGAGGGCAATTTCGACTTTGTTGGAGGAGTTAGGTGGATGCCAAACCTTAGTGGTATAAGTAGGGGTGCTCACCTTTTGGTTTTTTTCTTCCCATTTGTTCCCTTTGCCAAATTGTTTCTCCATTCCTTTTGGTGCCAATTCCTTTGAGTCTTCCCTAGTCTTTTCTTAGAAAGTGAGTCAAAGAAAACCCTCTTCTTTTATCTTCTTTCTTTGTAGCCAAAATCAAAATCCCAAGTAACTTTCACCTTGCCGAAAGTTTGCATTTGTGTCTCCTAAAGTGTTGTAGCCGATACTTTTGAGCCCTCAAGCTTTTACCTCTTTTGCTCTTTGGCGAACCATACACCTTCTCACCATTCTTTTCTCTTTTCTCCTTGTGCTAAGTCGAATGGTCATCTTCTTCCTCTCGTGCCTTTTCTTTCTTCTTAAAACTTGTACCAAACTTGCTTTGTTTTCTAGCCAACTCTCTCCTTGTGTTACCGAATCTCTCCTCCCTTTTAGGTTGCACTTTGGCCGAATAGTAGGTGTGGTGTGGATCATTTTGGGGTTTCATTTCCAATCATTAGAAAAGGTAAATAGGTAAGGCCGAATGCCTTATGTTCTGTCCTCTGTTCTCTGTCGTTTTCTGCATGGGTAAGAGTTGGTTTTGGCTTTTGTTTGGAAAGGTGTTAATCTCTTATTTTGGTAACCGATTTCTTTATAGGGCCTTTGGATTTTGGTGGTGATCAAGTGCAACAGTCACCTTTGTTTGGTCGATTAGGGGGAGGCCGATTGTCTGTGGAACCATTGGTTGGTTCGGGATTTGGTAGGAAACCAAATCATTTGCAAGGTAAGGGTTGAGCGTTAACCCTCTAGAGTTATTTGCTTTGGCCGAATGGTCTTGGTTCTAATGTCCATGTTGGCCGATTATAGGAGCAAGGTTATCGAGGTTATCGAGGGTCTTAGATTGGTTCTTTGGTTAAGGCTTGCAGGTGTGTACTTACACACTTTTCTATTGATAAATGTGCTTACTATATTGTGTGTTGATTGAATCTATGAAAAGGTGGATTAAATACCATTAAGGTATGAGGCAAGGGTCAGGTAAGTCCCCGTTGTTATGAGTTTTCTATGATGCTTTTGGTAAGCATGACCTATCCGTATATGTGCTATAATAATTGGTTGATGATAAATCTTATGTATGTTACAAAACAAGCATGCCAAGATGTTTCGTTAAAATGCATATCATTGATTGATGTGGGTTGACAAGTGGAGGGGCGGTGATATTTGTGCTAACGGGCACCAAATGGTTTGGTACCACATTTTGTGACTTTGGGTCACGGAGGTTTAGCACCTCGGAGGTTTGGCACCTCATAGCGTCTCGTCCCGTGGTTTCGCACCAAGTGGGTTGGCCCTACAAGACGATATTGAGGATTGACGCCATGATTTGGTATCACACGATGGGTTGGCCCCATCATTTGATTCGTGATCGCGGTCACCAATGATTTGGTATCACACTTGTGTCTTTGGGACACGGAGGTTTGGCACCTCATAGCGACTCGTCCCATGGTTGACACCACCGTGGGTTGGCCCCACTTATGAGATACGGGATTGTCGCCAGTGATTTGGTATCACACGTGGGTTGGCCCCACAGACGGATTATACGTGACTTTGGGTCACCAGTGGTTTGGCACCACATTGTTGGATATCGTGACTTTGGGTCACCAGTGGTTTGGCACCACATTGATGGATATCGTGACTTTGGGTCACCCGTGGTTTGGCACCACCAGTGGTTTGGTACCACACGGGGTAGAGAAAGGTGTTCGGATAGCTAGGTTGGGTGCATATTGAACTTTGTGCATGTTAAGCTTGATTATGAATTATGTATGTTGTTTTACTAAACCGGAAAAGGGTTGCACTGCGAGTCTTGGTGACTCACCTTTTCCTTTAACATTTTCGTGTTGCGTAAAATTTGGATCGGGATCGGAGAGGACAAGGTGGCCCATGCCAAGATGATATTTTGATAACCACATGCACTTTCGATTTTAAGTACTTTGTTTAAATATTGGGTTGTAATAAGGGCCTTTTATTATTTTTGGGACTATTTTAATTATGGCTAGATTAACATAAAATTTCTATATGAAAATGATTTTATTGTTGGCAACCTATTCAACATGTTTAATAAAGTTCTTAATTGAGACATTTTATAACCACACAGTTTTACTTATAATTTTAAATAGACATGGTTTTAAAAGTTAATAAATTCTCACGTTTTATTCTAAGTCAAAAAGATTTGTAACCGCTTTTCCGCAAAGACATAACCGATTCGATCGTAGTGAATGGGTAGGGTTTGGGATGTTCTGACCTTACTAGGCTCAAAGCCCGAATTAAATCTCCGGCATAAGGCCTGCTAGGCTCAAAGCCCGAAATATCACCACTTTTACATTTCCATACGCATCGCTTATTGCTAAAATGACAACCATCTCATATACTTCGTATTACTTTCACATATTAAACCGAATATACTTATTCATATCACATTAACAAAAGATATTCAATACAATTTAACACCTTAACATTCGGCTAACACATAAATCTATATTCAAAAGTAAAAAATATCATCATTTGACATATTCATAATTAACTCTTTAATATACTTTTGCTTAAGGACTTACCTCGACTGTCAACGGACCGCGTAAACCGGCTATTCGATAACCTTCGTCTTTCCCCGATCCAAATCCATTTTTCTTTGTTCTTGATCTAAACACATTAAAATTCACCTCATTCAAGTACACTTCATTTCAATTTAATCCCTAAACACAAAAATGGGAAATTTACCATTTTACCCCTAGGATTTCACATTTTTACAATTTAGTCCTATTTGCACAAAACATGAAATACACAAAATTTCTCAACATCACTCAAGGGCTGAATGCTCCTAGGGACTATACAAGTCCATTTCTTTCATTTATTTTGCAAATAAGCCCATCTAAAATTTTATTTTTACAAATTAGCCCTAATTGCTCAATTTCACCAAAACTTCCAATACAAAACATACTAATCTTTAACATAACTTTCATTTAAAATCATCAAACATCACAACTACATGAACACATCAATGGACAAATCTCACATGCACACTCATCTCAAAAATTTTAGCATGGGTCGGATAATATACTAAGCAACGATCTCAAAAACGTAAAAATTATCAAAAATCGAAAACCAACCATACCTTAATCAAGCTTCAAAATGCTAAAATGTTGAAGAAACTCTAAGTTCTTCCTCCCTTTCACATTTGGTCATAGCAAAATAAGATGATAGTGGTCTTTGGTTTTGTTTTAATATTAATTATTTATCATTTTACTTAATTAACCTTTATAATAAAATAAACCTAACATATATATCATGTCTAAAACCGTCCATCAACGCTCCACTATCACTTTTATGGCATAATTCTACTTTAAGGACTTCATATTATGAAACCACTAACTAATAAGCACTTTTTACTATAGTTTGTAACTTTTACGCTTTACGCGATTAAGTCCTTTTTGTCAAATTAAACACTTAAAAGATAAAATTTCCCTGCGAAACTTTCACACACATTAATTCACATATAATAAACAAAAAATATAATATTTAAAAATATTTCAGACTCAGATTTGTGGTCCTGAAACCACTATTCTAATTAGGGTCAAATTCGGACTGTTACAACTCTCCCCCCTTAAGGATTTTCATCCCCGAAAATCTTACCGTTAAACAAAGTCGGATATTGGTGCCTCACTGAATCCTCAGGCTCCCACGTAGCCTATTCAACTCCGTGCCGATTCCATAAAACTTTCACTAAGGGAATTCTTTTGTTTCTCAACTCTTTCATTTCCCAGGCTAAAATACGAATCGGTTCTTCTTCATATGTCATATCGGATCGAATTTCAATTTCAAATGGAGTGATCACATGTGACAGGTCTGATCTATATTTACGAAGCATCAAAACATGAAATACATCGTGTATCTTTTCTAACTCCGAGGGCAATTTTAATTTATAAGCAACAGGTCCAACACGTTCAATGATTTCGTAAGGTCCGATGAATCTCGGACTAAGTTTGCCTTTCCAACCAATTCGGAGTACTTTCTTCCAAGGAGAAACTTTCAAGAATACTCGATCTCTAACCTAAAATTCAATATCCTTGCGTTTCAAATCAGCGTAAGACTTTTGACAATCCGAGGCAGCTTTCAAACTATCTCTAATTATAACCACTTTCTGTTCCGTCTCTTTAATCAAATCAACCCCGTGTATCTTGTTCCCACTGAGCTCGGTCCAGTATAACGGTGCACGACACTTGCGGCCATATAGAGCTTCGTAAGGTGCCATTTTGATACTCGATTAAAAACTATTATTATAAGCAAATTCAATCAATGGTAAGTATCTTTCCCACGTACCTTCAAACTCAAGAACGCAACATCTCAACATGTCCTCAAGTATCTGAATGGTTCGTTCGGACTGACCGTCTGTCTGCGGATGGAAGGCTGTACTAAAATGGAGTTTAGTACCCAAAGCATCTTGCAACTTCTTCCAAAATCGCAACATGAATCTTGGGTCTCTGTCTGAAATAATAGAACTCGGCACACCATGTAACCTCACAACCTGTGATACATACAATTCAGCAAGTTTATCAAGTGAATAGTCTGTAAGAACTGGCACAAAATGAGCTGATTTGGTCAGCCTATCTACTATAACCCAGACTGCATCTCTTGCTCGGTGTCATAGGCAAACCAGATACAAAATCCATAGTGATTCTATCCCATTTCCATTTAGGTATCATAATCGGCTGAAGTAACCCTAAAGGCACTTGATGCTCGGCCTTCACTTGCTGACAAATTAAACACTTTGAAACAAATTCAGATATATCCTGTTTCATGCCAGACCACCAATAGAACTATTTTAAATAAGTGCTACCCGGATGTACCGATAAGTGACTATTATGGGCCTCAATTAATAATATCTGAATCAATTCCACATTCCTCGGAACACATATTCGGCCTTTGAATTTCAAACAATCATTTGCGTCAATTTGAAACTCTAACTCTGTATCATTTTTCACACTGAATTCGTTTAGCAATCATATCTTTTTCAATTTTCTGTGCATCACTAGTTTGCTGAATAAACAATGGTCTAGCCTTTAACTCGGTTATGATCGAACCATCACCAGTCATAACCATATGTACGTTCAACACACGAAGAGCGAGCAATGATTTTTGGCTTAAGACATCTGCAACAACGTTAGCTTTTCCGGATGGTAGTCAATCACCAATTCGTAGTCCTTTAACAATTCCAACCATCTACGTTGTCTTAAATTCAGGTCCTTCTGAGTCATTAAATACTTTAGACTTTTGTGATCTGAATAAACATGACATTTCTCACCGAATAAGTAATGAAGCTAAATTTTCAATGCGAAAATGATGGCTGCTAATTCTAGATCGTGAGTCGAATAATTTCTTTCGTGAGGCTTCAATTGTCTCTAAGCATAGGCTATGACTTTGCCTTCTTGCATCAAAACGCAACCCAAACCATTCAAAAAAGCATCACTATAAACAATAAATTCTTTACCCAATTCAGGCTGAGCTAACACTAGAGCTTCAGTCAAAAGAGCTTTCAACTGATCAAAACTTTTCGACCTTTCGTTCACCACTCAAACTTGACATCTTTCTGTAATAGCTTTGTCAAAGGTGTAGCTATTATGGAAAAACCTTTGATGAACCATCTGTAGTATCCCGCAAGTCCCAGAAAACTTCGAATCTCAGAAACATTCTTTGGTGGCTTCTAATCAAGTATAGCCGATATTTTGTTCGGATCAACCCGAATGCCTGACGCTGAAACAATATGACCCAAGAAACTGACTTCATTCATCCAGAAGTCACACTTACTGAACTTTGCATACAACTGCTGATCTCGTAAAGTCTGTAACACTAATCTCAAGTGCTCATCGTGTTCGGTTTCATCTTTAGAGTAGATCAGGATATCATCAATAAACACTACTACAAACCGATCCAAATACTGTCTGAAAACTCGATTCATCAAATCCATAAAAACAGCAGGTGCATTAGTAAGTCCAAAAGGCATAACCAAAAACTCAAAATGTCCGTACCTCGTTCGGAATGCAGTCTTAGGCATATCAGAATCTCTGACTCGCAGCTAATAATAACCCGATCTCAGATCAATCTTTGAAAACACTGAAGCCCCTTTATACTAGTCAAACAAATCGTTTATTCGAGTCAACGGGTATTTATTCTTTATTGTCACTTTATTCGGCTTCTGATAATCAATACACATTCGCATAGTCCCTTCTTTCTTTTTCACAAACAGAACTGGTGCACCCCAAGGAGAAAAACTCGATCGTTCAAAGCCCCTATCTGTTAACTCTTGCAACTGTGCTTTCAACTCTTTCAACTCAGTAGGTGCAATCCGATATGGTGCTATCAAAATTAGAGTCGTCCCCGGTACTAGTTCAATGCCAAATTCAATCTCTCGCACTGGTGGTAAACCCGTTAATTCTTCAAGAAACACATCGGAGTATTCACACATAACCGGTACAGATTCAATCCTCTTTTCGGACACTTTATTATCCAACACATAAGCCAAATAAGCTTCACATCCTTTTCTCACATACGTTTGAGCTAACATCGAGGATATTACTGTAGGTAACCCATTTAAATCACTAGACTCAACTCAGATGGTTTCACCATTCTGACATCTCAATTCAATGATCTTTTTTTGCAATTCACCACTGCATCATGCAAAGTTAACCAATCCATTCCCAGAATTATATCAAACTCATCGAAGGGTAACAACATTAAATCGGCCGGAAAGCATGAATCTCGAATCATCAATGGGCAACCTTTACACACTTCATCAATAAGTACACATCTACCCAAACGATTGGACACACAAATTACAAACTCAGTAGACTCGACAGGTAAAGTCTTACAGGTTACTAGAGTTTTACACACATATGAATGAGTCGAACCAGGATCAATCAATGCAATCACAGTAGTATCATAAAGTGTAAAAGTACCGATAATGACATCTGGGGAAGAAGCATCCTCTCTGGCTCGTATAGCATAAGCTCTAGCTGGAGCTCTAGCCTCTGATCGAACTGCAGTGTCCTTCATCCCTCTCTGACTGCTACCTACATTGCCTGAATGTTTGGGTGGTCTGTCCCGTGCTGACACGTTGCTTGGTTTAGTGTTCTGAGCCGTATCTTGCTCGGTTAGCATCGGACACTCTCGAATAAAATGATCTAACGATCCACATTTAAAACAAGACCGACCACAGAATCTACAACTCCCAGAATGCCATTTTCCACAATGCTTGCACTCAATCTGATCCTGTTGAACATTGCCAACACTAGCCATCGAAGTGGCTCGAGAACTCACTGGACGTCGATCTCGTCTAGACAGGTCATGAGTAGTCTTATGTTGGTTAAAGTCATCTCTGAGCTTCTTAGATGTTGAATGGAAAGTTTTACTCAACGATCTTTTACGAGTGTCTCTAGCTTCTGTTTCAGCCTTTCTTTTCTCTATTCTGAGCTCTTCAGCTTTGCAAGCTCGCTCGACCAGTAACACAAACTCCTTAATCTTAAGAATGCCCACAAGTAACTTTATGTCTTCATTCAAACCGTCTTCAAATCTCCTGTACATAATGGCTTCAAAAGAAACACACTCTCTGGCATATCTGTTGAGTCTGACAAATTTTCGCTCATATTCTGTCACGGTCATTCGCCCCTGTTTCAGTTTGAGAAATTCTTTACATTTTTTATCAATGAATCTCTGGCTGATATATTTCTTTCGGAACTCAATCTGGAAGAAGTCCCAAGTTACTTTTTCTTTCGAAACTACTGATACTAGTATTTTCCACCAATGGTAGGCAGAGTCCCGAAGTAGAGATATAGCATACTTTAGGCATTCCTCTGAAGTATAGGATAACTCATCAAGTACCCGAATGGTATTATCAAGCCACATCTCAGCTCCTTCAGTGTCATCATCATCACTAGCTTTAAATTCTTCGGCCCCATATTTACTAATTTTATCAACAGGAGGCCTACTAGATCTCATTGGATCTATCATCGGTGGTGTTGAAGGTACCGAAGTTGGATTATTCAGGGGTGGAGGATGTTGCATAGCCAGGTTAGTTTGCATAAACTGGGCAAACCACTCGTTCATCATCTGGTAGAAGGCTTGTTTAGCCTCCCCCTCGTGACTACCCAAAACTGGTCGAGAGTCTATTGGCGCTGATCCGCATACACGATCAGTCGCTACACTCTCTACATCATCTGCTACGGCTCTGTTAGGATTGGAATCCATTTACTATATAAAACACAGTTTGAAATGTTAGAAGTTACCACACTATCAAATATACAATAAAGGCATGTATAGCTAGACTCACACGCGCTACGATAGTCCTAGAACCGACTAAACCATAGCTCTGATACCAATCAAATGTAACACCCCTAACCCGTATCCGTTGCGGATTAAGGCTAGAAGGTTTTTTCTGACTAAACACATTTCCAAATAAACATTCAATTCAATTCAAGCATAAGCAATATGATCATTATTACATTATAAAACATTATCACAAAGCAAATTTAATCTCATAATAACTCACTCACTTCGCATCACATACTAAGGATTTTTTTATCAAATTATAGCAATTGACTTCATGGATTGAGCCAAATAATATGGCATGCTCATCTTTCCTATTTAAGAGTACATACGGCATCTAAATTGTATCATTAACAATCTCATATGAATCATTCAATCAATACCATGATTATACATTACTAATCATTCATACCCAAATTGTCTATTTAATATAAATACATGATATGCTTATACATAGTGATATGGTTATTCTAAACTCATTATTATTATTAAAGTAAACTAAGTACATACTTAAGTATCCCAAATAATCACTCATAATTAACTATATTATAATCCAAAGAAAAACTCTTATAAATCTAAACCGCATATATCAATCAAATGTTCTCAACATTCATAGACTTGCATGTGCCATCTATCATTTTACCAAAATGTTATTTAAACTTCATAAAACATAATTGAACATCGAATATAATGACTCTTCAAGCATATCAAGATATCTCATTTGTATAACATAATTGATCATACAATCTCAAATCATCATCTTAGTTCGAATATCCATTAACCACAATATCACAATAAACCTATTTAAAAGCTCATGTACCTTAGCCGAATATAAATTAGCCTAATATCCATACAAACATTGCATCATAATGACATACCATATACTCCATTTGATCATTAAACATTCATGCAACGGTATCATATTAACAAAAGGTTATAAGCCATATTCGCATGGCTAAGATATATATACATGGATAAAGTTTCAACTCAAACATAGATATTATCAACCCTATACATGCTTTTATTCAATATGATCAAACCAAAAGAGTACCAAAAGATGATAATGTGGTTGACTTCTCTGACAATTTCCCGAGCCTGTAGCTTGACCAAATCTATAAAACAGAACATTAAACATAATCAAAGTAAGCTTACTAGCTTAGTAAGTCTTAAGCAACCACAATGTAACATTCAAGTATATGAGCATTTAAATAAACATTCTTAACATTACACATTCATGACTTAATATTTAATTTACCAAAGCCGAATATCCCTTTTCACTGTATATAAGTCAACTTTCATTCCTTCACCACAGTATATTATATATTGAATAAATAATCAAACACACTTATGCATATAGTTATACTTGTACAATTACTTACTTCTTTCATGCTTTTCTATAACCAATTCACTCATAGTATACATTATAATCGAATTCCATCCAGCATATGTATAACACTTTCTTTCATCATTTCATTTACTCATCATCAAGCATATATTCATAACATTAAAGTATGTTTAATACATACCTTATAGCCGAACTCACTAATTCACTTTCATAACTTAAACTTCCACGGTTTCTTCCATAACTTTACCATTTTTAATTTAACTAAAATTTGGGAATCGAAAACTCACCAGCATATAACAAGCTGAGCACTAATTCGAATCACATACAACGGCACCTTGCCTACTAGACTTGAACTTTGAAATATAAAACATCGGCATATAGCCTACTAGGCATTAAGCCCGATATATTCACTGGCACGAGGCCTGCTAGGCATTAAGCCTGAAATAGATCACCAGCACAAGGCCTGCTAGGCTCGAAGCCTGAATTAAATCACCGGCACAAGGCCTGCTAGGCTCGAAGCCTGAAATATCACCACTTTTACATTTCCATACACATCGCTTAATGCTAAAATCACAACCATCTCATATACTTCGTATTACTTTCTCATATTAAACCAAATATACTTATTCATGTCACATTAACAAAAGATATTCAATACAATTTAACACCTTAACATTCGGCTAACACATAAATTTATATTCAAAATTAAAAAATATCATCATTTGACATATTCATAATTAACTCTTTAATATACTTTTTCTTAAGGACTTACCTCGACTGTCAACGGATCGCATAAACCGTCTATTCGATACCTTCGTCTTTCCCCGATCCAAATCCATTTTTCTTTGTTCTTGATCTAAACACATTAAAATCAGCTCATTCAAGTACACTTAATTTCAATTTAATCTCTAAACACAAAAATGGGAAATTTACCATTTTACCCCTAGGATTTTACATTTTTACAATTTAGTCCTATTTGCACAAAACACGAAATACATAAAATTTCTCAACATCACTCAAGGGCCGAATACTCCTAGGGACTATACAAGTCCATTTCTTTCATTTATTTTACAAATAAGCCCCTCTAAAATTTTATTTTTATAAATTAGCCCTAATTGCTCAATTTCACCAAAACTTCCAATACAAAACATACTAATCTTTAACATAACTTTCATTTAAAATCATCAAACATCACAACTACATGAACACATCAATGGCAAAATCTCACATGCACACAAATCTCAAAAATTTTAGCATGGGTCGGATAATATACTAAGCAACGATCTCAAAAACGTAAAAATTATCAAAAATCGAAAACCAACCATACCTTAATCAAGCTTCAAAATGCCGAAATGTTGAAGAAACTCTAAGTTCTTCCTCCCTTTCACATTTGGTCATAGCAAAATAAGATGATAGTGGTCTTTGGTTTTGTTTTAATATTAATTATTTATCATTTTACTTAATTAACCTTTATAATAAAATAAAACTAACATATATATCATGTCTAAAACCGTCCATCAACACTCCATTATCACTTTTATGGCATAATTCTACTTTAAGGACTTCATATTATGAAACCACTAACTAATAAGCACTTTTTACTATAGTTTGTAACTTTTACGCTTTACGCAATTAAGTCCTTTTTGTCAAATTAAACACTTAAAAGATAAAATTTCCCTACGAAACTTTCACACACATTAATTCACATATAATAAACACAAAATATAATATTTAAAAATATTTCAGACTCGAATTCATTATCCCGAAACCACCGTTCTGATTGGGGTCAAATTCGGACTGTTACAGACATCCTCACAAAAGATTCACTCAAATCACTCGAAGTGTTTAAGGTTCAAGAATAAGCACTCTAAGTCGAACCTAAAAGTTAATCCCATAGGCTTGCCTGGTATATGAGATAATACACAAATCAAAAGGTCTTAAATCAGGGTTGTAACGGGGCTAGGGTTAAAAGGTGTGGATAAAGGCTGAATTAGAGGGTTAGAATCGAGACTGACTTGACAAGTTGCCTAACTAGAAACACTAAACTAAATATGAATATTGACTTCGAATGAAAACTAATAATATCGTTATTGATAATTACCCTATAATAAGGAGTATTTTCATCACTTGAAATTTGATAATAATTTAATACAAGCTTTTTCTTCAACAATTGGAGTTTAAATGCTCTAAGCTCTTTTATATACTACTAATATTGAATATACTTGGATGATTTTTTTTAAGAACAAACTAAGAAAAACTTAATAGAAGGAACTTTGATAATTGAAATAACCTAACTCGATAATTGATCAAATCAATTCTCGATAGAGGGGTAGTCAAAGGAATGTTGATAACAAATACAAAGGGATTTTGGGTTAATATTAGTGGGTGAGTCAATAAAAAGGTTGTTAGGATTCAACGGGGTTCACTAGGGGTTATTTATGTAGGTAGGATTTTTAGTGGAGTGAACGGGTTAAAACCTAGGTGCCTTTATCATCTTAGTATATCAAATCATTAATGTGGTTTCTGTAATATCCTGGATTATGGCTTATGCATTCTTGCTTAATTATATGAAATACCATGCCTTTGTGTGTTAAGAATGTGTTGTATGAATTTTGTGAACTTTAGAAAATAAGAGAGTGCCTTAGAAATTATTAGATTTTAAATCTAAAAGAGGAAGCTAAGCAGGGTGGCCTTAAGAGAAAAAATGTAGGGGAGTTATGGCACACAAATGGGCTTGGTTAAGTGGCTTGGAGGCACCACTTAAAGCCTCTATAAGTGACGCCACAAGCAGGTGCAAATGGTCTAGGGTTCGAGTCACAAGGGAAGCATATAAAAGTCTTTATTTTGCTACAAGGAAGAGAAGAAGTGGGCGGTACAAGGACCCTTCAAGATGAAGTGTAGATCAAGTTAAAAACGTGAAGATTTGGCTAAAGAAGAGTGATTTAGGGGATTTGATAAGAGAGGATGTAGTAGTCGGCCAAGGGACTCTCTTGGTGATTATTTTCGGCTTTGTAGTGTGTTAAGGAGTGTGTGTCGAATTTTACAAAGCAAATTAGTCTCCTTTGTTCTTTTCCCTCCAAAGTTTTCTCTTCTTTTTCTTTTATTGGTTCTAGCCAAAATTTCCACTTACTAAAGACCACCATTGCCTAGTTTATCAACTTTTTCTTCCTCCTTTTCTCTCACGATTCTCTAACAAAGTCGAAGATTCCATCTCTAAATTGGAACCATAGCCGAACCTTTCTAGTAATCATCTAAAGTCGAAACTTGTTGGTTCTTATCTAAGTCCACCTAGCCGAATCTCTCTGTGGATTCAACAAAGAGCAATCGATTTCTGTCATAAGGGATTCTTTCGGGATTTCCATATGGTCGACTTCTAAGGAAACCATCCGGATTTCAGATCTAAGGTGAGCAACATAGTGGTAAGTGATCTCCTCCTTAAGCAATCCATTTTGGGTTCTTATTCTTTTAAGATGCCGAAAATAATGCTTAAACCTTTGTTAGGGATGGCCGAATGTGTATAGTGCCATAACCTTGTGTTCTTTTGTGTGTAGCCAACGTTAAGGGACAGTAAGGAGACTTTTGGGATTTGAAGTGTTTAAGGTAAGTGATATGAAGTATTCGGCCAAAGGCCATTCTCATAGATCTATGCTTAAAACCAATTCTAACACTTGACAAGTAGGGATTTCGACAACTTCAAAGCAAGTAACCACTTTCGGGATTTAAAATCGCAAGGTAAGTACCCATGATATTCGGCCAAGGCTAATTTAGTGAATTAGATCTATTTACTATTTATTCAAAAGTCAAAACTAACCAAATCAATTGATCTAGTGTTAGCCGATTCCAAGGGAGAAAGACTAAGAAATTTCGGGATTTGATTAGTAGTGAAATCGGCAACAAGGTAAGCTTTTGGTTGCAATTGTCCTTCGGGATTTAATTAATTATCCGAATGGCTTTTTGATAAAGTCTTTAAGGTTGGCCGAATATAGGGATTAAGGGTCTAAAAGCATTAGATCAAGTTTTCGGGATTTCAATAAAGCGCTAAGTAAATCAGGTGTGTAACCCACACTAAGCCTTAATTAATTTACGGCTATGTTTTGATAAATATGTTATTAAGAATATGTTAAGATGTGGCTAAGAGTATCTTGTAATGGTATAAAGTACTCAGGTACGTTTACCCACTCCTACTATGAGTATAATATGATCTATGATGACACATATGTGAATATTGGTAAGAATGTGAAATAAAGAATGTGGCATAATCTTTGCATGATTTGTATGACATGGGGCACATGGGTGATTATGAAAGGGGAAGTGATTTGATGGTTTTATACCCCAATATCTGAATGTGGTGACTTATGTCATGTAATTTGAATGTGGTGACTTAGGTCACGAAATCTGAATGTGGTGACTTATGTCACAAAATAATTATCTGGTGGCTATGCCACAAATTTTATAAGGATGATGAGCACGTCAACTGCAGCGACTGCCTTCGATGGTGTGTAGCGGATGGAGGGTCGACTTAGTAGTCCCCACGGTGTGATGGTTGGTATGGGTGATGTGTAGCAGATGGTTATCTAGGCTTGGGTTCTGTAACACCCCAAACCCGGTCAATACACCACGACCAATCTGGTATGTTACAGGGAAAAAGGTATTTGAGAGGTTTAGGTTTAAGTTTAGGAGTTTGATAAAATCATCTTGCTAAATTTTGTACTTGAAGAAAATCTCGAGGATGACTGTTTTAAAACCGATGGTGCATTTGAAAACCCGAAAATTTTGAAAACTTAATCAGATATGTAAGTAAAACCAGTTTATCTCATTTAGAAATTTAAGTAATCCTTGTTGTTGCTTAAACACATTTTTAAGTTAATAAGAAATCACATTCAAGTTTGGAAGACAATTGAGTTTCATTTATCTTGAATTATAGTGTGATACCCAATGGTAACGTTTAAAACATCTCGCTTTGCAGTTTGAAGAAAACTTCATCTTTCCAAGTTTTAGCAAGTTTTAACCCAATTAGTTTGTTAAGGCATATTTGAAAGTAACTTTAAGCATAAAGATAACCAAAGTAAAATTTTAAAAGGCCATTTACAAACCCAACAAATCCAAACGAAAAATAAATAAAGCAAAGTACCAAGTTTAAAATCGAGCAAATCCGACTTTTATTCATGGCATGGGCACCTCGAGTCCACCCCTACTCCATGTCCGCGATCTAAGTGTCACCGAAATGATAAGGAGAAGGTGAGTCGCAAGACTCAAAGCATAAATCCCCTCCCGTATATGCAACATGCTAACACACATCATAACAAAGTAATACAATTAATGCACCCAATCCTAACCATCCGTAACACCTTTTCTACCCCGTGGTACCAAACCACCGGTGGTGCTAAACCACCGTGACCCAAAGTCACAATATCCATCAATGTGGTGCCAAACCACTTTGGTGACCCAAGGTCACGAATAATCAATCTATGGGGCCAACCCACGTGTGATACCAAATCACCGGCGATAATCCCAGTATCTCAACAAGGGGCCAACCCACGGTGGTGTTAAACCACGTGGACGAGTCGCTATGAGGTGCCAAACCTCCGTGTCCCAAAGACACAAATGTTATACTAAATCACCGTGACCGTAGTCACGAATCATATGATGGGGCCAACCCATCGTGTGATACCAAATCACTAGCGCCAATCCCAGAAAATCAACCGTGGGGCCAACCCATCGTGGTGCTAAGCCACCGGGATGAGACGCGAGGTGCTAAACCTCCGTGACCCAAAGTCACAATAATCAATCTGTGGTACCAAACCACCGGAGGTGCCAAACCTCCGTGTCCCAAAGACACGGATATCATATCCCCCTCCACTCATATCACCCCATAACACATCATCTAATGCAAATCGTGCAAATCATGCAATCATGCTCACATGCTCAATATGGCATCTCATAATACATACACCAAAATCATGATATCATATATCACTACAGATCTCGTAATGAAACGAACTTACCCGAATCCGTATCCATACCTCATTGGGTATTACATCAGTCAACCATACTGTTTCACTTTACACAATCAGGTTATTAACATATTACTCAGTAAAAAGGTGTGTTAGTTTACACACCTGTTAACACGCAAGCTTAACCCAACGAATCGATCCAAATCCCTCGATTATCTTGCTCCTAGAATTGGTCAAACATAGATTAGCACTCATACCTTTCGGCCAAAATAGAAACCAAAGGGGATTGGCGTTTGAATCCTTACCTTGCGAATGGTTTGGTTTCCTACCAAACCCGAACCAATAATGGTTCTTCTGACAATCGGCCTCCCCCTAAAACACAATCCATTAGCCTCACTAGTCTTTGGTTTAACAAACTCTAAGGAAAGACCATTAAAGCAACCTCTTACCATCACTTACCCCGTGATTAACAGAGAAGGAAGACTCCTCTTGCTTGCTTCCGAAATCCAAAGGCCCTATAACGAAATCGATTACAAAACCAAAGGTTAACTCCTTCCAACAAATGCCGAAATCGGCCCTTAAGCAATCCAAAATCGATAAAGCACAAGAGAGGGGAGAAATGGCCATTTGGCCAAGCATTTACCTTCTTCTAAACCGATTGCAACAAAGGCCCAACAAGATCAACACTCCTCTAATATTCGGCAATGAAGAACTATTAGGAGAGAAAAGATTCGACTAACACCCTTAACAAAAAGGAGAAAGGTTTCGGCTTCACACAAAGGAAGATTCGGCTAGAGTCTTCGAAGGTACAAAGCAAAAGAAATGCGGTTCAAAAGGAGAAAAAAAATCGGCAAAGGTTGAAGAAAGATTCGGCTAAGAAGTTTTGGAAAAGAAAGGAAATAAAGATGAAAAGAGGGAGGGTGCTTTCGGTTTGAAAGAAGAAAAAAGAAGGTATTTTGGAGAATGGAGTTTCGGCACAAGTTTTAAGAGAAAGGCAATGCACGTATGGGAAGAAGGGGATACTAGCTTCGGTTTACACAAGATAAAAATAAGAAGAAATGGGAAAGAACATTCGGCCACACCAAATCAAGAGAAACAAAGAAGTTTTCGGCAAGAAAATGCTTGAACTTTCGGTTTAAGGAGGAAAATAAAGAAATACACTTGAAATTTCGGCTAGCTTTTTGACTAAAGGAGAATTTGGCTTACCAAATGCTTTAGACTGAAAATGCACAAAAATGGAAAAGGAGTTTTGGCACTCCCACTCTCCCACATACCAAACCGTCCACTCCCCCCAAAATCTCCCCAACATTCGGCCACAACTCCCCCAAACACTCCAAGCCATCAATTCAACTAGTTTGAACTAGTCTCCCTCCTAAATTCACTCTCCACCCACCATTTGAACATTTGACTTGGTCCAAGGCAGAGTTTGAACTGCCTACAACTCCTCCCCTCTATGCCGTCAAAATAGAAGCCAAAATGGGAGCACTCTGCAGCTTGAACACAGGACCTCCTCCCTGCAAGTGGCGTCACACACACAAGCCTCAAGTAGCGCCTATCCTGCCACTCCACCAGCTTATTTGTTATGCTAAAATTCACCTAAAGATATTTATAAACCCTAGATCCTTCAGCTCCTCCCACCTAAGCCTAAAAGCAAAGATTTTTCCTACCACTCAGGCTTACACCTAGCTTATAACTAAGCCCCAAGAACATCAAAACAACAACATAGCACACTAGGCACATGCAACAAAGCCAAAATAAGATAGCCCCCTAACCCGGGATATTATAGTTCTACCCCCCTTAAAAATAATTTCGACCTCAAAATTACCTGATCAGAAGAGTTGCGGGTATTGATGTCTCTCATATCCTCGGGTTCCCACGTAGCTTCTTCCACGCCATGATTCTGCCATAGTACCTTAACCAAGGGCACCGACTTCCTACGCAGAACCTTCACATCTCGATCTAGAATCTGCACAGGTTCTTCCTCCATGGTCAAATCCAGATTCACCTCGATCTCCTCCACTGCTACCACATGCGATGGATCTGAACGATACCGCCTAAGCATCAAAATGTGAAATACGTCGTGAATCTGACTTAGCTCACCGGCAACTCAAGTCGATATGCTACGGTCCCACTCGCCTCAAGACTTTATACGCCCAATAAACCTCGAACTTAGCTTGCCTTTCCTTCCTAACCTTAACACTTTTTTCCATGGTGAGACCTTCGTAAAAACTTGATCCCCACCGAAATTCAATATCTCTCGCTTAAGATCGGCATAAGACTTCGTCGGTCCAAGCTTCTTTCAATCGAGCTCAGATCAACTTAACCTTGTCTTGGTCTCAAAGAACCAACTCGTCCCAACAACCGACGCTCACTTAACTCGTCCAATAAGTAGGTGAGCGACGCTTCCTACCATACAACGCCTCATATGGTGCCATCTTGATGCTTGCTTGGTAACTGTTGTTGTAGGCGAACTCAGCTAATGGTAGAAACTCTTCCCAACTACCCCTGAAGTCCAAGACACACCCTTGTAACATATCCTCTAAGATCTCAGATAACCTTTTCGATCGCCCGTCACGATCACGGATGAAACGCCGTCTTTGAAATCCAACCGTACCTAGAGCCCGATGCAACGCTTTCCGAACCTTAACGTAAATCTAGGATCCTTATCCGAGATGATCGACATCGCACACCGTGCGACCTCACTATCTCGACACATACAACTTCGCCAACCTCTCAAGTGAGTAATCCACCTCACCGGATAAAGTGAGCCGATTTAGTCGACGATCCACAATTACCCAAATCAATCCTTCTTGCTAGGTGTAAGAGGTAATCCACTGACGAAATCCATAGTTATCCTTTCCCACTTCCACTGTGGAATCTTCACCGGTCAAGCAACCACGACAAGATCGATGTTCGGCCTTGCCTCGCCGACATGTCGACACTTCCCTACAAACTTTGTCACTTCCTCTTCGACCCGGCCACCGTAATCGCTCTCGAGATCCCTATACATTTTGCTACCTCTAGGATGCATAGCGTAGGGTCTGCTATGAGCGTCTGAAGAATCTTCCGCCTTAACTTAATATCCCTCGATACAAGCTCTCCCTTGAAAACACAAAGACTCCATCACTAGACAAATCAGAACCCTTCAAACCACCATTCTGCACTTGTGACCTCTGCGCACTCAAAACCTCATCCATTAACTGTTTTTCTCTAATCTGCTCAACCCAAGTAGGCTTAACCTGCAGCTCTGCCAGAATACTCCCGTCGTCGTACAAACTCAAATGGGCAAACATCGCTCTTAAGTCCAAAACAACCTTACGGCTCAACGCGTCTGCCACTACGTTAACCTTGCCCAGATGAAACTCAATCGAGCAGTCGTAGTCTTTTAGCAACTCAATCCATCTGCGTTGCCTCAGATTCAAATCTTTCTGAGTCAAAAGGTACTTCAGACTCTTGTGATATGTGTAGACTATCGATCTCTCTCCGTACAAGTAATGCCTCCAAATCTTCAAGGCGAAGACTACACCGCTAACTCCGGATCGTCGTCGGATAATTGACCTCATGTGGCCTCAATCGCCGAGATGCGTAAGCCACAACCTTCCTTCCTCGCATCAAGACACAACCCAAACTCAGATGTGATGCATCGTAATAAATCGTGAATTCCTTTCACGCTCAAAGTTGAATTAGAACCGAGCTTCACCAAAATCTTCTTCAACTTGTCGAAGCTCTCCTGTTGCTTCTCACTCCAAATGAACGGAACCCCTTTCCTTAACAATTTGGTCATCGGTGCTACGATCAACGAAAATCCCTCTACAAATCTTTGGTAGTATCTTGCCAAACCCAAAAACTCCGAATCTCAGCTACTGACTTAGGCGGCTTCCAATCCAAAACTGCCTCAATCTTTCGAGGATCCACTCTAATCCCCTCAGCCGACACTACATGACCCAAGAACGTCACCTCTCTAAGCCAGAACTCGTATTTACTAAATTTTGCATAAAGTCGCTTTCTCCTCAAAATCTGCAACACAATTTGAAAATGTGCATCATGCTCCTCCTCGCCCTGAATACACTAAGATGTCGCCAATAAAACCACGATTTAACCGATCCAAATATCGCTGAACACTCTATTCATCATATCTATAAATGCGGCCGGCGCGTTAGTCAACCCAAACGGCATTACTAAGAACTCATAGTGCCCATACCGAGTCTGAAACGTTGTCTTGTAGATATCCGCCTCCTTCACCTTTAGCTGGTGATACCCAAACCTCAAATCGATCTTCGAGAATACTACCACACCCTTCAGCTGATCAAACAAGTCATCTATCCGTGGCAACGTGTACTTGTTTTTGATCGTCAGCTTATTCAATTGGCGGTAGTCTATACACATCCGCATAGTACCGTCTTTCTTCTTAACAAAGAGTACCGGTGCTCTCCAAGGTGAAACACTTGGCCTGATAAAACCCCGATCCAACAACTCCTGGATCTGAGCCTTAAGCTCCACTAACTCCTTTGGCGCCATCCTATACGGAGAAATAGACACTAGCACGATTCCGGGTAACAAATCTATTCCGAACTCTACCTCACGATCTGGTGGCAAACCTGGAAGCTCCTCAGGAAACACATCGGTAAATTCCTAATCTGTCCAATCGCCTCTACAAGCAGACTCTTTAGCCTCCAAGGCATACACATGAACCACATATGCTTCACGCCTCTTTCGACCATCTTCTCGACTTTCAGAGCAGATACCACATTGGACAAGTAATTTCTTCTATTGCCGATCGTAACTACCTCATCCCCTTAGTCGTTTCGACCCATGCGCTTAGTCAAGAATCCAACTTCACTGGTACTTAACCACCACCCCATCCCGAGAATCGATCGAACTCCCCAAACGGCGGTTCCATCGATCGACCACAAACATTACCCTTGGAGTTTTAGAGGTACATCTCTATACAACTTATCTACAACTACAGAGTGGCCTAGAGGGCTTATTACGGTCATCTGCCTAGAAGATATCTCAGAGTCTAGATCCATGGTCTTCACTATGCTACTTGCAACATATGAATGCGTTGAACCCACATCAATCAAAGCAGTAAATGGAGAACCAAAGATTAAGAACGTACTGGTTATGACGTCCGGTGCGTCGCCCTCCTCTCGGCGCCTCGCTGCATACACTAGCCCAGGCTGTCTGGCCTCAGAACTACCTGCACCTCTGCCCGGTGCTCCACGGCCCCGACCAGAACCATTACCTCCTCTG
This sequence comes from Gossypium rotundifolium, assembly GCA_025506655.1. Taxonomy (NCBI): domain Eukaryota; kingdom Viridiplantae; phylum Streptophyta; class Magnoliopsida; order Malvales; family Malvaceae; genus Gossypium; species Gossypium rotundifolium. The sequence goes on from CP106728.1 coordinate 26,662,416, forward strand.
CCATTACCACGGCCCCTCTGCGGTGGTGGTCCATTATTCTTGAACTGAGTACGCCCCGACTCTGGACCAATCCTAGCCAACTTACGTGACAGTCCCTCACCCGGTGATCCAGCGAGCCACACTCAAAACATCCTCTACCACTAGTCCAACATCCTCCCAATGAGCTTTCCCACAACGGTTACATCACAAGGTCCACGACTAGCAAAGAACAAACCTACTGAGACTAATTTGGCCCACTCGGTCTAGCTCTTTTCTAAGGATTACCTGACGACCCAGAAGACCCAAAATTTCTCTTATGTCGGTTCCTATCCATGCCTTGCCTCACAAACTCCTTAATACCCTCGGCTACCTTAGCCTTTTCAACCAGATAAGAATTTACGCCCCTGTTGGGAGCAATCAAGAACCTTAATTCATCTCGCAGCCATCCTCGAAACGAACACACCTCTCGTGTTCAAGAGCCACCATACCCCTAGCATACCGACTCAACTCGAGAAACTCGCCTCGACTCGACATAGATTTACTCCCTCGCACTAACCTCGTAAATGCTTTCCGCTGCTCATTAATGTAATTAGCTCACGCATTTTTTTTACGATAAGCGACCAAATAGTCCCAAGTCGATCTTCACGCAGTCATTATCCCAAACCGTGAGCCACCACCGGTATGACTCATCTCAAGAAGTGATACTATCCCTTTAATTTCTCTTCACAGATCAGGTCCAGATCGTCCATGATCCGCTCTGTCGCTTCCAGCCAATATTCAGCCGTGTTGGGAGCAATACCAGAGACACCTCGAAAAACTTCAGCCCTGTTTGCTCGAAGTCATTCAAGCACATATTTTCTAGCTCTTGCCTCCACCTACTCCAACTACCCTTTCCAAAACTCAAGAAGATCGCTCGTGACACTGCTGCGTCGTCCCGATCATTCTCGAAACTCACCACCTCCAACTGGCAGAGGTATCGGTATTTCATTCTCTGACCCCTGACCAGATCCTACGGGTTCAGAAACTATCATCCTACCTCGACCACGTCCATGACCACGTCCACCTCGTGTACTCATGACTAAAATCTTGTCTGATTTAAAGAATTTTATGCATCAGTAATTATTCCACTGTTTAAAAAGCAAAGTCTTATGAATATTAAAGAAGCTTTGTTTTCGCAAGTCCACAGAGTCCTATTAGTTTCAGTTTCTAAGGTAATCCACTATTGCTAGTCATCCACTCACATCAACATCAAAATCACAAGCAATAGTAAGGGGTACTTACCTGGGCGGATTGGGGCCGGAGTCTCGGTACCATGCCTTTCAAACCATACTTTTTAAAACAAAACACTTAAAACCAGTATTTAAAACTTTTTGGGCCTCGGACCCACAGCTGAGCCTTTGAACTTGGCTTTGATACCACAATTGTAACACCCTAAACACGGTCAATACACCACGACCGAATCTGGTATGTTACAGGGAAAAAGGTATTTGAGAGGTTTAGGTTTAAGTTTAGGAGTTTGATAAAATCATCTTGCTAAATTTTGTACTTGAAGAAAATCTCGAGGATGACTGTTTTAAAATCGATGGTGCATTTGAAAACCCATAAATTTTGAAAACTTAATCGATATGTAAATAAAAACAAGTTTATCTCATTTAGAAATTTAAGTAATCCTTGTTGTTGCTTAAACACATTTTTAAGTTAATAAGAAATCACATTCAAGTTTGGAAGACAATTGAGTTTCATTTATCTTGAATTACAGCAGATACCCGATGGTAACGCTTAAAACATCTCACTTTGCAGTTTGAAGAAATTTCATCTTTCCAAGTTTTAGCAAGTTTTAACCCAATTAGTTTGTTAAGGCATATTTGAAAGTAACTTTAAGCATAAAGATAACCAAAGTAAAATTTTAAAAAGGCCGCATACAAACCCAACAAATCCAAACGAAAAATAAATAAAGCAAAGTACCAAGTTTAAAATCGATTAAAATCGACTTTTATTCATGGCATGGGCACCTCGAGTCCACCCCGACTCCATGTCCGCGATCTAAGTGTCACCAAATGATAAGGGAGAAGGTGAGTCGCAAGACTCAAAGGCATAAATCCCCTCCCGGATATGCAACATGCTAACACACATCATAACAAAGCAATACAATTAATGCACCGATCCTAACCATCCAGTAACACCTTTTCTACCCCGTGGTACCAAACCACCGGGGTGCCAAACCATTGGTGACCCAAAGTCACGATATCCATCAATGTGGTGCCAAACCACCGGTGACCCAAGGTCACGAATAATCAATCAGTAGGGCCAACCCATGTGATACCAAATCACCGGCGACAATCCCAGATCTCAACAAGGGGCCAACCCACGGTGGTGTTAAACCACGTGGACGAATCGCTATGAGGTGCCAAACCTCCGTGTCCCAAAGACACAAATGTGATACTAAATCACCGGTGACCGTAGTCACGAATCATATGATGGGGCCAACCCATCGTGTGATACCAAATCACTAGCGCCAATCCCAGTAAAATCAACCGTGGGGCCAACCCATCGTGGTGCTAAGCCACCGATGAGACGCGAGGTGCTAAACCTCCGTGACCCAAAGTCACAATAATCAATCTGTGGTACCAAACCAATGGAGGTGCCAAGCCTCCGTGTCCCAAAGACACGGATATCATATCCCCCTCCACTCATATCACCCCATAACACATCATACTAATGCAAATCGTGCAAATCATGCAATCATGCTCACATGCTCTATATGGCATCTCATAATACATACACCAAAATCATGATATCATATATCACTACAAATCTCGTAATGAAACGGACTTACCCGAATCCGTATCCATACCTCATTGGGTATTACATCAGTCAACCATACTGTTTCACTTTACACAATCAGGTTATTAACATATTACTCAGTAAAAAGGTGTGTTAGTTTACACACCTGTTAACACGCAAGCTTAACCCAACGAACCAATCCAAATCCCTCGATTATCTTGCTCCTAGAATCGATCAAACATAGATTAGCACTCATACCTTTCGGCCAAAATAGAAACCAAAGAGGGTTAGCGTTTGAATCCTTACCTTGCGAATGGTTTGGTTTCCTACCAAACCCGAACCAATAATGGTTCTTCTGACAATCGGCCTCCCCCTAAAACACAATCCATTAGCCTCACTAGTCTTTGGTTTAACAAACTCTAAGGAAAGACCATTAAAGCAACCTCTTACCATCACTTACCCCGCGATTAACAGAGAAGGAAGACTTCTCTTGCTTGCTTCCAAAATCCAAAGGCCCTATAATGAAATCGATTACCAAAACCAAAGGTTAACTCCTTCCAACAAATGCCAAAATCGGCCCTTAAGCAATCCAAAATCGATAAAGCACAAGAGAGGGGAGAAATGGCCATTCGGCCAAGCATTTACCTTCTTCTAAACTGATTGCAACAAAAGCCCAACAAGATCAACATTCCTCTAATATTCGGCAATGAAGAACTATTAGGAGAGAAAAGATTCGGCTAACACCCTTAACAAAAAGGAGAAAGGTTTGACTTCACACAAAGGAAGATTCGGCTAGACTCTTCGAAGGTACAAAGTAAAAGAAATGCGATTCAAAAAGAGAAAAGAAATCGGCAAAGGTTGAAGAAAGTTTCAGCTAAGAAGTTTTGTAAAAGAAAGGAAATAAAGATGAAAAGAGGGAGGGTGCTTTTGGTTTAAAAGAAGAAAAAAGAAGGTATTTTGGAGAATGGAGTTTCGGCACAAGTTTTAAGAGAAAGGCAATGTACGTATGGGAAGAAGGGGATACTAGCTTCAATTTACACAAGATGAAAATAAGAAAAAATGGGAAAGAACATTCGGCCACACCAAATCAAGAGAAACAAAGAAGTTTTCGGCAAGAAAATGCTTGAACTTTTGGTTTAAGGAGGAAAATGGAGAAATACACTTGAAATTTATTAGCTTTTTGACTAAAGGAGAATTTGGCTTACCAAATGCTTTAGACCAAAATGTACAAAATGGAAAAGAGTTTCAGCACTCCCACTCTCCCACATACCAAACCGTCCCACTCCCCAAAATCTCCCCAACATTCGGCCACAACTCCCCCAAACACTCCAAGCCATCAATTTAAACTAGTTTGAACTAGTCTCCTCCTAAATTCACTCTCCACCCACCATTTGAACATTTGACTTGGTCCAAGGCGTAGTTTGAATCGCCACAACTCCTCCCTCCATGCCACAAAATAGAAGCCAAAATGGGAGCACTCGCAACTTGAACATAGGACCTCCTCCCTGCAAGTGGCGTCACACACACAAGCCTCAAGTGGCGCCTATCCTGCCACTCCACCAGCTTATTTGTTATGCTAAAATTCACCTAAAGATATTTATAAACCCCAGCTCCTTCAGCTCCTCCCACCTAAGCCTAAAAGCAAAGATTTTTCCTACCACTTAGGCTTACACGTAGCTTATAACTAAGCCCCAAAAACATCAAAACAACAACATAGCACACCAGGCACATGCAACAAAGCCAAAATAAAATAGCCTCCTAACCCGGGATATTATAGGTTTGGGTTTGCATCATGGTTTATATGTGTTTATTATGTATGATTTGATATGCTTGAATTTAATTGAGACTTGTATTGGTTGTACACATTGAGTCTGTTTGACTCACCCCTTGTGGGATTATTTTTCAGGTGACACTCAGTTGATGGACAGGGTCGGCAGGAGCTCAGTGGTTGCCATGCATAACTCAGAGACTATTTATTTTTATTAGTTTATTTTTTTATTTATTTAAGTTTGAATTATTTTGGGTTTTATTTGATGTAATAAGGCCATAAGTATTAAATTGTCTATGCATGCATTTAAACTACTTAGTATGATACGACATTTATCGATTTGAAGTTAAAGTTAATTTTTCTTAAATATAAATATTAATTGTTTTGACACCTAATCAACACGGGATTTAATTTTGAACCCAACCCAAATCAACTGTTTTCAAAAACACACAAGTTTTTGGCAAAGCCCAAATAAGATTCGAATGGTTTTTTTCTCTAAAAGCATGCCAGATCCGGTCAGGGCTTGTGGGCCGAGTTTGGGGTGTTTTATTTTGGTATCAGAGCCCAATTCAAAACTCAACCTTGAGGGCTTTTTGGGCCCAAAATGTTTTCTTTCTTTTGAAATTGCACTTTTCTAAGAAATAAGCAGGGTTTCTGGCATGGCACCTGAGTCTCCGGCCCGAAGTTCACCAGGTAAGTACTCCTAACTCTTTTGTGATTGTATGTGGAATCTATAGCGATGTAGATTAGTAAATTTGGAATTAAACCCTAGGATTAGCTTACTCCAACACAAAATTACATAAAGCTTTAAAGCCTAATTAAACAAACCCGTGTCTAAGTCGCCGAGTTAGGGTGTGGCAACCATCGTGTGCATGTCAGGATTGGTTTCGTGGGAGCTTGGCATTTAAGCGATCCTAGTGACTCACCTCCTCTCCACTCGAATCCTACAGTGCGTGAGTGACGGTTCACCCTAACCAAGAGGACTCACCACGGGCTAAATCCAATAACTAAAACCCAAAGGGACTAGCCATATTTTTATAAAACCCTAGTTTTAAAATCACCAAATTACCCCTTTTGATATGTAGGAAAACTATTTTGAAAATTTTCCCAAAATATTCTTGATTTACAAAGTTATCCGAATAACCCTGGTTGAAAAAAATTACTAAAATGCCCTTGGTTCATAAAATTTCCATACTACCCACAGTTTTTATCAAGATTTTCTTACCTTATAAATGTCCAAAAACCCTATTTTTGTAAAATATTAAGATACCCTAATTTGTAAATTGATCGAATTACCCCTAACCTGTACAAATGACCAAAATAACCTCAGTGAGGAAAATTACCGAAGTACCCTCAAATTAGAAATCTTTAAAAATACCCTTGTTTTGAAAAGTCACCAGGAACCATATTTTGTAAAAAATTACTGAAATGACCCTGGCTTGTAAAATTATAAAAATATCCCTAGTGTATAAAATTACCATTTCACTCTTGAAATTTTTCCAGCAAGTATTTTAATTTTGTAAAATATCAACAATCTCTATTTTGATACCTTAATTTGGAAAAAATTACCAAAATACCCCTATAGGATAAAATTACGAAAATACCCTAGATAGTGAAAACAACAAACAACGACAACTACAACATTTCTCTGTAATGAATGCAAGTTCATGTATGTGATTGAATGAATGATCCGAGATCGTATGTGAATGAATTCGAAAGAATCGCCTTTAAAAACTATTGAACATAAGATCAGACGTGATAAATCGATGGAACAAAACTAATCTATAAAATTCTTTAATCGATAAACGCAAATTGGAAGTATGAATTCAAGGGACATGGTCAGAACGCGCGGGCCGTGGTAGATGCCGAATAACTATGTCGAACCCGTTAGATCGGGTCAAGGATCTAAAATGAAATGCCACCACCACCACCGATCGATGTGGAATATCGAGATCGACGGGGATGATGCAAAGGTCACGGTGATCTTTGCGGGTTTTGGAAAGAGTGGCTAGAGCAGGTGGAGGCATGGGAGCTCGAAAGTCGGTACCTGAGCGACTCCGAGCCAACAAAGCAGAGGTGTTTCGTGGTGTATCTGGTATGGCACCCAGTACCACTGAGTATTGGTTGGAGACGACTGAGCGGATTATGGATGAGCTCGATTTAACTGCCGAGGAAAAACTGAAAGGGTTGGTGTTGCTTCTCTACGATGAGTCATATCAATGGTGGCTCACTGTTAGGGATGGTGTTATAGCTGAGGAACTCACTTGGGATTATGCTAAGGCGGCATACCAGAAGAAGTATGTTGGTACTCATTACATCGATCCACAGAGGAAGGCATTTCTAGGGTTGGTTCAAGGGAACAAGTCCGTGGCGGAGTACAAAGCTGAATTCCTAAGGCTGAGCCATTATGCTCGAGGCATAGTGTCAACTAAGCATGAGCGGTGTGTCCATTTGAGGACGGGCTGAGGGATGATTTGAAACTGTTGATAGCTCCACAGCAAGAGAGGGAGTTTACTGTGTTGGTGGAGAAGGCTAAGGTAGTCGAGGGTATCAAGGATTCTGTAAGGCAGAACACCGATTGGAATAGGCAAAAGAGAGGCTTTGGATCTCCAGGGTCTTCTAGGAATGAGCAAAAGAGGCCTATAGTTGATGGGCCTCGAGGTCAGTAGGCTACTACTGGAGGGCAGTATCGTACTTGTGCCCAATGTGGGAAGAAAGCATTTAGGAGAGTGTTGGAAGAAGACGGGAGGATGCTTCAAGTGTGGGTCCAAGGACCACATGATTAAGGATTGTCCTGTGAGAACTGAAGGGGGACGACCAGTAAGTCAAGGTCCTAATTAGGCTGGAAGGGGTGGACAGCAGCCTCAGCGGGGCCGTGGTTCGAATGGCAGAGGTAACGGTGTAGGTAGAGGACGGTGAACACTGAGCCGAGGTGTTGGTAACACGGAGGCTAGGTAGCCTGGGTTTGGTTTATGCGATTCATCGGAGGGAGGACAGAGACGTGCCGGACATCATAACCGGTACGTTCCTTATATTTGGCAAGCCTTATGTTGCTTTGATTAATGTGGGCTCGACCCATTCTTATGTTGCATGTAGAGTAGTTGAAACTCTAGGAATAGCCTCTGAACTAACTAGTAGGGAGATGACTGTAGTAAGCCCACTAGGTCAAACCGTAGTAGTGAACAAGATATTTTAGAGTGTGCCTTTGGAGCTTCAGGGAGCGATATTTCTTACCGACTTAATGGAATTACCCTTCGGAGAATTTGATCTTATACTTGGTATGGACTGGCTAGTGGAGCATCGGGCTGTATTGGATTGTGCAGCCAAACGAATGGAGTTAAGGACCCTAGAGGATGAGGTGATAGTTATGATAGGAGAAAGAAGGAACTACTTGTCTAACATAGTTTCTGCTTTGAAGGCTGATAAGATGGTACGGAAAGGGTGCAAGGCATTTTTGGCCTTCATTAGTGTGTTGGATACGAAAGAAGGGGGAGTTAGTGGAGTTAAACCGTAAGGAAGTTTGTGGATGTTTTTCTAGAAGAGTTACTTGGAATACCCTCGGATAGGGAAGTGGAGTTCGGAATTAACTTGCTGCCGGGTACAGCTCCTGTGTCAATTGCCCCATACAGAATGGCACCAAAGGAGTTGGTTGCGCTCAAGGCTCAGATCCAAGAATTACTAGACCGTGGGTTTATTCGACCCAGTGTGTCTCCATGGGGAGCACTGGTCTTGTTTGTGAAGAAGAAGGATGGAACTATGCGCATGTGCATAGATTATCATCAGTTGAATAAGTTGACCATTAAGAACAAGTATCCGTTGACAAGGATAGGCGACTTGTTCGATCAGCTTAAAATGCTGCAGTATTCTCAAAGATAGATCTAAGGTCTGGATATCATCAGCTTAAGGTGAAGGAGGATGATATCCATAAGACGGCTTTTTGCACAAGGTATGGGCATTATGAGTTCTTGGTAATGCCATTCGGATTGACAAATGCCCCAGCCACGTTTATGGACATGATGAACCGAGTTTTCCAACCCTATTTGGACCGGTTTGTTGTTGTGTTCATAGACAATATCTTGGTGTATTCAAAGTTTGAGGAAGAACATGATGAGCACCTCCGAGTTGTGTTGCAAGTGTTGAGGGAGAAAAAACTCTACGCCAAATTCAGCAAGTGTGAATTTTGGCTTAAGGAGGTTATGTTTTTAGGACATGTGGTATCTGCTAAAGGAATAAGGGTAGATCCTCGGAAGATTGAGGCAGTTTTGGATTGGAAACCCCCTAAGTCTGTGGCAGAAGTTTGGAGTTTCTTAGGATTGGCAGGCTATTATAGAAGGTTCATGGAAGGGTTCTCATCAATAGCCGCACCTTTGACAAAGTTATTAAGGAAGGAGGTACCTTTCGTATGGACCGATAAGCAACAGGAGAGCTTTGAGAAGATTAAGAGGGTTTTAACCGAAGCTCAATTTTGATTCAGCCTGAGGCAGGGAAGGATTTTATTGTGTACTGTGATGCTTCCCATATAGTATTGGGAGGTGTCCTTATGCAAGATGGGAAAGTAGTCGCTTATGCGTCTCGACAGCTAAGGCCACACGAGGTTAACTACCCTACGCATGACTTAGAATTGGCGGCAGTGGTCTTTGCTCTTAAAGTATGGAGGCACTATCTTTATGGAGAGAAGTCAGTGATCTACACAGACCACAAAAGCCTTAAGTATCTGCTGACTCAAAAGGAGTTGAACCTGAGACAGCGAAGGTGGGTGAAATTATTGAAAGACTACGATTTTTCCATAGAGTATCACCCGGGCAAGGCAAATGTGGTGGCAGATGCCCTAAGTTAAAAAGTTATGTCAGATTTGAGGGCGATGTTCACACATCTGAGCTTGTATGATGATGGAAGTCTGCTGGCAGAGTTGCAAGTCAAATCAACATGGTTGAATGAGGTGAAGGAACATCAGTTAATGGATGAAGATCTAAGTGTTAAGTTGCAACAAGTGCAGAATGGGGAGTTGGAAGATTATGTTATTAATGACGAGGGAGTATTGTGCTTCAAGGGTAAGGTCTGTATGCCGAAGAATGAAGAACATAGGTAGAGAATTCTTTGGGAATCGCATAGTAGCCCTTATGCTATGCATCTTGGAGGCAGTAGATGTATAAGGATCTAAGGGAACAGTTTTGGTGGCCTGGTCTTAAGCGGGAAGTGACTGAATTTGTTGGCAAGTGCTTAACGTGTCAGCAAGTTAAGGCTGAACACCAAGTTCCGTCAGGATTGCTTCAGTCGATTAAGATTTCGCAGTGGAAGTGGGAGAAAATTACCATGGACTTCGTTCGTAGGCTTCCCCTTACGCCTACTAAGAAGGACTCAGTATGGGTGATAGTGGATCGGTTGACGAAGTCTGCGTATTTTATTCCAGTGTGGGTTGGCTACTCCTACAAAAGTTAGCAAGGTTGTATGTAGCGGAGATTGTAAGATTGCATGGAGTGCCGATGTCAATTATCTCGGATAGGGATCCGAGGTTCACGTCTCAATTTTGGAAAGCACTACATCAGGCTTTAGGCACCAGATTGGACTTCAGTATGGCTTTCTATCCATAGTCAGACGGTCAATCTGAGCGAGTAATACAAGTGTTGGAGGATATGCTGAAGGGCTATACGATAGACTTTAGAGGAAGTTGGGAAGAATATTTGCCTCTAGCAGAATTTGCTTACAACAACAACTATCAGGCCAGTATTAAAATGGCACCGTACGAGGCGTTGGATGGACGAAGTGTCGCACTCCTATATGTTGGACGAAATTAGAGGAATGTCAGGTTTTGGGTCCAGAGATTGTGGCACAATCCAAAGAGAAAGTGGAGATAATCTGGGCACGGTTGAAGGAGGCATCTGACAGGCAAAAGTCTTACGCAGATCTTAAACGAAAAGAAATAGAATTTGATGTGGGAGATCAAGTGTTTCTCAAAGTTTCACCTTGGAAGAAGGTGATGAGATTTGGTCGCAAAGGGAAATTAAGTCCTAGATTTATAGGACCTTATCGAGTATTGAAGCTAATTGGACCGGTGGCGTACCAGTTGGAGTTGCCTTCAGAGTTACAACAGATGCATGACGTATTCCATGTCTCTATGCTATGTCGATATCGATCAGATCCATCTCATGTAGTTCCGGTTATAGAGGTGGAGCTGAGACCAGATCTGTCTTATGAGGAAGAGCCAATTCAGATTCTGGAACGAGATATGAAGGTGCTTCGAAGGAAGTCGGTCCCTCTGGTTAAAGTGTTGTGGCGTAACCATGGATTAGAGGAAGCTTCTTGGGAGCCAAAAAAAGCAATGCGACAGTAATACCCCCACCTATTCTAGTCAGGTAATTTCGAGGTCGAAATTATTTTAAGGGGGTAGAACTGTAATATCCCAGATTATGGCTTATGCATTCTTGCTTAATTATATGAAATAGCATGCCTTTGTGTGTTAAGAATGTGTTGTATGAATTTTGTGAACTTTAGAAATTATTAGATTTTAATTCTAAAAGAGAAAGCTAAGCAGGGTGGCCTTAAGAGAAAAACGTAGGGGAGTTATGACACACAAATGGGCTTGGTTAAGTGGCTTAGAGGCGCCACTTAAAGCCTCTGTAAATGACGCTACAAGCAGGTGCAAATGGGTCAGGGTTCGAGTCACAAGGGAAGCAAATAAAAGTCTTTATTTTGCTACAAGGAAGAGAAGAAGTGGGCGGCACAAAGACACTTCAAGATGAAGTGTAGATCAAGTTAAAAACGTGAAGATTTGGCTAAGGAAGAGTGAATTAGGGGATTTGAAAGAGAGGATGTAGTGGCCGGCCAAGGGACTCTCTTGGTGATTATTTTCGGCTTTGTAATGTGTTAAGGAGTGTGTGCCGAATTTTACAAAGCAAATTAGTCTCTTTTGTTCTTTTCTCTCCAAAGTTTTCTCTTCTTTTTCTTTTATTGGTTTTAGCCGAAATTTTCCACTTACTAATGACCACCATTGCCGAGGTTATCAACTTTTTCTTCCTCCTTTTCTCTCATGATTCTCTAACAAAGCCGAAGATTCCATCTCTAAATTGGAACCATAGTCGAACCTTTCTAGTAATCATCTAAAGTCAAAACTTGTTGGTTCTTATCTAAGTCCACCTAGTCGAATCTCTCTGTGGATTCAACAAAGAGAAATTGATTTTTGTCATAAGGGATTCTTTCGGATTTCCATAGGGTCGACTTCTAAGGAAACCATCTGGGATTTCAAATCTAAGGTGAGCGACATAGTGGTAAGTGATCTCCTCCTTAAGTAATCGGTTTTGGGTTCTTATTCTTTTAAGATGCCGAAAACAATGGTTAAACCTTGGTTAAGGATGGCCAAATGTGTATAGTGCCATAACCTTGTGTTCTTTTGTGTGTAGCCAACGTTAAGGGACAGTAAAGAGACTTTCGGGATTTGAAGTGTTTAAGGTAAGTGATATGAAGTATTCGGCCAAAGGCCATTCTCATAGATCTATGCTTAAAACCGATTCTAACACTTGACAAGTAGGGATTTCGACAACTTCAAAGCAAGTAACCACTTTCGGGATTTAAAATCGCAAGGTAAGTGCCCATGATATTCGGCCAAGGCTAATTTAGTGAATTAGATCTATTTACTATTTATTCAAAAGCCGAAAACTAACCAAATCAATTGATCTAGTGTTAGCTGATTCCAAGGGAGAAAGGCTACAGAATTTCAGGATTTGATTAGTAGTGAAATTGGCAACAAGGTAAGATTTTGGTTGCGATTGTCCTGCGGGATTTAATTAATTAGCCGAATGGTTTTTGCTAAAGTGTTTAAGGTTGGCCGAATATTGGGATTAAGGGTCTAAAAGCATTAGATCGAGTTTTCGGGATTTCAATAAAGCACTAAGTAAATCAGGTGTGTACCCCACACTAAGCCTTAATTAATTTACGGCTATGTTTTGATAAATATGTTATTAAGAATATGTTAAGATGTGGCTAAGAGTATCTTGCAATGGTACAAAGTACTCAGGTACGTTTACCCACTCCTACTATGAGTATGATATGATCTATGATGACACATATGTGAATATTGGTAAGAATGTGAAATAAAGAATGTGGCATAATCTTTGCATGATTTGTATGACATAGGGCACATGGGTGATTATGAAAGGGGAAGTGATTTGGTGGTTTTATACCCCAATATCTGAATGTGGTGACTTATGTCACGTAATTTGAATGTGGTGACTTAGGTCACGAAATCTGAATGTGGTGACTTATGTCACAAAATAATTATCTGGTGGCTATGCCACGAATTTTATAAGGGCGATGAGCACGTCGACTGCAGCGACTGCCTTCGATGGTGTGTAGCGGATGGAGGGTCGACTTAGTAGTCCCCACGGTGTGATGGTTGGTATGGGTGATGTGTAGCGGATGGTTATCTAGGCTTGGGTTCGGGTTTGCATCATGGTTTATATGTGTTTATTATGTATGATTTGATATGCCTGAATTTAATTGAGACTTATATTGGTTGTACACATTGAGTCTGTTTGACTCACCCCTTGTGGGATTATTTTTCAGGTGACACTCAGTAGATGGACCGGGTCGGCAGGAGCTCAGTGGTGGCAATGCATAACTCAGAGACTGTTTATTTTTATTAGTTTATTTTTTTTTATTTATTTAAGTTTGAATTATTTTAGGTTTTATTTGATGTAATAAGGCCATAAGTATTAAATTGTCTATGCATGCATTTAAACTACTTAGTATAATACAACATTTATCGATTTGAAGTTAAAGTTAATTTTTCTTAAATATAAATATTAATCGTTTTGACACCTAATCAACACGGGTTTTAATTTTGAACCTAACCCAAATCAACTGTTTTCAAAAACACACAAGTTTTTGGCGAAGCCCAAATAAGATTCGAATGGTTTTTTCTCTAGAAGCATGCCAGATCCAGTCAGGGCTCGTGGGCCGGGTTTGGGGTGTTTCAGTCTCGACATGTATAAATGAGGCAAGTTCTAGAATAACAGTTCAAAGTTGACACACTCATAATTAATAGAGTGAGCATGAAAAAGAATATATGCTCTATAAGGCTCTAAATCTCACAAAAATTATGGGTGTTTTGACATCAATCCTCAGACATTTTGAACTTCAAGGTGATACTCAAATTCAGTTCAACGACCCATCAATTTTAATTTTTAGAAAGTAGACTTTTCATGCTCGATTCTCTAGTATTCTTCAAATTTAATCACCAATACACAATTAAGTATGACTTATTCAAAGACATATCAATAAAAATCATAAATCATTAGAAATTTCATCCTAATTAGTAATATGAGAAAAAATACTTTTGAACAAGACTAGGTTCAGGGTTTGAAAAATTAGGCATTAAATTGAGAATTATGCAAAAAGTTAGGCACTATTACCCCCCCACACTTAAGATGTACATTGCCCTCAATGTACAAAGATAAATAAATAACAATTAATATAAGATCAAAAGAGAGGGATAGAGTGCCACTTCTTGAATTTTGGATGATTCTTGGCATCTTTGGTGGCGGTGATGGTGTTTTCTATGGGCCTAGTTGAGTGGCTACCGAAAAGAACTTTGCTAGATGAAGAAATTGGGTAGCCTGCAAAGATATAGCCAAGAGATCTAGAGAAATAATAATAATATACTAATAATATAATTAAAGATTAAGAAAATAAAGAGAAGGAGACTAAGAAGAAAACTAAAATATAAAGAAAAAACTAATGGACTAAGGAGTCCTTATTAGCAGATGGTTCGTAAGGTGGGTATGATTTCTAAGGCTACGAAGTGTTGGTGATCATGGAAGTGGAGAGATTCCTAGCAGCCTTTAGAACCTAAAACTAAGAAACTAATATGAAATAAATTAAATTAAGCAGACGAGAAGTATATATAAGGAAAATAAAGGAGAAGAGAAAAGAAAAATAGAACCAAAAAGGTTTCGGAGACCCTAGGCATGTCAATTAGCTGAAGCTACCGACATGAACTCATGTTGAGGTCTCCTCTAAGGAGATGATGCTTACCTTCTTACATTTCTTCGGCATGATTTTTGTGTTGCTCAAGTGTCTTGGACCTTTTCTATAAACAGAGAGAAAATTTTAAAGAAAGAGAAGGAAGAAAGAAGATGGAAAAAAGGGGAAAGGGCTGAGGGGATTTAAATAGGATTTCAAATCTGGCACGTTCCCACGCCCGTGTACCGAGGGTGTGTTAATTCACACGGCCGCATCGCACGGCCGTGTTGTGGAGTGTGTTAGTTCTTCCACGCCTATTTTTTCGTTTGGCACGCCCATTCCTAAAAGGCCAGTATGTGAGCACGGTTGGAATGCACGGGTGTGGCCTGCCCGTGCTCAATAAGTCAGTATCTTATCACGGTCGTGAGGCACGGCCGTACTATTTTGTCGGTGCCCGTGGTGTGGGTGGTTGGCTCCGTGACGTTGGGGGTGCGTGGACTGACTTGCACAACTCTACTCTGTCAGTGTGGTGGCACGATCGTGTGTAAGGCCGTGTGGCCTAGAAATTTGCATTTTTGTGTTTTAAATGTTGGAAGAAGAGAGAGAAGGAAAGAAAAGAAAATAAATTTTAAAGTAAATAGTGTTAGTGCTCGGGTTGCCTCCCGAGAAGTGCTCGTTTATAGTCTTAAGCTAGACTATCCTTGACTTTGAAAATTTTAGGGAGGTTTAAAGGTTTGAATATTTTCCCTCTTGCTGATAGTTTTATTTTCGTGACAAAGTTTAGGTCGAGAAGCGCTTACCTTAAAATTTCTAAATATTGGATTGCTTACTCGACTATTTCGTGTGGGAAAATATCGTGTACCTGAATGAGTGTTTCTCCCTTTTTCTTCAGGTCTGTTGAAGTGATATGAGGATCGGTTTTGTCTAACAGCACCTGGTCTCCTATTTTAAAGTGATTCGATGTCCCTATGAGCTTTTCTGGTGGTTTCTCTGGTTTTACTTCGTGTGGATTCGACTTTTCTTTGGTATGTATCTTCTGCTCTTCTAAATTGTCGATCTTACGGTTTTATTTCTGGTGTGATTCTTCTGTGACGACTTAGGGACTATGAGTTGGCTTAGCTTTGATGCTTTGTGATGTTTCCTGAGATGAAGTTTGAACAATTTGATTATCTATTGAAACGGCTTTCCTACCTTTATCTTCTATTGTTTTGGCTGAGTCGAGAGCTTGAAGATTGATCGATTCATCTCCTACACGAAGTATGAGTTCTCCTGTGGCAACGTCAATTTTAGTCTTGGCAGTTGCAAGAAAAGGTCTTCCTAAAATTAAAGGGATTGAATTTTCTTCATCCATGTCTAAAACAACAAAATCTACTGGGAAAACAAATTTATCGATTTTTACTAAAACGTCTTCAATAATGCCCCTAGGAATTCTAACAGTTTTATCAGCTAGTTGAATACTCATCCTAGTTTGTTTGGGCTTCCCTAGACCTATTCGTTTAAACAGTGCATAAGGCATGACATTTATACTTGCCCCTAAATTAGCTAACGCATTATCAATAGTTAAACTACCAATTAAACATGGAATCGTAAAACTCCCTGGATTTTTTAGTTTACGTGGTAGTACTTAGAGCATTCTTGAGCATGTTGCATTGAGTTCCACATGGTGCTCTTCATCTATTTTGCGTTTGTTTGTCAAGAGCTGTCTTAAAAATCTCCTTGAGTCGGGCATATCAAAAAGAGCTTCAAGTAGAGGTAAGCTAATAAGTAATTTCTTTAAAAGTTTTAGAAACTTACCGAATTGTTCCTCAAAATCATCTTTTTTCAATGCTTCGGGATAAGGTATGCGAGGTTGGTACTCTTTGATTACCGGTTTTGGCCCCTCTTGTGCTACCTCTATTTTACCTTTTTCTTCCTTGGTTTCTTGTACCGAGGTGGGCTTGTCTACCTTTGTACCCTCTTGAGCTGTGATGGCTTGGATATGCTCTTTTGGGTTTATTTCTGTGTTGCTTGGTAGACGTCCTTGTTGACGTTCAGAAATCAGCTTTGTGAGATGTCCCACTGACCTAGTAAGTTCTCTAACTTGATTCTCGATCCCCTTGATCGATTTTTGTTGTTCATCAAGTGTTGTTTCAGTCTTTTGGAGACGAGAATCTGTAGCTGCCATGAATTTTGTCAGCATCTCTTCAAGGTTTGATTTCTTTTCCTGTGGATAGGGCTGATTTTGGTAATTTGGAGGAGGTTGCTGCCTTTGATTTCCTTGATTTCCATGTCCTCCCCACAAAAAATTTGGGTGTTACTATAAGGATTATTAGATCAAAAATTGTTACCTATATAGTTTGTTTGCTCATTTTCTGCTCTTGGTTGGTAGGGTGGGTACTCAAAATTCGCCACATTCCACCTTGCTTCGCATTGCATGACTGGATTACCTGTGAAGAACATAAATTATCAAGCTTTTTATTTATTAATTCCACCTGCGTTGACAGCATTGTCACTGCGTCTATGTTAAAAACTCCGACTGATTTTGTCGGTTTAGCTCTTGTAATTTGCCATTGATAGGTGTTCAACAACATCTCCTCAATAAAATCGTAAGCTGCTTTAGGAGTTTTATTATTCAAAGTTCCACCGGCTGATGAATCAATCATTTTCCTAGTTGGAGAATTCACACCATTGTAAAAAGTTTGGACTTGAAGCCACAAAGGTAATCCATGGTGTGGACATCTCCTTAGGAGATCATTGTATCTTTCCCATGCATCATATAATGTTTTTGAGTCATTTTGCACAAAAGAAGATATGTCATTCCTAAATTTAGCCATCTTGGCTGGTGGAAAATATTTTAAAAGAAATCTTTCGGTCATTTGATCCTATGTGGTGATTGACCCTCGTGGTAACAAGTTTAACCAATGCTTTGCTTTATTCCTTAATAAAAAAGGGAATAACTAAAGACGTATGGCTTCGTCAGAAATGCCATTTATTTTGAAGGTATCACAGAATTCTAAAAAATTAGATATATGAGTGTTTGGATCTTTATCCTGCAAACCATCAAATTGAACAAACTGTTGAATCATTTGTATTGTGATAGACTTTAATTCAAAATTATTAGCAGCTATAGCGGCCCTAACAATACTAGATTCTGCTCCTGTCAAATTAGGTTTAGCATAATCATACATAGTACGTGGAGCATTCTGTTCTTGCACATTTGGCGGTGGATTGTTTTCATCCATCATTTCAGTAGGATTGGATCTTTCTTGTTGTTCTTATTTTTAGTAGCCTAGAGCTCGTCTAATTTCTCTACGATTTCTGCGAGCGGTAGCTTCAATGTCACTTTCGTATGCTAAAGGTCCTCTCGGGTTCCTTCTAGTCATAAACTAGAGGTAACTGCTAGGAGAAGAAAGAAATTTAGTATAAATAAAAATTATATGTAGGAAAATAAGAAAAATTTAAAAATGAAAATAATGGCTAAAGTAATAGAAATAGAGCTTTCTTAATATTTTAGATGTCCCCGGCAAAGGCGCCAAAAACTTGATTGTGTCAAACAGTCGAGTTTTAATATTTATAAAAGAATGATCGAACTTGTAGACTAACTATGACAACGATAGAGAAAAGTGCACCTATCGAACAGTAGTATAGTTTAGGCAAGAATATCTTATCGAACCCAAGGGAACCTAAAAGTACTACAACTCACTTTCTTTCTATTATTTAGCCTGAAATATGGATGATTGGTTTTATTAATGAAATACTTAAACTAAATGCAAAGGCAAAAGAATGATTTGGAGAAAGACTTTAGGAAAACTCAGTTGATGAAGACGATACCCTCAGGAAGAATCCACCTATGACTTCACTTATTATTTATTCCCCAACCCATATGGTTTCTTTACTTAGCTTGATCCGTGAGACTCCCTAACCTATATTAAACCCTCTCTCGAGGCGAATAACGTCTGACCTTAGGTTAATTAGTGGAACTCTCATTCTCTTATAATAACCCCCTAAGGAAGCAGTAAATCGATCAATGGATTCTCATATTAGGTTGCACCCTAATCCGACAAAATCTCGTAACCCTATCTCTAGGTGCCCAATCACTCCACTCAATTATGCTAGATCTACTCTTAGACAGGGTCTATTCCTCCTCCACCTAAGCACGTCAGATAAAATTAAGCAAAATTAAGAATAAACTAAGTACTTATCATATAATTTAGAAATCAAATAACAAAATCCATCATAGGTTTCATCCCTTCGTGTATCTCAAGGGTTTAGTTCATAACTAAATAAGAAAACATCTCAAGAGAAAAGATAAAACAAAACATAAGAAATCCCTAAAACCCCCTGAAGGAATTGAAGGAGAGATCCTCCGTTTTGAATAGAATTTCGGCTTCTTGAGATGGATCAACTGGCTATCTTTAAGTGATTCCCTAAAAGATGAAAGCTTCGGCAAAAGCCTCTGCCAAAAAGCTCCCTTTCAATGTCTGCCTTGGGTTATTTATATAGGCTTTGAGATTCTATACTTGGCTCCTAAGTTTCTCCTTCAAGTAGAATTACTATTAGGGTGTTTAAGTAGGCTTAGGAGTATGTTTCTTTGGCTTCAAGCATCCAATTTCGAGTGAAATTGCTCATTTATGAGGCAAGGGCACGCCCATGGCACATGCCCGTGTAAATTATGGTTGGGCCGTGTCTCGATTCTGTCATTTTGGGCACGGCCGTGTGAGTCTGGATTCAGCCGTGCTTTAGGCTTGTCGATTGGGACATGGCCATGTAGATCACCAGGCACGTCCATTTGATAATTGGATGATACACGGCCGTGTGTCACGGAGTTGAGGTCGTGCTCTAGGCAATCAGCGAGGCACGGTCGTGTGGGATTTGGGCCAGGCCGTGTTGATTTCTTGCTAAGGCCCAATTACTCCGTTTTAATCCCGTTTCACGTTCTTTTTATCCTCGGGTGCTTTCCTGAGTATAAACATGAAAAGAAAGAATTAAAAGCACCTTTTTACATAAACAAGGGCTAAATTAAGAGTGGATCTAGCATAATTAAGCGAGTTGATCGCACTCCTAGAAATAGGATGATGAAAATCTACCGGATTAGGGTCAAACCTAATATGGGATTCCATAGATGGAGTTAATTCAACACTAAGGGTTTTAATTAAATAGAGATTTCAATTAACCAACCTAGGGTTAGACGTTAGTAGCCTCGAAAGAGGTATTAATATAAATTAGGGAATCCTACGGATCAAGTCAAGTGAATAAATCGTCTGGTTCAGAGTTATATAACAAGTGAAGTCTAGGTGGATTCTTCCTCGGGTATTGTCTTGATCAATTGATTTTCCCAAAAGTATTTTCCCTATTCATTTTCTATGTCTTGGCATCCTTAGCTTAGTAATTAGTTAAATAAACATTAATCCTCTTAATTTTAGGCTAGATAATAAAAAGAGAGTCAGTACTAGTACTTTTAGTTTCTTTGGGTTCGACATCCCGGTCTTGCCACTAAACTATACTACTGTTCGATAAGTGTGCTTGCCTCAATCATGGTGATAGTTAGTTTCTAGGCTCGATCATTATTTATATAAATAATAAGACTTATCACGGACACGATCATGTGCGATACTATTGTGATTAGTATTAAATGGTAGGCTAAGTGCGATACCACCTTATAAATTGTTAAATGGTGGGCTAAGTGCGATACCACCATATAAATTGTTAAATGGTGGGCTAAGTGCAATACCACCTTATAAATTATTAAATGGTGGGCTAAGTACGATACCACCTTATAAATTATTAAATGGTAGGCTAAGTGTGATACAACCTTATAAATTTTTAAATGGTGGGCTAAGTGTGATACCACCTTATAAATTATTAAATGGTGGGCTGTGTGCGGAACCACCGAGAGTTTGGTATTATCCTGAATAGATCATTGAGAAATTGTTTAAGTAAACATTTCATAGATTATTGTGATGATAGATACAGGGATTATGTGCTAATAAATAAGAATGTTATAATTGTCACAAGGTTAGAATGTGGTAAGAGACGGAATGAGTAAGCATTATAAACGATTGAATAGGTAACCATGAGTTTAAGAGTAAATCTCATTAAAATACCTTTGGGGTTGAGTATAACCAATGAATTTCAATACTTGATTATTATTTGCATATGAACTTACTAAGCATTATTGTTTACTCCTCTTCCTTTCTTATCTTTTATAGGTTAACTTAACTAGCTCGGGTTAGAGACCGCCGGAGATGTTTTCGCACTATCAAGCAGACACTTGGGTATGATATTCAAGCCTTCTTGAAATATGGCATGTATAGGGATCTTATTTTGGTTTAATTAAGTCATAGTTAAAGTATCCAAATGTGTTGGCCTTAAAGAGTTTATGGAATTGGGAGTGTATAGCCATAGATGATGGTTCAAGTCGATTGTAATTGTACTAGTAATAGTTCCCCCTTGTATATGGGATGAAGATTTGATTTTCATGATTTAAATGTGATAATTCAAGAGTTATAATTGATGATTTGGAAATGTTATGTGATGGTGTGTGAATGTGTGCAAGTAAAGGTGGCTAAATTGTTTGGAAAATAGCCTTGAATTGGTCCACACGGGTAGACACACAGGCATGTGTCTAGACCGTGTGTGACACACGGTTGGCCCTATGGGCATGTGACTTGGCCGTGTGTCCCCTGCATGTTAGTGTTGCAAGTCAGTGTCGACCATGGGCTAGACACACGAGCGTGTGCCTAGGCCGTGTGCCCATAATTGGTTGTTGACATCACAAATAAAATACCCAGGTTTTTACACACAGGCGAGGACACAGACGTGTCTAGGCCGTGTGGAGCACACGGGTGTGTGTCCAGCCTTGTGAAAGCCCCTTTAGGTTTGAAAGAAAAAAATTCTACAGGGGCATGGAACACGGGTGTGTGATATGTCACACGGGCATGTCCCACTCTACACAAGGGTGTGTGGCCCAGTTTTTATGCCAAAATTTTCTAAGTGTTTAAAAGTCTCGGTTTGGTCCCAAAGCATCTCGGGTATTTGTAAAGGGTCTCGTAGACCCATATTGGGGATGTTATGTTTGTAAATGAAAAAGTTTTAAATTGGAACAAAATTTATAGCCCAAAGTCAAATGCTCCAGCAAGTCAAGTCCAGTAATGCCTCGTACCCGGTTCCGGAGTTGAATACGGGTAAGGGATGTTACATTTAGTGGTATCAAAGCTATGGTTTAGTCAATTCTCGGGCTAACCTAGCATACGAGAGTTTAGTTATACATGCCATATTACTACTCAAGATAGTGTGATATCTCTCGGCTCTAACGAAATCTTCTCGCTCTTCTTCCGTGTAATTTAGGGCTCGCCTAATTTCTCTGCGATTTCTTCGAGCGGTAGCTTCAATTTCACTATCGTATTCTAAAGGTCCTGTCGGGTTCCTTCTATTCATAAACTAGAGGTACCTGCTAGGAAAAAGAAGAAATAAAGTTAGCAAAAAATAATAATAATAAAATATAAAGAGAAATACTAAAATAAATTACGAAAAATAAAAATAGAAAATAATGGCTAAAGTAATAAAAATAGAGCATTTTAATATTTTAGTTCCCCGACAACGGTGCCAAAAACTTGATCATATGTCTATCGAGTTTTAAAACTTATAATGAATGTGATCGAACCTAGAGACTAATTCTGACAACGATTTAAGGCAAGTGTACCTATCGAACAGTAGTATAGCTTAGGCAAGACCAGATTGTCGAACCCAAAGGAACTAAAAGTACTAATACTAACCTTCTTTTTATTATTTAGCCTAGAATATGGAGTGATTGGTTTATTTAATCTAATTTAACGACTACTAAACTAAAAGACTCAAAGACAAATGAATTTGGAAATAACTTGATGAAAAAATCAGTTGATCACGACGATACCCTCAGGAATAATCCACCTAGACTTCACTTGTTATCTAACACTGAAACATACTATTTATTCATTTAGTTTGACCCGTGAGACTCCCTAACGTATATTAAACCCTCTCTCGAGGCGAATAACGTCTAACCCTAGGTTAATTAGTGGAACTCTCGTTCTCTTATAATAACCCCCCAGAATGGCAGTAAATCGATCTATGGATTCCCTTATTAGGTTTCACCTTAATTCGACAAAATCTCGTTACCCTCTCTCTAGGCATACGATCAAATCCGCTTAATTATGCTACATCTACTCTTAGGCAGGGTCTATTCCCCCTCCAACTAAACACATCAGAATTTGGATTAAGCATGCACAATTAAGAACAAACTAAGTATTTATAATATAATTCAGAAAACAATAACAAGATTCATCTAGGTTTCATCCCCTTCAGGTATTTGAAGGGTTTAGCTCATAACTTTAAAATAAAACATCTCAAGAGAAAAGATAAAACGAAACATAAGAAATACCTAAAACCCCCTAAAGGAATTAAAAGAGAGATCCGCCATCTTGATTAGAATTTTGGCTTCTTGAGATGGATTAACTGGCTATCTTCGAGTAATTCCCTGAATTAATTGCTCTGGCTTCGGCTCTTTGGCTTAGCTCACCGCCTAACGCCCCTTTTTAGGTTACACATAGGGTGTTTATATAGACTTTTAGAATGCTTTGATTGGCCTCTAAGTGTCCCATTTCAAGTATACTTCCTACTCGGTGTTTGAATAAGCTTTGGAAAGTGTTTCTTTGGCTCTAAGTATCCAAATCCGAGTGAAATTGCTCTCTCCCATAATAGGGGCACGCCATGTTACACGCCCATGTAAATTATTTTCAGACCGTGTCTCGATTCTGTCGATTGGGGCACGACCGTGTAAATCGTGGCATGGCCGTTCGTTAGTTAATTATCGAGGCACGGTCGTGTGGCTTGAAGTCCAGGCCGTGTCGATTTCCTTTTTGGCCCAAATTGGCCTGTTTGAAGCCTGTTTCTTGTTCTTTTCATCCTCGGGTGCTTTTCTGAGTAAAAACATGAAAAGAAAGGATTAAGCATACCTTTTTACATAAAACAAGGGCTAAATCATCCAAAAGCATACTAAATGTGGGCCTAGAATATGTTACTTCTATGGTTTATCAGTTAACTTAACTAGCTCAGGTTGGAGACCACCGGAGATGTTTTCGCACTATCAAGCAGACACTTGGGTATGAGATTCAAGCCTTCTTGAAATATGGCATGTATAGGGATCTTATTTTGGTTTAATTAAGTCATAGTTAAAGTAGCCAAATGTGTTGGCCTAAAAGAGTTTATGGAATTGGTAGTGTATAGCCATAGATGATGGCTCAAGTCGATTGTAATTGTATTAGTAATAGGTCCTCCATGTATATGGGATGAAGATTTGATTTTCATGATTTAAATGTGATAATTCAAGAGTTATAATTGATGATTTGGAAATGTTATGTGATGGTGTGTGAATGTGTGCAAGTAAGGGTGGCTACTTGGGTTGGAAAATAGCCTTAAATTGGTCCACACCGGTAGACACACGAGCGTGTGTCTAGACCCTATGTGACACACGACTGGCCCCATGGGCATGTAACTTGGTCGTGTGTCCCCTGCATGTTAGTGTTGCAAGTCAGTGTCGACCACGAGCTAGACACACAGGCTTGTGCCTAGGCCGTGTGCCCATAATTGGTTGCTGACGTCACAAATAGAATACCTAGGGTTTTACACACGGACGAGGACATATGCGTGTCTAGGCTGTGTGGAGCACCGGGCTAAGCACACAGGCGTGTGCCCGGCTGTGTGAAAACCCCTGTAGGTTTGAAAGAAAATAATTCTGCACAGGCATGGGACACGGGTGTGTGATATGTCACACGGGCTGTGTGGCCCAGTTTTTATGCCAAAAATTTTTAAGTGTTTAAAAGTCTTGGTTTGGTCCCAAAGCATCTAGGGTATTTGTAAAGGGTCTCGTAGACCTATATTGGGGACATTACATTTGTAAATGAAAAATTTTTAAATTGGAACAAATTTTATACCCCAAAGTTGAATGTTCAAGCAAGTCAAGTCCGATAATGCCTCGTACCCGGTTCCGTAGTTGAATACATGTAAGGGGTGTTACATACCTAGATAACCAATTGCATATATGCATAATTGTACCAAGTATACTATTTCAAACTAATCATCAATATACCTATAAGTTTTCCATCATCCAACCATATCAAATACACATTAAATATGATAAAGATATATATATGTATATATATATATATAAACACATTAAAATATATCAAACACAAGGCACATAAGTGGCTAATTGTAATGCCCCAAAATTTTAAGAATTTAATGTGAGAATCTACAGTAATTAATTTTTGTATTTCTGGTATTGTGCTCTGCTTTTGGGTTTAAGGTTTGGAGTTCGAGTTGCTTCATTAAAAGTTTTGCTGTGTTTTTAAATCAACCCATGAGCTCGTGTGACCCGATTAAGTTCAATTCAGTGTGAAATGGTGACAAGAATGAGCCTGCTGGTTCACTGGTTAAGCATTTGTCTATATTCTGTCTAGTTTCGAGTTTGAATCCCATTGTACGCATTAGGAATATATTTTTACAAACATCGGGAAATGAGTGGTTATTTTAAAACAGTCTAAGAAAAAGTTATCGTTCTTTTTCTTTCAAAATTTTAGTTCTTTAATTTTTGTTGTTCTTCCTTCTTTTCAATTTCTTTTTCTTCTTTCTTCTTTTCTTCAATTAACCTTGTGTGATTGTGAAGTCTTGTTGCCTGTGAGGTCAATTTTGCGTAAGTTCCATTGTAACTTCCTTTCGTTGAGATTTTCATTCTATTAACATTTTTCTGTCAAAATGGGACTTTGCTCGTTTAGTTGATTTTCTATTAAACACTCGATTGGCTACTTTGTTTAGGCAAGGATATTGCAAAAGACAGTAATCCTCCGTATTAGGTTGATTTCTCCTGTTTGGTACGAGTGAGTGTGCGAATTGGAATAGAATTGTGTCGAACCTTTCGACATGTTTTTAACGATAAGTAATTTTGCTAAATGTTGGAATTGATAGTGTAATTGATTGTGGAATGATTAATTAGGTTCCAGGTAGTCTTCATATTGTTTCTCCATCAAAACAAAATCAAGTGCGTACTAGGAACCTTAATTTGTAAGTTTCGAATCGCCAAAATTTTAGTTATCGACGCCACACGACCAGGCACACGGGCGTGTGACTATGCCATGTGGGCCACACGAGCGTGTGTCACACAACCATGTAACTCACTATTTAATGAATTAAGGCCACACGTGCATGTGTCTAAGGCGTGTTTGGCCATGCTAGTACAGGGTTCACACGGCCAGGGACACAAGCGTGTGCCTAGGCTGTGTAACTCACTGTTTATAAAAGCTACATGGCCAGGGATACGGGCGTGTGCCCAGGCTGTGTAACTTACTGTTTGAAGTGTAAAAACCACACAGCAAGGGACACGGGCGTGTGCCCAGGTCGTGTAACTCACTGTTTGAGGTATAGAAACCACACGACCATGGACATGGGCATGTGCCTAGGCCGTGTAACTCATTGTTGTGCTTAAAAACCACATGGCCAAGGCACATGGGCGTGTGCCCAGGCCGTGTGGTAGGATGTTGGGTCTGAAAATTGTTTCTGAGGCCGAGAATGTTGCTAAACTTTGATACTGGTTTCCTCAATGTACGAATGACTGAATTTGTTTATATGAGAACTATCTGATACACTGAGACCGATCTGTGAATCATATAATTGAATATGCACTGTAACACCACTCTGTTATTGAACTATTTTATTAATTATGTAATGTATTAGAATGACTAAACATGAGTTATGATAGTTGTATCTTGCATTGGTATGGTAAGGGATGTTGTGAAGGAACAAGAAATCTGTTCTGAAATCATGGCTATGCCACTAAGAGTATATCTGATTCTGGCGCTTGTCGCATACTGAATTAGCAACTAAGCTACGTTTCTGTAAAAATGTCAGCAGACACTTAATGGTGTGAAGGGTTGGTTGGGTATTAAATGTCCTTAATGGTGTGTTGGATGGCAGGAGATGGTTTGTAGCAGACGAGAATAGGAAAATTGCATCTAAACCTGATCGGTATCTTATATGAACTAAAATTTCATATACGTATACATGTAACTGGTTTACTCTAAATCTGAACTGTCACTCTTCTGAAATGAACTAAATACTTGAATTTGATATTTCACTGTAAACGAATTCTAATAGAATAAACTTCTTTTACGCACTGAGTCACAACTCACTCCTTTATTGATTGGATTTTAAGTGGTTCCCAGTCTTGATTGGGTCAGGGTCGCGGAAGCTCGGTCAAATATTTATCTTTCTTTTAAGCATTACTATTAGGGATTATTGTTCTGTGATGTTATGGAACTTATGAAGATTATGTGCTTTAAATTTTGTAGTGATGAATGTTACGTACAATTCGACTGCATTATGATAGTATGAACTTTAATACGGATAGTTTCTCATCTGATTTGATGCTATTGCCATTTGATGTGATTTTGGGAATGGATTGGCTAACTTGGTATGACGCAGTGGTAAATTGTAAACAGAATTGTATTATAATGTCAAATTTGTGAGTTACTCCATGTTGAATCTGATAAATTAGATGGGATATCTAATATGATTTCAACTATATCAGCACAGAAATATATCAGAAAAGGGTATGATGCTTAGCTTTCTTATGTGTTGGACACTAAAGTATCTGAATTGAAGATTAATTCAGTGCCGGTTGTTTGTAAGTTTCCTGATGTGGTTCCTGATGTGTTTTCGGAGGAATTACCCGGATTACCACCAGTTAAAGAAGTGGAGTTCTCTATATATCTTGTTCCAAGAACAACCCCTATATCAATAGCACCTTATCGGATATCCCCAACAGAGTTAAAAGAATTGAAGGAATAGTAGTAAGAATTGACTGATAGAGGCTTTGATCGACATTGTTTTTCACCTTGGGAGGCACCAGTTCTGTTTATAAAGAAGAAAGATGGATCGTTAAGGTTATGTATTGATTACAAGTAGCTCAACAAATTTATAATAAAGAACAAGTATCCATTGCCTCGTATTGATGATCTATTTGATCAACTAAAAGGTGCCACTATATTTTTAAATATTAATCTTCGTTCCGGTTATTATCAGCTATAGGTAAAAGACTCAGATGTACCGAAGACAACCTTCAGAATTAGGTATAGGCACTATGAGTTTCTTGTGATGCCATTTGGATTGACAAACACACTTGTAGTATTTATGGATCTAATGAATAGAATCTTTAAACGTATCTAGATAGGTTTTTAGTGGTATTTGTTGATGATATTCTGGTTTACTCCTAAGATGAAAATGAACATGTTGACCATTTGATAATAGTGTTACAAACACTGTGTGAAAAAAAATGATATGCCAAATTTCGTAAATGAGTTCTGGCTTATGGAAGTTGGTTTCCTTGGACATATAGTATCTACAGAAGGTATTCGAGTCGATTCGAAAAAAATTTCAGCAATTGTTAATTGGACACCACCAAAGAATGTGTCAGAAGTTAGAAGTTTTCTGGGATTAGTCAGTTATTATCGAAGATTTGTACAATGGTTCTTGATGATAGCTTCTCTGATGACTCAATTGTTACAGAAAGATGTGAAATTTGAGTGGACTGACATATACCAGCAGAGTTTTGACAGATTGAAAGGTTTGTTGACTGAA
Organism: Gossypium rotundifolium; assembly: GCA_025506655.1. NCBI lineage: Eukaryota > Viridiplantae > Streptophyta > Magnoliopsida > Malvales > Malvaceae > Gossypium > Gossypium rotundifolium. The sequence goes on from CP106728.1 coordinate 26,690,548, forward strand.
GCACCTATGTTAGTTCAGCTTGAATCGGGTAAGGAATTTGTAATTTATAGTGATGCATCATTGAATGGTTTAGGTTGTGTATTGATGCAAGAAGGTAAGGTAATAGACTATGCTTTAAAATAGCTAAAACCACAAGAAAAGAATTACCCGATACATGATCTTGAATTGGAAGCCATTGTGTTTACATTAAAAATTTGGCGGCATTACTTGTTTGGTGAAAAGTGTCACATACTCACCGATCATAAAAGTTTGAAGTATTTGATGTCGTAAAAATATTTGAATTTGAGACAGAGCAAATGGCTTGAATTGTTGAAATATTATGATCTGGTTATTGATTACCATCCGGAAAAGCCAATGTGGTTGCAGATGCTTTGAGCAGAAAATCCCTGTTTTCTTTGTGAGAGATGAATACCCGGTTGTCTTTATCTGATGATGGTTCAATTATAGTTCAACTAAAAGCTAGACCAATATTCTTGCAACAAATCTGTGAAGCTCAGAAGAGTGATGATGAATTACAAACTAAATGAGAATAGTGTGAGTTGAATTCTGACTCAAAATTTCAAGTAGGGTCTGATGATTGTTTATTATTCAGAGACAGAATATGCGTACCGAAGAACTTAGAACTGGTACAAAAAATTCTACATGAAGCTCACTATGGTACCATGTCTATTCATCCTGGTAGTAACAAAATGTACAATGATTTGAAGAAAATGTACTAGTGGCCGGGAATGAAACGGGATATTTTTGAATTTGTATCTAAATGTTTGATATGCCAACAAGTAATAGCTGAACATCAGGTGCCTTCAGGATTATTACAGCCAATTACGGTACCGAAATGGAAATGGGAAAGAATAACCATGGATTTTGTATCAGGATTACCCTTGTTTCCGAGAAGAAAGATGTCATTTGGGTAATCATCGACCGGTTAACAAAGTCTGCACATTTTATTCTGGTACATATAGATTTCTTTTTGGATAGGTTGGCAAATTATATGTTTCTGAAATTGTTAGATTACATGGATGCCTGTCTCCGTTATTTCTGACAGAGGTCCTCGATTTACATCCCGATTCTGGAATAAATTGCAAGAAGCTTTGGGTAACAGTTTTATTTCAGTAGAGTATTCCATCCTCAGACTGATGGCCAATTTGAAAGTGTAATACAGATTTTAGAGGATATGCTTCGTTGTTGTGTGCTAGAATTCAAGGTAATTGGGAAAAGTATTTGTCTTTGGTTGAATTTGCCTACAATAATAGTTATTAGTCTGGCATTAAAATGGCACCGTATGAGGCTCTGTATGGCTGTAATTGTAGAACTCCATTGTATTAGATAGAGCTCAGTGAGAAAAAGATATACGAAGTTGACTTAGCTCGTGAAACTGAAGAAAATGTGAAAGTAATTCAAGATAGTTTGAAAGCAGCCTTTGACCGTCAAAAGTCTTATGCTGATATTAAATGAAAAGAGACAGAATTTCAAGTTGGAGATAAGGTATTCTTGAAAGTATCACATTGGAAGAAAGTTCTCCGATTTGGCCGTAAAGGAAAACTGAGTCCACGGTTCATCGGGCCATATGAGATTACTGAAAGAATCGGACCTATTGCATATCGGTTGGCGTTACCACCAGAACTTGACAGAATTCATAATGTCTTCCACGTGTCTATGTTACGAAGATATCAGTCAGATCCTTCACATGTTATTTCTCCGACTGAAGTAGAGATTCAGCCTGATATGACTTACAGTGAGGAACCGATCAAAATCCTGGCACGTGAAACAAAGGAGTTAAGAAATAAAAAGGTAACATTAATAAAAGTTCTCTGGCAACGACATGGTATAGAAGAGGCTACCTGGGAACCAAAGGATACCATGAGAAAGAAATATACAAACCTCTTTACTGGTAAGATTTTCAAGGACGAAAATTTTTAAAGGGATGAGAGTTGTAGTAGCCCATTTTCAGTGAAATCGAAATAGTGGTTTCGGGAGCACAAATCTGAGCCAGAAAGAGAATTTATTTTAATATTATTGCATGATCTACATTATGATAGAAGATATGTATGAAAGTTTTGATAAGAAAATTTTACTGATATTATATTTAATTAGGGAAAGGACAAAATTGCATAAAATGCAAAAGTTGAGTTCTAGTAGTTAAAAGGATCAAATACCGATAGAATTCAAAATAAGAGGTCCTTATATGGTAATTAGACCATTAAAGAAAATTTAGTAGATATTTTTGGTGATTCATCCATGGAAAATTAGAAAAGAAAAGGATGAAATTTGAAAGTTGAAAATTTAAAGATGATAAACAAAATAAATATCAAATAACATCATTTTATATCATCTTCTTCTCCAAAATTTACATGGAAACCCCAGGAGGGAGAAAGGAAAATAATCAAGCTTAATTGGATCCAGATAACTCAAATTTGAAGTTAGATCGAGGAAAACAAAAAGTTTTGGATTAGTAGATTTTCGAATACGAACAAGTAACGAGGTAAGTTCATGTAACTAAATTGTGTTTATTTTTATGCTTGAATTGATGTGGTATGTGATTATATGAATTATATAAATGTTATAAATATATGAAATAATCACATGTCCGATCATGTTCAGAAAATGATAAGTTCCATTTGAATAATGAATTTTGATGGATTCATGGTTTCCCATATTGAATGTGGTCTTGCATATGTTGTGGACAGAATATAGCTCGAACGAGCAATCCTGTTATAAGCCCTCTCGAGCATCCTGTTATTTAGTTCTTGCGAGCATTCCTGATCGGTAGTGATCTTGCATGTGTTGCGTACTACTGTAGCTTTTAGTGAGCATCCTGTTACATGAATCGATCGGTTATGATCCTACATATGATGCAGACAGAAACGCAGCTCTTTATGATCGTCCTGTTAAGCTCGCTTGAACATCCTGTTATATGGCTATTCGGAGCTCCCTGATAATAACTCTTCGGAGTTACCTAATAAGCTCTATGAGCTTCTTGATTAAAACTCTTATGAGTTTCTTGTTTAGCTTGGATAAGCTTCTTGATACATGGCTCGAGAGAGTGCTTCTAGGTTATGTGCCCAAATGGGTACCCTTGAACACGAATTGATGGATTACTGATTTGTCCACCTTGTGTGTACTATCGGAGTATCCATCAAAATTTCAATGATTCAACAGATAAAACTCCTGAAATGAGAAATATGAGTTTAAATGAATTTATAACTCGAATGTTCCTGAAATATATGGAAATTTGTAGCATGATTAGCTCATCTCTGTTGGCTTGAAATTTTATGTTATTTACATGACTAACTTGTTGAATGAATGCATGTGATTAGGAATTTGGCCAAAATGATTCGGATGCATGATTTATATGTTTATTTTAAATGAATATAATTGGTAAGTTAAATTCATATTTTACGAACTTACTAAGCATTAAATGCTTACTAGGTTTACTTTCCTCTGTTTTATAGTGCTCGGAAGCTCGTAAAGGTTGGATATTGGTCGGAGCATCATCACACTATCCTCTAGCTCGTTTTGGTATAAATAGAAAACTAACTTTGATATAATGACATGTATAGGCTATTGGTGACAAGAAAGGGCATGTAAATGGTTGTTTGTAATCTAGCCATTGGAATGGCTAGAGTGATATGTTTTGGTACATATTTATAAGGCCGTAACATGTTTGATGTGTTTTGAAATGGTTAAGTAATAGATGGTATGTGAATCAAATGGTGAATGAATTTGAGTTAGTATAATTGATAAAACTTGTAAATTAAACATAAATGGAATTGAGGTAAGTTAAACATTTGAGCATATATGTTGATAAGTTATACATATTACTTGTATTTGACGTAGTTTATAGGTATCAAATTGGTTTGGAAATGTGTTGAGACATTGTTGTATGTGCAAAGCAAAATGGGTGAGAAATAAGGCTTAGAAAATGGCCTTATTTTGTCTACACAAGTAGACACACGAACATGTGTCTAGATCGTGTGTGACACACAACCATATGGCCAGGCATGTGGTTTAGCCGTGTGTCCCTGCATCCTTAAATTTGAGAAACATAATGCTTCGAATTGATCACACGAGTAGAGACACGGGCGTGTGTCTTGGCCGTGTGAAAACTGCACCTAATTTTTGAAAATTAAACTGACCACACGGCCTAGCACACGGTGTGTGGATGGCCGTGTGACACAAGTCAGAGAGTTACATGGGTAAGGACATGGGCTGGGACACGGACGTGTGCCTCACATCGAATGCCCACATGGCCTGGCCACACGGGCGTGTGTCCCCTACACCTAAAGTTTTTTTTGAAATTTTGCAAAAAAATTTCTAAGTTCTCGATTTAGTCTCTACTCGTTTCTAATGTGTTAATTGGGCCTCGAGGGTCCATAAAGGGGACATTATGGTTGACTATGTATGATTTACGGATATAAATAGTAAATGATAAGAAATAACTGTATATGTTTTGTAAACTCTGGTAATGCTCTGTAACCCTGTTCCAGCGAAGGATACGGGTTAAGGGTGTTACAATAACGACCTGGTTTTCAGTGGTGTCGAAAATTACAGTTTTGAAATATCATTTTCGTAAATCTTGATTTAATATTTACGAGGCTAGTATAGAAATATATTGTAACACCCCAAACCCGGCCTAGAAGTTAGGCCCGAATCTAGCGTGTCACACTGAAGAGTTTTTCGAAAACCATGCTTTCATTAGAAACCCTGCTTAAATAAATTAAAACTTTCTGTCATGTAAAACCTCAGATTTCGTTTGCTTATCTTCAAAACATAGTTTATTAAAAGTCATTCTCTTGCAAAACATTACTATCTTTAAAAAAATTCGTGTTTAATAGACTAGCAATTTGTAATTAAAAGAAATACCAAATAGAAGTTAAAAAGAGAATCCCCATGGCCTTATTACAAAAATTATTAACCCAATAATTTAAAAGAACTAAATTAAACTAAAATCGCTAAGTTTATTATTTAAACCATATCTGACGTGTGGCCACCTCAAGGTCCTCCGCACTCCAAATCCTCTAAAGTCGGGATTACACTTGAGTTAAAAGAAAGGGGTGAGTTACGAGAACTCAGTGTGTAATCCCCTGATACGGTCACAGTCTGGGCCTGAGCCCTTACGTTGTCAGTCTGGGCCAATGCCCTATTCGGTAACAATCTAGGCCTAAGCTCTATTCAGTAACAATATGGGCCTAAGCCCTATTCGGTAACAATCTGGGCCTAAGCCCCAAGTCATAACAATGCAATGGATATGTACCCACCCCAATCCAACCAAACTCTCCACCCGTACCAACCAAACTCTCCATATGGGGACCATGTCGACCCACCCAGCCAAAACTCTCCAATAATGCAGCCAAGCTGCTAATATACATATACGGCTCTAAGCCTTCAGTAGCGGTATTATAATTGGCACAAAGCCATCAGTAACTATTTTATGTTTGGCACATAGCCATCAACGATGGTAATATATTTAGAACACAGCCTTGGGTAAATATGATCAACACAGAGTCATCGATAATCATAATCGGCATATAGCCCTAAGTAAATAAGTTTGGCACACAGCCATAATCAAGATGGCACAGAGCCATGTTTAGGTTGGCACAGAGCCATAATCAGATTACATGGCAATGCCACTATAACAGTACTTCCTCCAAATCAGCAAACCCAACCCACAGCAATATGTTATGCATATCGTGTTCAATCATTACACGTGTATGCAAAATGGCCATGCTCAGTAATAATCATTTACACACACATTACAAACATAACAGTCACACGACCACAGTCAAATCAGTTAAAACACTGTCATACATTCACAGTTAGAATAGTCATAGTCCTAATCAGTCAGTTACCTGCAAGAGGCAAAACAGAAATTTACCCTGTAAGGGTATTTCGGTAATTCTCCCCTTCAGGGGTATTTCGGTAACTTTACCCATAGAGGGTATTTCGATAATTTCATAAACTGGGGGTATTTTGATAATTTTACAAAATAAGGGTATTTCGATAATTCTACAAATCGAGGGTATTTCGATAATTTTGCAAATTAGGGGTACTTAGGTAATTTCACAAACTGAGGGTATTTTGATAATTTTGCAAATTAGGAGTATTTCAGTAATTTCATAAACTGGGGTTCTAAATAGAGATATGCGAATGGGCCTAGGGCCCATTCTCGGCCCAAATGGACCCACACGCTCGTGCGGCCCATTTAGCCCAAATCTAACTATAGATATGAGATTTACATAGACCAGTCCAATATCTACTACACAATCATACAATTTATTCATATGGGCCCATGGGCCTATTGGCCCCACATGGCCCCTTTCGGCCAAACATGGCCCAAACAGCCTAAGCCCACAAGAACACTCATGATGGCCTCAACAATCACATCGAAGCCCCCATACATGCGCTCGCACGCTCGTGTGGCTACCATCGCCGTGTGACTGAAATTTTGGCATTTGCCGCTTTACAGCTAGAGTAGTGCGAAATACACACCTGATAGGAATCTAAAGCTAATCTCCGCTGTGAACACTCTAATCGTTGTTTTGTCAAGTTTTAAAATTTATAAAGAGAATGATCGAACCTGGAAACTAACTCTAACAACAACTTAAGGCAAGGTCACCTATCGAACAGTAGTATAACTTAGGCAAGATCGGATTGTCGAACCCAAAGGAACTAAAAGTGCTAATAATAACCTTCTTTCTATTATTTACCCTAAATATTAAGTGATTGGTTGTTTAATCTAAAACTAACTGATTACTAAACTAAGATTCAAAGACAAAAAGAATGAATCGAAGAAATAATATTAGGAAAACTCAGTTGACTAAGACGATACCCTTTGGAAGAATCCACCTAGACTTCACTTGTTATCTAACACCGAACTGCGATTTATTCACTTGACTTGATCCGTAGGATTCCTAATTTATATTAAACCCTCTCGAGGCGAATAACGTCTAACCCTAGGTTGATTAATTGAAATCTCTTTTTAATTAAAACCCTAGAATCGCATTAACTTGATCTATGAACTCCCATATTAGGTTTCACCCTAATTGAAAAACTCTCGTCACCCTATCTCTAGGCGCACGATCAACTCTGCTTAATTATGCTAGATCTACTCTTAAGCAAGGACTTTTTCTCCATCGCCTAAGCACATTCAACTTGAATCAATATCCCAAAAATATTAACACAAGAATTAAGCTCACATAATTAAGAACAAATCAAGTATTTATCATATAGTTCAGAAAACAATAACAAGATTTGTCTTAGGTTTCATCCCCTTTAGGTATCTGAAGGGTTTAGTTCATAACAATAAAAGAAAACATCTCAGAATAAAAGATAAAACAAAACATAAGAAATCCATAAAACCCCTGAAGGAATTGAAGGAGAGATCCGCCATCTTGAGTATGATTTTGGCTTCTTGAGATAGATCAACTAGCTATCTTCGAGTGATTCCCACAAATCTAGCCTTTCTGGCTCGGCTCCCTAGCCTAGCTCCCTCCTAACAAAAGCCCTGGCAAAAGGCTTCTGCCGAACCCCTCTTCAAGTTGCCCCCTTGGGTGTTTATATAGACTTTGAGATGCCTTACTTGGCCTTTAAGCATCCTAATTCAAGTATAATTCCTACTAGGGTGCTTGAATAGGCTTTGGAATGTGTTTCTTTGCCTTCAAGTATCCAAATCTGAGTAAAACTCCTCTTGGTCGCAGCAGGGACACGCCCTTGGAACACACCCATGTGAATCGATTTCAGGCCGTGGTCGAGTCTGCTGAAGAGACACGCCTATGTGTTTCGGGGTCCAAGCCATGTTAGAGTAAATTAGAGAGGTAGGGCCATGTGGTCTTGGGCCCAGGCCGTGTCGATTTTGTGAGTTGGCCCAATTTGGTCCGTTTTGAGCCTGCTTCTCGTTCTTTTTGTCCCTAGGTGCTTTCCTGAGTATAAAACATGAAAAGAAAGGATTAAGAGCACCTTTTTACATAAATCAAGGAATAAATCATCCAAAAGTATGCTAAATGTGGGATTAAAATATGTTACTTTTACGGTTTATCAAATAGCCCCACACTTAAGCTTTTGCTTGTCCTCAAGCAAAATTCTCAACTTACAATTAAAACAAACTTTCCACAATCCATAATTCTTATCAACAATGTCTCATCATAATTCATAAACAATTCATACATGGATAATTTAACTCAAAGACTCCTAAAGATTCAAACAATTCTAAGTCATATATTTTGTAGCTCGAAAACATAGGTGTCTCCCTTTATCTAAATGATTACCTTTAATTCAAAACCGACAAGGATTGACATCCTCACAAAAGATTCACTCAAATCACTCGAAGTGTTTAAGGTTCAGGAAAAAGCACTCATAAGTAGAACCTAAAAACTTAATCCCATAGGCTTGCCTGAAAATCAGATCTCTACCACTGTAATATGAGATGATACACAAATCAAAAGGTCTTTAACAGGGTTGTAACGGGGCTTGGGTTGAAGGTGTGGATAAAGGCTGAATTGTAAGGTTAAAATCGAGATTGAATTGACAAGTTACCTAACTTTAGAAAAATGAACTAATAACTTGAATAATTACATCACATGAAAATACTAATAATATGAGCTTCTTCTTCAAGATGCTGAATTTAAATGTACAAGCTCTTCGAACATAGAACTAATAATGAATATACTTCGATTTTTTTAAGAAAAAATCAATAAATACATAATATAAGAAAGAACTTTATCAACTGAAATAAAGTAATTAGGGAACTGATCAAATCAATTCTCGATAGAAGGGTAGTCAAAGTAATAGTGATAACAAATACGAGTGGGGTTTTGGGTTAATATTAATGGGTGAATCAATAAAAAGGGTTGTTAGGATCAACGGGTTCACTAAGGGTTAATTGTGAATAGAGGTGTTCGTGGGAAGGCTCAACTAAAAATTTAGGCCCATTCATCGGGCTCGGGCTAGGTCGGGCCCAAAAAATGGGCCTAATTTTTTTTCCAAGCCCGGCCCATATAAAAATGCTAAAATTCGGGCCTGGCCTGGTCCGCCCATATTAAAATTTTATATTATTTTATATAATTTTTAAATATATAATATGATCGTGTCAAACAGTCGAGTTTTAAAATTTATAAAGAATGATCGAACCTGTAGACTATCTATGACAACGATTGAGACAAGTGCCCCTATCGAACAATAGTATAGTTTAGGCAAGATTATTTTATTGAACCCAAAGGAACCTAAAAGTACTACTACTCACTTTCTTTCTATTATTTAGCCTAAAATATGGAGTGATTGGTTTATGAAACTAATGAAAAACTAAACTAGATGCAAAGACAAAAGAGTGAATTGGAGAAAGACTATAGGAAAACTCAGTTGATGAAGACGATACCTTCTGGAAAAATCCACCTATGATTTCACTTATTATTTATCCCTAAACCATATGATTTCTTTACTCAGCTTGATCCATGAGACACCCTAACCTATATTCAACCCTCTATCGAGGCTAATAACGTCTAACCTTAGGTTAATTAGTGGAACTCTCGTTCTCTTATAATAACCCCCTAAGGAAGCAGTAAATCGATCAATGGATTCCCATATTAGGTTTCACCCTAATCTGGCAAAATCTTGTAACCATATCTCTAGGTGCCCAATCAACTCCGCTCAATTATGCTAGATCTACTCTTAGGTAGGGTCTATTCCTCCTTCACCTAAGCACATCAGATTAAATTAAGCAACATAATTAAGAACAAACTAAGTACTTATCATATAATTTAGAAATCAAATAACAAAATCCATCATAGGTTTCATCCCCTTCAGGTATTTGAAGGGTTTAGTTCATAACTAAATAAGAACACATCTCAAGAGAAAAGATAAAACAAAACATAAGAAATCCCTAAAACCCCCTGAAGGAATTGAAGAGGAGATCCTCTATCTTGAGTAGAATCCTGGCTTCTTGAGATGGATCAACTGGCTATCTTCGAGTAATTCCCTGAATAAAAGCTCGCGTAAAACTACGCCTAAAACTCTCTATACGGACTTCATAGAACTCCCTTCTTAGTTGCTACCTTGGGTGTTTATATAGGCTTTGAGATGCTTTACTTGGCTCCTAAGTACCTCTTTCAAGTAGAATTACTATTAAGGTGTTTAATTAGACTTAGGAGTATGTTTCTTTGGCTTCAAGCATCCAAATCTGAGTGAAATTACTCATTCCCGTGGCAAGGGCACGCCCATGGCACACAGCCGTGTAAGTCGACTTCAGGCTGTGTGTTGATTCTGTTGATTGAGGCACGGCCGTGGCACGGCTGTGTAAGTCGGGATTCAGGTCATGCTTCATGTAACACCCCAAACCTGGCCCAAACACCACGACCGGATCTGGCATGTCACTAAGAAGATTTAGTAAAACATGTCACATTTTTGGAAAACATTTATCGAGTTTAAACATGTATTCCGGAAAACTTAATGATTTGATGATTTATAAAAGATATAAATTTTATATGATGCCTTTATGAATTAAAAACCGAAATTTAGTACATGCCTTAGTTTAATTAAAACGTAAAATCTAAATGTCTAATAATAATAAAAGCCCAAAACAAAACCGAAAAATATAAAGCTAATGGCCCATGGCCTTATTACAATAAAATATAAAACCCAAAATAATTTAACATTTTAAAGGAAAATTTAAATAAATGGTGTCTTTGCTGTAATAATTCAGACTCTTGCATGGCCACCTTGCGCTCCCCTCTAGCCCGATCCGATGCACTAAGTGCTACCTAGAAAAAATGTTAAATAATAGGGTGAGTCACAAGACTCAGTGTGCAACCCTCATGCACCATCAGACTGGGCCTTAGCCCCACAGAACAGATAACAAAATATAATATATCAGGAATTATGCAAAGCCCAAACCCAATCCTAGGTTTCCATTCGCTACACACCACCCTTACCTGCCAATCACACCATTGGGGATTTCTACAATCAACCCACACTGCTACACACCATCGATGGCAGTCATGCTGCAGTTAGCTGCTCATCGTCAGATCATGGCAATAGCCACTACAACAGATCATGGCAAAAGCCACTACAACAAAACACTGCCCCTTTCATCAATCACCTAACCCCGTGCAATCACAAAAATCGGCATACATGTTTATCATATCAAATTAACAGAACCATTCACTTTAGAATGATAGATCACTAACCTAGTGATTTGCCTTTACCGTCCTCGGGTTTTCAACAGTCATGTCGATATTTTGGCATTTAACAGAATATAACAGATTTATATACATATACTAACAAACAATCTAAATGGTGTGAGAATGTTACACACCTGATTAATGTGTAGGACTACCCTTTATGTCGATACCCTCGCTAATCGGATCTACTGCCCTCTGACTACAACTTTGCTCAAAAGTAGGAAGAATACGAAGATAAGGCCTCTCTTATATTCGGCCAAGGGTTAGAGTTTTACCCGAATTATACATTTAAATTAATAGATCTCCTTACCTTGAAATCCCGACAGTAATATGATCCGAGTGCTACTGAACTCTAGCTTAGAAATCTAGGCGATTGAATCCCCTTCAAATCCTGGAATGTCGCAAATAAGAGAAAACACCCAATTAGTTAACCATATAGCCATTCGGCTAAGATCTCTAAAAGCCGAAAAAAGATTGAAATCTCATAAATCGACACTTACCTTTAGTTTTCTTCAAGATTTGGCACAAGCAAACACTACAGAAGGAATTCGACAATCACAGGAGATGAGATCTAAGGATTTTAGCTATGGAAAGGAATGAGGGTGTAGCTTTGGCTTTTAGTGAATGGAAGATGAATAATAATGAAGATCAAAAGATTCGGCTAGAAGGAGGTTACAAAGAAAAAGAAAAGGGAGAGGGAAGTGGTGATTTCGGCTTTTGAAGAGTGAATATGAGAAAAGAAAGAAAACAAATGCTTAAGATGGCCATTAGAATTTCGGCACACCCTCCTAAAGCCAAAACTGAATGCCCCTCTCCTTTCGAACTCTTCACAATTTTAGCTAACACTAACCTTCTAAAGATAGCTCCTATCTTTCTTCTCTATCTTAATCTTATCCACCCCTCCAGGAGAGACCTAGCTCGTACCAATTCTTCCTCTTTTTGTCAGCTCATTATCTCTCAATTATTCAAATTATTTAATTCATTTAACTCCCTATTTGATAGCCTTGATGTCGTCCCCCTTGCTCCCTTTTAAGTGCCGAATTTGGCCTAACAACTTAGGCTCCAACCACCCAAAACTTGGGCCCTCTCCATCCACTAGTGATGCCACCCTTATCTCCTTTATGGCGCCACCTTACTTTGGGCCACAAGCCCAACTTGATATTTTAAACACAGATACCTACCTTCAAACCTATGGTGACTAAACAGAATATTTTAACCGAGGTCTCAGCCCATTCCTGAGCCCAATTTGCACCTCTAAACCTCAAATTAACATGTTAAACATACATCACATAAAATGCACAGACCCAATAATTCGAGATGCTACAGTTCAGGTCTGTCGATTGGGGCATGGCCATGGAAATCGTGCTTAGGGCATGTCTTTGAATGATTGGCAAGGCACGACCGTGTGACTTGAAGTCCAGGCCGTGCCAATTTCTTGGGTTGGCCCAATTTGGTCCGTTTTAAGCCTGTTTCTCATTCTTTTCGTTCTTGGGTGCTTTTCTGAGTATAAGACATGAAAAGAAAGGATTAAGAGCACCTTTTCACATAAATTGAGGGCTAAATCATCTAAAAGAATACTAAATGTGGGATTAAAATATGTTACTTTTACGGTTTATCAAATACCCCCACACTTAAGCTTTTGCTTGTCCTCAAGCAAAATTCTCAACTTACAATTAAAATGAACTTTCCATAATTCATAATCTCTATCGACAATGTCTCATCATAATTCATAGATAATTTATACATGGATAATTTAACACAAAGAACCCTAAAGATTCAATCAAGATAAGTCATACCTTTGTAGTACAAAAACATAGGTGTCTCCCATTATCTAAGTAATTACCTTTAATTCAAAATCGACAAGGACTGACATCCTCACTAAAGATTCACTCAAATAACTCAAAGGTGTTTAAAGATTAAGAAAAAGCACTCATAAGTCGAACCTGAAAAGTTAATTCCATAGGCTTTCCTGAAAATCAAATCTCCACCACTGTATATGAGATGATACACAAATCAAAAGGTCTTTATTAGGGTTGTAATGGGGTTAGGGCTTAAAGGTGTGGATACAGGTTGAATTAGATGGTTAGAATCGAGATTGACTTGGCAAGTTACCTTTCTAAAAAAAACTAATTAAAGCAATTACATCGCTTGAACACTAATAATACTATTATTGATAATACTATAATACGAGCTCTTCTTCAACAATTTGGGTTTTAGACACATGAGCTCCTTTAAATAAATACTAATAATGAATAAACTTTGATATTTTTTTAAGAACAAACTAAGTAATACTGGAATAGCTTTATAAACTAATTTAAGTAACTGATCAAATCAATTCTCGAAAGAAGGGTAGTCAAAGGAACAGTGATAACAAATACAAAGGGGTTTTGGGTTAAAATTTTAGGGGTAAATAAAGAAAAGGAAAAAGTTGTCAGGTTTCAACGGGTTCACTAGGGGTTAATTAAATAGTTAGGCTTTTTAGTGGAGTGAATGGGTTAAAACCTAGGTGCCTTTATCATCTCAGTATATCAAATCAAAAGTGTGGTCTCGACATGTATAATCGAGGTAAGTTCTAGAATAACAGTTCAAAGTTGACACACTCATAATCAATACAGTGAGCATGAAAAAGAATATATGCTCTATAAGGCTCAAAATCTCACAAAAATTATGGGTGTTTTTGACATCAATCCCTGTAAATTCCAAATTTCAAAGTAATACTCAAATTCAGTTCAACGACCTATTAATTTTTAATTTTTAGAAAGTAGACTTATCATGCTCGATTCTCTAGTATCCTTCAAATTTAATCATCAATGCACAATTAACTATGACTTACTCTAAAACATATCAATACAAATCAAAAATCAACAGAAATTTCATCCTAATTAGTAATATGAGAAAAATACTTGAAAACAAGACTAAATTCAGGATTTGAGAATAATGCAAAAATCAGGTACTTTTACCCCCATGTAACATCCTTAAAACGGGGTCTCTGTATTTTGCATGTGTTTGCATGTGACGGTATGTCTGCTGTGCTAGTTTGCATGTTTTAGGGTCCAGGCATGACCTCGGGTCAAGCTTAGTCATGGCCAAAATTTTTGTTTTGGTGCCTAAGAAGAGGGAGCTAAGAAAGTTAGGGGTTAAAAGAAATTATGGAAGGATTTAGACACAAGGAATTGTCTTGGTAAAGTGGCAAGGAGGCGCCACTTAAGGCCATAAGTAGTGACGCCACATGCAGAGAAGGGAGCTCAGGTTCAAGCAGCAGAAATCCCTTTCTACTTATTCTTTTTCATGCCAGGAGTAAGGAAGAGGTGTGCTCAAGTAGGACTCTGTTGGAGGGATATGGATTAGGCTAACTTTCAGTGATAGGTGTAGGACTCATTCAAACTTGTTTGAATGAGTGGATGATAGGAATTCAAGGAAGGATGAGGGGGATGACTATGAGTGGGAGTCTTGAAGTGTTGGCCATAAGTTGGACTATGGGGAGGAAGAGTGCAATCGATTGGGTTAGCAAAAGGGTGTGACGAATGTTCTTAGTGAATTTGGGGAGCATTTCGGCTAGTTGAGAGAGAGGTTCCTTTCTTTTTTGTTCTGGGTCAAGCCAAAACCTCATTTGCATCTTTTCTTTCTCTCAAATCCCTTGTGCCGAAAATTCTTTCATTCTCCTTTGACGAATCCTCCTCATTCCCATTCCCTTTTTCTTCTTCATCTCTAACATCTTCAAAGCCGAAACTTTGTTGAGTTTTCTTCTTCTCTTTTCTCTAGTGATTGGCCGAATCTTGGCAAAAGTCAAGAGATCTCTTGCGTTTACTCCTCTTTGACCGAATCTATCTTCTTCTTTTTGAGGCAAGCTGAATCCCTTGGTAAGTGATTTCCCCTCTATCCTCCCCTATATTAAAGATCCGTATACTAAACTCCATCCCTGCTTATGTTGATAGCTGAAACCTCTAAGATCACTAGGGTGTGCCGATATTTTGGTGATTGGTGGCCGAATCTATCGACTAAGGTAAGGATGTGTCAAACTCTTTTGGTTTCGAGATTCCTGTTATGGCTGAATAGCCTTTAGATTTCTAATGATGTGTTTAAGACCGATTGTAGGAGGGGGAAAGTAGCCGAATACAGTGGATTTTAAGATCTGGTTGCCAATTAAGGACTTGGCCAATTGTAAGGGAGATCTTTCGTGTAGTTTTGGGATTTGGTTGGAAACCAAATCGGCATCAAGGTGAGTGTGCCTTTGTGTGACGCATCTTCGGGATTATGGTGTTTAGCCGAATGGCTTTAAACTTAAAAACTGTGTGTTGGCCGATTGTAGGGTAGAGTGAAGGCTAACGTTTTGGGACTTCGTTTAGATCTACAAATAGTCAGGTGTGTAACTCTTAAACACTTTATTGGTTTGACATGTTTATTATGTTTTGTTATAGCCATTAAAAATAGTAGTTATGCCTTGTGGGCATGAGCATGGACTCCGGGTAAGTCCCTAACTATAAATCTCGGTATATGCTATCATGTCATTGTTAAATGTATGCCATGTGTTATTTGCATCATTATATGTTATTATGCCATGATTAATATGGACATGATGGTGGGATTATTGAGAGGAGGGGGAAGAGATATTTGGACTGTCACCAGTGGTTTTGACCACACGACGGGTTGGCCCCGTCTTGATATTATATTTTGTGACTAAGTCCAAATGGTTTTAACCACCAGTGGTTTTGACCACATGTGAATATTGTGACTCATCCCAGTGGTTCGGTACCACAGTGGGTTGGCCCTACATGTTGATGACGAGATTGTTATCAATGGTTTTAACCACCTGATGGGTTGGCCCCATCACTTGATTTGTGACTTCGATCATCAGTGGTTTTGACCACACCGTTATATATTTGTGACTACGGTCACCAGTGGTTTTGACCACCAGTGGTTTTGACCACACGGGGTAGATAAAGGAGATTGGATGGTTAGGTTATAGGGTTGCATGATTTGCATGTTTTACTGATGATTTGTGTAAGTGCTTGCACTATCGGGTTGGGGATTTATACACTGAGTCTTGATGACTCACCCCTTCTCTTTTATTTTACATATGAGGCGTAGATTGCAGATATGGAGCCAGAAAGGACTCGAGGCGACCATGCATGCTCGTTTGGGTTTTGATTTCTTTTAGTTACTATTTCAATTTTATCTATTTACCTAAAGTTGGTTTTCGTTTGTAATAAGGCCGCTAAGTATTAGTTTGGGTTTTTTTTTTATTTTTTTTAATTTCCTGCAAATGTTTAATAACCTGATTTGCTTAAATAACTGAAATTAAATGGGATTTACAAAACTATACTCTGTATCGAGTTTTTACAACGTTACCATTGGGTGACGTTATTCACAAAGTAATGACAAAATTAATGAAGTTGATTTCAAACTTAAATTTTCAACATCACATTACATAAGGTTTTTTTCTAAACTTTAAGATCGATAAAAGGGTTGTCAGTGAAAAAAATAAACCGAGAAACTTGTTTATTCAAACTACTTCACCCAGTAGCATGCCAGATTCGGTTGTGGTGTGTTGACCGAGTTTGGGGTGTTACAATTTTAGTATCAGAGCCAAGTTCAAAAGCTCGACTGTGGGCTCGAGGCCCAAAATGTTTTAAAGTAGGGTTTTGAAAAGTTTTGTGGAAAAGGTACATGGGTTGAACAGCATGGCATCGAGTCTCCAGCACTAATCCGTCCAGGTAAGTATCCTTAACTGTTGCGTGAATTATATGTGGGGGAAATGGGTATTTCAGGATCGTAGATTAGTAGAATAGGAGTTATTAAACCCTAGGAATAGCTTACTCCAACACAAATTACATAAGACTTAAAGATCCACTAAACAAACCTATGAGTACGTCGTTAAGTTAAGGGTGTGGCAACCGTTGTGTGCATGTCTAGGAATGGATTCGGGAGCTTGGTATTTAAGCGATCTAGTGACTCACCTCCTCTTCACTTGAATCCTACAGTGCGTAGTGACGATTCAGCTAACTAAGACAACTTATTCACAAGCTAAATTCAATAACTAAAACCCGAAAGAGACCTTGATTTAAAATGCTACCTTGATTTAAAATGACCAAAATACCCTTGATTTGAAATGACCAAAATACCTTGATTTGAAAAATGACCAGATTACCTCGACTTGTAAAATTACCAAAATACCTCAAGATGGAAATTGTCAAGTACCCAAATTGAAAATTTTCAAAATACCCTTATTTTGTAGAATCACCTGGAACCATATTTTGTGAAAATTACGAAAATACCCCTAGTTTATGAAATTACAAAAATAGCCCCAATTTTTAGAATTTCTGAGATACCTACGATTTGTAAAGGTTTTTGAATTAACCCTGATTTATTACTAAAATACCCCGATAGGTTAAATTATAAAAATACCCCCAGGTAGTGAAATGACGAGAATACCCCTACATGTGGAGTATGGGTGGAGAAGGTTGTTGATGAGTAAATGTGATTCACTATATTGGGGTAGGAAATTGAAATGAAAACTTTGTGATGATCGAAAGAACCACTACTAAATTTCTTTACATAAAACTTATTCGTGGGTAGTCAGTGGAACAGAAGCTAATTCATAAAAATTTCTTTAAGCAGATAAATCGCGATTATAGACATGAGTACTAGGGGACATGATCGTAATGTGTGAGGATGCGATAGAGGCAGAATGACCGTATCGGAACCCATTAGGTCTGGTCAAGGGTCCAAGAATGAGATACCACCACCACCAGCTGCTGGTGTAGAGTATCAAGATCAAACGGGGGAAGATGCAGTGTTGCAGGCGATGCTGCGAGTGCTAGAGAGAGTGGCTAGAGCAGGTGGAGGTACGGGAGCTCAAAAATCTGTATCTGAGCGACTCCAAACTAATGGAGCTGAGGTATTCCGAGGTGTATCTGGTGTGGAACCCAATACGGCTGAGTATTGGTTGGAGGCAGCGGAACGAATCATGGATGATTTGGATCTGATGGCTGAGGAGAAACTAAATGGAGTAGTGTCGCTTCTCCGAGATGAGTCATACCAGCGATGGCTCACAGTTCGGGATGGTGCTGTAGCGGATGATCTCACTTGGGATTATTTCAAGGCAGCTTATCAGAAGAAGTATGTTGGGACCAATTATATTGGTGCGCAGAGGAAGGCGTTTCTGAGGCTGGTTCAGGGGAGTAAGTCCATATTAGAGTACGAGGCAGAATTCTTAAGGTTGAACCGATATGCTCGGGGCATTATAGCTACGGAGCATGAGCGATGTGTCAGATTCGAGGACGGATTAAGGGATGATCTGAGGTTGCTGATTGCTCCACAGCAGGAGAGAGAGTTTACAGTCTTAGTGGAAAAGGCCAAAGTTACGGAGGAAGTGAAACAGTCGGTTAGACGGAATAGGACAAGGGTTGGAATAAGAGAAATTTTGGATCATCTGGGTCTACCGGGAATCAGCAGAAATGGGGTAGATATAGTGGGCCAAATCAAGCTGCTAGGCCTACTACTGCTGATACTCAGTGGCCGCCACGATGTGCTCGATGTGGAAAGTATCACACGGGAGAATGTTGGACTGGAAATAGGGGATGCTTTGAGTGTGGATCGATGGGGCACCGAGTGAGGGATTGTCCACAGAGGTCAGCTAGGTTGTAGTCTGGGGATCAGAATCGTACTCAGAACAGGAGGGATGGTCAGCAGCCACAGAGTGGCCGTGGTGCTGCTAGGGGAGGTAATGGCTCTGGTAGAGGTCGGGAGCACCGGGTAGAGGTGCAGGTGGAACAGAGGCGAGACAGCCTGGATTAGTCTACGCAGCGAGGCGTCGAGAGGAGGGTGACGCACCGGACGTCATAACCGGTACGTTCTTAATCTTTGGACAACCTTATAATGTTTTGATAGATGTGGGTTCAACGCACTCATATGTAGCCAGTAGCATAGTGGAAACTATGAACTTGAACTTTGAGATTACTTCTAGGAAGACGACTGTGATAAGCCCTTTGGGTCACTCTATAGAAGTAAGTAAACTATATAGGGATGTACCCCTAGAACTTCAAGGGGTCGTGTTTTTAGCTGATTTGATGGAACTACCGTTTGGGGAGTTCGATCTGATTCTCGGGATGGATTGGCTGGTGAAGTACCAGGCCAGTTTGGATTGCGCGGCTAAGTGCATGGTATTGAAGACGATGGAAGGTAGAGAGGTGGTGATGATAGGTAATAGAAGGGATTACTTATCTAACGTGGTCTCTGCACTGAAGGCGGAGAAAATGGTAAGAAAGGGATGCGATGCATTCATGGTGCATGTTTGTGCTTTGGGGGCCAAGGATGCAGCTGTGGAGAGTGTCTGAACTGTAGGGCAATTTGCGGATGTGTTCCCAGAAGAACTTCCGGTTTGCCTCCGGATAGGGAAGTTAAATTCGGTATAGACTTGTTATCCAGAACTGCGCTAGTGTCTATAGCCCCATATCGAATGGTGCCAAAGGAATTGGTGGAGTTGAAGGCCCAAATTCAGGAGTTGTTGAACCGAGGTTTCATTCGACCAGCTATATCTCCTTGGGAAGCACCTGTGCTCTTTATTAAGAAAAAAGACGGCACAATGCGGATGTGTATAGACTACCGCCATCAACTCAAAGTGAAGGAGGCTGATGTTTATAAGACGGCATTCTTTACTCGGTATGGGCATTACGAGTTTTTAGTGATGCCGTTCGGGTTAACCAATGCACCGGTAGCATTTATGGACTTAATGAATCGGGTGTTTCAGCAGTACTTGGACCAGTTTGTCATAGTATTTATAGACGACATATTGGTGTACTCAAGGACTGAGGAGGACCATGATACGCACCTGCGGGTGGTTTTGCAAATTCTAAGGGAAAAGCAGCTATTTGCCAAATTCAGTAAGTGCGACTTCTGGCTTAGGGAAGTGACTTTCTTAGGTCACGTATTGTCCGTTGAAGGGATTAGAGTAGACCCTCACAAGATTGAGGCGGTGTTGGATTGGAAACCACCTAGGTCGGTTGCAAAAATTTAGAGTTTTCTAGGTCTGACGGGGTATTACTGGAGATTTGTGGAAGGATTTTCTCTGATCGCGGTGCCATTGACCAAGTTTTTAAGGAAAAGAGTTTCATTTGTGTGGTCGAAGAAACAACAGGAAAGTTTCGACAAGTTGAGGAAGATTCTAATGGAAGCTCCAGTTCTGGTACAGCCTGAAGCAGGAAAGGTATTCACGGTCTACTGTGATGCATCACATACTGGCTTGGGATGTGTACTGATGCAGGAAGGGAAAGTGGTGGTGTATGCGTCTCGACAATTGAGACCGAATGAGGTTAACTATCCGACACATGATCTGGAGTTGACTGCTATAGTGTTCGTCCTGAAAATATGGAGACACTATTTATACGGAGAGAAGTCGATAGTCTACACGGATCACAAGAGTCTGAAGTATTTGTTGACGCAGAATGATTTAAATTTGAGACAGCGAAGGTGGATTGAGTTGTTGAAGGACTACGACTGCTCGATTGAGTACCATCTGGGTAAGGCTAACGTAGTAGCTGATGCATTGAGCCGTAAGGTGGGCGTAGACCTACGACCGATGTTTACTCACCTTAGTCTGTATGACGATGGGAGTTTGTTGGCGAATTGCAAGTAAAGCTGACTTGGGAAGAGCAGATTAAAGAGAAACAATTAGTGGATGAGGGCCTGAATGCTCGAAGGTTGCAAGTTCAGAGTAATGGGTTGGATGGTTACAGCTTGACTCACGATGGAGTGTTGTGTTTTCAAGGGAGAGCTTGTATGCCGAAGGACGTCGAGTTGAGGCAAAGGATTCTTCAGGATGCACATAGCAGCCCATAAACTATGCATCCTGGAGGTAGCAAGATGTACTGGGATTTGCGAAAGCAGTTCTGGTGGCCAGGGCTAAAGTGAAAAGTGACTGAGTTTGTGGGTAAGTGTCTGACGTGTCAGCAGGTCAAAGCTGAACATCAACTACCGTCAGGTTTACTTCACGGTGAAGATTCCTCAGTGGAAGTGGGAAAGGATTACCATGGACTTTGTCAGTGGGCTACCCCTTACGCCTAGCAAGAAGGACTCAGTCTAGGTGATTGTGGACCGTTTGACTAAATCAGCTCATTTCATACCAGTGAGGGTTGATTATCCGCTTCAGAAGTTAGCTAAGTTGTATTTGGCTGAGATAGTAAGGTTGCATGGTGTGCCAGTGTCAATTATCTCGGATAGGGGTCCGAGGTTCACGTCAAGGTTCTGGAGAGCTTTGCATCAGGCTTTGGGAACGAGGTTGGATTTTAGCACAGCTTTTCACCCACAATTCGATGGACAGTTTGAAAGAGTAATTCAGATTTTAGAGGATATGCTAAGGGGCTATGTTCTGGATTTCAGTGGTAGTTGGGAGAAGTATCTACCATTGGCAGAGTTCGCTTATAACAATAGTTATCAAGCGAGTATCCAGATGGCACCATATGAGGCACTGTATGGACGAAAATGTTGTACTCCTACATGTTGGACAGAGTTGGGTGAACGGCAGATATTAGGTCTAGAGTTGGTGGCAGAAACTGAGGATAAGGTTAAGGTGATTCGGGCTCATCTTAAGGAAGCGTCGGACAGGCAGAAGTCCTACGTCAATCTTAAGCGCAGGGATATAGAGTATGAAGTGGGTAATAAGGTTTTTTTGAAGGTATCGCCATGGAAGAAAGTGCTGAGATTTGGGCGGAAAGGGAAGCTAAGCCCTAGGTTTATCGGGCCGTACACGGTGTTGAGGTGAGTAGGACCGGTAGCTTATCAGCTCGAGTTGCCAGTAGAGTTAAGTCAGATTCATGATGTCTTTCATGTTTCGATGCTTAGGCGCTATTGATCAGATCTGTCACACATTATTCCGGTTACAGAGATTGAGGTGAGCTCGGACTTGTCTTTCGAAGAGGAACCGGTACAGATTTTGGATCGGGATGTCAAGGTCTTGCGTAGGAAGTCAGTTCCCTTAGTGAAAGTGCTATGATGGAACCATGGTACGGGGGAGGCCACGTGGGAACCAGAGGATGTGATGCAGCAGCAATACCCTCAACTCTTCTGACCAGGTAATTTCGAGGTCAAAATTATTTTTAAGGGGGTAAAACTGTAACATCCTTAAAATGGAGTCTCTGTATTTTGCATGTGTTTGCATGTAACGATATGTCTGCTGTGCTAGTTTTGCATGTTTTGGGGTCCAGGCATGACCTCGGGCTAGGCCTGAGTCATGGCCAAAATTTTTGTTTTGGTGCCTAGGAAGAGGGAGCTAAGAAAGTTAGGGGTTAAAAGAAATTATGGAAGGATTTAGACACAAGGAATTACCTTGGTAAAGTGGCAAGAGGCGCCACTTAAGGCCTTAGCAGGGCGCCACATGCAGAGAGGGAGCTCGAGTTCGAGCGGCAAAATCCTTTCTCGCTTATTCTTTTCACGCCAGAGCAAGGAAGAGGTGGGCTCAGGTAGGACTCTGTTGGAGGGATATGGATTAGGCTAAATTTAAGTGATAGGTGTAGGACTCATTCAAACTTGTTTGAATGAGTGGATTAGAGGAATTCAAGGAAGGATGAGGGGGACGGCTATGAGTGGGAGTCTTGAAGTGTTGGCTGAAAGTTGGACTGTGGGGAGGAGGAGTGCAATCGGTTGGGTTAGAAAAAGGGTGTGCCGAATGTTCTTAGTGAATTTAGGGAGCATTTCGGCTAGTTGAGAGAAAGGTTCCTTTCTTTTTTGTTCTGGGTCAAGCCGAAACCTCATTTGCATCTTTTCTTTCTCTCAAACCCCTTGTGCCAAAAATTCTTTCATTCTCCTTTGACGAATCCTCCTCACTCCTATTCCCTTTTTCTTCTTCATCTCTAACATCTTCAAAGCTGAAATTTTGTTGAGTTTTCTTCTTCTTCTCTTTTCTCTAGTGATTGGCCGAATCTTGGCAAAAGCCTGAGAGATCTCTTGCGTTTTCTCCTCTTTGACCGAATCTATCTTCTTCTTTTTGAGGCAAGCCGAATCCCTTGGTAAGTGATTTCCCCTCTATCCTCCCCTCTATTAAAGATCCGTATACTAAACTCCATCCCTGTTTATGTTGATAGTCGAAACCTCTAAGATCACTAGGGTGTCTTATATTTTGGTGATTGGTGGCGAATCATCGACTAAGGTAAGGATGTGTCAAACTCCTTTGGTTTGAGATTCTGTTATGGCGAATGGCCTTTAGATTTCTAATGATGTGTTTAAGACCGATTGTAGGAGGGGGAAAGTAGCTGAATACAGTGGATTTTAAGATCTGGTTGCCGATTAAGGGCTTGGTCGATTGTAAGGGAGATCCTTCGTGTAGTTTCGAGATTTGGTTGGAAACCAAATCGGCATCAAGGTGAGTGTGCCTTTGTGTGACGCATCTTCGGGATTATGATGTTTAGACGAATGGCTTTAAACTTAAAAACTATGTATTGGCCGATTTTAGGGTAGAGTGAAGGCTAACGTTTTGGGACTTCGTTTAGATCTACAAATAGTCAGGTGTGTAGAGCTTACACACTTTGTTGGTTTGACATGTTTATTGTGTTTCTGTTATAGCCATTAAAATCAGTAGTTATGCCTTGTGGGCATGAGCATGGACTCCGGGTAAGTCCCTGATTATAAATCTCGGTATATGCTATCATGTCACTGTTAAATGTATGCCATGTGTTATTTACATCATTATATGTTATTATGCCATGATTAATATGGACATGATGGTGGGGATTGTTGAGAGGAGGGGGAAGAGATATTTGGACTGTCACCAGTGGTTTTGACCACACGACGGGTTGGCCCCGTCTTGATATTATATTTTGTGACTAAGTCCTAGTGGTTTTGACCACTAGTGGTTTTGACCACATATGAATATTGTGACTTGTCCTAGTGGTTTAGTACCACAGTGGGTTGGCCCTACATGTTGATTATGGGATTGTCATCAGTGGTTTTGACCACACGATGGGTTGGCCCCATCACTTGATTTGTGACTTCGGTCATCAGTGGTTTTGACCACACCGTTATATATTTGTGACTACGGTCACAAGTGGTTTTGACCACCAGTGGTTTTGACCACACGGGGTAGATAAAGGAGATTGGATGGTTAGGTTATGGGGTTGCATGATTTGCATGTTTTACTGACGATTTATGTAAGTGCTTGCACTACCGGGTTGGGATTTATACACTGAGTCTTGGTGACTCACCCCTTCCCTTATATTTTGCAGATGAGGCGTAGATTGCGGATATGGAGCCGAGAAGGACTCGAGGCGGCCATGCATGCTCGTTTGGTTTTTTTTTTAATTTCCTGCATATGTTTAATAACCTAATTTGCTTAAATAACTAAAATTAAAATGGGATTTACAAAACTATACTCTGTATCGGGTTTTTACAACGTTACCATCGGGTGACATTATTCACAAAGTAATGACAAAATTAATGAAGTTGATTTCAAACTTAAATTTTCAACATCACATTACATAAGGTTTTTTTTCTAAACTTTAAGATCGATAAAAGGGTTGCCAATAAAAAAAATAAACTTAGAAACTTGTTTATTCAAACTACTTCACCCCGTAGCCTGCCAGATTCGGTTGTGGTGTGTTGACCGGGTTTGGGGTGTTACACCCCAACACTTAAGATGTATATTACCCTCAATGTACAAAGATAGATAAACAATTATGTAATAATAAAATCAAAAGAGAAGGAGAAGTAACACTTCCTAAATTTTTGGATGAAGTCTATGAAAAGAAACCGGATAAGATTGGAGGTGAACGTGGGGAAGCGTCTCGAACCGTTTGAAATTGAATCCTCGAAGTAGCCGGTTTGGTTTTATTGTATCCTAAGCTAAATCTAAATGCCATAAAGAATAAGAAGAATAAAATAAAATAAAATAAAGTAAAAAAAATAATGATGAAATAAAAAAACAAAAATAAATAATGGAAAATGAAAGACAACTAGAAAAATGGGGAATGAGATTTAAATAGAGATGTAGCCCATGTTTTGGGATTTTGAATTTTGAACGCATTCAGGGTGTTCGGGCATGGCCGTGGGTGTCGTGGCACGCCCTTGTCTTTTTTCACATGGTTATTTAATACGAGTGTACTTCTCCCATGTTTGATAGTCAGAATGTTGGCACGGTTGGGAGGCACGATCGTGTTTAGCCTGTGCTTGACAAGTTAGTAACCTCGCACGGGGCATCGGCACGAGCGTGGACTATTATCGCCACCCATGTTGGGAAAAGAACTTTTTCTATGTCATGCACGGCTACTGGCACGCCCATGGTTCATCCCCTGGCTTCTACACGGCCACGGGCACGCCCGTGTGGCCTAAAAATCTGCTCTTTGGTTAGTTTATGGTTAAGTGCTAAAAAGAAAAAAAAGAAAAGAAAAAAATAAAAATAATGTAAAAATCAGGTTAGTGCTCGGGTTGCCTCCCTAGAAGCACTCGTTTATAGTCTTAGCTAGACTTTACCTCTCATTCGTATGGTCATGGGGGTTTAAGGATGTGAAAATCCTTTCTCATATGATCACTTCGGTTATGGATATATAGTTTAAGTCAAGTAATGTTTACCTCAAAAGTGTCAAATTTAGGATTGCTGACCTCGACTGTGCCGTATAGGAAGACATTAAGTACCTCAAAAGTGATTTCTTCATTTACCTTGAGTTCTGAACAATACATGATCCTCTATTTTGATGTGATTTGTTGTTCCTATTAGCTCGTCTGGGGTTTCCTTCGGTTTCACTTCGTGTTGTTCTGGTTTTTCTTTAAATTGTGTTTTCCACTCTTCTAGTTTGTCGACCTTAAAGATGAGTTCCTCATGTAATTCTTCTTTATTGGCACAAGGTCTATGATCCGGCTTAGGTTTGTAGCTTTGTGGTGTTTCCTGCAATGAAGGTTGAACAAGTTGGTTATCAACTGAATTTACTTTCTCACCTTTATCACTTGACGTTCTGGCCGAGTCAAGAGCTTGAAGAGTGACTATCTCATCACCTACACGAAGTATGAGTTCACCTGTATAGATATCAATTTTAGCTCTGGCAGTCGTTAAAAGTGGTCTTTTTAAAATTAAGGGGATCGTGTTGTCCTCATCCATGTCTAAAACGACAAAGTCTATTGGGAATACGAATTTATCAATTTTGATTAGAACATTTTCTATTATACCCCTAGGAATTCTTATAGTTTTATCAGTTAATTGAATGCTCATCCTAGTTTGTTTGGGGTTAAACATTTTGTAAGGCATAACATTGATGCTTGCCCCTAAATCCGCTAACGCATTATCAATAGATAAACTACCAATTAAACATGGAATTGTAAAACTCCCTGGATCTTTTAATTTTCGTGGCAGTTTATTTTGTAGAATTGCTAAGCACATTGCGTTTAGCTCCACGTGGTGCTCTTCGTCTAATTTGCGCTTGTTTGTCAAGAGCTATCTTAAAAATTTCCTCGAGTCTGGCGTCTGAAAAAGAGCTTCAAGAAGAGGTAAGTTAATATGTAATTTCTTTAAGAGTTTAAGAAACTTACCAAACTGTTCCTCTGAATCGTCTCTTTTCATTGCTTCGGGATAAGGTATGCGAGGTTGGTACTCCTTGATTATCGGTTTTGACTTTTCTTGTGTTACCTCTACCTTACCTTCTTCTTCCTTAGTTTCTTGTACCGTGGTGGGCTCGTTTACCTTTGTACCCTCTTGAGCTGTGATGGCTTGGATCTGTTCTTTTGGGTTTATTTCTGTGTTGCTTGGTAGACGTCCTTGTGGAATTTCATAAATTAGCTTTGTGAGATGTCCCACTGACCTAGTAAGTTCTCCAACTTGATTCTCGATCCCTTTGATTGATTTTTGTTGTTCATCAAGTGCTACTTCAGTCTTTTGGAAATGAGAATCTGTGGCTGCCATGAATTTCGTCAGCATCTCTTCAAGATTCGGCTCCTCTTCTTGTTGGTGAGTTGGTTGTTGAAAATCTGGAGGAAGTTTCGATCTTTGACTATTTTGATCATCCCACGAGAAATTGGGATGGTACTTCCAACTTGCATTATAAGTGTCACTATAAAAATTATTTTGATATCTAGAATAGTTACCTGTATAGTGAGCTTGCTCGTTTTCCATGCCCTATCCGTAGGGTGGGTACTCAGGATTCGCCACGCCTCCTAGATTCAAATCATATTGTATTTTTGGATGTACCTTGCAGGGACTATACCAATCATCAATCTTTTTATTCATCATCTCTAACTGATTAGATAACCTGGTGACCACGTCGAGGTTGAAGACACTGGCTATTTTAGTAGGAATTGTCCTCATAACATGCGACTGATAATTATCCAATGCCATCTTTTTTCATAGACTAAAATTTTCTTCCAAAATCAAAATAGAGGAAAAAAATTAGCAAAGTAAAATAATTATAATAATAAATAATAATAAATTGTAATAAAAAATTGGCTAAAGTAATAAAAATTAAGCTTTCTAAATATTTTAGTGTTCCCCGGCAACGGTGCCAAAAACTTGATCGTGTCAAACAATCGAGTTTTAATATTTATTAAGAATGATTGAACCTGTAGACTAACTATGACAACGATTGAGGCAAGTGCACCTATCGAACAATAGTATAGTTTAGGCAAGATTATTTTATCAAACCCAAAGGAACCTAAAAGTACTACTACTCACTTTCTTTCTATTATTTAGCCTAAAATATGGAGTGATTGGTTTATGAAACTAATGAAAAACTAAACTAGATGCAAAGACAAAAGAATGAATTGGAGAAAGACTTTAGGAAAACTTAGTTGATGAAGACGATACCCTCAGGAAAAATCCACCTATGACTTCACTTATTATTTATCCCTAAACCATATGATTTCTTTACTTAACTTGATCCGTGAGACTCCCTAACATATATTAAACCCTCTCTTAAGGTGAATAACTTCTAACCCTAGGTTAATTAGTGGAACTCTCGTTCTCCTATAATAACCCCCTAAGGAAGCAGTAAATTGATCAATGGATTCCCATACTAGGTTTCACCCTAATTTGATAAAATCTCGTAACCCTATCTCTAGGCGCCCGATCAACTTCACTCAATTATGTTAGATCTACTCTTAGGTAGGGTCTATTCCTCCTCCACCTAAGCACATCAGATTAAATTAAGTAATATAATTAAGAACAAACTAAGTACTTATCATATAATTTAGAAATTAAATAACAAAATTCATCATAGGTTTCATCCCCTTCAGGTATCTGAAGGGTTTAGCTCATAAATAAAAAAGAAAACATCTCAAGAGAAAAGATAAAACGAAACATAAAAAACCCCTAAAACCCAGAGGAGATCCTCTGTCTTTAGTAGAATCCTGGCTTCTTGAGATGGATCAACTGGCTATCTTCGAGTAATTCCCTGAATAAAAGCTCTGGCAGAAAACTCTACCTAAAACTCTCTGTTTCGGCTTCTGCCGAACTCCCCTTCTTAGTTGCTACCTTGGGTGTTTATATAGGCTTTGAGATGCTTTACTTGGCTCCTAAGTACCACTTTCAAGTAGAATCACTATTAAGGTGTTTAAGTAGACTTAGGAGTATGTTTTTTTGGCTTCAAGCATCCAAATCCGAGTGAAATTGCTCATTCCTGTGGCAGGGGCACGCCCATGGCACACGACCGTGTAAGTCAACTTCAGGCCGTGTGTCGATTCTGTTGATTGGGGCACGACCGTGTAAGTCAGGATTCAAGCCATGCTTCAGGTCTGTCGATTGGGACACGGCCATGCAAATCGTGCTTGGGGCGTGTCTTTGAATGATTGGCGAGGCACTTCGTGTGACTTGAAGTCCAGGCCGTGCCAATTTCTTGGGTTGGCCCAATTTGGTCCATTTTATGCCTGTTTCTCATTCTTTTCGTTCTCGAGTGCTTTTCTGAGTATAAGACATTAAAAGAAGG
The DNA here is from genome assembly GCA_025506655.1 of Gossypium rotundifolium. Classification (NCBI taxonomy): domain Eukaryota; kingdom Viridiplantae; phylum Streptophyta; class Magnoliopsida; order Malvales; family Malvaceae; genus Gossypium; species Gossypium rotundifolium. The sequence continues at coordinate 26,719,610 of CP106728.1, forward strand.
GATTAAGAGCATATTTTCACATAAATTGAGGGCTAAATCATCCAAAAGCATACTAAATGTGGGATTAAAATATGTTACTTTTACGGTTTATCATAATACATAAAAAATACTAAAAAAATCAAAATAAATATTTCCCAACAAATTAAAAATAAATTTTAAAAAATATGTAGACTTAAATAACACTAAGATAGATGTAACTTAACAAGCAAATACCTCTAAAATAATAATAAAATTAACAAATGCCTTTAAAATAATAACAAAATTAACAATAAAATAAGTTTTATACAATATTCAATCAATAACAACAAAATAGTAGCAACATAATAGTGATATGGTAGCAAAATAGGGAGAAAACAACAAGAAAATAACATTCAAAAATAAAAAAAATAGCAGATTTTTTTCATTTAGTGAATTCGGGCTAGGCTGGGCCCGGGCCAAAAATACCTTACCCGAGGCCTGGCCCATTTTTAAACGGGCTTTATTTTTTGTCCAAGCCCATTTTTTGGGCTTATATTTTTACCCAAACCCTTCCAAATTTCGGTCGAGCTGCCCGGCCCATGAACACCTCTAATTGTGAAGGTAGGCTTTTTAGTAGAGTGAGTGGGTTAAAACATAGGTGCCTTTATCATCTCAGTATATCAAATCAAAAACGTGGTCTCAACATGTATAATCGAGGCAAGTTCTAGAATAACAATTCAGTGTTGACACACTCATAATCAATAAAATGAGCACTAAAAAGAATATATGCTCTATAAGGCTCAAAATCTCACAAAAATTATGGGTGTTTTGGACATCAATCCCTGTAAATTTCAAACTTCAAAGTAATATTCAAATTCAGTTCAACAACCTAGAAAATTTTTAATTCTGGAAAATAGACTTATCATGCTTGATTCTCTAGTATCTTAAAGTTTAAATCATCAATGCACAATTAGATATGACTTACTTAAAAACATATCAATAATAATCATAAACCATCAAAAATTTCATCCTAATTAGTAATATGAGGAAATTACTTAAGAACTAGATAAAATTCAGGGATTTGAGAATAATGCTAAAAGTTAGGCACTTTTACCCCCCCACACTTAAGATGTACATTGCCTTCAATGTACAAAGATAGATAAATAACCATGTGATACTGAAATCAAAAGAGAAGGGGAGAAGTAACACTTCCTGAATTTTGGATGAAGTCAATGAAAAGAAACCGAATAAGATTGGAGGTGAACATGGGGAAGCGTCTCGAACTGTTTGAAATTGAATCCTCGAAACAGCCGTTCTGATTTTATTGTATCCTAAGCTAAATCTAAACTGCATGAAGAATAAGAAGAAAATAATAAAGAAAATAGAAATAAAAGTAAAAGTAAAAGTAAATAATGGAAAATGAAAAAAGAAAGACAATTGGAAAACAAAAAGTAAGAAGGGGGTTTAAATAGAGATGCGGCCCATGTTTTGGGGAAATTTTTGTCCTGTTGCCACACGTCTACGGTCACGCCCTTTTACCTACTTGTGGTGCCCACATGGCCACGGCCATGTGCAAGGCCGTGTTGTCTGGAAATCTGCACTTTTGGTTTATTTGAATGCTAAAAAGGGAAAATAAAAATAAAAATAAAAATAAAAATAAAATAAAAATGGGGTTAATGCTCGGGTTGCCTCTCGAGAAGTGCTCGTTTAAAGCGTTGAGCTAGACTTACCTGTTATTCGCACGATCATGGTGGTTTGAGAAGGTGGAAATCTTTTCTCATGCGATCAATTCGGTTATGGATATAAAGTTTAAGTCGAGTAGTGTTTACCTTAAAGGTGCTGATTTTAGGACTAGTTACCTTGACTGTTCCATCTAGGGAGATTTTGAGTACCTGATCCCCTATCTTAAGCTGGGTTGTCCCACTATTAAGTTCGTCGTGGAGTTGCCTTGTTTTTGCTTCGTGTGTTTTCAGTCTCTCTTTGAAGTGTGTCTTCCACTCATCTAGTTCATCGGTCCAAAGCCTTCGTTCCTCATGAATTTCTTCTTTATCGACATGAGGTCTAGGATCTGGTGTCTACGAAAAAGCTTCAAGAAATGGCAAGTTAATATGAAATTTCTTTGGAAGTTTGAGAGACTTACTGAATTCTTCCTTTGTGTGGTCTTTCTTTGTCACATTAGGGTATGGCGCACGAGCTTGGTACTCTGTAATTACCGGGTTTGGTAAATCCTAGCTTACCTCAACCTTACCTCCACTCACCACAGGCTCTTGCCTTGGGTCAGATTCCACTAACCTTTCACTATCATGAGCTGTTACGGCTTGAATTTGCTCCTTTGGGTTAGTCTCACTGTTGCTTGTTCGTTCAAAAATCAACTTTGCTGGTTGTCCAACTGACTTAGTAATTTCCCCAACTGACTTAGTAAGTTCCCCAACTTGGTTCTCAATTGCTTTGATCGATGCTTGTTGATTATCGAGCGTTGTTTCAGTTTTTTGGAGACGGGTATCTATGGCTGCCATGAATTTTGTCAGCATCTCTTCAAGGTTCGGCTTCTCTTCCTGTTGGTGAGGTGGTTGTTGAAAATCTGGAGGAAGTTCCGGTCTTTTCTATTTTGATCATCCCTCGAGAAATTGGGATGGTACCTCCAACCTGCATTATAAGTGTCACTATAAAAATTATTTTGTGGTCTAGAATAGTTACCTGTATAGTGAGCTTGCTCGTTTTCCATGCTGTATCCGTAGGGTGGGTACTCAGGATTCACTACGCCTCCTAGATTCGATCATATTGCATTGCTGGGTGTACCTGCGAGAGACTATACAAACCATCAATCTTTTTATTCATCATCTCTAGCTGGTTAGATAACCTGGTGCCTACGTCGAGGTTGAAGACACTGGTTGCTTTAGTAGGAATTGTCTTCATGACTTGCCACTGATAATTATTCAGTGTCATCTTCTCTATAAACTAAAATTATCTGCAAAAAACATAGAGAGGAAAAATTAGCAAAGTAAAATAATAATAATAATAATAATAATAAATTGTAGAAGATAAAAAATGGCTAAAGTAATAAAAATTAAGTTTTCTTAATATTTTAGTTCCCCGAAAATGGGGCAAAAAACTTGATCGTTGTTTTGTCGAGTTTTAAAATTTATAAAGAGAATGATTGAACCTAGAAACTAACTCTGACAATGACTTAAGGCAAGTGCACCTATCGAACAGTAGTATAGCTTAGGCAAGACCGAATTGTCAAATCCAAAGGAACTAAAAGTACTAATACTAACCTTCTTTCTATTATTTAGCCTAAATATTAAGTGATTGGTTGTTTAATCTCAAACTAAGTGATTACTAAGCTAAGATTCAAAGACAAAAAGAATGAATCGAAGACTAAGACGATACCCTTAGGAAGAATTCACCTAGACTTTACTTGTTATCTAACACTAAACCAGACGATTTATTCACTTGACTTGATCTGTAGGATTCCCTAATTTATATTAAGCCCTCTCTCGAGGTGAATAACATCTAACCCTAGGTTGATTAATTGAAATCTCTTTCTAATTAAAACCCCTAGAATCGTATTAACTCGATCTATGGACTCCCATATTAGGTTTCACCCTAATTTGGAAAAATCTCGTCACCCTATCTCTACCCGCGATCAACTCCGCTTAATTATGCTAGATCTACTCTTAAATAGGGACTTTTGCTCCACCACCTAAGCACATTCAACTTGAATCAATATCTCAAAAATATTAACACAAGAATTAAGCTCAAATAATTAAGAACAAATCAAGTATTTATCATGTAGTTCAGAAAACAATAACAAGTTCCATCTTAGGTTTCATCCCCTTCAGGTATCTGAAGGGTTTAGTTCATAACAATAAAAGAAAACATTTCAAAATAAAAGATAAAACAAAACATAAGAAATCCCTAAAACCCCCTGAAGGAATTGAAGGAGAGATCTGCCGTCTTAAGTATAATTCCGGCTTCTTGAGATGGATCAACTGGCTATCTTCGAGTGATTCCCACAAATCTGGCCTTTTGGCTTGGCTCCCTTGCCTAGCTCCCCCCTAACAAAAGCCCTGGCAAAAGGCTTCTGCCGAACCCCTCTTCAAGTTGCCCCCTTGGGCGTTTATATAAACTTTGAGATGCCTTACTTGGCCTCTAAGTATCCTAATTCAAGTATAATTCCTACTAGGGGGTTTGAATAGGCTTTGGAATGTGTTTCTTTGCCTTCAAGTATCCAAATCTAAGTAAAACTCCTCTTGGTCGTGGCAGGGACACATCTATGGAACACGCTCGTGTGAATCGATTTTAGGTTGTGGCCAGGTTTGCTGAAGAGACACGCTCGTGTGTTTGAGGTCCAGGCCATGTTAGAGTAAATTAGGGAGGCACAACCATGTGGTCTTGGGCCCAGGCCGTGTTGATTTCGTGAGTTGGCCCAATTTGGTACGTTTTGAGCCTGTTTCTCATTCTTTTCGTCCCTAGGTGCTTTCCTAAGCATAAAACATGAAAAGAAATGATTAAGAGCACCTTTTTACATAAATCAAGGAATAAATCATCCAAAAGTATGCTAAATGTGGGATGCAAATATGTTACTCTTACGGTTTATCACACTCCTATGCCCAAACGCCAACCAAGGTATCCTTACTCTCCTCATAGATTGCTCTATGTAAAGCCAGCTTCTCACCTCCGCATGCTAGCTTCCTGATGTGGGATCCCTCCTTCAGCAGAGTTTAATTCCATCACAACCACCTGTCACCCCAACTTTGCAAAATAAATATCCCTTTTTGCTTGCAATGGGATTCAAACCCTTGCCCTCTCCTATGCTCTAGACGCTACATGCCACCACAACACAAGCACTTTTTGTGACTTAAAACATGCGCAACTAAATATAAACCTATGTGCCAAAGTCTAAATTCATTTAAAAAGAAAACAAAATGAATTACAAAGACCAAGACTTGAACCTTGGACCCCTTTCTTCCTCTATGGCGTCACCTCCTTGTCTCCCATGTGGCGTCATTTGCCATTAGACCACAACTCCTTTTTTGTGTCATTTTTTTCCACATTTTATTCTTAAAGCCTACTTACTTACACCTAGGGTTTTACTCACCTAAAACCAAACTTTTTCCTAAAGCCCAAGTTTGGACCCGGGACTTCATGGAAGCGCCCTAGCCTTCCAAAATCACTCACCTAATAGGTCCAACTTGCATTAGTGTCGTTCTCTTGTTCTCAAAAAATTTAAATGCTCCTACGCCCAAGGCCCAATAGGCCCAATTCTACTAGGCCCAAATTCAGGGTGTTACATATATTAAAATTTCATCTAGTAATTTTTGTTTAATTGACAGTTAATTAAGGTACAAGTGTAACGATCCTAAAGTCAATAGTATTGAAAAATGTGGTTTCAAAATCCCATTTTTTTATGTTTGAGACCATAAATATTATTATTTAAGATTTGCAAGGTTAGTGTAAAGTTTAATTAAAGTTTGAGTACTTAATTTTGTTAGTTGGATAGTTAATTAAGGCACCCAAATCGTAAAAATAGAAAAATTAATCGTTATTGATTATTATTTGTTAGAGGATTAGTTATTAATTAAACAAAGTTATAAAAGGAAAATTACACCAAATTTTTTTAGATAGTGGATGGTAGGTGTGGATTGTTTATATTTTATAATAAAATTTCAATTATAATAACATAAATAAAATAATAAAAAAATAAAAGGACAAAAAAAGAAAGAAGGTTGTTCATCATTTTGTTTCTTCCACCGAAATAAAAAATAAAGAACACAATAAGCTATTGTTCTAAGCTTTTAAGGTTCGGTCAAGTGCATGGTAAGGATTTTAAAGTTCATTTATCATAAATTTTATGTTTTTGACATCGTTGTAGCTCAATTTAGCTCACCCGTATATTATTTTTTAAAATTGTTAAAGTTTAAAAATGTTTCCATTGATGACACTTGAAGATTTGGTGTTAAAATGCTAGCTTTTAAGCTTAGAAATGAAAAATGAATACTTTGCAAAGTTTAATTGTTAGTTTTTGAACATAGGGACTAAAGTGTGAAAAAGTTGAAATTGATGTTTAATTTTTGAAATAATAGATCATAGAGGGCTGTTGAAGGATGTAATTAAAATTGGATTGAAAATCGAAGCTTAGATTTGTAAGTTATGGTTTTTTCTATTTTAGAGACTAAATTGAATAAAATGCAAAAATTTAGGGGACATCTAAAAATGGAATTGAAATAATATATGATTACAATAGTATGTTTTAAGATTTTTAAATTGATAAATTGAAATAAATTGTTATATAGATTGAGATTTGAGTTAATTGGAAGATAGTTGAGAAAAAGTGAAATTACAGTTAATCTCGACACCTTAATTGCTTATTATTTTTCTAGGTAAGTTCATATGAGGCTTACTTTATTAATTGATAATATATCTGTATTATATTATTTTGCTTTATAGTTGAATTGTTATTATATAATATTGTTGGTATAAAAGGATTAAATCGAAAAATATGAAATATATAATTGATATGATATGTAGATCGAATGGTTATGTTGTGAGACAATATTAGTACAAGTTATACTTGTAGCCTTTAATATGGTAATGTGTAATGCTATGAAATATCTATATGTATAATAGATATTGACTAGGTAGCAATTGACTAATGGTATGACGTAAATGCTATGGAATTGAATGAATTATAAATGGTTGAATGTTATATAATATAGGTTAGATTTGTACAAATTGAATTGGTATAATTTAGGTACCATATCGAGGTGCATTGGTTTAGTTAAATGGGAATTAGTGGATGTCGATCTTGATTTTGAAATTGATATGTATATAGTGATGTTACATAGTTTTAATGTATATGTATAGCTTGGAACTTATAGTTTGTAACTCCATAAATTAATTCATTTAACTTTATATATACTTCCATAGTTTAACATGATCAAATTTTAAAGTAAGTTGAGAATAATTGATGGAATCAAGTTGTTGTGAAATGTTAATTCTTGTGATGAAGGACTAAGTTGTATAGAATGGAATATAGGGTATTTTGATGCAAGTATGGAATTGATTTTGTATTGGATTGAAAAATGTTATGTTTTGAGATGACTTGATGAATTGAGTTATGAATTTTAGTTGTTTGGATATAATTGAAACTCTATGGAAAATTCATTGATTAGTAAATGTGCAAGTAATGCTTCGGTTTATTCGATGAGGCACATGGTGCAAATTAAATTAACGAGCATTGAGTGCAATTGGATTACTTCAGCTTGTCTGAAAAGGCACTGGGCTCCAGACGTATCGATGAGCGTCAGGTGTAAATTATTCACTTCGAAAGACTGGTATGAAATTTGGAGTATGGTATGTGTAGTGCGGAAGCGTGTAAAAGAGTAAAATTATTGTACTGAAAAATCACACTAAGTTCAATTCCCAGGAAAGAGAGGTGGATCATAAGGATCGCTTAAGTACCAGGTCTTTCCTAACCAGAATATCCCTCTATCGCAATTTAATAACATAATAAATCACTACAATCACACTCACAAAATATGTAAAATAATACAATAAAGAACACTAGAATTTTAAAGAGGTTCAGCAAATTTTACCTACGTCCTCGAGCACTACCAAATTTATTTCACTCCAAAATACAAGTGAAGATTTACAAAGAGAGAGAACAATGCCTTAAGTAGAGAATGGCAAATGTGGGTTGATGAAAATGAGAAATGGTTAAGCCTATTTATAGTTGAGGTTCAGGGATCAACTTGCAAAGCCACTATACAATTAGGGACCAAAAAATTGCAATTATCTCATGCCAAATCTCAATCCCACTTTTAGTGCCTTAAATCTCAGATATCTAGTGCCAACATTTTGATACCCATATCTTTGACTTTCCAAAATATGGATGATTTCCAATAATCTCCACATTGAAGATTTGGTTAGGATAATCTTATCTTCACACAATTCTTTCTACCTTCATCAACAATACTTGATAGTGCCTTCTTCAACTGTTAAACTTGCAGGATATTGATCAAGTTCAAACAATGTTCGAACTTGGTTGTTGCTACCACCTTGGTCATCATATATGCGGGATTATCTATAGTCTTAATCTTCTTAAGATGAATTTTCCCCTCACCAATAATTTTTCACACAAAATGGAATCGTACGTCGATATGCTTTGTATGTGCATGATAGACTTGATTCTTTGCTAAATGAATAGCACTTTGACTATCACAATACACGTTAATTTGCTCCTGAACCAATCCCAAGGTTTTAACCATACCTTGTAACCAAATAGCTTCCTTTACAGCCTTTGTTACAGCCATGTATTTGGCTCTTGTGGTTGACAATGCAACTGTAGACTACAGTGTAGACTTCCAATTTATTGGTCCTCCAGCAAGTGTAAACACATAACCGGTGGTTTATCTTCGTTTGTCCAAATCACAGGCATAGTCAGAATCAACATACCCAATAACACATTTACTAAGTGTAGTATAGTAATCCAACATTCATGGTCTTCTGAATATACTGCAGAATCTATTTCACAGCTTGCCAATGCCCTTTTCGAATCTATTTCACAGACTTGCCAATGCCCTTTTCCCATTTTAGATTATGCATATACTTCTCGCTTACTCACTATACTAACTGCATGTGAGTGCCAAACCACGGTGACATATAGTCACAATGTGTTACCAAAACACCGGTGTCCGTGAGACACGAATCAATTGATGGGGCCAACCCATCGTGTGATACCAAATCAGCGGCGACGATCCCATATCTCAAGTGGGCCGGCCACGGTGGTGTTAACCACGGGACAAGTCGCTATGAGGTGCCAAACCTCTGGAGGTACCAAACCTCTGGTGACCGTAGTCACGGTGTGTTACCAAAACACTGGTGCCCGTCGGCACAATAATACTGCCCCCTCCACTCGCTAATCCCACATCAGTCATATATACATATATGTTTCATGCCATCACATGCTTAAATCTCATGCATCAATACATTATGCTTACCAAAAGCATCAAATAGCATATTTAAAACAGGTACTTACCTGAATTGCCAACTTTACCGATATGGTATATTATCCAATGCTACAATAACCAAATTAGCATTCACAATATTTAGCACATTTAATAAGTTATACGTGTGTATGTACACACCTGTCACTACTGGATAGTCTAAATCCCGAAAAGAAGAGTCGACCACCCTAGATCCCTCTGTACCTACATTCGGCCAACTCTTAGGATTAATATTATGGCCTAATCGGCCAAACCAAATTATTGAAAGGGGTTCCTTATGAACCCGGTATCTTACCTTTCTTGATTTGGCTACTAACCACGGCACCGATACTTGAATCTATTTTCCAAAATAATCGATTAGTCACTATTACTCATAACCAAAGCTTTCGCTTTTGAATACTAACATAGGCCTTACCCACACTTACCAACTTGGTTGACAATTAACAAATGAAGGCTTGATTGAAATATCCTGAGCACCTTCACTAATCGATTGCCACAAGAAATCCCGAGAACACCTCTGCCTTCCTGATATTCGGCCACAAGGAATCTTAATAGGGGGGAAGAGATTTCGGCAACAAAGGTGGAGGTTACTCGGCTATGAGAGATAGGAAAAAAAAAAAAGATGAGATATGAAAGTGTGGAGAATTCGGCAGAAGACTAAGAAAAAGGAGAATGGTTTTCGGGGAATGAAAAAGAAGATAAAATATTGGGAAGGGTAAAATTCATTATGCATCAAATGAAGAAAAGAAAAGAATAGGATGATACCTAGGTGTTTTTATAGGCATTCGCAACCCCCTAAGCTTGTAGTCCAACCCACTAGGAATTCAAAATTCACCAATTCTAGATTTGAAATAATTCAAAAGAGTTTGAATTATCATATGCCTACTTCTTTTCTCGGCCAACTTATCATAATTTAATCCAAATGATAATCTAATTAAAAATCTAATTTAATATCCTTATCTATCTCCATTATCTTATTATCTAATAATAAAATAGAAGAAGCCATGTGCTCAACAACTCTTCCAACCGAAATCAAAATTCAAAATACTAAGCTTAGCTTTATCTATTTGCACCAATAAAATAACATAGCAATTATCCTCCTATCACCACTTTAAGAACAAATAAAAATAAAATAATGATAATAATAATCCCATTTATTTAGCGAATTCTAAAGAATTAAACAAACATGCATTCTTCATCCAAATTGAAGCCCATGTGCGAACCATTATGCCAACTTGCATGAAGGAAAAAAATAAAACCCAATTCGACATCTTGGGTTCGAGCGCAGGACCTCATGCATCAGCCCTTTCTTCCACGCCCTAGCCACTTCTTCCAACCCAACTTTCTTGCCAATTTACCCCACCATTTAATTATAAGACCTCTCCGGGCCGTTTACCCAAAAATTAAAAAAAAAATGCCAAACGCTTCACTTGACTCGAACATCGTCAACAACCTCCAAACCTCTAAGTGGCACACAGCCACTTAGCCAACCCACTTTCATGTCAATAAGCCCTCCTAATTTAATTAAAAGGCCTTCCTAGGCCTAACGCCCAAAAACCCAAAAGGAAAAACATTTCCCCATTGCCTCTTCCACGAATCGAACCCAAGGCCCTTGTAACACCCTTGGACGCACCCAACCAATTGCACCAAGCCTATTCCTTGTGCCATAATTCGCCCAAAAATTTATTAAAGCCTTATCTCGTCTAGCTCCCTCCTTTATGGTACTAAAAAAATATTTTAACACTAGGTCAGGCCTAACTCGGGTTATTTTTAGACCCTTAAATATGTCAAATAAATCCTAGAATTTAACCCTTCAAGTACATACATGGGAAAATAGCTAAGTTACAAACAACCCCTAATTTGGGGTGTTACAATTCTACCCCCTTAAAATAATTTCGTCCTCAAAATTACTTACTATCGTTCAATCGTGCATCCTTAACTCATCACACTACGCTACTGCTGCGCACTCTGATCTTAAAGAACTATCATACTTCCTAGAAACATTCCCTACGTTCATAATCCAAGTTCCATACACTTTACTAGCAACCTACGAGTGAATTAACGTAACCACAACCAAGGCAATTAAGAGTATTTCGGGAATAAGAAACTTACCCGTTGTCGTATCTGGCACATCTTCCTCCTCGCGACGCCAACTGCATAAACCAACCTTGGTTGCCTCGCCTCTGCACCTTGACACCTCGACCACGCCCGTTACCATTATCATTACCTCTAGCGCACCCAACCCCTCCGTGGTGGTCCTTCGTTTCTATCCCGAGCACGGTTTCGACCCTACGGTTGATTCTTAGCTAACTTCCGAGGACAATCCCTTACACGATGATCGAATGACCCACATTCAAAGCACCTTTACTTCCAGCCAAACATTCTCCTGAATGGGATTTCCCGCATCTAACACTCGAGGTGGCCTTTGAGTAGGCTTTGTGGCTCTTTAGATTCCCCAAATCTAGCCCTCTTCTCTACATTCTTGCCCGATCCAGGCGATCCAAAGTCTCTCTTCTGCTTTATTCTTTTCGTGATTACATCTTACGGACTCTTTGATCCCTTCGGCTACCTTAGCCTTTTCCACTAGGATGAAAACTCACGCTCTTGTTGTGGAGCAATCGAGAACCTTAGATCATCCTAAGTCCGTCCTCAAAGCGGACACGGCGTTAAGGCTCGTTGACACAATTCCCGAGCATAGCGGCTCGACCTTAAAATTCGCCTCATATTCACAATCGACTTATTTCCTTGTACTAACCTGAAAAGCTTTCCTCTAAGCATCGGTGTAGCCGGTGCCCACATACTTCTTCCAAAAGCGACTTTGAAGTAATCCCATGTAAGATCATCACCGTGGCTCCATCCCGAATCGACCACCACTGATACGCTTCATCCTTTAGAAGCGACACCGCCCTTTCGACTTTTCCTCCCGGTCAGTCAAGATCATCCATTATCCTTTCAGAGATTCCAACCAATACTCTCTTCTACTTGGGTGCCACTCCCAACACACCGAAATACCTCACAGTTAGATCGAGTCGCTCAGAAACAGACTTCGAGCTCCCAAATTTCCACTAGCCCGACCACTAGCTCAAGGACTGCAACATAGCTTGCGACCTTTGCGCCTCACCTCCGGCCTCGATCTCGCTCATCGACTCCAAAAGTTGGAGGTGGTGGTGGCGATGGTACTCCATTCTCGAACTTTGACCCGACCTAACGAGGTTCGGACACGGTCAACCTTCCCTTCAGCGTCCCACGATGGCCACGTCCTCGAGAGCTCATTCTAACTATCGCTTTTAATCGATTAGAAAAATTTTATGGATTAGTAATTTGTTTCACTTGGTTATTCGCGAAGAAGTTTTATGGAGAAATTTTAATTAGAGATTCTTTCGTGCAAACAAGGTTTCATCTTCTATCTTAGTTCACACAAGGAGTTCTTGCATCCATTCCTAATACTTTCCATACCTATTCGCTCTTTGGACATTTACGCCCATTTCTAACCGAGGTATTTTCGTCCTTTTCCTACAGGGTATTTTAAGTAATAAAGAGATTTTAAAACTTTAGTAAAGTAGGTTGTTTTGCAATTCCCAACACTAGAGGTATCATTAGAAATTGATAAGGTTTGAAGTTATGGCATTATTTGAAAACCGGGGTATTTTGGTAATTTTTGTAAATCAAGGGTGTTTTAATCATTGTAAAACTCGAGGTCCCTTTTGAGAATTTTTCTTTCTTAAAGCGGTGATGTTGCAAAAATTTTGTACTCGAGGCGTTTTGGTAATTTTATGAGTTGAGGCGTTTTGTAATTTTCTAAAACCCACGTGTTTCATTGAGGATTTCCAAAGTGAGTTGAATATTTGAGAAATAGTTGGAATTTTGGACAAAATCATTGAGTTGATGTTTTATGAACCAAGGGTATTTTAGTAATTTTACCCTAAGGGCATTTTCGTAATTTTCCACAAATCGAACTTTTGGAGAAAACATTGTAAAAGAGTTGTTCTTACTTTTGAAGGAGTGATTTGAAAAGTTTTAAAACCAAGTTTTGTTGTTTCATTCTTTTTTTGAAAATCAAGGCTAATTCCTTTCGGGTTTTAGTCATTCATTTAGCCTATGGTGAGCCCTCTTGGTCGGGGTGAACCCAAGCTACGCACTGTGCGGTTTCGTGTGGAGAGGAGGTGAGTCACGCTGGATCGCTTAAATACCAAGCTCCCACCGAACCTTTCTAGACATGCGCAGAGGTTACCACACCACTTTGAGCCCTGCAGGTTAGGGTGAACCCAAGCTACGCACTGTAGGATTCTGCAAGAGGTGGTGAGTCACTCGGACCGCTTAAATACTGAGGCTCTTGGGACCCAATCCTAGACATGCGTCAGGGGTTACCACACCCTAGCTCGTTGACTAAGTCATAGGTTGGTTTAGTTCTTTAAGTCTTATGTTCGGTTTGTGTGTTTGAGCAATCTAATCCTAGGTTCAAGTTCCTATAAGTCTATCTACGTTCCATGCTTCCTACCCTTCTCTGAATATAATTCACACAGAGGTTTAGATGCACTTACAGGCGGATCGGTCTTGGAGACTCGGGCCATGCCGCTTTAAAACCCAAAATCAATTAATAAGGCCTACTAAAACATTTTTGGGCCTTGGGCCCCCACAGTCGAGTTTTGAACTGGGCTCTGATACCAATTTGTAATAAATTGAAACCCGGCCCAAACGTTAGGACCGAATATGGGTCGTTACGGGAAAACTTTTTGAAACCCATTTTAAAATCCAATTCAAGTTTTGTTGAAAACACCTCGTTTTGATTATCTTGCTGAAATCTTACTCGGATTAAATTTGAAAATTTAATTGAAGTCAAGTTTTTATACCAATTTTGGATGTGTCCGCTGACACGATAAAACATTTTCGTGTTGATTTAGGAAAACATGTGATTTTAATTTAATTTGTAGTTTAAGAACAAGTATCCTACATAAGCATAGTAACAAAAATAAAGTTTATGGAGGCCTTATTACAATCCAAATAAAATCAAATCAATAACAAAATAATATAACTAAATTAAAGTTCATTTGTTTCAAGCCCACTGCATGGCCACCTCGAGTCCCTTCGGCTCCATATCCGCGATCTAAGCATCACCTGAAAAAAAATAATGGAGAAGGTGAGTCACCAAGACTCAGTATGTAACCCTTCCCCGTTTTAAAAACATTTTCATACACAACACATAACCATTAATATGCGAATATTAAATACCCATCCTAGCCATCCAAGCGCCATTGCTCTACCCCGTTGTGGTACCAAACCACCGGTGGTGCCAAACCACCGGTGACATATAGTCACAATGTGTTACCAAAACACTGGTGTCCGTAGACACGAATCAATTGATGGGGCCAACCCATCGTGTGATACCAAATCACTGGCAGACGATCCCATATCTCAAGTGGGGCCAACCCACGGTGGTGTTAACCACGGGACAAGTCGCTATGAGGTGTCAAACCTCTGGAGGTACCAAACCTCACGGTGACCGTAGTCACGGTGTGTTACCAAAACACTTGGTGCCCGTCGGCACAATAATCTGCCCTTCCACTCGCTAATCCCACATCACCATATATACATATATGTTTCATGCCATCACATGCTTAAATCTCATGCATCAATACATTATGCTTACCAAAAGCATCAAATAGCATATTTAAAAGTACTTACCGAATTGCCAACTTTACCGATATGGTATATTATCCAATGCTACAATAACCAAATTAGCATTCACAATATTTAGCACATTTAATAAGTTATACGTGTGTGTACACACTGTCACTCTTGGATAGTCTAAATTAGAAAAGAAGAGTCGACCACCCTAGATCCCTCTGTACCTACATTCGGCCAACTCTTGGGATTAATATTATGGCCTAATCGGCCAAACCAAATTATTGAAAGGGTTCCTTATGAACCGGTATCTTACCTTTCTTCGCTTTGGCTACTAACCACGGCACCCGATACTTGAATCTGTTTTTCCAAAATAATCGATTAGTCACTATTACTCATAACCAAAGCTTTCGGCTTTTGAATACTAACATAGGCCTTACCCACACTTACCAACTTCGGTTGACAATTAACAAATGAAGGCTTGATTGAAATATCCCTGAGCACCTTCACTAATCGATTGCCACAAGAAATCCCGAGAACACCTCTGTCTTCCTGATATTCGGCCACAAGGAATCTTAATAGGGGGGAAGAGATTTCGGCAACAAAGATAGAGGTTACTCGGCTATGAGAGATAGGAAAAAAAAAAAGATGAGATATGAAAGTGTGGAGAATTCGACAGAAGACTAAGAAAAAGGAGAATGGTTTTCGGGGAATGAAAAAGAAGATAAAATATTGGGAAGGGTAAAATTCGGCTATGCATCAAATGAAGAAAAGAAAAGAATAGGATGATACCTAGGTGTTTTTATAGGCATTCGCAACCCCCTTAAGCTTGAGTCCAACCCACTAGGGAATTCAAAATTCACCAATTCTAGATTTGAAATAATTCAAAAGAGTTTGAATTATCATATGCCTACTTCTTTTCTCCGCCAACTTATCATAATTTAATCCAAATGATAATCTAATTAAAAATCTAATTTAATATCCTTATCTATCTCCATTATCTTATTATCTAATAATAAAATAGAAGAAGCCATGTGCTCAACAACTCTTCCAAATTAAATTGCAAAGATCTTGGGTTGAAATGTCGAGTCTTGTACACACCATTGCATACATCAAGCTACCTTTCATGTCAATAAGCATTAGAATACTGGAACTTGTAACATATATTCTTGTTAGCTCCTCCTTTATGTATTTGTCGAAGGAGATAGTTGTCACAAAAGCTTGAAATGAGAAGCCAAAGCTACCTCTTGGTACTTAACATATATTCTTGTTACAGATTTATCTTGCTCGTTCATGCTAAACTACTATAGTACCTTATTCAAATATTGCTTCTGAGATAAGCTAACTCTACCACGAGCTCTATCTCTACATATTTCCATTCCAAGAATCTTCTTAGCTTCACCTAGATCTTTCATATCAAACTCAAGGCTGAGTTGAGTCTTCAATGTCTCAATTTCAACTTTACTTTTAGATGCTATCAACATATCATCAACATATAAGAGCAAGTATATGAAATTTCCTTCTTGTAGCTTCTGAAAATACACGCAATGATCAAATTTACTTCTTGTGTACATTTTCCCTTTCATGAACTGATCAAATCGCTTGTACCACTGCCTCAGAGATTGTTTCAATCCATAAAACGACTTTGTCAGTTTGCAAACCCAATTTTCTTTATCAGCAACCTTGAATCCATCTAGCTGAGTAATATAGATTTCTTCTTCCAAATTATTGTGTAAAAACGCGGTCTTCACATCGAGCTGAACTAGTTCAGATCATATTGCGCAACCAAGGCTTGCAAAATCCAAATAGACAAATGCTTCACAACTGGAGAAAACACTTCATTGTAGTCTACTCCTTCTTTCTGAACGTAACCATTTGCTACCAATCTAGCCTTATATCGAATTTCATTTTTACTAGGAAATCCTTCCTTCTTTTTATATACCCATTTGCATCCAATTGCCTTCTTTCCTTTGGGCAGTGTCACCAACTCCCAAGTCCTATTTTTATGAAGAGACTACATTTCTTCATTCATAGCTTATTTTCACTTTAAATCATCAGGGTTACTTCTTGCTTCTGTGTAAGTAGAAGGAACATCATCATTTGCAATTGGAAGTGCATAGGCCACCATGTCATCAAAGCGAGCAGGCATATGAATCTCTCTTCTTGGCCTCCTATATGCAATTGAATCTTGTTGATGTAGAAGTTCTTGGGTCGAAACTTCTTCATCATTTGTTCCTTCAATATTAGCTAGATCATCATTAACCTTTTCAACCTCCACCTGCTGCAAAGTACTACTGGTTTTGTCATCCTTTGTGAATCCTTATTTTTCATCATGGTTGATTCATCAAAAGTCACATCTCTACTGAAAATAATCTTCCTTGTATCAGAACACTAGAGACGGTATCCTTTTACTCTACCAGTTATACCTACAAATAATGCTTTCTTTGCTCTTGGGTCTAACTTAGATTCTTTTACATGATAATATGTAGTGGAACCAAAAACATGTAAAGAATCATAATCAGTAGCAGGTTTACCAGTCCACATCTCCATAGGAGTTTTTCCATTTATTGCAGCTGATGGCAACTGGTTAATTAGATGGCACGCATATGTAACTGCTTCAGCCCAAAATTCCTTGCCCAATCTAGCATTGGACAACATACATCAAACTTTCTCCAGTATAGTCTGATTCATACATTCTGCCACCCCATTCTATTGTGGTGTATCCTGAACAATGAACTGTCGGACAATGCCCTCATCTTGACATACTTGTAGAAATGGATCATTCTTGTACTTAGTACCATTGTCTGATCGAATTCGTTTGACCTTTTGAATAGTTTGAGTCTCCACCATCTTCTTCCATTTCAGAAATGCATCCAAAACTTCACTTTTTATTTTCATTAGATACATCCATACTTTTCTTAAATAATCATCAATAAAAGTAACAAAATAGTGCATACCTCCCAAAGAAGCCACTTTGGTAGGTCCTTACACATCACTGTGAGCGTAATCCAGAATTCCTTTTGTATTGTGAATTGCTGAACCAAAATTTACCCTCGTCTGCTTGCCCAGAACACAATGTTCATAGAATTCCAATTTGTAAGAATTTGCACTTTCAACAAGCCTTGCTTCGCCAAATTCTGCAAAGCTTTTTCACCAGCATGTCCCAATCGCATATGCCATAACCTGGTAGCCTCTGAATCTCCATCTTTCACAGAAGCTGTTGATGTTAATCCAATAATTGTACTTCCATTTAAATAGTACAGGTTATTCCTTCTTGTGCCTTTCATCACCGTTAATACCCCAGCTACTACCTTTAGTAATCCATCTCTCAAAGTGATTGTGAACCCTTTAGATTCTAGGACCCCTAATGAGATGAGATTTTTCTTCAAGCTAGGTATGTAGCGACATCTGTCAAGATTTAGATTGAGCTATTGTGATTCTTCAATTGGATTGTACCTACTCCCATTGTCTTACAAGCGCTGTCATTGCCCATAAAAACAACTCCACCTTCTAGTTCTTTAAGACTAGAAAACTAGTCCTTATTAGGACACATATGGTAAGTATATCCCGAATCCAAAATCCACTCATCTGTATGACATCCCATTGCCATGCCAACCAAGCTAAAGTCTGACTCCTCATCATGCTCCGCTACACATGCATCGGAAATAGCCTTGCCCTTTTGTAACTTAGGAAAATTCTTTTTCCAATGCTCTTTCTCACGACAAAAAGCACATTCATCTTTGGCAGGTCTCCCTTCGGACTTACTCCTTCTACCAGATTTGTTGCTGTACGAATGACCTCTTACTGTTAAGACTTCTGCAGTTGTATCTCTGTGATCTCTTTTATCTTTCTTTTGAGTCTCAGATCTATACAATGCACTACAGACTACATCAAATATGATCGTATCCTTCCTCTGAAGTAATGTGGTGGTAAGATGATCATATTCATCAAGAAGAGAATTCAACAACAATAATTCATTGTCTCCATCTTCAAATTTCTCATCCAAATTTAGCAAGTCTGCTAAAATTTTATTGAATGAGTTCACATGGTCATTCATCGACATACTGGGTGCATACGTGAATTGATAAAGTTTCTTTTTTAAGACTTTTCGTTAGAAACTTTTCTTCCAGTGTATCCCACAACTTCTTCGCTGATGTCTCCCTCATGACAGAGTACTTCTGCTCTTTGGCTAAACATAGGTAGATTGTACCACACGCCTGTCTATTGATCTTAGCCAACTCCTTGTCATCCATCTTGTCAGGTTTTTCTTCAAGGGCTATATCCAGCTCTTGCTGACATAAGACATCCAGGATCTCACATTGCCACATACCAAAATTATTGGTACCAACAAATTTCTCTACTTCAAATTTTACATTAGTCACAGTAGTCTTTGCTGATGACGATGCCTTTGCCATTTTTCTTCTCAATCCCAACTACTATATACGTGAACAATACCTATAACACCCCTAACCCAAAACTGTCATCGGAATAGGCTTGAGAGGCGTTACCAAACAATCGACACATTTCACATCCATTTCACGACACAAAGTCAATCATCAATCACACATGTCACAACATAATCATATTGTCCCTAAGTGAGGTCCACGAGACCTTAAACACATGTTAGAAAGGAGTCGGGACTAAATTGAACACTTACGAAAGTTTTTAAAATTTAAAACATTCTTCAACACTTCTGAGGTCACATGCCAGTGCAACCAGACCGTGTGCCTCCCATAGTTACCAGACACTCCCATGTGTCCAGGCCGTGTCAAACAGGGCATGTATACTAACTTCTTCACACAACCATCAAGCACGCTAGTGTGCTAAGGTTGTATGCTCTTAGGCAATATACTGACTTATTCACACGGCTGCTAGGCACACCCGTGTACCACGGCATTGCTTTCCTAAGCTAGCTACTGGGTTTATCCTACGGTCAATAGGCACGCCCGTGTGCCATAACCGTGTATGCATAATAGGCCCTTTGCAAGGCTAATATGCCACCCACACTAGGGTCATACCTACAAGCTTCAAAGCAATGCCAATTCATACTACTAAACGCATTCAAGCATACCATTTCATGCATTATTCACTCACCAACTACACCATCTACTTCCATGCTCATTATCATCACAACTAAGTCCACTCAAAATGACAATTATACATCTCAAAACATATATAATTCAAGCTTCATGTAAATCATATCAAAATTCATCTTCTAACCACATCTTTCATCAACTTACATAACCATAAAAATATACCATCATCATTCAACCCTTAAGCCATATCACATGGCAAGGATTACACATCATAATAGATGCCATATTGACTAGCCTATACATGCCATATTTCACTATACACATCTTTTCAAAAGTACCAATATAGATTGTCGATAGTGTGATTGATATACTGACAATCCCTGGATCCGAGCTAGCTTTACTGACACTACAAAGCAAAGAAACAAATCCCACAGTAAGCTTTCAAAGCTTAGTAAGTTTGAATTTATAATACAATTAACTCAATTAACCAATTCAATATACACCTTTAACCATTACATAGATATTTTACCAATGGTACACAAGTTCAACTTTATCCAATACCCACATAGCATTCCATTCATTTACTTTCAATTTCACCAACCACATAGGTATCGTACCTACATTTGCCAACACTTAGTTACTCACTAACTATACTATCCAACAATCACATAGATACTGACACAACTAAGTACATTATCAATCTCAACCACATACTCAAATATCTATTCATTCAAATCTTAAATCTATCATCAACCATATAGGTTCAAACATACCTTGATCAACACATAGTTACTCACCATTCATGCAACTCAATTTCTCGATTTGACCTCTCGTTCAACCTTTGCTACTTCCTTTGATAAATTCGCACACTAAGTGCCAATTTGTAAACTTGATATACTTGTCATCGCACACTTAGTGCCAATATGTTAAACCGAACTTATATCGGTATCGCACACACAATGCCAATTCGATAAGCCGAAGCTTTTATCGTTTCACACACACAGTGCTAATAATTGAAGCCGTAGCTTCTATTGTTTCGCACACACAGTGTTAATTATTAAAGCCGTAGCTTCTATTGTTTCGCACACACAGTGCAAATTATTAAAGCCATAGGTTCTATTGTTTTGCACACACAGTGGTAATTCAATTCTGAATCAACTTAGTTTCGCACACTTAGTGCCTCAATACTCGAACTCGTACACAACACATTCTATTCTATTAATATGCATTCATTCATTATTCATCACATAGATACTAGTTTAATAGTAAGTATTATATCCGAACTTACCTCGGACATCAAAAATCCCAAAATGGTCGATTAATCGAGCACTTTATCTTTGCCTCGATCTCGATCCGAACCTCTCCTCTCTTGGTCTATACACATTAAAATTCAATCCATTCAATCACCACATCATTTATTTTAATCCAAACACACATATTTGAGCATTTTATAAAATAGCCCTCATATTTTCACATTTCGACATTTTAGTCTCGAATTCATAGATTCATCAAATACACACAATTTTCTTGTACCCATGCCTAGCCAAATTCTCACTATACTCATGCAAGTCCACACATTTCATTTATTTTACAATTTAGTCCTCCTACTTCTCATTTTCTCAATTAGGCCTAAAATACTCAATTTCATTAAAAATCCCAATACAAAATATGTTAACCCAACACCAAGTTTTCATATTTCACTATTAACTAGCACATAGCTCAAGCATTCATCAATGGCTCATCATAAGAATACCATCAATTCACAAAATTACAATATGGGTTAGCTAGAGCACGAAGCAGCAATTACGAAAACGTAGAATTCATCAAAAATCGAGCTCAAAACTTACCTTGATTAAGCTAAAATGTGTGCCGAATATTTGAAAGCTTAAGAACCCTTATTTCTTCTTCAAAATTCGGTGGAAAAAGATGAACACCCACCCCACTATCTCTTAATTTGTTTTATTATAACCTTACTATATAATATAAAATAATTTACATTTTTTTAACATAAAATTTTAACATATAAAAAAAACATATATGTTATCATTTAATGTCGCCCACTATACTCAATTATGGCCAAATTGCATTATAAGTCCTTCTCATTATAAAGACAACAACAATTAAACACTTAACACTCAGCACACAACATTTTACATTTTACACGATTAAGTCCTTTCTCTAATTCGACACACAGTCGATAAAATTATCACACAAAATTTTCACACAGGCTATAGCACTTATAATCAACACCAAAAATAACATTAAAATATTATTCTAACCTCGAATTTGTGGTCTCAAAACCACTATCTGACTAGGGTTTAAACCAAGCTGTTACAACTCCCCCCTTAGGGATTTTCGTCCCCAAAAATATTACTAGTGAATAAATGTGGATATTGCTCTCTCATAACATTCTCAGGCTTCCACGTTGCCTCTTCAATTTCGTGCTTATGCCACAACACCTTCACTAAGGAAATTCTTTAATTTCTCAAATCTTTGGTCTCTCGTGCCAAAACTTCGAATCGGTTCCTCACTATACGATTGATAAACCATAATAGTAACATATTTTAAATCCCAAATTTAGCATGTTTTTGATGATTTATCCCTTTAATTATGGAAATAGGTGCTCCTAATTCTTTTTCTTCATGTTTTATACTCAATAGAGCATCGGAGGATGAAAAGAATAAGAAACGGGCCGAAAATAGAGAAAATGGACAAAAGTACAAAATCCGCACGGCCTGGGCCTAAGATCACACGGTCGTGCCCCATAAGAAGAGTCGACCACGACATGGACCCCGAAAAACACGGTCGTGCCTCATCAACAAACCCGAACACGGCCTGGCCAAGATTTATACAGGTGCATGCCATGGGCGTGTCTCTACCGCAGATAGGAAAAATTCTATTCGGATTAGGGTACTTAGAGGCAAATAAACATATTCCAAAAGCCTATATAAAGACCCTAGATGTAACACCCCAAACCCGGTCAACACACCACGACTGAATCCGGTGTGTCACATGAGAAAAAGATTTCAAGGAAAATAGGTTAAGAATTAAATTTTGAAATAGGAAGGGGGTCATTATTCAAAACCGTTTGTTTTCCAACTGATTCAAAAAGACTTTACTGTCTCCTATTGGAAGTAACCTAATCGTTTCATTTCAAAAGCAGAAACAGTTTCAATTTGATTGTCAACACCGATTCCAATTGAATTTTTAAAGAAAGCGCGTTAACCTATTTATACTACTTGTTGGTTTTTACCCGATGGTAAAGTTTTAGAAAACCCGATAGTTTGAGCAACCTTAGAAAACACTTATTTTAACGCATGCAGATTTGTTTATATAAAATCTTCCGTGGAAAAGAAGTAAAACAAATCAATAAACCCCAAATTAAAGTTAGCAGCCTTATTACAACTTAAAAACCAAATTTAAGGTATTAAACCACAGTAATAGTCTAAAACAAAACCCGAAAAAAATAATAAGCATGGCCACCTCGAGTTTGGCCGGCTCCGAATCCGCGATCTAAGAGTTACCTGCAAAATTAAACATCGGGGTGAGTCATAGAGACTCAGTGTGTAAACCCCCATCCCAAAAATAGCAATGCTCGTTTACGATTTCATAAGTCAACATGCAAGTCATGCAATCCCAAAACATAACCATCCGTACTCCAGTATCTACCCTGTGTGGTCAAAACCACTGGTGGTCAAAACCACTGGTGACCGTAGTCACAAATAATATCGGTGTGGTCAAAACCACTGATGACCGTAGTCACAAATAATATGGTGGGGCCAACCCACCTTGTGGTCAAAACCACTGATGACAATCCCATATCCATATGTGGGGCCAACCTATGGTGATGCTAGACCACAGGGACAAATCACAAAGATAGCAATATGTGGTCAAAACCACTGGTGGTCAAAACCACTGAGACTTAGCCACAGATAATATCGAGAGCGGGGCCAACCCACTGTGTGGTCAAAACCACTGGTGACAGTCTAAATCATCTTTCCCCCTCATCTCATTATACCCATTAATGTACGTACTTTTCATGGCATAAATATCATGCTTAACACTCAGGGATCACATGGCATGGCATAAGCAGATTTTAACAGGCATTTAACGTTAGCCAAACAGAGTGGACTTACCTGGAGTCATTGCTTTTTACCCACAAGGGTAACATACCATTTCAACAGTTATCCAGGCATTTAGCAATTTCATGATATAACATATTAACAAATGAAGTGTGTAAGAGTTACACACGATTACTAAATAAACGATGCTCTCTACGTCGATCTCGTCATTAATCGACACCACTTTGCTATTTGACTACTATGTTTGCTTAGGTGTTCGCCCACACCGGTGTGTCCTTGAACATGACATCGCCTCTTTTTGAACTTAGGGACTGGGGTCTCAGATCCAACCCCTCCCAATGATTGGTTAGCCTTCGAGTCCATAACACACTTTAGCCACTAACTCAGGTTAAAGTAGTGAAACAAAACGTAAGAAACTAAACCCAAGTTAGAACCCTCACCTAAATCGACAAGAACCCAAGGCTCTAAACGTGATTCACCACCAACAAATCTTGGAAGTTTCACAAGATGGCGTCAAAACACCCCTGCATTCGGCCAAGCATCAAACAATCACTAGATCCCTGACTTCGGCACTTAACGCAATAAAGAATATCAAAATGGTAGAACACTTACCCCACACTACAAACCCGATTGGAAGAGACAACTGATCAATAACAACGATCCACTTCAAAAGGAAGTCCAACAAGCAGTTGAGTGCCGAGACTTTGGCTTCTCTTACCATAGCAAACGAAATAGAAAGAAAAGAATAGAGAGATGTGAGTGTGCCAGGGAGATTCAGCCAAACCAGAAAATGGAATCAACACCCTTAGTCGACAACCAATAGAGAATAGAACTACCGAGAAAAAGATGAACAACACTTACCTCACTGCAAAAGAATCGAATGATAGACTCAAATGGAGAAATAAATTTCAGCTTTAGTAACACATAAAAGAAAGGCTTCAAGTAAGGTGCTTAGAATAATATGAACAATTGAAAAGTGAAAAAAGATGGATGGGGAAAATAGGAGAATGTAGTTTCGGCCAACAACAGAATAAAAGTGAAAAAGATGGAAAAGGAGAAGTGATAGATGAGGTTTTGGTTTTTATGGTTTTGGCAAAAGAATAAATCGCAACTATTGTCTGGTGAGCAAAGTGGATTCGGCTAAGCACTGAAGAAGTAAAAAGAATAAGAGATGAGGAGAAGTTTAGAAGAAGTTTCGGTTTTGCACCAAAAGAGAAAAGAAGTGGCACAATATGTTCTAAGCAATTCAGTTTTGACCAAAAAGAAATAAAGAGAAAAGAAATCCCCTAAGCTAGCCGAAATTCTCAACACCCCTAAGCACATTCGGCCACCCCCTTAAGCACTTAAAATCGAATCCAACCCCATCCAAATTCGGCTACACATCCCCCACTCCCCTCAAACACTATGCCGCCCCCATTTGTCTCCTTGAATTTCTGTCTACCACCCTTTCAACAGATTTGAATAAGTCAACTTCCTAAGATCTCTCCCCTCCACACATTCAAATTCGTTGACCCTTTCAACACTCATCCACCAGAGTCCTTCCTGAGTGTAATTCCCTCTTGTCCTGGCGTCAAAAAGAAATACACCAAGAAGATTGCAACTCGAACCAAGGCTCTCCAAGCCACATGAGGCGTCACTCCCTTGCCTCCCAAGTAGCGCCTCCCAACCACTTTACCAAGGCATCTCTTGCGACACAATCCTCCACCAAATACTCTTAACACCTAACGCCAAAAGCTCCCCCTCTAAAACCCAAAACGTAATTTGTTGCTGAGATACCGACCTATTCCTGGCTCAGGCCTAGACCCTAAAATAGTCTAACTAACGTACCTAACATACAATACACATGCAACCACACGAAATGCAAAGGCCTCGATTTAAGGATTTACATTTTTACCCCCTTAAAAATAATTTCGGCCTCGAAATTACCTGATCAAAAGAGTTGAGGGTATTGCTGCCGCATCGCATCTTTCTATTCCCACGTGGCTTCTTTCGTTCCGTGATTCCACCATAACACCTTTACTAGAGGAATTGACTTCCTATGCAGAACTTTGACATCTCGATCTAGAATCTGCACTGGTTCTTCCTCAAAGGACAAATCTGGACTCACCTCTATCTCCTCTACTGGCACAACATGTGATGGATCTGATCGATAGCGCCTAAGCATGGAAACATGGAATACGCCATGGATCTGACTCAATTCCACTTGGCAACTCGGTGATAAGCTCTGGTCCCACACCCTTAACACCTTATACTACCCGATGAACCTAGGGCTCACTTTGCCCTTCCGACCAAATCTCAAAGACCTTCTTCCATGGCGACACCTTAAGAAAGACCTCGTCACCCATCGAACTCTATATCTCTTCGCTTAAGATCGGCATAAGACTTACATGCATCTCAAGCCTTGTTTAGACGAGCTAAATCATCTTAACCTTATCTTCTGTTTCAGCCACTAGCTCTGGACCCAACAATTGACGCTCTCTCAACTCTGTCCAACACGTAGGGGTACGACACCTCTGTCCATATAGTGCTTTATACGGTGCCATCTGGATACTTGCTTGGTAACTGTGTTGTACGCGAATTTCGCCAACAGTAGATATTTCTCCCAACTACCTCTAAAATCCAAAACACAACCCCTCAGCATATCTTCTAAAATTTGGATTACTCTCTCTGACTGTCCATCTGACTACGGATGAAACGCCGTACTGAAATCTAGCCTTGTACCCAATGCCTGGTGCAACGCTTTCCAGAATCTTGATGTGAATTGAGGATCCCTGTCTGAAATAATCAATACTGGCACCCCATGCAATCTCATTATCTCTGCAACATACAACTTAGCCAACTTTTGGAGTGAGTAATCCACCCGAACCGGTATGAAATGAGCTGATTTTGTCAGACGATCCACAATTACCTAGACTGAATCCTTCTTGCTAGGCGTAAGGGGTAGCCCAGTGACGAAATCCATCGTAATCCTTTCCCACTTCCACTGCAGAACCTTCACCGGTTGCAACAGACCCAAGGGTAACTGATGTTCAACTTTAACTTGCTGGCATGTCAAACACCTATTCACGAATTTTGTTACTTCTCTCTTCAAACCCGACCACTAGAACTATTCCCGCAAATCCCAGTACATCTTGCTACCTCCCGGATGCATAGCATATGGGCTGCTATGAGCCTCCTGCAGAATCTTCTGCCTTAACTCGACGTCTTTCGGCATACAAACTTCCCCTGAAGACACAACACTCCCTCGTTGTTCAAACTATAACTTTCCAATCCATCATTCTGCACTTGTAACCTCTGAGCACCTAGAACCTCATCTTTTAGATGTTCCTCATTAATCTGATTTACCCAAGTCAGCTTTATCTACAACTCCGCTAATGGACTCTCGTCATCAAACAGACTAAGGTGGGCAAACATTGCTCTTAAGTCTGCTACCACCTTGCGACTTAACGCGTCAGCCACTACGTTAGCCTTACCCGGATGGTATTCAATTGAACAATCGTAGTCTTTCAACAACTCGATCCACCTACGCAGCCTCAAATTCAATTCCTTTTGAGTCAAGAGATACTTCAAACTCTTGTGATCCATGTAGACTATCGATTTCTCCCCATATAAGTAATGCCTCCATATTTTCAGAGCAAAAACCACTGCTGCCAAATCTAAATCATGCGTCAGATAATTCACTTCATGAGGTCTCAACTACCGAGACACATACGCCACCACCTTACCCTCTTGCATCAGCAGACATCCTAACCCAGTATGCGATGCATTGCGGTAAACCGTGAACTCCTTCCCTGCTTCGGGCTAAATTAACACCGGAGCTTCTGTCAAAATTCTTTTTAACTTATCAAAACCTTCTTGCTGCTTGTCTAACCACAAAAATGGAACCCCTTTTCTCAGTAATTTGGTCAATGGCGCTGCAATCAAGGAAAACCCTTCTACAAATCTTCTGTAATATCCTGCCAAACCCAAAAAACTCTGAATCTCTGCTACAGACTTAGGTGGTTTCCAGTCTAATACCGCCTCAATCTTTCAAGGATCTGCCCTAATCCCCTCAACTGACACCACATGACCCAAGAAAGTTTCCTCCTTTAGCCAGAACTCGCATTTACTAAACTTTGCGAATAATTGCTTCTCTCTCAAAATCTGCAAAACAACACGCAGATGTGAATCATGCTCCTCATCAGATTTCGAGTACACCAATATGTCGTCTATAAATACCACAACGAAGTGATCCAAATACGGCTGAAACACCCAATTCATAATGTCCATGAATGCTGCCAGCGTATTGGTCAACCCAAATGGTATTACTAAGAACTCGTAGTGCCCATAACGAGTGCAGAACGTATTTTTGTGAATATCGGCCTCCTTTACCTTAAGCTGGTGATACCCTGACCTTAGATCAATCTTAGAAAAGACTGATGCACCCTTAAGTTGATCGAACAGGTCATCTATCCTCGGCAGCGGGTACTTATTCTTGATTGTCAGCCTATTCAGTTGTCAATAATCTATACATATGCATCGTACCGCCTTTCTTCTTAATTAATAGCACAGGCGCTCCCCAAGGTGATACACTCGGCCAGATAAAACCTCGATCTAGCAACTCCTGAATCTGTGCTTTTAGCTCCACCAACTCCTTTGACGCTATCCTATATGGGGCAATAGACACTGGCGCGATTCCCAGTAACAAGTCTATCCCAAATTTGACCTCACGATCTGGAGGCAGACCCGGAAGCTCTTCTGGGAATACATTAGCAAATTCCTTCACCGTTCAGACATCCCCTACAGTTACTTCCTTAGACTCCAATGTACAAACATGAACCATGAACGCCTCACAACCCTTCCTCACCATTTTCTAGGCCTTCAAAGCAAATACAACATTGGATAGATAATCTCTTCTATTACCTATCATCACCACCTCTTCACCATTAACTGATTTCAATACCATACGCTTAGCTGTGCAGTCCAAACTTGCTTGATACTTCACTAACTAGTCCATCCCTAGGATCAAATCGAACTCCCCGAATGGCAGTTCTATCAAATCAGCCAGAAACACTACCCCTTAAAGTTCTAGAGGTACATCCTTATAAAGTTTGTTGACTTCTACAGAGTGACCGAGAGGACTAATTACAGTCATCTCCCTAGAAGAAATCTCAAAGGCTAAGTTCATAGTTCCCACAATACTACTGGCAACATAAGAATGCGTTGAACCAACATCTATCAAATCAATATAAGGCAGTCCAAAAATTAAAAACGTACCGGTTATAACATCCGGTGTATCACACTCCTCTCGATGCCTTGCTGCATAGACCAACCCAAGCTGTCTTGCATCAGTATTCCTGGCACCTCTGCCCGATGCTCCGTGACCTCGCCCAGAACCATTACCTCCCCTGATTGGGCCGCGACCCCTCTGTCCTTCCAAATTGTGTACGCCCTTGACCCTCAGACTGGACCCTAACTGCTTTTCACAGACAATCCCTTACCTGATGCCCCATAGTTCCACACTAGAAGCACCCTCTATTTCGATCCAACACTGTCCCATATGAGACTTTCCACATCGAGCACACCGTGGCGGCCACTAAGTAGTAGCAGGTTGGCAACTTGGTTCGGCCCACCATATCTAGCCCTTTTCTGACGAATTCCCGACGGACCCTGTCGACCCAGAACTCCTCTTGGTCCAACTCCTATCCTGATTTTGTCTCATCGACTGCTTCACTTCCTCGGTAATCTTGGCCTTCTCCACCAAGACTACAAATTCTCTCTCCTACTATGGTGCAATCAACATCTACAACTCATTTCTCAACCCGTCTTTAAATCTGACACACCGCTTGTGCTCCGTAGCCACAATACCCCGAGCATAGCGACTTAACTGGAGAAACTCTGCCTCATATTCTGATACTGTCTTGTTGCCCTGGACCAAATTCAAGAACGCCTTACATTGTGCATCAATGTAACTAGCCCCGACGTACTTCCTCTGATAAGCTGCCTTAAAGAAATCCCAAGTGAGATCATCAGCTGTTGCACCATCCCGGACCGTGAGCCACCACTAATAAGACTCATCCCATAAAAGAGACACTATCCCCTTCAGTTTTTCCTCAACCGTAAAGTCTAAGTCATCTATAATGCGTCCTGTCGCCTCTAGCCAATACTCAGCTGTATTGGAAGCCACTCTAGACACACCCTTGAATACCTCCGCTCCATTAGCCCGGGGTCATTCAGACACAGATTTTCGAGCTCTTGATCCTCTACCTACTCCAACTACTCTCTCCAAAACCCACAGCATTGCCTGTAACACCGCGTCGTCCCATCCTGTTTGATCCTGAAACTCCGCGCCCACAGTTGGCGACGGCGGTACCTCATTCTCTGACCCATGGCCAGACCCTACCGGTTCTGACATGATCATCCTACCTTTACCACGTCCGCGTGTATTACGTCCATAACCCCGAGCGCTCATGACTACCGTTCTTGTTTTTAATCTGATTTATGAATTTTATGCGTTAGACTTATTCCACTATTATTACGGCAAATTTTTATAAACAGTTTATTATGGGGATTGTTTTCGCAGGTTCACACAGTCTTATAAATTTCAGTCTCTAAAATAATCCCCTATTACTATTTGTCATATCATAACCACCATAATCTTATAAACAGCAGTTAAGGGGTACTTACCTATGTGATCCGGTGCCGAAGACTCGGTGCCATGCTTTCAAGTTCTACATTTTTTTCATCAAAATTATTTCGTAACCCATTATTGAAAACATTTTGGACCTCGAGCCCACAATCGAGCTTTTGAACCAGGCTTTGATACCAAAATTGTAACACCCCAAACCCGGTCAACAAACCATGACCGAATCCGGTGTGTCACATGAGAAAAGATTTTTAGGAAAACAGGTTAAGAATTAAATTTTGAAATAGGAAGGGGGTCATTATTTAAAATCGGTTGTTTTCCAACTGATTCAAAAAGACTTCACTATCTCCTATTGCAAGTAAGCTAATCGTTTCATTTCAAAAGCAGAAACAGTTTCAGTTTAATTGTCAACACCGATTCCAATTGAATTTTTAAAGAAAATGTGTTAACCTATTTATACCACTTGTTGGTTTTTACCCGATGGTAAAGTTTTAGAAAACCCGATAGTTTGAGTAACCTTAGAAAACACTCATTTTAAGGCATGCAGATTTGTTTATATAAAATTTTCTGTGGAAAAGAAGTAAAATAAATCAATAAACCCCAAATTAAAGTTAGCGGCCTTATTACAACTTAAAAACCAAATTTAAGGTATGTAAACCACAGTAATAGTCTAAAACAAAACCCGAAAAAATAATGAGCATGGCCACCACGAGTCCACCCCAGCTCCGAATCTGTGATCTAAGAGTTACCTGCAAAATTAAACATCGGGGTGAGTCATAGAGACTCAATGTGTAAACCCCCATCCCAAAAATAGCAATGCTCGTTCACGATTTCATAAGTCAACATGCAAGTCATGCAATCCAAAAACCTAACCATCCGTACTCCAGTATCTACCCTGTGTGGTCAAAACGATTGGTGGTCAAAACCACTGGTGACCGTAGTCACAAATAATATCGGTGTGGTCAAAACCACTGATAACCGTAGTCACAAATAATATGGTGGGGCTAACCCACCTTGTGGTCAAAACCACTGATGACAATCCCATATCCATATGTGAGGCCAACCCACGGTGATGCTAGACCACAGGGACAAATCACAAAGATAGCAATATGTGGTCAAAACCAATGGTGGTCAAAACCACTGAGACTTAGTCACAGATAATATCGAGAGCGGAGCCAACCCACTGTGTGGTCAAAACCACTGGTGACAGTCTAAATCATCCTTCCCCCTCCTCTCATCATACCTATTAATGTACATACTTTTCATGGCATAAATATCATGCTTAACACTCAGAGATCACATGGCATGGCATATACAGATTTTAACAGGCATTTAACGTTAGCCAAACAGAGTGGACTTACCTGGAGTCCTTGCTTTTTACCCACAAGGGTAACATACCATTTTAACAATTATCTTGGCATTTAGCAATTTCATGATATAACATATTAACAAATGAAGTGTGTAAGAGTTACACACCTGATTACTCATAAAACGATGCTCTATACGTCAGTACTGTCGTTAATCGACACCACCACTATTTGACAACTACGTTGCTCAAGTGTTTGCGCACACCTAGGTGGCCAATCGTGAACCGCCGACACTGCCCTCTTTTTGAACTTAGGGACTGGGGTATCAGATCCAACGCCTCCCAATGATTGGTTAGCCTTCGAGTCCATAACACACCTTAGTCACTAACTCGGGTTAAAGCAGTGAAACGAAATGTAAGAAACTAAACCCGAAGTTAGAACCCTTACCTAAATCGACAAGAACCCAAGGATCTAAATGTGATTCACCACCAACAAATCCTAGAAGTTTGACAAGATGGCGTCAAAACACCCCCTGCATTTGGCCAAGCATCAAACAATCACCGGATCCCTTCCTTCGCACTTAACCCAATAAAGAATATCAAAATGGTAGAACACTTACCCCACACTACAAACCCAATTGGAAGAGACAACTGATCAACAACAATGATCCACTACAAACGGAAGTCCAACAAGCAGGTTGAGTGCCAAAGACTTCAACTTTTCTTACCATAGCAAACGAAATAGAAAAAAAAGAATAGAGAGATGTGAGTGTGCCAGGGAGATTCGGCCAAACTAGAAAATGGAATCAACACCCTTATTCGACAACCGATAGAGAATAGAACTACCGAGAAAAATATGAACAACACTTATCTCACTGCAAAAGAACCGAATGAGAGACTCAAATGGATAAATAAATTTGACTTTAGTAACACATAAAAGAAAGGCTTCAAGTAAGGTGCTTAGAATAATATGAACAATCGAAAAGTTAAAAAAAGATGGATGGGGAAAATAGGAGAATGTATTTTCGGCCAACAACAGAATAAAAGTGAAAAAGATGGAAAAGGAGAAGTAATTGATAAGGTTTTGGTTTTTATGGTTTTGGAAAAAGAATAAATCGCAACTATTGTGTGGTGAGCAAGGTGGATTCGTCTAAGCACTGAAGAAGTAAAAAGAATAAGAGATGAGGAGAAGTTTAGAAGAAGTTTCGGTTTTGCACCAAAAGAGAAAAAAAGTGGCACAATATGTTCTAAGCAATTCGGTTTTGACCAAAAAGAAATAAAGAGAAAAGAAATCTCCTAAGCTAGCTGAAATTCTCAACACCCCAAGCACATTCGGCCACCCCCCTTAAGCACTCAAAACCGAATCCAACCCCATCCAAATTCAGCTACACATCCCCCACTCCCCTCAAACACTATGCCGTCCCCCTTTGTCTCCTTGAATTTCTCTCTACCACCCTTTCAAATAGATTTGAATGAGTCAACTTCCTAAGATCTCTCCCCTCCACACATTCAAATTCATTGACCCTTTCAACACTTATCCACCAGAGTCCTTTCTGAGTGAAATTCTCCTTTGTCCTGCCGTCAAAAAGAAATACACCAAGAAGATTGCCGCAAATTGAACCAAGGCTCTCCAAGCCACATGAGGCGTTACTCCCTTGCCTCCCAAGTAGTGCCTCCCAACCACTTTACTAAGGCATCTCTTGTGACACAATCCTCCACCGAATACTCTTAACACCTAACGCCAAAAGCTCCCCCCTCTAAAGCCTAAAACGCAATTTGCTGCTGAGACACCGGCCTATTCTTGGTTCAGGCCTAGACCCTAAAATAGACCAACTAACGTACCTAACATACAATACACATGCAACCACACGAAATGGCAAGGCCCCGGTTTATGGATGCTACACTAGAGGCCAACCTTTAGGGGGCGTTCAGCTAGGCCAAAGAGCCGAGCCAAAGTAGTTAATTTTAGGGATTTACTCGAAGAAAGCCAGTTGATTCATCTTAAGAAGCCGAAATCATACTCAAGACGGAGGAACTCTTCTTCAATTCCTTCAGAGGGTTTTAGAGATTTCTTATGTTTTGTTTTATCTTTTCTTCTGAGATGTTTTCTTTTACATTTATGAACGAAACCCTCAGATACTTGAGGGGGATGAAACCTAATACGGATCATGTTATTATTATCTGAGCTGTATGATAAATACTTGATTTGTTCTTAACTATGTGTTCTTAATTCTTGTTTTGGTATTTCTGGGATATTGATTCAAGTGTGATGCACTTAGGCAGAAGAGGAAGAGACCCTGTCTAAGAGTAGATCTAGCATAGTTAAGCGGAGTTGCTCTCATTCCTAGAGATAGGGTGATGAAAATCTGCTAGATTAGGATCAAACCTAATATGGGAGTCCATAGATCGAGTTAATGCAATTCTAATGGTTTTAATTAGAAAGAGATTTCAATTAATCAACCTAGGGCTAGACGTTAGTAGCCTTGAAGAGAGGTATTAATATAAATTAGGAAATCCTACGGATCAAGACAAGTGAATAAATCATCCGGTTCAGAGTTAGATAACAAGTGAAGTCTTGGTGGATTCTTCCTCGAGTATTGTCTAAATCAATCGGCTTTCCTCTCAAGTCCTTCCCCAATTTCTTCTTTGTCTTAGCACCTTTAGCTTAGTTGATTAGTTAATTTTAGATTCGATAAAAATTCCCTTAATTCTTAGGTTAAATAATAGAAAGAGAGTTAATATTAGTACTTCTGGTTCCTTTGGGTTCGACAATCCTGTCTTGCCGCTAGCTATACTACTGTTCGATAGGTGCAGTTGCCTCCATCGTTGTCTTAGTTAGTTTCCAGGTTCGATCATTCTTTTATATAAATTTTTAAGACTTGACAGACACAATCAACGACAAGTCTAACTGAATCTCAATGTAACACCCCTAACCGTATCCATTGCTGGAATGGGGTTACGAGGTGTTACCGATCATAAAACAATTTAGAACAAACTTCCTTTATAAGGTTAATCATCTAATTTTTTTTTCATATATGCATTTATTTCACATACTTATCAAATATGTATACTTTAACTTCAATGACATTTGAATAATTCAAATATAAAATATTTTAATTATCAAACAAATGTCATGCACATACTTTATACAATCAAACATACATTATTACCGTTCATATAAGTGAAATATTCCATAGTAACATTTGTTTGCCTTATTACTACATTTGCATAACATGAATAAATAATCATATAATTCACTTAGCATATGCTAAAATATATCATCAACTTAACTAATTAAACCACTCAAATAGATTATCCAAAATGTTCAAATAATGTGCCATCCGAAAGCGATACATAAACATATTCATTTCATGTCTATTCGACAACCAAGATATACTAGTACATATTAATTGGTTTCCAAATAATTATCCAATCCAAATGGCCATACCTATCATCATTTTAACTTAAGCATACTCCAATGTATCACATATTCTTGACATACATTTACTAATTAATGCATTACATATTATAACTCAAACACAAACATCATTTACTTCACAAGAATAAATCAATAACCAAATATAAACATATATCCCATACATAAATCTTATCTACTATGTAATAAACATATCAAAATAAAATTTTCTATATTCAAACATAACCTTTTATCCTTTAGTACCAATTCATGAATAACATCTTAACCAATCTAACAACCAAATTCACTCATACTTATATCTATCCATATGTCATGACCTAATCAACCAAATGCACACATCCAAAATTACTAACAAATTTCAATGCATAAAATAGATATCATGAATACCATTCATTCAAGACATAGCATTTATGTGCGGTCAAATTCAAATTTATGATAGGTTGGACTTTCATCTTTTGGCAAGTTGAATGTATGTTTAAGGTAAGTTGGATGTTTGGGAAGGAAATCAAGTGATTAAATGTTGATGGGAGAGCATAAGGCATGACATAAGGAATTGGTTTTGGAAAGTGTTGGGTGGATAGATTTGACTTGGGAGACCATGTATGTGGACTGCATGTAAGGCTAGGGGTGGCGAATTTTTGATAGGTAGTTTGGGGGAATTGGTTGGTCATTTTAGCATTTTGTGCTTTTGTTCATCTTTGGTATTTTCTTTTCCTCCCAAAAGCTCTCCTCTTTAGAATATGTTCTTGGCATTTAGGTTCAATTTTGTTTTAGTTTTAGCCTTTTCTTTGTTTTGTGTCTTAACCAAAACCTATTCTTAAAAGAACTTTATCAACTTTTCTCTAATGCACCAAAGTGAGCCATAACCGAATGTCCATTGGTGTTGTTGATATTTCCTCTTAGGCTTTTGGCGAATCTTCTTTAGTACCTCCTCTCATCTCTTATTTCTTGGTAGCCGAAAACAACCTCTCTTGTTCTCATCTCTCTTTTCATTCTTTTTCATATTGTTCAAAAGTCCACATTTCTATTTTATTTTCATTTAGCCAATCTTCCTTCTCTCATTTCTCTTTCTTTTCTTCCATTATTTGCTCTAGCGAATCCTATTGGTGTCTCACTCAACCTCATTGCCGAAATTGTATTACCTTGAGAGGACTTTTTTTTGACCAAAATTATTATCTCTTCTCTTTCAAACAAACTCTTTTGTTTTGGTAGTGGTATAGTGGAGTGTTGATCATCTATTTGTTGATAGTCGACCATAGTCATACTAAGATCGTGTGGAAAGGATTTCATCATTCAAGGATTTTGACCAACTCCTTAGGCAAGTGATGATTTTGGTTTGAATCAAAGTGTTAAGGTAAGGATCTTTATACTTGTTATATCGTTTTAGATGGGCATTTGTTGCAAGGTTCTAACCATTCTAGGAACCGATTTCTTTTAGGCTCCTCGGGACTTTGGAAGCAATTGCTCTAAGCCTCAAATCTTTGACAATATTTTTGGGGTAAGTCAATAGGTAAGACTTAGTATTTTGAAGCGAAAACCCTTCGAGATTTGTTAGTGTGGCCGAAATGGCCTTGCTTATAATTTTGTGGTTTGGCTGAATGTTCTTAGTGCCATAAAAGGTGTTCTTTTGTGTGTAGCTAAAGGAAGGGAACTCTGTGATTCGGGATTTGGTAGGAGACCAAATCGGCTTTTAAGAAGAAGGAAGAACCACGTTTCGAGATCGTGTGAGATTCGAGTAGTTCGGGATTTCACTAATAGGCAGGTGTGTAGTTAGCGTACCATTTTTTGGGTTTTTATGTTATATCTGTATGTATTAATTATGTGCTAACTTGTGTAATGGAAATTGTGATATGGATACCCTCAAAGGGTATGTCAAAAATTGATAAGTACCAAACCCGATAACAAGTGATTTCTATTATGAATATGTGATAATATGCTTGATGAACATGCTCATGCATCATTATATTATGCCATTATGGAATGTTACATGTGCATGGGTTGGGATATGATATGAAAGAAGGTACGGGTGTACTTTGAGTACGTGGTTTGATGTTAGCCTTGAGCTACATCGTGGATTGACATTGACTAAGGTCACGTTGTTGATTAATTGTGATTTAGTTCGCGTGGCTTGATGAGTGGCTGTGTGCCTCATCGTGGTTGATATCGGCTATGTGCCATATCGTGGTTGATGAGTGACTATGTGTCCCATCGTGGTTTTGGTGTTAGCTACGGCTACATCGTGGATTGGCGCTGACTGAGGTCGCGTTGTGGATTATTGTGCTTAATTGCACGTGGACGGCATTGATTGCCTTTTGGAGTGAAAAGGAGAGGGTGATTTGATAATCCCCTAGTGTGTGGTAGGCTGGATACGGGGGTGTGTAGCGGATGGACCCTAGGATTGGGTTGGGGTCACTTTGCATAATTTTAATTGATATGAGTAATTGATGTGAAAATGGGCCAAGCCCAATATGTAAATGTGGATCAGTGTAGAAATGGGCTAAGCCCAGTATATGGTACGTGTAATAATGTGATATGAATATGGGCCAAGCCCAGAATGTGTTATTATGTGCATATGATATCTTGTTATATGTTATATGGGTTAATATGTGGATAACATGTGGGTGGAATTCAGAGGATTAATTACACACTGAGTCTGTGTGACTCACCCAATTTTCTTAAACCTTACAGGTGATGCTCGGACCGGGTTGGAGTGGATACGAGGTGGCCCATGCAGAAGATATTTTATTTGTTTCACACATTTTATTTATGAAAGGTTATTTATTGTAATAAGAGCCACTTAAAGTATTTAAGGATTTTTATTATGTTTTAAGTTGGATTGTCGATTATATTATTATTATTTAAAAATGTTTTATTTTAAACAACTCAATTTTATTTGGAACTTTAATTACACAATGTCTTAGTAAAGACAACAAATTTTATTTTAAGTTTCTAACTCTAAGTCAAAAGTTTTACAAACGTTTTTCCGCAGTGGCATTTCAAATTCGGTCATGGCGTATTGGCCGGGTTTGGGGCGTTACAAATTGGTATCAGAGCCGGGTTCAAAACTCGACTTTGAGGGTTTTGGGCCCAAAAACATATTTTTCTTTTAGATGGACTTTTCAAAATATGGACTTTCGTAAAATTTTTCAGGTTATTCAGGCATGGCACCTGTATCTCCGACCCGAAGTCCACCAGGTAAGTATGCCTGACTATTGAAGTGATTTGTATATGTGAATGTTATGGGCATATTTGGGCTCGTAGATTAGTGAACTAGGATCTATTGAACCCTAGGACTAGTCTACTCCAACATAGAATGCATAAGACTTAAGGACAATCAAACAAACTTGTGAAGTAAGTCGATGAGTTAAGGTGTGGCAACCATTGTACGCATGTCTAGGAGTGGATTTGGTAAGAGCTTGGTATTTAAGCAGTCCTAGTGACTCACCTCCTCTTTATTGAAATCCTACCTGGTGCGTAGCTACGGTTCACCCTAACCAAGAGGACCTATTCACGGGCTAAACCCGATAACTAAAACCCGAAAGGGACTAGCCATACTGTTTCATAAAGATCTTAGTTTTAAATTTACCAAATTACTCTCTAATTTATAAAATCCTTTTAGACTTGAAAATTTTCCGAAATACACCCGATTTACAAAATTACTAAAATACCCCCGAGCTATAAAATTACGAAAATGCCCTTGGTTTATAAAATTACCATGTTACCCTCGATTTTTATGAAAATATTCTTACTTTACAAAAATACCAAAACCCCAATTTTGCAAAATGTTAAGATACCCTGAATTGGAAAATTTACTAAAATGCCCCTGACTTCCAAAATTACTGGAATAACCCTAATTTCTAAAATTTCTGCAATACCCTTGATTCGAAGAATATTTTATAAAATACCCTCGAGACTTTGAGATTTCAAA
This sequence comes from Gossypium rotundifolium, assembly GCA_025506655.1. Lineage (NCBI taxonomy): Eukaryota > Viridiplantae > Streptophyta > Magnoliopsida > Malvales > Malvaceae > Gossypium > Gossypium rotundifolium. The sequence goes on from CP106728.1 coordinate 26,758,611, forward strand.
ATGCTTTGATTTGTAAAGATTATTTTTAAAGTTGACCCCGATTAATTACGAAAATACCCCTGTAAGGAAAATGACGAAATTACCCCTGGGTCGGGAATGATCAGAAATGCCCATAATGATGTGTTGAATGTGTGTGTTGTGGATGAATATGAATGTGAATGCAATTATTTGAATTAGAATAGAAGCTTGAGCTGAAACTTTGATTGATCGAAAGAATTACCTCTAAACACTTCTTTCATAAAATTTGCTCGTGGATAAATAGTGAAACAAAATTTCTGATACATAAAACTTTTTAATCAGATTAAATTGCGAAGTAGACATGAGTTCTAGAGGACGTGGTCATCGCGGACGTAGTAGAGGTAGAATGGTAGTATCGAACCGTAAGGTCCGCCATGGGTCGAAAATAAAGTTCTGCGCCACGGCGGTGCGCGAGGATCAAGATCAGACAAGAGGCGATGATGCGTAGTATCGCGGGCCATGTTGCGAGTGCTCGAGAGAGTGGCAGGAGCTAGTGTAGGAAGCGGAGCTCGAAAGTCGATTTGAACGACTCAAAGTTAAACGGGCCGAAGTTTTAGAGGAATATCTCGAGTAGCTCGAATGTGGCGAGTATTGGTTAAAAGCGATCGAAAGAATAATGGACGATTTGGGTATGCACTGATGAGGAAAAGCTAAAGGTCTTTGTTTCGTTGCTCCGGGACGAAGCTTATCGATGGTGGCTCACTGTCAGACAAGGTGTCCCGACAGATCGATTGGATTGGGATTATTTTAAGGTTAAATTTGAAGGAAAGTACGTTGGAGCTAGTTACTTGGACTCGCAAAGAAAGGCGTTTCTCAACTTAGTGCAAGGAAGTATGTCGGTAGCAGAGTATGAAGCAAAATTTGTGTGGTTAAGTCAGTACGCCAAAGGGATCGTGACCACTGATTATGAAAGGTGTGTACGGTTCGAAGATGGGTTACGAGATGAGTTACGAAAGTTGATTGCTCCGCAAAGAGAAAGGGACTTTGCTGTTCTAGTGGAGAAAGCTCGGATCATTGAAGAAGTTAAGAAGGAGAGGAGAGAGAAAAGGATAGGAATTGGAACAAGAGGAGTTTTGGACCAAAAAATCATTGGAAGAATTTCAAAAAAGACCGAGGGTCGAGAATTCTGTACGTGCACCTATACCAGTTGCTGAGAATCAAAATCGTTTATGTGCTCAGTGTGGGAGAACTCACACAGGAGAGTGTTGGGGTAATAGTAAGGAATGTTTTCGGGTGGATCTAAGGCTCATTTGGTGAAGAATTACCCTCAGACAATGAAGGTTCGTGGTCCAAACCATGGAGGAAATGGTTCTGGCCGAGGTCATGGAACACCTGGTAGAGGTCCTGAAGGTTCAGATGTGGGACAACCAAGGATGTGATAGTGGGTAAGTTCTTTGTTTTGCTTTAGAGATAGCTCATTCTTGTGTTGCTAGTGAAGTGCTTGAAACTTTGGATATGAACTTAGGAACTGTGCCTAGAAGGTAAGATAGTTTTATCAGAGTGCGCAGCATAAGCGTAGTGTGATGAGTAGGATTGCACGACTATTAGTTAGTTGGAAATTTCGAGGATGAAATTTCTTTAAGGAGGGTAGAACTGTAACATCCCGAAATTGGGCTTAGTAGGATTGGGCCTTGAGCTTTAGGAAATTAGAATAGTTTTTAGTATGGTTTATTTACTGAAGTGGATTAAGTGAACTTAGCACTTAAGTTAATTTAAGTGTTAAATTAAAGCACAAGGGGAATTAGTGGCAAGGTGGTTAAGGAGCTTGGAAAGTTGCTTGAGGGAAGTGGTTTGAGTAACAAGGAAGGCATTTTGAGAATTTTATATTTTGTGCATCCTAGCATTTATGGGCGGTCAAATTCAAATTTATGATAGGTTGGACTTTCATCTTTTGGCAAGTTGAATGTATGTTTAAAGTAAGTTGGATGTTTGGGAAGGAAATCAAGTGATTAAAGGTTGATGGGAGAGCATAAGGCATGACATAAGGAATTGGTTTTGGAAAGTGTTGGGTGGATAGATTTGACTTGGGAGACCATGTATGTGGACGGCATGTAAGGCTAGGGGGTGGCTAAATTTTTGATAGGTAGTTTGGGGGGGAATTGGTTGGTCATTTTAGCATTTTTGTGCTTTTTGTTCATCTTTGGTATTTTCTTTTTCCTCCCCAAAAGCTCTCCTCTTTAGCCGAATATGTTCTTGGCATTTAGGTTCAATTTTGTTTTAGTTTTAGCCTTTTTCTTTATTTTGTGTCTTAACCAAAAACCTATTCTTAAAAGAACTTTATCAACTTTTCTCTAATGCACCAAAGTGAGCCATAACCGAATGTCCATTGGTGTTGTTGATATTTCCTCTTAGGCTTTTGGCCGAATCTTCTTTGGTACCTCCCTCTCATCTCTTATTTCTTGGTAGCCGAAAACAACCTCTCTTGTTCTCATCTCTCTTTTCATTCTTTTTCATATTGTTCAAAAGTCCACATTTCTATTTTATTTTCATTTAGCCGAATCTTCCTTCTCTCATTTCTCTTTTCTTTTCTTCCATTATTTGCTCTAGCTGAATCCTATTGGTGTCTCACTCAACCTCATTGCCGAAATTGTATTACCTTGAGAGGACTTTCTTTTTGACCGAAATTATTATTTCTTCTCTTTCAAACAAACTCTTTTGTTTTGGTAGTGGTATAGTGGAGTGTTGATCATCTATTTGTTGATAGTCGACCATAGTCATACTAAGATCGTGTGGAAAGGATTTCATCATTCAAGGATTTTGACCAACTCCTTAGGCAAGTGACGATTTTCGGATTTGAATCAAAGTGTTAAAGTAAGGATCTTTATACTTGTTATATCATTTTAGATGGGCATTTTTTGCAAGGTTCTAACCATTCTAGGAACCGATTTCTTTTAGGCTCCTCGGGACTTTGGAAGCAATCGTTCTAAGCCTTAAATCTTTGACAATCTTTTTGGGGTAAGTCAATAGGTAAGACTTAGTATTTTGAAGCGAAAACCCTTCGAGATTTGTTAGTGTGGCCGAAATGGCCTTGCTTATAATTTTGTGGTTTGGCCGAATGTTCTTAATGCCATAAAAGGTGTTCTTTTGTGTGTAGCTAAAGGAAGGAACTCTGTGATTCGGGATTTGGTAGGAGACCAAATCGGCTTTTAAGGAGAAGGAAGAACCACGTTTCGAGATCGTGTGAGATTCGAGTAGTTCGGGATTTCACTAATAGGCAGGTGTGTAGTTAGCCTACCATTTTTTGGGTTTTTATGTTATATCTGTATGTATTAATTATGTGCTAACTTGTGTAATGGAAATTGTGATATGGATACCCTCAAGGGGTATGTCGAAAATCCGGTAAGTACCAAATTCGATAACAAGTGATTTCTATTATGAATATGTGATAATATGCTTGATGAACATGCTCATGCATCATTATATTATGCCATTATGGAATGTTACATGTGCATGGGTTGGGATATGATATGAAAGAAGGTATGGGTGTACTTCGAGTACGTGGTTTGATGTTAGCCTTGAGCTACATCGTGGATTGACGTTGACTAAGGTCACGTTGTGGATTAATTACGATTTAGTTCGCGTGGCTTGATGAGTGGCTGTGTGCCTCATCGTGGTTGATATCGGCTATGTGCCATATCGTGGTTGATGAGTGACTATGTGTCCCATCGTGGTTTTGGTGTTAGCTACGGCTACATCGTGGATTGGCGCTGACTGAGGTCGCTTTGTGGATTATTGTGCTTAATTGCACGTGGACGGCATTGATTGCCTTTTGAAGTGAAAAGGAGAGGGTGATTTGATAATCCCCTGGTGTGTGGTAGGCTGGATACGGGGGTGTGTAGCGGATGGACCCTAGGATTGGGTTGGGGTCACTTTGCATAATTTTAATTGATATGAGTAATTGATGTGAAAATGGGCCAAGCCCAATATGTAAATGTGGATCAGTGTAGAAATGGGCTAAGCCCAGTATATGGTATGTGTAATAATGTGATATGAATATGGGCCAAGCCCAGAATGTGTTATTATGTGCATATGATATCTTGTTATATGTTATATGGGTTAATATGTGGACATGTGGGTGGAATTCAGTGGATTAATTACACACTGAGTCTGTGTGACTCACCCAATTTTCATAAACCTTACGGTGATGCTCGGGCCAGGGTTGGAGTGGATACGAGGTGGCCTATCTGTAAGATATTTTATTTGTTTCACACATTTTATTTTTGAAAGGTTATTTATTGTAATAAGAGCCACTTAAAGTATTTAAGGATTTTATTATGTTTTAAGTTGGATTGTCGATTATATTATTATTATTTAAAAATGTTTTATTTTAAACAACTCAATTTTATTTGGAACTTTAATTACATAATGTCTTAGTAAAGACAACAATTTTTATTTTATGTTTTAACCCTAAGTCAAAAGTTTTACAAACGTTTTTCAGATGGCATTTCAAATTCGGTCATGGCGTATTATTTGGGTTTGGGTGTTACAAATTGGTATCAGAGCCAAGTTCAAAACTCGACTTTGAGGGTTTTGGGCCCAAAAACATATTTTTTTTAGATGGACTTTTCAAAATATGGACTTTCGTAAAATTTTTCAGGTTATTCAGGCATGGCACCTGTATCTCCGACCCGAAGTCCACCAGGTAAGTACCCCTGACTATTGAAGTGATTTGTATATGTGAATGTTATGGGCATATTTGGGCTCGTAGATTAATGAACTAGGATCTATTGAACCCTAGGACTAGTCTACTCCAACATAGAATGCATAAGACTTAAGGACAATCAAACAAACTTGTGAAGTAAGTCGATGAGTTAAGGTGTGACAACCATTGTATGCATGTCTAGGAGTGGATTTGGTAAGAGCTTGGTATTTAAGCAGTCCTAGTGACTCACCTCCTCTTTACTCGAATCCTACCTGGTGCGTAGCTACGGTTCACCCTAACCAAGAGGACCTATTCACGGGCTAAACCCGATAACTAAAACCCGAAAGGGACTAGCCATACTGTTTCATAAAGATCTTAGTTTTAAATTTACCAAATTACTCTCTAATTTATAAAATCCTTTTAGACTTGAAAATTTTCCGAAATACACCGATTTACAAAATTACTAAAATACCCCGAAATTGTAAAATTACAAAATGCCCTTGGTTTATAAAATTACCATGTTACCTCGATTTTTATGAAAATATTCTTACTTTACAAAAATACCAAAACCCCTGTTTTGCAAAATGTTAAGATACCCTGAATTGGGAAATTTACTAAAATGCCCCTGACTTCCAAAATTACTGGAATAACCCCAATTTCTAAAATTTCTGCAATACCCTTGATTCGAAGAATATTTTCCAAAATACCCTCGAGACTTTGAGATTTCAAAATGCTTTGATTTGTAAAGATTATTTTTAAAGTTGACCCCGATTAATTACGAAAATACCCTTGTAGGGAAAATGATGAAATTACCCCTGGGTTAGGAATGATCAGAAATGCCCATAATGATGTGTTGAATGTGTGTGTTGTGGATGAATGTGAATGTGAATGTGATTCTTTGAATTAGAATAGAAGCTTGAGCTGAAACTTTGATTGATCGAAAGAATAACCTCTAAACACTTCTTTCATAAAATTTGTTCGTGGATAAACAGTGAAACAAAATTTCTGATACATAAAACTTTTTAATCAAATTAAATTGCGAAGTAGACATAAGTTCTAGAGGACGTGGTCGTCGCGGACATAGTAGAGGTAGAATGGCAGTATCGAAATCGGTAAGGTCTGGCCATGGGTCAGAAAATGAAGTTCTGCCGCCAGCAGTGGGTGCGGAGGATCAAGATCAGACAGGAGGCAATGATGCAATATCGTGGGCCATGTTGCGAGTGCTCGAGCGAGTGGTAGGAGCTAGTGTAGGAAGCGGAGCTCGAAAGTCGGCCAAACGACTCAAAGTTGAACGGGTGAAGTTTTAGAGGAATATCTGAGTAGCTCACGAATGTGGCGGAGTATTGGTTAGAAGCGATCGAAAGAATAATGGACGATTTGAACTGCACTGGATGAGGAAAAGTCGAAAGGTCTTGTTTCGCTGTTCGGATGAAGCTTATCGATGGTGGCTCACCGTCGGACAAGGTGTCCCGACGGATCGATTGGATTGGGATTATTTTAAGGTTAAATATGAAGGAAAGTACGTTGGAGCCAGTTACTTGGACTCGCAAAGAAAGGCGTTTCTCAACTTAGTGCAAGGAAGTAAGTCGGTAGCAGAGTACGAAGCGAAATTTGTGCGGTTAAGTTAGTACGCCAAAGGGATCGTGACCACTAATTATGAAAGGTGTGTACGGTTCGAAGATGGGTTACGAGATGAGTTGCGAATGTTGATTGCTCTGCAAAGAGAAAGGGACTTTGCTGTTCTAGTGGAGAAAGCTCGGATCGCTGAAGAAGTTAAGAAAATTGTAAGGGAGAACCGAAAAAAGGATAGGAATTAGAACAAGAGGAGTTTTGGACCAGCAAAATCGCTGGAAGACTTTCAGAAAAGACCGAGGGTCTAGAATTCTATACATGCACCTATACCAGTTGCTGAGAATTGGAATCGTTTATGTGCTCAGTGTGGGAGAACTCACACAGGAGAGTGTTGGGGTAATAGGAAGGAATGTTTTCGTGTGGATCTAAGGCTCATTTGGTTAAGAATTGTCCTCAGACAATGAAGGTTCGTGGCCCAAACCGTGGAGGAAATGGTTCTGGCCAAGGTCGTGGAACACCCGGTAGAGGTCCGGAAGGTTCAGATGTGGGACAACCAAGGATGTGATAGTGGGTAAGTTCTTTGTTTTGCTTTAGAGATAGCTCATTCTTGTATTGCTAGTGAAGTGCTTGAAACTTTGGATATGAACTTAGGAACTATGCCTAGAAGGTAAGATAGTTTTATCAGAGTGCGCAGCATAAGCATAGTGTGATGAGTAGGATTGCACGACTGTTAGTTAGTTGGAAATTTTGAGGACAAAATTTCTTTAAGGAGGGTAGAACTATAACATCCCGAAATTGGGCTTAGTAGGATTGGGCCTTGAGCTTTAGGAAATTAGAATAGTTTTTAGTATGGTTTATTTATTGAAGTGGATTAAGTGAACTTAGCACTTAAGTTAATTTAAGTGTTAAATTAAAGCACAAGGGGAATTAGTGGCAAGGTGGTTAAGGAGCTTGGAAAGTTGCTTGAGGGAAGTGGTTCGAGTAACAAGGAAGGCATTTTGAGAATTTTATATTTTGTGCATCCTAGCATTTTTGGGCGGTCAAATTCAAATTTATGATAGGTTGGACTTTCATCTTTTGGCAAGTTGAATGTATGTTTAAGGTAAGTTGGATGTTTGGGAAGGAAATCAAGTGATTAAAGGTTGATGGGAGAGCATAAGGCATGACATAAAGAATTGGTTTTGGAAAGTGTTGGGTGGATAGATTTGACTTGGGAGACCATGTATGTGGACTGCATGTAAGGCTAGGGGTGGCTGAATTTTGATAGGTAGTTTGGGGGAATTGGTTGGTCATTTTAGCATTTTTGTGCTTTTTGTTCATCTTTGGTATTTTCTTTTCCTCCCAAAAGCTCTCCTCTTTAGTTTAATATGTTCTTGGCATTTAGGTTCAATTTTGTTTTAGTTTTAGCCTTTTTCTTTATTTTGTGTCTTAACCAAAAACCTATTCTTAAAAGAACTTTATCAACTTTTCTCTAATGCACCAAAGTGAGCCATAACCGAATGTCCATTGGTGTTGTTGATATTTCCTCTTAGGCTTTTGGCCAATCTTCTTTGGTACCTCCTCTCATCTCTTATTTCTTGGTAGCCAAAACAACCTCTCTTGTTCTCATCTCTCTTTTCATTCTTTTTCATATTGTTCAAAAGTCCACATTTCTATTTTATTTTCATTTAGCCGAATCTTCCTTCTCTCATTTCTCTTTTCTTTTCTTCCATTATTTGCTCTAGCCGAATCCTATTGGTGTCTCACTCAACCTCATTGTCAAAATTGTATTACCTTGAGAGGACTTTCTTTTGACCAAATTATTATCTCTTCTCTTTCAAACAAACTCTTTTGTTTTGGTAGTGGTATAGTGGAGTGTTGATCATCTATTTGTTGATAGTCGACCATAGTCATACTAAGATCGTGTGGAAAGGATTTCATCATTCAAGGATTTTGACCAACTCCTTAGGCAAGTGACGATTTTCAGATTTGAATCAAAGTGTTAAGGTAAGGATCTTTATACTTGTTATATCATTTTAGATGGGCATTTGTTGCAAGGTTCTAACCATTCTAGGAACCGATTTCTTTTAGGCTCCTCGGGACTTTGGAAGCAATCGTTCTAAGCCTCAAATCTTTGACAATCTTTTTGGGGTAAGTCAATAGGTAAGACTTAGTATTTTGAAGCGAAAACCCTTCGAGATTTGTTAGTGTGGCCGAAATGGCCTTGCTTATAATTTTGTGGTTTGGCCGAATGTTCTTAATGCCATAAAAGGTGTTCTTTTGTGTGTAGCTAAAGGAAGGGAACTCTGTGATTCGGGATTTGGTAGGAGACCAAATCGGCTTTTAAGGAGAAGGAAGAACCACGTTTCGAGATCGTGTGAGATTTGAGTAGTTCGGGATTTCACTAAGAGGCAGGTGTGTAGTTAGCCTACCGTTTTCCGGGTTTTTATGTTATATCTGTATGTATTAATTATGTGCTAACTTGTGTAATGGAAATTGTGATATGGATACCCTCAAGGGGTATGTCAAAATTTGGTAAGTACCAAATCCGATAACAAGTGATTTCTATTATGAATATGTGATAATATGCTTGATGAACATGCTCATGCATCATTATATTATGTCATTATGGAATGTTACATGTGCATGGGTTGGGATATGATATGAAAGAAGGTACGGGTGTACTTCGAGTATGTGGTTTGATGTTAGCCTTGAGCTACATCGTGGATTGACGTTGACTAAGGTCACGTTATGGATTAATTACGATTTAGTTCGCGTGGCTTGATGAGTGGCTGTGTGCCTCATCGTGGTTGATATCGGCTATGTGCCATATCGTGGTTGATGAGTGACTATGTGTCCCATCGTGGTTTTGGTGTTAGCTACAGCTGCATTGTGGATTGGCGCTGACTGAGGTCGCGTTGTGGATTATTGTGCTTAATTGCATGTGGACGGCATTGATTGCCTTTTGGAGTGAAAAGGAGAGGGTGATTTGATAATCCCCTGGTGTGTGGTAGGCTGGATACGGGGGTGTGTAGCGGATGGACCCTAGGATTGGGTTGGGGGCACTTTGCATAATTTTAATTGATATGAGTAATTGATGTGAAAATGGGCCAAGCCCAATATGTAAATGTGGATCAGTGTAGAAATGGGCTAAGCCCAGTATATGGTATGTGTAATAATGTGATATGAATATGGGCCAAGCCCAGGATGTGTTATTATGTTCATATGATATCTTGTTATATGTTATATGGGTTAATATGTGGATAACATGTGGGTGGAATTCAGTGGATTAATTACACACTGAGTCTGTGTGACTCACCCAATTTTCTTAAACCTTACAGGTGATGCTCGGACCGGGTTGGAGTGGATACGAGGTGGCCCATGCAGAAGATATTTTATTTGTTTCACACATTTTATTTATGAAAGGTTATTTATTGTAATAAGAGCCACTTAAAGTATTTAAGGATTTTTATTATGTTTTAAGTTAGATTGTCGATTATATTATTATTTAAAAATGTTTTATTTTAAACAACTCAATTTTATTTGGAACTTTAATTACACAATGTCTTAGTAAAGACAACAAATTTTATTTTATGTTTATAACTCTAAGTCAAAAGTTTTACAAACGTTTTTCCGCAGTGGCATTTCAAATTCGGTCATGGCGTATTGGTCGGTTTGGGGTGTTACATATATGCTTATAAGCTCACCAAATTCAATCTTTGAGATTAAAATTACTCGCACACTTAGTGCTCATTAACCAATTTCGCACACTTAGTGCTTGGAAATTCAATTCGCACACTTAGTGCTAAATGATCGATTTTGCACACATAGTGCTGCTAAATGACCGATTTTGCACACATAGTGCTCGGTATCAAATTTGCACATTTAGTGCATATCTCAAACTTGTTACTCATTCATATATATATATAAAGCTTAAACATCAACCATATATATATATATATATACACGTATTAACTTATTCATCTCTCGAATCAATATCACATTCGTGTATATCATTGACATATATGTATACATCACATTCAGCTATATTCATCTCTCAAATCAATATCACATTCGACTATATCAACAATAAACATATATACTTCCATTAAATTCATGTACATCACTATAGATAAATCCAATCCAACATGATTGCTGAAAAACTTACCTCGGATATCGATGGATGTTATAAATCAGCTATTCGAACATAGTTACCAAGCTTATTCACATTCGGCATAAGCACATATAAATTCATATTTTTAATACCAGCATATATATATATATATATATATATATAACATTTATCTAGAATTAAACATGTCTATTTGCCTACAAACTTATCTCGGACGATTTAAAATGGAACGGGACGACTAGTCAACAACTTTCGTTTTTCCCCAATCCAAGTCCGATTTCTTTTGTTCTTGATCTATATAATTTCAAATTACCCCATTTAAACACAATTTCATTCAATTTAATCCAACAACACATAAATGGGAAAATTACAATCTTACCCCTAATATTTCATACTTTTACAAATTAGTCCTAATCGCACAAAATACAAAATACACAAAATCTCACCACATCATAGTTAGGCCGAATCTTCCTTATGCTCATACTAATCCATATATTTCATTAGTTTTTCCTTTTAGCCCTTCAATTTATTATTTTTTCAATTTGGTCCTAATAATTCAAAATCATCAAAAACTCCAATAATAAACATATTAATCCAAAACATATATTTCATAATTTATCATCAAACATCACAAAGCAAAAATATTCATCAATGGAATAACTCAAAATATTCACCAAAAATAAAAAATTCAAGCATGGGTCAGGTAGTACTCGAAGCAACGATTTCAAAAACATAAAAATTATCAAAATTGAACAAAACGTACCTTGAATTTAAGCTTCTAAATGGCCAAAACTCACAAAGCTTATTTTCTTTTCTTTCTTTTGATATTCAGTCATGAAATAAATAAAATGAATGCATGTTGTTTATTTTATGTTTTATTATAACATATATTATCATATATTACATATTTACCAAAATGCCATTAATTTAATCATAAACAAACATTTTACTATTTCATGCATACCAAACCGGCCACTACTCTAAATTATGGCCAACTTACAATATCAACACTTCAATTTATAAAAACATCATCAATTTGGCACTTACACATTTGGCTACCAAATTTTCATTTTACGATTAAGTCCTTTTATTAAATTAAGCACATAAACAATCAAATTTTTATACGAAACTTTCACACATGCTAATTCACATATAATAAAAACATAAAATAATATTTAAATATTTTTTTGAATCAGATTCATGGTCCCTAAACCACCATTCCTACTACGGTCTAATTCAGGCTATTACACTCAACCTCAGTAGAAGCAATCACATGAGACGAATCAGATTTATACCGTCGAAGCATCGACACATGACACACATTATATATCTTTTCTAACTCAGGTGGTAACATTAATCTATAAGCAACTGCCCAACTCGTTCAATGATCTCATACGGTCCGATGGACCTCAAACTCAACTTACCTTTTTGGCCAAATCGAAGTATCTTTTTCCACAAAGATAAAGGCAATCCCGATACAAAGTCCATCGTAATTCTCTCCCATTTCCACTCAGGAATCATGATCGGCTGTAAGAAACCAGACGGAACCTGATGTTCAGCTTTTACTTATTGACATATTAAACATTTCGACACAAAGTCAGAGAGGTCCCGTTTCATACTATGCCACTAATAAAACCATTTCAGTTCGTTATACATTTTCGTACTCCCCGGGTGAACAGTCAAACGACTATTGTGAGCTTTGTTCAAAATCACTTGAATCAACTCTGAATTTCTCAGGACACAAATTCGATCTCTAAATCTCAAACAATCATCACTATCCACTCAAAATTCTGAATCAACATTCAATTCACACTGAGTTCATTTAGCTATCATTTCAACATCACTTTTTTGGTGTCACAAACCTAACGTACTTTTGCTTTCAACTCTTCCAAGACCGTACTATCATCACACAGATCTTTCTGAGCATTTATTGCTCACAAAGTACATATAGACTTTCGGCTCAAAGCATCAGCTACGACATTAGCTTTACCCGGATAATAATCAATTACAATTTCATAGTTTTTCAATAGTTCTAACCATCTTCTCTATAGCAAATTCATTTCTTTATGAGTCATCAAATACTTCAAACTCTTATGATCAGTATAGATGTGCCATTTCTCACCAAATAGATAGTGACGCCAAATCTTTAACGCAAACACAATTGCGGCTAATTCAAGGTCGTGTGTTGGATAGTTCTTTTCATGCGGCTTTAGCTGCCTCAAAGTATAAATAATAACTTTGCCTACTTGCATCAGCACACAACCTAAACCATTTAACGACATATCACTGTAAACTATAATTTTCTTTGCCCGGTTCAGGCTGAACTAACACTGGCGCTTTCATTAACAACGCTTTCAACTGCTCAAAACGCTGCTGGTACTTTTCTGACCACTCAACTTTAACATATTTCTGTAGCAAGTTCGTCAACGGAGTCACAATCATCGAGAAGCCTTTCATGAGCCATCTATAATATCTCTCTTGTCTTAGAAAACTACAAACTTCAAACACATTTTTCGAAGGCTTCCATTCTAAAATAGCATAGATTGTACTCGGATCAACTCGTATTTCCATAGCTGATACAATATGCCTCAGAAACCAACCTCATGCAACCAAAACTCACATTGACTACACTTAGCATATAGATGCTTCTCACGTAGAGTTTGTAACACAATTCTCAAAACTCAACATGTTTTGTCTTATCACAAGAATAAACCAGAATATCATCAATAAATGTTGCAACAAAGCAATTCAAATATAGTCTGAATATGTGATTCATCAAATCCATAAACACTACAGGATCATTCGTTAGTTCGAAAGACATCACTAAGAATTCATAATATCCATACCTCGTTCTGAGAGTAAATTTTGGCACATCAGATTCTTTAACTCTCTTTTTTGATGCCTTTGTATCAATCACATATGCCAGATAGGCTTCAAATCCTTTCTCATATAGTTCAAAACTTTCATCGCAGATACAACAGCTGGTAACCCTTTCATATTACTAGATTCAATTCGAACTATCTCACAATTCTGACTTCTCAATTCAATACTCTTTCTTTTACAATTCACAATAGCATTATGCAAAGTGAGCCAATTCATATCCAGAATTATGTCAAATTTATCGAATGATAGCAATATCAAATTAGCAGAAAAGCAAACATCTCGAAAATCAACGGACAGTTCTTGCACACTTTATCCACTAAGACACACTTGCCTAAGAGGTTCGATACTCTAACCACAAATTCAGTAAACTCAATAGGTAGAGAGTCTTATTCAATACAAAATTCATACACACATAGGAATGGGTTGATCCCTGATCTATTAATGCAATCACAACAGTATCGAATAGAGTTAAAGTACCAGTCATGACATCTTGAGATGACGCTTCCTCTCTTGCTCATATAGTGTAACCTCAGGCAGGTGCTTCTACCTCTGATCTCACAGCTGTATCAGTGGTCCCTCTTTGACTTCCACTAACGTTCCTGAAATTTCTGGTTGGTCTACCCCCAGTCGTCACATTACTCGATCTCACATTCTGAACATTTTATTCCTCGAGTCATCTTTGGGTAGTCTCTAATAAAGTGATCTCATGATCCACATTTATACTAAACTCTATTGTTGTATTTGCCCCAGCATTCTCTCACATGTCGTCTTCCACACTGTCTACACTCAGGTTTGTTACTTTTGGCACTATTAACATTTGATTCAATTGGGGCTTGAATTCTCAGTTCAACACTTAGTCTTACGCGGTGGTCTTTATTCGGATGTCCACATGAAGTATTTGATTGGTTACTTGCATCTCTAAATCTCTTTGTCGAAGGTTGAGAAAACTTACTCATAGATCTTTTTCTTTCATCACGAGCTTCAAAGTCGGCTTTCTTCTTTTCTTTACTAAGTTCCTCAACTTTGCATGCTCTTTCGACTAACACAACAAATTCATTTATATCAAGTATCCCAACCAACAACTTGATGTCCTCATAGCAGTTTATATGAAGCATTTACACATAGCAGTTTTAGTCGAAACACATTCTCGTGCATATCGGCTCAATCTCACAAATTTTCTCTCGTACTCAGTACCTGACAAACGGCCCTGTTTCAACTCTAGAAACTCTTTATGTTTCTGATCAATAAATCGCTGGCTAATATAGTTCTTTCTTAACTTAACTTGAAAGAAATCCCAAGTAATTCTCTCTCTTGAAACCAATGATATCAAGGTTTTCCACCAATTATATGCAGTATCTCTCAACAACGAAACATCACATTTTATACATTCATCAGAAGTCAACGACATCTCATCGAATACCTGAATTGTATTCTCGAGCCAAAACTTAGCTCTCTCAACATCATCATCAGATGTAGCCCTAAACTCTTCTACCCCATACTTTCGAATCTTATCCACTGGAGGTTTATTTAGTCGAATTAGATCTGCCACTTGTGGCGCAATAGGTATTTGTAGGGGTGGAGGTTGTGGAGCAACCAGATTCGTTTGAACGAACTCTAAAACCCACTCACTCATCATACGAAAGAAGGCTTGCTTAGCCTCTCCTCCCTCACTACTATCATTCGGCCTAGATGTGGCCGGCACTATTCTATGAGCAGGAGCAGGCGTGTTACTCTCTACATCATCAACAACTACTCGATCGGGATCCATTTGCTATACAAAAACATATTCATAACTGTCAGGATTCATCACACTATTACAATTTCATATATGGCATATATAGCTAGACTCACACACGCTACGTTAGTCTAAGAATTGACTAAACCATGTCTTTGATACCAATAAAATTGTAACACCCCTAACTCGAAATCGTCGCTGAAATAGGGTTGAGAGGCATTACCGAACAATCAACACATTTCACATCTATTTCACGACACAAAGTCAATCATCAATCACACATGTCACAACATAATCATATTGTCCCTAAGTGAGGTCCACGAGACCTTAAACACATGTTAGAAAGGAGTCGGGACTAAACCAAACACTTATGAAAGTTTTCAAAATTTTGAACATTCTTCAACACGTTGACGTCACACGCCCGTGCAACCAGACCGTGTGCCTACCACGGTTACCAGACACTCCCATGTGTCTAGGCCGTGTCAAGCAGGGCATGTATACTGACTTCTTCATATGGCCATGAAGCACGCCCATGTGCTAAGGTCGTGTGCTCTTAGGAAATATACTGACTTATTCACACGACTACTAGGCACGTCCGTGTACCATGACCGTGTGCTCCTAAGCTAGCTACTGACTTTATCTCATAGTCAATAGGCACACCCGTGTGCCATAATCATGTATGCATAATAGGCCCTTTGCAAGGCTAATATGCCACCCACACTAGGGTCATACCTACAAGCTTCAAAGTAATGCCAATCCATACTACTAAATGTATTCAAACATACCATTTCATGTATTATTCACTCACCAACTGCACCATCAACTTACATGCTCATTATCATCACAACTAAGTCAACTCAAAATGACAATTATACATCTTAAAACATATATAATTCAAGCTTCATGTAAATCATATCAAAATTCATCTTCTAACCACATCTTTCAGCAACTTATATAAACATAAAAATATACCATCATCATTCAACCCTTAAGCCATATCACATGGCAAGGATTACACATCATAGTACAAGCCATATTGACTAGCCTATACATGCCATATTTCACTATACACATCTTTTCAAAAGTACCAATATAGAATGTCGATAGTGTGATTGATATACTGACTATCCCCGGATCCGAGCTAGCTTTACTGACACTGGAAAGCAGAGAAACAAATCACTCAGTAAGCTTTCAAAACTTAGTAAGTTCAAATTTATAATACAATTAACTAAATTAACCAATTCAATATACATCTTTAACCATCACATAGATAATTTACCAATAGTACACAAGTTCAACTTTATCCAATACTCACATAGCATTCCATTCATTTACTTTCAATTTCACCAACCACATAGGTATCATAAATACATTTTCCAACACTTAGTTACTCACTAACTATACTATCCAACAATCACATACATCATGACACAACTAAGTACATTATCAATCTCAATCACATACACAAATATCTATTCATTCAACTCTTAAATCTATCATCAACCACATTGGTTCAAACATACCTTGGTCAACACATAGTTACTCACCATTCACGCAACTCAATTTCTCGATTTTACCTCTCATTCAACCTTTTCTACTTCCTTTGATAAATTCGCACACTTAGTGCCAATTTGTAAACCTGATATACTTGTCATCACACACTTAGTGCAAATATGTTAAACCGAACTTAAATCTATTGTTTCGCACACGCAGTGCTAATTATTAAAGCCGTAGCTTCTATTGTTTCTCACACACAGTGCTAATTCAATTCTGAATCAACTTGATAAATCGTAATATATACATATTTTAATCCCACATTTAGCAAACTTTTGGATGATTTATCCCTTTAATTGTGGAAGTTGGTGCTCTTAATCCTTTGTTTTCACGTTTTATACTCAGGATAGCACCAGAGGATGAAAAGAACGAGAAACAGGCTGAAAATGAAGAAAATAGGCCAAAGTATGAATTGCACATGGCTTGGGCCCAAACACACGGCCGTGGCTCTTTAGCAAATTTGACCACGGCCTGGCCCTGAATCACACGGGCTTGCTACACGGGCGTGTCCCTGCCGCGGCAAAGAAGAGTTTCATTCGGATTAGGGTACTTAGAGGCAAAGAAAGACATTCCAAAAGCCTATATAAACACCCTAGAGGCCAACCTTTATGGGGCATTCAACTAGGCCAAGGATCCGAGCCAGAGAGGCCGAATTGTGGGATTCACCCGAAGAAAGCCAGTTGATTCATCTCAAGAAGCCAAAATCATACTCAAGACTGAAGATCTCTCCTTTAATTCCATTAGGGGGTTTTAAGGTTTTTCTTATGTTTTGTTTTATATTTTCTTCTGAGATGTATTCTTTTATGATTATGAACTGAACCCCTTAAATACCTGAGGGGGATGAAACCTAAGACGGATCTTATTATTATTTTCTGAGCTGTATGATAAATACTTGATTTGTTCTTAATTATGTGTTCTTAATTATTGCTTTGATATTTCAGGATATTGATTCAAGTATTAATGTGCTTATGCAGAGGAGGAATATTCCATGTTTAAGAGCAGATCTAGCTTAGTTAAGCAGAGTTGATCGCAACCCTAAAGATAGGATGACAAAAATCTAGCGAATTAGGGTCAAACCTAATATGGGAGTCCATAGATCGAGTTAATGCAATTCTAGGGGTTTTAATTAGAAAAAGATTTCAATTAATCAACCTAGGTTTAGATGTTATTAGTCTCGATATAGATATTAATATAAATTAGGGAATCCTACGGATCAAATCAAGTGAATAAATTGTCTGGTTCAAAGTTAGATAACAAGTGAAGTCGAGGTGGATTCTTCCTCGGGTATTGTCTTAATCAATTGGTTTTCCTACAAGTATTTCCCCAATTCCTTCGCTGTGTGTTAGCATCTTTAGCTTAGTAGTTAGTTAATTTTAGATTAAACAACAATTCCCTTAATTCTTAGGCTAAATAATAAAAAGAAAGTTAGTATTAGTACTTTTGATTCCCTTGGGTTTGACAATCTGGTCTTTCCATTAAACTATACTACTGTTCAATTGGTACGCTTGCCTCAATCGTGGTGATAGTTAGATTCTAGGCTCGATCATTCATTATATAAATTTTAAGACTTTTTCCACCACCATCACAACTTAGTTTCGCACACGTAGTGCCTTAATACTCGAACTCGTACACAACACATTCTATTCTATTAATATACATTCATTCATTATTCATCACATAGATACTAGTTTAATAGCAAGTATTATATCCGAACTTACCTCGGACGTCGAAATCTCGAAAGGGTCGATTAATCGAGCACTTTATCTTTGCCTCGATCTCGATCCAAACCTCTCCTCTCTTGGTCTATACACATTCAAATTCAATCCATTCAATCACCACATCATTCATTTTAATCCAAACACACATATTTGAGCATTTTATAAAATAGCCCTCAGATTTTCACATTTCGACACTTTAGTCCCAAATTCATAGATTCATCAAATACACACAATATCCTTGTACCCATGCCTAGCCAAATTCTCACTATACTCATGCAAGTCCTCACATTTCATTTATTTCACAACTTAGTCCTCCTACTTTTCATTTCCTCAATTAAGCCTAAAATACTCAATTTCATTAAAAATCCTAATACAAAATATGTTAACCCAACTCCAAGTTTTTGTAACACCCCAAACCCGGTCAATACGCCACTACCGAATTTGGTATGTCACTGAGGAAAACATTTGAAAAGAATCGAATTAATAATTAAAATTTTTGTGAAAAACTCTTTGAAAATTTTATATTTATAGAAATCAAGTGTATAATAAGTTTAAACTAAAAATTTACTTTGTAATTTCAAAAATAAAACTTTAAAACATAGTTGATAAAATATAAGTTAGAAAACATTTATATCATTTTAGGAAAACTCGAATTTTTACTTTGAAAACCATTTGCATTTTGAATGTGGAAACTTAATATTTGGAAATCATTAAAATTGCAGAAGACAATTAATCTATATTTTATTATCAAACGATTTATATCATCCGCAATCTCACGAATCACCTGAAATGATAAGGGAGAAGGTGAGTCACCAAGACTCAGTGCATAAATCCTTCCCCCGATTAATGCAACATTCTTACACAATTTATAATCAAGCAACATATATAAATATATAATGCACCCAACCTAGCCATCCTTAACTCCTTTTCTACTCCGTGTGGTACCAAACCACTGGTGGTGCCAAACTACTGGTGACCAAAGTCACGATATCCAAAAATGTGATACCAAATCACTGGTGACCAAAGTCACAAATAATCAAGTTGTGGGGCCAACCCACGTGTGATACCAAATCACTGGCGACGATCCCATATCTCAAAAGTGGGGCCAACCCACGGTGATGCTAGACCACAGGGACAAGTCGCTATAGGGTGCCAAACCTCTGGTGTCCCAAAGACACAAATGTGATACCAAATCACTGGAGGTGCCAAACCTCTGGTGTCCAAAGACACGGATATCAAACCCTTCCCCCTCCACTCATATTCCCAAACCAATATATATATATATGTAAAGTATAAATCATGCCATCATACTTTGATATGATCATATTGCACATAAAAATCGTAAATCATGATATCAATCCACATATATTAATATCATATCGAAACGGACTTACCCGAATCCTCATTTATACCATCATGGTATCATATCAAGATCTCATCGTTTTCCACTTTGATAATATGATTAGTAAATTAATATTATATAAACATATACATAACGAATTATAAAGTGTGTAAGGTACACACCTTTCACCAACGCAATTACTAACATCCAAAGATCCAATCTACAGACTAGATCACTTTGTCCTACATTCTACCAAACCACAACACTTTACTCAAGACCATTCTACCAACATCATATCTTAATCCCAATAGCCTTAGGCTTTCTCAAACAACTTAAAGAATATAGAATCCTTACCACTTGACTTACCAACTTCGATTGCTAAAGGAATGGGCTCAGATCAATTGCTTCCGAAGTCCCAAAGAGTCTATAAGAATGATCGGTTCCTAAAATAGTTAGAATCTTGCAAACAATGCCCAAAAGTTCGGCCTTGTCCACAAGAAAATGGCATAGAAAATAGAAAAGAAATAATAGGAAATTCGCCATGAACACTTACCTATCTTCGAAAAATCGATTGAAGAAAACCAATGAAATCCTACCCTTGATGATATTCGGCCAAATCAACACCAAAAGAGAGTGGAAAGTTTCGGCTATGGTTTTGAATGAAGATAGCAAAAGATATGTGGAGAAAAAGAAATAAAGTACGTGAGTGGCAAAGAAAATCAAAATGAGAGAGAGAGGATTCGACTAGAGTGGAAAAGAGGAAGAAAAAGAAAAGTAAAATGGAAGAGAGAAATTCGGCAAAGAAAAATGAAAAGGCTTTCGGCTCAAGAGTTTGAAAGAAGAAAAGAAAGAGATGAAAGAGAGGAGATAGATACTTTTGGCTTTGAGCAAAGAAATGGCAAACAAAAAGAAAGATATGGGAGAGTATGGTTTGATTCCCAAAAGAAAAGAGAAAAGAAACAAATGTAATTTTGCTTAAAGACCAAGTGAGTAAATTGTCAATTCTACTTGGGTTATCGGGTTTGTTTCAACCAAAAGTATTAGGAAGAAATTGACAAAGCAAAAGGGATATTTTGGCTTGACACAAAAAAAAAAAAAAAAGACTAACACCTACAAAACTAGCCAAAAATGTCACCTAACTACAAAGAAATTTCGGCACCCTATGTCCCTCCCTACACAAATAAAAATTTGGTAACCATACTTTTGCCAACAATTCAAAGTAATTTTGAATTAAACACACTCCAAATTTTCTCCCTATTTCCTCCTATTCACTCACAAAACTTAAGTCAACCCCTCCATTAGTCCATAAACCCGTCCACATTCATGGACAAATAGCCATTAAAAAGCTTCCAAAAACCTCACCTTAAACCAAGCCTTATGTTCTCCCATTAGCCTTAAAACTATTGATTTCTTTCCCAACATCAAGCTTGCCTAAACTATCATTCAACTTTCCAAAAATTTTAAAGTCCAACTTACCAAATGCATAACTTGGCAGACACTTATAGCAAAGATGCATAAAAATAAAGTCTTCCAACGCAATCCATGCTACTCGAACCTCTTCCCTCAAGCAACCTTTCATGCATCATAGCCACCTTGCCACTTACTCCTCATGTGTTAGAATTTAATACTTAAATTATCTTAAGTGTCAAGATCACCTAGTTCACTTCATTAAATTTTTAAATACCAAGAATTATTCTATCTTCATAAATAAAATCAAGCCTTCACTAGGCCATGCTAAGCACACAAACAATACTACCCGAGCTAACATAAGCTACCAACTGATACACAAATTTTAGGATGTTACAATTCTACCCTCTTAAAATAATTTCATCCTCGAAATTACCTGATCAAAAGAGTTGAGGGTACTGCTGCCTCATAACATCCTCCGGTTCCCACGTAGCTTCTTCTATGCCATGGTTCCGCCATAAGACCTTTACTAAAGGAACTGACTTCTTACGCAAAACTTTTACATCTCGATCTAGAATCTGCACTGGTTCCTCTTCCATCGTCAAATCTGGACTCACCTCTATTTCCTCCACTGCCACGACATGGGATAAATCAGAACGATAGCGTCTAAGCATGGAGACATGGAACACATTGTGAATCTAACTCAGCTCTGCTGGCAACTCGAGCTGATAGGCTACTGGTCCCACACGTCTCAACACCTTATACGGCCTAATGAACCTTGGACTCAACTTGCCTTTTCTCCCAAATCTTAACACTTTCTTCCATGGCGAGACCTTCAAAAAGACCTGGTCACCCACGGCAAACTCTATATCCCTCCGCTTGAGATCGGCATAAGACTTCTGCCTGTCTGAAGCTTCCTTCAAACGAGCCTGAATCATCTTAACTTTATCCTCAGTCTCTGCAACCAACTCTGGTCCTAACATCTGACGCTCACTCAACTTTGTCCAACATGTAGGTATGCGACACCTCCTACCATATAATGCCTCATATGGTGCCATCTTAATGCTTGCCTGATAACTATTGTTGTATGCGAACTCAGCTAATGGTAAAAACTCTTCCCAGCTACCTCTGAAGTCCAAAACACATCCTCTCAACATATCCTCTAAGATCTGAATCACTCTTTCCGACTGTCCGTCAGACTGTGGATGAAATGCGGTACTGAAATCCAACCGCATACCCAAAGCTTGATGTAACGCTCTCCAAAACCTCAACGTAAATCTAGGATCTCTATCTGAGATGATCAACACTGGTACACCGTGCAACCTTACTATCTCCGCCACATACAACTTAGCAAACTTATGAAGCGAGTAATCCACCCTTATCGAAATGAAAATAAGCTGACTTAGTCAGACGATCCACAATCACCCAAACTGAATCTTTCTTACTAGGTGTAAGAGGTAATCCGCTGACAAAGTCCATAGTGATCCTCTCCCACTTCCACTGTGGAATTTTCACCGGCTGAAGTAATCCAGACGAATCGATGCTCGACTTTGACCACCGACACGCCGACATTTACCCACAAACTCAGTTACCTCCCGCTTCAGACCTGGCAACCAAAATTGCTCTCTTAAATCCCGATACATCTTGCTACCTCCAGGATGCATAGCGTATGGGCTGCTATGTGCGTCCCGAAGAATCCTTTGCCTCAACTCAACATATTTCGGCATACAAGCTCTCCCTTGAAAACACAATACTCCATCACTGGACAAACTATAATTCTCTAAACCACCATTCTGAACCTGCAACCTCCGATCATTCAAACCATCATCCTCTAACTATTTTTTCTTGATCTGCTCTAACTAAGTCGGCTTGACTTGCAGTTCTGCTAAAAGACTCCCATCATTGTATAAACTAAGACGAGCAAACATCGATCTTAAGTCTAATACAACTTTACGACTCAACGCGTCTGCCACCACGTTAGCCTTGCCCGGATGATACTCAATCAAACAGTCGTAGTCCTTCAACAATTCAATCCATCTGCGCTGCCTCAAATTCAAATCCTTCGAGTCAAAAGATACTTTAGACTCTTGTGATCCGTGTAGACTATCGACTTCTCTCCGTACAAATAGTGTCTCTAAATCTTCAGGGCAAAAACCACTGCAGCTAATTCCAAGTCATGCGTCGGATAATTAACTTCATGTGGTCTCAACTGTCGAAATGCATAAGCCACTACCTTCCTTCCTACATCATCACACATCCCAAACAAGTATGTGATGTATCACAATAAACCATGAATTCCTTGCCTGCCTCAGGTTGAATCAAAACCGGAGCTTCAGTCAGAATCTTTTTCAACTGGTCGAAGCTTTCTTGCTGCTTCTCAGTCCACACAAATGGAACTCCTTTCCTCAATAACTTGGTCATAGGTGCTGCTATCAAAGAAAATCCCTCGACAAATCTTCGGTAATACCCCGCCAGACCTAGAAAACTCTGAATCTCAGCCACTGACTTAGGCGGCTTCCAATCCAACACTGCTTCCATCTTTTGAGGATCCACTCTAATCCCCATAGCTGATACTACGTGACCCAAGAAAGTCACCTCCCTATGCCAGAATTCGCACTTACTAAATTTGGCATATAGCTGCTTTTCCCTCAGAATCTGCAACACTACTCGCAAATGTGCATCATGCTCCTCCTCTGACTTGGAGTATACCAAAATATCGTCTATAAATACTACAACAAACTGATCCAAAAATTGCTGAAATACTCGATTCATCATGTCCATGAAAGCTGCCAGGGTGTTAGTCAATCCAAAAGGCATTACCAGAAACTTGTAGTGCCCATTCCGAGTGTGAAATACCTTCTTATGGATATCAGCCTCTTTCACCATTAGCTGATGATATCCAAACCTTAAATCAATCTTGGAGAAAATCGCTGCTCCTTTAAGCTGATCAAACAAGTCATCTATCCTCGGTAAAGGATACTTATTTTTGATCGTCAGCTTATTCAACTGGCGGTAGTCTATACACATCCGCATCGTACCATCCTTCTTCTTGACAAAAAGTACCGGCGCTCTCCAAGGCGAAACACTTGGTTGAATAAAACCTCGATCCAACAACTCTTGAATCTGAGTCTTCAATTCCACTAATTCCTTCGGTGCCATCCTATACGGAGCTATAGACACTGGCGCCGTTCTGGGTAACAGATCTATACCAAATTCAACTTCACGATCCGGAGGCAGTCTCGGGAGTTCTTCTAGAAATACATCAGTATATTCCTTTACAGATCGAACATTCCCCACAGTAGATTCTTTAACTTCCAACGCACACACATGGACTACATATGCCTCACAGCCCTTCCTAACCATCTTCACAGCTTTCAACGTAGATACCACGTTGGATAGATAATCTCTTCTATTACCTATCATAACCACCTCTTCTCCCTCAGCTGTCTTCAAAACCATACGCTTAGCAGCGCAATCCAAACTTGCCTGGTACTTGACCAACCAGTCCATCCCAAGAATCAGATCGAACTCCCCAAACGGCAGTTCCATCAGATCAGCTACAAACACTACCCCTTAGAGTTCTAGGGGTACATCCCTATACAGCTTATTAACTTCTACAGAGTGACCTAGAGGACTAAATCGCCATTCTCCTAGAAGCGATCGTAGTTTAAGTTCATGGTCTCTACTATACTACTAGCAACATACGAATGTGTCGAACCCACATCTATCAAAGCAAGATATGGAACACCAAAGATTAAGAACGTCTGGGTGATGATGTCCGGTGCGTCGCCCTCCTCTCGACGTCTCGCAGCATACACCAAACCAGGCTGTCTCGCCTCAGTGCTGCATGCACCTCTGCCCAATGATCCGTGGCCTCGACCAGAACCATTACCTCCTCTACCATTACCACGACCTTTACGTGGTGGCGGTCCTCTTTTACGAATCGGCGGGACCTTGACCTCGGTGATTCTGGCTTGCTTACGTGGACAGTTCCTCACACGATGATCCAGTGAGCCACACTCAAAACATCCTTTCCCTCCGGTCTAACATTCGCCCTAATGATATTTTTCATATCGGTTACACTGTGCTGGTCCTTGATTAGTAGTAACAGGCCTCCCAGATTGATTCGGCCCACTCTGCCTAGCCATCTTTTGAGAATTACCGGCTGACCCGGATGATCCAAAATTTCTCTTATGTTTATTCCTGTCGTGATTCTGCTTTACAGATTCTTTTATTCCCTCAGCAATCTTAGTCTTTTCAACCAACGCAGCAAACTCTCGCTCCTGATGTGGAGCAATCAGCAACCTCAGCTCATCTCTTAAACTATCCTCGAATCCGGACACATCGCTCGTGCTCTGAAGCCACAATACCTCCAGCATACCGACTCAATCTTAAGAACTTAGCCTCATATTCTGATACGGACTTACTCCCTTAGACCAAACTCAAAAATGCCTTACGCTGTGCATCAACGTAACTGGACCCAATATATTTCTTCTGATACGTTGCCTTAAAATAATCCCAAGTGAGATCCTCTGCCGCAGCACTGTTCCACACCGTGAGCCACCACTGATATGACTCATCACGAAGAAGCGACACTATCCCTTTCAGCTTTTCCTCAGCATTCAGATCCAAGTCATCCATGATTCACTCCGTCGCCTCTAGCCAATATTCGGCCGTACTGGGAGCAACACTCGAAACACCTCGAAATACCTCAGCTCCATTGGCTCGGAGTTGCTCAGGTACAGATTTCTGAGCTCCCGCGCCTCCACCTATTCCAGCTACTCTCTCAAGAACTCTCAAGATTACTTGAGACATCGCGTCGTCCCCGCTTGATCCTCGAAACTCAACTCCAACCGCTGGTGGTGGGGTGGTGGTACCTCATTCTCGGATCCTTGACCCGACCTCACCGGCTCGGAACACGACCATCCTACCACGACCAAGTCCACGCATAACACGACCCCGACCTCGAGTGCTCATGTCTAAAATCTTGACTTATCTGAATTAAAAGTTTTATGCTTATGACATCATTCTACTATCTTTAAAACACAGTTTTATGAACAATTTTTAATAAGAAGTTGTTTTCGCGAGTACATCCAACCTATAGTTTTGGGTCTCTAGAGTAGTTCCTACTACTATACAATCATACCATCATCATATCAAAAATCAACAATTTGAAGTACCTACCCAGGCGGATCGGTGCCAGAAACTCGGTGCCATGCTTTTCCAACCATATAATTTTAAACAAAAACATTTTAAAACTATACTTTAAATCATTTTGGGCCTTGGGCTCACAGGCGAGCTTTTAAACTTAGCTCTGATACCAATTTGTAACACCCCAAACCCGATCAATACGCCACTACCGAATCTGGTATGTCACTGAGGAAAACATTTTGAAAAGAATCGAATTAACAATTAAAATTTTTGTGAAAAACTCTTTGAAAATTTTATATTTGTAGAAATCAAGTGTATAATAAGTTTAAACTGATAATTTACTTTGTAATTTCATAAATAAAACTTTAAAACGTAGTTGATAAAATATAAGTTAGAAAACATTTATATCATTTTAGGAAAACTCAATTTTTACTTTGAAAACCATTTGCATTTTGAATGTGGAAACTTAATATTTGGAAATCATTAAAATTGTAGAAAACACTTAATCTATATTTTACTATCAAACGATTTATATTACCCGATGGTAAGATTTTAAAACCATTATGCTTTTTACTACTTTAGAAAACTTTGAGCTCAATTATTAATTTAACCAAATAATTTATAAGCCATATTTAAAACATATCCAAAGCATATAGATAATCCAAAACATAATTAAAGAGGCCTTATTACAAACCCAAAATAAAACAAAACCAAATAAAAAAATTAAAGTACCCCAAATCAAGTTCATGTAAAATCAAATTTTATTGCATGGCCTCCTCGAGTTCATCCGGCTCCTCATCCGCGATCTCACGAATCACCTGAAATGATAAGGAGAAGGTGAGTCACCAAGACTCGATGCATAAATCCTTCCCCGATTAATGCAACATTCTTACACAATTTATAATCAAGCAACATATATAAATATATAATGCACCCAACCTAGCCATCCTTAACTCCTTTTCTACCCCGTGGTACCAAACCACCGGTGGTGCCAAACCACCGTGACCAAAGTCACGATATCCAAAATGTGATACCAAATCACCGGTGACCAAAGTCACGAATAATCAAGTTGTGGGGCCAACCCACGTGTGATACCAAATCACTGGCGACGATCCCATATCTCAAAAGTGGGGCCAACCCACGGTGATGCTAGACCACAGGGACGAGTCGCTATGAGGTGCCAAACCTCTGGTGTCCCAAAGACACAAATGTGATACCAAATCACTGGAGGTGCCAAACCTCTGGTGTCCAAAGACACGGATATCAAACCCTTCCCCCTCCACTCATATTCCCAAACCAATATATATATATGTAAAGTATAAATCATGCCATCATACCTTGATATGATCATATTACACATAAAAATCATAAATCATGATATCAATCCATATATATTAATATCATATCGAAACGGACTTACCCGAATCCTCATTTATACCATCATGGTATCATATCAAGATCTCATCATTTTCCACTTTGATAATATGATTGGTAAATTAATATTATATAAACATATACATAACCGAATTATAAAGTGTGTAAGGTACACACCTTTCACCAATGCAATTACTAACATCCAAAGATCCGATCTACCTCACTAGATCACTTTGTCCTACATTCGGCCAAACCACAACACTTTAATCAAGACCATTCGGCCAACATCATATCTTAATCCCAATAGCCTTAGGCTTTCTCAAACAACTTAAAGAATATAGAATCCTTACCACTTGACTTACCAACTTCGATTGCTAAAGGAATGGGCTTAGATCGATTGCTTCCGAAGTCCCAAAAAGTCTATAAGAATGATCGGTTCCTAAAATAGTTAGAATCTTGCAAACAATGCCCAAAAGTTCGGCCTTGTCCACAAGAAAATGGCATAGAAAAGAGAAAAGAAATAATAGGAAATTCGGCCATGAACACTTACCTATCTTCGTAAACCGATTGAAGAAAACCAATGAAATCCTACCCTTGATGATATTCGACCAAATCAACACCAAAAAAGAGTGGAAAGTTTCGGCTATGGTTTTGAATGAAGATAGCAAAAGATATGTGGAGAAAAAGAAATAAAGTACGTGAGTGGCAAAGAAAATCAAAATGAGAGAGAGAGATTCTGGCTAGAGTGGAAAGGAGGAAGAAAAAGAAAAGTAAAATGGAAGAGAGAAATTCGGCAAAGAAAAATGAAAAGGCTTTCGGCTCAAGAGTTTGAAAGAAGAAAAGAAAGAGATGAAAGAGAGGAGATAGATACTTTTGGCTTTGAGCAAAGAAATGGCAAACAAAAAGAAAGATATGGGAGAGTATGGTTTCGATTCCCAAAAAGAAAAAGAGAAAAGAAACAAATGTAATTTTGCTTAAAGACCAAGTGAGTAAATTGTCAATTCTACTTGGGTTATCGGGTTTGTTTCAACCAAAAGTATTAGGAAGAAATTGACAAAGCAAAAGGGATATTTCGGCTTGACACAAAAAAAAAAAAACAAAGACTAACACCTACAAAACTAGCCAAAAATGTCACCTAACTACAAAGAAGTTTTGGCACCCTATTTCCCTCCCTACACAAATAAAAATTTGGTAACCATATTTTGCCAACAATTCAAAGTAATTTTGAATTAAACACACTCCAAATTTTCTCCCTATTTCCTCCTATTCACTCACAAAACTGAAGTCAACCCCTCCCTTAGTCCATGAACCCGTCCACATTCATGGACAAATAGCCATTAAAAAGCTTCCAAAACCTCACCTTAAACCAAGCCTTATGTTCTCCCATTAGCCTTAAAACCATTGATTTCTTTCCCAACATCAAGCTTGCCTAAACTATCATTCAACTTGCCAAAAATTTTAAAGTCCAACTTACCAAATGCATAACTTGGCCGACACTTATAGCAAAGATGCATAAAAACAAAGTCTTCCAATGCAATCCATGCTACTCGAACCTCTTCCCTCAAGCAACCTTTCATGCATCATAGCCACCTTGCCACTTACTCCTCATGTGTTAGAATTTAATACTTAAATTATCTTAAGTGTCAAGATCACCTAGTTCACTTCATTAAATTTTTAAATACCAAGAATTATTCTATCTTCATAAATAAAATCAAGCCTTCACTAGGCCATGCTAAGCACACAAACAATACTACCCGAGCTAACATAAGCTACCAACTGATACACAAATTTTAGGATGTTACAATTCTACCCTCTTAAAATAATTTCGTCCTCGAAATTACCTGATCAAAAGAGTTGAGGGTACTGCTGCCTCATAACATCCTCCGGTTCCCACGTAGCTTCTTCTATGCCATGGTTCCGCCATAAGACCTTCACTAAAGGAACTGACTTCTTACGCAAAACTTTTACATCTCGATCTAGAATCAGACCGGTTCCTCTTCCATCACAACTGACTCACCTCTATTTCCTCCATCGCCACGACATGGGATGAATCGAACGATAGCGTCTAAGCATGGAGACATGGAACACATCTTCAATCTGACTCAGCTCTGCTGGCAACTCGAGCTGATAGGCTACTGGTCCCACACGTCTCAACACCTTATACGGCCCAATGAACCTTGGACTCAACTTGCCTTTTCTCCCAAATCTTAACACTTTCTTCCATGGCGAGACCTTCAAAAAGACCTGGTCACCCACGGCAAACTCTATATCCCTCCGCTTGAGATCGACATAAGACTTCTGCCGTCTCAAGCTTCCTTCAAACGAGCTGAATCATCTTAACTTTATCCTCAGTCTCTGCAACCAACTCTGGTCCTAACATCTGACGCTCACTCAACTCTGTCCAACATGTAGGTGTGCGACACCTCCTACCATATAATGCCTCATATGGTGCCATCTTAATGCTTGCCTGATAACTATTGTTGTATGCGAACTCAGCTAATGGTAAAAACTCTTCCCAACTACCTCTGAAGTCCAAAACACATCCTCTCAACATATCCTCTAAGATCTGAATCACTCTTTCCAATCGTCCACGACCGTGGATGAAATGCAGATTGAAATCCAACCGCGTACCCAAAGCTTGATGTAACGCTCTCCAAAACCTCAACGTAAATCTAGGATCTCTATCTGAGATGATCAACACTGGTACACCGTGCAACCTTACTATCTCCGCCACATACAACTTAGCTAACTTATGAAGCGAGTAATCCACCCTTATCGAAATGAAAATAAGCTGACTTAGTCAGACGATCCACAATCACCCAAACTCAATCTTTCTTACTAGGTGTAAGAGGTAATCCGCTGACAAAGTCCATAGTGATCCTCTCCCACTTCCATCAGGAATTTTCACCTATCAAGTAATCCAGACGATGGCGATGCTCGCTTTGACCTCGACGACACGCCGGACATTTACCCACAAACTCAGTTACCTCCCGCTTGGACACGCAACCAAAATTGCTCTCTTAAATCCCGATACATCTTGCTACCTCCAGGATGCATAGCGTATGGGCTGCTATGTGCGTCCCGAAGAATCCTTTGCCTCAACTCAACATATTTCGGCATACAAGCTCTCCCTTAAAAACACAATACTCTATCACTGGACAAACTATAATTCTCTAAACCACCATTCTGAACCTGCAACCTCCAATCATTCAAACCATCATCCTCTAACTATTTTTTCTTGATCTGCTCTAACTAAGTCGGCTTGACTTGCAGTTCTGCCAAAAGACTCCCATCATTGTATAAACTAAGACGAGCAAACATCGATCTTAAGTCTAATACAACCTTACGACTCAACGTGTCTGCCACCACGTTAGCCTTGCCCGGATGATACTCAATCAAACAGTCGTAGTCCTTCAACAATTCAATCCATCTGCGCTGCCTCAAATTCAAATCCTTCTGAGTCAAAAGATACTTTAGACTCTTGTGATCCGTGTAGACTATCGACTTCTCATTATAAAGACAACAATAATTAAGCACTTAACACTCTGCACACAACATTTTACATTTTACGTGATTAAGTCCTTTCTCTAATTCGGCACACAATCAATAAAATTATCACACAGGCTATATCACTTATAATCAACACCAAAAATAACATTAAAATATTATTTTGACCTCGGATTTGTGGTCTCAAAACTACTATTCCGACTAGGGACTAAACCAGGCTGTTACAACTCTCTGCCTTAGGGATTTTCATCCCTGAAAATCTTACCAGTGAATAAATGTGGATATTGCTCTCTCATAACATTCTCAGGCTTCGACGTTGCCTCTTCAATTCCGTGTTTATGCCATAACACCTTCACTAAGGAAATTCTTTTATTTCTTAACTCTTTGGTCTCTCGTGCTAAAATTCAAATCAGTTCCTCAATATACGACAAGTCTGACTGAATCTCAACCTCAGTAGGAGCAATCACATGAGACGAATCAAATTTATATCTCAAAGCATCGACACATGAAACACATTATGAATCTTTTCTAACTCAGGTGGTAACATCAATCTATAAACAACTAACCCAACTCATTCAATGATCTCATACAGTCCGATAGACCTTGAATTCAGCTTACATTTTTGGCCAAATTGAAGTATCTTTTTCCATGGAGATAAAGGAACCCCGTCACAAAGTCCATCGTAATTCTCTCCCATTTCCAATCAGGGATCATGATCGACTGTAACAAACTAGACGAAACCTAATGTTCAGCTTTTACTTACTGACATATTAAACATTTCAACACAAAGTCAGAGAGGTCTCGTTTCATACTATGCCACTAATAAAACTGTTTCAGGTCATTACACATTTTCGTACTTTCCAGGTGAACAGTCAAACGACTATTGTGAGCTTTGTTCAAAATCATCTGAATCAACTCTAAATTTCTTGGGACACAAATCTGATCTCTAAATCTCAAACAATCATCACTATCCACTCGAAATTTTGAATCAACATTCAATTCACACTAAGTTCGTTTAGTTATCATTTCAACATCACTTTTATGGGCATCACAAATCTAACGTATAAACATTGGTTTTACTTTCAACTCTGCCAAGACCGTACTATCATCACACAGATCTTTCTAAGCATTTATTTCTCACAAAGCACATATAGACTTTCGGCTCAAAGCATCAGCTACAACATTAGCTTTACCCGGATAATAATTAATTATAATTTCATAGTCTTTCAATAATTCAAACCATCTTCACTATCTCAAATTCATTTCTTTATGATTCATCAAATACTTCAAACTCTTATGATCAGTATAGATGTGACATTTTTCACCAAATAGATAGTGATGCCAAATCTTTAAAGTAAACACAATTGCGGCTAATTCAAGGTCGTGCGTTGGATAGTTCTTTTCATGCGGCTTTAGCTGCCTCAAAGTATAAACAATAACTTTGCCTACTTGCATCAGCACACAGCCTAAACCATTTAATGACATATCACTGTAAACTATAATTTTCTTTGCCCGATTCAGGCTAAACTAACACTGGCGCTTTCGCTAATAATGCTTTCAACTGCTCAAAACGCTGCTGGTACTTTTCTGACCACTCAACTTTAACATTTTTCTATAGCAACTTCGTTAATGGAGTCGCAATCATCGAGAAGCCTTTCATGATCTAGTCTCAAAAAACTAGAAACTTCAAACACATTTTTTGAAGGCTTCTATTCTAAAATAACAGAGATTGTACTCGAATCAACTCGTATTCCCACAGTTGATACAATATGCCTCAGAAAACAACCTCATGCAACCAAAACTCACATTTACTACACTTAGCATACAGATGCTTCTCACGCAGAGCCTGTAACACAATTCTAAAATGCTTGACATGTTGTGTCTTATCACAAGAATAAACCAGAATATTATCAATAAATGTGGCAACAAAGCGATCCAAATATAGTCTGAATATCCGATTCATCAAATCCATAAACACTATAGGATCATTTGTTAGTTCGAAAGACATCACTAAGAATTCATAATATCCATACCTCGTTCTGAGAGTAATTTTCAGCACATCAGATTCTTTAACTCTCTTTTTTGATGCCTTTGTATCAATCACATATGCCAGATAGGCTTCGTAATCTTTTCTCATATAGTTCAAAACTTTCATCGTTGATACAACAGCTTAACCCTTTTATATTACTAGATTCAATTCGAACTATCTCATCGTTTTGACTTCTCAATTCAATACTCTTTCTTTTACAATTTACAATAGCATTATGCAAAGTGAGCCAATTCATATCCAGAATTATGTCAAATTCATCAAATGATAGCAATATCAAATTAACCGGGAAGCAAATATCTTGAAAATCAACGGATAGTTCTTGCACACTTACCTAAGGGGTTTGATACTCTAACCACAAATTCAGTAAACTCAACAGGTAGAGTCTTATTCAATGCAAAATTCATACACACATGAGAATGGGTTGATCCCTAATCTATTAATGCAATCACATCAGTATTGAATAGAGTTAAAGTACCAGTCATGACGTTTGGTAATGACGCTTCCTTTACTGCTCGTATAGCGTAATCTCGAGCAGGTGCTCTCGCCTCGATCTTACAACTGTATCAATGGTCCCTCTTTGACTTCCACTAACATTCCCGACATTTCTAGTTGGTCTACCACTAGCCATCACATTACTCGATCTCACATTCTGAACATTTTCTTACTAAGTCATCTTTGGGTAGCCTCTAATAAAGTGATCTCATGATCCACATTTATACCAGACTCTATTGTTGTATTTGCCCCAGCATTCTCTCACATGTCATCTTCCACAGTGTCTACACTCAGGTTTGTTACTTTTGGCACTATCAACATTTGATTTAATTGGGGCTTGAATTCTCGGTTCAACACTTAGTCTTACGCGGTGGTCTTTATCCGTATGTCCATATGAAGTATTTGATCGGTTACTTTTATCTCTAAATCTTTTTTTTGAAGGTTGAGAAAACTTACTCATAGAGCTTTTTCTTTCATCACGAGTTTCAGAGTCGACTTTCTTCTTTTCTTTACTAAGCTCCTCAACTTTGCATGCTCTTTCGACTATCACAACAAATTCATTTATATCAAATATCCCAACCAACAACTTGATGTCCTCATTCAAACCTTCTATGGAGTGTTTACACATAGCAGTTCCAGTTGAAACACATTCTCACGCATACTGGCTCAACCTCACAAATTCTTACTCGTACTCAATAACTGACAAGAGGCCCTGTTTCAGCTCTAGAAACTATTTACGTTTCTAATCAATAAATTGCTGGCTGATATACTTCTTTCTGAACTCAACTTGAAAGAAATCCCAAGTAATTCTCTCTCTTAGAACCAAGGATATCAAGGGTTCCCACCAATTATACACAACATCTCTCAACAACGAAATATCATATTATATACATTCATCAAAAGTCAATGACATCTCATCAAATGCCCGAATTGTATTCTCAAGCCAAAACTCAGCTCTCTCAGCGATCATCATCGGATATAACCCTAAACTCTTTGGCCCCATACTTTCGAATCTTATCCACCGGAGGTTTATTCAGTCGAATTGGATCTATCACTTGTGGCACAATAGGTATTTGTGGGGATGGAGGTTGTGGAGTAGCTGGATTCATTCGAACGATCTCTAAAATCCACTTCCTCATCATACGGAAGAAGGCTTGCTTAGCCTCTCCTCCCTCACTACTATCATTCAGCCTAGATGTGGCCGGTACTATCCCTTGAGTGGGAGCAAGTGTTACTCTCTATATCGTCAACAACTATTCAATCGGGATCCATTAGGTATACAAAAACACATTCGTAATTGTTAGGATTCATCACACTATCACAATTTCATAAATAGCATGTATAGCTAGACTCACACATGCTACGTTAGTCCGAGAATTAACTAAACCGTAGCTTTGATACCAATAAAATTATAACACCCCTAACCAGAAATTATCGCCGGGATAGGGTTGAGAGATATTACCGAACAATCGACACATTTCACATCCATTTCATGACACAAAATCAATCATCAATCACACATGTCACAACATAATCATATTGTCCCTAAGTGAGGTCCACAAGGCCTTAAACACATGTTAGAAAGGAGTCGGGACTAAACCAAACACTTACAAAAGTTTTCAAATTTTGAACATTGATTGTTGTTTGGTCGAGTTTTAAAATTTATAAAGAGAATGATCAAACCTGGAAACTAACTCTGACAATGATTAAAGGTAAGTGTACTTATCGAATAGTAGTATAGCTTAGGCAAGACCGGATTGTCGAACCAAAAAGAACTAAAAGTACTAATACTAACTTTCTTTTTATTATTTACCCTAAAATAAGTGAAGTTGCTTTAATTTAATCTAAATTAACTATTAGTAAGCTAAAGACACAAAGACAGAAAGAACAAATTGGGAAATAACTTGAAGAGAACTCAGTTGATCACGATGATACCCTCAGGAAGAATCCACCTAGACTTCACTTGTTATTTAACACTGAACCATACGATTTATTCACTTAATTTGATCCGTAAGACTCACTAACGTATATTAAACCCTCTCTCGAGGCAAATAATGTCTAACCTTAGGTTAATTAACGAAAATCTCTTTCTCGAATAATAACCCCCTAGAAAAGCAAGAAATCGATCTATGGACTCCCATATTAGGTTTTACCCTAATCTGGTAAAATCTCGTCACCCTATCTCTAGGCATGCGATCAATTCTGCTTAATTATGCTAGATCTACTCTTAAACAAGGTCCATTCCTCCTCCGCCTAAGCACATTAGATTTGGATTAAGCAAGCATAATTAAGAATAAACTAAGTATTTATCATATAATTCAGGAAACAATAACAAAATTCATCTAGGTTTCATCCCCGTCAGGTATCTAAAGGGTTTAGTTCATAATGAATAAAGAAAACATCTCAAGAGAAAAGATAAAACAAAACATAATAAATCCCTAAAACCCCCTGAAGGAATTGAAGGAGAAATTCACCGTCTCGAGTAGAATTTCGGCTCCTTGAGATGGATCAACTTGCTATCTTCGAGTAATCCCCACAAATCTGACCTTCTGGCTCGACTCCTTGGCCTAGCTAACCGCCAAAAGTCCTGGCAGAAGGCTTCTATCGACCCCATCTTTAGGATACACTTAGGGGGTTTATATAGACTTTTGGAATGCTTTACTTGGCCCCTAAGTGTCCAAATTCAAGAATACTTCCTACTCGGTGTTTGAATAAGCTTTGGAAAGTGTTTCTTTACCTCAAAGTATCCAAATTCGAGTGAAATTTCTCTTTTCCACAATAGGGGCACGACCATGGCACACGCCCGTGTAAATCGACTTCAGGCCGTGTTTCAATTCTGTTGATTGAGGCACGACTGTGCAAATCGTGGCATGGTCATGTAGTAGTTAATTGTTGAGGCACGGCTATGTGGCTTGAAGTCCAGGCCGTGTCAGTTTCCACTTTGGTCCAAATTGGCCCGTTTTAAGCCTGATTCTTATTTTTTTCGTCCTCGGGTGCTTTCCTGGGTATAAACATGAAAAGACAAGATTAAAAGCACCTTTTTACATAAATCAATGGCTAAATCATCCAAAAGCATACTAAATGTGGGCCTAAAATATGTTACTTTTATGCTTTATCAAATACCCCTATACTTAAGCTTTTGCTTGTCCTCAAGCAAAATTCTCAACTTACAATTAAAACGAACTTTCCATAATTCATAATTCTTATCAAAAATGCCTCATCATAATTCATAGATAATTTATACATGGATAATTTAACTCAAAGACTCCTAAAGACTCAAACAATTCTAAGTCATGAATTTGTAGCATAAAAACATAGGTGTCTCCCCTTATCTAAATAATTGCCTTTAATTTAAAATCGACAAGGATTGACATCCTCACTAAAGATTCACTCAAAACACTCGAAGTGTTTAAGGTTTAAGAATAAGCACTCATAAGTCGAACCTGAAAAGTTAATCCATAGGCTTGCCTGAAAATCAAATCTCCACCACTGTAATATGAGATGATACACTAATCAAAAGGTCTTTAACAGGGTTGTAATGGGGCTTAGGTTAAAGGTGTGGATAAAGGCTGAATTAGAAGGTTTAGAATCGAGATTACCTAACTTTTTAGAGAAATAATTGACCTAATAATCTGGATAATTACATCACATGAAACTTTGAAACTAATAATAATATGAGCTTTTTCTTTGATACTTGAAATTTAAATGTACAAGCTCATTTTTTATACTACTAATGTTGAATATACTTTGCTTTCGATATTTATATATATATATATATATATATTTAAATCAAATAGAAACATAATAAAGAAAACTTTATAAACTAATTCAGCAACTAATCAAATCAATTCTCGATAGAAGGTCAGTCAAAAGAATAGTGATAAAAAATACAAAAGGTTTCGGGTTAAAATTTAGCGGGTAAATCAATAAAAGGGTTGTTAGGATCAAATGGGTTTACTAAGGTTAATTTGTGAAGGTAGGCTTTTTAGTGGAGTGAATGGGTTAAAACCTAGGTGCTTTTATCATCTCAGTATATCAAATCATAGATGTGGTCTTAACATGTATAATCAAGGCAAGTTCTAGAATAACAATTCAGTGTTGACATACTCATAATCAATAAAGTGAGCACGAAAAAGAATATATGCTCTTATAAGGCTCAAAATCTCACAAAAATTATGGGTATTTGACATCAATCCCTGTAAATTTCAAACTTCGAGGTAATATTCAGATTCAGTTCAACAACCTAGAAAATTTGTGATTCTTGAAAAAAAATAGACTTATCATGCTTGATTCTCTAGTATTCTTCAAGTATAAATCATCAATGCATAATTATCAATGACTTACTCAAAAACATATCAATAAAAATCATAAATCATCAGAAATTTCACCCTAATTTGATAATATGAGAAAATTACTTAGGAACAAGACTAAAATTTAGGATTTTGGAATAATGCAAAAAGTTAGGTACTTTTACCCCCTACACTTAAGATGTACATTGCCCTCAATGTACAAAGATGGATAACTAATAATGTAATCAAAAGAGAAGGGGAGAAGTGACACTTCCTGAATTTTGGATGACTCCGGGAGTTAGCCGTGGTCGTGGTGGAAGATGAGTTGGAGGAGGCGGTGGTGGCATTTTCTGTGTGCCTGGTGGGGTGGCTGCCAATACGCTCTATGCTAGATGAAGAAATTGGGGAGCCTGCAAAGATATAGCCAAGAAATCTAAAGAAATATTAATAATATACTAGTAATATAATTAAAGACAAAGAAGATAAAAAGAAGGAGACTAAGAAGAAAACTGAATTTAAGAGAAAAGACTGATGGACTGAATAGTCCTTATTGATAGATGGTTCGCGAGGTAGGGGTGATTTCTAAGGCTGTGGTGCGTGATTCCCTAATAGCCTTTAGAACCTAATATAAAGAAACTAAGACAAAATAAACTAAATTAAGCATAAGAGAGTCAAAGGGAAGGAAATTGAAGCAAAAGAGAAAAGAAAAGTAAAACTGAAAAAGTCTCAAAGACCTTGGCTTGGTGTTTGGATGAAGCGGCTGGCATGAACTTATGTGTAGTGTCTCCCTTGAGGAGACTATGCTTGCCTTTTTACGCTTCTTCGACATGGTTTTAGTGTAGCTCAAGTGTCTGGACACTTTTTCTAAGGAAAGAAAGAAAAAGAAGGAAGAAAAAAAGAGGGGAGAAGGAGAAGGGCTGTGGGTTTTAAATAGGATCTCAAATCTGGCACGTTCCCACGCCCGTGGACTGAGGGCGTGTCGAATCACATGTGTAACACCCTAAACCCGGCCTATGCATTAAGCCCAGATTTTGGCATGCCACACAAATTGAACGTGCATTCAAATCATCAACGATGTAGAAAATCAAATTTCCAAAACGATTAAGAGAATGACTTTATCAAAAATCGAGGTTTATTTGAAATCCATGATTAAAAACACAAGAATTTATCATTTGATTTACAGAGTAGTAGTTGATTAAAATTTTAAATTTATTTAGTCGAAATATTTCATCGAAGAGTTTTAAAAGAATTTCCTAAGTTTCAGTGATATTTAAGAAAAACTTTTATTTTATGCGAGAATTTTAGAAAATATTTATGAAAACTAAATCAGTCCAATTTAGGAAAACTAAAACATAATAAAATCCATCCGCATAATAAAATCCATGAAAATAATTAAAGAGGCCTTATTACATCGCAATTAAAATAGTACTTAAATAATTAAAGAAGTTTTAAAGATATATAAACCACCATTTGTAGTATGGTCTCCACACGAAGTCATCTCTGACCCAAGTCTCCATCAATTATTATTACCTGAGAAGGGTAAAAAAAATGGGGTGAGTTACTTAGAACTCAATGTGTAACCCACTTACCGTATTCACTCGGCCAAAACCATATAAACATATAATTGGGCTTGAGCCCATTTTGCAAATATTCAATATATATATATATAAATCAAGTATATAAAATAATAATAATAATGCATGTAATATGCAATTCCCAACCAAGCCTAATTTTCCATCCGCTACACACCACCCGTACCAACCATCACACCTGTGGGGATCAAGTCAACCCACCCCGCCAACACACCAATAGCAGGCTTTAAGCCAATTATAATATTTGTGGCAACAGGCCATTTATGATATCTGTGGCAACAGGCCATTTACAATATTTGTGGCAACAGGCCATTTAAAATATTTGTGGTAGAACCACCAATCTAGATTTTGGGCAACAGGCCATCATGACAGAGTCACTGATCTAGATTTTTGGCAACAGGCCTTTCTTCTCTTCATCTAATATTCTAGCCATGCAGTCATGTATATATATATAATGCATAACAAAATATTCGTAAGGTAATTTTAACAAAAACCCTTATTACAATTTATCAGTTTGGCCCATTAGTCAAAAATAGCAATTTGGCCCATTTAACTGTAACACCCCAAACCCGGCCTAAACGTTACGACTGGATCTGGCATGTCACATGAAAGGAATGTCTAAAAACTGTGTGTTCGTTAAAAAGTTCGTGTTCGTTATATTTGTTGTGAAAAATCGAGTGTAAGTAATTTTGAATGAGAAACGGTTTATTAACATTTTAGGAAAATCCCGTATTAAACATTTAATAACAAACAGTAACCAAATTAAAAGCTAAAACCAAATAAAATACCAAGGCCTTATTACATTGCAAAATCCCAAAATTAGAAAGTAATTTTAAATAGAAACTGAAAGTTTAAAAGAAAATAGTGCATGGCCACCATAGAGTCCACCTCAGCTCTAAGTCCTCAAACTAGGGATTACCTGAAACATTTAAAAAGAGGGGTGAGTTTACGAAAACTCAAAGTGTGTACAACCCCAATAGTAAGAACATGTATCAACCCATACAAATACAACATATTAAGCATGTATGCAATGCAACCCACCCCAACCTAAGTATCCAACCTCTACACACCACCGTATTCGCCAACACACACCGTGGGATTACTAAATCGACCCTCCATCCGCTACACACCATCGAAGGCGATCATTGCAATCAACCGCACATCGCCCTTATAATTGTCGCATAGCCACCAGATAATGTGATAGAGTCACCAGATTCATAATATGTGACATAGGTCACCAGATAATGTGGTAAAAACCACCAGAGCACTTCCCCTTTATCATTATCACCTATATGCCCATGTAACATACATAATATTACAATTCGTGTATTCAGTATGACATGTATGCAATCATATATCAAATAACGTATGAAACGAATTACAATCATAATCAGAATAACAATATACAACATAATCAATCTAACCAACCTCTAAGGGTATAACAGTAATTTTACCTACCAAGGGTATTTTCGTAATTTACCCACCAAGGGTATTTTCGTAATTTACCCATCAAGGGTATTTTCGTAATTTACCTACCAAAGGTATTTTCGTAATTAACCCACCAAGGGTATTTTCATAATTTCGCACCTGTAATGGCCCTCCCAGAGGTCAAATGTTACCCCGAGTGACTCGGCTACCATTTTCGGTCGTCACCAGACTATTAGGCCTAAAACCCGATTTTGGCCCATTCAAGCCCACACGCTCGTGTGGCCCATCTAACACAAATCTAGCCACGTATATAGGTTTCACCTAGTCTAGTTCACTATATACTATATCATCATACAATTTATTCCAATTGGCCCCACGGGCCCATTGGGCCCAAGTAGCCCTAACCCACAAGAATACTACTGATGGCCTCAACTATCGCGTCGAAGCCCCACACGTGCGCTCGAACGCTCGTGTGGCTACTAATGCCGTGACCGGCACTTCGGCATTTGCCGCTCTACAACTAGAATAGAGAGAGTTACACACTTGATAGGACGCTGGTGCTAAACCGCGCTGCGACCACTCCTGTGCCCAACGCCCACCAAGGTATGTAATCCCTCTCCTAGCATGCTCTTTATATAGCTACCTCTTCACCTTCATTCCTTGTATCTTTTCGATGTGGGATCCTTCACAAGAGAGTTTAAATTCAACTGAAATTCTTACCGTCAATCCATAAAATAAATACTCCTTGCTCCTCATGAGATTCAACCCAAGCTCTCCCATCGCCCAATTCACGCCACTTGCCACTTTACCAACCAGCTCCTTGTGTCTTAAACCATGCGCAACTAAATATAACCCTATGGCCAAGGTCTAAATTCATTTAATAAAAAATAATATAAAAGGAATGCAAACGCTACAACTAGAACCTTGGACCTCCTTCCTTCCTTGTGGCGTCATTCCATTGTCCTTAAGTGGCGTCACTTTGCCACTACACCACACACTCCACTTGTGTTATTTTCCTCCACATTTTATTCTTAAGGCCTACCCGCCAACATCCAGGGATTTTTTTCATCTAAAACCAAAATTTTTCCTAAGGCCTAACTTGAACCTGGGACTTCATAGAAGCCCCCCAACCTTCCAAACTCACTTATCCAATTAGTCCAACTTGCATTTAAGCCGATCTCTTGTTCTCCAAAAAAAATTTAAACGCTACTATGCCCAAGGCCCATTGAGCTCAATCCTACTAGGCCCAATTTCAGGATGTTACATTAATGACCTAGCAACTTGGCCCATTTCATCTCATATCACATTAATATCACTTTTGGCCCAAAAAGCAACGTATTTCAATTTGGCCATTTAAACAACATATTTCAATTTGGCCCATAAAACAACATATTTCGATTTGGCCCATAAAGCAACATATTTTGATTTGGCCCATAAAACAACATATTTTGATTTGGCCCAAAATATCACTTTCTTTCACAAAATAACCCATTAAGGGTAAATCCGTAATTTTCCACAACTTCAATTTCTGTTTCATGCATTCACAGAAAAGTATTAATATAACATTTTTTTTATTTCATCGGATTTACAATTTTTATTTTAACGCTTACGATATAGTATAACCCATGAGATAAGTGTGAAGTTACACACCTGATTATGGTGAGAACTACACTTTCCCGCTCATCGATATCTAAACACGCATCACGATGGATTAGAACACTAATATTTAATATAAAACTATTCTAATGATTAACGATCTAGATCCTTACCCTCGAAATCTCGAATGACAACTATTTACGATTTCTCTCCGATCAATGGTTCAAAACCACAAGTAAACAATGGTTCGGGGGTACGTACGACTTCAAAAAATTGATTCTCCTCGGATGAGGGTCTACAACCCGATGGAAGTCTCGGATTCCTGAAACAGTCCTTCGCTTGAACTTAGGGGGAATAACGGAACCACCTCTTCCGAACACTATTAACAACCCTTTTCGTCCCTATCTTGTTTGCCTTCATAGACAAAGGATCATTAGTCCTAATATATCGAAAATCTTAAGACTAATGGCTTAAAAGAGTGAATTTGGCTTACCTTAATATTTCGAATGATCTCAAAAGAATCCCTTGAACGTTATGATCAAATCTTAAATGGACTTTAAGACTTCTTCGAAAAGATAATGATTCGACCCTCCACTATTTCACTGAAAGTAACAAAAGAAATCATTTGAATAAGTGATTGGTTATTCGGTTAAAAAGTCTCTTCCAAGACATTCTATAAATTCGGCCATGGTGACCGAATATCAAAAAGAAAAGACAAAGAAAATGATTCTTACCGATGATCCAAAGTTTGAATAGAAGAAAATGATTGAAAATAGATGTTATGAAGAATGGAGGATTCGGCTATGATGATGATCACAAACATTCGGCCATGGAAGATAAATGAAAGAAAAAATGTGTTTGAATGATAAGTAAAATGAAGAGGAAAAGAGAATAGGGAGAAGAGAAAAGAGAGAAGTTTAGAGGCAAATGTGCATTCGACAATGAAGAGGAAAAAGAGAAGAGAAGAAATGGTCCTTGGTGGCTATATGGTTTAGGTCACAAAGAAAAGAGAAAAGATTTAGAGAGTGATCAAGTTAAGACCAAAATGGTCAAAAAGAAGAAATGGAAAAAAAACAACAATTGCTTCCTCAATGCTCATCGCACATTCGGCTAGGGAGAGGGAAAATTGGAGAGAAAAGTTTGATAAAACCAAATGGTCAATGGAAAAATATGCTCATCAAGCACCTAATCCTACCAAACCAACACCAAAATCTAGCCATCCCCCTTAGCCCCCTATGCCGTCCACATACATGGACAAGTTGGCCATGCCAAACTTTCCAAAACACACCCCATAAAGAGTGCTTTATGTCCCCCTAACTTACCATAAACTTAGGATTTCATTCCTTAAGTTAGCACTTGCCTTTTCCCTTAGTCTACTTTCCATAAAATAAATAGTCCAACCTTACCATAAGTAAAGCTTGACCGACACATGCCATACAATTGCAAAAATAAAATTCACCTAAATGCTATCTATGGGATTCGAACCTCTTCCCTCAAGCAAACATACATGGCACCATATCTCCTTTACTATTTGCTCATCTTATACTAACTTTTACACTTAAAATTAACTTAAGCATCAGGGTCACTTGATCCACTTCAATAAAATTCTCATTACTAAAATTTATTCTACTTCCGAATAAATCCCAAGTCTTCTCAAGACTATATTAAACATGCAAAATTTTAATTATACCCAAGCTAAGCACCAAAAACATGCATCATATCGATACTCAGATTTTTAGGATGTTACAACTCTACCCTCCTTAAAGAAATTTTTGTCCTCGAAATTTACCTGGTTAAAAGAGGTGAGGATTGTAACACCCTAAATTAGGGGTTATTTGTAATTTAAATAAATTCCATGTGGGCTTCAAGAGATAAATAAATATGATTTTATTTGGCATAATTTAGGGTCTAGAAATAACCCCGATTTAGGTTAGATTTGGAATTAAAAATTTTGGAAGGAACATGACACAAGAATCTCTTTGGTAGAGTGGCAAGGAGGCGCTACTCATGGCCTTGGAAGGTGACGCCTCAAGGTGCTAAGGGGTCATAGGTTCGAGCTGCTGGAATGGATTTTTGGCTTTTAATTTTTGGAGTGATCGGCCTAGGAAGGTCTTATAATTAAATGTGGAGGTATTATGTCATAAAAATCGGATTGGTAAAGTGGTAACCGAACGCCACTTAAGAACTGGAGGAAAGAATGGGCGCAGGCCACGGGTTCGAGTGGCTAGAGGGGCATTTTGCATTTTATTTTTATGCGGTCATGGGCCCAAGCAAAGAAGGCTTTAAAGAAATTTTGGGTAAGGAATGGACATGAAAGTCCAGGTGGTTGGAGTGGCTTGGGGCGCCACTTAAGGGTGTTGGCAAGGGGTCTCGGGTTCGAGACATGAGGGACGCAAGGAAG
This sequence comes from Gossypium rotundifolium, assembly GCA_025506655.1. Classification (NCBI taxonomy): domain Eukaryota; kingdom Viridiplantae; phylum Streptophyta; class Magnoliopsida; order Malvales; family Malvaceae; genus Gossypium; species Gossypium rotundifolium. Next base: position 26,803,473 of record CP106728.1, read on the forward strand.
TGTTTTGTTATTTTGGGCTTTGGCACTAAAAGGGAAATGGGCTCAGGTAAGGTTTATAATTAAAAAATGGGGGCTTAATGTCATGAAAGTCTAGAGGGAAGAGTGGTAAGGCGTGAAGGAAAGGAGGGGGCCTGCTGCTCCAGGTCGCAGGTTCGAGCCTCAAGCCTTGCGCCTTGTTTTTATTTTTTCTTCTCCCCTCTGCTACTGGCGTGAAGAGAATAGAATTGGCAGTAGCTAGGACTCTTAAATTGATAAGAGATAAGGTATTTTTTTTGGCTCATAATCAGCTGGAAGGGGGGGTTATTAGTAGTTTAATTACAATTAAATTGTTGAAGGTGATTAAGGGATTAAATGTAGGATAATTTTGCCTTGCTTTGTGATAAATAAAAGCTGAAATTATCACCTAAAAGGGAGGAATTGGCCAAGATTGGGACTCCTTGAGGGGCTGTTCAAATTGATTTTGTACAAGAAGAAGTACCCAAAATTTCCAGCAACTTTTTCCTCTTCCTCTTCACAGCTGCTGCCAAAATTCCCCTAAGCAATTGCTCAATTTTCCATCTTCTTTTCTTCTTCTTTTACAAGCCGAAAACCCCCTTGAACCCCTACTTCTTTTCCTTCATCTTTTTCTTCCTCCATTAGTCGAACTCCTACCACCTTGCTGCCAAAAATTTCCTTAGACAAACTGCCCAAAACTACTCAAAATTCTAGCATCTCTTTTGTTTTCCTTAGCCAAATCTACTCCCCCCTATTTGGTGTAGCTTTGGCCGAACATCAAAGCAAAGGGTGCTCTTTTTCTTCAATCGGTTAAAAGAGGTAAGAGGACCTAGTCGAATGTTCTGTTTTGTTGGATCAAGATCTATGGTTATAACATTATGTCTAAACCGATTGTAGGGAAGCTTTCGGGAATTATTTTCCAAGGAGAGTTGGTAAGCACATTCGGCCAAAGGCCTTTCAATTGAAAAGTCTATGATTAAATTCCGAAACTAACGTATGCCATGGATTTAGGGACTAAGTTAGGCTTCAAGATTTGATTGGAAATCAAATCCATTCAAGGGACAAAAATCTAGTGTTGTAGATCGGATCTTCGGGATCTAGGAATTCCAGTAGAAACAGGTGTGTAAACTCTTTACACACTTTATTATTAAACTTGCAATATTATTGTCTTGTGTATGAATTTTGGTAGTGACCTATGATATGCTTGTGGGCTTAATCATGGATTCCAGGTAAGTCCCCTAATTTGCGATTTTGATATATGATTTGCATGCCATCACATGATGATTAAATGCTATGATATGATTTATGAAAATTGTTATAAAAGCATGTGATAGTGGGATTGATGAGAGGAGGGGGAAGATTTTATGGACTGTCGCCAGTGGTTTTGACCACAAGATGGGTTGGCCCCATTAGATTATTTGTGACCTATGGTCATCAGTGGTTTTGACCACAAGATGGGTTGGCCCCATCAGATTATTTGTGACCTATGGTCATCAGTGGTTTTGACCACAACGATTGATTATTTGCGACTAAGTCCCAGTGGTTTGGTACCACCAGTGGTTTTGACCACATTTGATATATTGTGACCTATGGTCATCAGTGGTTTTGACCACACGATGGATTGGCCCCATCATTTAAATTATGACTCTAAGTCATCAGTGGTTTTGACCATACGGGGTAGTTAAGGAGTATGGATGGTTAGGTTGGGTTGCATGTGCATGTTTATTAATGACTTGTGTATGAGTTGCTTTACTGGGTGGGGGATTACACACTGAGTCTTGGTGACTCACCCCTTCCCTTAACATTTTTGCAGATGAGTAGATCGCGGAGATGGAGCCGGAGAGGACTCGAGGCGGCCATGCTTATCGTTGGAGTTAAATTTATTTTCATTGAGTTTAATTATTTTATTTCCTAAGTATTTTTAATTTGGGATGTAATAAGGCCGCTATTATTATTTTGGATGTTTGTTTTACGTTTTATATTACTTACAATATATTACAAATGAAATTTACAAATGTTAAAGTAAACCGGGTAAAAGTAACCTTTTCCAACTTAATAACTTTTACGAGTTTTCAAAGACATTACCATCGGGTAACCAAAAATAGACTTAGTCAACTACAACTTGATGTTTTAGAATATACATGATCAAATGTTTTCAAAAGGGTTTATAAAGCCTAACTGTATTTATAGCCCAACTAAATTTTCCAAACACCGTTTTAATACCTTAGCCAAATTTTATCCAATTTTCTCCAAACTTTCAAATTGGCCCAAAATATTTTACCCAGTGACATACCAGATCCGGTCAGGACTCATGGGCTGGGTTTGGGGTGTTACAAGGATATTGTTGTCGAATTGCGTCCTCCGACTCCCACGTAGCTTTCTCCGCTCCGTGATTATGCCAAAGAACCTTAACCAATGGCACAGTCTTCTTTCTTAAAACCTTAACATCGCGATCTAAGATTTTCACTGGTTCTTCCTCGAAAGACAAGTCTGGCCTTAATTCCACTTCTTCTACTGGTACTATGTGCGACGGATCTGATCTGTAGCACCTCAGCATAGAAACATGGAAGACACTATGAATCTGACTCAACTCTATAGGTAAATCAAGTTGATATGCCACTGGTCCTACACGCTTCAACACACGATACGGTCCAATGAACCTAGGGCTCAACTTGCCCTTCCTTCCAAATCTGAAAATCTTCTTCCAAGGTGAGACTTTCAAAAAGACCTGATCTCCCACCGCAAACTCAATATCTTTACGCTTCAGATCCGCATACGACTTTTGTCTATCCGAAGCTTCCTTTAATCGCGCTCGAATCACCTTTACCTTTTCTTCCGTCTCAGATATCAGTTCAGGACCCAACAACCGCTGTTCCCTAATTCACCCAACAAGTAGGGGTACGACACCTATGACCATATAATGCTTCATAGGGCGCCATTTGGATACTGGATTGATAACTGTTATTATATGCAAACTCTGCCAATGGTAGAAAATCCTCCCAACTTCCTCTGAAGTCGATCACGCATCCTCGTAACATGTCTTCCAAAATCTGAATTACTCTTTCTAACTGTCCATCTGACTAAGGATGAAAAGCCGTACTGAAGTTTAACTTTGTTCCCAAAGCCTCATGTAAAGCTTTCCAAAATAGTGATGTAAATCTAGGATCCCTGTCTGATATGATAAACACTAGTACCCCATGCAACCTCACGATTTCAAATACATACAGTTTAGCCAACTACTGTATCGAGTAATCCGTACGAACTGGTAGAAAATGAGCAGTCTTCGTTAATCGATCTACTACCACCCAGACAGAATCTTTCTTAGTAGGTGTTAAGGGTAGCCCAATAACAAAATCCATCATTATCTGCTCACATTTCCATAGAGGAATCTTTACCGGTTGCAATAAACCCGATGGTAATTGATGTTCTGCCTTCACATGTTCACAAGTCAAACACTTTCCCACTAAATCAGTAACCTCCCGCTTTAACTTTGGCCACCAATACTGTTCATGGAGATCCTGATACATCTTATTTCCTCTGGGGTGCATAGCATAAGGGCTACTATACGCCTCTAGAAGAATCATTTGTCTTAAATCCGAATCCTTGGGAATACAAACCCTTCCATGAAAACACAGTACACCATCCTTGTTCAAACCAAAATCCCCTACTATACCACTTTCAGATTGTTGTATTAAAGGACCCAACTTTTCATCGGATAATTGTTTTTCCTTGATTTTCTCCAACCACAGAGGCTTCACCTGAAGTTCCACTAGTAGACTGCCATCCTCATACAAACTGAGATGGGCAAACATTGCTCTTAACTCCAATATAACCTTACGACTCAACACGTCTACCACAATGTTAGCCTTTCCAGGATGGTACTCGATTGATAAATCATAATCCTTTAACAGCTCCACCCATCTCCGTTGTCTTAAATTTAACTCCTTTTGGGTAAGGAGATACTTAAGACTCTTATGGTCCATATAAATGATTGACTTCTCACCATAGAGATAGTGCCTCCAAATATTTAATGCAAACACCACCGCAGCCAACTCCAAATCATGAGTAGGATAGTTGACTTCATGCGACCTCAACTGTCGAGAAGCATAAGCTACTACTTTTCACTTTGCATCAGTACACATCCTAAACCCGTGTGTGACGCATCACAATAAACGGTAAATTCTTTTTCAGCCTCAGGTTGAATCAGTACTGGCGTTTCTATTAGAATCTTCTTCAATTTCTCGAAACTTTCTTGTTGTTTATCGGTCCACACATATGGTACTTCCTTTCGCAACAGCTTAGTTAGGGGTGTAGCAATTAACGAAAACCCTTCAACAAAGCATCTATAATAACCAGCCAAACCCAAGAAACTCTGAATCTCAGCCACTGACTTCGGCGGTTTCCAATCCAACACAGCCTATACCTTTTGAGGATCAACTCTTATTCCTTCGGATGACACTACATGACCCAAGAAAGTCACTTCCTTCAACCAAAATTCACACTTACTAAATTTGGCATAAAGTTACTTATCTCGCAAAATTTGCAACACAGTGCGCAAATGTGAGTCATGCTCTTCTTCATTCCTTGAATATACCAAGATGTCATCTATGAACACTACTACGAACCGGTCTAAATAAGGTTGAAAGACTCGGTTCATCATGTCTATAAATGCAGCTGGTGCATTGGTCAAACCAAATGGCATCACTAAAAACTCATAATGTCCATAGCGAGTTCGAAATGCCGTTTTATGAATATCTACCTCTTTCACCTTAAGTTGATGATAACCCGATCTCAAATCAATCTAGGAGAAGACTGAAGCTCCTCTCAATTGATCAAACAGGTCGACAATTCTCGACAATGGATACCTATTTTTGATCGTCAACTTATTCAACTGCCTATAATCAATACACATACGTATCGACCCATCCTTCTTCTTAACGAACAAAACGGTACTCCCCACGGAGACACACTTGGTCGAATAAATCCCCGATCTAGCAGTTCTTGAATTTGAGCTTTAAGCTCCGCTAACTCCTTCGATGCCATTCTATAAGGAGCAATGGACACCGGAGCCGTTTCGGGCAAAAGCTCAATGCCAAATTCTACTTCCCGATCTAGAGGTAGACCCGAAAGTTCTTCGGGAAAGACATCTAGAAATTCTTTCACCGTTCTCACACCTTTTACCGATAAATCCTTGGCATCTAAAGCACTGATGAAGGCTAGGAATGCTCCATACCCTTTTCGAACCAACTTTTCTGCTTTCAAAGCAGATACCACATTTGCCAAAAAGTTTCTTCGCTCGCCTATCATTATTACCTCCTCATCATCCACAGTCCTTATTGACATTTGCTTTTCGGCACAATCCAATTGTGCCCGATGCTTCACTAACCAATCCATGCCCAAAATAAGATCAAACTCACCGAAAGGTAATTCTGTCAAGTACGCTAGAAATATCTCTCTTTGAATCTCCAAGGGCACATCTCTAAACAATTTATTCACTATTACCAACTGTCCTAAAGGACTAATTACCATCATCTCTCTATCGGTAATCTCAGATCTAATATTTAGGTTTCCAGATATGGCACTAGCAACATACGAGTAGGTAGACCCGATATCTATCAAAGCGAAGAATGTACATCGAGATGAAAACGTATCGATTATCACATCAGTGCATCGCCGTCTTCACGACGCCTGACCGCATAGACCAATCCCGACTATCTTGCCTCCGTGTTACCTCTAAAGCCATTACCTCGACCGGTGCACCTCGACCACATCCATTACCATTACCACCACGACCGGTCCACGACCTCCGTTGGTCAGCCGAGTACCTCTAATGGTGAGCATCGTGGTTACGAGCTTCCTGAGTCGTATCAGTCCCTCGAGGGCAATTCTTATACTGATGATCTTTGGAACCATATTTATAGCAAGCACCAGTTTTCCTCCAACATTCTCCGGGGTGTCGTCTTCTACAGTCAGCACATTTTTTACTCTTATTAGTAGTCATAGGTACTCTAGCTTGAGCTGACTCGTTATTCCGTGGCCTCTTTTGAAACCTTTTAGAAGAACCTGAATACTTAAAATCCCTCTTGCCTCTGACTTTTTCCCAATTCTGGCATTCTGAATTCTTAGCCTCTTCGGCTATCTTGGCTTTCTCAACAAGCGAGGTAAAAGCCCGTACTTGTTGTGGGGCTATCAGTACCTGCAACTCATCATTCAGTCCATCTTCAAACCGTACACAGCGATCATGATCAGTCGGCACTATTGTGCGAGCATAACGGCTCAAGTGAAGAAATTTTGCCTCGTAAGCTGCCACCGTCTTACTTCCTTAAACCAAATTCAGGAATTCCTTCCTCCGGGCATCTACATAACTTGTCCCGACATACTTCCCTTGGAAAGCAGCTTTAAAGAAATCCTAAGTAACCAATGCAGTCTCGGTACCTTCTCGAATAGTAAGCCACCATTGATACGCCTCGTCTCTTAGCAAGGACACGGCTCCTCTCAGTTTCTGCTCGACGGTGCACTCCAGATCATCCATAATTCATTCTACAGCTTCAAGCCAATATTATGCCACATTCGGAGCTACACCAAAGACACCTCTAAAAACTTCTGCACCACTAGACTTGAGTCATTTCGATATTGATCCACGAGCTACTGGCCCAGTTCTAGCCCCGGCTACTCTTTCTAAGACTCGTAACATTGCTTGAGTCAAAGCATTATCCTCATTCGCATGATCATGAGATCCAGTCTTGCTCCCGAATGACGTAGGTGCATCCATTTCCAGCATATGACCCAGTGCTTCAGACGCAGTACCTCGTCCTCTACCACGGCCACGTCTACCGTGTCCACGACCACGTCCTCTAGTGCTCATAATGACTAATTTGATTTTAATCTGATTACAAGTTTTATGAATCAGAATACTATTTCAGTGTTTATTAACGATATTTTATGAGATATAAGAGATAGGTTTGTTTTCGCAATCACATCCTATAGTCTCGATCTCTATCGTTTTCAACACCTAAAACTAGAAGTTCTAGAGTGTTCCTAAGATCTTATCATAATAATAAACATTTAATAAACAAATACTTACTTGACTTGGTGCCAGATGCTTGTGGTGCCATACTACTTTTAAAACGTAAAGTCTAAAATTTTTAAGTAGTTTTTAAACAGAAATCATTGTTGAACCTAAACCACAGTCGAGTTTTGAAACTAAGCTCTAATACCATAAAATGTAACACCCTAAACCCGACATATGCATTAAGCCCAGATTTTGGCATGCCACACAAATTGAACGTGCATTCAAATCATCAACGATGTAGAAAATCAAATTTTCGAAACGATTAAGAGAATGACTTTATCAAAATTGAGGTTTATTTGAAATCCATGATTAAAAACACAAGAGTTTATCATTTGATTTACAGAGTAGTAGTTGATTAAAATTTTAAATTTATTTAGTCGAAATATTTCATCGAAGAGTTTTAAAAGAATTTCCTAAGTTTCACTGATATTTAAGACAAACCTTTATTTTATGCGAGAATTTTAGAAAATATTTATGAAAACTAAATCAGTCCATTTTAGGAAAACTAAAACATAATAAAATCCATCCGCATAATAAAATCCATAAAAATAATTAAAGAAGCCGTATTACATCGCAATTAAAATAGTACTTAAATAATTAAAGAAGTTTTAAAGATATATAAACCACCATTTGTAGTATGGTCTCCACACGAAGTCATCTCCGACCCAAGTCTCCATCAATTATTATTACCTGATAAGGGTAAGAAAAATGGGGTGAGTTACTTAGAACTCAATGCGTAACCCACTTACCGTATTCACTGGGCCAAAACCATATAAACATATAATTGGGCTTGAGCCCATTTTGCAAATGTTCAATATATATATATAAATCAAGTACATAAAATAATAATAATAATGCATGTGATATGCAATTCCCAACCAAGCCTAATTTTCCATCCGCTACACACCACCGTACCAACCATCACACCTGTGGGGATCAAGTCAACCCATCCCGCCAACACACCAATAGTAGGCTTTAAGCCAATTATAATTTTATGGCAACAGGCCATTTATGATATTTGTGCAACAGGCTATTTACAATATTTGTGGCAACAGGCCATTTAAAATATTTGTGGTAGAACCACCAATCTAGATTTTGGGCAACAGGCCATCGTGATAGAGTCACTGATCTAGATTTTTGGCAATAGGCCTTTCTTCTCTTCATCAAATATCCTAGCCCATGCAGTCATGTATATATATAACGCATAACAAAATATTCGTAAGGTAATTTTAACAAAAACCCTTATTACAATTTATCACTTTGGCCCATTAGTCAAAAATAGCAATTTGACCCATTTAACGATCTAGCAACTTGGCCCATTTCATCTCATATCACATTAATATCACTTTTGGCCCAAAAAGCAACGTATTTCAATTTGGCCCTTTAAACAACATACTTCAATTTGGCCCATAAAACAACATATTTCGATTTGGCCCATAAAATAACATATTTCGATTTGGCCCATAAAACAACATATTTCGATTTGGCCCATAAAACAACTGATTTGGCCCATAAAACAACATATTTTGATTTGGTCCATAAAACAACATATTTCGATTTGGCACAAAATATCACTTTTTTTCATAAAATAACCCATTAAGGGCAAATCCATAATTTTCCACAACTTCAATTTCTGTTTCATGCATTCACATAAAAGTATTAATATAACATTTTTTTATTTCACCAGATTTACGATTTTTATTTTAACGCTTACGATATAGTATAACCCATGAGATAAGTGTGAAGTTACACACCTGATTACGGTGAGAACTACACTTTCCTGCTCGTCGATATCTAAACACGTATCACGATGGATTAGAACAATAATATTTAATATAAAACTATTTTAATGATTAACGATCTAGATCCTTACCCTCGGAATCTCGAATGACAACTATTTGTGATTTCTCTCTGATCAATGGTTCAGAACCACGAGTAAACAATGCCTCGGGGGTACGTACGACTTCAAAAAATCGATTCTCCTCGGATGAGGGTCCACAACCCGATGGAAAGTCTCGGATTCTCAAAATAGTCCTTCGCTTGAATTTAGGAGGAATAATGGAACCACCCTCTTCCGAACACTATTAACAACCCTTTTTGTCCCTATCTTGTTTGCCTTTATAGACAAAGGATCATTAGTCCTAATATATCGAAAATCTTAAGACTAATGGCTTAAAAGAGTGAATTTGGCTTACCTTAATATTCTGAATGATCTCAAAAGAATCCCTTGAACATTATGATCAAATCTTAAATGGACTTTAAGACTTCTTCGAAAAGATGATGATTCGACCCTTCACTATTTCACTAAAAGTAACGAAAGATATCATCTGAATAAGTGATTGGTTATTCAGTTAAAAAGTCTCTTCCAAGACACTCTATAAATTCGGCCATGGTGACCGAATATCAAAAAGAAAAGACAAAGAAAATGATTCTTACCAATGATCCAAAGTTTGAATAGAAGAAAATGATTGAAAATAGATGTTATGAAGAATGGAGGATTCGGCTATGATGATGATCACAAACATTCGGCCATGGAAGATAAATGAAAGAAAAAATGTGTTTGAATGATAAGTAAAATGGAGAGGAAAAGAGAATAGGGAGAAGAGAAAAGAGAGAAGTTTAGGGACAAATGTGCATTCGGCAATGAAGAGGAAAAAGAGAAGAGAAGAAATGGTCCTTGATGGCTATATGGTTTCGGTCACAAAGAAAAGAGAAAAGATTTAGAGAGTGATCAAGTTAAGACCGAAATGGTCAAAAAGAAGAAATGGAAAAAAAAACAACAATTGCTTCCTCAATGCTCATGGCACATTCGGCTAGGGAGAGGGAAAATTGGAGAGAAAAGTTTGATAAACACCAAATGGTCAATGGAAAAATGTGCTCATCAAGCACCTAATCCTACCCAACACCAAAATCCGGCCATCCCCCTTAGCCCCCTATGCCATCCACATACGTGGACAAGTTGGCCATGCCAAACTTTCCAAAACACACCCCATAAAGAGTGCCTTATGTCCCCCTAACTTACCATAAACTTAGGATTTCGTTCCTTAAGTTAGCACTTGCCTTTTTCCCTTAGTCTACTTTCCATAAAATAAATAGTCCAACCTTACCATAAGTAAAGCTTGACCGACACATGCTATACAATTGCAAAAATAAAATTCACCTAAATGCTATCCATGGGATTCGAACCTCTTCCCTCAAGCAAACATACATGGTGCCATATCCCCTTTACTATCTGCTCATCTTATACTAACTTTTACACTTAAAATTAACTTAAGCATCAGGGTCACTTGATCCACTTCAATAAAATTCTCATTACTAAAATTTATTCTACTTCTAAATAAATCCCAAGTCTTCTCAAGACTATATTAAACATGCAAAATTTTAATTATACCCAAGCTAAGCACCAAAAACATGCATCATATCGATACTCAGATTTTTAGGATGTTACAACACGGCTGCATCTCACGGCCGTGTGTCTTCACCCACACCCATTTTCCAAACGCCACATCCATTTTTGAAAAGGCAGTTTGTTGGCACGGTTGGTAGACACGGGCATGTTCTACCCGTGGTTAGCAAGTCAGTAGCTTTACACGGTCGTAGGGCATGGCCGTGCCACTTTTTTAGTGCCCATGGGGAAGTGGTTAGATCCGTGATGTCTAGAATTAGGTGAGATTTGATTCGTACTGCCTCTTCTATGTCCGTATGAGATTCTGGTAGTCCACACGGCCACGGCCACGGCCGTGTGTAAGGCCATGTGGCTTCGAAATCTACACTTTTTGTCAGTTTAAAACTAAATTTTCAGAAAAGAAAGAAAGAAAGAAAATAAATTGCTAAAGTGAATACGGTTAGTGCTCGGGTTGCCTCCCGAGAAGTGCTCGTTTATAGTCTTAAGCTAGACTTTCCTCGACATTGAAAAAAATTAGGGAGGTTTAAAGGTTTGAACATCTTCCCTCATGCTTATAGTTCTATTTTCTTGACAAAGTTCAAGTCGAGAAGTGTTTACCTTAGAGGTGTCGAATGTTGGGTTGCTTACCTCAATTGTTCCGTGTGGAAAGATATTGTGTACCTTAAGAAGGATTTCTCCTTTTGGCTTCAGTTCTGTTGTAATGATGTGTGGATCTGCTTTATCTAACAGTACCTGGTCTCCTATTTTGAACTAATTGGATGTTCCTACGAGCTCTTTTGGGTGTTCCTCTGGTTTTACTTCGTGTGGTTCTCCTTTGACGTGTGTCTTTTGCACTTCTAGTCTGTCGACCTTATGGTTTTGATCCGTTTCTTTGTCGGTTTGGGTTCTATGATTTGGCTTAGGTTTGTTTTCATGTGGTGTTTCCTGCGATGATTGTTGTACAAATTGATTATCAACTGAATCGTCTTTCTTACCTTCATCGATTGTTGTCCTGACCGAGTCAAGAGCTTGAAGACTGATTGATTTGTTACCTACACAAAGTATGAGTTCTCCTATGGCAACATCAATTTCAGTCTTGGCAGTTGCTAGGAAGGCTCTTCCTAATATTAAGGGGATTGTATTAGCCTCATCCATATCTAAGACAACAAAATCTACTGGGAAAACAAATTTATCGATTTTGACAAGAATATCTTCGATAATGCACCTAGGAATTCTAACAGTTTTTTCAGCTAATTGTATACTCATCCTAGTTTGTTTGGGCTTCCTTAGACCTAGTCGTTTAAATAATGTATAAGGCATGACATTTATGCTTGCCCCTAAATTAGCTAACGCATTATCAATAGCTAAACTACCAATTAATCATGGAATTGTAAAACTCCATGGATCTTTTAGCTTTCGTGGTAGTCTATTCTGTAACATTGCTGAGCATGCTGCATTCAATTCCACGTGGTGCTCTTCATCTAATCTGCGTTTGTTTGTCAAGAGCTATCTTAAAAATTTCCTCGAGTCTGGCATCTGAAAATAAGCTTCAAGAAGAGGTAAGTTAATATGTAATTTCTTTAAGAGTTTAAGAAACTTACCGAACTGTTCTTTTGAATCGTCTCTTTTCATTGCTTCGGGATAAGGTATGCAAGGTTGGTACTCATTGAGTACCGGTTTTGGCTTTTCTTGTGTTATCTCTACCTTACCTTCGTCTACCTTGTTTTCTTGTATTAGATTGGGTTCATCTAACCCCTTACTGTCATGAGCTGAGATGGCTTGAATTTGCTCCTTTGGGTTAATCTCGGTGTTACTTGGTAGACGTCCTTGTGGTCGTTCTGACATTAGCTTTACGAGTTGTTCGACTACATTAGTGACTTCCTTGATTGACTTAGTAAGTTCCCCGACTCGATTCTCGTTGCTTTTAATTGTTTTCTCAGTTTCTTGGAAACAATTTTTTGTGTTTGCCATGAATTTTTTCAGCATCTCTTCGAGGTTTGGCTTTTTCTCTTGCGGATATGGCTGATTTTGGAAATTTTGAGGAGGTTGTTGTCTTTGATTTCCTTGGTTTCCTTGGCCTCCCCATGAAAAATTTGGGTGGTTCCTCCAACCTGGATTGCAGTTATTACTATAAGGATTATTATTGGATCTGAAATTATTACCTATATAGTTCATCTGTTCGTTCTCTGCGTCCGGTTGGTAGGGTGGGTACTTAGGATTCGCCACAGTTCCATTTGCGTTGCACTGCATGACTGAATGTACCTGCGAAGAACACAAACTATCAGGCTTTTTATTCATCATCTCTACCTGTGTTGATAGCATAGTTACTGCATCGAGGTTGTAAACTTCAGTTGATTTTGACGGTTTCGTCCTTGTAACCTGCCACTGATAATTATTTAGTGACATCTCTTCAATGAACTCATAGGCTGCTTCAAGAGTTCTTTTGTTCAAGGTTCCACCGGCGGCTGAATCGATTAGTTGCCTTGTTGAGGGGTTTACACCATTATAGAATGTTTGGACTTGTAGCCACAAGGGTAAACCATGGTGCGAACATCTCTTCAAGGGATAGTTGTATCTCTCCCATGCGTCGTATAATGTCTCTAAATCCATCTACACAAAAGAAGAGATATCATTCCGTAATTTTGCCATTTTGGCTGGTGGGAAATATTTTAATAAAAACTTTTCGGTCATTTGGTCTTATGTAGTGATTAACCCTCGTGGTAACGAGTATAACCACTGTTTGGCTTTATTCCTTAATGAAAAGGGAAATAGCCGAAGACGAATGGCATAATCAGAAATGCCATTTATTTTGAAAGTATCACAGAACTCTAAAAAATTAGCTATATGAGTGTTTGGGTCTTCATCATGCAAACCATCAAATTGAACAAATTATTGAATCATTTGTATTATGTTAGGCTTTAATTCAAAATTATTAGCAGCTATAGCAGGCCTAACAATACTAGATTCAGCTTCTTTTAAACGAGGTTTAGCATAATCAAACACAGTACGAAGAGCATTGTTTTTTGCCACATCTCGTGGTGGATTATTCTCGTCCATCCTTCAGTAGGATTGAATCTGCCTTCTCGCTCTTCTTCTGTGTAATTTAAGGTTCGCCTAATTTCTCTGTGATTCCTACGAGGGGTAGCTTCAATATCACTATCGTATACTAGAGGTCCTGTCAGGTTCCTTCTAGTCATAAACTAGAGGTACCTGTTAAGAGGAAAGAAAAATTTAGCAAAATCAAAATTTATCCTAAAAAAATAAAAAATAAAAGTAAATTGCGAAAATAAAAGTAATGGCTAAAGTAATAAAAATAGAGCTTTCTTAATATTTTAGTTCTCCGGCAACGGCGCCAAAAACTTGATCGTTGTTTTGTCGAGTTTTAAAATTTATAAAGAGAATGATCGAACCTGGAAACTAACTCTAACAACGATTAAAGGCAAGTGTACCTATCGAACAGTAGTATAGCTTAGGTAAGACCGGATTGTCAAACCCAAAGGAACTAAAAGTACTAATACTAACTTTCTATTTATTCTTTAGCCTAAAATAAGTGAAGTTGCTTTAATTTAATCTAAATTAACTACTACTAAGCTAAAGATGCAAAGACAAAAAGAATGAATTGGGAAATAACTTGAAGAGAAACTCAATTGATCACGACGATACCCTCAGAAAAAATCCACCTAGACTTCACTTGTTATTTAACACTGAATCATACGATTTATTCACTTAGTTTGATCCGTAAGACTCCCTAACGTATATTAAACCCTCTCTTGAGGCGAATAGCGTCTAACCCTAGGTTAATTAACGAAAATCTCTTTCTCGAATAATAACCTCCTAGAATAGCAGTAAATCAATCTATGGACTCCCATATTAGGTTTCACCTAATCCGGCAAAATCTTGTCACCCTATCTCTAGGCGTGTGATCAACTCCGCATAATTATGCTAGATCTACTCTTAAACAAGGTCTATTCCTCCTCCGCCTAAGCACATCAGATTTGGATTAAGCACGCATAATTAAGAACAAACTAAGTATTTATCACATAATTCAGAAAACAATAACAAGATTCATCTAGGTTTCGTTCCCGTCAGGTATCTGAAGGGTTTAGTTCATAACGAATAAAGAAAACATCTCAAGAGAAAAGATAAAACAAACATAAGAAATCCCTAAAACCCCCTGAAGGAATTGAAGGAGAAATCCGCCGTCTTGAGTAGAATTCCGACTACTTGAGATGGATCAATTGGCTACCTTCGAATAATTCCCACAAATCTGACCTTCTGGCTCGGCTCCTTGGCCTAGCTAACCGTCAAAAGTCCTGGCAGAAGGCTCCTGTCGACCCCCTTTTCAGGATACACTTAGGGTGTTTATATAGACTTTTGGAATGCTTTACTTGGCCCCTAAGTGTCCTAATTCAAGAATACTTCCTACTCAGTGTTTGAATAAGCTTTGGAAAGTGTTTCTTTTCCTCAAAGTATCCAAATCCGAGTGAAATTTCTCTTTTCCACGACAGGGGCACGGCCATGGCACACACCCGTGTAAATCGACTTTAGGCCGTGTTTCGATTCTGTTAATTGAGGCACGGCCGTGTAAATCATGGCATGGTTGTGTCTTAGTTAATTATTGAGGCACGACTATGTGGCTTGAAGTCCAGGCCATGTCAATTTCCACTTTGGCCCAAATTGGCCCGTTTTAAGCTTGTTTCTTATTCTTTTCGTCTTCGGGTGCTTTCCTGGGTATAAACATGAAAAGAAAGGATTAAAAACACCTTTTTACAAAAATAAAAGGCTAAATCATCCAAAAGCATACTAAATGTGGGCCTAAAATATGTTACTTTTATGGTTTATCAAACATTCTTCAACACTGTTGATGTCACACGCCCATGCAACCAGACCATGTGCCTCCCACGGTTACCAAACACTCCCATGTGTCCAGGCCGTGTCAAGCAGGGCATGTATACTGACTTCTTCACACGGCCATCAAGCACGCCCGTGTGCTAAGGTCATGTGCTCTTAGGCAATATACTGACTTATTCACACAGCTACTAGGCACGCCGGTGTACCATGGCCATGTGCTCCTAAGCTAGCTACTGACTTTATCTCACGGACAATAGGCACGCCCATGTGCCATAATCGTGTATGCATAACAGGCCCTTTGCAAGGCTAATATGCCACCCACACTAGGGTCATACCTACAAGCTTCAAAGCAATGCCAATTCATACTACTAAATACATTCAAACATACCATTTCATGCATTATTCACTCATTAACTACACCATCTACTTCCATGCTCATTATCATCACAACTAAGTCCACTAAAAATGACAATTATACATCTCAAAACATATATAATTCAAGCTTCATGTAAATCATATCAAAATTCATCTTCTAACCACAACTTTCATCAACTTTCATAACCATAAAAATATACCATCATCATTCAACCCTTAAGCCATATCACAAGGCAAGGATTACACATCACAATACATGCGGTATGGACAACCCTATACATGCCATATTTAACTACACACATCTTTTCAAAAGTACCAATCTAAATTGCCGATAGTGTGATTAATATACTGATGATCCCCAGATCCGAGCTAGCTTTACTAACAATGTAAAGTAGAGAAACAAATCATACAGTAAGCTTTCAAAGCTGAGTAATTTCGAATTTATAATACAATTAACTCAATGAACCAATTCAATATACACCTTTAACCATCACATAGATAATTTACCAATGGTACACAACTTCAACTTTGTCCAATACTCACATAACATTCCATTTATTTACTTTCAATTTCACCAACCACATAGGTATTATACCTCATTTTCCAACACTTAGTTACTCACTAACTATACTATCCAACAATCACATAGATAATGACACAACTAAGTACATTATCAATCTCAACCATATACTCAAATATCTATTCATTCAACTCTTAAATCTATCATCAACCACATAGGTTCAAACATACCTTGATCAACACATAGTTACTCACCATTCATGCAATTCAAATTTTCAATTTTACCTCTCGTTCAACCTTTGCTACTTCCTTTGATAAATTCACACACTTAGTGCCAATTTGTAAACCTAATATACTTGTCATCACACACTTAGTGCCAATATGTTAAACTGAACTTATATCGGTATCGCACACACAGTGCCAATTTGATAAGCTGAAGCTTCTATCGTTTCACACACACAGTGCTAATCATTAAAGTCGTAGCTTCTATTGTTTCACACACACAGTGCTAATTATTAAAGACGTAGATTCTATTGTTTTGCACACACAGTGCTAATTATTAAATAAGTGTAAACCCATGTGGCTGAGACCTATAGAAAGATATGTCGGTATGAATGTTTCATGGTGTAGCCTTCGATAATGTAAATCGAACTGGCAGATCACAATACATGAAATTTATGTATAAGTCCATGAAGGAGAAACTCATGACACCTTTTGTGAAAGTTCCTCGGGACAGTAAACACATGATTATGTATGATGCCTTGATTGCGTATTCTATTTGGCTCTTTGTGACGTACTCTGCTAAGTCTGTATGGTAGAATATGAATATCTGCTCTTATGATAAGTTCTTGATATTATTGAGTATTTTATGATAGATTTTTCTTTGATAAGGTTATGGTACGTCCGAGATTAATTTGGTTAATTTAGATCTGTATTATAATCGAATAAGATTTAAGGGAAGTTCTTGAAAAGAAATGTGTCTATGTATGTTCAAAAAGGAGTATTCTCCATGGTGATTTATTGGCATATATATATAGTCATAAAACACATAAGAAATTATCCTTTTGAGGTTGTCTGTGTAACACCCCTAACCCGTATCCGTCACCGGATTAGGGTTAAAGGCATTACCAGATAGATCAAAAATTTTTACAGACAATTTAAAACATAATTCTTAAATCCACATCAAATGCAATCAAAGTGTCCCTTAAATAGGTCAACGAGACTTTAAGCATGCTTTAGAATAGGGTCGGGACTAAACCGAACACATACAGGAATTCTAGGAAATTTAATTTTTTTTAAGTTACAGAGGTCATACACCGGTGTGGGCAGGCGGTGTGCCTCCCACGGCCTCAGACACGCCCATGTGTCTAAGCCGTGCCAAAATAGGGCATACATACTGACTCGTCCCTACGGCCTGAGACACGCCCGTGTGCCCCACCTGTGGTCGATCCTGACTTGCACCACACGGCCAGTCACACGCCCGTGTGTTCAACCCGAGGTCGATTCTAACTTGTTTTGAATTACAACCACGAGGGACACGGTCAAGCCTCACGCCGTGTGCTTAACCGTGTGGGCAATTATAGGCCATTTTCAAGGCCAAATTTCCACCCACACATGGGTCATCCTTACAAGCTCAAATAATCAATATTCCATACACAAATTGGCAATGAATATTATGTCAAATGATCAACATATCATCCCATTCAATCTCACTTCTAATCATGCCAATTTGTATACCAAATTACACAACTAAAACACATGAATAACCAAGCATAATACATCCACATCTTACCTTTCATATAACCATTTCATTGATCAAACATATTTACTCATATTGCATCCATATGCTTACTATAACCTTGACCATTCATAAGCATGAAATTATACCAAAACCAACATCATATAGCATAGCATCACATACAAAACACAATCACTTATCTAGCCATATCACATAGCTATTTACACATCCCAAATATGTACCAAAAAAATTAGCCTATACATGCCATATTTAGCTATATACATTTCCAGAAGGTACCAAAATAAGTTAGAGTAGTGTGATGATGATCCTCGACAGTCCCTGAGCCTCTCGTAGCTTTAATGATCTATAAAACAAAATAAACATACATGTAAGCTTTCCAAAAGCTTAGTAAGCCATATACAAATAAGCTTAACATATAATCATTCATAGCATAGCTATTTGCATTCTTTATCATATCTTCATTTCAAGCATATATATAATCTCTTTGGCTCATTTGGGTTTCCATTGCTTACCAATTCATCATATCTCAAACATTTCATTTGCTCATATTTCAATCATACACATATCCCAAATATTCTTTTTTATCAATTCACATAGTTACTCACATTTAATGCTTATACAAAGCATGCATATCAACGTACCTGAAATGGATGTACAACTCACATAGTCTTTCATTTCTTGGACTTGCCCTTTGAACCATTCGGAACTAAATAAGGTACTCAGAGTGCTTGAAATAGTCATACAATGCCAACGTCCTAGACATGTGGTGGGTTTGGATGGGCGATTGAGTGCGGTGCGATGCGATGCGATACGTTTAGCTTACTTTTTGTCTCACGCTACAGTATCTAATCTCACTGCCACCACTGTTTTTACACTCACTGTAACATCCCAAAGTTGGCCCTAGTAGGATTGGGCCTTAGGCGTAGGAGCGTTTAAAATTTTAGGGAACAAGAGAATAGATTTAATGCAATTTGGATCTAGTAGGTGAGCGATTTTGAAGGTTAGGGGGCTTCTATGAAGTCCCGGGATCAAACTTTGGCTTTTGGGAAATTTTAGTTTTAGGTGAATAAAACCCTGGGAGTTAGTAGGTAGGCTTTAAGAATAAAATATGGAGAAAAATGACACAAGTGGAGTGTGTGGTGTAGTGGCAAAGTGACGCCACATAAGAGGCAAGGGGGTGATGCTAAAAGGAAGGAAGGAGGTCCAAGGTTCAAGTCTTGGCTCTTTCATTTTGGTTTTCTTTTTAAATGGACTCTAGACTTTTGCCATAGGGTTATATTTAGTTGCGCATGATTTTAGACACAAGAAAGTGAGTGGTCTAGTGGCAAGGCGTCATTAAGGGTGCAGATGAGCCTAGGTTCAAATCTCATGACGAGCAAGGGAGAATTTATTTTACGGATTAGACAAGAAGAGTTTGAGTTAGATTTAAACTCTGCTAATGGAGGGATCCCACATCGGTAAGATATAAAGAAGGAAGGTGAGAAGCTAGCTATATATAGAGCATTCTATGAGGAGAGTTAATATACCTTGGAGGTCATTTGGGTGCAGACCTAGAGGATAATCACCAATAGTGGCGAAGGAAGGGCTACTATAACATGAAGTGCACGGTAAGGTTACAGTGAGGTTTCACTTTTCGATAAGTGTATATTAAGTTATGATTAATCGTTAGGTGATGTCAATTGTAGGTTCGTGACTAAGGGGTTTGCAGCGCGCGTGGTTATCAGGTGTGTACAAACACTACACACGATATCGACAATGCCAAAAGTGGCTAAATAGGCCTGGTAGGCCCTGAGGCTAAATTTGATAAAATGGTTTGGTTGGTTATACGAGTTGAATTAGTCATGCATGATACATGAATTGGATTTGTTTTGGGCCTAATAGGCCATAGGATGAGATTTGGGCCTAATGGGCCGTAAGGGAGTGATTTGGACTTGATGGGCTTTATGGGGACATAGACAAGTATGCTAGGGTTTATGGACCTTAGGCCTAGTTTGAACAACTCTTAAATTCCATAAGACTTTCTAATAATTAAACATGTCCGTAAACAAGTCGCTGGGTTGGAGTGTGGCAACGGGCATACGCTTGTCTAGGATTGGATCTACAGAGAGCTTGGTACTTAAGAGGCCCTAGTGGCCCACCTCCTCTTTTTTGGAATCCTACCTGATGCGTAGTGCTTGCTCACTTTAGCCGCGAGGACTTGTTGATGGGCCAAAGTTCACAGCTAAAACCTGAAAGGGACCGAAACACCCTTGATTTGCGAAATTACCAAAATACCCCCAGTTTACGAAATTACCAAAATACCCCTACTTTGTGAAATTACTAAAATACCCCCGATTTGTAAAATTACCAAAATACCCCAAGCTTATGAAATTATCAAAATACCCCCAATTTGTGAAATTATCAAAATACCCTTGGTTTACAAAATTACCGAAATACCCCCGATTTGTAAAATTACCAAAATACCCATACTTTATGAAAGTACCAAAATACCCCAATTTGTGAAATTATCAAAATACCCCCGGTTTGTGAAATTATCGAAATACCCTCGATTTACAAAATTTTCAAAATACCCCCAATTTATGAAATTACCAAAATACCCCTAGTTTATGAAATTACCAAAATACCCCTTGGTAGGTAAATTACAAAAATACCCTTAGTAGGTAAATTACGAAACTACCCTCGATGGGTAAAATGACCGATATGCCCCTGGAGGGCAAAATGACGAAAACGCCCCTACATGTTATATGATTATTCTTGTATGTGATTTATGATTGTTATCGTATGATTACTATTGTATGTTGCATTCATGTATTATTATGTTGCATGGAGATGGGATTATTCGAAAGGGGAAGTGTAAACAGGATCGCATGGTCGTTTGATGACTGTAGATCCATTGAAAGCTTTTAGCCATAGAGCAGCTATGCTGCACCGATAAGTTAGTGCCGCAACCGGTGCTACATAAGGAGTGTAGGGATGGGTGGATCGATTAAATCCCCACAGGAGTGTAGGGTTGGACAGGAGACGGAGTGCAGGGTTGGTATAGGCATTAATGCATTGCATTTGCGGTTTTATTTGAGATGGGCTCAAGCCCAGATAAATATGATTTGTGACATTTATGGGTTAAGGCCCAACTGAGGCTTTTATGGGCTAAGGTCCAATTGCCACCGTTATTGAAATGGGCTTCAGCCCAAACTGTTGTGATTCATGTTCTTATTGATGAGGGTTATGCACACTGAGTTTTCGTAAACTCACACCCTCTTTTTAATATTTTTTCTCAGGTAATCCTCAGTAAGTGGTTCGACGTGCTAGAGGACTCGGAGGTGGCCACACTACAAGCTGTTCAAATGTTTTAATTTATTCAAATGATCTTATTTTAAATACTTTGTTTTTTCATTGGATTGTAACAAGGCCTTGTAACTCCTAATTGAATTTATATTTTGGGTTATTATTATTGTTCCTACTACCCACTTAAGAAATTTCATATTAAAGTGATAATATGGTTTTCGAAATAAACTTTTGTTTTGGGCTTTTGGGCCTTATATGGTTAAATAGTAAATCATTTTGAAGTGCGCCTTTAATGTGACATTTCAGATTTGGGCCTAACTTCTAGGTCGGGTTTGGGGTGTTACACTAACCATAGGTAAATGCACTACCCGTCCAAACTCACCCGTGGTCTTACATGTAACCAAATATCGATGCCACTGTCCCAGAGAGGGTCTTACACGAATCAATACGATGCCAATGTCCCAGACATGGTCTTACACATAAATCTCATATCGATGCCAACGTCTCAGACGTGATCTTACATGAAATATCAATCAATGCCAACGTCCCAGACGTGGTCTTACATGATATAGCATAACGGACACCTATGTTATGGCATACGTTATCCTATCTATTCCTAGGTTCGTACGGGACTTCTCGGACATTTATAACTTGTTGATATATCCTCGAATTTCACATACATTCCATCTCAAACATTATTCATAGCCATTTAAATTTCATAAATGCATAAATAGCTCGAATCAAATATATTTATTTTTATATCGACTTCCCCAAATTCGGATATTAGATCAGATTCGGTTATTCGACTACTTTCTATTTCTCGCGACCTAAGTCCATTTTCTTTAGTTCTTGATCTATACATATTCAAATTTAATCCATTTATTCACCAAATCATTCAATTCAATCCAAGAACACACATTTAGAGCAATTTGAAAATTATCCCTTACATTTTCACATTTGAACATTTTAGTCTCTATTTCACAAAATCACAAAATACACATAATTTCAAATTACCCATGCCTAGCCAAATTCTCATGTACCTCATACAAGTCCATACATTTCATTTATTTTACAATTTAGTTCCTCAAAATTTTATTTTCACAATTAAGTACAAATTACTCAAATTCATCAAAAACTCAAATATAAAATATGCTAATCAAACACATATATTCCATATTTCATCATCAAATATTTCAAAACTCATGTGTTCATTAAAGGCACATTTCAAAATAATCATCAATTCTCAAAATTAAAACATGGGTTTCAAAGTTCTCGAAGCAACGATTACGAAAACGTAGAAATTATCAAAAACCGAACAAAAACTAACCTTGAATCAAGCTTTTTTCATGGCCGAATATTGAAATCTCTTAAACCTTATTTGTTTTCTAAGTTTTAATGATGGGAGAAGATGATAATGGCTTTTAATTTGTTATATTTTAACATATATTAACTTATTATTATATTACTTATTTAACCTTTTATAACTAATATATATAACATATAATACATTGTTATTTTAGTCCTTGTGCCGTCCATTATCCTACTAAATGGCCAATTACAACATAAGGCCTCATATATAAGAAGACACATCAATTAAGCCACTCTATTAAATAGAAGGCTACTTTTACCTTTTATGTGATTTAGTCCTTTTTCTCAAATTAAGCACACAAACAGACAAATTAATTCACAGAAATTTCACAAAGGCTTAATCACATATCATAGGCACGAAAAATAATATTAAAATATATTTTTGACTCGGATTTGTGGTCCGAAACCACTATTTCGACTAGGTTCTAAACCAAACTGTTACAGTCTGCGTTATATAATACACAATTTAAGTATTCGGTATCTGCCATATCTGAATAGTATTAGGTTTTACTCTTAAATCTTATGGAATCTAAGCTATTTGGTATCTTAAGTAGGTTTGTGATCGTGACGAAGATATGGATACTACTTTTGAATGATCTGAATAATTCATTACCAGTATAAACATGTATTACGTTTCAACTAGAAAGTGATTTGATTTGGTAAACTGATGATATCCAACTCATTATGGGAACTCATTCTCCAGTGAACAATATATATGATCAGTTCTGAAATAAGTGTATGTGTGGAAAGATAGTTTGTATGAGTGGGTGTAACACCCTTTACCCGCATTCAACGCCAGAATAGGGTACGAGGCATTACTAGGCTTATACGCAATCAATCATACAATTCCGAGACTTGACTTTCTCTCCAAATTAAAAACTTTTGGCAACACTTCTTAAATAAGCCTACGAGACTTAAATCATGCTTTAAGAATAGTTCGGGATCAAATCGAACTTTTTAAAGGATCCCTAAAAGTCTTAGGAAAATTTGCATTAAACAGTCCACACGCCCGTGTGGCATATCACATGCCCGTGTTCCACACCCGTGTGGAATTATTTCTCAATTCGAACCTACAAGGGTTTTCACACAGCCAGACACATGCCCGTGTCCTTGGCCCGTGTCCCTCACATAGCCTCGACACGTCTGTGTCTTAGCCCGTGTGCTAAAAATCTTGGTATTCTATTTCTGACGTCATCATCCCATAAATGTCACATGGCCTAGGCACACGCCTGTGTCCTTTGACCGTGTGGCGAGTTAAATTCCTAATTTCAGGTGTAGACTTCACATGACCTGGGCACACGCCCATGTCCATAGTCGTGCCTTCTAAATGGCTGAGACACACGGTCGTGTTTCTGCTCGTGTGCTTACTACTGAGGATACTGACTTGTGAACCTAGCATGCAAGGGGACACACAACTTAACCACACGCCTATGAGGTTGACCGTGTGTCACACACGACCTAGACACACGCCCGTGTGTCTACCCGTATGGACAAGAACAAGGCTATTTGCCAAGCTCTTTCTATCACCCCAACTCATACAAGCATAAGTCACATTCAACCCTCAACTCAATCATGCATAGCTAAACCAAGTAAATCAACATCCTACTTGCACAATTATGAATAACCTCATCTTTTCATAGATTAATAATAAAAAGCCATCAACTATGGCCTTATACAAAAAAGTTCATCTTTAAATGAGCCAACACATTTGGCCAAAACAACATGACATTTCACTAAGTCTAGTCTCTATACATGCCATACTCAAAATTCTAATTCTAAATATACCAAGATGTGTTGATAGTATGGGTGATATTTCAGATTATCTTCGTATCCCGAGCTGTCTCTTTGACACTATAAAACAAAGGAAAAGAAAGGGAGTAAGCTTTGAGCTTAGGAAGTCTACATGTAAACAATAAGCATCATACCATATGCGAATCAATCAAAAACATTACATAATATGTAAGAACAATTCACATTTTCATAATCATGCTTACTCATCTCAACTTTTACCACATCCCAACCATATATCATATGCATTGCTCACATTTATTTGTACTTATGCCCTGCACTTATCACCACAAAGCCTAT
The DNA here is from genome assembly GCA_025506655.1 of Gossypium rotundifolium. Lineage (NCBI taxonomy): Eukaryota > Viridiplantae > Streptophyta > Magnoliopsida > Malvales > Malvaceae > Gossypium > Gossypium rotundifolium. Next base: position 26,828,169 of record CP106728.1, read on the forward strand.
TGAAATATTTATTTAAACAAGTTTCTCGATGAACCCTTTGGAATGATACAAAGTATCTGGTGGTTTCGTACACAACCCACCATTAAACAATAACAGGGTGGCATCGCACACAGCCCACCAAAAATGATAATTACGGTGGTATCGCACATAGCCCAACAAATGATAATATAAACGATGGTATTGCACACAACCCATCGTGAATAGATAACAAGGTGGTATCGCACACAGCCCACCAACAATTACATAATTACGAATATTTGACCATATCCACATTTCTATTCCGAGGTTCATTCGAGAATTACTCATTTTCTATCATTTCCAATCAATCTCACCAATAAGTATTTACATCCATACAATGCATCAATAGGTAACAACATATGTATTAAAGATGTAACGTTTCCACATAAACTGACGTCAGGGCAAAATATGTTAATTTGTGGTTTAATCTGTAATCTTGCCTTTTCCCCAGTCAAGGTTGCTTCCACGTTTTTCTTAATTTAAAATAATAAAATTTACTCATTTAATCACTACATAAATCATGACACTTCAAAATTTCTATTAGGCAAAAATGACCGTTTTGCCCTTATACTTTGGCAAAATTATGATTTTACCTCTAGGCTCGTTGAAACACCCCGAACTCGGCCCACGAGCCTTGACTGGATCTGGTATGTTCCCCGGTGTAAACCGTTTCAAATTTTTTTGTTACTTAGGAAAAACTTGTGTGTTTTGAAAGAAAGATTGTTTTGGGTTGGGCTTGAGTTGAAAACAAGTTTATTTCATTATTAAAATCCTTTACTTTAGGTGACAAAATGTTTAGGCTTTGTTTTAAAATAAATTTACTTAATCTTTTAATAAATAAAAGTTTGTAAGCTTAATAAATAAAAGCAAAGTAAAGTAGTTCTACTATGGCCTTATTACATCAAATAATTCCCCCCAAAAAAAATTCAAAGTACTTAATAAAATAAAAATCCAAATTGAATAAATTCCTTGCTGTGCATGGCCACCTTTAAGCTCTTGCCGACCCGGTCCATTACTGATCGTCACCTGAAAAAGGTTCCCACAACGGGGTGAGTCAACAGACTCAATGTGTACACAAACACTATGTCATCCGCTACACACCACCCGTACCATCCTGCACACCGTGGGGACTACTAAGTCAACCCTCCTTCTGCTACACTCCATATCGTGGTCTTAGGTCACCGCATTCGTGGTCTTAGGTCACCACGTTCAGATTTTTGTGGTCTTAGGTCACCACATTCAGATTACTGTGGTCTTAGGTCACCACATTCAGATATCACGGTCTTAGGTCACCGTGTTTGTGGTCTTAGGTCACCACATTCACTTCCCCTTTTCATATAACCCATATGCCCCCATATTTCATACACAATATGCAAAATCATGCCTTAATTCACATTCTTATCACTTTTCACATGTTAAGAATAACATATATTCATATTCCTAGTAGAAGTAGGAAACGTACCTTAGTACTTTGTACCATAGTATGGTACCTTAGCCATATTCACATTCTTATAAACATACACATTTAATTTAAAACATAGCCATGAACATATTATGGTACCTTAGCCATATTCACATTCTTATAAACATACACATTTAATTTAAAACATAGCCATGAACATATTAAAACTTAGGGTAGGGTACACACTGATTAAACAACGATTTCACTTGAAATCCCGAAATTCGATCTTAGATCTTTAACTCCCTACATTCGGCCCATATTAAATATTTAATGAAAAACTCATTCGACCATAAAACCAAATCCTAGTAGGATTTGTGTACTAAAACTTACCTTAATATCGATTTGCTTATTACTCAAATCCCGAAAACTTTGTTATTCTTCTCCTTGTATTCGGCCAAACACTGGATCTCTACATAGGTTAGTTTCGGCTTTTTAACAATTATGAAATAGATCTAGATATCCAAAATAGGCCTTGGCTGAACATACCTATGTGCTTACCTTGTGGATTTTAAATCCCGAAATTCAACGAATAACTAGGGAACACGCGGCCTATGGTGTACCTTCGGGAAAAGAACTTCTCCTTCTTGTAGTTGACTTAAACAAATCCCAAAAAGATCTCTTCAAAGTTTCAGCAACAAGATATTAATGGGGTTAGTCCTAGATTTTGGCAAATCTTAAAAGAAAAAGGATGAAACCGAATGAGATCTTATCCTTACTTGAAGAAATCGATTGCACCTTCACTTCAACCTTCAGAGATTCGGCTATGGCTAGATGATGATCTCACAACTTTCGGCTTTTGGAGGGATTAGAAAGAAAAGAGAAGGAAAAATAAAGATGGAGGATTCGGCTAGAACACAAGGTATTTCGGCTTGGCAAAAATAAAAGAAGAAGAAGATTTGGTGAAGAGAATTCGGCAGAGGCTTTCAAAGAACAGAAAATAATGCAGAATGGCCTCTCTTTTCCTTTTATAGTCAAAATTACTAACTTAGAATCCCTTACTTGGCCATCACTCTTCTATTTTGATAGCTTTATCTCTTTAATTATCACCTAAAATAAAGATAATTCAGCAACTATCCTTACTTAGCCAAAATTATTAAACTCAAAGTCCCTTACTTGGCCATCACTTCTCCCTTGTTTTCCTAATTAAAGAATAATTCCTTATTTATCTCTTAAAAATAATCTAAAATAAATCCATTATTTATCCCCTAATTAGCCGAATTTAAAAGAGAATGAAACTCCTCTTTTGCAAGCCTTGTTCCATCCACCTCTGTGCTTGTAGAAGCAAAAATAAAACTTCTTTTATTTGCTTCCAATGTGACTCGAACTCAGGCCCAACACCCTTGCATGTGGCGCCATTTCAGAGGCCCTATGTGGCATCTCCAGGCCACTTTTCCAAGCCTATTTGTGTGTCAAATTTCACATACTTTTTCTCTTAAGGCCACCTTGCCTTAATTTCCTCTTTTAAACTTTAAAACTCAACATTTCTAAGTCATTTCTAAGTTTCCAAAAATTTTTGTTTGGCTCTTTAAACTTGACATTTCCTTACATTTTCAAGTTTCCAGAAATGTTCACTTTCCTCTTTTGAATCATTTCTAAATCATTTCTTACATTTCCCTACATTTCCTTACATTCCCATACATTTCCTTACATTTCCATACATTTCCATACATTTCCTTACATTTCCATACATTTCCATACATTTCCTTACTTTTCCTTACATTTCAATACATTTCCAGGTTTCCAAAATGTTCACTTTCCTCTTTTAACTTAAGTTTCCAAAATGTTCACTTTCCTCTTTTAACTTAACATTTCTAAATCATTTCTTACATTTCCAAGTTTTCAAGAATGTTCATAATACATTCATAACACATGAGACAAGTCATTTTGTACAATTAAACCGAAAATGCATAGGCCCTTTTCAGGATGTTACACTCGTAAATCATTTTCATCAAATTTTCTCATTAAACAAGTCTAGCTGAACATTTATTACTCTTATAACCATTCACAATACCAGTCATTTCATGCATTTACTACTCAATTTATAACCTTTACAAATAGGCCCTTTTTGGTGTTTTCATGGTAACACATTTCACAAAAGTTGTTTATCTAACAACCACAATTCATTTTCTTCCCTAAAAACTCAGAAAACATCACAAGCACTCTCATGGAAAATCCCTCAAATTTCAACCATTTTGCAAAATAGTCCCCTCATTAGCTAGCTTAAGCTTTAGGGGTTACAAAAGTACAAAAATTATCAAGAAAGACCTCGAAAATCACTTACTTGCAAGGGAATAGCTTGGCTGAAAGTTTGAGCTCCAAAAACATCTATTTTCACTCCGATTCTTTGTGCAAGAAGAAATGGGAATAGTAAAAGATGATATCTTCTTATTCTTTTTTTTAGTCTTATTTTATTCATTTAGTCACCTAATATCACCAAAATTTTGACCAATTTAATGCTCTTGTCTCCCTTGGCCAGCCATCACTTTTAGGAAGGTATAATTGCACTTTAAGGACATCAAATTTAATATTCCATAGCTATTAGACACCTCTAACTTGAAAAATAGAATTTTTGCACCTTATGCGAATTAGTCCTTTTTCCCAATTAAGCATACAATTGCTAAAATTAAAGCACCAAAATTTTCATACATCCTTATAATCATGCTATAAAACATAAAATAATATTAAAATAATTTTATTCAACCTCGAATTAGTGGTCCCAAAATCACTATTCTGACTAGCCCCAAAATCGGGCTGTTACAGTGGGCTCTGAAGGCATATTATTTGGAAAGGTACTTTTGTAGTTTCAAGAGAAAGAGAAAAATTATGAAATGTTCTAGAAGAATCATAAGTCAATCAGGTAGATAAGAGAAAACTGGTATATTAAGAGTACGGTAGTTGGCGTGAATAAGTGTAAGTTTGAAATTGTGAAAGTATACGCCGAAACAAAAGTAAAATGTTATGAATGGTAGGTAGTGCACAGATGTTCTTCTAATATTATAAAAGTATTTGCCAAGGAAACTCTGTGTTAACTCTCACTAAGTTCTTTTGAACTTAGTGTTATATTTATGTTTAGGTAGTATGGTACGATTTTGTGCTAAGAGGGACAACGCCAGGACTACGCCAAGAAGGCGAAAAATTGGGTTGTTATACATACAATGGGAAAGTGGTGTATTGTAGGACTTTACCTTAAGAGTCTGTTTCTAGTAAATGTTTGTATTGTAATGAATTGTAATTGGTCTGATGTAATATTTTATTTCTAAAATACTTTCTGTTGTTTCTTTGATATTAAGTCTTTAAATGAAATAATAACGAAAAATGTTTTAAGTATATAATGTTTGTTAACTGTTTTGAAATCCGAACTTGATGAATCGAGTAGGATTGAGGGCATTACAAAGATTACATATTATAAAGAATACGTGAAAGCTCAACTAGACCAACAAGCAGGAGAGCCTTCTCAAACTCATAAACCCTTTATTGAAGAATCAATGCCACCACTTGAAGTCATGTCTCAATCTCCCAATCTAATTTTTGGTAGTAATGGGGTAGATAATTTTGATGAACCGACCATTAATTGATGTTCCTAAAGCAAGAGAACAATAGTCCAAGAATCCTAATCTTGATGTTGAGGCCTCATATGGTGTTGAGAAGAGAATAGCTAAAGTTGATGATTTTCTTGCTTATCCACCCATCCCAAAGTAAGAACTAATATTGACTTGAAATTTATGCATATAAATAGATTGTAATTTATTAAATTTTATGAAAAAAAAATTACGGTTTAACAATGATAATATCAATTTTGTTTTTATCTTTCTCTTTAGGATTTTTTAAAAAAATAATATAAAATTAATTAATTACAAAAATAGATTGGAGGATAAATTATTTACAAAAATGGGTTGTTTGTTACAGTGCCCGTCGGTGTCGTCTGACACATAGGCGACACTACTTCCATTTTTTAGCCAATCATTAGCTAATTATTAGTGTTTAAAAAAAACTTTTTTGGTGCCGCCACTATGTTAGGTGGCATCGGTGCGTATTTTTATAAAATACTCGTGAAAATATAAGGGTGCAGGTGGAAAAAGAAAATAAATTTTTTTAATGGTGCCACTGGACCATTAAGCAACACCAATGATTTTTTTTAAAAAAAAATCCTGTGTCAAAAAAAAACGTTGAAAGAGAAAAAAGTTGAAAAAGAATAACGGGGGAGCCCGTTATCAATCAATCATGTTGGGGGCAGGGTGTTAGCTCGTTGCTGCCTTGCTATCAGGTAAAATAATTAATGTGCCAATAAAAAATTGTTATTTTTTTATTCACGGATATATTTATAAAGTTTCATGTCATTTTTATTTAATTGTCATATTTAGCTATTGTGTTAATTTAATATGGATATGGTGAGTACCTCCTCGAAATGAACGTATACAAAAATTGGTTATTCAGTATTAGATATTAAACCTGTAAAATAAAAATAAAATTAGATTTTATTTAAAAATATTTGATCCTGCTAAAAAATATAATTACATACAAATAATTACAAGCTAACCTTATAAACTTGAACTTAATTTTTAAAGTCTAAAACACAAATCTTTGTTCTTTTTTTTCGAAACTATTTTTAATTTTTTTTCAAAAATAGGGGTCGACTTTAAAAACGAAAATGGAGTCGCCACCAATCTTTTTTCGAGGTGTGATCGGGTCACCTTGAGATTAATCATTTTAATAAAACATTTTGATTTATTAAAATAATGATTTTGGTCTACAAAGTTCGAGAAAACGGGCTCGGGAGTCGGTTATGCACAAGGAAGGATTAGCACCCTCGTAACGCCCAAAAATTGGTACATAATTGATTAATTAATGTCCTAATGTCAAAAATTTGAAAAGATTTTAAAACACGATCCTTTTGATTTTTAAAACTTATGTCCTTTAATTTTAAATGGATATTCAATTATTTAGATTTTAAAAGAAAAATCGAAACTCAGTAAGTTAGAGCACGATCTTTTAAATTTTCCAAACACCGAATATCCTTTGCTTTTTAGAAATTATTGCCTCAAGATGACAAAACGTCGCATCCAGTGAGTTAGGACAGAACATCTTAAATTCCCGAGAATAGTTTTTATTTAAAAATTCATATGTTTTAATTTCAAAAAGGGTACTCAATCATTTGGACTTAATGAGAAAAATCGAAACCCAGTAAGTTAGGGCACGATTTTGTCGAAACTCCCAAATATCAAATATTGTCTTATTTTTAAATTTAAAAAAATCATGGATTTTGAAATATGAAGGTATATTTGGCCACATTAATAAATAAAGATTATTGAATTTTTAAAAAATAATAAATCTAAAAACAAATAAAAACAAAATGTATCAAACTTTCAAATAATAATGGATAATGTTAAAACAAATAACGTGAAAGAAAAGGATTTGAAATCGACAATAAAAAGCAATTTAAAAATATATTCATGTATAAAAATTTTAAAATAGGTAATATATGTAAAAGTTTGAAATAAATCAAAAAAAGATAAAAATAAATAATATATAAGTAATATATAAATAAATTTTAAAATAAATATTATATAAGAAGTATGTTTATATAAGTAATATATAAAACTATATATATATATATATATATATATATATATATCAATCTAAATAAATATATACAAAATGACTTAAAGAAAATGATATGTGACAAATCCTAAAAAGATACGTATAAGTTTAAAATAAATAATACACAAAATTTAAAATAGATAATATAAAAGCAGTTTAAAATTATATAAAATAAAACTAATTTAAAATAATCGTTATATAAAACAATAAGAAAAATGAATGATATATAAGATAACTTAAAGTAATAATATAAAAAACTTAATCAAAATAAAACTATTTAAAATAAGTAATATCAAAAATAATAAAATAAAACGCTTGAAATAAATACCACATAAAAATTTGGAATAAATAAATAAAATACAAATTTGCAAAAGTGTGAAAATAAAATAAATCTCTATACTGAAATAATAAATAAGCGAATAAAATAAAAGAATAATTATAATTAAAAAATTAAATGGATAAATAAAAAGGTTGAAAAAACGAAGATGAATGAAGAACAAAATAAGAATTAACCATAGAAATTAAGAACGCAAGAGGGAGAGGAATTTGAGTGAATGCTCTCAAGAATTCTTATTGCTTCTCCAAAACTCAAGTCTTTCTACAATGAAGGGAGAGGCCTCTATTTATAGTTGAGCCTCCCCAAATTCAACGGTATAGATCAATTACATCAACGGCTAAGATTAAAAGGTATCTACAAATTAAATCTCTAAGATTACAAAATCATATATTCTATATACCATATCTTCTAAAATTGCATATCATATCTAAGATTTGCATATCATATCTAAGATTTGCATATCATATCTAAGATTGCATATCATATCTTCTAAGATTGCATACCATATCTTCTAGGATTGCATATCATATCTAAGATTTGCATATCATATCTAAGATTGCATATCCTTGAAGATTGTGTTCCCATATACGTCAAGCTTGTAGATGGACCTTCAATCTTTTCAAGTAATGGGCCATTCCGATTGGGCAAAATAATATATTTTGGACTGGGCTTGGACTTTATTTTATTATTTTGGGTTTTTTTGTATTGGGCCCGGGCTAAATTGGCCTATTACAGCTGCCCCTCTTTACTCATTGTCGTGTAACGAGAATGGAGCAAATACTATAAAAGGACCAATTTTGCCCAGTCTTGCCGAGCCTTTAAACTTCTTGATCCTCATCTTCTTCAAGTAGTCTCTAACCCAACAGCAACTTCAAGGAGATTGAATCTTTAGCTTTAATCTTATTCTATTGCAACTTCAAGGAGATAAGGCTTGCTCTTGTAGATTTAATCCATCCTACTGTAACTTCAGGAAAGTAAGACTAGTATCTTTAACCTTGCTTCACAGCAATATTCAGGAAGACAAAATTCTGCTATTTTCAGTCTGCTCCGCTACAAACTCAGGGAGGCAAGCTAATATCTTTGATCTGCTTCCTGCAACTTCAGGAAGATCTGCTGTCTTCAGTCTGCTCTGCTGCAACTTCAGGAAAACAATATCTGCTATCTTTAGTCTGCTCTACTGCAAACTCAGCGATGCCCGACTAGAATCTTTGATCCGCTTCACTACAATCTCAGGAAGACAAGATCTGCTATCTTATATCTGCTCCACTACAAACTCAGGGATGCCAGGCTGATGTTTTCGATCCGCTTCACTGCAAACTCAGGAAGACAAGATCTGCTATTGTAACATCCTAAAAAGGGTCTATGCATTTTCAGTTTAATTGCATGAAATGACAAGTTTAAGCACTAAGAATAAATTTTTGATATTTTTGGAAACCTGGAAATGCATAAAAATGGAAACCTGAACATTTTGGAAACTTGAACATTTTGGAAACCTGAACATTTTGGAAACTTGAAAATGTAAGAAAAATGGCAAGTTACAGAGCCGATCGAAAATTTTAGGAAACTTAGAAATGATGCGAAATGTCAAATTTTAAAGTTTAAAATAGGAAATAAGGGCAAGATGGCCTTAAAAGAAAAAGTTAGTAAAGTTTGACACACAAACAGGCTTGGAAAAGTGGCTGAAAATGTCACTTAGGGCCTATGGAAATGGCGCCACATGCAGGGTGTTGGGCCTAAATTCGAGTCACTTGGGAAGCAAATAAAAGGGAGTTTTATTTTTGCTTCCAAGGCTAAGGGTGGATGGCACAAGCCTTCTAGAAAGGAGGTGTTTTAATTCCATAAATATGTGATTAATAAGTGATAAATAAGGGATTTTAAATTTGGATTATTTGAGGAGATAATTGATGGATTAAATGCTTTTATTTTTGATAAAGGAGATAATATTATCTTAAGGAGAGTGGTGGCCAAGTCAAGGACTCTTAGCCTAGCAAATTCGGCTAAAGAAGGAGAACCAAAGTCTTTTCTCTAATCTTTTCCAAGTTCTTGAAAACTCCTAGCTCTCTCCCCTCTCTCTGAATTTTTCTTTAAGCAAAATTCATCTCTTCTTCTTCTATTTTCTTCTCCTCTCCTTTGCTATTGTCGAGCCAAAACACTCTTTGATCCCTGATTAAAACTCCATAGCCGAAACTCTGTGACTCTAGGCAAGGAAGCAATCGATCAAAGCATTAAAGGTAAGGCTAAGCATTAATCAAGTTCTTTCTTTTTCTATTTGCCAAAAGAGAAGGGTCTAATCCCTATTTTTGACTTTTGGCCGAATCTATAAGGATCTTTCAGGTTCTTTTTACAACGGTTGAATACAAGGAGGAATCTTTCGGGAAATTCGAGGATCTAAGGTAAGATAAATATATTTGGTTAAAGGTTATGATTTATATGTTAAATTAAATTTAACATATGATGCTAGGGATGTCGACAATGCTATAAGGCAAGGAATCCTTTTCAGATTTGGAATTTGTAAGGTAGGCGATATTCGGCCAAGGCTTGTTTTTTTTTTATATTTAGGATTATTTCCCATTATTTCAAAAGTGGCCGACATGGTTACATGGCTAGTGTTAGTCGATTTCAAGGAAAAGGAATACTAGCAATTTTGGGACTTGATTTACAGACATCCAAATTTGGCAAACAAGGTAAGTAATACAAATCCTACTAGGATTTGGTTTTCTTTAAGCCAAATAGGTTTGTTAATATGCTTTAATGATTGGTGAATATAGGAGTTAAAAATCTAGATCGGTAGATCGTTCTTGAGATCTCAAGGAATCCAATAAGCGAATCAGGTGTGTACCCATACTAATCTTCAATGAATTATATGGCAATTATTAACTAAATGAATATGCATAAGAATGTGAATGTGGTTAAGTACCACAAATGTGGTAAAAAGTACTCAAGTACGTTTCCTACTTCTGATAGAATTACGAATATGATATATTATGAACATGTGAATAGGAACATCAATGAGAAATATGTATGTTATATAATTTATGGGGCATTAGGGATCTATGTGAAAGGGAAGAAGGTGTTGACTTGGTCTCACCAACGGAATATGGTGACTACGGTCACAAAATTTGAATATGGTAACCGGTTACATTATCTGAATTTGGTAACCGGTTACATTACTTGAATCTGGTGTCTAATGACACAAATGATATGGGCGATGAGCACGTCATTGCAATGATCGCCTTTGATGGTGTGTAGTGGATGGAGGGTTGACTTAGTAGTCCCACGGTGTGGTGGCGAATGTACGGGGTGTGTAGCGGATGGACAAATAGGCTTAGGTTTAGGTTGCATCATCATTTATTTTATATGAATATGAATTTGATATGAACATGTATGCTGATTTGTTGAATGTTAGTACTATGTGCACATTGAGTCTGCATTGACTCACCTCATTGTGGGAACTATTTTCGGTGATGAACAAAGTGATTTGACCCGGACGGTAGACCTTGAGGTGGCCATGTTTCATTTGAAGATTTGATTTGATTTGGACTTTATTTCTTTTCAGTACATTTAATTTAATTTTTTTTTTGGGGTTTACTTGATGTAATAAGGCCATAAGGCCTAAGTGGATTTCTTTATTTTTGCTTTACTTTTAAATGTTGTGCTAAGAACTATTTTGGATGTAAGTAAGTACAAAATTTATTTCTTTAAAAATGAACCCTAAAATTATTTTGTCACTTTACTTAAATTGGATTTACAAGATTAATTAAATGGGTTTCCAATCTAAGCCCAACTCAAAATAATAGTTTTCTAAAATTTTACAAATTTTCTCTAAGTAACGAAAATTTTTGAAACCGGTTTACTTTAGGAACATACCAGATCCGGTTCAGGCTCGTGGGCCGGGTGTGGGGTGTTTCAGCTATCTTCAGTATGCTCCTATGAAAACTCAGGGATGCCAGACTGGTATCTTTGATCCGCGTCGCTACAAACTCAGGAAGACAAGATCTGCTATCTTCGATCTATTCCACTGCAAACTCAGGGATGCCAGAATAGTATCTTCGATCTGCTTCACTGCAATCTCAAGAAAACAAGATCTGCTATCTTCAATATGCTCCACTGCAAACTCAGGGATGCCAAGCTGATGTTTTGATCCGCTTCACTACAAACTTAGGAAGACAAGATCTGCTATCTTCAATCTGTTCCACTACAAACTCAGGGATGCCAGACTAGTATCTTCAATCTGCTTCGCTGCAAACTCAGGAAGACAAGATCTGCTATCTTCGGTCTGCTCCACTGCAAACTCAGGGATGCCAGACTAGTATCTTCAATCCACTTCAATGCAATCTCAAGAAGACAAGATCTACTATCTTCAATCTGCTCCACTGTAAACTCAGGGATGCCAGGCTGATGTTGTCGATCCGCTTCACTGCAAACTCAAGAAGACAAGATCTACTATCTTTAATCTGCTCCACTACAAACTCAGGGATGCCAGACTGGTATCTTCGATCCGTTTCACTACAAACTCAGGAAGACAAGATCTGCTATCTTCGGTCTACTCCACTGCAAACTCAGGGATGCCAGACTAGTATCTTCAATCCGCTTCACTGCAATCTCAAGAAAAAAAGATCTATGAATTCACCGATGTTGCAACACCTGATAAACCGTAAAAGTAACATATTTTAGGCCCACATTTAGTATAATTTTGGATGATTTAGCCCTTATTTTTTTAAAAATGTACTCTTAATCCTTTCTTTTCATGTTTTTACTCAGGAAAGCACTTGAGGACAAAAAGAACAATAAATAGGCTTAAAATGGGCCAATTTGGGCCAAAGAGGATATCGACACGGCCTGGACTTCAACCCACACGGCCGTGCCTCGATAATTAACTAAGACACAGCCATGCTATGATTTGCACGGCCGTGCCCCAATCGACAGAATCGAGACACGGTCTAAAAATGATTTACACGGGCATATACCATGGCCGTGCCCCTGCCGCGGGAGAGAGCAATTTCACTCAGATTTGGATACTTTGAGGCAAAGAAACACATTCTAAAGCCTATTCAAACACCGAGTAGGAAGTATACTTGAATTGGGACACTCAGAGGCCAAGTAAAGCATTCTAAAAGTCTATATAAACACCCTAAGTGTAACCTGAAAGGGGGCAGTTAGCTAGGCCAAGGAGCCGAGCCAAAAGGCCAGATTTGTGAGAATTACTCGAAGATAGCCAGTGATCCATCTCAAAGAGCCGAATTCTACTCAAGACGGTAGATTTCCCCTTCAATTCCTTCAGGGGATTTTAGGGATTTCTTATGTTTTGTTTTATCTTTTCTCTTGAGATGTTTTCTTTATTCATTATGAACTAAACCTTTCGAGATACACAAGGGATGAAACCTAGATGAATCTTGTTATTGATTTCGAATTATATGATAAATACTTAGTTTGTTCTTAATTATGCATACTTAATCCAAATCTGATGTGCTTAGGTGGAGGAGGAATAGACCCTGCTTAAGAGTAGATCTAGCATAATTAAGCGGAGTTGATCGCACGCCTAGGGATAGGGTGACGAGATTTTGTCGGATTAGGGTGAAACCTAATGTGGGAGTCCATAGATCGATTTACTGCTATTCTAGGGGGTTATTATAAGAGAACGAGATTTTCACTAATTAACCTAGGGTTAGATGTTATTCTCCTCGAGAGAGGGTTTAATATACGTTAGGGAGTCTTACAGATCAAACTAAGTGAATAAATTGTATGGTTCAGTGTTAAATAACAAGTGAAGTCTAGGTGGATTCTTCCTGAGGGTATCGTCGTGATCAACTGAGTTTCACTTCGAGTTATTTTCCAAGTCATTCTTTCTGTCTTTGTGTCTTTAGTTTAGTAGTCATTAATTTAGATTAAAAAAACTTCACATATTTTAGGCTAAATAATAAAAAGAAAGTTAGTATTAGTACTTTTAGTTCTTTTGGGTTTGACAATCCGGTTTGCATAAGCTATACTACTGTTCGATAGGTACACTTGCCTTTAATCGTTGTCAGAGTTAGTTTCCAGGTTCGATCTCATTCATTATAAATTTTAAAACTCGACAAAACAACGATCAAGTTTTTGGCACCGTTGCCGAGGAACTAAAATATTAAGAAAGCTCTACTTTTATTACTTTAGCCATTATTTTTATTTTTATTTCGCAATTTATTTTATTTTATTTTATTATTTTTTTCTTTGCTAATTTTATTTTTTCATTTTTCCTAGCAGGTACCTCTAGTTTATGACTAGAAGGAACCCGGCAGCACCTCAAGTATACGATAGTGATATTGAAGCTACCGCTCGTAGGAATCGCAGAGAAAATAGGCAAGCCCTAAATTACCCAGAAGAAGAGCGAGAAGGCAGATCCAATCCTACTGAAGGGATGGACGAGAATAATCCACCACGAGATGTGGACGAAAATTGAAACACCCTAAACTCGGCCCACGAGCCTTGACCGAATCTGGTATGTTCCCCGGTGAAAATCGTTTCAAATTCTTTTGTACTTAGGAAAAACTTGAGCGTTTTGAAGGAAAGTTTGTTTTGGGTTAGGCTTGAGTTGAAAACAAGTTTATTTCGTTATTAAAAATCCTTTTGATTTAGGTGACAAAACATTTGGGCTTTGTATTAAAATAATTTTACTTAATCTTTTAACAAATATAAAGATTGTAGGCTCAATAAATAAAAGTAAAGCAAATGCTACTACGGCCTTATTACACAAATAATTTCCCAAAATTTAAATTCAAAAAATACTTAAAGTAAATTAGTCCAAATAAAAGAAAACTGAACTTCACATGGCCTCCACTAAGCATCTGCCGGCCCGGTCCATCACTAGTCGTCACCTGAAAAGTAATCCCACAATGGGGTGAGCCAACAGACTCAATGTGTAACCAACACTAAAATTTAATATTTCAGGCATACAATATCATTCATGTTCATAAAGCATTTAAACAATATGATGCAACCCAAACCCAAACCTATATGCCATCCGCTACACACCACTCGTACCATCCTGCACACCGTGGGGACTACTACGTCAACCCTCCTTCCGCTACACTCCATATCGCAATCTTAGGTCACCGCATTCGTGGTCTTAGGTCACCATGTTCAGATTTCTGTGGTCTTAGGTCACCACATTCATTCTCGTGGTCTTAGGTCACCACATTCAGATATCACGGTCTTAGGTCATCGTGTTTGTGGTCTTAGGTCACCACATTCACTTCCCTTTTCATATAACCCATATGCCCCATATTTCATACACAATATGCAAAATCATGCCTTAATTCACATTCTTATCACTTTTCACATGTTAAAAATAACATATATTCATATTCCTAGTAGGAGTAGGAAGCGTGCCTTAGTACTTTGTACCATAGTATGGTACCTTAGCCATATTCACATTCTTATAAACATACACATTCAATTTAAAACATAGCCATGAACATATTAAAACTTAGGGTAGGGTACACACACGATTAAACAAACGATTTCACTTGAAATCCAATTTTTGATCTTATATCTTTAACTCCCTACATTCGGCCCATATTAAATATTTAATGAAAAACTCATTCGACCATAAAACCAAATCCTAGTAGGATTTGTGTACTAAAACTTACCTTAATATCGATTTTCTTATTAATCAAATCCCAAAACTTTGTTATTCTTCTCCTTGTATTTGACCAAACACTGGATCTCTACATAGGTTAGTTTCAGCTTTTTAACAATTATGAAATAGATCTAGATATCCAAAATAGGCATTGGCCGAACATACCTATGTGCTTACCTTGTGGATTTTAAATCCCGAAATTCACCGAATAACTAGGGAACACGCGGCCTATGGTGTACTTTCGGGAAAAGAACTTCTCCTTCTTGTAGTTGACTTAAACAAATCCCAAAAAGATCTTTTCAAAGTTTCGACAACAAGATATTAATGGGGTTAGTCCTAGATTTCGGTAAATCTTAAAAGAAAAAGGATGAAACCGAATGAGATCTTATCCTTACTTGAAGAAATCGATTGCAGCTTCACTTCAACCTTTAGAGATTCGGTTATGGCTAGATGATGATATCACAACTTTCAGTTTTTGGAGGGATTAGAAAGAAAAGAGAAGGAAGAATAAAGATGGAGGATTCACTAGAACACAAGATATTTGACTTGGCAAAAATAAAAGAAGAAGAAGATTTGGTGAAGAGAATTGATAGGGGCTTTCAAAGAAGAAAAATAATGCGAATGGCTTCTCTTTTCCTTTTATAGCAAAATTACTAACTTAGAATCCCTTACTTGGCCATCACTCTTCTATTTTGATAGCTTTATCTCTTTAATTATCACCTAAAATAAAAGATAATTCAGCAACTATCCTTACTTAGCCGAAATTATTACACTCAAAGTCCCTTACTTGGCCATCACTTCTCCCTTATTTTCCTAATTAAAGAATAATTCCTCATTTATCTCTTTGAAAATAATCTAAAATAAATCATCATTTATCCACCTATTTAGTCGAGTTTTAAGGGGAATTAAACTCTTCCCTTAAGAGTCCCTATTGTCGTCCATTGCTTCCTCTTTAAGTAATTAAATAAAAATCACTTAAAGTCTTAGCTAGATCTCAGTCCACCCCTTCCCTTGATGAGCCGAATTTAAACTTATTCTATTGGACTCCTCTGGCCATCTGAGGCCCAAATTATCCACCTAAGTGGCGCCTCCATATGATTAGTTTAGCTTTAATAATGAATTGGGCATAAGCCCAATTCGAACATAAAAACACTCTCGAAATGCTCTTCTTGCTTTCTCGAACCTAAGCTTGCACACATCTTTGGTGACGTCATTCTTGGGCTTTAAGTTGTGCTTCCTTGTCTCTTTTCCAAGCCCATTTTTGTGTCAAATTTCTTCTATTAATTTTCTTAAGGCCACCTTGCCTTAAAACTTATCATTTCTAAGACATTTCCTTACATTTCCAAGTTTCCAAAAACGTTCATTTTCCTCCTTTAAACTTATCATTTCTAAAGCATTTCCTTACATTTCCAGTGTAATATCCCGAAATTGAGCCTAGTAGGATTGGGCCGATTGGGCCTTGGGCTTTAGGAAAAATTTGAGTATCATCTTGTTGATTGTGTTAGCTCGGATATGATTTTATTGTATGCCTAATATAGTCTTGAGAAGGCTTGGAATTAATTGGTTTAGAATAATTTTTAGTATGGAGAATTTAGTGAAGTGGATCAAGTGATTATGATGCTTAAGATAATTTAAGTGTTTAATGTTAGCATAAATGAGCTAGTAGTAAAGTGGTGTTGGCGCATGAATAATTGCATGAGGGAAGAGGTTCGAATCCCATGAATGGAAATAATGTGACTTTTATTTTTGCATGTGTATGGCATGTATCGGTCAACTCTAATTAAGATAAGGTTAGACTTTATCATTTATGGATAGTAGACTAAAGGAATAAGGAAAGTTATTAGTTAAGGTATGGAATCAAGAAAATATGGTATGATAAGGGGACAAAAGGCATGGATTAAGGGATGAGGTTTGGAAACTTTTTAATGGCATTTTGTCCATGAACATGGACGGTTTCATGGACTAGGGGGAAATTGGTCGAATTTATTTTGGAAGGAATTAGGAGGAAGAATAGGAGAGTGATAAGGGATTAATGTTGGATTATTATTATTTTTATTAAGGTGATAAATGAGGAGATGATTAAGGGTATATGATAAGATAAGAGATAACATAGGAAATTAGGTGAATGATAATTGTGATTTTATTTTGATTATTTGATTAAGGGGATAAAGGAGAAAATTTTGGGATATGATAGGAGCTATTTTAGTGGCCAATTATGGGTTTCTTTGGTTGGCAAAATTCGGCTAGGAAGGGGGAGTTAAGTCTTAGAAAATGTATAGTATAAATAAGAGGTGATCTTCTTTGGCATCTTTTTTGTTTCTTTATTTCTTTGGGGCGAAATTGAAATCCTCCATTGTGCCGATTTCTTTTTGTGAAACTTGACCACCTAGTTTGGCTTTTGTTTTGTGACCGAAACTTCAAAGACCCTTAAAGCCATTGGCCTTTTTTTCTTCTCTTCTATTTGGTGTTTTGGTCGAACTTATCCCTCTTTTGAAAACTCTCTTCTTTTATTTTGATAGCCGAATATTTCAACCCTCTTTTAAGGGCCATAGCCGAACCATATAGCCTCATTTTCTACTCTATTTCTACCTATTATTAAAAGTGACGAAACACCATAGTCGAATCTTTATTGGAGGGGCTGTCGACTACGTGCTTGTGATCTTTTATTCTCTTCAACGAGTAGTGGTAAGTTCTTTCTTTATCATTCGGTTTTGAGCTCTTTTTTTTGCTAATGTGCCAAAATCATGAGGATAGGCCTAGGGGTGGCGGAATATTCTTTAAGCCATGATTATGTGTCCTTTTGTGTGTAGCCGACGCTAAGGAGCCTTAAAAGAGATCTATCGGGTTTTGGAACATCAAGGTAAGTGATTGATAACATTCGGCCAAGGGCCATAATTTGGGTATTTAAGTGTTGACCGTTTTCGATTATGGCTTTTAGGGGCAAGTCAGCTAGACTAATGAAAGCTTTCGGGATTTAGATCCGTAAGGGGCTAATCGTCAGGAATAAGCAAAGACTTTGAGATTTGGTAGGAGACCAAATCGGTATTAAGGGAGGACGAAAAACCCCGTTCATCGTGTTAGATACAAGTAGTTTGGGATTGAGTAAACTGTGCTAAACAGGTGCGTAGTTATTGCACTGTTCTCTTGTTGTGTGTATGTGTTATATTTATGTATATGTGATATGATGTGAATGGTAGCCGAAGTAAGGGCTAAAATGGTGGATACCCATGATGGGTAATCGTTCAACCAGTCGATATTTTATGACGTTGATTTACATTTGATATATGTATGAAATGTGATGGCATGTGATGTATAATTGTTCAAGTGATATGTTGCCATGATATATATGTATGCATGGGACTTGGGATGTGACTATCGAAGGAAAGGGTGTACTTAATGTACGTGGTCTAATGTTAGCCTTGTGCTACATTGGCGCTTGATGTGGGCTATGTGCCTCATCAAGGGAGGTGTTGGCTAGGTGCCACATCTCGGCGGTTGATAGCTGTGTGCATCACCGTGGACGGATTGATATGTGGGATCACTTATGTGATCGGTGGCTCAGCCACGGCCTTGTGCAACAGGTCTGCCAAGGTAAGATATGTGGATCACTTGGTTGATCGGTGGATTAGCCACGGCCTTGGGCAGCGGGTCTGCCAAGATAGGTGTAACGGATGGACACTAGGTTGGGTTGGGCTTCATGTTGCATATTTATGTAAGTGGACTGTGTGGATATGGGCCAAGTCCATATGTGGAGACATGTGAAATAACTATGCACTGAGTCTGTTTGACTCACCCAATTTTTACCAATATCGCAGGTGATGCATAAAGCTTGGACCGGGTTGGAGTGGATACAAGGTGGCCCATGCAGAAGATGTTTTTAATTATTTATGTATTTTATATTTTCAATATTTTTAAGTAAGGTTTATTGTAATAAGGGCCTTTTAAGGGATTTGAGGTTTATTCTTATGTTTAAAGTGGATTGATGATTAAAGTATTATTTGAAAATGTTTTTATTCTCGTAATTTATACCTTAAAAATATGCATTATAGTTTTCAATTTGGACGATTTGTAATAATAAAGTTTTACTTAGAATTTTAAACAAACAATGTTTTACAAAGGACAATAAATTTTATGTTTTTAACTCTAAGTCAAAAGTTTTTCAAACATTTTCATGATGGCAATTTCAAATTGATTAAGTAGCGAATGGGCGGGTTTGGGGTGTTACATCTAGGACATTTCCTACATTTCCTTACATTTCCTACATTTCCTTACATTTCCTTACATTTCCATACATTTCCATACATTTCCTTACATTTCCAAGACATTTCAAGTTTCCAATAATGTTCACTTTCCTATTTTAACTTGACATTTCAAGGTTTCCAATAATGTTCACTTTCCTATTTTAACTTGACATTTCCAAGGTTTCCAATAATGTTCACTTTCCTATTTTAACTTGACATTTCCAAGTTTCCAAAATGTTCACTTTCCTATTTTAACTTGACATTTCCATACATTCCCAGGTTTCCAAAAATATTCAAAATACATTCATAACACATAAGACATGTCATTTCGTACAATTAAACCGAAAATACATAGGCCCTTTTCAGGATGTTACAAAAACAATGCTCTGCGTACTATGTATGATTATGCTAAACCTTATTTAATAGGAGCGAAATCTAGTATTATTAGGCCTACTATAGCTGCTAATAATTTTGAATTAAAGCCTAACACAATACAAATGATTCAACAATTTGTTCAATTTGATGGTTTGTAGGACAAAGACCCGAACACTCATATAGCTAATTTTTTAGAGTTCTGTGATACTTTCAAAATAAATGGTGTTTTTGATGATGCCATTCATCTTCGGTTATTTCCCTTTTCATTAAGGAATAAAGCCAAACAGTGGTTGTACTCGTTACCTTGAAGGTCAATCACTACATGGGACCAAATGACCGAAAAATTTTTATTAAAATATTTCCCACCGGCCAGAATGGCCAAATTACGAATGATATCTCTTCTTTTGTGCAGATGGATTTAGAGACATTCTACGACGCATGGGAGAGATACAAGGATCTCTTGAGAAGGTGTCCACACCATGGTCTACCCTTGTGGCTATAAGTCCAAACTTTCTATAATCAGCCAGAGTTTACAACCTTGATGCAGTGATCATGCTATCAACACACGTAGAGATGATGAATAAAAAGTTTGATAGTTTGTGTTCTTTGTAGGTACATCCAGTCATGCAGTGCAACGCAAGTGGAACTGTGGTGAATCCTGAGTACCCACCCTACCAACCGGACGTAGAGAACGAATAGATGAACTATATAGGTAATAATTTTAGATCTAATAATAATCCTTATAGTAATAACTACAATCCAGGTTGGAGGAACCACCCAAATTTGTCATGGGGAGGCCAAGGAAACCAAGGAAATCAAAGACAACAACCTCCTCAAAATTTCCAAAATTAGCCATATCCGCAAGTGAAGAAGCCAAACCTCGAAGAGATGCTGTCAAAATTCATGGCAAACACAGAAAATCGTTTCCAAGAAACTGAGAAAAAAATTAAAAGCAACGAGAACCGAGTCGGGGAACTTACTAAGTCAATCAAGGAAGCTACTAATGCAGTCGAACGAATTGCAAAGCTGATGTCAGAACGACAGCAAGGACGTCTACCAAGTAACACTGAGATTAACCCAAATGAGCAAATTCAAGCCATCTCAGCTCATGACAGTAAGGGGTTAGATGAACCCAATCCAATACAAGAAAGCAAGGTAGATGAAGGTAAGATAGAGGTAACACAAGAAAAGCAAAAACTGGTAATCAAGGAGTACCAACCTCGCATACCTTATCCAGAAGCGATGAAAAGAGACTATTCAGAGGAACAGTTCGGTAAGTTTCTTAAACTCTTAAAGAAATTACATATAACTTACCTCTTCTCGAAGCTCTTTTTCAGATGCCAGACTCGAGGAAATTTTTAAGACAGCTCTTGATGAAAAAATGCAAATTAGACGAAGAGCACCAGGTGGAATTGAACGTAGCATGCTCAGCAATGTTATAGAATAGACTACCACGAAAGCTAAAAGATCCAGGGAATTTTACAATTCCATGTTTAATTGGTAGTTTAGCTATTGATAATGAGTTAGCTGATTTAGGGGCAAGCATAAATGTCATGCCTTATACATTATTTAAATGACTAGGTTTAGGGAAGCCCAAACAAACTAGGATGAGTATACAATTAGCTGATAAAACTATTAGAATTCCTAGGGGCATTATTGAAGATGTTCTTGTCAAAAAAGATAAATTTGTTTTCCTAGTAGATTTTGTTGTCTTAGATATGGATAAGGATAATACAATCCCTTTAATTTTAGGAAGACCTTTTCTAGCAATTGCCAAGACTAAAATTGATGTTGCCACAGGAGAACTCATACTTTGTGTAGGTGACGAATCAATCAGTCTTCAAGCTCTTAACTCGGCCAGGACAACAATCGATGAAGGTAAGAAAGTCAATACAGATGATAATCAAATTGTTCAACCTTTATCACAGGAAACACTACATGAAGACAAACTTGAGCCAAATCATAGCACCTAAACCGACAAAAAGAAGGATCAAAACCTTAAGGTCGACAGACTAGAAGAGTAGAAGACACACGTCAAAGAAGAACCACACGAAGTAAAACCAGAGGAACCACCAGAAGAGCTCGTAGGAGCATCCAATAACTTCAAAATAGGAGACCAGGTACTGTTAGACAAAGCAGATCCGCACATCATCACAACAGACTTGAAGCCAAAGGGAGAAATCCTTCTTAAGGTACACAATATCTTCCCACACAGAACAGTCGAGGTAAAGAACCCAACATTCGACACCCTAAGGTAAACGCTTCTCGATTTGAACTTTTTCAAGAAAATAAAACTTTAAGCAAGAGGGAAGATATTCAAACCTTTAAACCTCCTTGATTCAAGTACAAGGAAAAGTCTAGCTTCAGACTATAAACGAGCGCTTCTTGGAAGGCAACCCGAGCACTAACCCTACTTTTTTTTACATTTGTTTTCATTTTATTTTATTTTCTTTCTCTTTCTTTTTGTAAACTAACCAAAAGTGCAGATTTCTAAAACACACGGTCATACACATGGCTGTGTCTGTGGCCGTGTGGACCACCGGAATCCCCGTACTAACATAGCAGAGGCTGTGCGAATCAAATCCCAACCACTTTTGGACGTTACGGATCCAACCACTCCCCCACGGCACCGATAAATTTGCACAGCCGTGCGCCATGATCGTGTGAAGTTACTAACTTACCAGACACAGAAAAACACGCCTATGCTACCCAACCGTGCCAACACACTACCTTTTTAGGAACGGACGTGGCATCTGAAAAACGGGTGTGGGGAACCAACACGCCTAGACACATGGCCGTGTGATGCGGCCGTGTAATACAACACACCCTCGGTCCACGGGCGTGGGAACGTGCCAGATTGGAAATCCTATTTAAACCCTACAGCCCTTCTCTTTCTCCCCTCATTCTTTTTTCCTTATTTTTCTTTCTTAGAAAAGGTGTCCAGACTCTTGAGCTACACTAGAATCATGCCAAAGAAGCGTAAGAAGGCAAGCATTGTCTCCTCAAAGGAGACCCTACACATAATTTCATGCCGGTCGCTTCATCCAAACACCAAGCCAAGGGTCTTTGAGACCTTTTCGGTTTTATTTTTCTTTTCTCTTTTGCTTCAATTTCCTTCCCTTTGACTTTCTTATGCTTAATCTAGCTTTTTTGGTTTTAGTTTCTTTGTTTTAGGTTCTAAAGGCTGCTTGGGAATCACGCACCACAGCCTTAGAGGTCACGCACACATCACGAACCATCCAACAATAAAGACTCCTTAGTCCATTAGTCTTTTCTTTTAATTTCAGTTTTCTTATTAGTCCCCTTCTCTTTATTTTCTTTGTCTTTAATTATAGTATTAGTATATTATTAATGTTTCTTTAGATTTCTTGCCTACATCTTTGCAGGCTACCTAATTTTTTTATCTAGCACAAAGCTCATCGGTAGACACCCCACCAGGCCCATAGAAAACGCCACCATCGCCTCCTTCACCCACCTTCTACCATGACCTCTACCAACTCCCGGAATCATCCAAAGTTCAGAAAGTGTCACTCCTCCCCTTCTCTTTTGATTACATTATGATTATTTATCTTTGTACATTGAAGGCAATGTACATCTTAAGTGTGGGGAGTAAAGTACCTAACTTTTTGCATTATTCCAAAATCCTGAATTTTAGTCTTATTCCTAAGTAATTTTCTCATATTTTTAATTAGGGTGAAATTTTTGATGATTTATGATTTTTATTAATATATTTTTCAGTGAGTCATTGATAATTATGCATTGATGATTTAAACTAGAAGAATACTAGAGAATCAAGCATGATAAGTCTATTTTTCAAGAATAAAAAATTTTCTAGGTTGTTGAACTGAATTTGAATATTACCTTGAAGTTTGAAATTTACAGGGATTGATATCAAATACCCATAATTTTTGTGAGATTTTGAGCCTTATAGAGCATAGATTCTTTTTCATGCTCACTTTATTGATTATGAGTGTGTCAACACTGAATTGTTATTCTAAAACTTGCCTAGATTATACATATCGAGACCACATTAATGATTTGATATACTGAGATGATAAACGCACCTAGGTTTTAACCCATTCACTCAACTAAAAAGCCTACCTTCACAAATTAACCCTTAGTGAACACATTTGATCCTAACAACCCTTTTATTGATTTACCAGCTAAATTTAACCCAAAACCCTTTGTATTTGATATCACCATTCTTTTGACTACCCTTTTATCGAGAATTAATTTGATCAGTTGCCGAATTAGTTTATTTCAGTTGTTAAAGTTTCCTTTATTATGTTTCTAGTTTGTTCTTAAAAAAAAAGAGTATATTCAAGTATTAGTATATGATTAAAGGAGCTTATGCGCTTAAATTCCAATTGTTGAAGAAGAGCTCGTATTAAAAGTATTATCAATAGTAGCATTACTAGTTTCAAAGCAATCATTTATTTTCTAGTTCATTATTCTTAGTAGGTAATTTATCAGTCAATCTCGATTTTCAACCTTCTAATTCAGCCTTTATCCACACCTTTAACCTAAGCCCCGTTACAACCCTACCAAAGACCTTTTGATTTGTGTTTCATCATATTACAGTGGTGGAGATTTGATTTTCAGGCAAGCCTATGGGATTAACTTTTCAGGTTCGACTTATGAGTGCTTTTTCTTAAAACTTAAACATTGTGAGTGCTTTGAGTGAATTGTTAGTGAGGATGTCAATCCTTGTCGGTTTTGAATTAAAGGTAATTATTTAGATGAGGGAAGACGCCTATGTTTTCGAGCTACAAACTATATGGCTTAAAATTGTTTGAATCTTTAGGAGTCTTTGAGCTAAATTATCCATGTATAAATTATCTATGAATTATGATGAGGCATTGTTGATAGGAATTGTGAATTATGGAAAGTTCGTTTTAATTGTAAGTTGAGAATTTTGCTTGAGGACAAGCAAAAGCTTAAGTGTGGGGGTATTTGATAAATCGTAAAAGTAACATATTTTAGGCCCACATTTAGTATGCTTTTGGATGATTTAGCCCTTGTTTTATGTAAAAAGGTGCTCTTAATCCTTTCTTTTCATGTCTTTACTCAAGAAGCACCCGAGGACGAAAAGAATAAGAAATAGGCTTAAAACGGGCCAATTTGGACCAAAGAGGAAATTGACACGGCCTGGACTTCAAGCCACACGGCTGTGCCTCAAAAATTAAGTAAGACACGACCATGCCACGATTTACACGGCCGTGCCTCAATCGACAGAATCGAGACACAGCCTGAAAATGATTTACACGGGCGTGTACCATGGTCGTGCCCCTGTCGCGAGAGAGAGCAATTTCACTCAGATTTGGATACTTTGAGACAAAGAAACACATCCCAAATCCTATTCAAACACTGAGTAGGAAGCATACTTGAATTGGGACACTTAAAGGCCAAATAAAGCATTCTAAAAGTCTAAATAAACACCCTAAGTGTAACCTGAAAGGGGGCAGCTAGCTATGCCAAAGAGCCGAGCCAAAAGGCCAGATTTGTGGGAATTACTTGAAGATAGCCAGTGATCCATCTCAAGGAGCCGAAATTCTACTCAAGACGACAGATTTCCCCTTCAATTCCTTCAGGGGGTTTTAGGGATTTCTTATGTTTTCTTTTATCTTTTCTCTTGAGATGTTTTCTTTATTCATTATGAACTAAACCCTTCAAATACTTGAAGGGGATGAAACCTAGATGAATCTTGTTATTGATTTCTAAATTATTTGATAAATACTTAGTTTGTTCTTAATTATGCATACTTAATCCAAATCTGATGTGCTTAGGTGGAGGAGGAATAAACCCTGCCTAAGAGTAGATCTAGCATAATTAAGTGGAGTTGATCGCACGCCTAGAGATAGGATGACAAGATTTTTCTAGATTAGGGTGAAACCTAATATGGGAGTCCATAGATCTATTTACTGCTATTCTAGGGGGTTATTATAAGAGAATGAGAGTTCCACTAATTAACCTAGGGTTAGACATTATTCGCCTTGAGAGAGGGTTTAATATACGTTAGGGAGTCTTACGGATCAAACTAAGTGAATAAATCAAATGGTTCAGTGTTAAATAACAAGTGAAGTCTAGGTGGATTCTTTCTGAGGGTATCGTCGTGATCAACTGAGTTTCCCTTGAAGTTATTTTCCAAGTCATTCTTTATGTCTTTGCGTCTTTAGTTTAGTAGTCGTTAATTTAGATTAAAACAACTTCACTTATTTTAGGCTAAATAATAAAAAGAAAGTTAGTATTAGTACTTTTAGTTCCTTTGGGTTCGACAATCCGGTCTTGCCTAAGCTATACTACTATTCGATAGGTACACTTGCCTTTAATCATTGTCAGAGTTAGTTTTTAGGTTCGATCTCATTCATTATAAATTTTAAAACTCGACAAGATAATGATCAACACCGTCCTCTAGGGGACATATCCTGTAAAATTGGTTTTATGTGTTTATGCTTATGCAAAATAGTTAGGATGCTATGATATGAACAAATCAATTGCTCCTAACCGACATATGTATGAATGCAAAATGTCATGAGGATGATCCTTTTTAATAATTAGGATGTCACCACTTGTTGCTCATCAGAGCTCTATCATTAACGTAGTACACTGTCTTCCTACTTGGCTGGCATTTGACAGAAAACTCGAAAACATTTTTGCTTAACTGATTTGCCCCACTAACTTCAGGGTCCTTTCCACTGTACCTCAGGGACATAAGGCTTGTACCATTTTCAAATCATCTCACTGCGGTCCAAGATTATAGGGTTTGAAACTTTTTCAATCCATTTCCACTGCAATTCAAGGGTATAGGACTTGTATCTTTTTAAATTCATTCCACTGCAACTTTGGGGCATAAGATCTGTAACTTGTTCTATCTACTGATCACTTCCCAGTGACCTGACCAGAAGTGTATGCATGATACTCGCATGGATGCAGAATGTTATTTTTTCTTTTCGAGAATAATTCGTTCTACACTTGGGTTGTCATTACTTATTTTTTTCGGATTTATATCACCAACGCCATATCTAGTCTTTTGATCAACCAATGCCCTTGACAGAAAATTTGAAGGGATAAACTCACCTTGGGCTCAAATATTTCCAACCCTTAAGCTTGGTGAGTTCTAAACAATAGTCCTATTTTAGATTCTTATATTATTTAAAAACTTCCAGAGTAATATGTGAAACTCCTTTTATGAAAGTATTATTAGTCCATTAATCATTATTTCAATATAAAATGCTTGAAAAAGATCACAATAATGGACAAGAAAGAAATTGATCACGGTCATAGCTCGAAACAAATAAGTTAATCAAAGATAACCAAGGCAATAAAAGAAAATTAATTAGGGTGTATCTTGGAAAGAATAAAGTAATCAAAGATAGCCAAGGCCATAAAAGAAAATTGATTAGGGTGTATCTTGAAAGGAATAAACTAATCAAAGATTCAAAATGGGTAAGATAGAAGCTAGGTGCCCTAGATATCGCAGCCTGAGCTTCTCTGTACAAACTTTTTGAGGACTATTTTTAGCTCAATACGTGTTTAGAGGATCCAGAGTACTTTTTCAATGCCCCAAGACGTAGCATACTTCCTCATTTTTAATTTAGGCATATCAAGACCACCACATGCCCTATCTTTGATCAAAATTTAAGCCACCCTTTTTGGGTTTTCGGCTCAAAACCCCTTTGGTCTCAAAGCCCCCTTTGCGGGTTTTTGCCTTGGCCTCTACTCTTTTTTTTTTCTGAATTTGATCTCAAGGAGCCCTTTGCGGGTTTTCACCTTAGCCTTTCCCCTTTTAGGTAAAATACTTTTTGACTAAACCTGGATTCGTCAAATTGGGCAAGTTTTCACCATCCGTCTCGGTCAATATCAATGCTCCTCTAGAACAGACCCCTTTTTACTACATAAAGTCCTTCCCAGTTTGGCATCTGCTTTCCTCTGAAATCCTTTTGTATAAGAAATATCTTTTTCAACATCAGGTTCCCCTCGTGGAATTCTCTAGGATGAACCTCTTTGTCGTAAGCTTGCATCATCTGACCGTGATGGATAACTTTTAACCTTTTCTTCGATTAGGTTCAATTGGCAAAAACGCTTCCATTCCATAAACTAATGGGTAAGATGTTGCCTGGTAAAGGTCCTGGCCAACGTTCGATAATCATAGAGGATAGATGGTAACTTCTTTATGCCAATCTTTACAAGTCTCGGTCATCTTTCCTACAATCCTTGTTTTATTTTTTTTCTTTTTGGCTGTCTTTGTTGCTCTATGATATGGCATCTGATCTTTGAACAGACTACAAACTTTTGACATTGTCCTTTTTGGCATTCTTTATCGGTGCCTGATCTCTTTTTTTTTACTATCGACCTTGTAAAATTAACATGTGAAGCTACTTTTTCCTTCTTAGTAAGTAATCGACGACCACCAAGATAAATCGATGTATACTAGAAATTTTATCGAGATTGGCCTTCCCACATAGAGAAAGTTTGTGAAGAAATTAATGAGGCATATGAATCTTGTCTCCTTAAATGTGGCATAACTGATGCCATCCCCTTCTATGTAGATTAACAGTACCCAAACCTCATGATTAGCTTGGCTATTGTAATACCATTAGCATGTGTCCTTCTGACATCTTTATGGACCTCCTTTAAGATTTCAACGTACTCGCATCTTAGTAGCCCAGGCATGTCCTAATATGATCGTGCAAAAGTATCTTTGAATTCTTGAAAGTAACTAAATGATGTCTCACCTTATTTCTGTGGTGAGCTAGGCTACAATCTTCACCTCTTTTCTAAGCTCATAATATCCACTGACTCTTTGTAGAGTAGGGTCTATTTTTCATCTTGTTCTACCATTCTTAGCAAATCAGAAGACAGGTTACAATCTTTGTCATCTTCAAAGTCCTAAGATCCCTCTAGACACTTATCTTACTCGAAAGGAGACTCTGAGTTAGTAGCAGCGTTGCTCACATTGTTGATATCTAGAGACCTATTGTAGGTTCGAAGGAAGATTCCAAAGAATAAATGATTCAAAGAATAATTATTTGTATGGTCATGAGTGAAGAATGAAAGAATACTTGAAAGAAAGTCCAAAGAACAAACAAAAGAAAAAAAACTAAGAATAATTGTTTGTACAGTATGAAATGGAAAAAATAAAAGAATATTTGATCAAAAAGATGCATTTTATTGAAATAAAAATTTCAGACACAAGCCTATTTCACAAAAGGGTTCTTATTGCCTCTAGGCTTAAGGTAACAAGCGTATTTTGAATATTACTCTAAATTAGCTCTAAAAAATATAAGGATCTCTTCTATAGTCCTATTGATCAAAATAATTCCAAGTATGTAAATGCAGATGCTTGGAAAAATCCAGTTCTTTCTTCAGATACGTCGTTAATATTCAAATTTCCCAATATCAGGTTTTGCACTAAAGCCCTGAACTCGATGCATTCTTGGATCTCATAGATCTCATAATATTTACCCCTTTATCTAGATGGTTGGGTGATAGATTTTCTACCCCAGAGGGATCATCGAATTTGACAATACCTATTTTGATAAGTCTTTCTATCATCTTTCTAAAAGCGGTGCAGTTCTCAATCGAGTGTCATGTGATTCTCGCATGGTATTCACATTGGGCATTCATGTCGTACCATTTAGGGTATGGAGGTCGTATAGGTTTTAGGTAGAAAGGGGATACTACATGTGCATCAAACAAAATTTGGTACAGCTCCCTATACGCGATTGGGATAGGCGCGAATTGGGATTTTTCTGAGTTCGGTCTTGGATTGGGTTCTTGCCTTGAGGAGACCTGATGGCTAATAGTTGACTGGCCTATGATATTCAGTTTTGAATAACCCTTTCTATACATACTCATGTTATTCGACTCATTTTCTTTTTTCTGCAGGGCGCTTAAAGTATTAACTTGGGAGCTCTAGTCTCGCTTTTTCCTTTTGTAATGATTTTCACATTGTTCCGGGATCTCCACACCAGCCTTTCTTGTTTCTTCTATACTAGCCAGATCAATGACAATGGGATTGGTTGGATATCCCCCCAGATTGGGACTTGAGCCTATCGAGTAGTTTATTGGTGCCGACATACCGGCCTGATGCTGTTGGGGTCTGATAGTAACAGATACCCCTTTCGAATGTGTGTCTGGTTGAGTCTGGACGCTTATTGGAGGAAAACCTAGGGGATAGACGAGATCTTCATTATCATCCCCACTATTGACTACTGGGTCTTTCCTCTCTTCAAGCCCTTCGGCTAGTAACTAACTTAACTGGCCAATCACATTCTTTTGGAATTCTAACATTTGATCCCGCATATCTTGTTGAATTTTGGTCAATTGCTCTTGCATCTATATTTTCCTTTGCTCTAATCTCTCCAACCTTTGTTCCATGTTTTCTAGGTTAACTGAAATAATTTTACCTAATTAGGATCCTTTTATAAAATTCTAATGCAAATTATGCAATGCAATGCAGATGCATGGAATGAATGCAAAAGAAAGAGAGGCGTTGATTCTGAATTCAATTTCATTAGAACAACTTTTCTAGAAAGCAAATTTCATTACATAAAACGGATTACATATGTGGCCTTGCCGTCATATTCCAAGCAAAAACATCAATCCCCTTCTTCGCAAAGGTTAAATCTTGCAAACTTCTAATAGATGCTTCCACTAGCTCCTTTTTGCTTGGGCTGCGACTCATTACTTACTTATTCTTGCAATGCTTGTTAGCCTATTCAAGAAAGCTGAGACGTGGTGATTCCCGAATAGTCTTTGTCAGCTTGAATCCTTGGGCAATAAATTCTTGTATTCCTTCACGGACTATCAGTCTTCTCTCGTTGTGTTTACTTGGACCATATTCGGACGACCGTATTATAATCCACTTTATTAAGAAATCCATTTTCTCATGACAAACTCTTCTATTTAGCAATCAAATTTGAATCAACACCTCTTTTCTATGATGTGAATGCAATGCAATCAAAACAAAAGAGAACATGTTAGCACAAGAGAAATAAATAACAAAATAGGGCACCTATCTGGGTGACCACTAGGGTTTGGCATAGTTCTACCTAGGGTAAGCCCTTAGGTTTTCTACATGTGGTTTAGCTCTAAAGTTGAGGTACCCGAACTAGCAGATTCCTCGATCCTCACCCATTATAGGCTCATATGGACCGAGTTCAGTTTAGGGGAATACATTTCCCTATGGCTGCATGGAGATGAAAATCTTACGAAGATTGTAACACCCCAAACTCGGCCTGCAACATCCTGAAATTGAGCCTAGTAGGATTGAGCTCAATGGGCCTTGGGGCATTGTAAGGGGCTGCGGCAGTGAGGTCCCATGTTCGAGTAGCATGGGCAGTAATGGGTGTTTTTTTTATGCATGCTGGCGTGAAGGGAGTGAGCTAATGGCCTACATGTGGGACTCTTAATTTGATAAGGATAAGCTTAATTTTTGCTCTTAAATTCGGCTGGAAGAGTAAGTATTGTTGTTATTTTATATTTTATTTTTATTTGAAGAGGTGATAAAGGAGGGGATAGAAGATAAATATTATTTTATGGGTGATAATGAAGAGCTAAAAATTATCACAAAAAGAGGGAGGTGGCCGAATGGAAAGGGAGTTCTAGGGAGAATTTTCGGCTAACACTCTTCTTTTTCCCTTGTTGTTCAACCGAAACCCCATTCTCCTCCTTTGATAATTCTTGATTTTTCTAGCATACAATAAACCTTGTGCCAAAAACCTTCCATCCATCTTTACCGAAACACTCTAAGTCTCTCCTTTCATCTCTTTTCTTTCTTTCAAGCCCGGCTCCATACCTTTTTCTTTTGAGCCAAATACTCCTTACCATATAGAGCATAAGCCGAATCCCCCTAAGGAAGTTGCTATCGATTTCAAAGGTCGGTAAGTGTCTCTTTAGCATTCGGTTCCTTTTTCTCTTCCTTTTAGTGTGTCGAAAGCTTGAGAAATAAGTCTTGGTATGGGTGACCGAGCATGTATAAGTTTCTTAATAGTGTACGTTTTGTGTGTAGTTAACGTTAAGGTACATTGAAGGAGCCTATCGGGAGTTGATTCTTCAAAGGTAAGGCATATATACTATTCGGCCAAGGGCCTTGATTATGGATAAGTGTGCAAGCCAATTCTAACAAATGCTTTGGTAGGGATCTCGACAAGTCAAGTGACAATTTCAGGATTTCAGTAAGTTTGGTAAGTGGTTAGTCATATTCAGCCAAAGGCCATTTTTTTTGGTATCTAAAGTATAACCGATTGTGTGTGCCATGGATCTAGGGGCTAATCAGCCAAGGCAAACAAAGGCTTCCGGGATTTAAACTCGCTTTCGTAAGTGATAGTAAGTTTCAGCCTAAGGCCATATTTCGGGTACAACATATCCTTTAGGATTATCAGTGTAAGCCGAATGGCTATTAGATCTAAAAGTTTATGTGTTGGCCGATTGTAGGGGGAAACAACCTCTCGGGGTTTCACTAAAATAGTTCGAGATTTACTAGTCTCACGAGTAAACAGGTGTGTAAACTCTTACACACTTTATTAGTTAGTATTGCTTATTATGTTATCGCAACCATTGTGATAGTGATTTGCCTTGCGGGCTTGAGCGTGGATTCTGGGTAAGTCGCTTATGACTTTAATTATGCTATATGAATGACATGATGGGTAATATGCTATACCATGACTTATATGCATGATTTATGATAGTATGTTAAGCATGATATGAGCATGTTGGTATTGGGATTGATGAGAGGAGGGGGATTATTCTCTATGGACTGTCACTAGTGGTTTTGACCACAAGATGGGTTGGCCCCATCAGTTTAATTGTGACTTCGGTCACCAATGGTTTTGACCACACATGGATTATTGTGACTCGTCCCAGTGGTTTGGTACCACAGTGGGTTGGCCCCACATGTTGATTACGGGATTGTCATCAGTGGTTTTGACCACACGGTGGGTTGGCCCCACCATATGATTTGTGACTACGATCACCAGTGGTTTTGACCACACTTATATGATTTGTGACTACGGTCACCAGTGGATTTGACCACTAGTGGTTTTGACCACCAGTGGTTTTGACCACACGGGGTAGACACAGGAGTTCGGTTGGTTAGGTTGGGTTTGCATGATTTGCATATTGACATATCAAATGTGTAAGTGCCTTGTTATTATCGGGATGGGGATTTACACACTGAGTCTCGGTGACTCACCCCTTTCCCTTACATTTGCAGATGAGGCATAGATCGCGGATGTGGAGCCGGGGTCAACTCGAGGTGGCCATGCACTATGTTTTCGGGTTTTATTTCAATTACTATTTTGGGTTAATTTACTTTTAAATTTGGTTTTGTTATGTAATAAGGCATTGGGTATTTTATTTGGTTTCAACTTTCAATTTGGTTCTGCTTATTATTAAATGATCAATATGGGATTTTCCTAAAATGATAATAAAGCTGTTTCTTATTCAAAATTACTTAAACTCGATTTCTCACAACAACTATAACGAATCGAGCTTTTTAACGAGCATACGCTTTTAGACATTCCTTTCATGTGACATGCGGATCTGGTCGTAACGTTTAGTAGGGTTTGGGGTGTTACACTGACCTATCGTTTAAGACCGGACTTGGCATGCCACACAATTCAACTTTCGTCCAGTCATCAATGCTTTTAATGAAAACAATTCTTCAAAATTATTTTGAAGATGGAGTTTATCAAAATCGATATTTATTTGAAAACCATGATTTTAAAACATGAGATTTTACAATTTGACTTTTAGAGAAATAATTGGTTAAAATAAATTTATAAAAGAGTTTTCACGGAAATTTTACGAATAAGTGATATTTAAGAAAAACCTTTTTTTATCGTAAGTTGAAGAAAACATTTATAAGAATTAAACACCCCATTTAAGTAACTAAGACATATTAAAATCCATCCACGAATAAAATCCATAAAAATAATACGGAGGCCTTATTACATCGCAATTGAAAAAGTACTTAAATAAAAATACTTAAAAGAAATTCAAAGTTTTTATAACTCATCATTCGTAGTATGGCCTCCACACTAAGTCATCCCCGACCCAAGCCTCCATCAATTATTATTACCTGAGAAGGGTAAGAAAAATGGGGTGAGTTACTTAGAACTCAATGTGTAACCCACTTACCGTGTTCACTGGGCCAAAACCATTTAAGCAATTAGCTGGGCTTGAGCCCATTTACAAATGTACAATAAAAAAATAATGCATATGATATGCAATTCCCAACCAAGCCTAATTTCCATCCGCTACACACAACCCGTACCAACCAACACACCTGTGGGGATCAAGTCAACCCACCCCGCCAACACACCAATAGCAGGCAATAAGCCAATTATAATATTTGTGGCAGAGCCATCGAACTAGATTTTTGGCAACAGGCCATTGTGACAGAGTCACCGAGCTAGATTTTTTGCAACAGGCCATTGTGACAGAGTCACCGAACTAGATTTTTGGCAACAGGCCATTGTGACAGAGTCATCGAACTAGATTTTTGGCAACAGGCCATTCCTCTCTTCGTCAATTATCCCAACACATGCAGTCATGTATATATATATAGATAATGCATAACAATATATTCATAAGGTAAATTTCAACAAAAAAGCCCATATTACAAGTTATCAATTTGACCCATTAGTCAAAATAGCAATTTTGGCCCATTTAACGATCTAGCAGACCTTGGCCCATTTAACACATAAGGCCCTTTTCACAATATTCTCACTTGGCCAATTTATCAAAATAATCATATGGCCTAAAATATCACTTTTTAACAAAATCACCCATTAAGGGCAAATCCGTAATTTTTTTTCACAACCTTAATTTCGGTTTCATGCATTCACACAAAAAGTGCTAATATACCGTATTTTTAAATTTTATCGGATTTGCGATTTTTATTCTAAAGCTTACGGTATAATATAACCCATGACATAAGTGTAAAGTTACACACCTGATTACGGTGAGAACTATACTTTCCTGCTCGTCGATATCTAAACACGCATCATGATGGATTAGAACACTAATACTTATTTGCAAAACTATTCTTAAAAATAAGCGTTCTAAACTTTTACCCTCGAAATTTTGAACAACCTCTATTTGTGGTTTCTCCCCGATTGATGATTCGTTGCCCGTTGAATATTCATGAACAAACAAAGGTTCAGGAGTACAAATGACTTCAAATAATTGATTTTCGCCGGATGAGGGTCCACAATCCGGTGGAAAATCTCGGATTGTCGAAACAGCCCTTCGTTTGAATTTAGGGGGATAGTGGAACCACCCATATTTCAAACACTATTCACTGCTCTTTTCGAACCTATCTTGTTTGCCTCCATTGACAAAAGATTATTAGTCCAAATTATTAAATCGGAAGATTAAGACTAAATGTTTTAAGACAAAATCAGCTTACCACAAAAATATCTTTGCGCTCACGGGATGATAATTGAGCGTTAACGTCCCTAAGATAGAATCGATTAATAATTCACCTTTGACGAAATAACGAAATAATTTGAAAGTCCTTGATAAAAATCCTTACCTTAACACTTCGATTCAATTTCTAGCGAGTCACTATGATTACAAATACTCCAAGTTCGGCCTTCTCTAAAACACTATTAAGATGAATAGGATTGTTTAAAGGAAGAATAAGGAATGCTATTTTTCGGTCAAAAGACTTTCTTAACAATATGTATATTCGGCCAAAGATAAAGAAGAAGAAAATAAAGAAATGAAAAGGGTTCTTACCACTTGGTTGAAATGAAAGTTGAAAGAATGATTGTCAAGAGAAAAGAAATATGTGAGGAGAAGGTTCATCTAAGAAAACAATTTTGATGGATAAGATGCTAGCAACATTCGGCCATGGAGAAAAGTAGAAGAAAAAAAATGTGTTTCGGGTTTTCAAGGATGAATAAGAAACAAAAGGGAGGGATTTGGGACAAGAGAGCATTCAGCCAAAGAGTAGAAAAGAAAAGAAAAGAAAGGTCTTTGTGCTATGGTGATTTTGGCACTAGAAAGGAAGAGCTTGAGAGATTAGGCAAAAATTGAGACCAAATGGTCAAAAACAATGACCAAAAGAAGAAAACAAGAATGCTCACAATGCACCATTTGCATTTGGTTGTGGAGAGAAAAAAATGAGAAGAAAGTTTTGTGAAAAGAAACACCAAAATAACCAAATGGGATTACACACTAACTACACATCCTTACCAAAGTCTACCACAAAAATTTGACCACGCCCTAGTCTATAAAACCGTCCATGTTCATAGACATAGTTGGCCATTCAATAGTTTCCAAAACATCTCCCATGATTCAAGCCTTATGTCCTCCCTTGATGCCTTTTTCAAAAGATTATTTTCCTTAAGTTTTTTTTTTTTTACCTTTTTCCTTTAGTCTTCTTACCATAATATTTCAAATCCAACTCATCCTAAACCTCATCCATAACTGACACTATGGAAGAGGAAACAAAAAAAAACAAAACTCACATGTTCAACAAGGGATTCAAACCTCTTCCCTCTAAGCATGCTTATGGCGCCAACTTCACCTTGCTACTACTCATCTTATGCAAACTTTTACCAATTAAATTCCCTTAAACATCAGAGTCACTTGTTCCACTTAAATAAAGTACTCATTACTAAAATTTATTCTAATACCGAATAAATCCCAAGCCTTATCAAGACTATACAAGCACACAAATTTAACCATTCAGAAGTTAAGCACCAAAAACATGCAACATATCGATACTCATATTTTTAGGATGTTACAACTCTACCCCTTAAAGAAAATTTCGTCCTCGAAATTTACAGTTAAAAGAGGTGAGGATATTGTTGCCGAATTAGCGTCCTCGAGCTCCCACGTAGCTTCCTCCGCTCGTGATTACGCCAAAGAACCTTAATCAATGGTACAGTCTTCTTTCTTATCACCTTAACATCGCGATCTAAGATTTTCACTGGTTCTTCCTCGAAAGACAAGTCTGACCTCAACTCCACTTCTTCTACCAGTATTATGTGAGACGGGTCCGATCTATAACGCCTCAGTATAGAAACATGGAAAACACTATGAATCTGACTCAACTCCGGAGGTAATTTAAGCTGATAGGCCACTGGTCCTACACGCTTCAACACACGGTACGGTCCAATGAACCTAGGGCTCAACTTGCCCTTCCTTCCAAATCTGAAAATCTTCTTCCAAGGTAAAACTTTCAGAAAGACTTGATCTCCCACCGCAAACTTAATATCTTTACGCTTTAGATCCGCGTACGACTTTTGTCTATCCGAAGCTTCCTTTAACTGCGCTCGAATCACCTTTACCTTTTCTTTCGTCTTAGATATCAATTTAGGACCCAACAACTATCGTTCCCCCAATTCAATCCAACAAGTAGGGGTACGACACCTAAGATCGTATACGCTTCATAGGGCACCATTTCGATACTGGATTGGTAATTGTTATTATATGCGAACTCTGCCAACGGTAGAAAATCTTCCCAACTACCTCTGAAGTCGATCACACAACCTCTTAACATGTCTTTCAAAATCTGAATTACTCTTTCTGATTGACCATCTGACTGAGGATGAAAAGCTGTACTGAATTTTAACTTTGTCCCCAACGCCTCATGTAAAGCTTTTCAAAACCGTGATGTAAACACAGGATCCCATCCGATATGATGAACCTTTGGTACCCATGCAACTTCACGATCTCGGATACATCTGACTTAGCCAATTTTATAATGAGTAGTCCGTGCGAATTGGTAGAAAATGAGCAGTCTTCGTTAATCGATCTACTACCACCCAAACATAATCTTTCTTAGTAGGTGTTAGGGGTAACCCACTAACAAAATCCATCGTTATTTGCTCCCATTCCACAGAGGAATCTTTACCGGTTGCAATAAACCCGATGGTAATTGATGTTCTGCCTTCACTTGTTGACAATTCAAACACTTTCCCACAAAATCAGTAACCTCCCGCTTTAACCTTGGCCACCAGTACTGCTCACGGAGATCCCTATACATCTTATTTCCTTCGGAGTGCATAGCATAAGGGCTACTATGCGCCTCTCAAAGAATCATTTGTCTCAAATCCAAATCCATGGGCATACAAACTCTTCCACGAAAACACAGCACGCCATCCTTGTTCAATCCAAAGTTCCCTATTATACCACTTTTAACTTGTTGCATTAAAGGACCCAACTTCTCCTCTGATAACTACTATTCCTTGATTTGCTCCAACCACAGAGGCTTTACTTGAAGTTCTACTAGTAGACTGCCATCCTCATACAAACTGAGATGAGCAAACATTGCTCTCAACTCCGATATTACCTTACGACTCAACGCGTCTGCCACCACGTTAGCCTTTCCAAGATGGTACTCCATTGAGAAATCATAATCCTTTAACATCTCCACCCATCTCCGTTGTCTCAAATTCAACTCCTTTTGGGTAAAGAGGTACTTAAGACTCTTATGGTCCGTATAAATGATTGACTTCTCACCATAGAGATAGTGCCTCCAAATCTTTAAGGTAAACACCACCGCAGCCAACTCCAAATCATGAGTAGGATAGTTGACTTCGTACGGCCTCAACTGACGAGAAGCATAAGCCACCACTTTTCTACTTTGCATCAGTACACATCCTAAACCCGTGTGTGTAACATCCTAGATTAGGGGTTATGCGTTTGTGCATAATTCATGAGTAGTAGGTTTTGGCAGTGTTTGGAAGTGAATTAAGGGTTTTAAAATCCTAGGATGGAAGAAAGCTTTGGACAATTATTGGTTTTAAGTTAAAAATAAGTGATGTGGAAAAGTGGCAAGGGATGCCACCTAAGGTGCAAGGGTTATGGCATCAAGTGAAGTACTTTAAGGAAGAGGTTGAATCCCATTGTGTGCATTTTGCTTAATTTTATGAAATAGCATGTTCTTGTGATATGGATGTGTGGTGTGCATTTTTAGAACCTTGGAAATGTAAAGAAATGCATGGAAATATATGGAAATGCATGGAAATGTATGGAAATGTATAGAAATGTATGGAAATGTAAGGAAATGTAGAGAAATGCAAGGAAATGAAAGGAAATGAAAGGAAATGTAAGGAAATGTAAGGAAATGTAAGGAAACTTGGAAATGTTACATTAAAAATAGGAAAGTGACCATTTTGGAAACCTAAGTAAATTAGGAAAGTGACCATTTTGGAAACTAAGCTAAAAGAGGAAACTAAACATTTTGGAAACCTAGGAAATGTCAAGTTACTGAGCCAGCCTGAAAATTTTTGGAAACTTAAAAATGACCCCGAAATGTCAAATTTTAAAGTTAAAAGGGGAACTTAGGGCCAGGTGACCCTAAAATATAAAGTATGTGAAATTTGACACACAAATGGGCTTGGAAAAGTGGCCTGAAGATGCCACTTAGGGCCTTTGGAAATAGTGCCACATACAAGGGTGTTGGGCCTGAATTCAAGTCACATGGGAAGCAAATAAAATAAGTTTTATTTTTGCTTCTAGAAGCCCAAAGGTGGACGGAACAAGGCTTGCAAAAGAGGAGTTTCACTCTCTTTTAAATTCGGCTAATTAGAAGATAATAAGGATTATACTTTATTTGTTTTAAAATTAAAGAGATAAAGTTATCACATAAGGAAGAGTAGTGGCCAAGCAAAGGATTCTTGGCCTAATTTAAACTATAAAAGGATGAGACTAGGGCTATTCATTATTCATTCTCCTCTCTTTTCTTTTGCCAAATATTCTTTCTCCTCTCCTCTGTCGAAATTCTTCTTGAGCATCCATTCTTTTCCTCTTCTCTTTTAGCATCCTAGCCGATTCCTTCTAAGCCTACTATTCCTCTCTTCTTTCATCTTTGAAACCGAATACATAAGGGGATCATAACCAATTGTCCATAAAGTCTCTAAGCCGAATCTCTGAAGTGGTGTCAGGAGGGATCTGTCGATTTCAATATAAAGGGTAAGGATCTATAGTTATAATTGTATTCCTTTCTTTTAAGCGAAAGTTAGTCTAATCCTCCTATATCTTATTGATCGAAATATGGAAGGTGAATTTGGGATTTTAGATCTAAGGTATTTGGTGTCTCCATTAATCAAGAAGAGAGTTTGAGTTTAAAAGATTTAAGGTAAGATATATGTATATTCGGCCAAAGGCCATGTTTATGTTTTAATGTTAGATTAAATCTAACATGTGGTTATAGGAATTTCGACATTCTTAAAAAAGCAAGAGATCAATTTGAGATTTGAATAATAGGAAATCGGCAACAAGGTAAGCCTTAGTGTATTAATCCTACTAGGATTTGGATTTATGGTGAATAGCTTTTATTAAAGTAATAAGTGATAAAACAAATGTAGGGATTAAGGATCTAAGCATTAGATCAAGCTTTTGAATCTCAAGGAATCGCTAAGTGAATCGGTGTGTACCTACACTAAATCTTAATAGATTCTGGCTTTAATTCATTATATGTGTTAATATGAAAGTGTAAGATTATGGCTAAGGTACCGTATGTACCTACACTAAATCTTAATAGATTTACTGACTTTAATTCATTATATGTGTTAATATGAAAGTGTAAGAATATGGCTAAGGTACCGTGTGTACCCTACACTAAATCTTAATAGATTCTGGCTTTAATTCATTATATGTGTTAATATGAAAGTGTAAGAATATGGCTAAGGTACCGTGTGTACCCCACACTAATCTTAATAGATTTATGGCTTAAATATGATATATATATGTTAATATGAAAGTGTAAGAATGTGGCTAAAGTACCATATTATGGTACAAAGTACTCAGGTACGTTTTCCTACTCCTACTAGGATTTCGAAATATGTTATATTTAACATGTGAAAAGTGATGTGAAAGTGAAATTAAATATGATATGCATGATATGTATAATTTGGGGCATTCGGGTTATTTGAGAAAGGGAAGTGAGCGTGATGACTTGGTCTCACTAAGTGAAACGTGATGACTTGATCTCACTAAGAATATGTGACGACTTGGTCTCACTAAGAATATGTGACGACTTGGTCTCACTAAGAATATGTGATGACTTGGTCTCACTAAGAATATGTGATGACTTGGTCTCATTAAGTGAATGTGGTAACCGGTTACATTATCTAAATGTGGTGTCTCATGACACAAATATCAGTGGCTATGCCACAATATTTTAAGTGGGCGATGAGCACGTCATTGCTACTGCGAACGCCTTCGGTGGTGTGTAGCGGATGGAGGTTGACTTAGTAGTCCCACGGTGTGCAAGTTGGTGCAGGTGGAGTGTAGCGGATGGCATATAGGTTTGGGTTGGGTTTGCATCATTATCATGAATTTTTATATGAATATGTTATGTATGGTGTGCTTATTTCTATTATGTTTTGGTGTTGGTTACACATTGAGTCTATCGACTCACCCGTTGTAGGGAACATGTTTGGTGATGACCAAGAATGGAATGGGCCGGGACGGCGAGAACTTGTGGTGGCCATGTTCAAACTTGAAGTTTAATTTAATTTGAATCTTTATTTTATTTTAAGTCTTGTACAATTTTATTTTGGGTTTCGTTTTATGTAATAAGGCCATCATGACAATTTTATTTACGCTTTAATTACTATGTTATGAATTTAGGGCTTTATAAAGAATAAGCCCATTTAATTTAAAATAAGTTTAAACATTTTGTCACCTAAAACAAATGGGTTTTGATATATAATAAATTTGTTTTCAACTCGAGCCCAACCCACAACAAACTATCTTTCAAAACACACGTTTTCAAAGTATTGAATGAATTTGAACCGGTTACTTGAGGAACATACGAGATCCGGTCCATTCTCATGGTAGGGTGTGGTGTGTTCGATGTGTGACGATCACAATAAATGATAAACTCTTTTTAGCCTTAGGTTGAATCAAAACTGGCGCTTCCGTCAAAATCTTCTTTAGTTTCTCAAAACTTTCTTGTTATTTATTGGTCCATACATACGGTACTCCCTTTCGCAACAGCTTAGTTAGGAGTGCATCAATCAATGAAAACCCCTCAACAAAGCATCTATAATAACCAGCCAAACCCAAGAAACTCTGAGTCTCAGCCACTGGCTTCGGTGGTTTCCAATCCAACACTGCCTTTACCTTTCGAGGATCAACTCTTATTCCTTCGGCTGACACTACATGACCCAAGAAAGTCACTTTCTTCAACCAAAATTCGCATTTACTAAATTTGGCATAAAGTTGCTTATCCCGTAAAATTTGCAACACGATGCGCAAATATGAGTCATGCTCATCTTCATTCCTCGAATATACCAAGATGTCATCTATGAACACCACTACAAATCGGTCTAGATAGGGTTGAAAGACTCAGTTCATCATGTCCATAAATGCAGCTGGTGCATTGGTCAAACCAAACGGCATCACCAAAAACTCATAATATCCATAACGAGTTCAGAATGCCGTCTTATGAATATCTGCCTCTTTCACCTTGAGTTGATGATAACCCAATCTCAAATCAATCTTGGAGAAAACTGAAGCTCCTCTCAATTGATCAAACAGGTCATCAATTCTCGGCAATGGATACCTATTCTTGATCATCAACTTATTCAACTGCCTATAATCAATGAACATACGCATCGACCCATCCTTCTTCTTGACAAACAAAATCGGTGCTCTCCACGGAGACACACTCGGTCGGATAAATCCTCGATCTAACAAATCTTGAATTTGAGCTTTAAGCTCTGCTAACTCTTTCGGCGCCATTCTATAAGAAGCAATGGACACCGGAGCCGTTCCGGGCAGAAGCTCAATACCAAATTCTACTTCCCGATCTGGAGGTAATCTAGGAAGTTCTTCAAGAAAGACATCTAAAAATTCTTTCACCGTTCTCACACCTTCTACCAATAATTCCTTGGCATCCAAAGCACTAACGAAGGTTAGGAATGCTCCATACCCTTTCTGCACCAACTTTTTTGCCTTCAGAGTAGATACCACATTTGCCAAAAAGTTTCTTCGCTCACCAATCATAACTACCTCCTCATCATCCATAGTCTTTATTGACATCCGCTTTTCGGCACAATCCAATTGCGCCCGGTGCTTCACCAACCAATCCATGCCAAAATAAGATCAAATTCACCGAAAGGCAATTCCATCAAGTCCGCTAGAAATATCTCTCTTTGAATTTTCAAGGGCACGTCTCTAAACAGTTTATTCACTATTACCGATCGTCCTAAAGGACTAATCAACATCATCTCTCTATCGGTAATCTCGGATCTAATATTGATTTCGGATATAGCACTAGCAACATACGAGTGGGTAGACCCGATATCTATCAAAGCAGTAACAGGTACATCAAAGATGAAGAACGTACCAGTTATCACATCAAGTGTATCACCCTCTTCACGATGCCTAACAGCATAGACCAATCCCGACCGTCTTGCCTCCGCGTTACCTCTAAAACCATTACCTCAACCCGGTGCACCTTGACCACTTCCGTTACCATTACCACCACGACCTGGTCCACGGCCTCTCGGTGGCTGCTGAGCACCCCTAGCTGGCTGAGCATTAGGGTTACGAGCTTCCTGAGTCGTATCAGTCCGTCGAGGGCAATTCTTATACTGATGATCCTTGAAACCACATTTATAGTAGGCACCAGTTTTCCTCCAGCATTCCCCGGGGTGTCGTCTTTCACAGTCGACACATTCTCGACTCTGATTGGTAGTCACAGGTGCTCTAGCTTGAGCTGGGTCGTCATTCTGTAGCCTCTTCGAAACCTTTTAGAAGAACTTGTGTACTTAAAATCCTCTTACCTCGACTCTTTCCCGATTCGGCATTACAATTCTTAGCCTCTTTGGCTATCTTGGCTTTCTCTGGCGAGGTAAAAGTTCGTACTTCTTTGTGGGGCTATCGATACCAACTCATCATTTAGCCCATCCTCAAAGCATACAGGTAGCTTATGATCAGTCGGTGCTATTGTGAGAGCATAACGGCTCAAGCGAAGAAATTTTGCCTCGTAAGCTGCCACCGTCTTATTTTCTTGAACCAAATTCAGGAATTCTTTCTTCCAGGCATCTACATAAC
Organism: Gossypium rotundifolium; assembly: GCA_025506655.1. NCBI lineage: Eukaryota > Viridiplantae > Streptophyta > Magnoliopsida > Malvales > Malvaceae > Gossypium > Gossypium rotundifolium. Next base: position 26,871,845 of record CP106728.1, read on the forward strand.
TTGTCCCGATGTACTTCCTTTGGAAAGCAGCTTTAAAGAAATCCCAAGTAACCAATGCAGCCTCGGTGCCTTCTCGAACAGTAAGCCACCATTGATACACCTCGTCCCTTAGCAAGGACACCGCTCCTCTCAGCTTTTGCTCGACGGTGCACTCCAGATCATCCATAATCTGCTCTACAGCCTCAAGCCAATATTTCGCAACATTCAGAGCTACACCGGAGACACCTCTAAAAACCTCGGCACCACTTGACTTGAGTCGTTCTGATATTGACCCACGAACTGCTAGACCAGTTGTAGTCCCAGCATCCCTCTCTAGGACTCACAACATTGCTTGAGTCAAAGCATTGTCCTCTCTCAAATGGTCATGTGATCTAGTTTCACTCCCGGGTGACGCAGGTGCATCCATTTCTGGCATATGTCCCAGCGCTTCAGACTCAACCCTAGCACCTCGTCCTCTACCAAGGCCACGTCTACCGCGTCCACGACCACGTCCTCTAGTGCTCATAATGACCAATTTGGTTTTATCTAATTACAATTTTATGATTCAGAATACTTTTTCAGTGTTTATTAATGATATTTTATGAGATATAAGAGATAAAGTTATTTTCGCAATCACATCCTGCAGCCTCAATCTCTACTATTTTCAACACCTAAAACTAGAAGTTCTAGAGTGTTCCTATGATCATATAACAATTATAAACATTCAATATACAAATACTTACTTGACTTGGTGTCGGATGCTCGTGGTGCCATACTACCTTTAAAAACATAAAGTCTAGAAATTTAAGCAGTTTTTAAACAAAAATCATTGTTGAACCCAAACCACAGCCGAGTTTTGAAACTGGGCTCTGATACCATAAAATGTAACACCCCAAACCCGGCCTATGCGTTTAAGACCAGCTTGGCATGCCACACAATTCGAACTTTCGTCTAGTCATCAATACTTTTAATGAAAACAATTCTCAAAACGATTTTGAAGATGGAGTTTATCAAAAATCGAGATTTATTTGAAAACCATGATTTTAAAACATGAGATTTTACAATTTGATTTTTAAAGAAATAATTAGTTAAAATAAATTTATAAAAGAGTTTTCATGAAAATTTTACGAGTAAGTGATATTTAAGAAAAACTTTTTTTATATCGTAAGTTGAAGAAAACGTTTATAAAATTAAACACCCCATTTAAGTAACTAAGACATATTAAAATCCATCCACGAATAAAAATCCATAAAAATAATACGGAGGCCTTATTACATTGCAATTGAAAAAGTACTTAAATAAAAATACTTAAAAGAAATTCAAAGTTTTATAACTCATCATTAGTAGTATGGCCTCTAGACAAAGTCATCCCTTGAAAGCCTCCATCAATTATTATTACACGAGAAGGGTAAGAAAAATGGGGTGAGTTACTTAGAACTCAATGTGTAACCCACTTATCGTGTTCATTGGGCCAAAACCATTTAAGCAATTAACTGGGCTTGAGCCCATTTACAAATGTACAATAAAAAAAATAATGCATATGATATGCAATTCCCAACCAAGCCTAATTTCCATCCGCTACACACCACCAGTACCAACCAACACACCTGTGGGGATCAAGTCAACCCACCCCGCCAACAAACCAATAGTAGGCATTAAGCCAATTATAATATTTGTGGCAGAGCCACCGAACTAGATTTTTGGCAATAGGCCATTGTGACAGAGTCACCGAACTAGATTTTTGCAGCAGCCATTGTGACAGAGTCACCGAACTAAATTACAGCAGCAGCCATTCTTCTCTCAATCAATTATCCCAACCCATGCAAATCATGTGTATATATATATATATATAATGCATAACAATATATTCATAAGGTAAATTTCAACAAAAAGCCTATATTACAAGTAATCAATTTGGTCCATTAGTCAAAATAGCAATTTTGGCCCATTTAACGATCTAGCAGACCTTGGCCCATTTAACACATAAGGCCCTTTTCACAATATTCTCACTTGGCCAATTTATCAAAATAATCATATGGCCCAAAGTATCACTTTTTAACAAAATCACCCATTAAGGGCAAATTTGTAATTTTTTTTCACAACCTTAATTCCGGTTTCATGCATTCACACAAAAAGTGCTAATATACCATATTTTCAAATTTTACAGAATTTACGATTTTTATTCTAACGCTTACGGTATAATATAACCCATGAGATAAGTGTGAAGTTACACACCTAATTACGGCGAGAACTATACTTTCCCGCTCGTAGATATCTAAACACGCATCATGATGGATTAGAACACTAATAATTATTTGCAAAACTATTCTTAAAAATAAGCGTTCTAAAACTTTTACCCTCGAAATTTTGAACAACTTCTATTTGTGGTTTCTCCCCGATTGATGATTCGTTACCCGTTGAATATTCACGAACAAACAAAGGTTCAGGAGTACAAATAACTTCAAATAATTGATTTTCGCCGGATGAGGGTCCACAATCCAGTGGAAAATCTTGGATTGCCGAAACAACCCTTCGTTTGAATTTAGGGGGGATAGTGGAACCACCCCTCTTCCGAACACTATTCACCACTCTTTTCGAACCTATCTTGTTTGCCTCCATTGACAAAAGATTATTAGTCCAACTTATTAAATCGAAAGATTAAGACTAAATGTCTTAAGACAAAAATCGGCTTACCACAAAAATATCTTTGCGCTCACGGGATGATAATCGAGCGTTAACGTCCCTAAGATAGAATCGATTAATAATTCACCTTCGACAAATAGCGAAATAATTTGAAAGTCCTTGATAGAAATCCTTACCTTAACACTTCGATTCGATTTCTAGCGAGTCACTATGATTACGAATACTCCAAGTTCGGCCTTCTCTAAAACACTATTAAGATGAATAGGATTGTTTAAAGGAAGAATAAGGAATGCTATTTTTCGGTCAAAAGACTTTCTTAACAATATGTATATTCGGCCAAAGGCAAAGAAGAAGAAAATAAAGAAATGAAAAGGGTTCTTACCACTTGGTTGAAATGAAAGTTGAAAGAATGATTATCAAGAGAAAAGAAATATGTGAGGAGAAGGTTCGGCTAAGAAGACAATTTTGATGGATAAGATGCTAGCAACATTCGGCCATGGAGAAAAATAGAAGAAAGAAAATGTGTTTCGGGTTTTCAAGGATGAATAAGAAACAAAGGGAGGGATTTGGGACAAGAGAGCATTTGGCCAAATAGTATAAAAGAAAGAAAAGAAAAGAAAAAAAAAGGTCTTTGTGCTTTGGTGGTTTCGACACTAGAGAGGAAGAGCTTGAGAGATTAGGCAAAAATTGAGACCAAATGGTCAAAAACAATGACCAAAAGAAGAAAACAAGAATGCTCACAATGCACCATTTGCATTCGGTTATGGAGAGAAAAAAATGAGAAGAAAGTTTTGTGAAAAGAAACACCAAAATGACCAAATGGGATTACACACTAACTACACATCCTTACCAAAGTCTACCATAAAAATTCAGCCACCCCCTAGTCCATAAAACCGTCCATGTTCATAGACATAGTTGGCCATTCAATAGTTTCCAAAACATCTCCCATGACTCAAGCCTTATGTCCTCCCTTGATGCCTTTTTCAAAAGATTATTTTCCTTAAGTTTTTTTTTACCTTTTTCCTTTAGTCTTCTTACCATAATATTTGAAATCCAACTCATCCTAAACCTTATCCATAACCGACACTATGGAAGAGGAAACAAAAAAAAAAAAAAAAAAAACAAAACTCACATGTTCAACAAGGGATTCGAACCTCTTCCCTCTAAGCATGCTTATGGCGCCAACTCCACCTTGCTACTAGCTCATCTTATACAAATTTTTACCAATTAAATTCCCTGAAACATCAGAGTCACTTGTTCCACTTCAATAAAGTACTCATTACTAAAATTTATTCTAATACCGAATAAATTCCAAGCCTTCTCAAGACCATACAAGCACACAAATTTAATCATTCAGAAGTTAAGCACCAAAAACATGCAGCATATCGATACTCATATTTTTTGATGTTACAAAGATATAGGTACGGATGTATTCGAAAACGATTCACTATCCCGCACAGAGGTGAAAACCTCACAAAGGAGTAGCTTCTCACTCCCACTTAAAATGGTGTGACCACAACGATCATGCAATGCAATGCAGAAATACTTTACAAGATTAGAACAACATGCAATAAAAAGGATCATAATTTTTCAAATCACATTTTCAAATTTAGACAAAAGGACAGGAAATAATCAATTTTACAGCTTGGCTCTCTTATTATGTCTTCAGCAGAGTCGCCAAGCTGTCAAAACTATTTTAATTTTTTAAAAAATGGAGGTCGACTTTGAAAATGAAAATGGAGTCGCCGCCAATATTTTTTCGAGGTGTGATGGGTCAACTTGAGATTAATTATTTTAATAAAACATTTTAATTTATTAAAATAATGATTTTGGTCTACAAAATTCGAGAAAACGGGCTCAGAATTTGGTTACGCACGAGGAAGGATTAGCACCCTCGTAATGCCCAAAAATTGGTACCTAATTGATTAATTAATGTCCTAATGTCAAAAATTTGAAAAGATTTTAAAACATCATTCTTTTGATTTTTAAAACTTATGTCCTTTAATTTTAAATGGACATTCAATTATTTGGATTTTAAAAGAAAAATTGAAACTCAGTAAGTTAGAGCACGATCTTTCGAATTTTCCAAACACCGAATATCCTTTGCTTTTTAAAAATCCTTGCCTCAAGATGACAAAACGTCGAATCCAATGAGTTAGGACATAACATCTTAAATTCCCGAGAATAGGTTTTTTATTTAAAAATTCATATGTTTTAATTTCAAAAAGGGTACTCAATCATTTGGACTTAATGAGAAAAATCGAAACCCAGTAAGTTAGGGCACAATTTTCTCAAAACTCCCAAATGTCGAATATTGCCTTATTTTTAAATTTAAAAAATCATGAATTTTGAAATATGAAGGTATATTTGGCCACATTAATAAATAAAGATTAATGATTTTTTAAAAATAAAAATCTAAAAACAAATTAAAAACAAAATGTATCAAGCTTTCAAATAATAATAGACAATGTTAAAACAAATAATGTGAAAGAAAAGGATTTTGAAATCGACAATAAAAAGCAATTTAAAAATAAATTCATGTATAAAAATTTTAAAGTAGGTAATATATGTAAAAGTTTGAAATAAATCCAAAAAAAGGATAAAAATAAATAATATATGAAATAGTAATATATAAATGAATTTTAAAATAAATATTATATAAGAAGAAAGTTTAAATAAGTAATATATAAAATAATATATATATCAATCTAAAAAATAATATACAAAATGGCTTAAAGAAAATGATATGTGACAAATCCTAAAAGATACGTATAAGTTTAAAATAAACAATATATGAAAACTTAAAATAGATAATATAAAAGCAGTTTAAAATGATATAAAATAAAACCACTTTAAAATAATCGTTATATAAAACAATAAGAAAAATGAATGATATATAAGATAATTTAAAGTAATAATATAAAAACTTAATTAAAATAAAACTATTTAAAATAAGTAATATAAAAATAATAAAATACAACGACTTGAAATAAATACCACATAAAAATTTGGAATAAATAAATAAAATACAAATTTGTAAAAGTGTGAAAATAAAATAAATCTCTATACGAAATAATAAATAAGCGAATAAAATAAATGAATAATTAATAATTAAAAATTAAATGAATAAATAAAAAGGTTAAAAAAACGAAGATGAATGAAGAATAAAATAAGAACAAATCATAGAAAATACGAACGCAAGTGGGAGAGAAATTTGAGTGAATGCTCTAAAAAATTCTTATTGTTTTCCCAAAACTCAAGTCTTTTACAATGAAGGGAGAGGCCTCTATTTATAGTTGAGCCTCCCCAAATGCAACGGTACATATCAGTTACATCAACGACTAAGATTAAAAAGTATCTACAAATTAAATCTCTAAGATTACAAAATCATATCTTCTAAGATTGCATATCATATCTAAGATTTGCATATCATATCTAAGATTGCATATCATATCTTCTAAGATTGCATACCATATCTTCTAGGTTTATATTTATCTAAGATTGCATATCATATCTAAAGTTTGCATATCATATTTAAGATTGCATATCCTTGAAGATTGTGTTTCCATATACGTCAAGCTTGTAGATGGACCTTCAATCTTTTCAAGTAATGGGCCATTCCGATCGGGTCAAATGATATATTTTGGACTTGGACTTTATTTTATTATTTTGAATTTTTTTTGTAGTGGGCCTGGACTAAATTAGCCTATTACATTTTTCTTTTCTGTTTTCTCCCTTCCTACTAAATACAAAAATTTTTCTTCTCTTCAACAGAAAGCAAAAACTTCAACTCAAACAAAAGACTTAAATAGAAACACAAAACGTCAATAGAAGCAAATTTTTGGTTGGGATCGGGTATATATACTAGGTGATATCGCTTGACAATATCGCGGGACTATCGGTGTCACTTGACAAATTGACGACACCACTAATAAATAATCTTTTTTTATTTCACCTTTTTTACTGGCAACATTTTTTATTAAAATGTATCAGTGCTGCTTGATAAATTGGCGATACCAATTAAAAAATATATTTTTTTCTTTTTTTCACTATGTATATCCATATTTTTATAAATATTTAAAAAAATACATACGAATATTACGACACAATAATAATACCAAAAAATTCTTTTTAAACATTAATAATTAACTAGAAAAAAGAGTGATACATCGATGTGTCAAACAATTTTACCTAACACACATTATAACAAACAACCCATTCTCGTAATTAATTAAAATTTTATATTATTTATATAAAAAACTTTTCTTCAAGATTCCCTAAGCAACAAAAATTTTTGTGCATCATAAATTCATTCCTGTTTTCATTATCGATTTCCTTCATGTCCCCTGTTTTGATGACAGTGATTTTATTGTGAAAATGACAACTGAACCTCTAAATTATCCACCGGGTAAGATAATACTTGACTTTTATTTTTCTTCTGGAAATTAATCCTATCCATCATTGCTACCAACCTCACTGTACAAATTTCAACTTCCATTCTTTCATTCGAGATGTCCAACTTCATTACTCACTAACATCAATCAATTATTACAAAATATAATGGAGATGATAATTGAAATATTGGCTTGATTAGGCTATTTTACAATTTTGAGTCAACACCTCATTTACGTATAATTTTTATTTTTAAATTTCTCATCATTCATTTATTTAACGTAGGTTAATATCGATCCACATTAATTAATATTTGATTAAAGTTTAAAATACCTTTTAATGTTTAAATATTTAATATTATAATTTTTATTTTTAATTTAAATTTAATATTTTATTTTAAATAAATTTAATTTTCAGGTGATATTTTTTATTGGCCAAAACATGTTATGTGTTATTTTTTATTGGCCAAAGTTGCCAAATGAAACTTTTAACAACAGTTAAAATTAAATAGAAAATAGAGAAAATTGATATTTTAATAGAAAATTGGGAAAAAATTTAACTGCCAAAATGAGAAAATATGTATACCTTAGGAGCCAAATCCTAAATTAAGTCTTTTTAACAGTAGTAAAATTAATGGGTAACAAAATATAACTTTAAATACCAAATTGAGCCAAAACAAAATTTATAGACCAAAATAAAAAAACGGTATACGTTAAGAACTAAATGATACTAAGCCCTTAAGAAATGGCATGAAAATTATTTTTCTTTTACATCTCAACTTTCAACAAAATATTTCAACTATAAAAAGTTCTTAAAATATAATTTTATTAAACATTACTTCACATTTTAAAACAACAAGTGTTTAACTTTATTAAAATTTTATCTTTTTCCTCAAAAATTGGTCTTATTATTCTTTTATACCATTTAAATCTATTTTAAAATTTATGTTCAAAATTACTTCTCCTAATAATGTCATTTTAAAATTCAAAGTTAAATTTCTCAATAAAAATATTATTTACCTCAGCACACTATACTTATTATTTTATTTAATTTTTTAATAATATAAAATTAAAATAATTTATTTAATAATAAATGGATTAATTTGATTCTATGTATATGATAGAAGAACCGCCAGATACATTGACCTAAAGAAATGTAATAATTACCGTTACCAGTTTCAGTTGCCGGGCACACTCTGTCTCTTTTAGATTACAAATTCAAAGCTTTAAGCTCCTTGGATTCTTTCGCTCTCTAGTTTATCAGCAGAATTCAGCTTCTCTCTCTATTTTCCCGAGAAAATTCAGCCTTTTTCTCTATTTCTCTCTTTTTCTTTGCAAGAAGATCCCCTTTCTTTACCAGGAATACCTTCTTGCCAAGGGATCTACTCTATATTCTTCGTTCTAAGAAAACCCAGATTTCTTTCTATTATTCTTTTGAAGAAAGCTTCTTTTTTTTTTTAATCCATGGCATCAAGCTAGTAGTTCCCCCCTGAATTCAATCAAAACCTACCTTTTGTTCGTTGATATTCTTTATTGAAAAGTTTATTCTTCTTCAAAAATAAAAATCAATGGCTTCAAGGGAAGTATCTACTATGATAAAACAAGGGTTTATTTCGGACCCAACACTGTCTTTATCTTCCTCTCCATCAAGAACAACTTCTACAACCACCACCTCAAAACTCTATTCTCCTTCCTCTTCTCCTCCTCCTCAAACTGAGTCAACTCGCCCTATTCCCAATCAAACCCTCTTTGAAATGATGTCGGAGGAACACCTCCGTGACTCCAAAGCCATTGAAGAGTCTCGCAAAAAGACGCAAACCCGAATTGCTAAATTCCTCGATGAACTCAAAACCTGTAGCTCCAACGACTGGGGGCTGGGATCAGGTGATGTAAGGCTCACCGTAGTCTCTAGGGATGGGCATAGAGTGTCAATGGATGTGCACAGAAGAGTTTTATCTGAGAAAAGTAGGTTCTTTGCTGAGAAGTTGAGTCAAAGGAAAGAGAAAGGAGTTTCTCACACTGTGGAAATCAGTGAATGTGATGACGTGGAGGTTTATGTGGAAACTGTGGTTTTGATGTACTCTGATGATTTGAAGAAGAGGTTGATTGGTGAAAATGTTAACAAGGTCTTGGCTTTGCTTCAGGTATATTTCTTTCTAATTTTGCTTTCACCTTCATGATTTGTTTGGATTGTTAGAAAGTTTAGTTAATTAGAGATTGTTTGGTTTTGTCTTCAGTGTTCAATGACTTAAAGGAATCATATCCGTGAATCTCTCTGCAAATGTAAATTTCTTGTGCTTTTCCTTGCCTGCTTAGGTTCTTATAAATCCATGGTAGATGAGTTACTTTAACCAATTAAAGATAAATTGCAGTGAGGTATATAATGGTTGACAGTGGAAAACTTTATATTGATGAGCTTGAAATGGATGTCTGTTTTTTGGCCTATCTTCTTGTATCTGCTGTAATGAAGCATTTGTAATATTAGTACTTGTTGTAGGTTTCTGCGGCCATTATGTTTGATGCTGGAATTAGTTCTTGCTTGGAATATCTGGAAGCTGTCCCCTGGTCCGAGGATCAAGAGGAGAAAGTCCTATCTCTTCTCTGCCAACTTGAGCTTCATGGCTCGATGACTGAAGTTCTTCAGAGAGTATTATCCGAACCATCTACTTCTGTGAGAACATGTGACATCTTCTTGAAGCTACTTAGTGGTGTTCTTCAAGCAAAAGATGATAAAGCGCGTCGAGAAATGAAAACTCTTATTTCACGGTTACTCAGAGAAGAATCGTTTGATGATAACAGCCGGCTTGATGTCTCCAAAGATACCCTTTATCATCTTTGTCATAGATGTCTCTGTTCTCTCGTGCTCTGCTTATCTGAAGCTACGTGCATGGACAGCAGCAGCCAAGATCGAGGAGTTTTAATGGCTGAAATGGCTCGAGAAGCTGACAATTTGCAGTGGCTAGTTGATATTCTAATCAATAAAAGGATGGCAAATGACTTCGTGAAATTGTGGGCAGATCAAAAGGAACTTGCAGAACTCCATTCCAAGATTCCCACCATGTACCGACATGAAATCAGCAGGATCACTGCTCAACTATGTATCGCAATTGGTAGAGGAAACATCTTGGTGCCCAAAGACAGCCGGTTCTCTCTGCTGTCAACATGGTTGGACGCTCTTTACGAAGATTTTAGATGGATGAGAAGGGCTTCAAGATCTGTAGATAAAAAACTAATTGAAGAAGGACTCAGTCAGACAATTCTTACCCTTTCGTTGCGGCAACAACAGGTTATTCTGCTCAACTGGTTCCATCGGTTTCTGAATAAAGGGGATGACTATCCCAATATCCAGAGAGCATTTGAAGTTTGGTGGAGAAGAGCCTTCATTAGACAGTACGCTGACGTGCCTGACAGTTCTCAGATGCAAATAACCATCTGCAATTATCCAACCTGAAAGTTGTCATTGCCATACAAGAGTTATAGTCGAATGTATACATATATGAATGACATTCTTTTGTTGTTTTTTCTCAGCTTTTATCCATATTATTTTCCATCATCTGAATTTTTTTTTTTTCTTCTTACCGAAACTTTTTATCTTCAATTGCTGTCCAGGAGACTGGTAATGGAAATTAAAAGATTGATTCATAAAAAATTTTGAAGATGCCAAATAGGCTTAGACTTAGACCCCACTCTTTCAAAGTTACACTAATTGCCAAGGAATTCAAATTTCATGAAAATATTATCACAACAAGAAGACCAATATCTTGCAAATTCAACACTAATTTAGGAATAGATCATATTGATTTGGCCAACAGGGTTTGTGAGCGTTTCTCAGAGCGGAAACCATCTTTCACGGAGTCATCCGCTGACCAAACAAATATGCCATGAAGTTTCCCCTGATGCTTCAGCCTGCGACATGCCATAAAGAACCCATTTTCCGGAGACAACCCTCCGCTTCCATCGGTGCCAAAGCTCACTAGGACCTTACCACCTCTGTAGTTAGAGCTCTGTTCATCGAAGTATTTCAGGAATTGAGAAATATTTGTACCCTTTTCATAGGCGTAGAACTGAAAGTTAACGTAGTCTATGAGATGCCCGTACTTCCTCCACAAGGCCAAGTAATGGGGTTGCACGGAATCATCATTATAAGGTGCTATTGATGCAAATGAGACCACCCCATTTTGTTTTAGGAAGAAAAGAAGTCGCCCAATGCACTCAGCAAATGTGTCAGCATCTGCATGAAAGTGTTCATAGTCGATATCTATGCCATCCAAATGATACTGTCTTGATATATCTGTTATGGAATGAATGGCATTTCTAACCCAGGAACTGATTGTTTTAGGGCTGAAGTATACTTTCTCATTGTTTGCTATTGTATCGCCTCCTAGACTCATAGCTACCTTCACATTCCGATGATGTGTTTTGAGGGAGGATACATGAGACGGGTTGAGGTTTTGTGCATCCCAGTAAACCCTGAAATCACCATTGGTGGGGGAAGGAGGGGAAGAAGAAGAGGTGGTGTAATCAATAGCAAAGGAAAGGATGAAGTGAAAATCTACGTCTTCATTGATGGGTACATCTGAAAAGGTAACACCTTTGTCCTCAGCTCCTATGTATTCTCTAAAGAGTTTCGAGTTAGCTACTACTGCAGGGTGTGAGGAAAATAGAGCAATGAAGATGATCTCAAGAATGAGAGAAAAAGCAAGCATGCATGAGTCCATGGCGGTAATTGTTAAGTTCCAGCAGGAGATATTTATAAGGTGACAATAATTACACTGTCATAGATTATTTATTATTATCTAGAAACAAGATATTTGTTCTTTTGTAATTGTAGCTGTCTGGTTTTATAAGAAAGCATGATATCCGGCAGATTTACAAGGGATTTGTCTGATACCTCCATTTCATCAGTACATCCTGTTGGCCCTGGCTCTCATTGATCACGAGGGAGAAGACAAATTTAGCGGCAAAGACTGCCTTTTTTTAGGGGCTGATAATACGACAGATACCGGTTTAGTCAAACAACATATATGTTAATGCAGGTTGAGGACCCGCTGAACTTTCTCAACTTTCAATGAAAACAATGACACTATAATGTCCTTTTGTACTCTGATAATTTCTTACAGGTGGGTGAATCTTATACAGGCGTTGTAAATTCTAAAACAAATTTTATTTGCATTTAGATAAAAAAAAGTTAACAGATCAAAAGAACATCATTCTTTGATTTTATTATTCAACCTCTTGAATCCGAGTATTAAAAAAAAAAAAGGGTTAGTGTCATAGTTAGCCCTTGAACTTTCAGTCCGTGTGCAATGTGATACCTATACAAGGGGCCAACACCTGCCGATCAGGGAAAGGGAGAGGCTGAGCGTAGGGCCACTAGTTTGAACGGCCAGCCCCACCCCAACTAGGGGTGAGAGTTCGATCTGTCCTAATGAAAAAATTTAAAGTTAATCGAGTTGACGAATCATATTTTATCATCCTAATTTGATTTAAAATTTTCTTGAATCGAGTCCAGTGAGATGGAATTCGAATTGAATCGAATCGAATATATTTATTCGAGTTCAATTTTAAAAAATAATTTAGGGTTCTTATAACTACTATCACCCACCGTAATGAAATTTGTCCACCGTAATCAAATTTTTTATTAACTTTTATCAGCTCGTAATTTATTTATTAATCTTTTATATACGGTTAGCTTCTTTGCTTGCTTAGTTATTTCAATTATCTTCAGATTCTTATCACTATGTATTTTGGAATTAAAATATATATATTAAATGTAAAAATGTGATTTTTTTAATAAAAGTTATTTTAAAGATAAAATGTGAAATTGATACCAATATAAAATTTTAACACGAATATTTTATAGCATCATTAATAATTCAATTTTAATATAAATATTCAATATGACTAAACAATTCAATAATATAAATAATATAAAATGTGAAATTTAATTTAATAATATAAATAGTAGATATAAATAAAATTATTACTATTTGTGTTTAGGATTTTTTAGATAATTTTAATTTTTATTTGGGAGTAAAGGGTGAGAAGTAAGTTTAGAGGAAAAATAAAAAGTTTTGAGAGTAAAAGTTTGAGGGAAAGTAAATAGGGGGAGTAAAATTTTTGAGAGAAAATATTAATAAAAAATTGGGGGGATGGGTTTAGGGTAGAGGGGGGGTGGGATGGAAAGGAAGTAAAAGTTTTGGGGGAAAGTGGGAGAGAGTAAAAATTTTGAGGGAAAATAAAAAGTTTTGAGGGTTTGTGGGAATAAAATTTTGAGGAAAAGTAAATGAGAAAGTAAAATTTTAGTAGAAAATGGAATTTGGGTAGATGGGTGGTTGGGATGGAAGGGGAGTAAAAGTTTTGGGGAGAAAGTGAGAAGGAGTAAAAGTTTTGAGGGAAAAGTAAAAAGGTTTGGGAGTTTGGGTTAAAAATGTAAAATATTATAGTTTGATATTCGGATTATTCGAATTATTCGAGTTATTTGAATTCGAAAACTCAACTCAATTTGAACTCGAAATTTGAAAAAAAAAATTTAAGTTGACTCGAATAACTTGAACAACTCGATTCGTTTAACTCGAAATTCAATTTTTTTTAATTTTTTCAAGTCGAATCGAATTTTGCCCATCCCTAATCAGTATAATAAGCATGTTTAAACTTGCAATGAAATTTAACAGTGAGCATGATTTTTCATGTAATTAGAATAATATAAAAACAATGGACATGTATTAGCATGTGATCAGAATGTCGGTAACAGTAGGCATACTTTAACATCACAGAACATGTGAAACAATATAGAATGTATTAAATAGTACACATAACCAAACATAGTAGAAAACACATATTCACATTTGGTCGGTTTCAATTGAATCACATAACATTCGATCAACACCTCATTACCTCAATTAAGGGATACTTACATTCTGTTATCCTCACAAAATCATATTGGCACATTCAACCATCATTAAGGAAACAAAATCACGTCAGGTTATCTTTTGAATCATAAGACCATTCGGTTAACACATGAAAATTAACATACTCATCACTTATATGGTACACTCAAGGTTGGACACACACATTTTTCCGCATGACCAACCAACACCAGATCCAAACCGATGCACTCCTTCAGCACAGATCTAATGAGATCTCGTCCAGATCCTTTTATCGATCTACCGATCTGAAACAATAGTACACCAACTGATCAAATCTGATCAAATCTTGCCTAGATCTGAATCCTTAAACAATGATATGCATAAAATTAGCACCAAGATTCGACCTTAGCAGATATTATTGAATTTGATTTTCAAATCTGAAAAGGGCACTTACGTTTTCACTAGATTTCAGATATGAGATGACCAAACTCTTGCTATTCAGATCTAAACTACTCCCCCTTCCAAATTGATACCTTAATAGAAAACACACAAAAACATTTTGTAAGTTTCGACCATCGTCGGATCCCGAAAAACATTAAACCTTATTTTCAGTTCTAACGATGAAATGTTCACAAAAATATTATGTAATAGAATGAGATCAAATCTTGAAGGAATACTTACACTTATATCAATAATAGATTGAAAACGGAACTGACAAAACAATGTAGATATGAATATAGATGTGGTGGTTTAGGCAGTAATGAAAGAAAAGAAGAAAAGAGATGTGTAGCGATGGGAGATTCGACAATCAAGAATCAAAAAGAGAGGAGAAAAAGATGAGAAGAAATTTAGTTACAAAATAAAAATTGAGGAAGAGAAGGAGAAGAAAAGAAAAACAGCGGCGGTGGTGCTGACGAGCGACAGTGGTGGGTGGTACAAAAAAGGGCGATGATGAAGAAGGGAGGAAGAAAAGGGTGGCGGTGGTGCTAGTGGCGCAAGGGAGATGGGCGGCGACGATGGAGTTGATGGTGGTGTAAGGTGGAAGGTGTGGTGACAAGAAATAAAAAAGAAAAGAAAAGAATTAAGGAGGAGCTAAGGAGAGGGGTGAAACAATGTGGATGAGTAGAAAAAAATGAAAATAATTAAAAGATGATTGGGGTCAAAGGATGGTAACAAGGTAAGAATAAAAAAGAAAAGGAAATGGAGGGAAAATGGGAGAAGATATATCTTTTCTTAAGGGTTTTGGTGGTAAAGGAAGTAGTGTGAACACAAAGGGAGAAAATATGATAAAAAAATTATGGTTTTCAAAACCTTAGGGATGGTAAAGGGAGGGAGTGTCGAATTTTTTAAAAAAAAAAAAAAAATTAAAGTGGAGAATTGAACTCAAGTCTCAAGGATAGGTACTCTACTTCTTAACCACTAGGCTAGAATTCATTATTGCCTAAATGCTAACAACATTAAAACATAAATTGGGGCGTGACAGCAGGCATGAGCTTGAAGATAGTGAAGAAGACTACTCGGTCGAAGCGTTCATCCTAGACGAATCATAAAGGTACGATTTTGATTAAGTGTTTATTGCTGTAGATAACACAACCAAGTTCTTGTTTTGAAAAAATTAAACTTTGATTTTTCTTTAAATATATTTGCCACTGTGTTTTTCCAAACTTGATTGATCTACCATAATTTGACGTGGCAAATTGGATTTTCCTTGTATACTTAAGGAGCTTTTTCTTGAGCAAAAATAGTGTCTTTTGCATAGTTTTTCGTTATTCGACATGGAAAATTGGGTTTCCCCAGCATACTTTGATTTTTCTTTAAATCTCGTTGCACAACCATTCATTAGTCTTGAATTAACTAGTGAAATCGGAAGATAAATCGAAACTAATTCGTCTATGTTGGTAAAATTTAGATCGGAAGATAAAATGGAGCCATTTAGTAATTTAAACGATTTAATTCCCTTGTCCGAGAATCGTGAACCACATCAAAATCAACCAACAGCCGCTAATCATTTATTGGTTAAATTCTTAGTTTTATATTCTTTTCAATTTAGTCCCTAGGTTAGAATATTTAATTTTCTTGCAAATTCGTCTTGTTATGCTTTGTCGTACTATAAGATCGTATTAGTAGTCGCTTAGACTCTATTGTGTATGCTATCTATTGCTCAATCGTCATCTCTTTTAGGTTCGATCCTTAGAATACTCCGGTGTTCCATTTTAACACTACAAATATTACATATGACTTGTACACTTGTAGTAAAGCCGCACTTTGAAAATTGTTTTATAAAATTATTTGTTTTACATGCATGTGCAAACGCTATCACTGATCTTCCAATAATACGTACAAGGAATTGGCTCCCAAACAACCAAAGACACAATGTGACCAAGACGATGATTGTCTTGCTAAGAAAGGTGGGAGTTGTGACCAAGAAGCCTCTACCGAAGACACACTAGTGCATGATACTATAAGCACAATTCCTAGTTCCTCAAGCACTTCAACTGTTATTGATTAGAGGCTCTTCAAGTTTCTTTCTAATGAAATTGTTGCCCATGAGAGGAATATAAGGACCTTAAAGCTCGCAACAGTAAGCTATTGGCCATAAAGTTGGATATCTTGGCGAGACAACTTTAGTGATCCTTTTGCAATCATTGAACAAAAATGGGGAGTAGTTGGTGAGTATAATGCTTTTTTTGTGCAACAATAACCATAAACCTAGGATTCTTATTCTTCTCAATCTAGAGTGGTGATTCACTTAATCTAGTAATCTTGTACTCTTTCTCTTACATGTTTTGGATCACATTAACAAGCTTGTACTTTTTACTTACCTTAATGAAGATTGTTTTACTTAAGGGGAGATCCTTAAGGGGAGAATATGTAACTATGATGATTTTATTTTCCCTGTATATGTTTTGTTCAAAAATCACCAAAAGGGGAGATTGTTGACACTGTTGAAGGAAAGGTGAATTATGTGGCTGAAATAATGGCCGCAACTTCAAGCACTGTTTCATTCCTATACTTGCCTATTTGCTAGCATTGGGCTATCTTTTTTAAAGATATTTGGAAGAGTTAGAACCCAACCCATGAAAACCAATTGATTTAAAATTGAAGACTTGAAGATGGATTCTTGTGGTTTAAGTTTGGTTACTTACGGAATAAGTAAAATCACTTTCTATAGTTGAAGACTTTCAATTACACCAAGACTCTTATGGAATTGTTATCCTATGCCGATGTTTATATTTACTTTATATAAAAGTGATTAGATTATGATTCTTATGAAAGCAAAACTAAGCTTTTGAGCTTAGTGGGAGCGTGATCTAGTCTTTGTACAACTATAAGGTCGCTAAATTGGTGAGAACTAGACTGATGTTAGGAGTTAAATCATTGATTGTATTGTGAGAAAGATAGTGGAATATTACTATGGGTAAGGCTTCGCAAATGTAGACTGAGGTTGAACTACGTAAACAATCTTGGTGTCCATCTTTACGTTTTCACATTTTTTATTTTGAAGTTGAAACAGTGGCCATAGTTCCAAGCACTATTTTAGTAACAGTTTCTATTTGCAAAGCAAGTACCCCTTTGTTTCTACAAAATATAAACTTGTTCATTCTACTAACCCCTTCCGATCTATCAACTCGCATTGGGAATTAATGTTCGTTATTAGATTATAGCTCTCACTTGTAAACCAATCATACATCGAGTCTCTCGACTCTTCGTACTTAGCAAGCTAGATTGGTATGATCAATTAGGATTAGATCTCTTATTTTCCCTAATTTGCTTATGGTTGTTATTTAAAAGCATGCGGTAAGTTCACCAATTTAAAAAGGAAACAATATAATTTCTCAAAACAAATTAATTATTTCATCACCATTATTCACCAATCGCGTAACAAATTAGTTACTCATGAATCTAACTCAATCAAACAACAAAGGAAATCAACATTATAATTACAAAATATAGAATGAAAAAGGTTTAGAAATGCTCAAATGTAGATTCTCTAAGACTTGAAAGCCTAAGTTTACTTCCTTCGTACATTAGTCTTTGTTCATGAAAAAAACTTAGATTGAAGCTATAAAAACTTAAAAAAAAAAGGGGGGGTTAAATTTTACTTATTACGACTGAAATTTAATGAAAATACAAAATAAAATTGCAATATATTCAAGTTTATAAATAGAAAATCAAAGAAAAACTCTAAAGGCTAGATACTTGAGAGTAACATATTTATTCGCTAAATATAAAACTTAGTTCCACCCTTTTTGTAACACCCCTAACCCGTATCCGACGTCAAAACATGGTTATGGAGCATTACCGGACTTACAAACGAACAAATAGAAATTTAATTTTCATAACACATTCACTTTAGAAACCAATCAAATTCAATCATATAGTTCCTAATACGAGCCCTCAAGGCCCAAAATAGACATTAAAAAAATCGGGACAAAACCGAATACTCAAGGAATTTTCAAAAAACATTGAAAATTTTCAAAGTGCAGGGAACACATGCCCGTGTGGCCAGGCCGTGTATCTTACACGGCGAAAGGACACGCCCGTGTCTCAGGCCGTATGGGCATTCAAAATGGGGACACATGCCCGTGTCCTAGCCCATGTCCAAACTAGTGAGCTTACTGACTTGGGTCACACGGCCAAACCACACGGCTAGACCAATATCAAGCTTATAACATGTTATAAGATCACATACAATCATGATATTCATAGGCACTTCAATTAACCATTTAAAACATGCCAAATATATCTCCAAAATCTGCCTAAATGGTTCAACACATATATGCATCATTGTGCGTAAAACTTAACATGTATGCCACTTATCAATCTCAACTATTTGGTACCCAAAATACCAATTCACAACAAAGGCATTCACATGACAACCATACACCACATACAATAAGGCCATTTACATATTTACATAACAAAATTTATATCCACAATACAAGCCAATTCAAATTGCTAAAACAAAACAAAACATGTAGGCTACCATTAACCAAAATGACCTATACAAGCCATTAAACCTAAAATATAAACCAAAAGTACCAAAATAAGCGTTTGATAGTGTGATGTAATCTCTAACAACTTCCAATCCGAACGAGCTTCCGAACCACCATAAAACACGGAAAATAAAACAGAGTAAGTAATTAAGTTTAGTAAGTTTGTAATACTAAAAATACAACTTACCATACAACCACAATTTAGGTAAGTAAAATTAAGACATAAATCAACTCCATTTTGGCCCAAAAGCCTAACACGTAATTATCAACCATGTTAGCTATATATATATTCATATGTCAAATATATACCACTTCCCGTATTTCACATAAATACACGTACTAGTTCATATCGAACTTGTATAATCCTAATAACAGCATTGTGCCCGTTGAACCATTTGGAATACTATCGGATATGCGGGTATCTCGCACATTATGTGCCAACACGTGGTCGAAACCATTACGATCTCATATCTCATATCAATGCTCTCTCTCGAGCCATAACTAGGTTTGCTCACACAAGCTGTCAGTCAAGACGTAGCTACACAGTGCTGCTCACACAAGCTATAAAGTAACCGCAACACATGCCGAAAGCTCATCCACTGGTAGGACGTACGAGACCAGCACCCAAAACACGGTAACTGATAAACATAATTTCGTCCCATGTAGTGATTGATCTTCGAGGAAGAGAATGTAACCACTTTTTAGCTTTATTTCTCAAAGAAAAGGGAAATAACCGAAGACGAATGGCATCATCAGAAATGCCATTTTTTTGAAGGTATCACAGAATTCTAGAAAATTAGCTAAATGAGTATTTGGGTCTTCGTCCTGCAAACCATCAAATTGAACAAACTGTTGAATCATTTGGATAGTGTTAGGTTTTAATTCAAAATTATTAGCGGCTATAGCAGGCCTAACAATACTCAATTCAGCTTCTGTTAAATTAGGATTAGCATAATCATACATAGTTTGGGGAGCATGATGATTGGCCATATCTTGATGTGGCAGATTGTTCTCAGCAATCCTTTCGGTGGTATTAGTTTTGTCCTCCTGCTCTCATTGTATGTAATTTAAGCATCGCCTTACTTCTCTATGATTTCTGCGTGCGATTCCTTTAATATCACTGTCGTAAATTAGTGGTCCTGTTGGGTTCCTTCTAGTCATAAACTAGAGGTACCAACTAGGAAAAGAGAAGAAGAAAGAAATTTAGAAAAATAAAAATAAAATTTAATTGTAAAAATAATAAAATATAATATGCTAAAGTAATAAAAATTAAGCGTTCTTAATATTTTAGCTCCCCGGCAACGGCACCAAAAACATGATCGTGTCTATCGAGTCTTAAAAATTTATAAAAAGAATGATAGAACCTGGAAACTAACTAAGACAACGATAGAGGCAAGTGCACCTATCGAACAGTAGTATAGTTAGCGGCAAGACCGGATTGTCGAACCCAAAGGAACCAAAAGTACTAATATTAACTCTCTTTCTATTATTTAGCCTAAGAATTAAGTGGATTTTTATCTAATCTAAAATTAACTATTTAACTAAGCTAAAGGTGCTAAGACAAAGAAGAAATTGGGGAAAAGACTTGAGAGAAAACCAATTGATTTGGACAATACCTAAGGAAGAATCCACCTAGACTTCACTTGTTATCTAACTCTGAATCGGATAATTTATTCATTTGACTCGATCTGTAGGATTCCCTACGTTATATCAATACCTATCTTCAAGGCTACTAACGTCAAACCCTAGGTTGATTAATTAAAATCTCTTTCTAATTAAAAACCCTAGAATTGCATTAATTCGATCTATGGACTCCCATATTAGGTTTGACCCTAATCCGACAGATTTTTGTCACCCTATCTCTAGGCGTGCAAGCAACTCTGCTTAACTATACTAGATCTACTCTTAGACAGGGTCTCTTCCTCCTCTGCCTAAGCACATCACACTTGAATCAATATCCCGAAAATACCAAAACAAGAATTAAGAACACATAGTTAAGAACAAACCAAATATTTATCATTCAGTTCAGATAACAATAACAAGATTTGTCTTAGTTTTCATCCCCTCAAGTAATTGAGGGTTTACTTCATAATTGTAAAAGAAAACATCTCAAAAGAAAAGATAAAACAAAACATAAGAAACCACTAAAACTCCCTGAAGGAATTGAAGGAGAGTTCCTCCGTCTTGAGTATGACTTTGGCTTCTTGAGATGGATCAACTGGCTTTCTTTGAGTAAATCCCTGAATTTAACTACCCTGGCTTGGCTCTTTGGCCTAGCTGAACGCCCCCTAAAGGTTGGCCTCTAGGGTCTTTATATAGGCTTTCGGAATATGTTTCTTTGCCTCTAAGTACCCTAATTTGAATATAATTCTTCTTTCCTATGGTAGGGACATGCCCATGGCACACGCCCGTGTAAATCGTGGCTAGGCCGTGTTTGAACCTGTTGATGAGGCACGGCCATGTATTTCAGGGTCCAGGCCGTGGTCGACTTTTTTTGCTAGGCACGACCATGTGGTATTGGGCCTAGGCCGTGTGGATTTCATGCTTTGGCCCATTTTCTCCATTTTCAGCATGTTTCTCGTTCTTTTCATCCTTCGATGCCCTACTGAGTATAAAACATGAAAACAAAGGATTAGGAGCACCTAGTTCCATAATTAAAGGGAAAAATCATCCAAAAACATGCTAAATGTGGGATTAAAATATGTTACTATTTCTGTTTATCAAATACCCCCACACTTAAGCTTTTGCTTGTCCTCAAGCAAAATTCTCAAGTCATAATTAAAAGGAACTTCCTCAATTCATAATATTCATCAACAATGCCTCATCATAGATAATTTATACAAGGATGATTCAACTTAAAGAGTCCTAAAGATTCAAACAATTAAAGTTATGAGTTTTTAGCGTGAAAACATAGGTGTTTCCCTTTACCCAAATAATCACCTTTAATTCAAAATCTACAAAAGTTGACATCCTCACTAAAGATTCACTCAAATCACTCAAGGTGTTTAAGGTTCAAAAATTAAGCTCTCAAAAGTTGAACATAAAAAGTTATTACCATAGGCTTGCTTGAAAATCAAATCTCCACCACTGTAAAATGAGATGATACACAAATCAAAAGGTCTTTTAAAAAAGGTTGTAGTGGGGCTTAGGTTAAAGGTGTGGATAAAGGCTGAATTTAGAAGGGTTAGAATCGAGATTGAATTGAAAAATTACCTAACTAGAAAAATGACTAATAACCTGAATAATTACATCAATTGAAAACTTGTAATACTAATAATACGATATTCTTTTTCAAGGTGTTGAATTGCAACGTATGGGCTCCTTTAAATCCCATAACTAATAATGAATATACTTTGAAGTTTTGATTGATTTTGATTTTTTTAGAACAAACCAAATATTTAATAGAACTTTAACAACTGAAATAATCTAATTAGGCAACTAATCAAAACAAATCTCGATAGAAGGGTAATAAAAAGGAATGCTGATAACAAATACGAGATGGGTTTTGGGTTAATATTAGTGGGTTGAGTTAATAAAAAGGATTGTTAGGATCAAAGGGGTTCACTAGGGGTCAATTATGAGGGTAGCTTTTAGTGGAGTGAGTGGGTTGAATCCTAGGTGCCTTAATCATCTCTGTATATCAACTCAATAGTGTGGTCTCGACATGTATAATTGAAGCAAGTTATAGAATAACAAATCAATGTTGACACACTCATTATCAATAAAGTGAGCACGAAAAGAATGTATGCTCTAAAAGCTCAAAATCACACAAAAATTATGGGTATTTTGATGTTAACATTGTAAATTTCAAAATTCAAGGTAACAATTTAGATTCAGGTAGACAACTTAACAGAATTTTAATTTTTTTAAAAAAAATAGACTCATCATGCTCGATTCTCTAGTATCTTAAATTTTAAATTATCAATGCACAATTATCAATGACTTAATCTGAAACATATCAATAAAAATCATGAATCAACAAGAATTTCATTCTAATTAGTGATATGAGAAAATTACTTTAAGACAGAATATCATTCAGGGATTTGAGAATAATGAAAAAAGTTAGACACTTTTTCTAATAAATTTTCACACCCCCTCATACTTAAGATGTACATTTCCCTTAATGTACAAAGATATATAATAATCATAAAATAAGAAAATCAAAAGAGAGGGAGAGAGGTGAAACTTCCTAAATTTTTGGATCGATTCCTTGAGTTGGAAGTGTGGAAACTTGATTTGGAGGTTAAAGATAAGTTGGAGGGGGCGCCTCTAATTCTTGTGCTAGATAAAGAAATTGGGTAACTCGTGAGGAATTAACCAGGAAACAGTAATAATAATTTAAATTATACTAATTATATAATTAAAGTAAATAAAGATAACAAGAAAGAAAATATGAATTAAAATAAAACAAAAGAGGAGATGAATGGACTAGAAAGCCCTTATTGGTAGATGGTTCACGAGGTGGGTGTGGTGTTTAAGGCCGTGGTGTTGTGATTCCCTAACAGCCTTTAGAACCTAAAACCAAGAAACTAAAACAAAATAAACTAAATTTAATGTATGAAAAATAAAGAAAATGAAAATAAAGGGGAAGAGAAGAGTAAAATAGAAGTTAAAAGGTTTCAAAGACCCTTGGCTTGTTGAGTTAATGAAGCGGCCAGCATGAGCTTATGTTGATTTGTCTCACATAGGGAGACAGGACTCGGATCTTTTCGTTTCTTCGACATTGTTGAAGCGTAGATTGATACTTTTATAGAATGAAGAAGGAAGAAAGTAAGGATCAAAGGAAGTGGGAAGTGGATGGGGAATGGATGAAAGGGGTGTTTTAAATAGAAAATTTCAGTTCTGGTACATCCCCACGCCCGTGTATCGTAGGCATTTCATGTCACACGGCCATGTCGCATGGCCGTGTGGTGGTTCAATCGCTTCTCCCACGCCTGATTTTTAAATCTCCATGCCCATATTGGTTCATTAGTATCAGCCACGGCTATGTCGCACGGTCGTGGTGTTAGGTGAGTCCGTGATTCAAAGATATTTTTCTCATCCTGTCTCGTACTATCTCTGCCATGTTAGTACAGAAATATGTAGCATCCACACAGCCACGACCACGGCAGTGTGTAAGGCCGTGTGATGTGAAAATTTGCACTTCATTAACTTGGTTGGTCTGTAGTTTAGATGCGAAAAGAAAAGGAAATGAAAATAAATGGGTTAGTGCTAAGGTTGCCTCCCAAGAAGCGCTCGTTTAAAGTCTTAAGCTAGAGTTACCTCTCATTCGTACCTTCACGGTGGTTTAAGGAATGAAAAATCCTTTTCCATGCTATCATCATATAATTTGAGTCGAGTAGAGTTTACTTTAAAAGTACCGAAAGTAGAATTACTTACCTCGACTGTTCCATAAGGAAAAACATTAAGTACCGTAAAGTGGATCTCTTCAGTTATCTTCAAGTTTGATGTGGCGATTCGCGGGTCTGTACTATCTAATAGTACCTGATCTCCTATTTTAAAGTGATTAGATATTCCTTTAAGTTCTTCTGGGGTTTCCTTTGGTTTCACTTCATGTGGGTTTGATTCCTCCTTGAAATATGTCTCCCACTCATCTAGCTCATCGGTCTGAAGCCGTCATTCCTCATGAGATATTTCCTTGTTGGTGCGAGCTATAGGGTCTGGCTCTGTAGTGTGATTCCGTGGTGTTTCCTAGAAAGGAAGTTTAACTGGGTGCTTATCAAAGGAATTTATGTCCTCACCTTTCTCACTTGATGTCCTAGCTGAGTCGAAGCTTGAAGACTGATTGATTCGTCACCTAAACGAAGTATGAGTTCACCTGTGCTAACATCAATTTTAGATCTGACAATTGCTAGAAAAGATCTTCTTAAGATTAAGGGGATACTATTGTCTTCATCCATATCTAAAACAATGAAGTCTAAGGTGAATATGAATTAATCAACTTTAACTAGTATATCTTCAATTATACCCTTAAGGATGCGAATAGTCTTATCAGCTAGTTGAATATTTATCCTAGTTTGCTTGGGTTTCCCTAGACCTAGCTGTTTAAACATTTTAGATGGCATAACATTGATGCTTGCCCCTAAATTAGCTAAAGCATTATCAACAGATAAACTACCGATTAGACATGGAATTGTAAAACTCCCTGGATCTTTTAATTTCCATGGTTGTCTGTTCTGTAACATTGTTGGGCATACTGCGTTTAGTTCCACATACGACTTCTCGTCTAACTTTCGCTTGTTTGTTAAGAGCTCTTTTAAAAATTTCCTTGAATTTGGCATCTGCGAAAGAGCTTTAAGAAGTGGAAAGTTAATATGTAATTTCTTTAAGAGTTTAAGGAACTTACCGAACTGTTCTTCTGTGTCGTCTTCCTTTATCGCATTGGGGTAAGGTATACGAGGTTTGTATTCTTTAATTACCGATTTTGGCTTTTCTTGGCTTACCTCAACCTTACCTTCACTTACCACAAGTTCTTGTTTGGCTAAGATTCAGATTCTACTAACCTTTCACTGTCATGAGTGGTTATGGCTTGAATTTGCTCCTTGGGATTAGTCTCAATGTTACTTGGCAAGCTACCTAGTGGTCGTTCGGAGATCAGCTTTGCGAGTTGCCCTAACTGGTTCTCGATTCTTTTAATCGACACTTGTTGATTTTTAAGTGTTGTCTCTGTGTTTTGAAATCGAGTTTCAGACACCGGTATAATTTTTTAGCATCTCTTCAAGGTTTGGCTTTTTTTCCTGTGGGTAGGGCTATTGGTGGAAGTTTGGAGGAGGAGGTTGTTGTCTTTGATTTCCTTGGCCACCCCACGAGAAATTGGGGTGGTTCCTCCAGCCTAGATTATAAGTATTACTATAGGGGTTATTTTGAGGTCTAAAATTGTTACCCGTATAGTTTAATTGTTCGCTTTCCATGCTCGGATTGTAGGGTGGGTACTCAGGATTCACCACACCTCTTAGGTTTGAATCACATTGCATAATTGGATGTACCCGCAAAGAACCACACAAACCATCAATCTTTTTATTCATCATTTCTACTTGACTTGATAGCATGGTGACTACGTCAAGATTGAAAACTCCAGCTGCTTTAGTTGGCTTTGTCCTTGTAACTTGCCACTAATAGTTATTCAGTGACATCTCCTCTATGAATTCATAAGCTGCTTCGGGAGTTTTGTTATTAAGGGTTCCGTCGGCTGCTGAGTCAATTTTTTTTGATAAAAAACTACCACAAGGGTCAACTCATTTTATAGCATCATTCAAAATACACTCATGGACTTCCATCGGATAGTCCTCATTAAAAGCCAAAGTACAATGATTCTTAAAGGCCAAATTACATAACCTATCAACAACCTTATTACTGGATCTAGGAATCCAATCGAAAGAAAAGAACCAAAAAGCTTCGGCTAACTTATACAACCGCCTCATACAAGAGCCCAAAAAAGTTAAGTCAACCTCTCTCTTCTTAAACCGGTTGACCATGTTGGCACAATCAGATTCAATAACAATTTTATCCTAGCTTTTCGACCTAGCAAAACTTAAGCTTTCTTCCATCGCTCATAGCTCAGCCCACTCGACGCTTTTAGCATATTCCAACATACCCAACAGACCGCCCACCACAAAGCCATCATGGTTGCGTGCCAACACTCCAAAACTCGCTATAGAACCCTGGATAGCGGCATTGAAGTTGATTTTTATAGTCCCCATCTCGGGCTTCTTCTAGTTCCTATCCTTTTTAACAATTGGCAACATTGGGCTACCAATAAAGTTGAAAATTCTGAAGTTCTTACTAAGACAGGAGGCTCTCTCCCATGTAACTCTGGCATCCTCGTCCACTCCACTGAAAATCTAGTTGTTCCTACTGTTCCAAATGTTTCAAAGGACAGTGAAAAATCAGCAGCAGCAGGACCATCCAAGACACATCGACTCTTCCAACCAGTAATACAGTGGTCAAAATTCTCATCAAGCAGCTTGTTATTGAAACCACCATACTCAAGCACCTCCCTCGCCTTTTGACAGTCCCTCAAAGCATGGATAATAGTTTCCCTCACCATCCCACATCTAGGACATAAACTATTAAAATCACTACGGATACTAGCAATCTTATTGTAGGTAGGGAGGATATCGTGGCCCAGCTTCCAGCTGAATATCTAAATTTTTGGAAGAGTTTTCAGCTTCCAAATGAGCTTCCAAAAGATACGATGAGGGCCATAACCAACCTATTTAAGGATCAGTCATGAATAAGTAGTTTTAGTCGGGAAAAAGCCCTAGGGATTATGAAACCAAATGAGCTGATCAGAATGATCATCATGGGAAATGGGGGTATTGCAAATTTGATCCTTCAAACTTTCGCCATACAATTCCAAAAGCCTATCATCCTTCCAACCAGCCCCGTTATCCTTCAACAAATCAGAGACATAATTTTCCCTCACCAACATCCTCTCCATACAAATAGACGAGCCCGACAGACTCTCGAAACCCCATTGATCGCACCAAATATTAATATTCTTCCCGTTACCCACACTCCAACCAAAGCCCTCTTCAAGTAACTTAGACTTTGGAAATACCTTGCCACGTAAATGAAGGCTTGTCGATCTTCTTAGGGTGGAAAACATCCCCGTTGGGGAAATACTTGGCGCTAAGAACTTTGAAACAAAGAGTATCCTTAAACTTAAGAAGACGCCAAACTTGTCTTCCCAAAAGGGTAATATTAAACAGCCATAAGTCCCTAAATCCCAGGCCCCTATACCTTTGGGATGGCATAACCGGTCCCAAGCCACCCTGCTCTACACTCTATTTTTATCACCACCACCCCACAAAAACCAACCCACTAAGGATTGGATCTCCTCAAGCACACCATTCGGAGCTAAGAAGATAGAGAACGCATAGGTTGGGATAGATTGGATCACCGACTTGATAAAAACTTCTTTACCCGCCCCCGACAATAAGCGCTTCGACCAACTGTTTATCTTATTCACCATGCGCTCCAATATACTTTTGAAGGCACTCGATCTATTCTTGCCAACCGAAATTTGGAGCCCCAAATAATTATCAAGCTTGTCCACCACTTTCATACGGAGGAGGTTAATAGCAGTATCTCTTTGAGCCATAGGAGTCTTAGGACTAAAATAAACCATAGACTTGTCCATATTAATACTTTGACCCGAGCATTCTCTCGAACTTCTTCAAAATTTGCATGCAAGCCTCATACTCCCTACGATTGTTCCTAACAAAAAGCAAAGCATCATCAGCAAAAAATAGGTGGTTTATTCTGGGCCTATCCTTGCTTGCTCGAATGCCCTTAATAACGTGCGTCTCTTGGGCATTCACGAGCATGCGAGATAGGGCATCCATACAAAATAAAAAAATAAGGGGATAAGGGATCTCCTTGCCGAATTCCCCTATCTGGAGTGATGACATTAGTAAGCTTGGAGTTACACTTGACTTTAAACATAACCGTACGAACGTAACCCATAATTTTATTGACCCAAATACTTGAAAAACTGATTTTCAACATGACTTTTTGAAGGAACCGCCACTCCACTCGATCATAGGCCTTGCTCATGTTGAGTTTGATGACACATCCTTTATTGGGACCATTCTTAGAGCTACGAAGGTAATGGACGAGCTCATGAGCGATAAAAATATTATCATGAATCATACGGCTAGGCACAAATGTGCTTTGATTCTCACTTATACACTTAGGAAGAACATTCTTTAGCCTATTCGCCAAAACCTTCGAGATAATTTTGTATAAAAACCTGCAAAGGCTAATCGGACGGAAGTTAGTCATATCACACGGATTAGTAACTTTAGAAACTAAAATAAGGAGAGTTTCATTAATAGTTTGGATTTTATCCATATCCCTTAAAGCTTCATGACATAAATTAAGCACATCTTTTCCCACAATTTGCCAATGATCTTTGAAGAAACTTTCAGGAAGCCCATCACTACCAGGAGCCTTTCTAGGGTCCATTTGATTGAAGGCCGTCAAGATCTCCTCATCGGTGAAGTCTCTGTTAAGATTCTCATTAATATCATCCGTAATACAGCAATGAATAAAATGTAAATCAATCTCCTCGTTGGGATAAATCAAACTTTTAAACAGCTCATTAAAGTAACTCCAAACAACATTACAAATCATAGTGCTATCTTTATGCCAAGTTCCATTAGAATCCTTCAGCTTGTCAATGTGATTTTTCCTCTTACGACTAGTAGCACGAACGTGAAAATAACGGGTATTGTGGTCTCTTTCCTTCAGCCACTGGATGCGAGATCTTTGAGCCCAATATTTCTCTTCAATATCGAAAAGCTTCCCCAGCTTACTCCTAGATGACTTTAGGAGCTTCCCCATAGTCTCGTTAGTCGGCCCATCCATTAAATTGCTAACATTCCTGTTAAGTGCATTGATCTTTCTCTTCATAGTCTTGAAATGATTGTACTGCCAAGGTCCAAGCCTTTCACGAATCTCTTCCATCTTCTTAATAATGTTCCCATCTCTTCTGGACCAAACAACACTAATGATGTCTTCAGCCTCTTTATCCTTAACCCAACTAGTATCATACTGAAACCAATGTCTAGGGCCATCGCCTTGCTCCCTCGGTTTACTCCCAACGGTATCCAAGATAATGACATCGTGATTCGATTTAAACTGGTGCACCACATTTGTTTCAATAAAAGGCATGTTGTTCACAATATCATCCGATGTAAGGAACCAATCGAGCCTCTCCTTGATAACTCCCGAACCTTCCCTATTGTTACACCACGTAAACCAACCATTCCTAGATTTAATATCACCCAAAGCTAACTCCTCCAGCAGCTCCCTAAATTCATCCATATCAACCTTAGGCTTCCTCCTCCCACCCTCTTTCTCATTCGCATTAAGGATCGTATTGAAATCACCCCCACCTACCATCCCTCCCTAACAGTATCCTTGATCCTTCTCAATATATCCCAAGCTTGCTTTTTCTCAATCGACTCGGGGTGACCATAAAACCCAGTAAATCTGACCTTCATCCCATCTTCCATGCCAATCAAAACATCAATATGATACTTCGAGTAGCTTTGTATCGTAACCTTAGCATCATCCTTCCACAACAGAGCCAGACCTCCACTTTTTCCCTCTGCATCCACAGGCTGCTGAGTCAATTAACTGCCGAGTTGAGGGGTTCAAACCATTGTAAAAAGTTTGGAATGGTAACCATAAGGGTAAACCATGGTATGAGCATTTTCTCAATAGATCCTTGTATCTCTCCCATGCATCGTATAATGTTTCTAAATCCATCTGCACAAAAAAAGAGATATCATTTCTTAATTTGGCCGTTTTGGCCGATGGAAAATATTTTAGTAAAATTTTTTCGGTCATTTGGTCCCATATAGTGATTGATCCTCGTGGAAGAGAATGTAACCACTATTTGGCTTTATTTTTCAAAGAAAAGGGAAATAACTGAAGACGAATGGCATCATTAGAAACGCCATTTATTTTGAAGGTATCACAGAATTCTAGAAAATTAGCTAAATGAGTATTTGGGACTTAGTCCTGCAAACCATCAAATTGAACAAACTGTTGAATCATTTGGATAGTGTTAGGTTTTAATTCAAAATTATTAGCGGCTATAGCAGGCCTAACAATACTCGATTCAACTCCTGTTAAATTAGGTTTAGCATAATCATACATAGTTCGGGGAGCATGATGGTCGGCCATATCTTGATGTGGCAGATTATTCTCAGCCATCCTTTCGGTGGTATTGGTTTCGTCCTCTTGCTCTCCTTGTATGTAATTTAAGCCTTGCCTTACTTTTCTATGATTTTTGCGTACGGTTCCTTCAATATCACTATCGTAGAGTAGTGGTCCTATCGGGTTCCTTCTAGTCATAAACTAGAGGTACCAACTAGGAAAAGAGAAGAAGAAAGAAATATAGAAAAATAAAAATAAATTTTAATTGCAAAAATAATAAAATATAATATGGCTAAAGTAATAAAAATTGAGCATTCTTAATATTTTAGAGGTAACGACCTAAATTTGGGCCTAGAATAAATAGGTTTCGTGTGTCGAGAGAATGAATTTTGGCGTTCGAAAAAAATTATGATTGCATGTTTAGTTTGATTTTTAGGTGATTTAGGAAGGGTTGGTGGTGTTGGAAAAGTCCTGGGCTCGATCTAAGGCTTTAGCAAAAAAAAAAAATGTTTTTACCCTTAAGTGAGGTTGGTGTTAGTAAAAAGGCTTTTAAAATTTTTTTGGTTGAAAGATAGCATAAGGAAGTAGGTGATTTGGTGGCTTGGAATGTTTTGAACAAGCTGGTGGTCAAAGGTTCAAGTCTGGGACTTAGCAAAAAAAATTTTTTTGTTGCGCATAAGTTAGTATGAAGGCTAGAGTTTAGGCTTTATAATTAGTTGGGGCTGATTTCCAACACAAAGAAACGGCTGGCCTAGTGGCAAAGGCATTAGGAGCAGGAGGGGGAGCAAGGTTCTAGTCGCGGCGCGCGCTAAATGTTGGGTTTTTTTTAAAGTAAACCTGGAGCGTGGCAGAAAGGGTTATAATTAATTAGGTAGGAAATATGAAAAATAAAATAAGTGGCGCAGTGGCAAGGGACGTGTGTCATAGTGAAGAGTTCGGAGGTTCGAAGCTGGGTGTTGGCTAATATTTTTAGATTTCTTTGGATGATTCGGTCACTGGAGAATATGCTTTAAAATAAGTTAAGAATGGAACATATCACATGAATGGTTGTGGTGCAGTGGCAAGAAGCGTTTGGTGGTGCCTGGAGGTCTTGGTTTCGAGTTGCCTTGTGCATAATAATATGCTATTTTGCTGCTGGCGTGGGGAAGGTATTTGAAGTGGACCAAAATGCCAAAAGATGGCTGTTCGGGGAAAGCAATTTGAATGAAATTCAAATTGAATTTTTGGCTAAATAAATGGATTTTTGGGATGAGGATGAGGATAAATTTTGGAGATAATAAAGGAATTTAATTGGTGATAAGTTTGAGTCGATTAGGGAAGTGTAGGTTTATTTTATTTATTTATTTATTTATTTTAGTATATATATGGGTGCCGAATTAAATTCCTAGAGTAATGCCAAATTTTCATTATTTTCCTGAAGCATAGCTTTTGATTTTCTTTCACTTCTTCTTTTCTCCTCCTAATTTCTGCAACTAAGGTTTCTTCTTCTCCTTTTCTGCCTAAACCGAAAACTCCTAACTCTACTTTCCTCTCCACTTTCATACCATAGCCGATTGATCTTGAAAAGCCGAAACGTCTAAGCCTCTCTATTTTTCTTTTCAGCTTTCTCATCCAATTTTTCCTAATCATTGCCGAATCCTGTCTACTATTAGGCTAATATTGAAATCTCTTAAGTATCATTCAGATCTGCTATGATAAGGTAAGAGTGTTCTCTTATTCCTTTGTTGTTTTTTAGTTTTTGGGGACCATAGCCGAACGGCTTGTTGGTTGTAAGGCCATCTTTCGTTTGACTTTTCCACTAATCTCATGTTCTTTTGCGCGGTACTTCGAGAAATCGGAGTAGATCAAACCATCCAGATCTCAAAAGCCAGAAACTGTTAATCTCTAAGTATCCTCTCTATTTTGGGATTTCAAGGTAAGGGATTTTCTTTAGATTCCTGTTAGATTCGCTATCATACTTGAGATCTTAAATCATATAATATGGTGTAACAACCCTATGTCGTTATAGTAGTTTTGACAAGGACTCTTGATGGAATAAAATATGGATCAAGCAAAGGAGAGGATTGGATCTGTTAAACGAATCCTAAGTTTAAGAAGCGAGCGGTGTCAGCAGTTCGATTGGCCACCGGGTTGTGGACCAACTTCTGAACAGCATCTTAGGTAGATAGCAGTCGTATCGACTTCCGATAGTGTCGAATAGAGAGTGTCGTCATAATCATAATCAAGTGTGTAGATCCTTAACACAGAAGTATTGTTGTAATATATGTGTATGTTATGGGCTAAAAGCCGAAAAGAGAGGCTATATGAACAGTCGTATTACCCAGAAGGGGTAGGCAAGAGATGCCAAGTATGTAATCATAGAAACTTTTCTATGTGTAGCGAAGCATGTGAATGTATGATATCTGTTTAGATGGCTTAATAATTTGATTCTAGTATGTATGTATGCATGGGATGGGATTGATGGTTTGATTATGGAAGGGGAGCAGGTCGCGAGGCGATCGATGGCTTTGGCACATAGGTCACATAGTGATCGATCTTTATGACAGGCAGCATAGCTGTCGAAATACTATAATGTATTTTCTGAGGTTCGTAAAAGCGATCGGTCTTTATGACAGGCAGCACAGCTGTCGACGTGGTGTGTAGTGGATGGAGGGTTGATTGTAGAAATCCCCACGGTGTGATGGTTGGTACGGGGGTGTGTAGAGGATGGACTCTTAGGTTTTGGGATGGGCCATATTGCATGAATTATTCTGTTGCCTTTGTGTATGGGCCAAAGCCCATAATGTGTTTGTGGGCCCGAGGATTTTATGTGATTTCAAGATTTACACACTGAGTCTTTGTGACTCACCCTTTTATTTTTCCCAACTTTTCAGATGAGCAGTAGACCGTGGACATGGGAGCCGATGCGGACTCGAGGGGCCATCAAGTCTTTTATCTTCATAGACTATTTTCGGTTTTCTTTTAAGTTTTAATTTTGGGATTTTTTTTGTAATAAGGCCTTCATCACTTAGGGTTTTATATTATTTCTTTTTGCTAGATTTTAATAAACTTATGTTTTTCTTTCCAAAGTCTTAATTATAAAGTAAAATGACAAATAGGCTTTTCAAACACGACCCATGCAAATGTTTAAAGTTATTTTCAAAATTTCACAATTAATTGATTATTCGGCTATAATAAACTAAGTTTTTCTAAAACCCTTCAGAGTAAAGTTTCCAAGATTCAACTCGTAGCATAACAGATCCGGTCATGACGTATGGGCCGAGTTTAGGATGTTATATTTTTGGTATCAGAGCCCAATTCAAAACTAGGGCTGTGAAATGGGTCCACTGGTGATTTGTAAAAAATGATGTAAATTTGAGAAAAATGCAGTTGAGATATGGCCTTCGAGTCTACCGGCACCCGATCTACGCAGGTAAATATTCTAACTCTTGATGTGGGTTGTATTGTTGGGCTTAATATGGACGTAGGCTAGTATGTTAGAATTGATGGACTTTAGGTTTAGTATAAACAATTCTTCAAATTTCATAAGACTTAATTTCTAATAAAATTGTAACACCCCAAACCCGGCCCATGAGTCCTGACTGGATCTGGTATGTCCCTGGGTAAAATATTTTGGGCCAATTTGAAAGTTTGGTGAAATTTAATAAAATTTGGCTAAGGTATTAAAACGGAGTTTGAAA
This sequence comes from Gossypium rotundifolium, assembly GCA_025506655.1. Lineage (NCBI taxonomy): Eukaryota > Viridiplantae > Streptophyta > Magnoliopsida > Malvales > Malvaceae > Gossypium > Gossypium rotundifolium. The sequence goes on from CP106728.1 coordinate 26,906,074, forward strand.
ACTCAATTGGGCCTTTTTATAAATACAGTTGGGCTTTATAAACCCTTTTGAAAACGTTTGATCATGTATATTTTTAAAAAAACATCAAGTTGTAGTTGACTAAGTCTATTTTTGGTTACCCGATGGTAATGTCTTTGAAAACTCGTAGAAGTTATTAAGTTTGAAAAATTTCTTTTAACCGGTTCATTTAATATTTATAAAATTCCATTTGTATGAGTAAAATAAAGCCATAAAATAAAACATCCAACAATAATAATAGCGGCCTTATTACAATCCCAAAAGAAAAACTTAGAAAATAAATAACTAAAAGCTGAATTAAACAAGTTCCAAATATGAAAAACAAGCATGGCAGCCTCGAGTCCTCTCGGCTCCATCTCCGCGATCTACTCATCTCGCAAAATGTTAAGGAAAGGGTGAGTCACCAAGACTCGGTGTGTAAATCCCCAACCCGAAAAACACTCATACACAAGATATTAATTAACATGCAAATATACAACCCAACCTAACCATCCATACTCCTCAACTACCCCTGTGGTCAAAACCACTTTGGTGGTCAAAACCATCGATGACTTAGAGTCACAAATCAAATGATGGGGCCAACCCATCATGTGGTCAAAACCACTTGATGACCATAGGTCACAAAATATCAAAGTGTGGCCAAAACCATTGGTGGTACCAAACCACTTTGGGACTTACTCAAAATATTCAATCGTTGTGGTCAAAACCACTGATGACCATAGGTCACAAATAATCGATGGGGCCAACCCATCTTGTGGTCAAAACCACCGACGACGATCCATATTTCATCCCCTCCTCTCATCAATCCCACCATCACATGCTTTAGTAAAATTTTCATAAATCATATCATAGCATTTAATCATCATGTGATGGCATGCAAATCATATATCAAAAATCACAAATTTAGGGGACTTACCCGGAATCCATGTTTAAGCCCACAAGTATATCATAGATCACTACCAAAATTTATACACAAGGTAATAATATAGCAAGTTTATTAATAAAGTGTGTAAAGAGTTTACACACATGTTTCTACCGGAATTCCTAGATCCCGAAGATCCGATCTACGTTGCTATATCTCTTGTCCTATAATCGACCAAAAAGCATGGTTAGGGACTTAGGCCTATTCGGCCAAACCAAGTAATATCAGAGGCTCTTTTATGGCCTTACCTTGAGCGGTTTGATTTCCAATCAAATTCAAAATAAATTAGTCCTAAATTCATGGCACATGTTAGTTTTGGCATTTAACATAAACTTTTTAATTGAAAGGCCCTTGGCCGAATGTGCTTACCAACTCACCTTGGAAAATAAATCCCGAAAGCTTTCCTACAATCGGTTTAAACAAGTTAATAGGATTCATAGGCCATTCGGCCATAACCTTAGATCCAAAAAGAGGTAATTATCCCTTACCTTAATGATTGTTTCAGCCTTTAAACTCCAAAAATCGGCACCACTTGGTGTTGTGAGGGGGGTTTGACTATTTCCAATGAAAAGAAAAGAACCGAACAGTAGCTTACCTTAGAGAAAATTGACTAATCATAAGAGGAAAAGGGACTGAAATTTTCCTCGTAAAAGAGGAAGTAGATTCGGCTATAAAGGTACAAGAAAAACTAGAAATTTTTGAACAATTTTGGCTATGGTTTAAGGAGATTTCAAGACACCAAGAAGAGAGAAAAGAAAAGAGTTCTTGGAGTTTTTTGACACTTCTTTCTTAGTAGCAAAAATCAAAATATGGACAGCCCCAAGGAGTCCAAGTTTCATAAACACCCTCTATTTTGTGATAATTTTCAGCCTTGAATTATCACAATTAAATCTAGCTTTTATCATCCTTTTAATCTCCTAATCCCCTCAACAATTAATAGCAAATAAAACACTAAAAACTCCCCCTCTTCCAGTCGAATATTAGCAGAAAAATAAGCCTTATCACTATCAAAATTAGAGTCCAAAATTGAACCAAACTCTCCTTTATACGCCAGCTACAAGGAAGAAAAAAGAAAATAAAAATCAAAGTGCTGCTGCTTTGATTCGAACTAGCTCCTCCAGTAGCAGCAGCAGCCCCCTCTTTAAGCGCCCCAACCAACTCTCCCAATTGACTTTCATGTCAATTTACCCCGCCATTTAAATATAAAGCCTTATACCTGAGCCCTTTTCCTTTTACCGCCAAAGCCCAAAAATAAATTCCTCTTTGCGTTCGTCATGACTTGAACCCGAGTCCCTTTTGCCAAAGCCTCTTTCAGTGGCGCCTCAGCCACTCCGCCCACCTGCCTTTCATGTCCGATCCTTACTCAAAATTTATTTAAATCCTTTCTTACCTGGGCCCTTCCTTTAACGCCCCAAAAGACAAAAAAACAATTCCCCTTGTTACTTCTGCGGATCGAACCCAAGACCCCTAGCAAACCCTTAGGCGCACCACACCACTTATACCAAGCCCATCCTTTGTGCCATAACTCGCCCAAAATATTTATTAAAGCCCTAACTAACCTAGCTTCTTCCTTTTACACACTTAATAATAAATTTTAAATACTGGGTCAGGCCTAGCTCGAGTTATTTTTAGACCCTAAATCATGCCAAATAAATCATATTTATTTATTTCTTGAAGCCCACATGGAATTTATTTAAATTACAAATAACCCTTAATTCAGGGTGTTACAAAAACATGTCTGTGAACGAGTCACAGGGTTAGGGTGTGGTAACAGGCATACGCATGTCTAGGATTGGATCCAGGGAGAGCTTGGTATTTAAGCGGCCCTAGCGGCTCACCTCCTCTCTTCTAGAATCCTACCTGGTGCGTAGTGGTTGTTCACTCTAACCGAGAGGGCTTGTTGACTGGCCAAAATTTATAATTAAAACCCAAAATGGGCCATCACCTTGTTTTTATAAAATTACTTATATGCCCCTGATTTTGTAAATTATCCCAGATACCCTAGGTTGAGGAAATTTACCAAAACACCCTTGATTCTACAAAATGACCAAAATACCCTTGTTTGAAAAAATTACTAAAATACCCCTGGTTTGCAAAATTATCGAAATACCCCTGAATTTTAAAATTACTAAAATAACCCTATTTTGTAAAATCACCAAGATACCCTATTTTAAGAAAATTATGAAACTACCCTTGTATGTTAAAATTACGAAAATACCCCTAGGTAATGAAATGACAAGAATACCTCTAGGTGATGAATGTAAGTTCATGGATGCTGCTGATATGTTGATGTGTGATGGATGTTGTATGTATGTGTATTCTAAAACTAGGAAATATAGACTTGAGAACTGAACTTTGTAGATAGAATTCGAATTTGAAAGAACTACCGATAAAACTACTTTCCATTAGACTGTCTGTTATTAATCAGTAGAAAAAAGTATTAATAATTCATAAAAATTTCTAATCAGATCAATCGCGAACGATAGAATGAGAACTAGGGGACGTGGTGTGTGTGGCCAAGGTAGAGGCAGGATTGTTGTGTCAAAACCCGTAGGGTCAGTCATGAGTCGTGAAATGAGGTGCAGTGCCACCAAATGGAAGTGGAATTTCAAGCGGGCAATAGGAGATAATGCTGTATCTCAGGCAATGTTAAGGGTTTTAGAGAGGGATGCTGGGGCAGGCATGGGCATAGGAGCCTAGAAGTCTGTACCAGAGCGACTTAGAGCCAATGGGGCAGAGGTGTTTAAGGGAATTTCTGGTGTAGCCCCGAGTACAGTTGAATATTGGTTGGAAGCAGTGGAGCGGATAATGGATGATCTCGACTTTACGGGAGAAGAGAAGCTGAAAGGAGTAGTGTCCCTTCTCCGGGATGAAGCGTATCAATGGTGGCTTACGGTTAAGGATGGTACCGTGGCTGACCGTATCACCTGGGATTACTTCAAAACGGCGTTCCAGAGTAAGTATATTGGAACAAGTTATGTGGATGCGCAGCGTAGAGCGTTCCTGAATCTAGTTCAAGGAAGTAGGTCGGTAGCAGCGTATGAAGCAGAATTCTTACGCCTTAGTCATTATGCTCGAGGGATAGTGGCCACGAAACATGAACGGTGTGTTCGTTTTGAGGATGGCCTAAAGGATGAACTACGTGTGTTGATAGCTCCACAACGAGAACGGGAATTTGCTGTGCTTGTGGAAAAAGCTAAGATAGCTGAGGAGGTAAAGTGAACAGAAAAGCTGAATTAAGATAGAGATAAGAATAAGAGAAATGTTGGATCGACAGAGTCAACGGAGCATTTTCAAAAAAGACCTAAGATGGATGGATCGAGACAGGGTGTGAGCTCTAGGGGTAATGGTCAACCTCAAAGGTGTGGTCGATGTGGTAAATTTCATGTAGGTGAGTGTTGGGCAGGCAGTGGAAAGTGTTTTAGGTGTGGATCTTTAGACCATCGGATCGTAGAGATCCTCCCACCAGGCGATGCAAGACCCACAGGCGGGGAATGCTCAAATAGGAGAGGAGGTCAGCAACCACCAAGGGGCCGTGGACAAGCCAGGGGCGATATTGGTAATGAACGTGATCTTGGAGCACAGTGCAGTCACGGTTATCTTGGCGAGGCGACCGACTTTGGTCTATCTGACACACATCGCCAACGGGACGAAGACTTGGGTAGTATACTGAATGTTTATTTTTAAAATTGGAGTGCGCAGCGAAAGCATAGTGGTGAGACTTGGGTAGTAAAATTGATAGTTAGTTAAAAATTTCGAGGACGAAATTTCTTTAAGGAGGGTAGAATTGTAACGACCTAAATTTGGGCCTAGAATAATTGGGTTTCGTGTGTCGAGAGAATGGATTTTTGCATTCGAAAAAAAATTATGATTGCATGTTTAGTTTAATTTTTAGGTGATTTAGGAAGGGTTGGTGGTGTTGGAAAAGTCCTGGGCTCGATCTAAGGCTTTAGCAAAAAAAAATTATTTTTACCCTTAAGTGAGGTTGGTGTTAGTAAAAAGGCTTTTAAAATATTTTTGGGTTGAAAGATAGCATAAGGAAGTAGGTGATTTGCTGACTTGGAATGTTTTGAATAAGCTGGTGGTCAAAGGTTCAAGTCTGGGACTTGGCAAAAAATTTTTTTTTGTACGCATAAGTTAGTATGAAGGCTATAGTTTAGGCCTTATAATTAGTTGGGGCTGATTTCCAACACAAAGAAACGGCTGGCCCAGTGGCAAAGGCGTTAGGAGCAGGAGAGGGAACAAGGTTCTAGTCGCGGCATGCGCTAAATGTTGGGTTTTTTTTAAAGTAAACCTGGAGCGTGGAAAAAAGGGTTATAATTAATTAGGTAGGAAATATGACAAATAAAATAAGTGGCGCAGTGGCAAGGGACGTGTGTCATAGTGAAGAGTTCGGAGGTTTGAAGTTGGGTGTTGGCTAATATTTTTAGATTTCTTTGGATGATTCGGTCACTGGAGAATATGCTTTAAAATAAGTTAAGAATGGAACATATCACATGAATGGTTGTGGTGCAGTGGCAAGAAGCGTTTGGTCGTGCCTGGAGGTCTTGGTTTCGAGTTGCCTTGTGCACATTAATATGCTATTTTGCTGCTGGCATGGGGAAGGTATTTGAAGTGGACCAAAATGCCAAAAAATGGCTGTTTGGGGAAAGCAATTTGAATGAAATTCAAATTGAATTTTTGGCTAAATAAATGGATTTTTGGGATGAGGATGAGGATAAAATTTGGAGATAAGAAAGGAATTTAATTGGTGATAAGTTTGAGTCGATTAGGGAAGTGTAGGTTTATTTTATTTATTTATTTTTTTTAGTATATATATGGGTGCCGAATTAAATTCCTAGAGTAATGCCAAATTCTCATTATTTTCCTGAAGCATAGCTTTTTTATTTTCTTTCACTTCTTCTTTTCTCCTCCTAATTTTGGCAACTAAGGTTTCTTCTTCTCCTTTTCTACCTAAATCGAAAATTCCTAACTATACTTTCCTCTCCACTTTCATACCATAGCCGATTGATCTTGAAAAGTCAAACGTCTAAGCCTCTCTATTTTTCTTTTCAGCTTTCTCATCCAATTTTTCCTAATCATTGCCGAATCCTGTCCACTATTAGGCTAATATCGAAATCTCTTAAGTATCGTTCGGATCTGCTGTGATAAGGTAAGAGTGTTCTCTTATTCTTTTGTTGTTTTTTGGTTTTTGGGGACCATAGCCGAATGGCTAGTTGGTTGTAAGGCCATCTTTAGTTTGACTTTTTCACTAATCCCATGTTCTTTTGGGCGGCACTTCGGGAAATCAGAGTAGATCAAACCATCCAGATCTCAAAAGCTGAAAACTGTTAATCTCTAAGTATCCTATCTATTTCGAGATTTCAAGGTAAGGGATTTTCTTTACATTCCTGTTAGATTCGCTATCATACTTGAGATCTTAAATCATATAATATGGTGTAACAACCCTATGTCGTTATAGTAGTTCTGTGACAAGGACTCTTGATGGAATCAAATATGGATCAGGCAAAGGAGAGGATTGGATCTGTTAAACCAATCCCTAAGTTTAAGAAGTAAGCGGTTTCAGCAGTTCGGGATTGGCCATCGAGTTGTGGACCGACTTCTGAACAGCATCTTAGGCAGATAGCAGTCGTGTCAGCTTCTAATAGTGTCGACATAGAGAGTGTCGTCATAACCGTAATCAGGTGTGTAGATCCTTAACACATAAGTATTGTTGTAATATATGTGTATGTTATGGGCTAAAAGCCGAAAAGAGAGGCTGTATGAACAATCGTATTACCCAGAAGGGGTAGGCAAGAGATGCTAGGTATGTAATCATAGAAACTCATGTGAAAGTATGAGATCTGTTTAGATGGCTTAATATTTTGATTCTCCTATGTATGTAAGCATGGGATGGGATTGATGGTTTGATTACGGAAGGGGAGCAGGTCGCAGGCGATCGGTGGCTTTGGCACATAGGTCACATGGTGATCTGTCTTTATGATAGGCAACATAGCTGTCGAAATACTATAATGTATTTTTGAGGTTCGCAAAAGCGATCGGTCTTTATGATAGGCAGCACATCTGTTGACGTGGTGTGTAGCGGATGGAGGGTTGATTGTAGAAATCCCCATGGTGTGATGGTTGGTACTGGGGTATGTAGAGGATGGACTCTTAGGTTTTGGGATGGGCCATATTGCATGAATTATTTTGTTGCTTTTGTGTATGGGCCAAGACCCATAATGTGTTTGTGGGCCCAAGGATTTTATGTGATTTCAAGATTTACACACTGAGTCTTTGTGACTCACCCTTTTATTTTTCCTAACTTTTCAGATGAGCAGTAGACCGTGGACATGGGAGCCGATGCGGACTCAAAGGGCCATCAAGTCTTTTATCTTCATAGACTATTTTCGGTTATCTTTTAAGTTTTAATTTTGGGACTTTTTTTTGTAATAAGGCCTCCATCACTTAGGGTTTTATATTATTTCTTTTTGCTAGGTTTTAATAAACTTATGTTTTTTTTTTCCAAAGTCTTAATTATAAAGTAAAATGACAAATGGGCTTTTCAAACACGACCCACGCAAATGTTTAAAGTTATTTTCAAAATTTCACATTTAATTGATTATTCGGCTATAATAAACTAAGTTTTTCCAAAACCCTTCAGAGTAAAGTTTCCAAGATTCAACCCGTAGCATACCAGATCCGGTAATGACGTATGGGCCGGGTTTGGGGTCTTACATTAGCTCCCCAGCAACCGTGCCAAAAACTTGATCATGTCTATCGAGTCTTACAAATTTATAAAAAAAAATGATCGAACCTGGAAACTAATTAAGAAAATGATAGAGGCAAGTGCACCTATCGAATAGTAGTATAGTTAGCGGCAAGACCGGATTGTCGAACCCAAAGGAACCAAAAGTACTAATATTAACTCTCTTTCTATCATTTAGCCTAAGAATTAAGTGGATTTTTATCTAATCTTAAATTAACTATTTAAATAAGCTAAAGGTGCTAAGACAAAGAAGAAATTGGGGAAAAGACTTGAGAGAAAACGGATTGATTTGGACAATACCTGAGGAAGAATCCACCTAGACTTCACTTGTTATCTAACTCTAAACCGGACGATTTATTCATTTGACTCGATCCGTAGGATTCCCTAAGTTATATTAATATCTCTCTTCAAGGCTACTAACGTCTAACCCTGGGTTGATTAATTGAAATCTCTTTCTAATTAAAAACCCTATAATTGCATTAATTCGATCTATGGACTCCCATATTAGGTTTGACCCTAATCCGGCAGATTTTCATCACCCTATCTCTATGCTCGCGAGCAACTCCGCTTAACTATGCTAGATCTACTCTTAGGCAGGGTCTCTTCCTCCTCTTCCTAAGCACATCACACTTGAATTAATATCTCGGAAATACCAAAACAAGAATTAAGAACACATTGTTAAGAACAAATCAAATATTTATCATTCAGTTCAGATAACAATAAAAAGATCCGTCTTAGGTTTCATCCCCCTCAAGTAATTGATGGTTTAGTTCATAATTGTAAAAGAAAACATCTCAGAGGAAAAGATAAAACAAAATATAAGAAATCACTAAAACCCCCTGAAGGAATTGAAGGAGAGTTCCTCCGTCTTGAGTATGATTCTGGCTTCATGAGATGGATCAACTGGCTTTCTTCGAGTAAATCCTTGAATTTAACTGCTCTGGCTTGGCTCTTTGGCCTAACTGAACGCCCCCTAAAGGTTGGCTTCTAGGGTCTTTATATAGGATTTCGGGATATGTTTCTTTGCCTCTAAGTACCCTAATCCGAATAGAATTCTTCTTTCCTGTAGCAGGGACACGCCCATGGCACACGCCCATGTAAATAATGGCCAGGCCATGTTTAAACCTGTTGATGAGGCACAGCCATGTATTTCAGGGTCCAGGTGGTCAAATTTTCTTGCAAGGCACGGCCTTGTGGTCTTGGGCCCAGGCCGTGTGGATTTCATTCTTTGGCCCATTTTCTCCGTTTTCGACCCATTTCTCGTTCTTTTCATCCTTCGGTGCTCTACTGAGTATAAAACATGAAAACAAAGGATTAGGAGCACCTATTTCCATAATTAAAGGGAAAAATCATCCAAAAACATGCTAAATGTGAGATTAAAATTTGTTACTATTTCGGTTTATCAGTAACCCCTAATGACATGTCATTTGTATCCTATATATTCCTAAGGCTCAACTGGGATCCAACGTCGCCGAAACTTCGTCGAATATTTCCGTGGAGTCATATCATAAAGAATGAAATAATAAAGCATTTAAAACACATATAATTTAATACTTATTAACATACAAACTTACTTCGAATTTGTACAGAAAAATTCGATCGATTACTCTAACACTTTATTTTTTTCCCCGATTTAATTCTGCATGTTTCTTTTTTTATCTATATAATCAAATATAACTAATTTAAGCCTCTTTCTATTCAATTCAATCCAAAAATCATGTTTGAAAAATTATCATTTTGCCCCTATACTTTTGATTTCTTTACAATTTAGTCCTTAGGCTCTTAAAATGAAATTCATGCAATTTCATCCATAACCAAGCCTAGCCAAATTATCTACATGCTTATAGCAGCCTATACATTTCACAATTTCACACATTTACCACCCAATTTTCACATTTCTCAATTTAACCCCTAATTGACAATTTCATCAAAAATTACTTAACAAAAGTTGTTTAACTCACATCAAAGATTCATTTTCTTCCATTAAAATTCAAGGCCGTAACATTTTCATCAATTGAAAATCTCAAACTATTCAAAATTTTTGCAAATTTGTCCCAATCTAGCTAGGTTAAGCTAGAACGATCACAGAAACATAAAAATCATAAAAAACGAGACAAGACTTCACTTACATGCAAGGGATAGCTTGAAAAAATTCTTTCTCTTCTCCAATGGTGGTATTCAGCCAGCACAAAGGAAATGGGAGAAAGTTGATAGTTATTTCTTTTATTAATTTAACCTTTATTTACCTAATTACCCTTACCTAACTTTAAAATTTTCAAATTACAAAGCCATGCACATCCACTATCACCTTTAATGGTCTAATTACCATATAAGGACCTCCATTTTAATGTTCTATAGCTATTTAATACCTTTAGCTATTAGAACACAACTTTTGCACTTTACGCAATTTAGTCATTTTCATCAAATTGAGCATACAAACAATAAAATTTCTTAACAACAATTTTATACAAAATACTATCGTGATGACGATCACAAAATAATATTAAAATAAATTGTTTGACTTGGGATTTGTGGTCCCAAAACCATTGTTTCGATTTCACTAAAAATAGGTTGTTACAACTTCCCCTTAAGGAAATTTCATCCTCAAAAATCTTACCAGAAAATAGGTTAGGGTATTGTTTTCTTGTGGTTTCATCGGGTTCCCAAGTAGCCTCCTCAATCCTGTGATGTTGCCAAAGAATCTTAACTAAGGTTATGGTTTTGTTTCTTAACTCTTTAATCTCTCGTGCCATAATTCTGATCGGTTCTTTGTTAAAGGACATGTCAGGATGAATCTCAACCTCTGTCGGAGAAATTATATGCAAAGGATCTGATCAGTACTATCGTAACATAGATACATGAAACACATTATGAATCTTTTCTAATTCTGACAGTAATTCAAGTCGATATGCCACTGACCCTATTCTCTCTATAATCTCATATGGTCCAATAAATTGAGGACTCAATTTTCCTTTACGACCAAATCGGAGAATTCTCTTCCAAGACAATACTTTCAAAAACACTCTGCCACCAATCTAAAATTCAATATCTTTTTATTTCAAATTTGCATACGATTTCTATCGATCTGAAGCTGCTTTCAAACTGTCACGAATCATTTTTACTTTTTCCTCGGTTTTGCGTATCAAATGAACCCCGTGTATCTTTTTCTCACTGAGCTCAGTATAGTATACCAGAGTTTGGCATTTACAACCATATAAAGCTTCATACGGTGCCATCTTTATGCTCGATTGAAAGCTATTATTATACGCAAATTCAACCAACGGTAAATATTTTTCCCAATTACCTTCGAAATCTAAAACACAGCAATGAAACATATCTTTGAGAATCTGAATCACTCTCTCAAACTAACTATCGGTTTGAGGGTGAAATGTAGTGCTAAAATGCAACCGCGTACCTAAAGCTTCTTGTATCTTCTTCAAAAATCGTGATGTAAACCGTGGATCCGAAATAATGGAGACTAACACTCTGTGCAATCTGACAATCTCAAAAACATATAACTCAGCTAATCTGTCAAGTGAGAAGTCTGTACGTACCGGAATAAAATGTGCCAACTTCGTCAAATGATCAACAACAACCCAGATAGCAACTTTATTTTTCAGAGATAGTGGAAACCCCAATACGAAATCCATCGTAACTCTATCCCATTTCCACTCTAGTATCATCACTGGCTATAACAGTCCTGAAGGCAATTGATGTTCGGCATTAACCTGTTGTAAAATCAAACATCTGGACACAAATTCAGAAATCTCGCGTTTCATACCTGACCACCAGTACATCTATCTTAAATCACTATACATTTTGTTACTCCTCGGATGAACAGACAAGCTACCACTATGAGTTTCGTGTAAAATTTTCTATATAAGTTATGCTAACCAAAAACATTTACTATCGCCTTAGCTCAGAGTAACAAGGATATCTCAATTGAATGCATTAACTTTAATTGACTTACCTGAAGAATCCATCGTACAACTTGGAACTTGCGATTTCACCACTTATACCCTTGTCATTATTAACTTCTTATACGAAAATTAGTGATATCCAAATACTAGAATCATCACTTTTCTATGATCGAACTAAAAGCATAACCATAGTAAACGTAGCTATCACATGTTGAAGAACACACTTTAAGGATAAACCATGATTCGCAGAAACATAAGAATAGTTTCACATAATTTTTTTTACCACCAACTTTACTCTAACACGCCAGAGGAGAATTCTGAAGAGACAAGAAATGCCGATCACGAACCAACCAAATCGATAGCAATTTCGTCTAATTTTTATAGTTAGCTAGCATTCTCACACAATCATAATTTTGTAAAAATGAACAACCACGTAACCCCTGAAGGGGAATAAATATCTATACAGAATACTCAAAGAGATCATTACAATCTATTCGACCATGATTGTCATCCTCAAACACTTTTATAGTTCGAATATTATTTCTCTGACTATTTCCGTCATCATATTCCATTTATTATTCCATATTATTAATGAACATTGATTCGGGAAGATTTTGGTAAATACATACTTTAGACTTCATACTCAATTGAGTTGAATTGCTGAGGCTAGTTCTTTCTTTATCTTAACATTGCATAATCTGTGTAATCTTTAAAACATTTTGATATTCTTCCCAAACTGTTTTCACTTTCCAACTACTTTCATCTCTGTATGCATTACTAATCGTTTCACTACCGAACTCTTTAGTTTCACACGTATGGACTTATTCATCTCGACTCTCGTAAAAATCTCGTTATTAATCAACACTGCTAAGGGGGTGAGGTCGTAAGCCTCTAACTTGACTCTCAAATTTACACACATATACCTTAGCATTCATCATTAATAAAATATCATCGTAATCATACAACTCACTCCAAGCAAATTTTGTAACACCCCAAACTCGGCCTAGATGTTATGACCGGATCTGGCATGTCACATAGAGAGGTTGTTTAAAAAATAAATGCGCGTTCGTTAAAAAGTTCGTATTCTTTTTAAAATTTCAAGTTCCGATGTTTGTTAATAAAAAACCCGATTTACTAAATGTCTCTTTTAAAAAGTTGTTATTATTTTGCAAACCTCTTTTGTTATGAAAAATCAAAATTTGAATATTTGCAGTAACGTGATAATTTGGAAAGCAATTATTAAAGTTTTAGGAAAACCCCCATATCAAACATTTAATAATAAATAATAACAGAAATGGAAGCTTAAAAGAAAATTTAAATCCAAAGGCCTTATTACAATAATAAACCCAAATTAAATAAAATCTTAAAATTAAATCAAAATGGAAGTTTGCTAAAGTTCACGATGTATGGCCACCATCGAGCCCTCCATGGCTCCAAGTCCTCTATCGCTGGGATTTTCCTACAAGGTTAAGGGAAAAAGGGGGTGAGTTATGAGAACTCAATGTGAAATCTCTTAAACGGTCTCTAACTGGGCCTTAGCCCTCATGGTAACAAATTTGGGCCTAAGCCCTATAATCATGGTAATAAAATGATGAAATGCAGATAATGTAATGCAACCCAACCCAATCCAGCCAATCACACCCTCGTACCAACCAATCGTCACCTGTGGGGATCAAGTCAACCCACCCTGCCAACCACACCAATAATGCAGTCAAGCTACTAATCACAATATTTGTGGCTGAGCCACCGGGGTTATAATATGTATATCTCTATGTGGCAGAGCCATCGGTCTACACTGCTCTTCAATCATTATCCCGCCCCATGCAACATGATAACATGGAATATATATGTCCATATATGAGAGTGTAATAAAATCATATCCACAATACTCAACCAATATGAAGGGTATTACAGTCATTCTACCCATTGAAGGTATTTTGGTAATTTCACAACCAGGGGTATTTCAGTAATTTACCCTCTACGAGTATTTTAATAATTTCATAACCCAAGGGTATTTCAATAATTTTCACATTTAACAGCCTTTTCGGAGGCCTATTGTTGCCTCGAACGACTCAGGACCCCTTTTTGGGTCTCCAAGGAACTATTGGGCTAAAATCTATTTTAAGCCTAAACGGGCCCAAACGCTCGTGTGGCCTACAATGCATGGTTTCGGTTTTCGATTTGCAGATTTTGCATTCGGGCCTATCACTGGCTAGTTTTTCGACAGTTTTGCCCAAGTGGGCCGGTTAACCCGTTAGGCCTATTTGGCACGTTTCGGCCCAGTTAGGCCCGTTACAGCCTCAATATCGCGAGGGTGTTCACAACACTCTCAACAACTTAATGACACTATTCACATCTTGATTCACCATTACAAGCTTCGCGACGCCGAGTGGTCGCGATTGTCAACTTTTGACTTTTTATTTATTCGCGAAATCTGTCAAGGCATTTATCGGAAGGGTGTGAGATTACACACCTGTGAATGAGTTGTGATTTCTGCCCCCTTACAAACACCTAGAACAACATTTAGACAACTGTTAATCACCACTTCATGAAAATCAACATATCGATGTACTCAACAGGACAAGCCTCACTTACCACGTGATAAAATTTCCCCAATACCGAAGTAATCAGAATTAATCCGAGGTTCAGAGATACTGGTTCCCTAACATTGGTTGCCAACCATAACATATGAAAATGTTACTCCTCTTAAGAATCAGCCCTTCAGCTTAAAGAACCCAGTTGAAAAAAAGAGAGATAAAAAACCTCTTTATTGGTTGACGGCACTTACCAACGATTAGCAAACCCAAGATTGCTACTACAGTATTCGGCCCTCAAGAATGACCACCACCTAGAAAAAGGAGAGATTAGCACCGGTTTGATCAAAAAGAGAGTAAAAGTTGGAGTAGTGCTAGGGAAATATAGATTCGGTTTGATTAAAAGGGTCAGAAGATGAGTGTTTCGATCCTTTAAGAGAGAAAAAAGAAGGAGAACATAAAAAGAAAAGAGAATATTACCTTGCATGAAACACCCCAAACCTGGCCCACAAGCCCTGACCGGATCTGGCATGCTCCTCGAGTAAAACGTAGTTAAGTCTTGTTATGTCATCTTGAAAAACTTAGTGGTTTGAAGAAAATAGATTTGGGTTATTCTCAAGTTGAAAACAGTGTTGTAATTGAATTTTGTATTAAAATGTTATCGTCATATTTTAGAAATTACAAGTTTAAAGAAATGCTGCATTTTAGAGCTTAACATTAAGATGAAAATTGTAGGTGTTTAGGTGTCAAAACATTTGAAGTTGTTTTATGAAAAATCGTTTAACCACTTGTTTAATGTTGATCATTATCAGAATAAAAAAAATTAAAACGAAACTTAAAACAGTTAAATAGTAATGGCCTTATTACAACAAAACTAAACCCGAAATAAATTTAAAAAACATAATAAGATAACCCGAAAACTGAGCTGAGCATGGCCACTACTAAGTCCCTGTCGACCCGGTCCATCTACTGAGTATTATCTGCAAAATATTAGCCCACGAAGGGTGAGTCAACAGACTCAGTGTGTAACAACCAACACAAACTCCCAAACGATTAAGGCATATTAAATCACACATGACAAGTATAGGCAATGATGCAACCCAAACCCACCTAGATATCCAACCTCTACACATCACCCGTACCTGCCAATCACACCGTGGGGATTGCTAAATCGACCCCCCATCCGCTACACACCATCGAAGGCAGTCGCTGCAGTCAACTGCACATCGCCCTTATAATCGTGGCATGGCCACCAGATAATGTGACAGAGTCACCAGATTCATAATATGTGACATAAGTCACCGAATAATGTGGTAAAAACCACCGAAACACTTCCCCTTTATCATTATCACCCATACGCCCATGTAACATACATATCATACAAATATCATGCAATATACCTCACCCCATGGCCATAACGATATTTCTCATATTTTCATATCAATGTTCATAAACTTTATTAACTGAAAGTTATGGGTAACGTACCTGAATGCAATGTACCATTGAATGGTACCCTTAGCCATATTTATTCATAACTTTATTAACACATGCTTAACATTATTACTATTAATCTATCGGGAATTTAGTGTGAGGTTACACACCTGGCTACTAACGCGATTACCGAATCCCAAAAATCCTGATCTAACGCACTAGATCCCCTTTCCTACATTCGGCCAACACTAAGATCATTAGCAAAGAGACCATTCGGCTATACAACCAAATCTCGAAAGGTTAACGCACAACCATAATCCTTACCTTAATGCCGATTTGGTTTCCAACCAAATTCTGAAGCTATGTGATGAACCTTCCTTGTAACCGGCCAAGCACTAATACACACAACTGATTAGCCTTCGGCTTTTGAATGAAAAAGAAACAGATATATACGCTAGAACCCTTACCTAGATCAGCCACCGAATCCCGAAGATCTACCGAATTAGGTTGTACTCCTCCCTAAAAACCATAGTTAGAATCAGCCATCTTTAAAATAATATGGCCTTTGGCCGAATACCAACCCTTACCTCGAGTAGTCGAACCCAAGAGATCCTTAACGCTCTCTTTTTCTAGCTACACACGAAAGAAACACAAGATTATGGCCTTAACAAGATTCGACCATCCCTCAAAACCAAGGCTAACTATTCAGTTTCGGGACACCCAAAGAAAAAGAGATGAAATCGACGGTAAAGAGAAAGATACTTACCAGAAGATTCGGCTTTTGATCTAGTGAATAATTCGATTCCAAAAGGATAGAGGTACAACTGGCCATGGCCTAGAGATAGGAGATTCGGCTTTTGAGAATGACAGAAAAAGAGAAAGATTTTGGCTAATGACAAGGAGTGTTTCGGCTTTAGGGACTTATGAAAAGAAAAGGGAAGGAGGGTTTACACAATTCGGCTATGGCTCTCAATGAAGATGGAATTTTCGGTCACAAGAAAAGAAAAAGAAAAGTATAGGATTGAGGTTAAGAGAAAGAAAAGATGAGTAGGAGGTGATTAGGAGATTTCGGCACACACCCCCTACTACAACCCCAAAACCGATTATGCCTCTCCCAGAGTCCCACATTCGGCCACCTCTTCTTCACTTATCCAAATCCCCCTTTTCCCTCCTACTTAGCCAGAAATTTAAACTATTTGACCCAATCTACTCTTCATCCATGAAGTGTCCTTGTGCTTGAACCACCTTGCACCTCCTGTCGAAAAATAAAAGCTCCAAAATGCTTCCCTTGCTGCTCGAACCTAGAGCCCTTCACACTCCACGTGGCGTCACCTTATAAAGCCCTAAGTGGCGCCTCTTTGCCACCTTACCACTTAGTACTTGTGTCCTAAGCCACACAATAAACTCCTTAAGGCCTAGCTCCTTTAGTTCCCTTTTAGGCTTAAAATCAAATATTTTCTAAGGCTTCTACCTACATCCCAAGGTTCTGAAGCCCCAAAACACATTCAAATCACACACAAGCATGTTACCACATACATTTAAGTGAAAATGCATAACCCTAAATCCGGATATTACGGTTCTACCCCTTAAAATAATTTTGACCTCGAATTACAGCTAAAATAAGTGAGGGTATTGCTGTCGCATTGCTTCCTCTAGGTCCCACGAAGCTTCTTCCGATCTATGGTTACGCCACAACACTTTGACTAGAGGAACTGATTTCTTCCGTAGCACCTTCACATCCCGTTCCAGAATCTGAATCGGCTCTTCCTCATAGGACAAATTTGGTCTTTGCTCCACCTCCTCAACGGGTATTACATGAGATGGGTCTGATCGATAACGATGTAGCATCGAAACGTGGAACACATCGTGCATCTGCTTCAATTTCGTAGGCAACTCTAATTGATATGCTACTGGTCCAACCTGCTTCAAAATCTGATAAGGACCTATAAACCTAGGACTTAACTTTCCCTTGCGACCAAATCTCATCACCTTCTTCCACGGCGAAACTTTGAGGAACACCTGATCTCCCACAGCAAACTCTATCTCTTTCCGCTTAAGATCTGCATATGACTTATGCACATCGGATGCTTCCTTCAATCGTGTCTGAATTACCTTAACCTTTTCTTCGAATTCTGCCACAATCTCCAGACCCAAAACTTGACGTTCCTCCAATTCCATCCAACACGTAGGAGTGCGACACTTACATCCATACAACGCTTCAGTATGGTGCCATCCGAATACTTGCTTGATAGCATGTTATTGTATGCGTAAATTTCGCTAAAGGCAAGAACTCCTCCCAACTTCCTCTGAAATCTATCACGCAACCCTCAACATATCCTCTAGCACTTGAATTACCCACTCAAATTGGTAGTCCATTGCGGATGGAATGCCGTCTTGAAGTCCAACACAGGTGCCCAATGCTTGATGTAGTGCTTTCTAAAATCGAGACGTAAACCTCGGATCCCTATCTGAGATAATCGACACCGGCACTCCGTGCAGCCTCACAATTTCTGCTACATACAATTTTGCCAATCTTTGCAGGGAATACACTGGTATGAAATGTGTAGACTTCGTCAACCGATCTACTATCACCCATACCGAGTCCTTCTTAGTAGGCTTAAGGGGAAGCCCACTAACGAAGTCCATGAAAATTCTCTCCCACTTTTATTGTGGAATTTTTATCGACTGAAGCAATCCTGACGGCACTTGGTGTTCAGCCTTAACTTGCTGACACGTTAAGCACTTCCCTACAAATTCTGTAACATCCGCTTGGACGTGCCACCAAAATCGATCCGTAAATCCCTGTATAACTTACTTCCTCCAGGATGCATAGCATATGGACTACTATGCGATTCTCGAAGAATTCTCTGCCTTAATTCCTCATCCTTCGGCATACAAACCTTACCCTGAAAACACAGCACTCCCTCACTGTTTACACCATAGTCCTCCAACTCCCTATTTTGTACTTGTAGCAGCTTAGCACTGAGTTCACCATCTACCAATTGTTTCTCCTTTGCCTGACTTAGCCATGTTGGCTTCACTTGCAACTCTGCTAGCAAACTTTCGTCCTCATAAAGGCTAAGATGTGCAAACATTGCCCTCAGATCTTACACCACTTTCTGACTTAGGGCATCTGCCACCATATTTGCCTTGCCCGGGTGATACTCTATTGATCAGTCGTAGTCTTTCAACAACTCCACCCACCTTCGCTGTCTCAAATTCAGCTCCTTCTGAGTCAACAGATACTTCAGACTCTTGTGATCCGTGTAAATCACCGACTTTTCTCCATACAAGTAGTACCTCCACACTTTTAGAGTGAAAACTACCACAGCCAAATCCAGGTCATGCGTCGGATAGTTAACCTCATGTGGCCTCAACTACCAAGACGCGTAAGTGACCACTTTCCCGTCTTGCATAAGGACACATCCCAATCCTGTAGGGGAAACATCACAATACACCACAAAGTCTTTCCACCTTGATTGAATCAAAATCGAGCCTCTGTCAATACTCTTTAAACTTCTCAAAACTCTCCTGCTTATCCGCCCATCGAAAGGTACCTCCTTTCTTAACAACTTCGTCGAAGTCTTTGCTATTGATGAGAACCCTTCAACAAATCTCCTGTAGTGTCCTGCTATCCCCAAGAAACTATGAACTTCAGCCACAGACTTAGGTGGTTTCCAATCTAATACTGCCTCAATCTTCTGAGGGTCTACCCTTATTCCTTCTGCAGACACCACATGCCCTAAGAACGTAACTTCCTTTAGCCAAAATTCGCACTTGCTGAACTTGGCATATAGCTTCTTTTCCCTTAATACTTGCAATACAACTCAGAGATGCTCATCATGTTCTTCCTCAGACTTGGAATACACTAAGATATCATCTATAAACACAACGATGAACTGATCCAAATAGGGTTGGAAAACCCGGTTCATTATATCCATGAACGCAGCTGGGGCGTTTGTCAATTCGATCGGCATTACTAAGAACTCATAATGCCCATATCTAGTCCGAAAAGCTGTCTTATGGATATCTGCTTCCTTCACCCTAAGCTGATGATATCCCGACCGTAGATCTATCTTTGAAAACACCGCGTCCCCCTTAAGCTGATCGAACAAGTCGTCTATCCTCAGCAATGGGTACTTGTTCTTGATGGTCAGCTTATTCAACTGACGGTAATCTATGCACATACGCATAGTCTCATCCTTCTTCTTCATGAATAGGACCGGTGTTCCCCATAGAGACACACTAGGTCGAATAAACCCACGATCGAGTAACTCTTGGATCTGGGCTTTAAGCCCTACTAACTCCTTTGGTGCTATTCAGTACGAAATAATTGACACAGGAGCTGTACCCGACAGTAAATCAATTTCAAACTCCACCTCCCTGTCCTGGGGTAACCCTGGCAGCTCCTTCGGAAAGATATCTACGAATTCCCTTACTGTTCTCACTCCACTAACTCCTTCTTCTTTTGTATCCAAAGCACTCACGAAGGCCAAAAATGCCTTGCACCCTTTTCGAACCATCTTATCAGCCTTTAATACGGAGACTACGTTAGCCAAATAATTCTTTCTTTCTCCTATCATAATTATCTCCTCATCCTCCAGAGTCCTCAACTCCATTTGCTTAGCTGCGCAATCCAATTTAGCTCGATGTTCCACTAACCAATCCATGCCAAGAATGAGATCAAATTCCCCAAAAGGTAGTTCCATCAAGTCGGTAGGAAATACCACCCCCTGAATCTCTAGAGGCACACTCCAAAATATCCTATTCACTACTACCATTTGACTTAATGGGCTTACTATAATCATTTCCCTAACAGACAGTTCAGATGCTACACCTAATGTTTTAGCTATTCTACATACAACATATGAGTGGGTCGAGCCAACATCAATTAAAGCAAAGTAAGGCTTGTCAGCTATAAGGAACGTATCGGTTATGACGTCCGGTGCGTCACCATCCTCCCTCCGACGAACTGCATACACCAGACCCGGCTATCTCGCCTCCGTGTTACCAACACCTCTGCCCGGTGTTCCCCAACCTCTTCCAGAACCATTACCTTTGCCAACCGGACCACGACCTCGCAGTGGCTGCTGTCCACCTCTTCCAGCCTGATTAAGACCCTGACTTGTTAGTCGGCTCCCGTCTGTTTTCATAGGACAGTCCCTAATCATGTGGTCCTTGGACCTATATTTAAAACATCCCCCTGTCTTCTTCCAACACTCTCCTAGGTGCATCTTTCCACACTAAGCACAAGTACAGTACTGTCCTCCCGTAACAACCTGCTGACCTCGTGACCCATCAACTCTAGGTCTCTTTTGAACATTCCCGAATGACTCTAACGATCCAAAACCTCTCTTTTTCTATTCTTGTCTGCATTCTGTCTCACAGATTCCTTAACCCCTTCGGCTACCTTAGCCTTTTCTATCAACACGGTAAACTCCCGCTCCTGCTGTGGAGCAATCAACAATATCAGGTCATCCCTCAGTCTATCCTCAAACCAGACACATCGTTTATGCTCCGTAGCCACGATACCTCGAGCATACCGGCTCAACCGTAAGAATTCTACCTCGTACTCCGCTACAGATTTATTCCCCTGAACCAGCCTTAGAAACGCCTTCCTCTGTGCATCAATATAGCTAGTCCCAATATACTTCTTCTGATATGCCACCTTAAAATATTCCCAAGTGAGATCATCAGCTGCAGCACCATCCCAAACCGTGAACCACCACTGGTATGACTCATCGCGGAGAAGCGACACCACCCCTTTCAGTTTCTCCTCAGTAGTCCAAATCGTCCATAATTCGCTCTATCGCCTCTAACCAATACTCAGCTGTATTGGGTGTCACATCAGACACGCCTCAGAATACCTCTGTTCCATTGGCTCGGAGTCGCTCGGGTACAGATTTTTTGAGCTCCCATACCTCCACCTGCCCAGCCACCCTATCAAGAACTCACAGCATCGCCTGCGATACTGCATCATCCCCCGTCTGATCCTGATATTTAACACCAGCAGCTAGTGATGGTGGCATCTTATTCTCGGACCCTTGACCGGACCTAACGGGTTCCGATACGGTCATTCTACCTCTACCACGCCCTCGCACATTATGACCACGTCCCCTAAAACTCATGCCTACGATCGCGATTTAACCTGCTTTAAAAAGTTTTATGCATCAGTTTTTGTTCCACTGATTACCCACGAATAAGTTTTATGTAAAGAAGTTTAGGGGTAGTTCTTTCGATCATTTTAGGGTTTTCGTTTCAAGTTTTCAACCCTAATCTAGAGAGTTACATTCATTCAATAGTATCTATTACACACATTCACCACTTTGAACATTCTCGCCCGTTCCAACCCAGGGGTATTTTTGTAATTTATCCTATAGGGGGTATTTTGGTAATTTTTCAAATTAGGGTATCTTGAAATTTTACAAAATAGGGTTTTGATCTTTTTGTAATTTTAGGGATATTTTGGTAAAAGATATCGAGGGTAGTATGGTAAGTTTATAAATTAAGGGTATTTTTGTGATTTTATAAACCAGGGGTATTTCGGTAATTTTGTAAACCGGGGATATTTCAAAAAAAATTTTTCAAAATCTAAAATAGTTCTTACAAGTCAAAGGGGTAATTCGGTGATTTTAAAACTAAGGTTTTTATAAAACAATGTAGCTGGTCCCTTTCGGGTTTTAATTATTGAATTTAGCCTGTGAATAAGTCCTCTTGGTTAGGGTGAACCGTCACTACGCATCAGGTAGGATTCGAGCGAAGAGAAGGTAAGTCACTAGGACTGCTTATATACCAAGCTCCCCTTGAATCCAATGCTAGACATGCGCACAACGGTTGCCACACTCTTAATTCGGTGACTCACTCACAGGTTTGTTTGATTTGACTTTAAATTTTATGTAATTCTGTGTTGGAGTAAGCTAATCCTAGGGTTCAATAGCTCCTAATCTACTAATCTACGATCCCGTAATACCCACATACAAATCACACAGTGGTTAGGGGTACTTACAGTGGACTTTAGGCCGGAGACTCGGTGCCATCTTGGGAAAACCGCTTTCATCCTTTAGTAAAACTCAATTTTAAAAAAATGTTTTGGGCCCAAAAGCCCTCAAGGCCGAGTTTTGAACCTGGCTCTGATACCAAATTGAAACACTCCAAACTCGGCCCATAAGCCCTGACCGGATCTGGCATGCTCCTCGAGTAAAACATAGTTAAATCTTGTTATGTCATCTTGAAAAACTTGGTGGTTTTGAAGAAAATAGATTTGGGTTATTCTCAAGTTGAAAACCGTGTTGTAATTGAATTTTGTATTAAAACGTTATCGTTATATTTTAGAAATTACAAGTTTAAAGAAATGCCGCATTTTGGAGGTTAACATTAAGTTGAAAATCGTAGGTGTTTAGGTGTCAAAACATTTGAAGTTGTTTTATGAAAAATCGTTGAACCACTTGTTTAATATTGATCGTTATCAGAATAAAAAAAATTAAAACAAAACTTAAAACAATTAAATAGTAATGGCCTTATTACAACAAAACTAAACCCGAAATAAATTTAAAAAAAAACATAAGATAACCCGAAAAACTGAGCTGAGCATGGCCACCACTAAGTCCCTGTCGACCCGGTCCATCTACTGAGTATTATCTGCAAAATATTAGCCCATGAAGGGTGAGTCAACAGACTCAGTGTGTAATAACCAACACAGACTCCCAAACGATTAAGGCATATTAAATCACACATGACATGTATAGGCAATGATGCAACCTAAACCCACCTAGATATCCAACCTCTACACATCACCCGTACCCGCCAATCACACCGTGGGGATTGCTAAATCGACCCTCCATCCGCTACACACCATCAAAGGCAGTCGCTACAGTCAACTGCACATCGCCCTTATAATCGTGGCATGGCTACCAGATAATGTGACAGAGTCGCCAGATTCATAATATGTGACATAAGTCACCGGATAATGTGGTAAAAACCACCGAAACACTTCCCCTTTATCATTATCACCCACATGCCCATGCAACATACATATCATACAAATATCATGCAATATACCTCACCCCATGGCCATAACGATATTTCTCATATTTTCATATCAATGTTCATAAACTTTATTAACTGAGAGTTAGGGGTAACGTACCTGAATGCACTATACCATTGAATGGTACCCTTAGCCATATTCATTCATAACTTTATTAACACATGCTTAACATTATTACTATTAATCTATCGGGAATTTAGTGTGAGGTTACACACCTGGCTACTAACGCGATTATCGAATCCCGAAAATCCTGATCTAATGCACTAGATCCCCTTTCCTACATTCGGCCAACACTAAGATCATTAGCAAAGAGACTATTCGGCTATACAACCAAATCCCGAAAGGTTAACGCACAACCATAATCCTTACCTTAATGCCGATTTGGTTTCCAACCAAATCCTGAAGCTATGTGATGAACCTTCCTTGCAACCGGCCAAGCACTAATACACACAACCTATTAGCCTTCGGCTTTTGAATGAAAAAGAAACAGATCTATACGCTAGAACCCTTACCTAGATCGGCCACCGAATCCCGAAGATCTACCGAATCAGGTTGTACTCCTCCCTAAAAACCATAGTTAGAATCGGCCAACTTTAAAATAATATGGCCTTTGGCCGAATACCAACCCTTACCTCGAGTAGTCGAACCCAAGAGATCCTTAACGCTCCCTTTTTCTGGCTACACACGAAAGAAACACAAGATTATGGCCTTAACAAGATTTGGCCATCCCTCAAAACTAAGGCTAACTATTCAGTTTCGGTACACCCAAAGAAAAAGAGATGAAATCGACGGTAAAGAGGAAGATACTTACCAGAAGATTCGGCTTTTGATCTAGTGAATAATTCGGTTCCAAAAAAGTAGAGGTACAATCGGCTATAGCCTAGAGATAGGAGATTCGGCTTTTGAGAATGACAGAAAAAGAGAAAGATTTGGCTAATGACAAGGAGTGTTTCGGCTTTAGGGACTTATGAAAAGAAAAGGGAAGGAGGGGTTACACAATTCAGATATGGCTCTCAATGAAGATGGAATTTTTGGTCACAAGAAAAGAAAAAGAAAAGTACAGGATTGAGGTTAAGAGAAAGAAAAGATGAGTAGGAGGTGATTAGAAGATTTCGGCACACATCCCCTACTACAACCCCAAAATCGATTATGCCTCTCTCAGAGTCCCACATTCGGCCACCTCTTCTTCACTTATCCAAATCCCCCTTTTCCCTCCTACTTAGCCGAAAATTTAAGCTATTTGACCCAATCTACTCTTCATCCATGAAGTGTCCTTGTGCCGTCCACCACTGCACCTCCTTGTCGAAAAATAAAAGCTCCAAAACGCTTCCCTTGCTGCTCGAACCTAGGGCCTTTCACACTCCCTGTGGCGTCACCTCACAAGGCCCTAAGTGGTGCCTCTTTGCCACCTTACCAGCTTAGTACTTGTGTCCTAAGCCACACAATAAACTCCTTAAGGCCTAGCTCCCTTAGTTCCCCTTTTTAGGCTTAAAATCAAATATTTTTTTAAGGCTTCTACCTACATCCCAAGGTTCCTAAAGCCCCCAAAACAAATTCAAATCACACACAAGCATGTTACCACATACATTTAAGTGAAAATGCATAACCCCTAAATCCCGGATATTACATTGCAACTAAAGGAAAAATCAAATGAAAAAGGAGATTCGATGATCACAAACACACCACGCTTCAGACTAGGCCAAGTTAGGCTAATGGCAAAAGAAAAAGAAACTGATTCAAATGGGAGAAAGGGAAATTCAACTTATAGAGAAAATAGTAGAAGCACACTGAAGAAGAAGAGAAACTTCGGTTACGGAGAGCACAAAAGAAAACAATTGAGAGGAGAGTAGAAAAGAACGTGCAAAAGAGAATAGAAAGAAACGTGAAAAACAAAGAACCCGAAATGTCTATGGAGAAAGCCTAAAATGTCAAAAAAATGCTAAGAACACTAGAGAATTTCCGCACACACTCCAATAGGTTTTAGTTTTTCTTCTTTTGTCCTCACCAAATGCCGAATTTCATGCTAACATCAACCCCTAGCCGAATTTTTCCTCCTTACATCCCACATTCAGCCAAGCACTACCTCACACCCCCAAATCCCCTGATTTTCTCCTTATTTTGCCCCACCATCCACTCTCCACCTCCCATTCAAACAAATTTGACCAAGTCCCCTCTCTTTCTGTAGAGTCCTAATCCAACTTTACCTCTCCCCTCTCCATAGCATAAAATAAAACTTCCCAAATGCTACTTGTGGGATTTGAACCCCACTTCCCTTGCTTCACAAGTGACGCCAACACCACTCCACCACAGGCTCTCTTGTGTTAGCAAACAAATTTAATTAACCTTAAGCCCTGCTTCAACTAGCTCTCCCCACTTAAGGCCTCAAAAACCAAAATTTCACTAGGGCTCCAACTCGACCGCAGGCCTCCCTAGGACCCCTAAACACCCTTAAACATCACACGAAATCAGCATAACATGCAATTACACAAATATGACAACCCTTAATTTTAGGATGTTACAAATTTTCACACTTATTCAGATTACAAATGCTTTCTTTCACCCATAATTTTGAACAGTGATTTTACTTAGTCAAGTTACACATTAATATCTAATTAATACCCAACATCTAACTCCAATTTCTCTTACTATCAGTTGTTAATTTAGAGAACGTCTTACGATTTTGAATACGTCATTTACTTGATTGCCATAGTCCAACTATGGTCTTACTCATCATAATATCATAGCTTAGCTATAATCTTACATGTCATCATGATGCCATAGTCCCACTATGGTCTTACACGAAATCTCATATCGATACCAATGCCATATCCCAGATAGGGTCTTACATGGAAACACATGTCGATGCCGATGCCATATCCCAAATATGGCCTTACACTAGATTGTACGTCGATGCCATATCTCGGACATGGTCTTACACGATTTCATACCGAAGTTAGGTCCCAGACGTGGTCTTACACAGAATCACCATTCGATGCTGATGCCATATCCCAGATATGGTCTTACACGGGATCATGTATCGATGCCAATGCCATGTCCCAGACATGGTCTTATATGGGATCACAGGTACTGCCATGGTCCAACCATGGTCTTATCCGTCAATTCATTACTGGACAATCGTACTCATCTCCTGCGTTCTACTTAATTTGACCTTCCAATTCAACTCACATGCTATTATAATATTCATGGCATCATAACAGAGTCATAAAACAAAACATTGTATATTCTATGATTTAACAGTTAAACATGTGATTCAACTATGTGGGCATACTAATTGTACATTATTCAAACAAATGTATATACACACATATCCCGTTCATTGGGTAAGTTAACTCATCATATTCACTTAATCAAATACGTTGGGCACATAGTATCATATGCATATCGAACCAACATGGATAAGCTTATCACCATATAACTTTCATTTCGTTCCATGTTTTCACATTTCTCAACTTATGATTGTCTAATTTCATCTCTTACCACCCACATGTCATGAACTTCTATTCATACCTTTCTGAATTTCGTCACATTATAAGCACATTTCAATCATCTCATTATCATTTTCAGTATTATCAAAAATAGCTCGGTGGGAAATCATCTCTATTTTAACAAAATAATTTCGTTGGAGCCGAGAGATATCACACTATCATGAGTAGTAATATAGCATGTATAGCTAAACTCTCATATGCTAGGTTAGTCCGAGATTGACTAAACCATAGCTCTGATACCACTAAATTTAACACCCTTTACTCGTATTCAACTCCAAAATAGGGTGCGAGGCATTACTAGACTTAGACACCAATAATTTTTCAATACCAAGACTCAACTTTCCACTCGAAATTAAAACTTTTTGTAACATCTCTTAAACATGCCTACTAGGCTCAAATACCACATTAGAAATGGTCTGGGATCAACTCAAAACCCTTTGAAGCTCTCTAGAAAATCTTAGAAAACTTTTCACTAAACAGTCCATACGCCCGTGTAGAGGAAGGGGCACGCTCGTGTGACATATCACACGCTCGTGCTCCACACCCGTGTGACATATCACACGCCCGTGCTCTACACCCTATGGAATTAATTCTCAATTTGAACCTACGAGGGTTTTCACACGGCCGAGCACACGCCCATGTCCCTAGCCCGTGTCCCTCACACGACCTCGACACGCCCGTTTCGTAGCCCATGTGCCAAAACCTTGGCATTCTATTTCTTATGTCATCACCCCATAAATGTCATATGGCCAAGGCACATACCCGTGTACTTCAGCCGTGTGGCGAATTAAATTCCTAATTTCAGGTGCAGACTTTACACAACCTGGGTACACGCCTATGAGACAGACATGGGTCTTACACGGCCTAGACACACGCCTGTGTGTCTACCCGTGTGGACAAATTCTAGGCTACATTTCATGCCATCTTGCTACCCTCACATCTACACATTCATGCAACATCACATATCATTCTCATATCATCATTTATAACACTTAATTTCACATATGATCCATGATAACCATACTAGCTTCGCATACACAAGAGAGCGTTATCACTAGCATAACTATAATCGACATAAGCTATCAATCTATCAACCGTTTTAGGCCAACACATTTGGCTACATTAACCATGACTTAATTAATCAAAAGATAAGATTCCTATACATGCCATATTTCAAGAAGACTTGAAACTTATACCCAAATGACTGTTCGATAGTGTGAAAGCATCTTCGGCGATCTCCAACCTGAGCTAGTTAAGTTAACCTATAAGAGATAGGAAAGGAAAATGAGTAAGCAATAATGCTTAGTAAGTTCATATGCAAATAATTATCAACTATTGACATTCATTTATTTCACTCAACCACAAGGTATTATAATGAGATTTATAATTAAGCTCATGATTACCCACTCAATCATTCATAATGCTTACTCATTTCAAACCTTCACATACCACAAACACATATCATAAACATTGTTCACCTTTACTTGCACTTATACCCTGCATTTATCACCACAAAGTCACATGTAATTTCACTTAGTCAAGCTTCTTGATAACACCTCGGAATAATAATAAATACTCAGTGGTTTCGCACAAAGCCCACAATTTAATAATTAATAAGGTGGTATCGCACACAGCCCACCATTAATACTAAACACGATGGTATCACACACAGCCCATCGATAACAAATAATAAGGTGGTATCGCACACAGCCCACCATTGATAATAAATACGATGGTATCTCACACAACCCATCACTAACAAATAATAAAGTGGTATCGCACATAGCCCACCATTTGTCTCACATTCACGGATATTTAATCACACCCATTTTCCTATTTCGAATGTTCATCGGAGGATTTCCTCACTCTCTATCTTTTTTAATATATCTCTACAATAGTTATACGCATTCACGCAATGCATTACTGAGTAAAACATATGCAATAAAGAATGCATCATTTACACATAAACTTACTATGGATCCATTATATACGGAAATCTCTTCATATGAGTTCTAGGTACATACATGTACCACTCATGTCATATCCATATACTTCCTTATTTTCAACATTCCTGTTGAATCGCTCGAAATGCTACAAGATACTCTTGAGTCTCATGCATACGGTATCGTATTAACGCCATGTCCCCGATATGGTCTTACATGAAATATCATATCGATGCTATTTCCCTGACATGGTCTTATACAAAATCTCACACCGAAGCCATATTCCAAACATGGTCTTACACGGAACCTTAATAAACTTAGTGTCATAGTATTTGCATTCTATCCACTCTTAAAGTTCAATTGAAGATTTTCATTTCTTGACATTTTGTCAAAAACGTATTTAATATATTTCATAGAAACAATATACAATTAATACAACATAGAAATATCAAATACTTCACTTAAGGTTGCATTATTTGCACATGAACTTACCTCGATAACAAAAGGGTAAAAAGGGACTTATTCATCAATTTCTTTCTTTTCCCTCGCTCTAGGTTCAAATCCGTTTTCTTTGATCTATAACAAAAATTTTCACTCATTCAATCACCACACTAATCAATTCATTTTAAAATTTCTACTTTGGAAAAATTACTATTTTGCCCTTAGACTTTAGTAAAATTATGATTTTGCCCCTAGGCTCGTATATCAATTTTCATCAAGTTTCCTTATTAATCAAGCGTAGCCGATTCATATTCCCTCTTATAGCAACCCAAGATTTCAAATTTTACACACATTTACCACCTATTTCAAAACCTTTACAAAAAGGTCCCTTTAGGTGTTTTCATGGAAACACCCTTTAAAAAAGTTGTGAATTTAACAACTAAGACTTATTTTCTTCCATAAAATTTCAGCAAACAAAATAATTTCTCTCATGGAAAAACCCTATACTCTTAACCATTTTGCAAAATAGTCCTCTCATTAGCTAGCTTAAGCTTTAGGGGTTCCAAAAGTACAAAAATTTTCAAGAAAGGCCACCAAAATCACTTTCTTGTAAGGAAGAAAGCTTGACTGAAATTTTTGAGTTCTCAACCCCCATTTTAATGCTAATTTTCGGTGGAGAAGATGGAGAGAAAAGATGGAATTTTTCTTTTCTTTATTTTATGATAAAAATTAATTTTTATCACCAAATTTCCACCTAACTAATTGACAAAGTCCTTTCTTTGTCCCCCTATGGCCAGTCATCACTTCCCCATGGCCTAGTTGCACATTAAGGACCTCTAATTTAATATTCTATGGCTATTTGGCACCTCTAGGAAATAAAATAGAACTTTCGTACTTTATGCGATTTAGTCTTTTTTTGCGATTAAGCGTAAAATCGCTAAAATTAAAGCACCAAAATTTTCATGCACCTTTATAATCATGTTATAACTCATAAAATAACATTAAAATAATTTTCTCTGACTCAAAATTAGTGGTCTCGAGACCACTGTTCCGACTAGCCCCTAAATCAGGCTGTTACAATCTGTTAACTCTTGCAACTGAGTTTTCAACTCTTTCAACTCTGTAAGAGCCATTCTTTACGGAGCTATCGATACCGATGGTGTTCCCGGTACTAACTTAATAGCAAATTTGACCTTTATGATCGGTAGCAGCCCGGGTAACTTTTTTGGAAACACATCTGGATATTCACAAACCACTAGCACTAATTCAATATTTGATTCAGACACTTTTGTATCCAGTATATATGCAAGGTAAGCATTGCAACCATTTATCACATAATACTGTGCTAGCATAACCAATATCACAATAGGCAACTTACTCGAATTTCTCACCGTTCTAACATTTTAACACAATAACCTTTTGTGTATAGTTTACAATAGCATCATGCAGAGTCAGCCAATCCATACCAAAAATCACATCGAATTCATCAAACGGTAAAATTATCAAATTGACCAAAAATTGTAACCTCGAGTCATCAAAGGACAATTCTTATAAACTTTATCAATTAGGACATACTGGCCTAAAGGGTTTGATACCTTAACCACAAATTTAGTGGACTCAACAAGTAAACTCTTACTAGACACTAAATTTGGACATACATAAGAATTTGATCCGGGATCAATCAAAGTACTTACATCAGTGTTATAAAGATAAAAAATATCGGTGATAATATCTGGTGCTGATGCATCTTCACGAGCACGAATAGCGTAAGCTCTAGCTGGCGCTCGTGCCTCGGATCTCACAGTAGAATCCTTTATTGCACCTTGACTACCACTCATATTTTTGGTATTTCGGGGTGGTCTCCCTCTTGCAGCTATATTTCTCGGTTGAACAATCGAAAGTTTGTCTTTCTGAAGTGACTCAGGACAGTCCCAAATGAAATGCTCCTGCGAGCAACATCTAAAATAAGCTCTGTCATTCATTCGACATTCACCAAAATGTCGTCTTCCACATCGTTGACACTCAGGTCTATTGGCCTTAACACTACCAATGCTCGCTATTGATGTAGCTTGAGCTTTTGTACTTGCGTGTTGCTTTCCACGATCTCTGTTAGAATATCCCACTGAAGCGGTCAAATGATTATAGAAATCCTTTGATTTCTTTGACGATGAATGATATGATTTTCCTATTACCCTCTTTCTCGAATCTTTAGCCTTAGAATCGGCTCTTCTCTTTTCTTTAATAAGCTCATCAACTTTGTGTGCTCTATCAACTAAAACCACAAATTCTTTCAGTTTAAGAATTTCGACTAAAAGCTTAATGTTTTCATTCAACCCATCTTCAAACCATTTACACATGACCACCTCGGTTGGAATGCACTCTCAGGCATACTTGTTCAACCTGACAAACTCTCTTTCATATTCAGATATGATCATATGACCCTGTTTCAGCTCTAGAAATTCTTTACGCTTTTGACCGAGGAATTGTTGGCTTATATACTTCTTTCTGAACTTTGTCTGAAAGAATTCCCATGTGACTCGTTCTCTCGGTACTACAAAAATTAACGTGCTCCACCACTGGTATGCGACATCTTTCAAAAGAGATACAGCATATTTAACACATTCGGTTGGCGTATAAGACAACTCATCGAAGTCTTTGATCGTATTCTCTAGCCAAAACTCGGCTCTCTCGGGTCATCATCAACTGTAGCATTAAAATCTTCGGCCCCATATTTGTGAATTTTATCTATAGGTGGTTTGCTCATGCGTACAGGTTCTAAAACTTGAGGAGCTACGGGAACTGGTTGGGGAAAAGGTGGGGTGGAGGTTGCTGAGTAGCCAGATTAGTTCGGAAAAACTCAGTGAACCACTCTTTCATTATTTGGAAGAAGGCTTCCTTAGCCTTACCTCCACAACCCTCAGATACGGGTCTCGATCCTGATGACGTTGCTTCGCGAATGGAGGCTGGCGTGTTACTTTCTACATCAAATGAGTCTACTCGATTGGAATCCGTTACTATATGAAAACATGATTTAAACTATCAGGAGACATCACACTATCACAGGTTATACAATGGCATGTATAGCTATGATGAAAGCTCGAAACAACTATTATTTCGACAAATGCAAGCGCACCTATCGAACAGTATTATAGCTGTGGTGAGTCCGAATATCATTTCCTCAAGGACCAAGAGTACTTAGTAATAACTATCTTTTTATTATCTAGCCTAATAATTAAGGGGTTTTGTTTTTAATCTAAAATTTAACTAACTTATGAACTTGACAGGGAGTAAACTAGGAAAATATTTTGGACAACTTATATGAGATGGACGACACCTAAGGAAGAATCCACCTAGACTTCACTTATTACTTTTGATTCATGCACTTTATTCACTTGACTTAATCCGTAGAAATCCATGAATTATATTAATACCTCTTTCGAGGCTACTAACACCTAACTTTAGGTTGATTAATTAAAATCTCTTTCTAATTAAAACCCTTATTGTCGCATTAATTCAATCTATGGATTCCTATATTAGGTTTGACCCTAATCTGACAGATTTTCATTGCCCTATTTCTAGGGTTGCAATCAACTCCGCTTAATTATGTTGATCTACTCTTAAGTAGTGACTTTTTCTCCACTGAATAAGCACACTCGACTTGAATCAATAACGTGAATTATCAAAACAAGAATAAAACTCACAATTAAGAATAAGCACAAGTATTTATCTCATAAATCAAATAATAATAAGATCTGTCATAAGTTTCATCCCCTTAGGTATCTAAGGGATTTAGTTCATACTAGAAGAGGAAAACATCATAAAATAGGGAAAACTACAAAACATAATGAAAACCCAAAAACTTCTAAAGAACTTGATGGGAGATCTTCAATCTTGATGGAGATCCTTCTCCTAAGTTGTTCCCGACAGCTGTCTTGGAGTATTTCTCCTCTTCTTGGCGTCTATTTGACGTCCTGTCAACTCCCATTTAAGTTGCCTCCTAGGGTGTTTATATAGGCTTCGAGATGCCTTTCTTGGCCCGAAAGTATCCTAATCTGAATGAAACTCTTCTTTGCTGTGGCAGGGACACGCCCGTGTAACACGCTCATGTGAATCGAGCCCAGGTCCTGCTCGAGTCTGCTAGAGTGACATGGTCGTGTGGTGAACTCTAGGTTGTGTTGATTTCTCACTTTGGCCGAATTTCTCCATTTTTGGCTTGTTTCTCGTTTTTTTACTTTCTAAGCTCTCCTGGGTATAAAGCATGAAATTAGGGGATTAGGACCATCGAATTCATCAAATCTAATGAAAATTCATCCAAAAATAAGCCAAGCATGGGGTTAAAATATGTGTAAATTATGGTTTATCAAATATCCCCACACTTAAGCGTTTACTTCTCCTCAAGCAAAATTCTCAACTCACAATTAAAATTAACTTCCTTCAATTCATAATCCTCATCAATAATGTCTTATCATAATTTATAGATAATTCATACATGGATAATTTAACTCAAAGAGTCCTAAAGAGTCAAACAATCTAAGTCATCAATTTTTGTAGCACGAAAACATAGGTGTTTCCCCTTACCTAAATAATTACCTCTGATTCAAAATCGACAAGGATTGACATCCTCACTAAAGATTCACTCAAATCACTCAAAATGTTTAAGGTTCAAAATAAAGCACTCAACAGTCAAACATGAAAAGTCATTACCATAGGCTTGCATGAAAATCAAATCTCTACCACTATAGAATGAGATGATACACAAATCAAAAGGTCTTTAAAAAGGGTTGTAATAGGGCTTGGGTTAAAGGTGGGGATAAAGGCTGGATTCAAGGGTTAGAATCGAGATCGAATTGATAATTTACCTAACTAGAAACAATGAACAAATAATTACTAATTACATTCAAATAAAAAATTATAATAATAATACGAGCTTCCTCTCAAAATATGAAATTAACTACTTAAGCTCAAATAACATAGAATTAATAATGAATGAATTTCAACTTCTTCTTCTCCTTCTTCTTCTTCTTCTTCTTTTTTTATTTTTTTATTTTTTATTTTAAGAAAAGGAACATACAATAATAGGATGAATTTAACCTAAAATAAAGAAAATAGTTAGGCAACCGATCAACTCAAATCTCGATAAAAGGGACATCAAAAGATTAGGGGAAGTAAAAATTTGGTTTTAGGTTAATATTAAAGGTTAAGTCAAAAAATGGTTTATTAGGATCAAAGGGGCTCACTAGGGGTTAATTATGAAGGTAGGTGTAACAGTCCAGTTTATACCCTAGTCGTAACAGTGGTTTCAGGACCACAAATCTGAGTCAGTAAAATATTTTAATATTATTTTCTGTGCCTATGATATATGATTAAGCATGTGCTAAATTTTTGTGAATTAAATTCATATGTTTGTGTGCTTAATTTGAGCGAAGGACTAAATCGCGTAAAAGGTAAAAGTAGCTTTCTATTTGATTGAATGGCTAAATTGTTGTGTCTTCTGATATAGAAGGATTTATGTTGCAATTTGGCCAAAAGAGAGGATAGTGGACAGTTATGGTCCATAATAACCTTAGAAATTATGTTTTGTAAATTTATATTATAAGGTTAAATTTGGAAATGAATTATTAAGTCATATTATGATATGATAAAAACATGAAAATGGCCATTTTACTCATTTTTTGACAAAAAACAAGAGGAAGAAGAAAAGGGTTTTATTCTTTTAATATTCGGCCATTACAAGCCTTGATTTAAGGTATTTTTTTATTAGTTTTTGATAATTTCTACGTTTTCATAATTGTTGCTCGAGTGCTACTAAGCCCATGTTTTGATTTTGAGAATTTATGATGATTTTGAAATGTGTTTTTGATGAGCATATGAGCTTTGGAACATTTGATGATGAAATATGGAATATATGTATTTGATTAGCATATTTTGTCTTTGAAGTTTTATTGATTTTGAGTAATTTGGTTGTAATTGAGAAAATGATAATTTGGAGGACTAAATTATGAATTTGATGAAAAATATGGACTTGTATCGTCCCTAGAGAATTTCAGCTATGCATGTATGTGAACAAATTTTGTATATTTGATGTTTTGAGAAAAATGGACTAAATTGATAAAAGGTGAAAATGTGAGGACTAATTTGTAAATTACCCTAAATATGTGTGTTTGGATTGAATTGAATAAATTAGTGAATAAAAGGGTTAAACTTGAATGTGTTTAGATCAAGAACCAGAGAAATCGGACTTAGATCGCGGGAAAGCTAAAGTAACCGAGTAGCAGTTTTCGTTTCAGTTAAATCGAATCTAAGGTAAGTCATTATGCAAATATGATCGTTGTTTTTCGAGTTTTAAAATTTATAAAGAGAATGATCGAACCTGGAAACTAACTCTAACAACAATTTAAGGCAAGTGCACCTATCGAACAGTAGTATAGCTTAGCCAAGACCGGATTGTCGAACCTAAAGGAGCTAAAAGTACTAATACTAACCTTCTTTCTATTATCTAGCCTAAAAATTAAGTGATTGGTTGTTTAATCTAAATTAACTAATTACTAAGCTAAAGACGCAAAGACAAAAAGAATGAATTGGGGAAATACTGTTGGGAAAACTCAGTTGATTTAAGACGATACCCTTAGGAAGAATCCACCTAGACTTCACTTGTTATCTAACACTGAACCAGATGATTTATTCACTTGACTTGATCCTTAGGATTCCCTAATTTATATTAAACCCTCTCTTGAGGCGAATAACGTCTAACCCTAAGTTGATTAATTGAAATCTCTTTCTAATTAAAACCCCTAAAATCACATTAACTCGATCTATGGACTCCCATATTAGGTTTCACCCTAATCTAGAAAAATCTCGTCACCCTATCTCTAGGCGCGCGATCAACTCCACTTGAATATGCTAGATCTACTCTTAGGTAGGGACTTTTGCTCCACCACTTAAGCACATTCAACTTGAATCAATATCCTGAAAATATTAACACAAGAATTAAGCTCACATATTTAAGAACAAATCAAGTATTTATCATACAGTTCAGAAAACAATAACAAGATCCGTCTTAGGTTTCATCTCCTTCAGGCATCTGAAGGGTTTAGCTCATAACAATAAAAGAAACATCTCAGAAGAAAAGATAAAACATAACATAAGAAATCCCTAAAACTCCCTAAAAAAATTAAAGAAGAGATCCTCCATCTTGAGTATAATTCTGGCTTCTTGAGATGAATCAACTGGCTATCTTTGAGTGATTCCCACAAATCTGGCCTTTCTGGCTAGGCTCCTTGGCCTAGCTTCCCCCCTCTTGAAGGTAATGCTTAGGGTGTTTATATAGGCTCTTGGAATGCTTTATTTGGCCCCTAAGTATCCAAATCTGAGTGGAATTCCTATTAGGGTGTTTGAATAGGATTTGGAATGTGTTTCTTTGCCTCTAAGTACCCAAATCCGAGTGAAACTCCTCTTGGCCACGGCAGCGACACGATCATGGCACACGCCCGTGTGAATTGATTCTAGGCCGTGTTCAATCCTGTTGATGAGTGACGGCAGTGTATTTCGGGGTCCAGGCCGTGTTCTAGTAATTTAATGAGGCACAACTGTATGGTCTTAGGCCCAGGCCATGTCAATTTCTTCTTTGGCCTAATTTAGTCCGTTTTAGGCTGTTTCTCATTCTTTTCGTCCCTAAGTGCTTTCCTGAGTATAAAACATGAAAAGAAATGATTAAGAGCACCTTTTTTACACAATTTAGGGAATAAATCATCCAAAAGCATGCCAAATGTGGGATTAAAATATGTTACTTTTACGTTTTATCAAATACTCCCACACAATGAACTTTCCACAATTAATAATTCTTATCAACAACGTCTCATAATAATTCATGGACAATTCATACATGGATAATTTAACTCAAAGACTCCTAAAGATTCAAACAATTCTAAGTCATATATTTTGTAGCATGAAAATATAGGTGTCTCCCCTTATCTAAATAATTACCTCTGATTCAAAATCGATAAGGATTGACATCCTCACTAAAGATTCACTCAAAGCACTCGAAGTGTTTTAGGTTCAAGAATAATCACTCATAAGTTGAACCTGAAAATTTAATCCCATAGGTTTGCCTGAAAATCAAATCTCCACCACTGTAATATGAGATGATACACAAATCAAAAGGTCTTTAACAGGGTTGTAACGGGGCTAGGGTTAAAGGTGTGGATAAAGGCTGAATTGGAAGGTTAAAATCGAGATTGAATTGAAAAATTACCTAACTTTAGAAAAAGAATTGAACTAATAACCTGAATAATTACATCACATGAAAATACTAATAATACAAGCTTCTTCAAGATGTTGAATTTAAACGTACAAGCTCTTAGAATATAGAGCTAATAATGAATGTACTTTATTTTTTAAGAATAAATCAATAAATACATAATATAAGAAGGAACTTTATAAACTGAAATAAAGTAATTAGGCAACTGATCAAATCAATTCTCGATAGAAGGGTAGTCAAAGGAATGGTGATAACAAATACAAGCGAGGTTTTGGGTTAATATTAATGGGTGAATCAATAAAAAGGGTTGTTAGGATCAAAGGGTTCACTAAGGGTTAATTGTGAAGGTAGGCTTTTTAGTGTAGTGAGTGGGTTAAAACCTAGGTGCCTTTATCATCTCAGTATATCAAATCAAAGGTGTGGTCTTGACATGTATAATCGAGGCAAGTTTTAGAATAACAATTCAGTGTTGACACACTCATAATCAATAAAGTGAGCATGAAAAAGAATATATGCTCTATAAGGCTCAAAATCTCACAAAAATTATGGGTGTTTTTGACATCAATCCCTGCAAATTTCAAACTTCAAGGCAATATTTAAATTCAGTTCAACAACCTAGAAAATTTTTTTATTTCTGAAAAATAGACTTATCATGCTTGATTCTCTAGTATCTTAAAGTTTAAATCATCAATGAACAATTAAATATGACTTACTTAAAAACATATCAATAAGAATCATAAATCATCAGAAATTTCATCCTAATTATTAATATGAGGAAATTACTTAAGAACTAGATAAAATTCAGGGATTTGAGAATAATGAAAAAAGTTAGGCACTTTTACCCCCCACACTTAAGATGAACATTGCCCTCAATGTACAAAGATAGATAAATAATCATGTGATACTGAAATCAAGAGATAAGGGGAGAAGTGATACTTCCTAAATTTTTTTCCTGGGATTACTATTCCCGGCCAGATTTGGAGGAGGAGGCGGTGGTGCTGTGGTGGATGCCAATAGTCACTGTGCTAGATGAAGAAACTGGGAAACTCATGACGGATTAGCCAAGAATTAATAATAGAGATTCAAGATATACGAAATAAATATTTAATGGAAAGCAAGCTAAAGTGAAGGAAAATAAAAAGGAAAATAGACTTATAAGAATAGGTAAATGGACTTAGGAGTCCTTATTGTTGGATGGTTCGCGAGGTGGATGTGATTCCTAGGGTTGTGTTAAGCCGGTGGTCGTGGTTCTGGTGTGATTCCCTAGGAGCCTGAAGAACCTAAAACCAAGAAACTAAAATAAAATAAACTAAATTAAGCAAAAGAGAAGTAACAATAAGGAAATTGAAGCAAAAGAGAAAAGTAGAATAAAAGTTAAATGGTCTCAAAGACCCTTGGCTTGTAGAGTGGATGAAGCGACCGTCATGAACTTATGTAGATCGATCTCCCTCTGGGAGATTATGCTTGGCTTTTTTCGCTTCTTTGACATGGATATGTGTTGTAACACTCTAAATTAGGGGTTGTTTGTAATTTAATTAATTTCCCATTGTGTGTGCTTGAAGGAATAAATATTATGGTTGTTAAGCATGTTTAGGGTCTAGAATTAACCCCGAGCTAGGCCTGACTTAGGCCGAAAAATTTATTTTTAAGTGTTTAAAAGAAAGGAGTAAGGTGAGATGGGGGTTAAATAAAATGAGGGAGAAGCATGACAAAAGGAATGGGCTTGGCACAATTGGCTTGGTGCGTCTAAGGGTGTACAAGGGAGGAGGTTCGATCCTTGGAAGTTACAAGGGGGAAATGTTTCCCTTTTGGGCTTTTTGGGCGTTAGGGTTAAGAAGGCTTTAAAAATTAAATAATGGGGTTTTATGGCATGAAAGTCAGATTGGGTGGAGTGGCTTGGGGCGCCACTTAAGGGTGTTGGCAAAAGGACTCGAGTTCGAGTCATGAGGGACGCAAGGAATGCGTTTTGTTTTGGGTTTTTTGGGGCGTTAAAGAAAGGGGCAAGTTGGGAAGCCTTAAAAGATTTTTGGTGTTGGATTTGGACATGAAAGTTGGGTTGGATAAGTGGCTACCGTGCGCCACTTAGGTGTTGGAGGTAAAGATGGGCGCAGGTTCGAATGGTTGGAGCAGCGTTTTGCATTTTAATTTTTGGGGTGATCGGCCTAGGAAGGCATTTTAATTAAATGGGGAGGTTATTTGACATGAAAGTCAATTGGGAAAGATGGCCTAGGGCGTTGGAAGTGAGGGCTGCGTTAGTGAGGTCGTTGGTTCAAACCTAAGAGGCAGCAAATGGGTTTTATTTTTTTTATGCTGCCAGCGTGAATGGGAGAGGGGAGTAGTGGTTTGATTGGACTTTTAAGGTGATATGGATAGACTTTGTCTTCCTATAAATTTTCGGCTGGGAGAGTTAGTAATATTGTTATACTATATTTTATTTTTGTTTCATTAGTTTAAAGAAGTGATTAATGGATAAATGGTAGATTAATATGGGTGATAATTAAAAGTTAAGATTTATCAAAATAGGAGGGGAGTTGGCCGAATGAAGGACTCATGAAGGCCATCCACTTTCGGTTTTGATAAAGCAAGGGGTGCCGAAATTCTTCAAAGCTTTTCTTTCTTTTCCCTATTGATTGCTTGGCCGAATTCTCTCTAGATCAAGTGCCAAAATTCTTCAAAACCCTCTCATTCTTTTTATTATTTTCTTCTTGCTTTCTAGCCGAATCCACCCCCTCCTTTTGTCAAAATCTCTTCTCCTCCATTGGAGTCACTTTGGCCGAATAACAAGTAGACACAAGATTCTTTTTGGATTGCTTCTTCAATCAGTTAGAGGAGGTAAGTGGACCTAGTCGAATGTTTTTTTGTTTTGTTGGTTCAAGATCTATGGTTATGGCCGAATGGCCTATGTATCATAACAAAGTGTCTAAACCGATTATAGGGAGGGTTATTGCCGAATTCAAGGAGTTTATCGGGATTTGATTTCTTCAAGGTAAGCTTATAGGATATTCAGCCAAGGGCTTTGAATAAGGATTTCTGTACTAAGTCAAATCTGACATATGGTGTGTAGGATCTCGATTGTTCAAGGCACAAGAAGCAAAATCGAGATTTTGGGTGAGTTTGGTAAGTGAATAAGTTACATTCGGCCAAGGGCCATTTGTTAAAAAGTTTATGATTAAATGCCAAAACTAATGTGTGCCATGGATTTAAGGGCTAATTAAGGCTTCGGGATTTATTTGGAAATCAAATCCGTTGAAGGTAAGTGCCGCAAGAGCCTTTGGTAAATCTTTTAGTTTGGCCGAATAGGCCAAAGCCCCTAATCATGTGTTGGCCGATTGTAGGAGGAACCAACATCTTGGGTTTTCGCCGGGTTTGCTAGTAAATAGGTGTGTAAAACTCACTACACACTTTATTAATTTACATGACTTTATTGTTTGCATGTTAATCTTTTGGTTGTGATTAGCTTGTGGCATAATCATGGTTGCTTGTAAGTCCCTAACTTGTGATCTATGATATATGGTTGAGTTGCCATCACATGCTATGTTGTACTTAATGCATGATATATATATATATATATATATATATATATATGGGATTATGATATTGTATGTAAGCATGATGATGGTGGGATTGATGAGAGGAGGGGATGATTTTATGGATCGTCGCCGATGGTTTTGACCACAAGATGGGTTGGCCCCATCGATTATTTGTGACCTATGGTCATCGGTGGTTTTGACCACAAGATGGGTGATCAATTTGTGACCTATGGTCATCGATGGTTTTGACCACAC
Organism: Gossypium rotundifolium; assembly: GCA_025506655.1. Classification (NCBI taxonomy): domain Eukaryota; kingdom Viridiplantae; phylum Streptophyta; class Magnoliopsida; order Malvales; family Malvaceae; genus Gossypium; species Gossypium rotundifolium. The sequence continues at coordinate 26,947,623 of CP106728.1, forward strand.
CGATTGATAAATTGTGACTAAGTCCCGGTGGTTTGGTACCACCGATGGTTTTGACCACACTTGATTATATTGTGACCTATGGTCATCGTGGTTTTGACCACACGATGGGTTGGCCCCATCATTTAATTTATGACCCATGGTCATCGATGGTTTTGACCACACGGGTAGTTAAGGAGTATGGATGGATAGGTTGGGTTGCATATTTGCATGTTTATTAATATTCGTGTATGAGTTGTATTTTCCGGGTGGGGATTTACACACCGAGTCTTGGTGACTCACCCTTCCATTACCATTTTGCGATGAGTAGATCATGGAGATGGAGCCGGAGAGGACTCGAGGCGGCCATGCTTATCAGTGGATTTGAAATTACTTTGTTTTAGTTAAACTTATTATTTTTCTAAGTCTTTTATTTCGGGATTGTAATAAGGCCGCTATTATTTATTATTTGGATGTTATTTTATTTTGCGTATGTTATGCTACAAACGAATTTACAAAAGATATGTAAACCGGTTAAAAGTAACTTTTCAAACTTAATAAACTTTTACGGGTTTTCAAAGATGTTACCATCGGGTAACAAAAATTAAACTAAGTCCACTATAACTTTGACAGATTTTAAAATGCTACATGATCAACCGTTTTCAAAAAGGGTTTATCAACCCAACTATATTTCTTATAAAAAGCCCAACTAAGTTTTCAAAACACCGTTTCCAAACCTTAGCCACATATTAAAGAGTTTTCACGAAACTTTCAAAATGATTCAAATTATTTTACTCCGTGACATACCAGATCCGGTCAGAACTCATAGGCCGGGTTTGGGGTGTTACATTTTTGGTATCAGAGCCCGATTCAAAACTCGACTGTGGGGGGGCCCAAGGCCCAAAATGTTTTGTTTATGTTAGTAGGCCTTATGAGAATGTTTTGGAAACTGTTTTATGGTTTGAACAGCATGGCACCGAGTCTCCGGCACCTATCCGCCCAAGTAAGTAATTCTATCCATTCTTGTGAATATTTGATGAGGGGTAGAAGGGTAAATTGGGAACGTAGACTGTTAGAATAGAAATTATTGAACCCTAGGGCTAGCATACCTCAACTATGCATAAGATTTAATAATTCCCTAAACAACCCTGTGAGTTGTCACTAAGCAAGGGATGTGGCAATCGTTATACGCATGTCTAGGATTGGATTTGGTGGGAGCCTGGTATTTAAGCAGTCCTAGTGACTCACCTCCTACTCACTCGAATCAGACCTGGTGCATAGTGACGATTCATCCTAGCTGAGATGACACACTCACAGGCTAAACTTAATAACTAAAACCCGAAAGGGACTAGCCATTTTATTTTGAAATAATTAAAACCTTGTTTTATAAAGGAAAAAAATGACCAAAATACCCTTCAGTTTGAAAAATGACCAAAATATCCCTGGCTTGAAAATTTCCAAAATACCCTCCATATGAAAAAAAAAAATTCAAATAGAAATTTTCAAAATATCCTCCTTTTGTGAAATCACTTAGAACCCAATTTTTGGAAATCATTTTGTGAAGATACCCTGATTATATGAAATTACTAAAAAACCTTTAGGGGTAAAATTACAAAAACGCACTTGAATTATGAAATTTCCTAAATTCCCATGGTTTTAATCAAAACTTTCATCACATAAAAGTGCCCAAAAACCCTAAAATTCAAAAACATCATGATTTTAAAAATTACAAAATTGCCCCTAACCTACAAAATTACCATAATGACCCTGAATTTCAAAAAAAAATTTTACAATACCATCAATCTGGAAAACAAATTCTTAGAAAGAACCTTCAAAGTTTTACAACTTTTGAAATATCTCTGAATTGCTAAATTTTATAAATTCGCCCCGATTTGTGAAAAATTACCAAAATGCCCTTGAGCTTCAAAATTACCGAAATACCCCCAGATTTTAAAATTTTTCCAAATACCCCGGGAATTTAAGAGTTCTAAAATACTTTATGACAAAATCATCCAAAAATTTTTATTTTTGAAAAATTACAAAAAACCCCTGTAAGACAAATTACGAAAATAACCCTGGGTAGTGGAAAAACAATCACCATGAAAACTACATCGTCTCTTTGAATTAATGAATGGAAAACTATGTGCATGTATGATTCGAAAGAACCACTCCTAAAACTCATAACATAAAATTTCTTCGCGGATAACCAAGTGAAATAAGGTACTAATGCATAAAATTCTTAAACAGATAAACGCAATCGTTAGAATAAGTTCAAGAGGTCGTGGACGTCTCGCTCCGTGGCCGTGGAAGGGGTAGGATGGCCTTATCCAAGCCAGCAGGGTCCGAACATGGGTCTGGAAATGAGATACCGGATCTGCCGGCGGCAGAAACTGAATTTCAAGATCAGACGGGTGGTAATGATGTCGTATCTCAAGCTGTATTGTGGGTATTGGAATGAGTTGCTGAGGCAGGCGCGGGTGCAGGAGCCCGTAAATCTGTGGTTGAACGACTCCGGGCTAATGGAGCACAAGTATTCAGATGAGTTTCTGGAGTGGCGCCCAGTGCGATGGAATATTGGTTGGAATCCACTAAAAGGATTATGGGGGACTTGGATTTCATAGCTAGGGAGAAGTTGAAGGGTATCATCTCATTGCTTTGGGATGAGTCATACCAGTGGTGGCTCACCGTTAGAGATGGAACGGTGGTAGAAAATCTCACCTGGGAATTTTTCAGGGATGCCTACCAAAAGAAGTATATCGGAACCAGCTATGTGGATGCGCAGCGGAAGGCTTTCTTGAACCTGGTTCAAGGCAATAAGACAGTGGCGAGAACGAGGCCAAATTCTTCCGGTTGAGTAGGTATGCTCGTGGTATTGTGGGTACCGAGCATGAGCGCTGTGTTAGATTCGAGGACGGGTTGAGGGATGAGTTGAGAATAATGATAGCTCCACAACGGAAACGGGAGTTCGCGGCCTTAGTGGAGAAATCAAAAGTTGCTGAAGGGGTAAGACAGTCGGTTAGACGGAACCAAGATCAGAATTGGAATAAGAGGAGCTTGGGACCCTCAGGGTTCTCGGGTAATGAGCAGAAGAGGACAAGGTTTGATGGGTCGGATCAAGCTGCTAGGCCTGCTGCTGTTAATCCTCAATGGCTGCCACGGTGTGCTCGGTGTGGCAAGTCTTACATGGGGGAATGTTGGAATGGTAATCGGGGATGCTTCGAGTGTGGGTCCTTAGAGCATCGAGTTAGAGACCTGCTAAAAAAGGCTAGACGAGATCGGAGGGTCGGGGATCGTGCCGAAACAGGAGGGATAACTAACAGCCACAGAGGGGTCGAGGTGCAGCTAGGGATAATGGAAATGGTAACGGGCGTGGCCGAGGTGCTAAAGGTGCAGAGGCAAGGCAACCAATGTTGGTTTATGCAATTGACCATCGCGAGGAGGAAGATGTGCCAGATGTGACAACGGGTATGTTCCTTATTTCTGGAATACCCTTGATTGCTTTGATTATTTTGGAGTTTTCTTGTTTTACTAGGGAGGTGCCTGAAACCTTGGTTGTGAACTTAGAGATTGTGCCTAGGAAGTAAGATAATTTTATTAAGATCAGAGTGCGTAGGATAAGCGTAGTACGGTGAGTTAAGATGTACGACTGTTCGTTAGTAAGTAATTTTGAGGACAAAATTATTTTTAAGGGGGGTAGAACTGTAACACCCTAAATTAGGGGTTGTTTATAATTTAATTAATTTTCCATTGTGTGTGCTTGAAGGAATAAATATTATGGTTGTTAAGCATGTTTAGGGTCTAGAATTAACCCCGAGCTAGGCCTGACTTAGGCTAAAAAATTTATTTTTAAGTGTTTAAAGGAAGGGAGTAAGGTGAGATGGGGGTTAAATAAAATTGAGGGAGAAGCATGACAAAAGGAATGGGCTTGGCACAATTGGCTTGGTGCGTCTAAGGGTGTGCAAGGGAGGAGGTTCGATCCTTGGAAGTTACAAGGGGGAAATGTTTCCCTTTTGGGCTTTTTGGGCGTTAGGGTTAAGAAGGCTTTAAAAATTAAATAATGGGGTTTTATGGCATGAAAGTCAGATTGGGTGGAGTGGCTTGGGGCACCACTTAAGGGTGTTGTCAAAAGGACTCGAGTTCGAGTCATGAGGGACGCAAGGAATGCGTTTTGTTTTGGGTTTTTTGGGGCGTTAAAGAAAGGGGCAAGTTGGGAGGCCTTAAAAGATTTTTGGTGTTGGATTTGGACATGAAAGTTAGGTTGGCTAAGTGGCTACCGTGCGCCACTTAGGTGGTGGAGGTGAAGATGGGCGCAGGTTCGAATGGTGGGCAGCGTTTTGCATTTTAATTTTGGGGTGATCGGCCTAGAAAGGCCTTATAATTAAATGGGGAGGTTATTTGACATGAAAGTCAATTGGGAAAGATGGCCTGGGGCGTTGGAAGTGAGGGCTGCGTTAGTGAGGTCGTTGGTTCGAACCTAAGAGGCAGCAAATGGGTTTTATTTTTTTTTTATGCTGCCAGCTGTGAATGGGAGAGGGGAGTAGTGGTTTGAAATTGGACTTTTAAGGTGATATGGATAGACTTTGTCTTCCTATAAATTTTCGGCTGGGAGAGTTAGTAATATGGTTATACTATATTTTATTTTTATTTCATTAGTTTAAAGAAGTGATTAATGGATAAATGGTAGATTAATATGGGTGATAATTAAAAGTTAAGATTTATCAAAATAGGAGGGGAGTTGGCCGAATGAAGGATTCATGAAGGCCATCTACTTTCGGTTTTAATAAAGCAAGGGGTGCCGAAATTCTTCAAAGCTTTTCTTTCTTTTCCCTCTTGATTGCTTGGTCGAATTCTCTCTAGATCAAGTGACAAAATTCTTCAAAACCCTCTCATTCTTTTTATTATTTTCTTCTTGCTTTCTAGCCGAATCCACCCCCTCTTTTTGTCGAAATCTCTTCTCCTCCATTGGAGTCACTTTGGCCGAATAGCAAGTAGACACAAGATTCTTTTTGGATTGCATCTTCAATCGGTTAGAGGAGGTAAGTGGACCTAGTCGAATGTTTTTTTGTTTTGTTGGTTCAAGATCTGTGGTTATGGCCGAATGGCCTATGTATCATAACAAAGTGTCTAAACCGATTGTAGGGAGGGTTATTGCCGAATTCAAGGAGTTTATCGGGATTTGATTTCTTGAAGGTAAGCTTATAGGATATTCGGCCAAGGGCTTTGAATAAGGATTTCTGTACTAAGTCAAATCCGACATATGGTGTGTAGGATCTCGATTGTTCAAGGCACAAGCAGCAAATTCGAGATTTTGGGTGAGTTTGATAAGTGAATAAGTTACATTCAGCCAAGGGCCATTTGTTAAAAAGTTTATGATTGAATGTCGAAACTAATGTGTGCCATGGATTTAGGGGCTAATTAAGGCTTCGAGATTTATTTGGAAATCAAATCCGTTGAAGGTAAGTGCCGCAAGAGCCTTTGGTAAATCTTTTAGTTTGGCCGAATAGGCCAAAGCCCCTAATCATGTGTTGGCCGATTGTAGGAGGAACCAACATCTTGGGTTTTCGCTCGGGGTTTGCTAGTAAATAGGTGTGTAAAACTCACTACACACTTTATTAATTTACATGACTTTATTGTTTGCCTGTTAATCTTTTTGGTTGTGATTAGCTTGTGGCATAATCATGGTTGCCGGGTAAGTCCCCTAACTTGTGATCTATGATATATGGTTGAGTTGCCATCACATGCTATGTTGTACTTAATGCATGATATATATATATATATATATATATATGGGATTATGATATTGTATGTAAGTATGATGATGGTGGGATTGATGAGAGGAGGGGGATGATTTTATGGTCTGTCGCCAGTGGCTTTGACCACAAGATGGGTTGGCCCCATCAGATTATTTGTGACCTATGGTCATCAGTGGTTTTGACCACAAGATGGGTTGGCCCCATCAGATTATCTATGACCTATGGTCATCAGTGGTTTTGACCACACCGATTGATAAATTGCGACTAAGTCCCAGTTGTTTGGTACCACCAGTGGTTTTGACCACACTTGATTATATTGTGACCTATGGTCATCAGTGGTTTTGACCACACGATGGGTTGGCCCCATCATTTAATTTGTGACCCATGGTCATCAGTGGTTTTGACCACACGGGGTAGTTAAGGAGTATGGATGGATAGGTTGGGTTGCATATTTGCATGTTTATTAATATTTTGTGTATGAGTTGTATTTTCCGGGTAGGGGATTTACACACTAAGTCTTGGTGACTCACCCCCTTCCATTACCATTTTGCAGATGAGTAGATCACGGAGATGGAGCCGAAGAGGACTCGAGGTGGCCATGCTTATCAGTGGATTTGAAATTACTTTGTTTTAGTTAAACTTATTATTTTTCTAAGTCTTTTATTTCGGGATTATAATAAGGCCGCTATTATTTATTATTTGGATGTTATTTTATTTTGTGTATGTTATGCTACAAACGAATTTACAAAAGATATGTAAACTGGTTAAAAGTAAACTTTTACGGGTTTTCAAAGATGTTACCATCGGGTAGCAAAAATTAAACTTCAAAGATGTTACCATCGGGTAACAAAAATTAAACTAAGTCCACTATAACTTTGACGGATTTTAAAATGCTACATGATCAACCATTTTCAAAAAGGGTTTATCAACCCAACTATATTTCTTATAAAAAGCCCAACTAAGTTTTCAAAACACCGTTTCCAAACCTTAGCCACATTTTAACGAGTTTTCACCAAACTTTCAAAATGATTCAAATTATTTTACTCCGTGACATACCAGATCCGGTCAGAACTCATGGGTCGGGTTTGGGGTGTTATATTTTTGGTATCAGAGCCCGGTTCAAAACTCAGCTGTGGGGGGGCCCAAGGCCCAAAATGTTTTGTTTATGTTAGTAGGCCTTTTGAGAATGTTTTGGAAACTGCTTTTATGGTTTGAACAAAGATGGCACCGAGTCTCCGCACCTATCCACCTAGGTAAGTAATTCTATCCATTCTTGTGAATATTTGATGAAGGGTAGAAGGGTAAATTGGGAACGTAGACTGTTAGAATAGAAATTATTAAACCCTAGGGCTAGCATACCTCAACTATGCATAAGATTTAATAATTCCCTAAACAACCCTGTGAGTTGTCACTAAGCAAGGGATGTGGCAATCGTTATACGCATGTCTAGGATTGGATTTGGTGGGAGCCTGGTATTTAAGCAGTCTTAGTGACTCACCTCCTACTCACTCGAATCCTACTTGGTGCGTAGTGACGGCTCATCCTAGCTGAGATGACACACTCACAGGCTAAACTTAATAACTAAAACCCGAAAGCGACTAGCCGTTTTATTTTGAAATAATTAAAACCTTGTTTTATAAAGGAAAAAATGACCAAAATACCCCTCAATTTGAAAAATGACCAAAATATCCCTGGCTTGAAAATTTCCAAAATACCCTCCATATAAAAAAAATTCAAATAGAAATTTTCAAAATATCCTCCTTTGTGAAATCACTTAGAACCCAATTTTTGGAAATCATTTTGTGAAGATACCCTGATTATGTGAAATTACTAAAAAACCCTTAGGGTAAAATTACAAAAACGAGCTTGAATTATGAAATTTCCAAAATTCCCACGGTTTTAATCAAAAATTTCATCACATAAAAGTGCCCAAAAACCCTAAAATTCAAAAACATCATGATTTTAGAAAATTACAAAATTACCCCTAACCTACAAAATTACCATAATGACCCTGAATTTTAAAAAAAAATTTTACAATACCATCAATCTGGAAAACAAATTCTTAGAAAGAACCTTCAAAGTTTTACAACTTTTGAAATATCTATGAATTGCTAAATTTTATAAATTCGCCCCGATTTGTAAAAATTACCAAAATGCCCCTGAGCTTCAAAATTACCGAAATACCCCCAGATTTCAAAATTTTTCCAAATACCCCAGGAATTTAAGAGTTCTAAAATACTTTATGACAAAATCATCCGAAAATTTTTATTTTTGAAAAATTACAAAAATACCCCTATAGGATAAATTACGAAAATACCCATGGGTAGTGGAACAACAATCACCATGAAAACTGCAACGTCTCTTTGAATAAATGAATGGAAAACTGTGTGCATGTATGATTCGAAAGAACCACTCCTAAAACTCATAACATAAAATTTCTTCGCAGATAACCAAGTGAAACAAGGTACTAATGCATAAAATTCTTAAACAGATAAACGCAATCGTTAGAATGGGTTCAAGAGGTCGTGGACGTCTGCCTCGTGGCCGTGGAAGGGGTAGGATGGCCAGCAGGGTCCGAACATGGGTCTGGAAATGAGATGCCGGATCTACCGGCGGCAGAAACTGAATTTCAAGATAAGAGGGGTGGTAATGATGTCGTATCTCAAGATGTATTGCGGGTGTTGGAACGAGTTGCTGAGGCGCAGGGGTGCAGGAGCCCATAAATTTGTGGTTGAACGACTCCGGGCTAATAGAGCAAAGGTATTCAGAGGAGTTTCTGGAGTGGCGTCCAGTGCGGCGGAATATTGGTTGGAATCCACTGAAAGGATTATGGGGGACTTGGATTTCACAGCTGAGGAGAAGTTGAAGGGTATCATCTCTTTGCTTCGAGATGAGTCATACCAGTGGTGGCTCACGTGAGAGTTGGAACGGTGGCAGAAAATCTCACCTGGAAATTTTTCAGGGATGCCTACCAAAAGAAGTATATCGAAACCAGCTATGTGGATGCGCAGCGAAAGGCTTTCTTGAACCTGGTTCAAGGCAATAGACAGTGGCAGAGTATAAGGCTGAATTCTTCCGGTTGAGTAGGTATGCTCGTGGTATTGTGGGTACCGAGCATGAACGCTGTGTTAGATTCGAGGACGGGCTGAGGGATGAGTTGAGAATGATGATAGCTCCACAACGTGAACGGGAGTTCGCGGCCTTAGTAGAGAAATCGAAAGTTGCTGAAGGGGTAAGACAGTCGGTTAGACGGAACCAAGATCAGAATTGGAATAAGAGGAGCTCGAGACCCTCAGGGTTCTCGGGTAATGAGCAGAAGAGGACAAGGTTTGATGGGTCGGATCAAGCTGCTAGGCCTGCTGCTGCTGCTAATCCTCAATGGCCGCCACGGTGTGCTCGGTGTGGCAAGTCTCACACGGGGGAATATTGGAATGGTAATCGGGGATGCTTCGAGTGTGGGTCCTTGGAGCATCGACTTAGAGACATGTTCGAAAAAGACAGCTAGACTGAGATCAGAGGGTCAGGATCGTGCACCGAATAGGAGGGATAACCAACAGTCACAGAGGGGTCGAGGTGCAGCTAGGGGTAATGGAAATGGTAGCAGGCGTGGCGAGAGGTGTCAAGGTGCAGAGAAAGGCAACCAAGGTTGGTTTATGCAGTTGGCCGTCGCGAGGAGGAAGATGTGCCAGATGTGACAACGGGTATGTTCCTTATTTCTGGAATACCCTTGATTGCTTTGATTATTGTGGAGTTTTCTTGTTTTACTAGAGAGGTGCCTGAAACATTGGTTGTGAACTTAGAGATTGTGCCTAGGAAGTAAGATAGTTTTATTAAGATCAGAGTGCGCAGCATAAGCGTAGTACGGTGAGTTAAGATGTACGACTATTCGTTAGTAAGAAATTTCGAGGACGAAATTATTTTTAAGGGGGTAGAACTATAACACCCTAAATTAGGGGTTGTTTGTAATTTAATTAATTTCCCATTGTGTGTGCTTGAAGGAATAAATATTATGGTTGTTAAGAATGTTTAGGGTCTAGAATTAACCCCGAGCTAGGCCTGACTTAGGCTGAAAAATTTATTTTTAAGTGTTTAAAGGAAGGGAGTAAGGTGAGATGGGGGTTAAATAAAATTGAGGGAGAAGCATGACAAAAGGAATGGGCTTGGCACAATTGGCTTGGTGCGTCTAAGGGTGTGCAAGGGAGGAGGTTCGATCCTTGGAAGTTACAAGGGGAAATGTTTCCCTTTTGGGCTTTTTGGGCGTTAGGGTTAAGAAGGCTTTAAAAATTAAATAATGGGGTTTTATGGCATGAAAGTCAGATTGGGTGGAGTGGCTGGGGGCGCCACTTAAGGGTGTTGTCAAAAGGACTCGAGTTCGAGTCATGAGGGACGCAAGGAATGCGTTTTGTTTTGGGTTTTTGGGCGTTAAAGAAAGGGGCAAGTTGGGAGGCCTTAAAAGATTTTTGGTGTTGGATTTGGACATGAAAGTTAGGTTAGCTAAGTGGCTACCGTGCGCCACTTAGGTGTTGGAGGTGAAGATGGGCGCAGGTTCGAATGGCTGGAGCAGCGTTTTGTATTTTAATTTTTGGGGTGATCGGCCTAGAAAGGCCTTATAATTAAATGGGGAGGTTATTTGACATGAAAGTCAATTGGGAAAGATGGCCTGGGGCGTTGGAAGTGAGGGCTGCGTTAGTGAGGTCGTTGGTTCGAACCTAAGAGGCAACAAATGGGTTTTATGTTTTTTATCTTTGCCAATATGAATGGGAGAGGGAGTAGTGGTTTAAAATTGGACTTTTAAGGTGATATGGATAGACTTTGTCTTCCTATAAATTTTCTACCGGAGAGTTAGTAATATTGTTATACTATATTTTATTTTTATTTCATTAGTTTAAAGAAGTGATTAATGGATAAATGGTAGATTAATATGGGTGATAATTAAAAGTTAAGATTTATCAAAATAGGAGGGGAGTTGGCTGAATGAAGGATTCATGAAGGCCATCTACTTTCGGTTTTGATAAAGCAAGGGGTGCCGAAATTCTTCAAAGCTTTTCTTTCTTTTCCCTCTTGATTGCTTGGCCGAATTCTCTCTAGATCAAGTGACAAAATTCTTAAAAACCCTCTCATTCTTTTTATTATTTTCTTCTTGCTTTGTAGCTGAATCCACCCCCTCCTTTTGTCGAAATCTCTTCTCCTCCATTGGAGTCACTTTGGCTGAATAGCAAGTAGACACAAGATTCTTTTTGGATTGCTTCTTCAATCGGTTAGAGGAGGTAAGTGGACCTATTCGAATGTTTTTTTTATTTTGTTGGTTCAAGATCTGTGGTTATGGCCGAATGGCCTATGTATCATAACAAAGTGTCTAAACCGATTATAGGGAGGGTTATTGCCGAATTCAAGGAGTTTATCGGGATTTGATTTCTTCAAGGTAAGCTTACAGGATATTCGGCCAAGGGCTTTGAATAAGGATTTCTGTACTAAGTCAAATCCAACATATGGTGTGTAGGATCTCGATTGTTCAAGGCACAAGCATCAAATTCGAGATTTTGGGTGAGTTTGGTAAGTGAATAAGTTACATTCGGCCAAGGGCCATTTGTTAAAAAGTTTATGATTAAATGCCGAAACTAATGTGTGCCATGGATTTAGGGGCTAATTAAGGCTTCGGGATTTATTTGGAAATCAAATCCGTTGAAGGTAAGTGCCGCAAGAGCCTTTGGTAAATCTTTTAGTTTGGCCGAATAGGCCAAAACCCCTAATGATGTGTTGGCCAATTGTAGGAGGAACCAACATCTTGGGTTTTCACTCGGGGTTTGCTAGTAAATAGGTGTGTAAAACTCACTACACACTTTATCAATTTACATGACTTTATTGTTTGCCTGTTAATCTTTTTGGTTGTGATTAGCTTGTGGCATAATCATGGTTGCCGGGTAAGTCCCCTAACTTGTGATCTATGATATATGGTTGAGTTGCCATCACATGCTATGTTGTACTTAATGCATGATATATATATATGGGATTATGATATTGTATGCAAGCATGATGATGGTGGGATTGATGAGAGGAGGGGGATGATTTTATGGACTGTCGCCAGTGGTGTTGACCACAAGATGGGTTGGCCCCATCAGATTATTTGTGACCTATGGTCATTAGTGGTTTTGACCACAAGATGGGTTGGCCCCATCAGATTATTTGTGACCTATGGTCATCAGTGGTTTTGACCACACCGATTGATAAATTGTGACTAAGTCCCAGTGGTTTGGTACCACCAGTGGTTTTGACCACACTTGATTATATTGTGACCTATGGTCATCAATGGTTTTGACCACACGATGGGTTGGCCCCATCATTTAATTTGTGACCCATGGTCATCAGTGGTTTTGACCACACGGGGTAGTTAAGGAGTATGGATGGATAGGTTGGGTTGCATATTTGCATGTTTATTAATATTCTGTGTATGAGTTGTATTTTCTGGGTGGGGGATTTACACACTGAGTCTTGGTGACTCACCCCCTTCCATTACCATTTTGCAGATGAGTAGATCGCGGAGATGGAGCCGGAGAGGACTCAAGGCGGCCATGCTTATCAGTGGATTTGAAATTACTTTGGTTTAGTTAAACTTATTATTTTTCTAAGTCTTTTATTTCGGGATTGTAATAAGGCCGCTATTATTTATTATTTGGATGTTATTTTATTTTGCGTATGTTATGCTACAAACGAATTTACAAAAGATATGTAAACCGGTTAAAAGTAACTTTTCAAACTTAATAAACTTTTACGGGTTTTCAAAGATGTTACCATCGGGTAACAAAAATTAAACTAAGTCCACTATAACTTTGACGGATTTTAAAATGCTACATGATCAACCGTTTTCAAAAAGGGTTTATCAACCCAACTATATTTCTTATAAAAAGCCCAACTAAGTTTTCAAAACACCGTTTCCAAACCTTAGCCACATTTTAACGAGTTTTCACCAAACTTTCAAAATGATTCAAATTATTTTACTCCGTGACATACCAGATCCGGTCAGAACTCATGGGCCGGGTTTGGGGTGTTACATGTGTAGGCTCAAGAGTTTATAGACTTGTTATGGATAAGAGAGAAATTTGACAAAAAGAAGAAAGGAAGAAGATGGGGAGTTTGTGAGAAGAAAGGGAAGAGGGGTGGCTTTAAATATAGTGTCAAGTCTTGTACTTCCCCATGCCCGTGTACCGTGGGCGTGTTGTTTCATACGGCCACCTCGCACGGTGATGTGTCTAGGCGTGTTGGTTCACACACACCCATTTTAAGATTGCCACGCCCGTTTCTGAGAAGTCAGTATCAACCACGGTCGCGTCATGGTAGTAGTGGTATGTCGATGCCCGTGGGGTGGTGGTTGCGATCCGTGACTCAAGATTTGATTCTCTCGACTTGTACCTCTTCTACCATTGTCATTATGGAGATTCAGATTTCCACACGCCACGCCACGGTGTGTGCAAGGCCGTGTGACCTTGGAATCTGCGCTTTTGGTTAGTTTACAACTAGGCATTCAGAAAGTAGAAAAGAAAATAAAAGAAAAGAAAAATGTAAAGTACTTAAAGTTAGTACTCGGTTGCCTCCCGAGAAGCACTCTTTAAAGTCTTAAGCTGAACTTTCCCTTCGTTTGTATAATCATGGTGGTTTCAAGGTTTGAACATCTTCTCCCATGCTGTCGATTTTATTTTCATGATAAAGTTTAAGTTGAGAAGCGTTTACCTTAAAATTGCCAAATGTTGGATTGCTTAACTCGACTGTTCCGTATAGGGTGATATTGTGTACCTCAAGAGGGGTTCCTTCGGTTGTATTTGGGTCTGATGGGATGATTTGAGGATCTGCTTTGTTCATCCATACCTTATCTCCTATTTTAAAGTGATTTGATGTTCCTACGAGTTCTTATAGGGGTTCTTTCAGTTTTACTTCGTGTGGTTCCGGTTCTTCTTTAAAGTGTGTCATCAACTCTTCTAATTTATTGATCTTAAGGCTTCATTCCTTATATAGTTCTTCTTTATCTGCATGAGGTCTATGATCCGGCTCAGGTCTGCGACTTTGTGGTGGATCCCGTGGTGAAAGGTGAACACATTGGTCATCAACGAAATTTAGTTTCTCACCTTTATCAATTGATGGCTTGGTCGAGTCAAGAGCTTGTAGACTGATCGATTCGTCACCTACACGAAGAATGAGTTCTCCTGTGCCAACATCAATTTTAGTCCTGGTAGTTGCTAAAAAGGGTCTTCCTAAAATCAAAGGAATCGAATTATCCTTATCCATGTCTAAGACAAAAAAATCTATTGGGAAAATGAATTTATCAATTTTTATGAGAACATCTTCGATAATACCCTTAAGGATTCTAACAGTTTTATCAGCTAATTATATACTCATCCTAGTTTGTTTGGGTTTCCCTAGACCTAGTTGTTTAAACATTTTATAAGTCATGACATTTATACTTGCCCCTAAATCAGCTAAGGCATTATCAACTGTTAGACTACCAATTAAACATGGAATTGTAAAACTCCCTGGATCTTTTAGCTTTCACGGTAGTCTATTTTGTAGAATTGTTGAGCACATTGCATTTAGCTCTACATGTGACTTCTCGTCTAACTTACGCTTGTTCGTCAAGAGTTATTTTAAAAATTTCCTCGAATCTGGCATCTGTGAAAGAGCTTCAAGAAGCGGTAAGTTAATATGTAATTTCTTTAAAAGTTTAAGAAACTTACCGAACTGTTCCTCTGTGTCGTCTCTCTTCAACACTTTCGGATAAGGTATGCAAGGTTGGCACTCTTTGATTACCGATTTTGGCTTTTCTTGTGTTACCTCAACTTTACCTTCTTCTACCTCGATTTCTTGTATTAAATTGGGTTTATCCAACCCGACATTTTCTTGAGCTGTTATGGCTTGAATTTGCTCCTTTGGGTTAATCTCGGTGTTGCTTGGTAGATGCCCTTACGGTCATTCGGACATTAACTTCGCAAGCTGTCCAACTGACTTTGTAACTTCCCCGACTGACTTAGTAAGTTCCCTAACTTGGTTCTTGATCCCTTTAATCGATGTTTGTTGGTTTTTAAGTGTTGCCTTAGTGTCTTGGAGACGGTTTTCTATGGCTGCCATGAATTTTGTCAACATCTGTTCAAGATTCGGCCTTTTTTCTTGTGGATATGGCTGATTTTGGAAATTTGGAGGAGGCTGTTGTCTTTGATTTCCTTGACCTCTCTATGTAAAATTTGGGTGGTTCCTCCAACCTGGATTATAAGTATTACTATAAGGGTTATTATTTGATCTGAAATTATTACCTATATAGTTCATCTGTTCGCTTTTTGTGCCCGGTTGGTAGGGTGGGTACTCAGGATTCACCACAGTTCCACTTGCGTCGCACTGCATTACTAGATGTACCTGCGAAGAACACAAACTATCAAGCTTTTTATTCATCATCTCTACCTGCGTTGATAGCATGGTTACTACGTCGAGGTTGAAAATTTAGGCTGATTTTGTTGGTTTTGTCCTTGTAACCTGCCATTGATAGTTATTTAGTGACATCTCTTCAATAAACTCATAGGCTGCTTTCGGAGTTCTGGTTTTCAAGGTTCCACCGGTGGCTGAATCAATTAGTTGCCTCATTAAGGGGTTTACACCGTTATAGAAA
Organism: Gossypium rotundifolium; assembly: GCA_025506655.1. NCBI lineage: Eukaryota > Viridiplantae > Streptophyta > Magnoliopsida > Malvales > Malvaceae > Gossypium > Gossypium rotundifolium. Next base: position 26,962,998 of record CP106728.1, read on the forward strand.
GTTTAGACTTAGAGCCATAAGGGTAAACCATAGTGCGGACACCTTTTCAAGAGATCCTTATATCTCTCTCATGCGTCGTATAATGTCTCTAAATCCATCTGCACAAAAGAAGAGATATCATTTCGTAATTTGGCCATTTTGGTCGATGGTAAATATTTTAATAAAAATTTTGATCATTTAATCCCATGTGGTGATTGACCCTCGTGGTAACAAGTTTAACCACTGTTTGGCTTTATTCCTTAATGAAAAGGGAAATAACTGAAGACGTATGGCATCATCGAACGTCATTTATTTTGAAGGTGTCACAGAACTCTAAAAAATTAGCTATATGAGTATTTGGGTCTTCGTCCTGCAAACCATCAAATTGAACAAATTGTTGAATCATTTGTATAGTGTTAGGCTTTAATTCAAAATTATTAGAAGCTATAACAGGCCTAACAATACTCGATTCTACTCCTGTTAAATGAGGTTTAGCATAATCATACATAGTACGCGGAGCATTGTTTTCTACCACATCTTGTGGTGGTGGATTATTCTCGTCCATCCCTTTAGTAGGATTGGATCTGCCTTGTTGTTCTTCTTCTTTGTAATTTAGGGCTTACCTAATTTGTCTACGATTCCTGTGAGTAGTAGCTTCAATATCATTGTCGTATACTAGTGGTCCTTCCGGGTTCCTTCTAGTCATAAACTAGAGGTACTTGTGTTGGAAAAGAAAGAAAGAAAATTAGCAAGGTTAAAACTAAAATAAAAATAAAAATAAATTGCAAAAAAATAAAAGTAATGGCTAAAGTAATAAAAATAGGGCTTTCTTAATATTTTAGTTCCCCAGCAACGGCGCCAAAAACTTGATCGTTGTTTTGTCGAGTTTTAAAATTTATAAAGAGAATGATCGAACCTAGAAACTAACTCTGACAATGATTTAAGGCAAGTGCACCTATCGAATAGTAGTATAACTTAGGCAAGACCAGATTGTCGAACCCAAAGGAACTAAAAGTACTAATACTAACCTTCTTTCTATTATCTAGCCTAAAAATTAAGTGATTAGTTGTTTAATCTAAATTAACTAATTACTAAGCTAAAGACGCAAAGACAAAAAGAATGAATTGGGGAAATACTGTTGGGAAAACTCAGTTGATTTAAGACGATACCCTTAGGAAGAATCCACCTAGACTTCACTTGTTATCTAACACTGAACCAGACAATTTATTCACTTGACTTGATCTGTAGGATTCCCTAATTTATATTAAACCCTCTCTCGAGGCGAATAACGTCTAACCTTAGGTTGATTAATTGAAATCTCTTTCTAATTAAAACCCCTAGAATCACATTAACTCAATCTATGGACTCCCATATTAGGTTTCACCCTAATCCGACAAAATCTCGTCACCCTATCTCTAGGCGCACGATCAACTCCGCTTAATTATGCTAGATCTACTTTTAGGCAGAGACTTTTGCTCCACCACCTAAGCACATTCAACTTGAATCAATATCCCAGAAATATTAACACAAGAATTAAGCTCACATAATTAAGAACAAATCAAGTATTTATCATATAGTTCAGAAAACAATAACAAGATCCGTCTTAGGTTTCATCCCCTTCAGGTATCTGAAGGGTTTAGTTCATAACAATAAAAAAACATCTCATAAGAAAAGATAAAACAAAACATAAGTAATCCCTAAAACTCCCTAAAGGAATTAATGGAGAGATCTTCCATCTTGAGTATAATTTCTACTTCTTGAGATGAATCAACTGGCTATCTTTGAGTGATTCCCACAAATTTGGCATTTCTGGCTCGGCTCCTTGGCCTAGCTTCCCCCCTCTTGAAGGTTATGCTTAGGGTGTTTATATAGGCTCTTGGAATGCTTTATTTGGCCTCTAAGTATCCAAAGCTGAGTGGAATTCCTATTAGGGGTTTGAATAGGCTTTGAAATGTGTTTCTTTGCCTCTAAGTACCCAAATCCGAGTGAAACTCCTCTTGGCCGTAGCAGGGACACGGTCATTGCACACGCCCGTGTGAATCAATTTCAGGCCATGTTCAATCCTGTTGATGAGGCATAGCTGTGTATTTTGGGGTCCAAGCCGTGTTCTAGTAATTTAATGAGGCATGATCGTGTGGTCTTAGGCCTAGGCCATGTCGATTTCTTCTTTGACCCAATTTACTCCATTTTAGGCCTGTTTCTCATTCTTTTCATCCCTAGGTGCTTTCCTGAATATAAAACATGAAAAGAAAGGATTAAGAGCACCTTTTTACACAATTTAGGGAATAAATCATTCAAAAGTATGCCAAATGTGGGATTAAAATATGTTACTTTTACGGTTTATCAAAATAAACGTATTTATATTGAGTTGTTTATGTTCTTATGACTATTGATAACGATTAATGTTTACGACATGATGTGTACATGAGTTTCGAGATAAGAACGATATAGTAGCAATGTTCAATAAGTCCCGTACGAACCTAGGAATAGATAGGATTAGCTATGTCATGACATAGGTGTCTGTTCCAAAATAACATGTAAGACCACATCTGGGATGTTGGCATTGATTTGAGATTTCGTGTAAGACCACATCTGGGACCTTGGCATCGATACAAGATTTACATGTAAGACCATATCTGGGACATTGGCATCGTATTGATTCGTGTAAGACCCTGTCTGGGATAGTGGCATCGATATCTGAGTACATGTAAGACCTCGTCTAGGACGTTGGAATTTTACGATTATTTCGAGCTTTCTGAGTATCCTACTAGATTCCAAACGGTTCAATGGGAAATTCTATGACATGAAATGTTATGTGAATTGTAAAATCTATTTCAGGTACGTTTATTAAGTACACAAGGTGTATATGAAAGGTAAGTATCTATATGAGCTTACTAGCATGAATAAGAGCTGTGAATAATGAGATGATATGTGAAATTATGCTTTAGGATCTATGTTGTAATATCCCGAAATTGGGCCTAGTAGGATTGGGTCGATTGGGCCTTGGGCTTTAGGAAAAATTTGAGTATCATCTTGTTGATTGTGTTAGCTCAGATATGATTTTGTTGTATGCCTAATATAGTCTTGAGAAGGCTTGGAATTAATTGGTTTAGAATAATTTTAAGTATGGAGAATTTAGTGAAGTGGATCAAGTGATTATAATGCTTAAGTTAATTTAAGTGTTTAATGTTAGCATAAATAAGCTAGTAGTAAAGTGGTGTTGGCTCATGAGTAATTGCATGAGGGAAGAGGTTCGAATCTCATGAATGGCAATAAGGTGACTTTTATTTTTGCATGTGTATGGCATGTGTCGGTCAACTCTAATTAAGATAAGGTTGGACTTTATCATTTATGGATAGTAGACTAAAGGAATAAGGTAAGTTATTAGTTAAGATATGGAATCAAGAAAATATGGTATGATAAGGGGACAAAAGGCATGGATTAAGGGATGCGGTTTGGAAACTTTTTAATGGCATTTTGTCAATGAACATGGACGGTTTCATGGACTAGGGGGAGTTGGCCGAATTTAGTTTGGAAGGAATTAGGAGGAAGAATATGAGGAAATAAAGAGGAAATTGTGGGATTTATGATGAATATGTGAGTTGGATGGCTAAGGTAGGATAATTGATGATTACTTTATTCATTTTATTTTAGATGATAAGATAAGAGATAAGTTAGGAGGGTGATAAGGGATTAATGTTGGATTATAGTTATTTTATTAAGGTGATAAATGAGGAGATGATTAAGGGAATATGATAGGATAAGAGATAACATAGGAAATTAGGTGAATGATAATTGTGATTTTATTTTATTATTTATTAAGATGATAAATGGGAGAAAAGTGTGGGATATGATAAGAGATAAATGAGGAGATTGATAAGGGATTAGTGTTGGATTAATTTGATTTTATTAATTTAGGTGATCTGAGGAGCAAGATAAAGGGGTATGAGAGGAAAATGAGCTAGTGTGCCGAAATTGTGTAGTATAAATAGGGGGAGTGATCATCTTTGGCATCTCTTTTTCTTCATTTTATTTTCTTTGTGCCGAAATTTGGGTTTTCCATCTCATTTTCTCTCTATATCGAAAACACTTAAGGTTATTCTTCCTCTCCCCATTTGCTCTCTTGTGGCCGAATGTTTCATGACCATTGGAAGCCATAGCCGAACTACTATAGCACTCACCTATTCTTCTCAGAGTTTTATTCAAAAGCCAAAAGTGTTAGTACCTATTCTCCTTCTTTTTCTATTTACTCTCAAAAGCCGAAGTATTTCTTTGTGGTAGTCGAATTTCTCTAGTATTCACTAAACCGAATCTATAATTCCTTATTATTTTCTTTAAGAAACCGAATACAATCTTCTGTTCTGTGGCCGAATCAAGCTAGAGCCTGTAGAGAGGAAGGTGTCGACATTATTTTTTTTTTCATCAAGCTTTTAATCGATTTCTGATAGTGAGGTAAGGGGTTGTCGTTCTATTTTTTTCTCGTTATTTTATCAAATCGAGGAGACTAACTCCCTTTTCTTGCGATGGTCAAATTCATGGAAGGAGTTATCAGGATCTCTGCAGGCTAACGTTAAAAGGGATAGGAAGTCTTTCGGGATTTCGATCACTCAAGGTAAGGGATATGTAACATTCGGCCAAGGGCCATAATTTGGGTATTTAAGTGTTGATTGTTTTCGATTATGGCTTTTAGGGGCAAGTCAACTAGATTAAGGAAAACTTTCGAGATTTAGATTCATAAGGGGCTAATCATCAGGAATAAGCAAAGCCTTCGGGATTTGGTAGGAGACCAAATCGGCATTAAGGGAGGAGGAAAAACCCCGTTCATCGTGTTAGATACAAGTAGTTCAGGATTGAGTAAACTGTGCTAAACAGGTGCGTAGTTATCGCACTGTTCTCTTATTGTGTGTATGTGTTATATTTATGCATATGTGATATGATGTGAATGGTAGCCGAAGTAAGGGCTAAAATGGTGGATACCCATGATAGGTAATCGTTCAACCAGGGTAGTATTTTATGACTTTGATTTACATTTGATATATGTATGAAATGTGATGGCATGTGATGTATAATTGTTCAAGTGATATGTTGCCATGATATATATGAATACATGGCACTTGGGATGTGACTATCGAAGGAAAGGGTGTACTTTATGTACGTGGTCTAATGTTAGCCTTGTGCTACATTGGCGCTTGATGTTAGCTATGTGCCTCATCAAGGGAGGTGTTGGCTAGGTGCCACATCTCGGCGGTTAATAGCTGTGTGCATCACCGTGGACTGATTGATATGTGGGATCACTTATGTGATCGGTGGCTCAGCCACGGCCTTGTGTAGCAGGTCTGCCAAGGTAAGATGTGTGGATCACTTGGTTGATCGGTGGATTAGCCACGGCCTTGGGCAGCGGGTCTACCAAGGTAGGTGTGACGGATAGACATTAGGTTGGGTTGGGCTTCATGTTGCATATTTATGCATTTTGCATGACTGATTATGTGGATCAATGTGGATATGGACCAAGCCCAATATATGGAATTATGTGGATATATTGCCTTATCATCTGATATGTAATGATGTGTGGATGTGGGCCAAGCCCATGTGTGGAGGCATGTGAAATAACTATGCCTTTGAGTCGGTGTGACTCACCCAAATTTTACCAACATTGCGGTGATGCATAAGCTTGGACCAAGGGTTGGAGTGGATATGAGGTGGCCCATGCGAAGACATTTTATTCCATGCGTTTATTATTAAGTACTTTGATTAATTATTTGTTTTTGTAATAAGGGTCATTTAAGGGATTTGAAGTTTATTATTATGTTTAAAGTGGATTGACAATTATTATTATTTGGAAATGTTTTAATTTTAGCAACCCTTATCTTAAAGATACATGTTAAAGTTTTAAATTGAAAAATTTATAACAACTAAATTTGTATAGTCTTTTAAATACACAATGTTTTACAAAAGACACTAAATTTTCATGTTTTTAACTCTAAGTCAAAAGTTTTTCAAACGTTTTCCGCAGTGGCATTTCAAATCTGATCGTAGCGAATGGGCCAGGTTTGGGGTGTTACAGTTTGGTATCAGAGCCTAGGTTCAAAACTCGGCTTTGAGGGTTTTGGGCCCAAAAACATTTTTTTAAGGTGGGCTTTTCAAAGATTTGGGCTTTCATAAATTTTTCAGGTTTATTCTGGCATGGCACCTGTATCTCCGACCCGAAGTCCACCAGGTAAGTACCCCTGACTATTGAAGTGATTTGTATATGTGAATGTTATGGGCATATTTGGGCTCGTAGATTAGTGAACTAGGATTTATTGAACCCTAGGACTAGTTTACTCCAACATAGAATGCATAAGACTTAAGGACAATCAAACAAACCTGTGAAGTAAGTCGCTGAGTTAAGGTGTGGCAACCATTGTGCGCATGTCTAGGAGTGGATTCGGTAAGAGCTTGGTACTTAAGTAGTCCTAGCGACTCACCTCCTCTTTACTCGAATCCTACCTGGTGCGTAGCTACGGTTCACCCTAACCAAGAGGACCTATTCACGGGCTAAACCCGATAACTAGAACCCGAAAGGGACTAGCCATACTGTTTCATAAAGATCTTAGTTTTAAATTTACCAAATTTCCCCTCTGATTTATAAAATCCTTTTAGACTTGAAAATTTTTCGAAATACACCCGATTTACAAAATTACTAAAATACCCCCGAGCTATAAAATTACGAAAATGCCCTTGGTTTATAAAATTACCATGTTACCCTCGACTTTTATGAAAATATTCTTACTTTACAAAAATATCAAAACCCCTGTTTTACAAAATGTTAAGATACCCTAAATTGGGAAATTTACTAAAATGCCCCTGACTTTCAAAATTACCGGAATAACCCCGATTTCCAAAATTTCTGCAATACCCTTGATTCGAAGAATATTTTCCAAAATACCCTCGAGACTTTGAGATTTCAAAATGCCTTGATTTGTAAAGATTATTTTCAAGTTGACCTCGATTAATTACGAAAATACCCCTGTAGGGAAATTGACGAAATTACCCCTGGGTCGGAAATGGACAAAAATGCCCATAATAGTGTGCGAGTGTGGTGGATGAATGTGAATGTGATTCTCTAAATTATAATAGTGAACTTGAACCTGAAATTATGATTGAAAGAACTACTACTAAGCTCTTTTCATAAAATTGTTCGCGGATAAACAGTGGAACAAATGCTAATTCATAAAATTTCTTAAATCAGATTAAATTGCGAAGTAGACATGAGTTCTAGGGGACGTGGTCGTCATGGATGCGGTAGAGGCAGGATGGCTGTGTCGAAACCAGTTGGGTCTGGTCAGGGTTCCAAGATTTAGTAGAAAGTATATTAGTTTTATTAAGATCAGAGTGCGCAGCAGTAGCGTAGTGTGGTGAGTTAGGACGTACAATTGTTTGTTAGTAAGTAATTTCAAGGACAAAATTATTTTTAAGGAGGGTAGAATTGTAATATCCCGAAATTAGGCCTAGTAGGATTGGGCCGATTGGGCCTTGGGCTTTAGGAAAAATTTGAGTATCATCTTGTTGATTGTGTTAGCTCGGATATGATTTTGTTGTATGCCTAATTTAGTCTTGAGAAGGCTTGGAATTAATTGGTTTAGAATAATTTTTAGTATGGAGAATTTAGTGAAGTGGATCAAGTGATTATAATGCTTAATTTAATTTAAGTGTTTAATGTTAGCATAAATAAGCTAGTAGTAAAGTGGTGTTGGCGCAAGAGTAATTGCATGAAGGAAGAGGTTCGAATCCCATGAATGGCAATAAGGTGACTTTTATTTTTGCATGTGTATGGCATGTGTCGGTCAACTCTAATTAAGATAAGGTTGGACTTTATCATTTATGGATAGTAGACTAAAGGAATAAGGCAAGTTATTAGTTAAGGTATGGAATCAAGAAAATATGGTATGATAAGGGGACAAAAGGCATGGATTAAGGGATGAGGTTTGGAAACTTTTTAATGGCATTTTGTCCATGAACATGGACGGTTTCATGGACTAGGGGGAGTTGGCCGAATTTAGTTTGGAAGGAATTAGGAGGAAGAATAGGAGGAAATAAAGAGGAAATTGTGGGATTTATGATGAATATGTGAGTTGGATGGCTAAGGTAGGATAATTGATGATTACTTTATTCATTTTATTTTAGATGATAAGATAAGAGATAAGTTAGGAGGGTGATAAGGGATTAATGTTGGATTATAGTTATTTTTATTAAGGTGATAAATGAGGAGATGATTAAGGGAATATGATAGGATAAGAGATAACATAGGAAATTAGGTGAATGATAATTGTGATTTTATTTTATTATTTATTAAGATGATAAATGGGAGAAAAGTGTGGGATATGATAAGAGATAAATGAGGAGATTGATAAGGGATTAGTGTTGGATTAATTTGATTTTATTAATTTAGGTGATAAAGGAGCAAGATAAGGGGTATGAGAGGAAAATGAGCTAGTGTGCCGAAATTGTGTAGTATAAATAGGGGGAGTGATCATCTTTGGCATTTCTTTTTCTTCATTTTATTTTCTTTGTGCCGAAATTGGGTTTTCCATCTCATTTTCTCTCTATACCGAAAACACTTAAGGTTATTCTTCCTCTCCCCATTTGCTCTCCTGTGGCCGAATGTTTCATGACCATTGGAAGCCATAGCCGAACTACTATAGCACTCACCTATTCTTCTCAGAGTTTTATTCAAAAGTCGAAAGTGTTAGTACCTATTCTCCTTCTTTTTCTATTTACTCTCAAAAGTCGAAGTATTTCTTTGTGGTAGCCGAATTTCTCTAGTATTCACTAAACCGAATCTATAATTCCTTGTTATTTTCTTTAAGAAGCCGAATACATTCTTCTGTTCTGTGGCCGAATCAAGCTAGAGCCTGTAGAGAGGAAGGTGTCGACATTCTTTTTTTTTTCCATCAAGCTTTTAATCAATTTCTGATAGTGAGGTAAGGGGTTGTCGTTCTATTTGTTTCTCGTTATTTTATCAAATCGAGGAGACTAACTCCCTTTTCTTGCGATGGCCGAATTCATGGAAGGAGTTATCAGGATCTCTGTAGGCTAACGTTAAAAGGGATAGGAAGTCCTTCGGGATTTCGATCACTCAAGGTAAGGGATATGTAACATTCAGCCAAGGGCCATAATTTGGGTATTTAAGTGTTGACTATTTTCGATTATGGCTTTTAGGGGCAAGTCGGCTAGATTAAGGAAAGCTTTCGGGATTTAGATTCGTAAGGGGCTAATCATCAGGAATAAGCAAAGCCTTCGGGATTTGGTAGGAGACCAAATAGGCATTAAGGGAGGACGAAAAACCCCGTTCATCGTGTTAGATACAAGTAGTTCAGGATTGAGTAAAGCGTGCTAAGCAGTGCGTAGTTATCGCGACCGTTCTCTTTTTGTGTGTATGTGTTATAATTATGTATATGTGATATGATGTGAATGGTAGCCAAAGTAAGGGCTAAAATGGTGGATACCCATGATGGGTAATCGTTCAACCAGGGAAGTATTTTATGACTTTGATTTACATTTGATATATGTATGAAATGTGATGGCATGTGATGTATAATTGTTCAAGTGATATGTTGCCATGATATATATGAATGCATGGCACTTGGGATGTGACTATCGAAGGAAAGGGTGTACTTTATGTACGTGGTCTAATGTTAGCCTTGTGCTACATTGGCGCTTGATGTTAGCTATGTGCCTCATCAAGAGAGGTGTTGGCTAGGGCCACATCTCGGCGGTTAATAGCTGTGTGCATCACCATGGACTGATTGATATGTGGGATCACTTATGTGATCGGTGGCTCAGCCACGGCCTTGTGTAGCAGGTCTGCCAAGGTAAGATGTGTGGATCACTTGGTTGATCGGTGGATTAGCCATGGCCTTGGGCAGCGGGTCTACCAAGGTAGGTGTGACGGATAGACATTAGGTTGGGTTGGGCTTCATGTTGCATATTTATGCATTTTGCATGACTGATTATGTGGATCAATGTGGATATGGACCAAGCCCAATATATGGAATTATGTGGATATATTGCCTTATCATCTGATATGTAATGATGTGTGGATGTGGGCCAAGCCCATGTGTGGAGGCATGTGAAATAACTATGCACTGAGTCAGTGTGACTCACCCAAATTTTTACCAACATTGCAGGTGATGCATAAGCTTGGACCGGGTTGGAGTGGATATGAGGTGGCCCATGCAGAAGACATTTTATTCCATGCAGTTTATTATTAAGTACTTTGATTAATTATTTATTTTTGTAATAAGGGTCATTTAAGGGATTTGAAGTTTATTATTATGTTTAAAGTGGATTGACAATTATTATTATTTGGAAATGTTTTAATTTTAGCAACCCTTATCTTAAAGATACATGTTAAAGTTTTAAATCGAAAAATTTATAACAACTAAATTTGTATAGTCTTTTAAATACACAATGTTTTACAAAAGACACTAAATTTTCATGTTTTAACTCTAAGTCAAAAGTTTTTCAAACGTTTTTCGCAGTGGCATTTCAAATCCGGTCATAGCGAATGGGCCGGGTTTGGGGTGTTACATATGTGCATTTGTGGTGATGAGATGAAAACTGTGATAAGTTATGGCCAAATAATTGAACCAACTCTATGATAAATGTATAAGCTATGTGAATGCTAAGTTAAGTTTTTTTGTATATGATTTACTAAGCTTTGGAAAGCTTACTCTGTGTGAGTGTTTTCTCTATTTTATAGATCGTTAAAGCTACTGAAGGCTCGGGGACCATCGAGGATAGTCATCACACTACTCAACTTGTTTTGGTTCATTTTGGAAATGTATATAGCTAGATATGGCATGTATAGGCTAATATATGGTATAAGTTTTTTATATGAACTTAGCCATGTGATGTGGCTAATTATAAGTTGATATTTTGCCTTTATGAAGATGATATATGATTTATGTTTTGGTATGATTAGATGACATTTGAAATGGTCAAGTTTATGGTAAGTTTGGATGAAATATGCTTAGGTATATTTGAGTTTTTGCTATGTAAATTGGTATGAATGGAAATAGATTTGAATGTAAAGATTGAATGGTTATTTTGGCATGTTCATGGTTGTTAAATGTGCATGGATTGTATTGGTATTTGCTTGTAGGTTTGACCCTAATGTGGGTGGCATTTTTAGCCTTGTAAATGGCCTATTTTGTCACGCGGTTGTGGCACACAGGCGTGCCTAGTGACCATGGGGCTAAGTCAGTAGCTGATTAAGAGCACACGACCTTGGCACACGGATGTGCCTGGTAGTTGTGTGGTTTAGTCAGGATCGACCATGACCAAGGTACACGGGCGTGCTTGGTGGCCGTAAAGTAAAGTCAGGTTTGACCACGAGAAATACACACGGCTGTGTCTAGAAGCCGTGGAAGGCACACAGCCTGCCCACACGGGCGTGTAACCCCTGAAACCTTAAAAAGTTTTAAATTTTTAAGAATTTTTGTATGTGTTCTGGTTTAGTCCCGATCTTGTTTCTAAGCATGTTTTAGGTCTCATTGACCTACAAGGGGGTTACTATGGTTGTGATTGATGATTTATTTTATAAATTGTCTGTTAAAGTTTTTGATCTATCAGGTAATGCCCGTTACCCTAATTCAGTGATGGATACAGGATAGGGGTGTTACATTTGATTGGTATCAGAGCTAGGGTTTAGTTGATTCTTAGACTAACGTAGTGTGTCAGAGTCTAGCTATACATGCCATATATCTGAATTGTGATAGTGTGATGAATCCTGGCGTATAAAATGTAATTTTTGTATAGCAATGGATCCCGAAAGAGCCGTAGTTGACAACGTAGAAAGTAATACACCTGCTCCCTCGCAAGGGATAGTGCCCTCTGATTCGAGACCAACTACTAGCGATCAAGAGGAAGAAGCTAAACAAGCTTTCTTCCAGATGATGAGTGAATGGTTCACTCAATTCATAAGAAATAACTCAACTATTTTGTAACCCTGCCCCCGGTTAATCCCCCTCAGACTACAATTATGCCACCAATTATGTATCCGAATCTGTTGAATAAGCCTTCAGTTGACAAGATCCGTAAATATGGGGCTGAAAAGTTTCGGGCTACTAGTGATGATGATGCTGAAAAGGCTGAGTTCTGGTTAGAAAATACTATCCGGGTATTCGATAAAATGTCTCTAACTCCAGAAGAATGCATAAAATGTGTTGTATCATTGCTCCGAGATGCAGCCTATCAGTGGTGGAAAACCTTAACTTCTATTATTCTGAAAGAGCGAGTAACGTGGGATTTCTTTCAGATTAAGTTTCGAAAGAAATATATCAGTGAGAGATTCATCGATCAGAAATGAAAGGAATTTATGGAACTAAAATAGGGTCGAATGACTGTTATTGAATACGAATGAGAGTTCGCGAGACTAAGTCAGTATGCCCAGAATGTATATCATCTGAAGCAATAATGTGCCAAAGATTCAAAGATGGTCTTAATGAAGATATTCGCTTGTTAGTCGGGATCTTAGAAATAAAAGAGTTCGTGGTACTCATTGATCAAGCATGAAAAGCTGAGGCACTCGGGAAAGATAAAAGAAAAGCTGAGTCTAAAGCTAAAGATGTGAGAAAGAGATTTCAGAGTAGATCATTTCAGTCTGCTTCGAAGAAATTCAGAGATGATCAAAGTCATTCAAGAGATAATATGGGACATTTGAATAGAAATTGAGCTAGATCACAAATCAGCTCCAAAACTCCAGAAACTTTAGTAGCAAGTATTGGTAATGTTCGATCTGAGAAACTTGAATGTAAGAATTATGGAAAAGGCATCAGGGAAATTGTAGATTAAATGATAGAGCTTGCTTCAGATGTGGATCACTTGATCATTTTATTCGTGATTGCCCTGAGTGTGTCGAGCTAGAGACTGTTCAGAATCTGAGATCTGATAATGCACCTGTGAGAGGTAGATTTTTGAAGAATGTAAGAAATGTCGGTGGTAGTCAGAGAACCACGAGAGATACTGTTGCGAGATCTGAAGCTAGAGCGCCTGCCAGAGCTTATGCTATCCGAGCTCCTGAGGAAGCTTCATCTCCAGATGTCATAACGGGTACTTTTACACTTTATAAAACTTTTTTGATTGCATTGATAGACCCTGGTTCTACTCATTCATATATATGCCTGAATTTAGTATTCAGTAAGACTTTGCCTGTAGAGTCGACTGAGTTTACGATAAAAGTATTGAACCCCTTAGGTAAAAGTATCCTGGTTGACAAAGTATGCAAGAACTGTCTGTTAATGTTTTGAGATATCTGTTTCTTTGCTGATCTAATGCTTTTTCCATTTCATGAGTTCAATATCATTCTGGGTATAGACTGGTTGACATTGCATGATGCTGTTGTAAACTGTAAAAGAAAGACTTTTGATTTGAGATGTCCGATTAATAAAATTGTACAGGTTGAGTTTAATGATTTAAATGGATTGCCTGCAGTGATATCAGTATTGAAAGATCATAGATATGTGAAAAAGGGATATGAAGCATATTATGATTATGTGATTGATTCGAAAGTGTCTGAAAAGAAACTTGAATCGGTGCCTATTATTTGTGAGTTTTCTGATGTATTCCTTGAAGAATTGTCGTGTTTGCCTCTGATACATGAAGTTGAATTTGGTATTGATCTATTTCCTAGTACAACACCTATTTCGATAGCTTCGTATAGAATGGCACCAACAGAATTGAAAGAGTTAAAGTCACAATTGCAAGAGTTGACTGTTAAAGGGTTTGCTAGATCGAGTTTTTTGCCTTGGGGTGCTCTTATTTTTTTTTTGTGAAAAAGAAAGATGGCATGATGAGAATATGCATCGATTCTCGTCAGTTGAAAAAAGTGACCATAAAGAATAAATATCTGTTGCCCAAAATTGATGACTTATTTGATCAGTTAAAAGGAGCTACTATATTTTGCAAGATTGATCTGAGATCGAGATATTACCAGTTAAGAGTGAAAGATTCAGACATCCGAAACCTGCTTTCAGAACGAGGTACGACATTATGAGTTTTTAGTTATGCCATTTGGACTAACCAATGCTCCTACTATTTTTATGGATCTGATGAACAGAATTTTTAGACCGTACCTAGATCGATTTGTTTTGGTGTTCATAGATGACATATTGATTTATTCACGTGATGAAAATGAGCATGCTGAACATCTGAAAATTGTGTTGCAAACTTTGAGAGAAAATAAATTGTACGTGAAATTCAGCAAATGTGAATTCTGGTTACACAAGGTTAGTTTCCTGGGACATATTGTGTCAGCTTCTGGAATTCGAGTTGATCCAAGTAAGATTTCTACTATTCTGGATTGGAAACCTCTGAGGAACGTGTCTAAAGTCCATAGCTTTCTAGGTCTAGCTAGTTATTATCATCGATTTGTAAAAGGATTTTCAGTGATAACTACTCCGTTGACTAGACTACTTCAAAAATATGTTAGATTTGAATGGTCTGATAAATGTCAGAAAAGTTTTGATCAGTTGAAAACTCTATTAACAGAAGCTCCAATGTTAGTACAATCAGAATCGGGTAAAGAATTTGTTATATATAATGATGCTTCGTTAAATGGTCTGGGATGTATTTTGATGCATGAAGGCAAAGTTGTAGCTTATGCTTCGAGAAAATTGAAGCCTCATGAAAAGAACTATCCGACACATGACCTTGAGCTAGCTGCAATTGTGTTTGCACTAAAAATCTAGCGCCATTATCTATATGGTGAGAAATGTCACGTGTTTTCAAATCATAAAAGTTTGAAATATCTGATGACTCAGAACGATTTGAACATGTGTCAAAGAAGATGGTTAGAGCTGTTAAAAGATTATGAGCTTGTGATAGATTATCATCCAGGTCAAGTAAATGTTGTTACTGATGCATTGAGTAGAAAATCATTGTTTGCATTACGTGCTTTGAATGCTCAGTTAGATTTTTCTGATGATAGTTTTGTGATAGCTGAATTGAAAGTGAAACCATTGTTTATACAACAAATATGTGATGCTCAGAAATCTAATAATGATTTGTTAGCGAAACGAGCTCAGTGTAGTTTGAATTCTGAATCTGAATTTCAAGTTGTTAATGATTGCTTGAGATTTCGAGATCGTATCTGTGTTCCGAGAAATCCAGAGTTAATTCAGTTGATTTTGAATGAAGCACATAAAAATCATTTATTTGTTCATCCGGGTAGTACAAAGATGCATCATTATCTGAAGCAATACTATTGGTGGTCTGGTATGAAGCGAGATATTTCTGATTTTGCATCAAAATGTTTAGTCTGTCAGCAAGTCAAAGCTGAACATCAAGTTCCGTTTAGGTTGTTACAATCGATTCTGATTCCCGAGTGGAAATGGGATAGAGTGACGATGGATTTTGTTTCTGGATTGCCCCTGACTTCGAGAAAGAAAGATGTGATATGGGTCGTAGTTGATCGATTAACGAAATCTTCCCATTTCATCCCGTGCGATCTGATTTTTCACTCGATAAACTAGCTAAAATTTACATTTCTGATATTGTAAGATTGCACGGGGTGCCACTATCTATTGTGTCAGATAGATATCTGAGATTTACATCAAGATTTTGGAAGAAATTGCAAGAAGCATTAGGCACAAAGTTACATTTCAGTACAGCTTTTCATCCACAAACAGATGGTCAATCCAAGCAGATCATTCAAATTGTTGAGGACATGTTAAGATGTTGCATTCTTGAATTTGACGGTACGTGGGAACAGTATCTGCCATTGATTGAATTTGCATACAATAATAGTTTTCAATCAAGCATCAAAATGGCACCTTATGAAGCTCTGTACGGACGTAAATGCCGTACACCTCTACATTGGATTGAGCTCCGTGAAAATAAGATACACGGGGTCAATTTGATAAAATATTCAGAACAAAAAGTGAAACTAATCCGAGATTGTTTGAAAGCAGTATCTGATCGTCAGAAGTCTTATGCGGACTTGAAACAAAAAGATATAGAATTTGAGATCGGTGACAAAGTATTTCTGAAAGTGTCTCTATGGAAGAAAGTGCTTCGATTCAGACATAAAGGCAAGTTAAGTCCGAGGTTCATCGGGCCGTATGAAATTATTGAACGTGTTGGGCCTGTTGCATATAGATTAAGGTTGCCCCCTGAGCTAGAAAATATTCATAATGTATTTCATGTCTCGATGCTCCGTAGATATCGATTTGATCCGTCACATGTGATTGCCCCATCTGAAATTGAAATCCGATCTGATATGACATATGAAGAGGAACCGATTCGTATCTTAGCTCGTGAAGTAAAAGAGTTGAGAAACAAGAAAATATCGTTAGTGAAAGTATTGTGGAATCGACACGGAATAGAAGAGGCTACGTGGGAGCCTGAGGACTCATTGAGAAAGCAATATCCGACTCTGTTTAACAGTAAGATTTTCGGGGATGAAAATCCCTAAGGGGGAAAATTGTAACCGTCCGATTTATACCCTGTCGGAACAGTTGTTTCGGGACCACAAATTTGAGTCATTAAAATATTTTAATATTATTTTTCGTGCCTATGATATATGATTAAGCATGTGCTAAATTTTTGTGAATTAAATTCATATGTTTGTGTGCTTAATTTGAGCGAAGGACTAAATCGCGTAAAAGGTAAAAGTAGCTTTCTATTTGAATGAATGGCTAAATTGTTGTGTCTTCTTATATAGAAGGATTTATGTTGCAATTTGGCCAAAAGAGAGGATAGTGGACAGTTATGGTCCATAATAACCTTAGAAATTATGTTTTGTAAATTTATAATATAAGGTTAAATTTGGAAATGAATTATTAAGTCATATTATGATATGATAAAAATAGGAAAATGGCCATTTTACTCATCTTTTTGACCGAGAACAAGAGGAAGAAGAAAGTGTTTTATTCTTTTGATACTCAGCCATTACAAGCCTTGATTAAAGGTATATTTTTTATTGGTTTTTGATAATTTCTACGTTTTCGTAATCGTTGCTTCCCCATGTTTTGATTTTGAGAATTTATGATGATTTTGAAATGTGTTTTTGATGAGCATATGAGCTTTGGAACATTTGATGATGAAATATGGAATATATGTGTTTGATTAGCATATTTTGTCTTTGGAGTTTTGTTGATTTTGAGTAATTTGGTTGTAATTGAGAAAATAATAATTTGGAGGACTAAATTGTGAACTTGATGAAAAATATGAACTTTTATGGTCCCTAGAGAATTTCGGCTATGCATGTGTGTGAAAAAATTTTGTATATTTGATGTTTTGAGAAAAATAGACTAAATTGATAAAAGGTGAAAATGTGAGGGCTAATTTGTAAATTACCATAAATATGTGTGTTTGGATTGAATTGAATGAATTAGTTAATAAAAGGGTTAAATTTGAATATGTTTAGATCAAGAACCGAAGAAATCGGACTTAGATCGAGTGAAAGCTAAAGTAACCGAGTAGCTGTTTTAATTTCAGTTAAATCGAATCTGAGGTAAGTCATTATGCAAATAAACGTATTTATATTGAGTTGTTTATGTTCTTATGACTATTGATAACGATTAACGTTTAAGACATGATGTGTACATGAGTTCCGAGATAAGAACGACATAGTACCAATGTTCAATAAGTCACATTCGAACCTAGGAATAGATAGGATTAGCTATGTCATGACATAGGTGTCTGTTATGAAATATCATGTAAGACCACGTCTAGTACGTTGGCGTTGATTTTGGATTTCGTGTAAGACCACGTCTAGGACGTTGACATCGATATGAGATTTACGCGTAAGACCATGTCTGGGACATTGGCATCATATTGATTTGTGTAAAACCCTGTCTAGGACAGTGGCATCGATATCTGAGTACATGTAAGACCTCGTCTGGGACGTTGGCATTATACGATTATTCTGAGCTTTCTGAGTATCGTATTAGATTCCAAACGGTTCAACGGGCAAGTCTGTGACATGAAATGTTATGTGAATTATAAAATCCTTTTCAGGTACGTTTATTAAGTACACAATGTGTGTATGAAAGGTAGGTATCTATATGAGCTTACTAGCATGAATAAGAGCTATGAATGATGAGATGATATGTGAAATTATGCTTTAGGAGCTATGTGCATATGTGGTGATGAGAGGAAAAATGTGATAAGTTATGGCTAAATAATTGAACCAACTCTATGATAAATGTATAAGCTATGTGAATGCTAAGTTAAGTTTATTTTTATATGACTTACTAAGCTTTGGAAAGCTTACTCTCTGTGTGTGTTTTCTCTGTTTTATAGATCATTAAATCTACTGAATGCTTAGGGACTGTCGAGGATAGTCATCACACTACTCAACTTGTTTTGGTACATTTTGGAAATGTATATAGCTAGATATGGCATGTATAGGCTAGTATATGGTATAAGTTTTTTATATGAACTTAGCCATGTGATGTGGCTAATTATAAGTTGATATTTTGCCTATAAGAAGATGATATATGATGTATGTTTCGGTATGGTTAGATAACATTTGAAATGGTCAAGTTTATGGTAAGTTTGGATGAAATATGCTTGGGTATATTTGAGTTTTTACTATGTAAATTGGTATGAATGGAAATAGATTTGAATGTAAAGATTGAATGGTTATTTTGGCATGTTCATGGTTGTTAAATGTGCATGGATTGTATTGGTATGTGCTTGAAGGTTTGACCCTAATGTGGGTGGAATTTTTAGCCTTGTAAATGGCCTATTTTGCCACACGGTTGTGGCACACGAGCATGCCTAGTGACCGTGGGGCTAAGTCAGTAGCTGATTAAGAGCACACGGCCTTGGCACACGGACGTGCCTAGTAGTCGTGTGGTTTAGTCAGGATCAACCACGGCCAAGGTACACGGGTGATCGTGTCAAACAGTCGAGTTTTAATACTTATAAAGAATGATCGAACCTGTAGACTAACTATGACAACAATAGAGGCAAGTGCACCTATCGAACAGTAGTATAGTTTAGGCAAGAGTATCTTATCGAACCCAAGGGAACCTAAAAGTACTACTACTTACTTTCTTTCTATTATTTAGCCTGAAATATGGAGTGATTGGTTTATTAATCTAAAAACTAATGAAATACTTAAACTAAATGCAAAGACAAAAGAATGAAACTTTGGGAAAAGACTGTGGAAAAACTCAGTTGATTACGACGATACCCTCAGGAAGTATCCACCTATGACTTCTCTTGTTATCTAACTTTTAATTCATATGGCTTCTTTACTTAGCTTGATCCGTGAGACTCTCTAACCTATTGTAACACCCCAAACCTGGTCCATACGTTACGACTGAATCTGGTATGTCACAGGGTGATGTGTAATCAAGTCTTAACTAAATCTTAGAGAAACCGGCGATTTGGAAGAAAACTTTTTCTGAGTATTACGTAGTCTTTTGAAAACATTGATGTTTAGATTAAAAAACTCCACTTTTACTTTAATATTTAAACTACCGAGGTGTCAAGTTTGTTATAAACAGTAAACAAAAAAAACCAAAGTACAACCTTGAAAGGCCTTATTACATAACGAAAAGCCCAAATTTAAAAAAAAAAATAAACTTATAGCAATGCCGAAACTATAAAGAAAAGAAATCGAAATTATGGCCTCCATGAGTCTGCCTCGGCTCCTGCATCCACGAGCTACTGCTCACCTAAAAAGTTAAGGAAAATGGGTGAGTCACCAAGACTCAGTGTGTAAATTTCCCACATTATACATACAGCATGAAGCCCATAGTCACACATCGGCCTTAGCCCACATATCAACATACAACATATGAAATGGAAATAGCCCAACCCAAACCTAGTTTTTCCATCTGCTACACACCAACCCGTACCAACCAATCACACCATGGGGATTTCTACAATCAACCCTCCATCCACTACACTCCATCACGACAGTCATGCTGCCAATTACACACGATCACTAGATGACCAAATAATATTTCGTGGCACAGCCACCGATCACTGTGTGACCAAATAAAATATATATACATCGTGGCAAAGCCACCGATCACAATGTGACCAAAAATAATGTATGAACATATGTATATATATCGTGGCAAAGCCATCGATCACTATGTGACTAATTAAGCATTTCCCCTTCATGTCAAACCCATACCCATGATCTACATACAAATCCTAACAATGCAACATGCTATTCATAACACATCAATTTGCCATACATACATTCGGCTATGCAAAAGAAACGATACGGTCACATACCTGGCAATCCTAGCCTTACCCCTAAGGGCATCATGACTGTCTACATAGCCTTTTTCTGGCTTTTCAACCTATACAAATGTTAGTACAGATAAAGTATAGTGTGTGAAGGTTTACACACATGATAATACGCACGACGACACTTTCTATGTCGACACTATCACTAGCTAAAACTACCGCTATCTGCCTACTATTCTGCTCAGAAACTGGCCCACAACTCGTGGCCAATCCTGAACAGCAGACACCGTACGTTTCTTGAACTCTGGGGCTGGGACTACAAATCCAACCCCTTCCTTCGATTTGCTGAAATGCGAGTCCATGAATAATCTTGGTTAGATGGTACTATATTGAAACGATGATCGCTTAACGAAACATTAATTTAAGACACGAACAACGAAAGGAAATCGATTGATCAACTTAGGGAGAATTGAAATCCTTACCTTGAAATCCTGAAAGAAACAATATGGTTCGAACGTTAATGATTTCTGGCTTAGAAACCTAGGCGATTAGATCTCCTTCAATCCCGGAATACCGCCCAAAAAGAACACGAAATCAGTGAAAAACATTAATCTAATGATGGCCCTAACAACCAACTAGCCATTTGGCTTTGGTCTCCAAAAGCCAAAAAAATTATGAAAGAAATAATAGTACAAGTTGACACTTATCTCTACAGAAGATTTTGGCTACCACTTGCGAGAAGATTCGGTAATGCCAAAGAAGAAGATTGAAATGGTGTAAATGAGATATAATAGTTTTCGGCTTTTAAGAAAGATTTGAAGAAGAGATGAACAGATAAAATGCTTAGGCGTTTTCAGCTTTAGAAGTTTTGAGTTAGGAGTTTTTCGATTTTGGCAGAAAAAGAGAAGAAGATGAACCCTTAATTGTCAAAAATAGGAGGAGAGAAAATAAAAGCTATGCTCTTAGGAAAACAATGAATTTCGGCATGCCCTTAGCCACTTCTAGCTGTTTCCCTCCTTGCATTCAATGTCCCACACTCGGCCACCTCTTCCACCTTTATCCTATCCCACATTTCCCTCTTATCCTCATCTTCATTTCTTTTGACTCAATCCACACTCACTCCTGCAGAGTCCCAGCCGAAACCACCTCTCACTCCTCAGGTGCATATTATAAAAAAACACTCCTTTTGCTTAACATGGGATTCGAACCTGCTCCCTCCAAACCCTCCTTGTGGCGTTACTTACCTATGCCCTTAGTAGCGCCTCCTTGCCACTTTACCAGCTAGATTTTTATGTTAACTTCCCCACTCAAGTTCCCTTAAGGCCTACTTCACCTAGTTCTCCCTTGCAGTGTCTGAAAACAAAATTTCTACCAAGGCTCAGGCTTAACCTCAAGCCTTCTCAAAAGCTCTAAACACACCAGACACACACACAACATGGCATACACACACAACACATCACAAATACAGAGCCCCCAATCTAGGATGTCACACCTATATTAAACCCTCTCTCGAGGCGAATAACGTCTAACCTTAGGTTAATTAGTGGAACTCTCGTTCTCTTATAATAACCCCTAAGGAAGCAGTAATCGATCAATGGACTCCTATATTAGGTTTCACCCTAATCTGGCAAGATCTCGTAACCCTATCTCTAGGCGCTCGATCAACTCCGCTTAATTATGCTAGATCTACTCTTAGGCAGGGTCTATTCCTCCTCCACCTAAGCACATCAGATTAAATTAGGCAACATAATTAAGAACAAACTAAGTACTTATCATATAATTTAGAAATCAAATAACAAAATCCGTCATAAGTTTCATCCCCTTCAGGTATCTAAAGGGTTTAGTTCATAACAAAATAAGAAAACATCTTAAGATGAAAGATAAAACAAAACATAAGAGATCCCTAAAACCCTCTGAAGGAATTGAAGAGGAGATCATGTGTCTTGAATAGAACTCTGGCTTCTTGAGATGGATCAACTGGCTATCTTCGAGTAGTACCCTCAATAACAGCTCTGGCAGAAAAATTTGCCCAAAAACTCTCCCTTCAGAATGGCTGCCTTGGGTTGTTTATATAGGCTCCTTAGATGCTTTACTTGGCTCCTAAGTACCTCCTTCAAGTAGAATTACTATTAAGGTGTTTAAGTGGACTTAGGAGTATGTTTCTTTGGCTTCAAGCATCCAAATCCGATTGAAATTGCTCATTCCCGTAGCAGGGGCACGGCCATGGCACACGCCCGTGTAAGTCGACTTCAGGCCGTGTGTCGATTCTGTTGATTAAGGCAAGGCCGTGGCACGGTCGTGTAAGTCGGGATTCAGGTCGTGCTTTAGGTTTGTCGATTAGGGCACGGCCATGCAAATCGTGCTTGGGCGTGTCTTTGAATGATTGTGAGGCACGGCCATGTGACTTGAAGTCCAGGCCGTGCCAATTTCTTGGGTTGGCCCAATTTGGTCTGTTTTAAGCCCGTTTCTCATTCTTTTCATTCTCGGGTGCTTTCCTGAGTATAAAATATGAAAAGAAAGGATTAAAAGCACCTTTTTACATAAATCAAAGGCTAAATCATCCAAAAGTATACTAAATGTGGGATTAAAATATGTTACTTTTACGGTTTATCAAATACCCCCACACTTAAGCTTTTGCTTGTCCTCAAGCAAAATTCTCACCTTACAATTAAAATGAACTTTCCATAATTCATAATTCCTATTGACAATGTCTTATCATAATTCATAGATAATTTATACATGGATAATTCAACTCAAAGAGTCCTAAAGATTCAATCACGATAAGTCATACCTTTGTAGTATGAAACATAGGTGTCTCCCCTTATCTGAATAATTACCTTTAATTCAAAATCGACAAGGATTGACATCCTCACTGAAGGTTCACTCAAATCACTCAAAGTGTTTAAGGTTCAAGAATAAGCACTCATAAGTCGAACCTAAAAAGTTAATCCCATAGGCTTGCCTAAAAATTAAATCTCCACTTTATATGAGATGATACACAAATCAAAAGTCTCTATCACGGTTGTAACAGGGCTAAGGTTAAAGGTGTGGATACATGCTGAATTAGAGGGTTAGAATCGAGATCGAATTAACTAATTACCTAATCTAAAAACAATGAACTGAATATGAATATTTACATCGAATGAAAACTAATAATACCTACTATTGATAATTACTCTATAATAAAGAGTATTTTCATCACTTAAAATTTGATAATACTTTAATACGAGCTTTTTCTTCAACAATTGGAGTTTAAATGCTCTAAGCTCTTTTGTATACTACTAATATTGAATAAACTTGGATTTTTTTTAAGAAAAATATTACATCATAAATGATAAATGTAATTACTAAACTAATATAATTCGATAACTTAATCAAATCAAACCTCAATTAAAGGTTAGTCAAAAGAATGGTGATAAAAATATAAAGGGATTTCGGGTTAATATCAGTGGGTGAGTCAATAAAAAGGTTGTTAGGATTCAACGGGGTTCACTAGGGGTTAATTTGTGAAGGTAGGCTTTTTATGTGGAGTGAACGGGTTAAATCCTATGTGCCTTTATCATCTCAGTATATCAAATCATTACTGTGGTTTCGACATGTATAAACGAGGCAAGTTCTAGAATAACAGTTCAAAATTGACACACTCATAATTAATAAAGTGAGCACGAAAAAGAATATATGCTCTATAAGGCTCAAAATCTCACAAAAATTATGGGTGTTTTTGACATCAATCCCTGTAAATTTCAAACTTCAAACTAATACTCAAATTCAGTTCAACGACCTATTAATTTTTAATTTTTAGAAAGTAGACTTATCATGCTCGATTCTCTAGTATTCTTCAAATTTAATCATTAATGCACAATTATCAATGACTTATTCTAAAACATATCAATAAAAATTATAAATCATTAGAAATTTCATCCTAATTAGTAATATGAGAAAAATACTTAAAAACAAGACTAAATTCAGGATTAATGAAAAATTAGGCATTAAATTGAGAATTATGCAAAAATTTAGGCACTTTTATCCCCCCACACTTAAGATGTACATTGCCCTCAATGTACAAAGATAGGTAATAATAATTAATATAAGATCAAAAGAGAGGAATAGAGTGCCACTTCACGAATTTTGGGTGATTTTGAGGATGGCGAGAGAAATATAAGTTGGAGGGCGGTGCAGTAGGGTCTCTGGAGATGATCTTTGTGCTAGATAAAGAAATTGGGTAGCCTACAAAGATATAGCCAAGAAATCTAAATAAACATTAATAATATAATAATATTATAATTAAAGATAAAGGGAAAAAAGAGAATGAGACTAAGAAGAAAATTGAAATTGAAAGAAAAGACTAATGGACTAAGGAGTCCTTATTGTTGGATGGTTCGCGAGGTGGGTGTGACCTCTAAGGCTGTGGTGCGTGATTCCCAAGCAGCCTTTAGAACCCTTGCTTATTGTTTGAATGAAGCAGCTGGCATGAACATATATAGATCGGTCTCCCATAGAGAGATTGTGATTAGCCTCTTACGCTTCTTCGGCATGATTTTAGTGTAGCTCAAGAGTCCAAACACCTTTTCTAATGCAAGACAGAAAAATTGAAAGAAAAAGAAGGAGGAAAGAAGATGGGGGAAAGAGGAAGGGCTGTGGGGGGTTTAAATAGATTTTTGCTTCTGACGCTGTCCCACGCCTATGTATCTAGGGCGTGCTACTTTACACGGCTGTATTGTACGGCCATGTTTGGAGCCGTGTTGGAGTGCCACGCCCGTTTGTCTCTGCTGTCCGTCCATTTCTAGAATGGCAGTGTTAACCCACGGCCGCCGCACACGGCCGTGGTAGGGTAGGTGAGTCCGTGACTCCTGCAGTTGATTGGGGCAGGATTTGCACGGCCTCTACTATGTCAGTATGGTGATTCAGAGTGCCCACACGGCCACGGCCACGACCGTGTGCTAGACCGTGTGGTCTGGGAATCTGTAATTTTTCAATTTATTGAATTCTAAAAGAGAAAATAGAGATAAGAGTAAAACTAAAACTATCGAATAGAAATTATTATTAGTACTCGGGTTACCTCCCAAAAGTGCTCGTTTATAGTCTTAAGCTAGACTCTTCGAAAAAAATTTTAGGGAGGTTTAAAGGTTTGAACATCTTCCCTCATGCTTATAGTTCTATTTTCATGACAAAGTTCAAGTCGAGAAGCATTTACCTTGGAGGTGTCGAATGTTGCGTTGCTTACCTCGACTGTTTTGTGTGGGAAAATATTGTGTACCTTAAGAAGAATTTCTCCCTTTGGTTTCAGGTCTGTTGAAGTGGTGTGGGGATCTGCTTTGTCTAACAGTACCTAGTCTCCTATTTTGAAGTGGTTTGATGTCCCTACGAGCTTTTCTGGCGATTCATTTGGTTTTACTTCGTGTGCATCTGGCTTTTCTTTGACTTGTATCTTCTACTCTTCAAACTTGTCAAGCCTATGGTCTTGTCCCTTGTAGGATTCTTCTTTGTTGTTTTGGGACTTATGAGTCGGCTCAGGGTTGTCTTTATGTGGTGTTTCCTACGATGAAAGTTGAACAATTTGATTATCTATTGAAGTGACTTTCTTACCTTCATCATCTGTTGTTCTGGCTGATCAAGATCTTAAAGCTTAATCGATTCATCTCCTATGCGAAGTATGAGCTCGCCTGTGGCAACATCAATTTTAGTCTTGGCAGTTGCTAGAAAAGGTCTTCCTAGAATTAAGGGGATTGAATTATCCTCATCCATGTCTAAAACAACAAAATCTACTGGGAAAACAAACATATAAATTTTTACAAGCACATCTTCAATAATGCCCCTAGGAATTCTAACAGCTTTATCAGCTAGTTGAATACTCATCCTAGTTTGTTTGGGCTTCCCTAGACCTAGTCGTTTAAGCAATGTATAAGGTATGACATTTATACTTGCCCCTAGATCAGCTAACGCATTATCAATAGTTAAACTACCAACTAAGCATGGAATCATAAAACTCCCTGGATCTTTTTATTTTGTGGTAGTTTATTTTGTAGGATTGCCGAGCATGTTGCGTTTAGTTTCACATGGTGCTCTTCGTCTATTTTGCGTTTGTTTGTCAAGAGTTGTCTTAAAAATTTCCTCGAGTCTGGCATCTGAAAAAGAGCTTCAAGAAGGGGTAAGTTAATATATAATTTCTTTAAAAGTTTAAGAAACTTACCAAACTATTCTTCTGAATCATCTCCTTTCAATGCTTCGGGATAAGGTATGCGAGGTTTGTATTCTTTGATTATTGGTTTTGGCTTTTCGTGTGCTACCTCTATTTTACCTTTTTCTTCCTTGGTTTTTTGTGCTGTGGTGGGCTCGTCTACCTTTGTACCTTCTTGAGCTGTGATGGCTTGGATCTGTTCTTTTGGGTTTATTTATGTGTTGCTTGGTAAACGTCCTTGTTGACGTTCAAAAATCAGCTTCGTGAGATGTCCTACTGACTTAGTAAGTTCTCCAACTTTATTCTCAATCCCTTTGATCGATTTTTGTTGTTCATCAAGTACTGCTTCAGTTTTTTGGAAACGAGAATCCGTGGCTGCCATGAATTTTGTCAGCATCTCTTCGAGGTTTTATTGCTTCTCTTGTGGATATGGCTAATTTTGATAATTTGGAGGAGGTTGCTGCCTTTGATTTCCTTGGTTTCCTTGTCCTCCCCAGGAAAAATTTGGGTGGTTCCTTTAACCTACGTTATAAGTGATACTATAAGGATTATTATTGGATCTGAAATTGTTACCTATATAGTTTGTTTGCTTATGTTCTGCTCCTGGTTGGTAGGGTAGGTACTCAGGATTCGCCATATTCCTACTCGCTTCGCATTGCGTTACTGGGCGTACCTGCGAAGAACATAGATTATCAAGTTTTTTATTCATAATCTCCACCTGTGTTGACAGCATTGTTACTGCGTCTATGTTAAAAACTCTGGCTGAATTTGTCGGTTTGGCCCTTGTAATTTGCCATTGATAGGTATTCAACGACATCTCTTCAATAAAGTTGTAAGCCACTTCAGGAGTTTTGTTATTCAAAGTTCCACCGGCTGATGAGTTAATCATTTGCCTCGTTGAAGTAAAAAGTTTGGACTTGAAGCCACAAAGGTAATTTGTGGTGTGGACATCTTCTCAGGAGATCCTTATATCTTTCCCATGCACCATATAATGTTTCTGCGTCATTCTGCACAAAAGAAGATATGCCATTCCTAAATTTGGCCATTTTGGCTAGTGGAAAGTATTTTAAAAGAAATTTATCGGTCATTTGATCCCATGTGGTGATTGACCCTCGTGGTAACGAGTTCAACCACTGCTTGGCTTTATTCCTTAATGAAAAGGGAAATAACCGAAGATGTATGGCATTGTCAGAAATGCCATTTATTTTGAAGGTATCACAGAACTCTAAAAATTAGCTATATGAGTATTTGGATCTTCGTCCTGCAAACCATCAAATTGAACAAACTGTTAAATCATTTAGATTGTATTAAGCTTTAATTCAAAATTATTAGCAGCTATAGTGGGCCTAACAATACTAGATTTTGCTCTTGTCAAATTAGGTTTAGCATAATCATACATAGTATGCGGAGCATTCTGTTCTTGCACATTTGGCGGTGGATTGTTTTCATCCATCCCTTCAGTAGGATTGGATCTGTCTTGTTGTTCTTCTCTTTGGTAGTCTAGAGCTCATCTAATTTCTCTACGATTTCTGCGAGCGGTAGCTTCAATGTCACTTTCGTATGCTAAAGGTCATTTCGGGTTCCTTCTAGTCATAAACTAGAGGTACCTGCTAGGAGAAGCAAGAAATTTAGTATAAATAAAAATTTAACCTAAACTAAAAATAAAAGTAAATTGCGAAATAATAAAATAAGGGCTAAAGTAATAGAAATAGAGCTTTCTTAATATTTTAGTGCTCCCCGGCAACGGCGCCAAAAACTTGATAGTGTCAAACAGTCGAGTTTTGATATTTATAAAGAATGATCGAACCTGTAGACTAACTATGACAACGATAGAGGCAAGTGCACCTATCGAATAGTAGTATAGTTTAGGCAATAGTATCTTATCGAACCCAAGGGAACCTAAAAGTACTACTACTCACTTTCTTTCTATTATTTAGCCTGAAATATGGAGTGATTGGTTTATTAATCTAAAAACTAATGGAATACTTAAACTAAATGCAAAGGAAAAAGAATGAAACTTTGGGAAAGGACTGTGGAAAAACTCAGTTGATTACGACGACACCCTCAGGAAGAATCCACCTATGACTTCTCTTGTTATCTAACTTTTAATTCATATGACTTCTTTACTTAGCTTGATCCGTGAGACTCTCTAACCTATATTAAACCCTCTCTCGAGGCGAATAACGTCTAACCTTAGGTTAATTAGTGGAACTCTCGTTCTCATATAATAACCCCCTAAGGAAGCGATAAATCGATCGGTGGACTCCCATATTAGGTTTCATCCCAATCCAAAAAATCTCGTAACCCTATCTCTAGGCGCCGATCAACTCGCTTAATTATGCTAGATCTACTCTTAGGCGGTCTATTCCTCCTCCACCTAAGCACATCAGATTAAATTAAGCAACATAATTAAGAACAAACTAAGTACTTATCATATAATTTAGAAATCAAATAACAAAATCTGTCATAGGTTTCATCCCCTTCAGGTATCTAAAAGGTTTAGGTCATAACAAAATAAAAAAACATCTCAAGAGGAAAGATAAAACAAAACATAAGAGATCCCTAAAACCCCTTGAAGGAATTGAAGAGGAGATCCTGTGTCTTGAATAGAACTCTTGCTTCTTGAGATGGATCAACTGGCTATCTTCAAGTAGTTCCCTCAATAACAGCTCTGGAAGAAAACTCTGCCCAAAAACTCTCCCTTCAGAATGGCTGCCTTGGGTTGTTTATATAGGCTCCTTAGATGCTTTACTTGGCTCCTAAGTACCTCCTTCAAGTAGAATTACTATTAAGGTGTTTAAGTGGACTTAGGAGTATGTTTCTTTGGCTTCAAGCATCCAAATCTGAGTGAAATTGCTCATTCCCGTAGCAGGGACACAACCATGGCACACACCCGTGTAAGTCAACTTCAGGCCGTGTGTCAATTCTGTTGATTGAGGCACGATCGTGGCACGGTCGTGTAAGTCAGGATTTAGGCCATGCTTCAGGTCTGTCGATTGGGGCACGGCCATGCAAATCGTGCTTGGGCGGGTCTTTGAATGATTGGCGAGGCACGGTCGTGTGACTTAAAGTCCAGGCCATGCCAATTTCTTGGGTTGGCCCAATTTGGTCCGTATTAAGCCCGTTTCTCATTTTTTTCATTCTCGGTGCTTTCCTAAGTATAAAACATGAAAAGAAAGGATTAAAAGCACCTTTTTACATAAATCAAGGGCTAAATCATCCAAAAGCATACTAAATGTGGGATTAAAATATGTTACTTTTAATGTTTATCAATGGTCGTGCTTGCTGGCCGCAGAGTAAAGTAAGGTTCGACCACGGGGAAGACACACGGTGTGTCTAGAAGCCGTCGAAGGCACACGGCCTGCCCACATGAGCGTGTAACCCTTGAAACCTTGAAAAGTTTTAAATTTTCAAGAATTTCTGTATGTGTTCCGATTTAGTCCCGATCCTGTTTCTAAGCATGTTTTAGGTCTCACTGACCTACAAAAGGGTCACTATGATTGTGATTGATGATTCATTTTATAAATTATCTGTTAAATTTTTCAATCTGTCAGGTAATACCCGTTACCCTAATCCGACGACGGATAAGGGATAGGGGTGTTACAGTAGGCTTTTTATGGAGTAAGTGGGTTAAAACCTAGGTGCCTTTGTTATCTCAGTATATCAAATCAAATTTGTGGTCTCGACATGCATAATCGAAGCAAGTTTTAGAATAACAAATCAATGTTGACACACTCATAATCAATAAAGTGAGCAAGAAAAATATATGCTATTAAAAGGCTCAAAATCTCACAAAAATTATGGTTTTTGATGTCAATCATTGCAAATTTCAAACTTTAAAGTAATATTTAAATTTAGGAAAACAACCTAGAAATTTAATTTTGAAAATAGACTTATCATGCTTGCTTCTATAATATCTTAAAGTATAAATCATCAATGCACAATTACCTATGACTTACTTCAAAATATATCAACAAAATCATGAATCAATGGAATTTTCATTCTAATTATTGATATGAGAAAATTACTTTAAGAACAAGACAAAATTCAAGGATTTTTTTGGTAATGAAATCAATAACCTCCCCACACTTAAGATGTACATTGCCCTCATTGTACAAAGATAGATAACGATAATATAGTAAGAAAATCATAAGAGAGGGAGAGAGGTGAAACTTCCTGAATTTTGGATGGAGTCAAAGAAAAGAAACAATGTAAAGTTGGGCAGAGGAGGTAGATACTCCGGTGGTGGTGTGGTCGTTCCTTAACAGCCCCTTGAACCTAAATTAAAGAAAGCAAAACATAAAGTAAGGACAGGAAAGATAAAGGGAAATAATTTAAAAATATGAATAAAAGGGAAAGAAAAAATAAACACCCATGTAGAGGTCGCCACACCCATGTTGATAAATCAGTGTTGACCACGACCGTGGCATTTTATCACCGCCCGTGGTTTGGGGATTTTTCTTCTTTGGTTCATATGATCTCTGCCACGCCGGTGTGCAAATCCGTTGTGTCCACACGGCCACGTCCATGCCCATGTGTAAGGCTGTGTGGTAGGGAAACCTGCGCTTTATTGAATTTGTTAGTTTTTGGTTAGGTGCTAAAAATTGAAAATATGAAAATCAATGGGGTTAGTGATCGAGTTGCCTCCTGAGAAACACTCGTTTAAAGTCTTAAGCTAGACATACCTCTCATTTGCATAATCATGGTGGTTTGAAGAGTTGGAACTCCTCAATCTTGCTATCAATTCTATGATTCTTATATAGTTCAAGTCGAGAAGTGTTTACCTCAAAAGTGTCGAACTTAGGATTAGTTACCTCGACTGTTCCGTATGGGAAGACATTGAGTACCTTAAAAGGGATTTCTTCGTTTGCATTAAGGTCTGAAGTGGAGATTTGAGGGTCTTTCTTATCCAACAATACCTGATCTCCTATCTTCGACTGGGTTGTCCCATCTTTAAGTTTGACATGGTTTTGCTTTGGTTCTGCTTCGTGTGTTTTCAGTTTTTCCTTGACTTGTGGCTTCCACCCATCTAGTTCATCGATCTAAAGCCTTCATTCCTTATGAGTTACTTCTTTATTGGCACGAGGTCTAGGATCTAGCTCAGTTGTGTAATTTCGTGGTGCTTCCTAAAAGAAGGTTGAACCAAATGGTCATTAATAGAATTTATGTTCTCACCTTTATTACTTAATGTCCTAGCCGAGTCAAGAGCCTGAAGAGTGATCGCTTCGTCACCTGCACAAAGTGTGAGTTCACCTATACCAACATCAATTCTAGCTTTAGCAGTTGCTAAAAAGGGTCTTCCTAAAATTAAAGGAACATTATTTTCCTCATCCATGTATAAGACAACAAAGTCTACTTGGAATATGAATTTATCAATCTTTAGTAGTACATCTTCGATTATACCCCTTGGAATTCTAATAGTTTTATTAGCTAATTGAATGCTCATCCTAGTTTGTTTGGGTTTCCCGAGACCTAGTTGTTTAAACATTTTATAAGGCATAACATTGATGTTTTCCCAAAATCAGCTAAAGCATTATCAACAGATAAACTACAAATTAAGCTAGGAATCGTAAAACTCCCTGGGTATTTTAACTTTTGCGGGAGTCTATTATGTAAGATTGTAGAGCACACTGCACTTAGCTCTACATGCGACGCCTCGTGTAACTTCTGTTTGTTTGTCAAGAGCTATTTTAAAAATTTCCTTGATTTGGGCATCTGCGAAAGAGCTTCAAGAAATGGTAAGTTAATATGTAATTTTTTCAAAAGTTTAAGAAATTTAACGAATTGTTCATCTGTGCGATCTTTCTTCATTGCATTGGGGTATGGCACACGAGGTTGGTACTCTGTAATTACCGGTTTTGGTTGATCATGGCTTACCTCAACCTTACCTTTATTTACCACAAGCTCTTTCATTGGCTCAGATTCAGATTCCACTAACCCTTCACTATTTTGAGCGGTAACGACATGAAGTTACTCCTTTGGTGTAACACCCCAAACTCGGTCAATACGCCACGACCGAATCTGGTATGTCACTGAGGAAAATATTTTGAAAAAGAATCGAATAACAATTAAATCTTTGTGAAAAACTCTTTGAAATTCTATATTTGTAGAAATCAGATGTTTAATAAGTTAAAATTAAAAATTTACTTTGAAATTCCATAATAAAGCTTTTATTACTAAGTGGATAAATCATATGTTAGAAAACATTTGTTTCATTTTAAGAAAACTCGAATTAATACTTTGAAAACCATTTGCATTTTGAATGTAGAAACTTAATATTTGGAAATCATTAAAATTGTAGAAAACACTTAATCTATATTTTACTATCAAACTATTTTTATTACAGATGGTAAGATTTTAAAACCATTGCATTTTATATTTTTAGAAAACTTTGAGCTCCATTATTAAATTAATCAAATAATTTATAAGCCATATTTAAAACATATCCAAAGCATATAAATAATCCAAAACAAAATTAAAGAGGCCTTATTACAAACCCAAAATAAAACAAAAACCAAATTAAAATAATCTAAAGTACCGAAATCGAAATTCATGTAAAATCAAATTTTATCGCATGGCCTCCTCGAGTTCATCCGGCTCCTCATCCGCGATCTCACGAATCACCTGAAATGATAAGGGAGAAGGTGAGTCACCAAGACTCAATGCATAAATCCTTCCCCCGATTAATGCAACATTCTTACACAAGTTATAATCAAGCAACATATATATTATGCACCCAACCTAACCATCCATAACTCCTTTTCTACCCCGTGTGGTACCAAACCACTGGTGGTGCCAAACCACTGGTGACCCAAAGTCACGATATCCAAAAATGTGATACCAAATCACTGGTGACTCAAAGTCACAAATAATCCATCTGTGGGGCCAACCCACGTGTGATACCAAATCACTGGCGACGATCCCATATCTCAAAAGTAGGGCCAACCCACGGTGGTACTAGACCACAGGGACGAGACGCTATGAGGTGCCAAACCTCTAGTGTCCTAAAGACACAAATGTGATACCAAATCACTAGAGGTGCCAAACCTCTGGTGTCCAAAGACACGGATATCAAATCCTTCCCCCTCCACTCATATTCCCAAACCAATATATATATGTAGAGTATAAACCATGCCATCATACTTTGATATGATCATATTATACATAAAATCGTAAATCATGATATCCATCCATATATATATATATATAACATCATACCGAAACAGACTTACCCGAATCCTCATTCATACCATCATGGTATCATATCAAGATCTCATCGTTTTCCACTTTGATAAAATGATTAGTAAATTAGTAAATTATTATTATATAAATATATACATAACCGAATTATAAAGTGTGTAAGGTACACACCTGATAATAGTGATAACTAAACCTTCCCGCTCGTTGATAACCTCGAAATCTTGAACAACAACAATATGCGATTTCTCTCCGGTTGGTGCTTCATAACCTGATGAAGAACCACGAACAAACAATGGCTCGGGGGTACGAACGACTTCAAATAATTGATTATCGCCGGCAGAGGGTCCACATCCCTGGAAAAGTCTCGGACTCCGACATGACCTTCGTTTGAAATTTGAGGGTATGGCAGAACCACCCCTCTTCCAAACACTATGAACTGCTCTTTTCGAACCCATTCTTGATTGCCCCAAAATCTAACGTTCACGGAAAGAAGATAATAAATAGACGATAGAGTCCCCTAAAACTTAATCGATTAGTAGACCATCTAAAACGATATAACAAGTGTAAAGATCCTTACCTTAACACTTCGATTCAATTCTGAAAATCGTCACTTGCCTATGGAGTTAGTCAAAAATCCTTGAATGATGAAATCCTTTCCACACGATCTTAGTATGGCTATGGTCGACTATCAATAAAGAAATGATCAACACTCCACTATACCACTACCAAAATAAAAGGGTTTGTTTGGGAAAAGAAGAGATAATGATTTCGGTCAAAAAGAAAATCCTCTCAAGGTAATACAATTTCAAAAATGTGGTTGAGTGAGACACAAATAGGATTCAGCTAGAGTGGAGAAAGAGAAAGGAAAAGAAAACTGAAAATAGGAGAAGGAGAATTCGATTTGCAAATAATGGAAGAAAAGAAAAGAGAATTGAGAGGAGAAAGATTCGGCCAAAGGAAAGTAAAAGAATAAGTGTGGATTTTGAACAATATGAAAAAGATTGAAAAAGAGAGATGAGAACAAAAGAGGTTGTTTTAGGCTACAAAGAATTAAAAGATGAGAGGGAGGTTCCAAAGAAGATTCGGCCAAAAGCCTAAGAGGAAATATCAACAACACCAATGGACATTCGGTTATGGCTCACTTTGGTGCATTAGAGAAAAGTTGGTAAAGTTCAAAGGGTTTTTGGTTAAGACACAAAACAAAGAAAGAAGGCCAAAACTAAAACAAAATTCACTTTATTGCCAAGAACATAATCGGCTAAGGAGGAGAGCTTTTGAGAGGAAAAGAAAAAAATACCAAAAGATGAACAAAAAGCACAAAATGCTCCAATTGGCCAACTAAAACCCCCCAACTTCCTATCAACATTCGGCCACCCCCTAGCCACACATGCCGTCCACATTCATGGACAATTAGCCATTAAAAGCTTCCAAAACCTCACCTTAAACCAAGCCTTATGTCCCCACCTTCCTTAATCCATATGATTCCTTTCCCAAAGTTCAAGCTTTCCTATTTTGCTATCCAACTTACCATAAAAATTGAAAGCCCAACTTACGTTAATTAGAGCTTGACCGACACTTAATGCTACGATACATAAAAATAAAGTCTTTCAAATGCTATCCATGCTACTCGAACCACTTCCCTCAAGCAACCATCCATGCACCTTAGCCACCTTGCCACTAACTCCTCATGTGCTAGAATTTAATACTTATATCATCTTAAGTGTCAAGTTCACCTTATCCACTTCACTAAATTCTTCAAACTAAAAATTACTCTAACTATGTAAATAAATCCAATCCTACACAAGACTATGCTAAACACACAAACAATACTACCCGAGCTAACACAAGTAACTAGATGACATACAAATTTTTCCTAAAGCCCAAGGTCCAATCAGCCCAATCCTACTAGGCCCAATTTCGGGATGTTACATTTGGGTTTGTTTCAATGTTGCTTGGCAAAGCTACCTTGTGGTCGTTCAGAGATCAGCTTAGCAAGTTGTCCCAATTGGTTCTCGATCCCTTGAATTAATGCTTGCTGATTTTTTAGTGTTGTTTCGATGTTTTGGAAATGATTTTCTGACACCGCATGAATTTTGTCAGCATTTCCTTAAGGTTCAACTTTTTCTCTTGTGGGTAGGGTTGCTGTTGAAAGCCTGAGAGGGGTTGTTGTCTCTAATTCCCTTGGCCACCCCATGAAAAGTTTGGATGGTTCCTCCAACCTGGATTGTAAGTGTTACTATAAGGGTTATTTTGGGGTCTAGAATTATTAACCATATAGTTCATCTATTCTTTCTCTATGTCAGGGTTGTAGGGTGGGTATTCTATATTGTTTGTCCCTCCTCCATATGTATCGCACTGCATCACTGGGTGTACCTGCGAACCACACAAACCATCAATCTTTTTATTTAACAGTTCTACCCGGTTTGATAGCATGGTCACCGTGTCGAGGTTAAAAACTCCGGTTGCTTTTGTTGGCTTCGTCCTCATAACTTGCCACTGATAGTTATTCAGTGACATTTCTTCAATGAATTCGTAAGCAGCCTCAGGTGTTTTATTGTTTAGTGTACCACCGTGGATGCATCGATCAACTGCCCAGTCGAGGGGTTCACACCGTTGTACAAGGTTTGAACCTATAGCCATAATGGTAACCCATGGTGAGGGAACTTTCTCAGTAGATCCTTGTATCTCTCCCATGCAACGTATAGTGTTTCTAAATCTATCTGCACAAAAGAAGAATATCATTCCTCAACTTAGCCGGTTTAGCCGACGAAAAATATTTAAGTAGAAATTTTTCAGTCATTTGTTCCCACGTAGTGATTGATCCTCATGGTAACGAGTTCAACCACTATTTATCTTTGTTCCTCAATGAAAAGGGAAACAACCGAAGATGAATGGCATCATCAGAAACGTCATTTATTTTGAAAGTGTCATAGAATTCCAAAAGATTTTCCAAGTGATTGTTAGGGTCCTCATCCTGTAAACCATCAAACTGAACAACTGCTGTTTCATCTGTATAGTGTTAGGTTTCAGTTCAAAATTATTTGCAACAACAGTAGGTCTAACAATACTAGATTTGATTCCTGTTAAATTAGGTTTAGCATAATCATACATAGTACAAGGAGTAGGATTTTGATTCATTGGGTTTGCAGCCACCACAAGAGGTAATGGATTATTATCAGCCATCTCTTCGGTAGTATCGGGATCATTTTCTTGCTCTTTTTCTATGTACTATAGGCTTCACCTTATTTCCCTACAATTTCTACGAATGGTACCTTCTATATCACTGTCAAAAATCAAGTGTCCTGCCGGGTTCCTTCTAGTCATAAACTAAAGGTACCTGCCAGAAACGAATAAAAGAAATTAGTAAAGTTACAAATAAATTAAATATAAATTGCAAATAGATAAAATGGCTAAAGTAATAAAAATTTAGTTTTCCTAATATCTTAGTCCCCGGCAACGGCGCCAAAAACTTGATGGAAGCTCGAAACGACTATTATTTCGACAAAGGCAAGCGCACTTATCAAACAGTAGTATAGCAGTTGTGAGTCTAGAATATCGTATCCTCAAGGACCAAGAGTACTTGGTAATAACTATCTTTTTATTATCTAGCCTAATAATTAAGGGGATTTGTTTTTAATCTAAAATTTAACTAACTAATTTAACTAACTTATGAACTTGACAGGGAGTAAACTAGGAAAATTTTTTGGACAACTTATATAAGATGGGCGGCACCTAAGGAAGAATCCACCTAGACTTCACTTATTACTTTTGATTCATACAATTTATTCACTTGACTTAATCCATAGAAATCCTTGAATTATATTAATACCTCTTTCGAGGCTACTAACAACTGACTCTAGGTTGATTAATTGAAATCTCTTTCTAATTAAAACCCCTATTGTCGCATTAATTTGATCTATGGATTCCCATATTAGGTTTGACCCTAATTCGGCAGATTTTCGTCGTCCTATTTCTAAGGTTGCAATCAAATCCATTTAGTTGTGTTGATCTACTCTTAAACAGGGACTTTTGCTCCACTGAATAAGCACATCGACTTGAATCAATAACCTGAATTATCAAAACAAGAATAAAACTCACAATTAAGAATAAGCACAAGTATTTATCTCATAAATCAAATAATAATAAGATCTGTCATAGGTTTCATCCCCTTAGGTATCTAAGGGATTTAGTTCATACTAGAAGAGGAAAACATCATAAAATAGGGAAAACCACAAAACATAATGAAAACCCAAAAACTTCTAAAGAACTTGATGGGAGATCTTCAGTCTTGATGAAGATCCTTCTCCTAAGTTGTTCCCGACGGCTGTCTTGGAGTATTTTCTCCTTCTACTTGACGTCTATTCGATGTCCTGTCAACTCTCGTTTAAGTTGCCTCCTAGGGTGTTTATATAGGCTTCGAGATGCCTTTCTTGGCCCGAAAGTATCCTAATCTGAATGAAACTCTTCTTTGCTGCGGCAGGGACACGCCCGTGTGAATCGAGCCCAGGCCGTGTTCGAGTCTCCTAGAGTGACACGACTGTGTGGTGAACTCTAGGCCGTGTTGATTTCTCACTTTGGCCTAATTTCTCCGTTTTGGCCCGTTTCTTGTTCTTTTTGACTTATTAAGCTCTCCTGGGTATAAAACATGAAATTAAGGTATTAGGAGCATCAAATTCATCAAATCTAATGAAAATTCATCCACAAATAAGCCAAGCATGAGGTTAAAATATGTGTAAATTATGGTTTATCAAGCTATATTTACATACACTACGTTAGTCCGAGAATCGACTAAACCGTAACTCTGATACCAATAAATGTAACACCCTTAACTCATATCCGATGCCGAAACAGGGTTACGGAGCATTACTAGACTTACAAACGAACAAACAGACATTTAATTTTCATAACACATTCACTTTAGAAACCAATCAAATTCAATCATATAGTCCCTAATACGAGCCCTCTAGACCCAAAATAGACATTTAAAAAAATCGGGACTAAACTGAGTACTCAAGGAATTTTTTGGAAAACATGGAAATTTTTCAAAGTGCAGGGGACACACGCCGGTGTGGCTAGGCCGTGTGTCTCACATGGCGAAGAGACACGCCCGTGTCTCAAGATGTGTAGGCACTCAAAATGGGGACACACGTCTGTGTCCAAACTAGTGAGCTTAATGACTTGGGTCACACGGCCAAACCACTTGCCCGTGTGCCAGGCCGTGTGAAAACTGGAGGGTTTACTGACTTGTGCCACACGGCCAAGCCACACACCCGTGTGCTAGGCTGTGTGAAGCTACTGACTTGATTTCTTTAAAAGTTATAGGGGACACATGGCGATGTCACCTGACTATATCTCACACACGGCTGAGACACATGCCCATATCTTTACCCGTGTGGAAAAAAATAGACCATTTTCCAAGCCATATTTCTCACCCAAATTGGTACCAACCTGAACACAACAATTTGCATGACCATGACATAAATAGGCATTCAAAACTAACCAATATCAAGCTTATAGCATGTTATAAGATCATATACAATCATGATACTCACACGCACTTCAATTAACCATTTAAAACATGCAAAATATTTCTCTAAAATCTACTTAAATGGTTCAACACATATATGCATCATTGTGACATATATGCATCATTGTGTCTAAAACTTAACATGTGTGCCACTTATCAATCTCAACTATTTGGTACCCAAAATACCAATTCACAACCAAGGCATTCACATGACAATCATACACCACATACAATAAGGCCATTTACATATTTACATAACAAATTATATATCCACAATACAAGCCAATTCAAATGGCTAAAACACAGCAAAACATATAGGCTACCATTAGCCAAAATGACCTATACATGCCATTGAACCTAAAATATAAACCAAAAGTACCAAAATAAGCGTTTGATAGTGTGATGTAATCTCTGGCAACTTCCAATCCAAATGAGCTTCCGAACCACTATAGAACACGGAAAATAAAACAGAGTGAGAATTAAACTTAGTAAGATCGTAATACTAAAAATACAACTTACCATTCAACCACAATATAGTTAAGTAAAATTAAGACATAAATCAACTCCATTTTGGCCCAAAAGCCTAACACATAATTATCAACCATGTTAGCCATATATTCATATGTCAAATTTATACCACTTCCCGTATTTCACATAAATACCTGTACTAGTTCGTATCAAACTTGTATAATCCTCGTAACAACACTGTGTTCGTTGAACCATTTGGAATACTATCGGATACGCGGGTTTCTCGTACATTATGTGCCAACACGTGGTCGAAACCACTACGATCTCATATCTCATATCAATGCTCTCTCTTGAGCCATAAATGGGTCTACTCACACAAGCTGTCAGTCAAGACGTAGATACACGGTGCTGCTCACACAAGCTATAAAGTAACCGCAACACATGCCAAAAACTCAGCCACCGATAGGACGTACGAGACCAGTACCTAAAATACGGTAACCCCTAATGACATGTCATTTGTATCCTATCTATTCCTAAGGTTCAACCGGGATCTATACGTTGTCGAAACTTCGTTGAATATTTTCGTG
Source organism: Gossypium rotundifolium (assembly GCA_025506655.1). Lineage (NCBI taxonomy): Eukaryota > Viridiplantae > Streptophyta > Magnoliopsida > Malvales > Malvaceae > Gossypium > Gossypium rotundifolium. Next base: position 27,003,136 of record CP106728.1, read on the forward strand.
GAGTCGTACCATCAAGAATAAAATAATAAAGCATTTAAAACACGTATAATTTAATGCTTATTAACATATGAACTTACCTCGAATTCTTACGGAGAAATTCGGTCGATTACTCTAACTTTATCTTTTCCCCGATTTAACTCCTGTATGTTTCATTTCTTGATCTATATAATCAAATTTAACTAATTCAAGCCTCATTCTATTCAATTCAATCCAAAAACCATGTTTTGGGAAATTTACTATTTTGCCCCTATACTTTTAATTTCTTTACAATTTAGTCCCTGGGCTCGTAAAATGAAATTCATGCAATCTCATCCATAACCAAGCCTATTCGAATTCTATACATGCTTATATCAGTCCATAAATTTCACAATTTCACACATTTACCACACAATTTTCACATTTCTCAATTTAACCCATAATTGACAATTTCATCAAAATATTACTTAACAAAAGTTGTTTAACTCACATCAAAGATTAATTTTCTTCCATTAAAATTCAAAACCCTAAAATTTTCATCAATGGAAAATCTCAAACTATTCAATAGTTTTGCAAATTAGTCCCATATCTAGCTAGATTAAGCTACAACGATCGCGAAAACATAAAAATCATAAAAATTGGTACAAGATTCCACTTACATGCAAGGGATAGCTTGAAAAAATTCTTTCTCTTCTCCAATGGTGGTATTCGGCCAGCACAAAGGAAATGGGAGAAAGATGATAGCTATTTCTTTTATTAATTTAACCTTTATTTACCTAATTACCAAATTACCCTTACCTAACTTTAAAATTTTCATAATTACCAAGCCATGCACATCCACTATCACCTTTAATGGTATAATTACCATATAAGGACCTCCACTTTAAAGTTCTATAGCTATTTAATACCTTTAGCTATTAGAACACAAATTTTACACTTTACGTGATTTAGTCCTTTTCATCAAATTGAGCATACAAATGATAAAATTTCTTAACGAAATTTTTATAGAACAATACTATCATGCTGGAAATCATAAAATAATATTAAAATAAATTTTTAATTTCAAATTTGTAGTCCCAAAATCACTGTTCCTATTTCACCAAAATAGTCATTACTTTTTTTTAATTTTTTCCGTGATTATTAATATAAAATTATATTTAAATTATTTAAACTTAATGATTATACAAATTATATAATAATATAATATTTTTAATAATATAGTAATTCTAATATACTAAAGTTAATTTTATAATTTTCACAAATGATTAAATATGATTTATTATGTAATACTAAAAATTAACTTTAGATCATAGTTATCTTAATAAAAAATATAATTAGATCAATATATATGGAGGTATCTAATTTGACAACTTGTACCTACTAAATATCATAATAAGTCTATATAGTACCCACACATGTTTTTGCATAAAATGGGACTTAAATCTAGGCCTTCAAGGTTCGAGGCCTTAGCCTTTGCCAATTGTGCTAATGCCTCATTGGCCATTCATAGTTGTTTTTTTATTCAAAAAGTTAACAATATTAAAAAAAAGTTAACACACCAAACTAGTTAAAACTTGCCATGTTATGCTCCTTTACATATGACAATGTATAACATGGTATTTATTAAAATTCAAAATTCAAAACATAGAAAATTTAAAATAAATAAAAATTCAAAGCATATAAAAAATTAAAATTATTAAATTTAAAAATTAAAAATATCTATAATATATGAACTATATAAAATAAAATGTATAATATTAAATTTAGCCCTTAACGCTTATATCTTTTGTCAAATTGACCTTTCTTTTTCTTTTTTTTTTTTAGTTAAATTTAACTCTCAACCATTCTCAAAGAGTTGAATTGTCATTTTTTATTGAAAATACCGACTAAAATGTTAAATTTGCAAACATGACAACCTACATAGCAATCCACATGTACTTCATATTATTAATTTTTTTGAATTTTGAAATATTCTTATATTTTTTAATACTTTTACCATTTTAATTTATTTGATGTCAGCATAAAGTACACATGGACTACCATGTGGGTTGTCATGTCAACATGGTTAAAAAATTAATGTTTTAGTTGGCATTTCCATTAAAAAAATGATTTGATTCTTTTTGAAAGGTAATGGCTAAATTTAGCTTTAAAAAAAAGAAGGTAAAGGACACCAACATTCACTAAACTTTGAAATTTAGTCACTAAACTTTACAAAAATAAAAAAAAGTCACTAATGTTATCAAAAATTGACAAATCAATCACCCACTAATATTTTCCTTCTCAGAAATCTGAACGGTAGGAATGTAGAAGGGGCCGCAAAAAATAACATACATTGGAATCAGACTGATTCGATGGTCGATTTTGAGATCAGGCAAAGCGTAGTTCAAAAATTCAAACATAGATTCGAGTAGTTCAAGGTAATTTTTGGAGAACCAAACTCCGGATTCATGTTCAAAGGGTTAAAAAGAGACTAGATAAGAGTTTGGAGTTTTTTGACCACCACTAGGACACGACAGTCATATGTCAATTTTTGGGTTTTTTTGGTTGTTGTTTATGAGTTGCTTTAGAACAAAGAAAATTTGAAGGTACAAAGAAGGGAGAAGAGAATATTAAAGAAAAAAAAGTCTTGGTTGTATTTGTTTAGGAAATTAATAATAACAATTAAAAGAAAAAAAGGGAAAATTTGATGGGGGACCTTGTCCAACGTGGCACCCTAACAGGCCATATCGGTTGTCTATTATGCTTGTAACGGAAAATAGGCTCGGGTGACTAATTTGTCACTTTCGTAAAGTTTAGTGACTGAGTTGTAACTTTTTAAAGTTTAGTGACTATTTTGTTATTTTAATCAAAATTGAGTGACTATTGATGTATTATAACAGCCCGATTTAGGGGCTAGTCGGAACATTGATCTCGAAATCATTAATTCGAGGTTAGAGAAAATTATTTTCATGTTACATTATGTGTTATAACATGTTTATAAGGATGCATGAAAATTTTGGTGCCTTAATTTTAGCAATTTCTAGCTAATTTGTGAAAAAGACTAAATTGCATAAAGTGCAAAAGTTCTAGCTTATTTGCAAAAGGTGACAAATAGCTATGGGCTATTAATTGGAGGCCCCAATTGTGCAATTTAGCCTTGTTTTAAGTGAGTAGGCCGGCCATGTGGCATAGGGGACAAGGGTTTTTAATTTTGGTCAAAGTTGGTGGGATAAGATGGATGTTTTATAATAAAGTAAAAAAAAATATCACCTTTCTCTCCATCTTCTCTCCACCGAAAATGAGCAGCAAAATGTGGGTTTTTGAAGCTCAAAATTTCAGCAAACTTTCCTCCTCTCAAGTTAGAACTGAATTGAGATGGATTCAGTACATGATGAACCCTTAGCGGGTTATGTATGATCAATGTGTTTTAGGTGCATGAGATAGGCTTATTTATGCATGGTAGGAATGCAAATGATTATCGTGGAAGGTTAAGTAAGAAATGTAGTGCGTGAGGATGTTCTCAAGTGAACATTAGAAAAGAGAATATATGTGGATTATTATCCATGAATGTAAAATAACGGTGAGCTGTGGGCGATATCACCTTATTGATGTTAATGATGGGCTATGTGCGATACCATCAATTATACTGTTATCGGTGGGCTATGTGTGTTACCACCTGATTAATTAGTAACCGATGGGCTATGTGTGATACCATCAATTATACTGTTATCGGTGGGCTATGTGCGTTGCCACCTGATTAATTAGTAATCGATGGGCTATGTGTGATACCATCAACTATATTATCAATTGGCGGGCTAAGTGCGATACCACCACAAGTATAAATAATTGGTGGGCTAAGTACGAAACCACCGAGAGATTTGTAGTATGAGTGGATTAGTGAAAAATGTTTGATGTGTTGTTTCATATGATCATGTAGTGATCAGTGTAGGATTGTATGTTAATTAAATGAGCAATTGGCTTGTGGCCCAGTTAGGATGCGGTAAGAGATAGAGTGAGTAAGCTTCAAGAATGGTCAAGTAAGCAACCATGAGATAATGAGAAAAACTCATTAAAATGCCTTGTAGTTGTGTATATTCAATGAATATCAGTATTTATCAGTTACATGCAGATGCACTTACTAAGCATTATTGCTTACTCCTTTTTCCTTTTCTCATCTTTTATAGGTTAATATAGCTAGCTCAGGCTGGAGATCGCCGGAGATGTTTTCACACTATCGATCAGACACTTGGTATGAGGTATCAAGTCCTTATGAGTCATTGCATGTATAGGGCTAGTACTTGAGGTTGATTAAGTCTTGTGAATGTAGCCAAATTGTATTGGCCTAAGAGAACTTATAGTTGTTTGCGTATAGCCATAGATAATGGCTTAAGTTGGTTGTAATTATATGGGAAATAGCTCCCTTAGTGTATGGATTTCAGACTTTACTTCTCTTGTGTTTAAATGTCTTTAAACCAAGAATTATAATGATATTACTATAATTTAAGTGATGATGAATGAATTTATGCACCTGAGGGTGGTGATTGGCTTGGAAAATAGCCTTCATGTGCTCACACGGGTCGACACACGGGTGTGTGTCTAGGCCGTGCGTAACCTGCACCTTATTGTTTTAAGTCAAGATAGGCCACGATCAAACTCCACGGCCATTTGTTTGAGCTGTGTAGGACACACGATTTGGACATAGATGTGTGCCCCAGACCGTGTGAACAAATCAGTATACTAAGGATTAGCACACAGTCTAGGCCCACGGGCGTGTCAAGGCCGTGTGAATATAGTCAGTAACTCCCCACGGTTCAAAGCCACAGGCATGTTGTGAGGGTACACGGGCGTGCCCCCATTCCACACAGGCGTGTGCCCTAACCGTGGGAGTTTTGGCAGAATGTTGGGATTTTTTAGCACGGTGTGAGCACATGGTCATGTGTGACTACACACGGGCGTGTGTGTCATCTAACACGGGAGTGTACACCCTGTTTAAATGGGAAAAAATTTTACGGATCGTAAGAGTTCTCGATGTAGTCTCGAGAGCCCTCACATGTGTGAGTGAGGTCTTGTAAGTCGAAAAGAAGTTGTTGTATTGACATCAAGGAGAGTAGTCACGTTGAGCCTAAGTGGTGTTCAAGTAGTTTTATACGGTAATGCCTCGTGCTCGATTCTGACGTGGATTACGGGTAAGGGGTGTTACATTTAGTGGTGTCAGAGCATGGTTTAGTTGGTTCTCAGACTAACCTAGCTTGAGTAAGAGTCTAGCTATACATGCCATAGGTGGACTATGATAGTGTGATATCTCTCGGCTCTAATGAAATTTTTTTGTTAAGACATGGATGGTTCCCAACCGAGCTAAGCCCAATAATGTTGTAAGTGATAATGAGGTAATTGAAATACTCCTATGCATTGATGAGATTCAAAGAGGTATGAATAGAAGTATATGACATGTGTGTGATAATGCATGAGATAAGAGTTATAAAGTGATAAGCTTATCTGTATTGGCTGGATGTGCATAAGGTGTTATATACTCAACCTACTGGGTTAGGTGCATATAGTGAGTAAATTTACCCAAAGAATTGGGTATACATGTATGTATGATTATTTGAATGATGTATGATCAATATGTCCACATAGTTGAATCTCATGTGTGATTATTAAAGTAGATGATTGTATAACATTTTATTTTGTGACTCTGTATGAAGCTACGAGTAATATGGTGTGAGAGTTAAATTAGGAAGTTTGATTAAATAGAATGTAGGGATGAGTACAGTTGTTTAATGATAAAATGATTAATAAGACCATGGTTGGACCATGGCGATATATGTGATCCCATGTAAGATCATGTCTAGGACATGGCATTGGTGACGATACGTGATTCCGTGAAAGACCACGTCTGAGACCTGGTATTGGTATGAGATTTCGTGAAAGACCATAGCGAGGCTATGGCATCATGATGACATGTAAAAAAAATAGCTGGACCATGATGTTGTGATACGAGTAAGACCATAGTTGGACTATGGCAATCATATAAACGACGTACGCAAACCCATAAGACATTCTTTACTTGATGAGTGATTGTAAGAGAAAGTAGAGTTAAATGTTGAGTACTCGAGCAGATATTAATATGGAACTTGAATTGTTAAAGTCACAATTCGAAAGTATGAGTGATAGAGATAATTGTAGTATGACAAACGTGGAAACTCACTTGGAGTAAGTTGTGTGACTATAATACTTTTTCATTGATGATGAATTTTAAATCATATGTATGTAGTCACGAGAGTCAAGTCAAGGGGTTCTGTGACGTCACCCTCCTTACCACTGTCAAATTATGATAAGATGCTACGAGAGTCAAATTAAGTAAGTTTGCATGTGATTAACACAGTATTTATGTTAGCATTCTGGGAATGTTCTGTATCACATTGATACATGACACTCTGTTAGATAAAGTAATTGTGGTTGAACATGGGGTTAAAGTCCTAGAGGACTATAATGAAAAGGCTATCATTAAGATGTGAAATAGATAAGGTCTCGTATAAGACCATGTTCGAGGCATGGCCTCTGTACCAAGTTATGATTTCGTATAAGACTACATCCAGAAGGTGGCTTTGATAATGGATATGAGAATTGTATAAGACCATATTTGGAATATGGCATCGATACTTGATGCGAAAGTCCATATAAGACCTTAACCGGGTTATGGTATTGGCATTTAGAGGTGACTCCATATAAGACCACCTCAGGAGTGTGGCATTGGTTTCGTGCCTACATAAATGATGAGGAATGTGTGTCTCTGATTATCCCAGTAATCAATGGGACAGATAGATGAGTTTAGAGGTAGAAAGGGGAATTGTACTAAAGTCATGTGAATGAGTGAATACAGGCACTCGTGAACGAGTCACAAGGAAATGAGTACGAAATGTGGCACGGTATGTGCTTAATAGAGGCAATTGCAAGCGAGTAGGAAGCCTAAGGTTTATGATTATCAAGGTCTTCTTAAATTGATGTTCATTAATGAAAAGAATTATTAAGGAGTTGAGGACGAAATGGTTAGAGAAACAATGTTTGAATTGTGAGAGAGTTCAATCATGATAACCATAATTGTATGGATCATAATGATCTCTTTAAGTATTACGTGTTAATATCTTTTGCCTTTTAGGGGTGATGTAGTTGTTTATCTCATGAATCGAGATCGTGCGAAAAAGTTAGCTGATTTTCAAATTTTGATTAAACGATTGTCGATTTAGTAATTGGAATTGACATTCCTTTATCTCCTCGTAACCTTATTCGGGTACTTTGAGGAGGAAGTTGGTGATGATTCTAGTATAAGGAGTGAAATCATGAGTTTCATGTTGTGTGATGGGTTTTCGAACAAGCCGAGTAAAATTAATGGATTCGATCAAGGTGTCCCTGCTATCGTGAGATATAACGATAGTAAATGTTTTAGATTAGCATAGCAAGAGAAACTCATATGAGAGTCCGCTTAAAAAATGTTCTCAGTGTGGAGAAAAAGTGGATTGTTGTGTTTAGGTATGATTCAAGTTCTGTGTATATTCACGCATGAGTCAGTAAAGAGAATAAAATTTTGTGTGTGCGTGAATAGGGAGCAGGATACAAAGATATGCTCATTGGTAATGTCCGGACCATAATGGTTGAGTTGAAAGCTATAGAAGGGACTATTAATTGAAAGTTCTAGTACTGAGTTTAGTCTGAATCGAGAAAAAGAATTATCAAGTTAGTGATCCAGAGATGATCACTTTTGTGTCTTTATTGTGAGTTAAACATTATGAAATGAAGAAGTGGAAATGGCTAGAACTATTACGATGGCAAGTATAGTTATTATAATACTTCTTAGATAGTAGACATGGTACAGATGTCTGGATGAAGGATCCATGTTAAGCAATGCGAGTTAGGTACTCGATTGACCTTAGTTGATAAATCCAGGTTGGATAAGATTACTGTTGTTGAAGTTTCCTTGAGATAGAATTTGAATGATGATGAATCCAAAACTTATATAGAAGTTTGGTATGAGATTTAGTAGTAGTATATCTGTAACACCCCAAACCCGGTCAATACACCACGACCGAATCCGGTATGTTACAGGGAAAATGTATTTGAGAGGTTTAGGTTTAAGTTAGGAGTTTGTTAAAAATCATCTAGCTAAATTTTGTACTTGAAGAAAATCTTGAGGTTGACTGATTTGAAAATCGATGATGCATTTGAAAACCCAATAATTTTGAAAACTTATTCAGATATGCAAGTAATACAAGCTCACCTCGTTTTAAAATTCAAGTAATCCTTGTTGTTGCCTAAAAAAACATTTTTACTTAGTACGAGGATACATTCAAGTTGGAGAACATTTGAGTTTCATTTATCTTAAATTACAGCGTGATACCCGATGGTAAAGTTTAAAACATATCGCTTTGTAGTTTTGAAAACCTTATCCTTCCAAGTTTTATCGAATATTACCCAATAATTTGTTAAGGCATATTTGAAATCCAATCTAAGCATGTAAATAACAAAACATAAGTTTAAAATTTTAAAAAGGCCTTTTACAATCCCAACAAAATCAAATGAAATTAAATAAGGTAAATTACCAAGTTTGAAAATCAAGCAAGTCCGAATTTATTTTTGGCATGGTCACCTCGAGTCCACCCGCTCCATGTCCGCGATCTAAGTGTCACCGAAATGATAAGGAGAAGGTGAGTCGCAAGACTCAAAGCATAAATCCTCTCCCAAAGATAACATGCTAACACACATCATAACAAAGCGATACAAGTAATGCACTGATCCTAACCATCCATAACACCTTTTCTACCCCGTGTGGTACCAAACCACCGGTGGTGCTAAACCACCGTGACCCAAAGTCACGATATCCATAGATGTGGTGCCAAACCACTGGTGACCCAAAGTCACGAAAGATCCATTTGTGGGGCCAACCCACGTGTGATACCAAATCACTGGCGACAATCCCGTATCTCAAAAGTGGGGCCAACCCACGGTGGCGTTAACCACAGGGACGAGTCGCTGTGAGGTGCCAAACCTCTGTGTCCCAAAGACACAAGTGTGATACCAAATCACTGGTGACCGTAGTCACGGTTAAGGTGATAGGGCCAACCCATCGTGTGATACCAAATCACTAGCGTCAATCCGGTATAATCAACCGTGGGGCCAACCCACTGTGGTACTAAGCCATCGACGAGACGCAGAGGTGCCAAACCTCCGTGACCCAAAGTCACAATAATCAATCTGTGGTACCAAACCACTGGAGGTGCCAAACCTCTGGTGTCCCAAAGACACGGATATCATATCCCCCTCCTCTCATATCACCCAATATCATATCATACTAATGCAAAACGTGCAATCATGCTATCATGCTTACATGCTTAATATGACATCTAAAAAAACATACACCATAAATCATGCTATCACATATCATCACATATCTCGTAATGAAACAGACTTACCCGAATCCGTATCCATACCTTATTGGGTATTATATCAGTCAACCACACTGTTTCACTTACACAATCAGGTTATTAACACATTACTCAGTTAAGAAGGTGTGTTAGTTTACACACCTGATAGAACGCACGCTTAATCCCAAAGAACCGGTTTAACCCCTCGATTATTTTGCTCCAAAAAGCGGCCAAACACCAGATTAGTCACTCATAACTTTCGGTCAAAACCAATAAACCAAAAAGGGTTTGCGTTAAGCCTTTACCTCGCAAATGGTTTGGTTTCCTACCAAACCCGAACCAACAATGGTTCCCTTACCAAACGGTCACACCCTAAAAATGAAAACGGTTAATCTCTTAATAACTTGGCTTAAAGAAAACTAAATGAAACCGACTAAAAGAACTCGTTCTTACCACCACTTACCGATTGCTTAACAGAGAAAGAAGGCTCCTCATGATCGTTCCCAAAATCCGAATGTCCTACACTGAAATCGGTTTAGACACAAGAGATTAACTCCTTCAACAAAAGCCCAAAATTGGCCACTTAAACAAACCCAAACCGAATAAGAACATGAGAGAGAAGATAACCATTCGCCAAACTCTTACCTATCCCACCGATTGACAACAAGTGCCCCAACAAGATGACCACCCTCCTAGGATTTGGCCAAGATGCACCCAAAAGAAGAAGGAAGATTCAGCTATAGGTGCACAACCCAACCTATGTTCGACTTTGAGTAAAAAGAGAAAAGAAAAGATGTGGACTGAGAGTATAGTTTTGGCAAGATGGTATTGAAAAAGAAAATAAAGGTTAGGGGAACAAGGTAAGATGGTTTCGGCTTAATGAAATGGTAAGAAACAAATGGAAAATTCAGCTAAGAAGGCAATGTGAATTCAGCACAAGAGTTGTAAAAAAAAGACAATGTGAGAAGGAAGGATCACTAGTTTCGGCTTCAACAATTGGAAAAGAAAGGGAGAGAGATGAACATTCGGCTACCAAGGTTTTCAAATAAGGAAAAAGTATGGAGAAGAAAGAGTAGTAGTTTCGGCTTACTCAAATGAAAAAGAAAAACACATGGAAAGGAGCATTCGGCCACAAGTACACAATCAAGAAGAACAAGGCAAATTTCGGCAAGTAAAGGTGCTTGAGGTTTTGGTTTCAAGAAGCAAAAATGAGAGAGTTTTCCCGAAATTCGGCTTACCAAAAGACCAAAAGAAAGACTTGCTTGACACTAACTATGACAGAAAATGCACAAATTGACTAAATGAAAATTTGGCACACTCCCCCACTACACTTACCAAGCCGTCCACTCCCCCAAAACCTCTCCAAAATCCGGCCAAACACCTTCAACCACTCCAAGCCACTAATTCAAATCAATTTGAATTAGTCCACTTCCTACAATCACTCTCCACCCACCATTTGAACTTTTGACTTGGTCCAAGGTAGAGTTTGAACTGCCTACAACTCCTCCCCTCCATGCCGTCAAAATAGAAACCAAAATGGAGCACTTTGCAACTTGAACACAGGACCTCTTCCCTCCTGCAAGTGACGCCAATCCAAGCTCTTAGTGGCACCTTGCTTGCCACTCCACCAACTCCTTTCTTATGCTAAAAATTCACCTAAAATATTTATAAACCCCAGCTCCTTCAGCTCCTCCCCTCCTGAGCCTAAAAACAAAAATTCTTTCTACCACTCAGGCTTACACCTAGCTTATAACTAAGCCCCAACAACATCAAAATGACAACATAGCACACCATGCACATGCAACAAAGCCAAAATAAAATAGCCCATAACCCGGGATATTACAGTTCTACCCCCCTTAAAAATAATTTTGGCCTCGAAATTACCTCGTCAAAAGAGTTATGGTATTGTTTGTCTCATCATATCCTCGGGTTCCCACGTAGCTTCTTCCACGCCATGATTCCGCCATAGTACCTTAACCAAAGGCACAAACTTCCTACGCAGAACCTTCACATCCCGATCTAAAATCTGTACAGGCTCTTCCTCCATGGTCAAATCTGGCTTAACCTCGATCTCTTCCACTGCCACCACGTGCGATGGATCTGAGCGATATCGCCTAAGCATCGAAACGTGGAACACGTCGTGAATCTGACTTAGCTCTGCTGGCAACTCAAGCTGATATGCTACTGGTCCCACTCGTCTCAGCACCTTATACGGCCCAATAAACCTCGGGCTTAGTTTGCCTTTCCTTCCAAACCTTAACACCTTCTTCCACGGTGAGACCTTCAGAAAAACTTGATCTCCCACAGCAAATTCAATATCTCTCCACTTAAGATCGGCATAAGACTTTTGCCATCCAAGCTTCCTTCAATCGAGCTCAGATCAACTTAACCTTGCCTTCGTCTCAAAGAACCAACTCGTCCCAACAACCGACGCTCACTCAACTCACCAAAGAAGTAGGTGAGCGACACTTCCTACCATACAACACCTCATACGGTGCCATCTTGATGCTCACTTGATAACTATTGTTGTAGGCAAACTCACTAATGGCGTAAACTCCTCCCAACTACCCTCAAGTCCGTAACACAACCTCTCAAAGATATCTTCTAAGATCTGAATAACCCTTTTCGACCGCCCGCCGATCGTGGATGAAATGCCGTGCTGAAATCCAACCGCGTACCCAGAGCCTGATGCAATGCTTTCTAGAACCTTGACGTAAATCTGGGATCCCTATCCGAGATGATCGATACCGGCACACCGTGCAGCCTCACTATCTCTGACACATACAGCTTTGCCAACCTCTGAAGTGAGTAATCCACCCTAACCGGGATAAAGTGAGCTGATTTAGTCAGACGATCCATAATTACCCAATCTGAATCCTTCTTGCTAGGTGTAAGAGGTAATCCACTGACGAAATCCATAGTGATCCTTTCCCACTTCCACTGTGGAATCTTCACTGGCTGAAGCAACCCTGACGGCAACTGATGCTCAGCCTTGACCTGCTGACATGTCAGACATTTCCCTACAAACTCTGTCACTTCTTTTTTCGCACCTTACCACCGTAATCGTTCTCGAGATCCCTATACATTTTGCTACCTCCGGGATGCATAGCGTAGGGGCTGCTATGTGCATCCTGAAGAATCTTCTGCCTTAACTCAATATCCATCTGAATACAAGCTCTCCCCGAAAACACAAAGACTCCATCACTAGACAAATCAGAACCTCCAAACCATCATTCTGCACTTGTGACCTCTGTGCACTCAAAACCTCATCCATCAACTGTTTTTCTCTGATCTGCTCAACCCAAGTAGGCTTAACCTGCAGCTCTGCCAGAATACTCCCGTCGTCGTACAAGCTCAAATGGGTAAACATCACTCTTAGATCCGAAACAACCTTACGGCTCAACGAGTCCGCCACCACGTTAGCCTTGCTCGGATGATACTCAATCAAACAGTCATAGTCTTTCAGTAACTCAATCCATCTGCGCTGCCTCAGATTCAAGTCTTTCTGAGTCAAAAGGTACTTCAGACTCTTATGATTCGTGTAGACTATCGATTTCTCTCCGTACAAGTAATGCCTCCAAATCTTCAAGGCAAAGACTACAGCCGCTAGCTCCAGATCGTGTGTCGGATAATTGACCTCATGTGGCCTCAATTATCGAGATGCGTAAGCCACAACCTTTCCTTCCTGTATCAGCACACAACCCAAACCCGTATGTGATGTATCGTAATAAACTGTGAATTCCTTTCCAGCCTCAAGTTAAATTAGAACCGGAGCTTCAATCAAAATCTTCTTCAACTTGTCGAAGCTCTTCTGCTGCTTCTCAGTCCAAATAAACGGAACCCTTTTCTTAACAATTTGGTCATCGGTCTTTGCGATCAACGAAAATCCTCTACAAATCTTCTAGAGTATCCTCGCCAAACCCGAAAACTCCGAATCTCGACCATCGACCTAGGCAGCTTCCACTCCAAAATCGCCTCAATCTTTCGAGGATCCACTCTAATCCCCTCAACCGACACCACATGACCTAAGAACGTCACCTCTCTAAGCCAAAACTCGCATTTACTAAACTTTGCATAAAGTTGTTTCTCTCTTAGAATCTGTAATACCACCCGCAAATGCACATCATGCTCCTCCTCAGTCCTTGAATATACCAAGATATCGTCGATAAAAACCATTACGAATTGATCCAAATACTGTTGGAACACCCTATTCATCATATCCATGAAGGCTGCCGGCGCGTTAGTCAACCCAAACGGCATAACTAAGAACTCAAAGTGCCCATACCGAGTACGAAATGCCGTCTTGCAGATATCCGCCTCCTTTACCTTTAACTGGTGATACCCAGACCTTAAATCGATCTTCGAGAAAATCGACCCACCCTTCAGCTAGTCAAACAAGTCATCTATCCGGGGCAGCGGATACTTATTTTTGATCATCAGCTTGTTCAATTGGCGGTAGTCTATACACATTCGCATAGTACCGTCTTTCTTCTTGACAAAGAGTACCGGCGCTCCCCAAGGTGAAACACTTGGTCTGATAAAACCCCGGTCCAACAACTCCTGGATCTGAGCCTTAAGCTCCACTAATTCCTTTGGCGCCATCCTATACGGAGCAATAGATATTGGCGCAGTTTCGGGTAATAGATCTATCCCGAACTCTACCTCACGATCTGGTGGCAAACATGGAAGCTCCTCAGGAAACACATCAACAAATTCCCTAACTATCCGAACCATCTCTACAGCAGACTCTTTAGCCTCCAAAGCATACACATGAACCACATATGCTTCACAGCCCTTTCTGACCATCTTCTCGACTTTCAGAGCAGATACCACATTAGATGATAATTTCTTCTATTACCGATCAGACTACCTCATCACCCTTAGTTTTTGTAACCATGCGCTTAGTCACAAGAATCCAACTTCGCCGGTACTTAACCACCATCCATCCCGAGAATCGATCGAACTCCCCAACGGCGGCTCCATCGATCGACCACAAACACTACCCCTTGGAGTTCTAGAGGTACATCTCTATACAGCTTATCTACAACTACAGAGTGACCTAGAGGGCTTATTACGGTCATCTACCTAGAAGATATCTCAGAGTCTAGATCCATGGTCTTCACTATGCTACTTGCAACATATGAATGCGTCGAACCCATATCAATCAAAGCAGTAAATGGAGAACCAAAGATTAGAAACATACCGGTTATGACGTCCGGTGCGTCGCCCTCCTCTCGACGCCTCACTGCATACACTAGCCCCGACTGTCTGGCCTCAAAACTACCTGCACCTCTGCGCGGTGCTCCACGGCCCCGACTAGAACCATTACCTCCTCTGCCATTACCTCGGCCCCTCTGCGGTGGTGGTCCATTATTCCTGAACTGAGTACGGCCCTGACTCTCGGACTGAATCCTCGCCAACTTACACGGACAGTCCCTCACACGGTGGTCCAGTGAACCACACTCAAAACATCCTCTACCGCCAGTCCAACATCCTCCCCAATGAGCTTTCCCATAACGGTTACACTGCGGTGGTCCCTGACTAGCAACAACAAACCTACCAGACTGATTCGGCCCACTCGGTCTAGCCCTTTTCTGAGGATTACCTGACGACCTAGAAGATCCAAAACTCCTCTTATGTCGGTTCCTATCCATGCCTTGCCTCACAGACTCCTTAATACCCTCGGCTACCTTCGCCTTTTCAACTAGAATAGCAAATTCACGCTCCTGCTGGGGCGCAATCAACAACCTTAATTCATCTTGCAGGCCATCCTCGAAACGAACACACCTCTCGTGTTCAGTAGCTACCATACCCCTAGCATACCGACTCAACCTGAGGAACTCTGCCTCGTACTCTGACACCAATTTACTCCCTTGAACTAACCTCAGAAATGCTTTCCGTTGCTCATTAATGTAGTTAGCTCCAACGTACTTTTTCGATAAGCGACTCAAATAGTCCCAAGTCGATCTTTCATTTGCATTATCTCGAACCGTGAGCCACCATCGGTATGACTCATATCGGAGAAGTGATACTATCCCCTTTAACTTTTCTTCAGCAGTCAAGTCCAGATCGTCCATGATCCGCCTGTCGCTTCCACCAATATTCAAGAAGGTTGAAGCAACACCGAGACACCTCGAAAAACTTCACCCGCTTGTTCAAGTCATTCAGCATGATTTTCTAGCTCCCGCCTCCACCTACTCCAACTACCATTTCCGAACCCCGCAAGATCGCTTATGACACTGCGTCGTCCCGATCTGTTCTAAAACTCACCACCTCCACGGTGGTGGCGATGCAGATATCTCGTTCTCGACCCACACTGTAACCTACGGGTTGAAACATCATCCTACCTCGACCACGTCCACGACCACATCCACCTCATGTACTCATGACTAAAATCTTGTCTGAGTTAAAGAATTTTTATGCATCAGTAATTATTCCACTGTTTAAAAGCAAAGTCTTATGAATATTAAAGAAGCTTTGTTTTCGCGAGTCCACTAAGTCCTATCAGTTTCAGTTTCTAAGGTAATCCACTATTGCTAGCCATCCATTCACATCAGTATCAAAATCACAAGCAATAGTAAGGGGTACTTACTTGGGCGGACTGGTGCCGGAGACTCGGTGCCATGCCTTTCAAACCATATTCTAAAAACACTTTAGAAACCAGAATTTAAAACATTTTGGGCCTCGGGCCGCAGCCGAGCCTTTGAACTTGGCTCTGATACCACAATTGTAACACCCCAAACCCGGTCAATACACCACGACCGAATCCGGTATGTTACAGGGAAAATGTATTTGAGAGGTTTAGGTTTAAGTTAGGAGTTTGTTAAAAATCATCTAGCTAAATTTTGTACTTGAAGAAAATCTTGAGGTTGACTGATTTGAAAATCGATGATGCATTTGAAAACCCAATAATTTTGAAAACTTATTCAGATATGCAAGTAATACAAGCTCACCTCGTTTTAAAATTCAAGTAATCCTTGTTGTTGCCTAAAAAATATTTTTACTTAGTACGAGGATACATTCAAGTTGGAAAACATTTGAGTTTCATTTATCTTAAATTACAGCATGATACCCGATGGTAAAGTTTAAAACATATCGCTTTGTAGTTTTGAAAACCTTATCTTTCCAAGTTTTATCAAATATTACCCAATAATTTGTTAAGGCATATTTGAAATCCAATCTAAGCATGTAAATAACAAAACATAAGTTTAAAATTTTAAAAGGCCTTTTACAATCCCAACAAAATCAAATGAAATTAAATAAGGTAAAGTACCAAGTCCGAAAATCGGTAAGTCCGAATTTATTTTTGGCATGGTCACCTCGAGTCCACCCGGCTCCATGTCCGCGATCTAAGTGTCACCTGAAATGATAAGGGAGAAGGTGAGTCGCAAGACTCAGTGCATAAATCCCTCTCCCGGAATAACATGCTAACACACATCATAACAAAGCGATACAAGTAATGCACCCAATCCTAACCATCCATAACACCTTTTCTACCCCGTGTGGTACCAAACCACTGGTGACCCAAAGTCACGATATCCATAGATGTGGTGCCAAACCACTGGTGACCCAAAGTCATGAAAGATCCATTTGTGGGGCCAACCCACGTGTGATACCAAATCACTGGTGACAATCCCGTATCTCAAAAGTGGAGCCAACCCACGGTGGCGTTAACCACAGGGACGAGTCGTTGTGAGGTCCAAACCTCTGGTGTCCCAAAGACACAAGTGTGATACCAAATCACTGGTGACCGTAGTCACGGTTAAGATGATGGGGCCAACCCATCGTGTGATACCAAATCACTAGCGTCAATCCGGTATAATCAACCGTGGGGCCAACCCATCGTGGTACTAAGCCACCGGACGAGACGCGAGGTGCTAAACCTCCGTGACCCAAAGTCACAATAATCAATCTGTGGTACCAAACCACTGGAGGTGCCAAACCTCTGGTGTCCCAAAGACACGGATATCATATCCCCCTCCTCTCATATCACCCAATATCATATCATACTAATGCAAACGTGCAATCATGCTATCATGCTTACATGCTTAATATGACATCTCAAAATACATACACCATAAATCATGCTATCACATATCATCACATATCTCGTAATGAAACAGACTTACCCGAATCCGTATCCATACCTCATTGGGTATTATATCAGTCAACCACACTGTTTCACTTACACAATCAGGTTATTAACACATTACTCAGTTAAGAAGGTGTGTTAGTTTACACACCTGATAGAACGCACGCTTAATCCCAAAGAACCGGTTTAACCCCTCGATTATTTTGCTCCTAAAAGCGACCAAACACCAGATTAGTCACTCATAACTTTCAGCCAAAACCAATAAACCAAAAAGGGTTTGTGTTAAGCCTTTACCTCGCAAATGGTTTGGTTTCCTACCAAACCCGAACCAACAATGGTTCCCTTACCAAACGGTCACACCCTAAAAATGAAAACGGTTAATCTCTTAATAACTTGGCTTAAATAAAACTAAACGAAATCGACTAAAAGAACTCGTTCTTACCACCACTTACCGATTACTTAACAGAGAAAGAAGGCTCCTTATGATCGTTCCCAAAATTTGGATGTCCTATACTGAAATCGGTTTAGACACAAGAGATTAACTCCCTTCAACAAAAGCCCAAAAATCAGCCACTTAAACAAACCCAAACTGAATAAGAACATGAGAGAGAGAAGATAACCATTCGGCCAAACTCTTACCTATCCCACCGATTGACAACAAGTGCCCCAACAAGATGACCACCCTCCTAGGATTTGGCCAAGATGCACCCAAAAAGAAGAAGGGAAGATTTGGCTATAGGTGCACAACCCAACCTATGTTCGGCTTTGAGTAAAAAGAGAAAAGAAAAGATGTGGACTGAGAGTATAATTTCGGCAAGATGGTATTGAGAAAAGAAAATAAAGGTTAGGGGAACAAGGTAAGATGGTTTCGGCTTAATGAAATGGTAAGAAATAAATGGAAAATTCAGCTAAGAAGGCAATGTGAATTCGGCACAAGAGTTGTAAAAAAAAGACAATGTGAGAAGGAAGGATCACTAGTTTCGGCTTCAACAATTGGAAAAGAAAGGGAGAGAGATGAACATTCAGCTACCAAGGTTTTCAAATAAGGAAAAAGTATGGAGAAGAAAGAGTAGTAGTTTCGGCTTACTCAAATGAAAAAGAAAAACACATGGAAAGGAGCATTCGGCCACAAGTACACAATCAAGAAGAACAAGGCAAATTTCGGCAAGTAAAGGTGCTTGAGGTTTCGATTTCAAGAAGCAAAAATGAGAGAGTTTTCCCAAAATTCGGCTTACCAAAAGACCAAAAGAAAGACTTGCTTGACACTAACTATGACCGAAAATGCACAAATTGACTAAATGAAAATTTGGCACACTCCCCCACTACACTTACCAAGCTGTCCACTCCCCCAAAACCTCTCCAAAATCCGGCCAAACACCTTCAACCACTCCAAGCCACTAATTCAAATCAATTTGAATTAGTCCACTTCCTACAATCACTCCCACCCACCATTTGAACTTTTGACTTGGTCCAAGGCAGAGTTTGAACTACCTACAACTCCTCCCCTCCATGCCGTCAAAATAGAAACCAAAATGGAGCACTCTGCAGCTTGAACACAGGACCTCCTCCCTCTTGCAAGTGATGCCAATCCAAGCTCTTAGTGGCGCCTTGCTTGCCACTCCACCAACTCCTTTCTTATGCTAAAAATTCACCTAAAATATTTATAAACCCCAGCTCCTTCAGCTCCTCCCCTCCTGAGCCTAAAAACAAAAATTCTTTCTACCACTCAGGCTTACACCTAGCTTATAACTAAGCCCCAACAACATCAAAATGACAACATAGCACACCATGCACATGCAACAAAGCCAAAATAAAATAGCCCATAACTCGGGATATTACAATATCTACTAATGCAGGAATAAGAAAGTGTAGTTATGTATATAAATGTTTTGACATTAGAATACATTTCATGATATGATTGAGGTTATGGCCAGAAGCAGTTGACCATTAAAAGCTAAGTTTCCTTAGAGTACAAGTCAAGAATATTAAAATCGAGAAATACTTTAAAGAGGAAGTGAGATGAAACCTTATTGATTTCACATTTGGTTTGATAAAATTTCCAATGAGGGAGATGACCTTCGAGTTGTAGTGAATTGAATAGTAAGGATCCGAATGATCGTTTAGATATGTACGGAGTTCCAAAATTGAGGATATTTGGATATAGTATATACCAAAAAAAAAAAAAAACCTAAGTCTCAAATTATGCTTCGATCTTGTATATGATATCTTAAAGGTTGTTGACAAGAAAAACCTAAGGATAAGTGGATTTGTGATTTGAAGATTTAATGGAAATGTTTTAAGAATGTTGGTAACAACTCCTCCTGGTTAGATTTTCGAGGACGAAAATCCCTAAAGGGGGGAGAATTGTAACAGCCCGATTTAGGGGCTAGTCGGAAGAGTGATCTCGAAATCACTAATTTGAAGTTAGAGAAAATTATTTTCATGTTACATTATGTGTAATAACATGTTTATAAGGATGCATGAAAATTTTGGTGCCTTAATTTTAGCAATTTCTAGCTAATTTGTAAAAAAGGACTAAATCGCATAAAGTGCGAAAGTTTTGGTTTATTTGCAAAAGGTGCCAAATAGCTATGCACTATTAATTGGAGTCCCCAATTGTGCAATTTAGCCTTGTTTTAAGTGAGTAGGCGGCCATGTGACATAAGGGATAAGGGTTTTTAATTTTGGTCAAAGTTGGTGGGATAAGATGGATGTTTTATAATAAAGTAAAAAAAAAATATCACCTTTCTCTCCATCTTCTCTCCACCGAAAATGAGTAGAAAAATGGGGGTTTTTGAAGCTCAAAATTTCAGCAAACTTTCCTCCTCTCAAGTAAGTGATTTTGATGACTTTTCTTGATAAAAAATGTACTTTTGGAGTCCCCAAAGCATAAGCTAGCTAATGAGGGGACTATTTTGCAATATGATTGAGAGTCTAAGAACTTGCCATTAGAGAGTTCATGCTGGTTGCTGAGTTTTTATGGAAGAAAATGAATGATAAGATGATGAGAAACAACTTTTGTGAAGGGTGTTGTCATAAAAACACCTAATTTGGGCTAAAATGCAAAAGTTGTAATTTATTCATTAAGGCATGAAATAGTTGGAATTGAGGATATTTGTAAGAGGATTAAATGTTTAGATAGGCTTTTTTAGCAAGGAAATGTGATAAAAATTTATTTACGAGCCTAAGGGAAAAATTAATAATTTTGCCAAAGTGTAGGGGCAAAATAGTCATTTTTGCCTAAAGCGAAGATTATGGTATATTATGATTTATAAGTGATTAAATCACTAAATTCCATTGTTCTAGATCAAAGAAAATGAGTTTTGAACCTAGAACAAGTGAAAAGAGAAATGTGGGCAAAAAGGTCCCTTTCGGCCCTTTCGTCATCGAGGTAAGTTCATGTGCAAATGTGGTAATTACGTATGAGTTATTTTAGTATTCCAATGTTGTAGGGAATGTATAATTATGCAATGACTATATTAAATAAGTGTTGATGAGTTGTTAAGAGAATTGGAAATCTAAGAATAGTATGAAATGATAATAGTTAGGGTTTCATGTAAGACCATATTGAAATATGGCCTCGGTGAGAGGTTTTGAATAAGACCATGTCGGGGACATGACATCGATAAGTTAATTCATGTATGAACATATCGAGGGCATGATGTCAGCGTGACATTATAGGTACGAGACTTAAGGGAGTTACTTAACAATTCTAGTAACTCAATAAGTATTTTGAAAATTGAGAATGAATGTGTTGTACCAGGAGAGGTATAGGTACGTGTTAGAACTGAATTGAGATGGATTCAGTACATGATGAACCCCTAGCAGGTTATGTATGATCAATGTGTTTTAAGTGCATGAGATAGGGTTATTTATGCATGGTAGGAATGCAAATGATTATCGTGGAAGGTTAAGTAAGAAAAGCAGTGCGTGAAGATGTTCTCAGTGAACATTAGAATAGAGAATATATGTGGATTATTATCCATGAATGTAAAATAACGGTGAGCTATGGGCGATATCACCTTATTGATGTTAATGATGGGCTATGTGCGATACCATCAATTATACTGTTATCAGTGGGCTATGTGTGTTACCATCTGATTAATTAGTAATTGATGGGCTATGTGCAATACCATCAATTATACTGTTATCGGTGGGCTATGTGCATTGCCACCTGATTAATTAGTAATCGATGGGCTATGTGCGATACCATCAACTATATTATCAATTGGTGGGCTAAGTGCGATACCACTACAAGTATAAATAATTGGTGGGCTAAGTGCGATACCACCACAAGTATAAATAATTGGTGGGCTAAGTGCGAAACCACCGAGAGATTTGTAGTATGAGTGGCTTAGTGAAAAATGTTTGATGTGTTGTTTCATATGATCATGTAGTGATCAGTGCAAGATTGTATGTTAATTAAATGAGCAATTGGCTTGTGGCCTAGTTAGGATGCGGTAAGAGATAGAGTGAGTAAGCTTCAAGAATGGTCAAGTAAGCAACCATGTAATAATGAGAAAAACTCATTAAAATGCCTTGTAGTTGTGTATATTCAATGAATATAAGTATTTATTAGTTATATGCAGATGAACTTACTAAGCGTTATTGCTTACTCCTTTTTCCTTTTCTCATCTTTTATAGGTTAATTTAGCTAGCTCAGGCTGGAGATCGCCGGAGATGTTTTCACACTATCGATCAGACACTTGGTATGAGGTATCAAGTCCTTATGAGTCATGACATGTATAGGGCTAGTACTTGAGGTTGATTAAGTCTTGTGAATGTAGCCAAATTGTATTGGCCTAAGAAAACTTATAGTTGTTTGCGTATAGCCATAGATAATGGCTTAAGTTGGTTGTAATTATATGGGAAATAGCTTTCTTAGTGTATGGATTGCAGACTTTACTTCTCTTGTGTTTAAATGTCTTTAAACCAAGAATTATAATGATATTACTATAATTTAAGTGATGATGAATGAATGTATGCAACTGAGGGTGTTGATTGGCTTGGAAAATAGCCTTCATGTGCTCACACGGGTAGACACACGGGCGTGTGTCTAGGCCATACGTAACCTGCACCTTATTGTTTTAAGTTAGGATAGGCCACGGTCAAACTCCACGGCCGCTTGTTTGAGCTGTAGGACACACGGTTTGGACATGGGCGTGTGCCCTGCACTGTGAACAAGTCAAGATACCAAGGATTAACACAAGGTCTAGGCCCACGGGTGTGTCAAGGCCGTGTGAATATAGTCAGTAACTCCCCACGGTTCAAAGCCACGGGCATGTTGTAAGGGTACACGGGCGTGCCCCCATTCCACACAGACGTGTGCCCTAAACGTGGGAGTTTTGGCAAAATGTTGGGATTTTTTAGCACGGTGTGAGCACATGGTCGTGTGTGACTACACACGGGCGTGTGTGTCATCTAACACAGGCGTGTACACCCTGTTTAAATGGGAAAGAAATTTTACGGATCGTAAGAGTTCCCGATATAGTCTCGAGAGCCCTCACATGTGTGAGTGAGGTCTTGTAAGTCGAAAATAAGTTGTTGTATTGACATCAAGGAGAGTAGTCGCGTTGAGCCTAAGTGGTGTTCAAGTAGTTTTATACGGTAACGCCTCGTGCTCGATTCCGACGGGGATTACGGGTAAGGGGTGTTACATGTATTTTACCTAAAAAAGCATAAAAGTTAAATTGATAAAAAAAAAGTAAACATTGAAGGTTAAATTTAATATTCTCATGAAATAAAATTTAAAATTTAAAATTTAAAATTTAAAATTTAAAATTTAAAAAAAAAAATAAAATTATAAAAACTATTAAATTAAAAAATCAAAACTTCTTTTTATAATATATCATTATATAAAATAAAAAACTATAGAACACTATACAAAATATAAATAATTCAAAAAATCTAAAATTTTAAAAAATATATAAATTAAAATGATAAACAATCAATGGGTAGGTCATGGAGGACAGGAAAAAAAAAAGGTAAGCATATGGCATATTCCCATTGGTTGGGTGTGCCATATATATTTTTTATACCACCCTTAACTTTTGAGAAAGGATTGAATGAAATAGTGACGTCATGTCATCTGTGTCCCTTTTCAATAGATTTATGCCACATCAATATTTTTATCCTGAATTTCAACATTTTATCTTGAATTTCAAGATTTTAATTTGGATTTGATTTTTTTCAAGATAAAAAGCTGAAATTCAGGATAAAAATGCTAATGTGGCATAAATCTATTGAAAGGGATACAGATGACGTGGCGTCACTGTTTCATTCAATCCTTTCCCTTAACGTTTTGAACTAAAAGTTATAATGGGAGAATAATTTATATAGTGAAATGAGATAAAAAAAAAAGAGTTTATAAGTATGTGAGAAAATGGATATAACTTTTTTTTTTGGAATAAAAATGGATATAACTTAAGTGTCAAGTCGTGATATAAACCTTCTTTTTATAAGATAGTAAGCATGTATTTCTTTTCCGAATTTTTACTATTTTAGCACATTTTTATATGAAGTTTATGTATAAGATGTATTTCAATATAAATATAAAATATAATCTGTCAAATGTTGTATAGAAGGATAGTTAATTTTTAAAAATATTTATTTAACACTTTGTTTAAATCTTATCATACCATCACGACCCAATAATGTAAAAAAAAAAAAGAAAGAAAGAAAATGTTTATGTCATACCAAAATAATTAATAATACTCGGGCAACCACTTTCTTATCGTTAATTAGGACATCAATCATATGCTTTGCTCACCCTAACAAAAGTGCAAATTATCCGTGATAAATCAAATAGGTATAAGTAAAAGTGAAGTAAACTTTGTTCATCAATTTCCTAAAGCAACCAGTGAGGGAATATTAACTTTTTGAGTATGCCAAGGAAAGAATGAATGACCCACCCCATCATTATAAAACCCCAGCCATAGATTTAAACAACACTTCATGAAAACTTTAAGTCTTGTCTTTAAGCTTTGGGAGAAACAACAATGGAGATCATAAGGAGTCGCAGAGGACTCATCATTGCTTGTTGCATATTTTTACTTGCTTTGATTGCAGGAGGTGAAAACCTCCCTCAAAACGTCAAGGTACTGAACTTTGCATAAATTGCTTTCCAATTTATAGTTTAGTATGATCTTTACTAAGAGTTGGATAACACAGCCTACTTAAGGTAATGCTGAAATACGCTTTGTAGAGAAACTGCAGCTACACAGTGACAATACAAACCACATGCACAAAGGGTGCCGACACATCAGACCATGTGAGCCTGAGATTTGGTGATGAAAAATCTAATGACATGATAGTTCACCATCTAAACTCCATGCATGTGAGGCAAGTGGATCCATTTCAGCCTCTTGTCCTCGACGACATTCCCAGAGAACCATTCCAGGCTTGCTTGGTAGATGAGTTTCAAGTTACAGGCCAATGCATGGAATCACCAATTTGCTATTTGTATCTAAAGCTATCGGGAAGCGACGATTGGCGTCCAGGTTTTGCGCAGGTTGAGGCATTGGAAGAGTCTGGTCTCAGCTCGAAAAGTTTCTATTTCCGAAGATATCTGCCTCGGAACGTTTGGCACGGCTCTGATTTGTGCTCTAAAGAAATCACTCCTTTTGGCATCAGGCATAAGAGGAAGGTATTCAAGAAGACACCAGCAGCAGCTAAAACATTGATGCCATGAATCAGTTTTGGCTGTGGTTTAATTAGGATTTAATTGGAAGATTTGTTGTTTTGATTACTCACCCTTGTATTTATGCAATTTCTAGTCTTGGAAATAATTGAATATGAATAACAATAATGATGATAATAATTGTGTAACAAAGTCACTAGCTATTTGGGTTGGCCTGCTGCTCTCCATTTGATTTTGGTCGTGGAAAGCTCTTAGCCAAGTCGAAATAATTGGATCCTTCCCAGTACTTTCCAGTAAACAAGCATTGCGTATCATCCAAATTTCCCAACATAAATAGGCAACAAGTTCCATCCAATTCAAGAGTAAAAGATCTGAGAGCTCACCCGTAATATGGAGTCACCCTTTTCCCAAGGAATCGCACCCTAAACAAGACATGTTCGATGGTTATCCTCTCACCAAGACAGCTCGGACTTATGTGGATGGTCCTCAATGTCTATGATAAAGTGAATAATTGGTGGCGAAACAGTTGTGGCATGCTCTTCATCTAAACATATTTGAAAAATCATAGGATAATTGTTCAATATCGTGTTTAGTCATAGTATTAATCAGACAGTGAAATAGAAACAAAAAATAGAAAGTAAAGAGAGATTTTGCATTTAGTCATTTGTTAACTTAGTTCGGAAATAATTTTATTCTGCAGAGTCTCGCTCCGTGAATGATTCTTATTCAATAATCTTCCAAATCACCCATTAATTTAAGCCCAATCTACCCTTACACAAAGAAGTAATTACAATCCCAACACTAACCTCGATTGATACAAATCACTATCTTAAAAATATCACTTATATCAAATATAAGCTCTCCAATCAAAGCCTAACACAACAGTGAAAAATACCAAGTAAAAGAATAAACAAATAACCAACTAAAAGCACTCCAAAGGCTACCTCTAAATGTGTGGCACAACAAGCTATTTATAGGCTAAATTCGACATGTTTTTCGTGTAGTCTTGATATAGTAAAACTCTCATTTTAATCTGAGTATAACTTCTTGAATTATCTCTCATAATTATCCAAATAAAGTAAAATTAATCTCTTTAACTTTAGCCATCACAAATACACACCACTTCAATTTCAGCTTTAACAACTAGAATGAGAACGTCCAATAAGCTCATTGATTATCAAAATAACATCCAATAAAGCCCAAGTAAAAAAGGCTAACATATAAATATGCCTAGGCTGACTTGTGTCTTGACTAAGTCTTTGACTGATCAGGCAACTGAACAAACATTGTTGGATAACCTTGGCTCTAATAATATCTCCATTTGGCATTTTGACAAAACTTAAGCAAATGGTGTATACTCTCCTTATCAACATGCCATCATCATACACTAAGGAGAAAACTAGAATAGAACTAAATACCAACAATCATCCAGAGAACCAACATAATAAAGGAGTCATAAAATAAGCAAAGTAGCAGCAACACATTAGCAGAAAATTTCCAAATCAACTCCCCCTCACTGTAGAAACCATTCTCCCCTTTTGACCATGACAAGATCTTCGAAAAATGACACTTTAAAGAGTGTACAATCATTAAAAAGCATGCTTAGATCATTAAGTATTCATCAATACAAGGTTGCTTTAAAGCACCAACAAACACTAGTTTAGTTCATCAAAGCAACAACAAGCATCAGTCTATTCAACTTAAACATGTTGCATGTTATCAAAAGAAGCAAAAACGAGATAGCAAAACAAAAGCAACGAAAAAAAAAACTTTGAACAAAAGATGGCTGAAAAACTTGTTTATCCATTTCATTAAAATTGAATATATACATAAGTTACATAGCAGAATTGAGAGTTACCTAATGACTTAACTACTCCCATTGTACTTTGTCAAATACAAACTTGAATTTCAAACAAAAGCTAGCTGACATTTTAGCTATTACATCGAATTCAAATCATAAACTAATCCTACTAACTTTAAAGTCAAATTACAAAGAAACCAAGAAAGTTACAATTGAACAAAATAAACAAAATGCTGCTGCTCCACAGGTTTAGCTTCGATGCTGGTCAGCATGCTGGTTTCCTGTTGCATTGTAGGCCAAAGTTTAACACTCCTCCTTGGACTGTATGCAACAAACACCAATATTGCTTCTTAAAGCTTCGAACCTTGTAGCTCCAAGTGGCTTGGTGAGAATGTCAGCTAGTTGATTCTCTAAGCTATAATGAACCAAGTTTACTTCTCTTGCTTGTCAGCCTCACGCACAAAATGAAATTTGATCTTGAAGAACTTTGTCTTACCATGAAAAACTGGATTCTTGGCTATGGCAACTGCTGACTGATTGTCAACCAAAATTTTAGTAGGATCAAGTTGCTCTTCATTTAAATCGGATAGCAACTTTCTAAGCCAAATGGCTTGATTGACTGTTGTTGTAGTTGCAATGTACTTTGCTTCAGCTGTGGACTGAGTAACAGTTTGTTGCTTCTTTGAGCTCTAGCAAAACACACCTGAGCCAAGAGTAAAGAAGTAGCCTGAGGTGCTCTTCATATCATCAACAGAGCCAACCCAGTCACTATCTAAGTAGCCAACCAGCTTAAGCTCCTTTCTTTTCTCAAACTTGACCCTATAGCTCAATGTTCCTTTAATGTATCTGAGACCCTCTTAGCAGTCTTGAAATGCATCACATTACAACAATGCATAAACCTCGATAGCAAACTAATAGCAAGCATGAGGTCAGGTCTGGTTGCTGTCAAGTAAAGCAAGCAACCAACTAAGCTTCTGTACTCCCTTTCATCAACCCTTTCATGATCCTCAATGCTTGTCAATTTCACACCTTGAGCTAAAGGTGTGCTCACTATTTTGCAATTTGCCATACAAAATTTGTTAAGTATCTTCAAAGCAAAAGCATGCTGACTGATGAAAATGCTTTGATCAGACTGGTTGAAACACCCCAAACCCGGCCCACAAGCCCTGACCGGATCTGGCATGCTTCTCGAGTAAAAACATAGTAAAGTTTCGAATAACATTTTGAAAATCATGGTGGTTTGTAGAAAAGTTGATTCGAGTTGTGTTTAATTTTGTGCTAAATCGATAAGTTTAAAAAAAACCACAAGTTGAAAAGAATATCAAATTTTAGAATTTCATCATTATTGCAACTTGAAAAACCATAGGTAATTGAGTTTCAAAACATTTGATGTTGTTTGTATCATATCGGGAAAATTTAAAACGCATAAAACAATTAAGTATAATGGCTTATTACATCAACTTATAACCCAAAATAAATCCCAAAATACTTAAATATAAAAAAAATTCAAATAAAATAAATTTCGAGCTGAACATGGCCACTATTAAGCTCCTGCCGACCCGGTACATTTACTAAGTGTCACCTGAAAAGATATCCCACAACGGGGTGAGTCAACAGACTTAATGTGTAACAACCAACACGAACTCCCAATGATTTAGGCATAACAAATCATATATATATATATATATATATACCACAAGTATAGTAATGATGCAATCCCAAACCCAAACTTAATTAACCATCCTCTACACATCACCCGTACCTGCCATCACACCATGGGGATTACTAAATCGACCCTCCATCCGCTACACACCATCGAAGGCAGTCACTACAGACGACTTGAACATTGCCCTTATAAATTGTGGCATAGCCACCAGATAATTGTGACAAAGTCACCAGATAGTATTTCGTGACATTAGTCACCACATTCAGATTTTGTGACATGAGTCACTAGATTTTGTGGTAAAAACCACTAGATCACTTCCCCTTTTCATAATCACCCATATGCCCCATGTGTCATACAAATCATGCGAATATCATGCCATATACCTTATTCCATATTCATATCAAATTCACATATGTGCCATAATCCAAATGTTCATAACATTTATTAACACAAAATTAAAGGTTACGACCAATACTCATGTACCCTTAGCCACATTTTCATATTTTCGTTAACACATACGTAACATGAATACCATAAATTTATTAGGAAATTAGTGTAGGGCTACACACGGTACTAACGCTTTCAATCGAATCTCAAAGTCACTCAAACCGATTGCACTCCTTCTTAAAAACCAATGTCAGAATCGGCTAGTCTCTAATACTCAATCTAGCCTTGGCCGGATTTTCATATTCTCTTACCTTGCGGATCTAAATCCCAAAATTATCCCTTGTCTTTGAAGATGTCGAAATACTTATAAGCCTTATGTTAGATTTAATTCTAACATTTATTGAACTAAAGCAATTGGCCTTTGGCCTAGTGTCATACTTCTCTTACCTTAGATAACTAAATCCCGAATGATCTTCTCTTGTAGTCGACTATAAACAAATCCCGAAAGACCACTCTTTAGATGTTAGCTACATACAAATACGAGTTAATGGCCCTATGAACATTCGGCCACCCTTAGAAATCAAGGCCAACCATTCAGTTTTAGCCACCAAAAGAGAAAGAAAGGAAAATCGATTGCTAAGAGAAAGAAAAGACTTACCACTATTAAAGCACCCTCAGAGAATCGGCTTCTAGATCCCAAAGAGAAAGGTTTTGGCTTGATGAACACTAGGGAGATTTGACTTGATATTAACCCTTGAGAATTCAACGTTATAGAAAAGAATGAAAGAGAAGAAATAAGGGTGAGGCTCAGAAGAGGTTCGACTATAACTTCATAAAAGGAGAAAAACTCCTTCGGCTTTTGATGATGGTTGAATCGTGAGAAGATGAAGAATAAGAGAAAATAAGGTTTGAGAGGTTTCATTTCTAGTCACAAAAGAAAAGAGAAAGGGAATGGAGCTTTTGGAAGAGAAAAATCGCAAAAGATGCCTACCACTATACTAAGTAAATTCGGCACCTAGCTCCCCTTGTATGACCGAATTATGCACCCCCTTTAGAGTCTCATATTCTCCAACCCTCTCTCCCTCTCCTAAGTAAATTCAGCCACTTTCTCCCCTCTCTCCCTTATCCCTTGATCCCATTTACCTTAGCCGAATCCTCAAACTCTCCAACCCCATCTATACCTCCTCCTTCTAGAGTCCACATGCCGTCCACTACCTCTCCTCCTTGCAACAAAAATAAAACTCCCATTTTCTTCCCTTGCCACTCAAACCTAGGCTCCCTTTGAACTGCTTGTGGCGTCACTTACCAGGGCCCTAAGTGGCGCCTCCTTGCCACTTTAACAAGCCCATTTTGATGTCTAATTTCCCCTACAATTCCTCTTAAGGCCTATCAAGCTTAGCTCCCCTTGAAATACTTAAAATCCAATATTTTCTAAGGCATTTACCTACATTTTGAAGTTCTCAAAATTCATACAACACATTCAAACATACATAGGCATGCTACTTTATACAATTAAGCAATAATGCACAAGCCCTAAATCCCGGATATTACACTGGTTCACTTCCATACCAAGAAAGTATGTCATAATTCCCAAGTCAGTCATGTCAAACACCTCTTTCATTTGTGCTTTGAATTCTTGGATCAAATCACCCTTGCTTCCAGTCACTAACAAATCATCCACATAGATTGAAACAATCAGCAAGGTCTTATCATTGGACTTTTTCACATAGAGTGTTGGCTTACTCAAGCTTTTCTCAAATCCGAGCCTAGATAGGTAAGCATCAACTCTGTCATACCAGGCTCTAGGTGCCTGTTTCAGGCCATAAAGAGCTTTTTTCAGCCTATAGACTTTGTCCTCTTCTCCTTGGACTTCGAAACCATCAAGCTGCTCAATGAAAATCTCCTCTTTAAGAAAGCCATTGAGAAATGCTGACTTAACATCCAACTGATAAATTTTCCATTGCTTCTATACAGCCAAGAAAAATAGAAGCTTGATAGTGTCCAGCCTTGCCACTAGAGCAAATGTCTCCATAAAATTAATGCCATACTGCTGGCTGTACCCTTTCACCACAAGCCTTGCCTTATGCTTGTTCAATGAGCCATCAGCATTGTACTTGGCTCTAAAAACCCACTTGACTCCTATGACCTTCTTCTAATCAGGTCTATCCACAAGATCCCAAGTATCATTCTTGTGAATAATTTCTAATTCAGCTTCAATGGCCTTCTTCCAATGCTTGTCTGTGACAACTTCTTCAAAGCTCGAAGGCTCTACTATAGCCACATTACGTCTTTGATAGATGTTAGAAATAGACCTGGTCCCTCTCACAGGAGGATCATCCACATTTGCATTGCTGAGCTTATTTTCTACTGATTCCAAGCTACTATCAACCAAATCCTCTTCAAACTGACTTGCACTAGAACCATCCCAACTCCAAGTCTTCTTTTCATCAAATTTCACATCCCTACTCACCAAAATCTTCTTGGTTGAGGGATCATATACCCTGTAGCCCTTCTTGGTGCTGTTGTAGCAAAAAATATGCCTGAAGCTAGCCTTTTCTCAAGCTTGGTTCTTTTAGCAGGTACAAGTACATAACACATACAACCAAATACTTTCAAATGAGAAACAAATGGCTTAAGTCTATGCCATGCTTCAAAAGGTGTTTTGTTCTTCACAGCATATGTGTTGGAAGCCTGCTGAGCAGGTATACTAAGGTGTTGATAGCCTCAGCCCAAAACGTGCTTGGAAGCTTGCTCTGAAATAGCAGACACCTGGTCATGTCCATCACTGTTCTATTCTTCCTCTCACACACTCCATTTTGTTGAGGAGTATACATATGGTTAACTGATGATGGATCCCAGCTTGCTCACACAACTTCTGAAATATATCAGACAAGTACTCAGAGCCATTGTCAGTTTCAAGGCCTTAATCTTGCAGCCTGTCTAATTTTCAGCAAATGCTTTGAATTTTCCAAAGGCTTCAAATACTTCAAAATTCTGTCTCATGAAGTAAGCCCAACAGAATCTGGTCATATCATCAATAAACAACACAAAGTACTTACTGCCATTCAGTGAAAGGATCTTCATTGGTCCATAAACATCCGAGTGCACTAACTCAAGCTTCTCTTGAGCTCTTCATGCCTTGTTGACTGGAAAAAGTAGTCTAGCCTACTTACCAAGCTGGCATACTTCACAAACACTATCCCTGGCCTCAACCTTGGTCATGTCATCTACCAAATTCTTCTTGTGCAACAAATAGAGTGACCTGAATTTACATGGCCTGGTCTTCTATTCCATAGGCCAGCATTGTCAGCTAGGCTTATATAAGCCTTCTTCTCAAGCTGACTTACATTAAACATAAAGCATTTTGCAGCCATAGGTACTGAAACCATTTCCTGACCATGAGAGTCTTCAATAACACAAGAATCATTCTTAAAAACTAGTGAATAGCCTTTTTCAACCAACTGACCAACACTAAATAAATTTTGATCTATATCAGGTACATAAAGCACATCAAAAATCACTTTATTACCTGAACCAGTGTTGATCACAACATCACCTCTGCCTTTAGCTTCAATCAAGCTCCCATTGCCAACTCTGATTCTTGAGGTGAAGCTCCTGTCAAGCTCCTTGAACAGACTCTTATCAGCTGTCATGTGATGTGAGAAGCCACTATCCACTAGCCACTCCATTTTGGCCTTGCTAGATGTTGCAAAGCATGTTGCTGTGAAGACATGCTCCTCTTGAGCTTGAAGGTCCTCAACAGCCTGTGCTTGTGTTTGTTACTGTGCTGGTGCCTTCCTTTTTTTCTTGCAAACTTTCTCTACATGTCCAAACTGCTTGTAACTCCTACATTGAATGTCTAGTATGTACCAGCAATACTTCTCCAAATGTGTGGTCTTTTGGCAGTGCTTGCATGGTGGAAACCTCCTCTTTCTTGAATCTCTCATTGGCTTGTCTTTCTTATCAAGCCAAGGCTTTTTTGCTTTCTGACTTGAGCCTTCTCTGGCCTTTTCTTGGAAAGCTCCCTCAGGATGCTCTTCCTGCCTGTTGGCCCTTCTTTGCTCGAGTGCATAAAGGGAGTTCACCAGTTCAGATAAAGAAATGGTTGTGAGATCCCTCGAGTCCTCGAATGAGGAGATCTTTGGCTCAAACCTCTCGGGGAGAGTGGTGATCACCTTTTCAACAACCCTGCTTTCACTAAAGTCTTCACCAAGTAGCCTTATGCTATTGACAGTGGTCATTATCCTGTCTGAATATTGTTTGATGGTCTCTGCTTCTTTCATCTTCAGGTTCTCAAAATCTCTCCCCAAGTCGATTAGCTTTTTTTGCCTTGTCTTTTTAGACCCCATAAACTCCTCCTTCAGCTTCTCCCATGCTTGTTTAGGTGAGTCACAAGCCATGATTCAAGTGAAGATCACATCAAACATTCCATTCTGCAGGCAGGCCATGGCCTTATGCTTCTTAGCTCGCTCCTCACTATGTTATTTGATCTGAGCAATGGTGGGATTGGCTCTCAATGGAGGTAGCTCAGCATCATTCTCAATTGCACTCCACAAGTCTTGTGCCTGAAGATAAGTCTTCATTTTTACCACCCAAATGTAGTAGTTTTCACCAGTGAACACAAGTGGTGGAGGTGGTGTGAAGCTCATAATGTTGCAACAAGTTCAACAGCCTCGATTTCTTTCTTCTCAAGCTTTGTTCCCACAAAAATGACCAACAATAGAGGCCTTCAAATATGACAGGCTCTGATTACCATTTGTTGGATATTGGCAACAATATAGCAAAACAAACTTGAACTTGCTACGTTATCAAAGGAAGCAAAAACGAGAGAGCAAAACAAAAGCAACAGAAAAAAAAACTTTGAACAAAAGATGGCTGAAAACTTGATTATCCATTTCATTAAAATTGAATATATACATAAATTACATAGCAAAATTTAGAGTTACCTAATGACTTAACTACTCCCACTATACTTTGTCAAATACAAACTTGAATTACACACAAAAGCTAGCTGACATATCAGCTATTACATCAAATTCAAATCATAAATTATTCCTACTAACTTTAAAGTCAAATTACAAAGCAACCAAGGAAGTTACAATTGAACAAAATAAACAAAATGCTGTTGCTCCACAAGTTCAGCTTCGATGCTGGTCTGCATGCTGGTTTCCTGTTGCATTGCAGGCCAAAGTTTAACAAAACAACTCCAAATCAGCTCACCATACTCTCCCCCTTTTTGTTAAAAAGTGCACAACAATTTTCTTTACCATGGTGTTTTCTCATCTTTAGAAATTTTCATAGGGGTCGAAGATGTCCTAGCCTTCTCCTTTGCTGGGCGTTTCTCTCGAGCCATGGAGAGGAAAAATTTTGTTTTTAAGAGTCTTTGTTGGAGAAGACAATTACAAGGGTGAAAGTCGGATAAGAAGATAAAAGAGATTAGGGTGAATGACTTTCCTTTTCATCTTAAAGTAGAGTCGTTAATGTTGCCTCAACCACTCCAAATAAAATTCCATAAAATAAGCATTATTTAGCCCGGTAATCAAGCAAATAAAATTTTAAAAAATGCTCAATATTAGGCACGCATTTAGCTTTGTGTGTACACTTCCTTATCTTTAACCCTTATGCTCGACAACCACCCAACTTTCTTGCATCAAGACTCTTGGAAAAACTTAGCTAGATAATTAAGCAAAAATATAAATTCCAACAACAAGGATAGTCAACAAGCTCCCCTTAAAAAACTAACATCAGAAACTAAGAAAATATTAACAAAAAATCAGAAGCAGTACGCATACCATCTCAACTTATCTCCCTCTGTTCTAATATGTTCAGTACTCCTTTTATAGTTTCTATTTGAATAGGATTTTAAAAAAACATATATGATTCTTTAGCCTATACCTTCAAACATCAAAATCATATGCTTGCTAAACAAAAAAAAAAGCCTCCCCTTAAAATCCTCTAATGCATAAACCAAAATCAGCATAAGCATTAAATGAAATCGTACCAAAATCAAAAAACTTGCTCCCCTCACTCTATGTTCCGCTTATTTGTTTGCCTCAAGTTTCAAGGGGATGTGATGCAACCTTTTCAGCAACAAGGATTATAGATCGTGGAACAAAAAGTACCTTTTTTACGAGATAGAGTATGTTTGATCTTTAAAGTCTCTTCAATATTATCAATGTGAGCAGCAACCTTATGCTTCATACAAACATCAATAATTTGTTGATCTTTGGAGCTCAAATATGACCGATCCTTTCTCATTCAGACTTGCTTCACACTAAGTTGTTTTGTTCTTCTATTTGTCTAAACAACTGTTTGAACAATCGTTGCACTAGATTTAACTTCCACAAGTCATTTTGGAGCTTGTAACAATAATGTCTGATATGACCAGCCTTCCTACAATAGTAGCAAATCATCCCTCTATTATTGGTCTTCCTTATGGTTTGCATAGAGGAACTTCATTAGTTTTAACAAAAATAGTAGGTGGATCAATTTTCTTGCTTGCTAAGGGATAACCAATAACCCTATGACCATATTTGAATATCATAGTAACCAATATCGCATCGAGCTTTTCACTTTGCCCATTGAACCTTTTAAGAACAACTTTGGACTCAACAAGTTCTTTCTCAAAAATCTTGAAACCTTCTTCCCTCTTACATACCATTTTGAGCTTCCCATTATCTTCTTAAAAAATAGATACCTCTTCCCTTAGATCATCACTCATTTGACACACAATCTCTAATGTTTTAACCATTTGAAAATCAGCATTCTCAAGGGCTCCAATGTCACAATCTAATTCTTCAAGGGATTTACAGACTATTTAAGCAATTGTTTGATTAGGTGTTTGGACAATCGCAGTGAAAGCCACATAATTGCTTATTTCTTTACCAGAGTTAGGACTTTCACTTTCATATTCCTCATCACTCCAGGAAACAACGAAAGCCTTCTGCTTCTTTTTGGTGTTGACACACTTTGACTAAATATGGCCAAACCCTTTGCATTCGAAACATTGAATGTTCTTCTTCTTGTTTTGAGAGTTCTCTTTTTTCGGTTGAAACTTTGTGTTGGTGCTGTTAGAACCAAATTCACCTTGAGATCTCTTTCTTATAATTCTTTTAGTGTCCTGCTAAAATTTTTCGAAAGCAAATATGTTTGAGATATGTCACAGTCTTGTATAAAAATATGAAATAGTTTTATCTTCATACATTTTGAGATTTTCAAACCTGGTAGTCAAGATTTGCAGTTTGCACATTTTGACAATAACATTTCTTTGATGTTGATTTTGTAAGATGATGCATGCTTCTTTAGATGTTTAACAAGTTGAAATCTTGAACTACTTCATGTCAACCCCACTAAAGATAGCATAAAGGGCTTTTGAGTTTGCTTACGCTACCCTTCTCTCATTAATAGTGTATTGGTTCTTCACTTTTGGTTTAGTTGACCCATCAGTACATGTAACTTTGGGCTTGGTCCAACCTTCATCAACTACTTCCCAGACAAATTCATCAATTGACCTGATGAAGCTTTCATTCGGGTAGAGGTGCTTGTGTGATACCACTTGAAACCTGCTTCAAACAATGTTTGGGACCATCTCCAAACAACTTTTGAAGCTTGTTGTGACACCACTTGAAAAAACACAACAATTTGCTACAAGTATAAGTTGACTTTTCAATATCGTGTTCAACCACATTATTGATTATTAATTAAAAAATATGCAGTCTTGATAAGATAAATCATCAACAAAAAATAAATAAGATAAATTCAGACCTAACTTGAAACTAATCAGGTTCCATTTCCCATTTGAAATTGCAGTCTTGATGTCATGTCCAAGTCATTCCATGTGCAACACAAACAGGTAAAGGGATAAAAGGCACCCCTAACGAATCCCTCTAATGGGTTTAAACTTCTGGGTTGGGACACCGTTCCAAAGTATCTGCAAAGTGGAATTAGAGATGGTAGACATGATGACTTTTCCCAAAAATTCTGGAATGTCAATCGCCTTTAAGAATGCTTCAATTAGCTTCCATCTCACCCTATCATAGGCTTTCTCAAGATCGATCTTAATCATCATCCATTTATTCTTCCTTCTTGTCATAGAGTGAATGATTTGTTGTACAATAAGGATGTTATCGGTAATGTTCCTTCCTGCTGTGAAACCTGCCTATTCTTCTCCAATAATTTTAGGAAAAACTAGTTTAAATCGATTCGCTGTAACTTTCATTATCAACTTATATAGCATTGTACACAAGCTGATGGGGGCGAAAATGTTGAAAGCTTTCGGGATGGACGATATTAGGGATAAGATTGAAGAGAGTGCTATTCAAATCGAAGTCAATGGAAGCATCAGAAAAAATGTTTTAAACCCAATAGCAGACAGCCTTTCTCACCACATTCCACTGGTTCTGAAAGAAAAAGGCATGTAAGCCATCACTACTAGGGTCTTTTAGAGTGGCCATATCAAAAATCGCCTTCTTGATCTCATCATCTGTAACCATCTTGCCTAAAAACTCATATCTCTAGGATCTAGGTTAGGGAAAGAGTTAGGAGGCAAATCAAACAAAGGGGCTGGAACTTTGCCATAGAGATTTTGATAGAAAATAACCACTTCGTTTTGAAGAATATCCGAGTCATAATACCACTCATCATTTCGAATTTACAAGGTAGAAATACAATTTAGATTCCTTCTCCAGATAGTACGGTTATGAAAAAATTTTGTATTATGATCGCCAAGCTGCAACCAGTCGCATTTAGGTTTTTGCTTCCAAAGCAACTCTTCATGGTGCAAAATTGATTCCAATTCTTCCCTAACCTGCATCTCAATATGAAGAAGGCGTTCTGAAGTAGATCTTTCCAATAAACTCCGAATGCTAGCAGCCTGTGCAAAAGTTGTTTTTCCTCGACCCAACGTGATAATATACGGTTTTATTCCAGACCAAAATATTAGCAGAGAAAGAAAAGAGGGCCTCAAACATGCTGCCATTAAAATTCCATTTGTCTTTAACAAAATCAGAAAAGTCTTTGTGTTCAGTCCAACCTGCCAAAAACTGACTTGATTCTAGGAAGATGGGAAATAATGTAATAAGGAAAAAAAAATTGATTCAATCATCATTTCCAATGGCTCGATCAAGCCTTTCAAAGACCCTACCCCTCTGCCAAGTAAAGGTTGGACCCTTGAAGCCTAAAACTTGCAAGGCCAAAGAATCCATAAAATCTCCAAAGAAAGAACAACGTTTACCATTCGAGCGACCTCCAAAATTTTCACTCTCAGAAAGAATGGCATTAAAATCCCCTATAGCCATCCAAGGAACCGGCTCAGAAGGGAACAACCTCTTTAAATCTCCCCAAAGAAATTTTTGTTTCGTCTTATTTGGGCTTCCATACACAAAAGCTATAAAGACACCTTCAGATAAACTGTTACTAAGAACAGGAGTCAAAATAAAGTGATGATTATTCTTGACAATCTCAACTTTAACAGAGTCCTTCCAACCAATCCATATACCCCCAGAAAACCCACTAGTCCCAATCGATGACAATTTTGAAAGCCTAATTTAGCAATAACCGCATCAACTTTAAAACCACTAATTTTGGGTTCCAATAAACTGACAATGTCTAGCTTGTATTCCAGATTATATTCTTTGAAGACATGAGGAAAATTAATCCTTGCACACCCTTGGCAATTCCATGACATAATAGAAAAATTTAAATCCATTATAAAATTGTAAAAAAAATAAATAGAAAAAAACCTTATTGCCTGTCTTGTTCCATTGTAGGACTTCCACAATTTCCCCCATTGCCCCTTCCCAGTATCAGAAGCAAGTTGTGCCAATATAAAGTCAACCATTGAGTTGACTGACTCAGCTAAGGGAACCCGTGAAGAGCTGGACACTTATAAAATTTCTTCCCGGACCACGAAATATTTTGTTAAAATTCTTTCCACGCCGACTATCATTCACTTTCCTTCCAATATTACTATCATTTGGGAGCGAAGACAATCTCCCCACAGAAGCGACCCCGTTTCCAGCTTTTGAAATGGTTAGGTTGAGAGAGCCATTTTCTTTAAAAATTATAGCGCTATGCTTCTCTGCATCAAGTAGCCCTTCTTTGACCCCCACTTCCAATTCGATTGTACCTTCAAAGGTGGGATTAAAGTGAGATGAATTTGCATTAGGAATAACGGAATTTAAAAAATCACCATTTAAATTTTCAGTGTCTATTGTTGGAAATTTCTCTCCAATGGTCAGGGACGAATTTGCAGGATTTTGAAGGGATAGCAAACAATCCTCCAATTGGTGTTTCAAACTCTCTAAGCCCAGTCTTTCGGTGTTGTTAGCATGATCCCTAAGGATCTCAATCGGACCTGGGGCAGACACATCTTTTAGCCTAGTCCGCCACCCAATCTTGTCTCCAATAGATAGCTGTTCAATTAAAGGGGCTTTTGTCAATCCAATCTCCACATTGCCTGAAAACTTGATGGGCCTAGAAGTGGATCGTTTTCCTACTCCAGAATTAGAGGTTTGAAAAGCAACCCCACGCCTATTATTCTCCATCGTTCCCTTTCCTTGTCAATCAGTTTCCTTCAAAATCCCTTCCAATCCGCAATCCTACTAATTTGCAGCAGTCATAATGCTATGTTGAGCTTTGGCCTTCAATGCAACAGGAGACCATCAGCAGCTCAACTTGCAGACCAGTGTGGATGATGAACCAAGTGTAGCTGTTCATTTTGTTCCTATGTAACTTATTTTAGTTCCCTTGTAATTTGTCCACAAAGTTAGTAGGATTAAATTTTGATGTGAATTTAATGTAATAGCTGATATGTCAGCTTACTTTTGTGTGTAATTCAAGTTTGTATTAGTCATGCATTAATGGGAGCAGTTATGTCATTAGGTAACTGTCCAATTGCAATGTAACCTTTATATATTTTTAAATTTTTAATGAAATTATGAAGTTTTCAGTTATCTTCTTGCTTAAAACTCAACTCTCTTGTTTTGCTTCTATTTTTCTCTTGATTTCATAGCTAAATTTAAGCTTGTTGTTTTGCTATGTTGCCGCCAAAGTTCCAACAAATGGTAATCAGAGCCTGTCATCTTTGAGGGCCTCTGTTGTTGGTTGCCTTATTGTGAAAACAAAAGCTTGAAAAGAAAGAAATTGAAGCTGTTGAGTTTGTTTTAGTAGAATGAGCTTCACACCTCCTCCACCACCTGTGTTTGCTGGAGAGAACTACCACATTTGGGTGGTTAAAATGAAAACATACCTTCAAGAACATGATTTGTGGAATGTGGTTGAGAATGATGCTAAACCACCTCTATTGAGGGCCAATCCAACCATTTCTTAGATTAGGCAGCACAGTGAAGAATGTGCCAAAAAGCACAAAGAAATGGTTTGCTTGCAGAATTGAGTATCTGATGTGATCTTCACTAGGATAATAACCTGTGATTCACCTAAGCAAGCATGGAAGAAGTTGAATGAGGAGTTCATAGGATCAGATAAAACAAGGCAGTAACAATTGATCAATCTCAGGAGAGATTTTGATAACCTAAAGATGAGAGAGTCAAAGACCATTAAGCAATACTCAGACAGGATAATGGCCACTGTCAACAACATAAGGCTCCTTGGAGAAGACTTCAGTGAAAGCAGAGTTGTTGAAAAGGTCATCACCACTCTCCTTGAGAAGTTTGAGTCTAAAATTTCATCACTTGAGGACTCAAGGGATTTGTCAGCCATTTCATTGTCTGAGCTGATAAACTCCTTGTATGCAGTTGAACAAAGAAGGGCCAACAGGCAGGAAGAGCATCCTAAAAGAGCTTTCCAAGCAAAGGCTAAAGAAGGCTCAGGTTTAAGTCAGAAAGGGAAGAAGCCTTGGCTCGATAAAAGAGAGAAACCAAGGAGGG
Organism: Gossypium rotundifolium; assembly: GCA_025506655.1. Lineage (NCBI taxonomy): Eukaryota > Viridiplantae > Streptophyta > Magnoliopsida > Malvales > Malvaceae > Gossypium > Gossypium rotundifolium. Next base: position 27,043,980 of record CP106728.1, read on the forward strand.
ATGCAGGCAAGAAGAGGTTTCCACCATGCATTCACGACAAGAAAACTACACATTTGGAAAAGAACTGCTAGTATAGGCTAGACATCCAATGCAAAAACTGCAAACAGTTTGGCCATATTGAAAAAGTATGCAAAAACAAAGGGAAGGTACCAGCTTAGCAGCAAATGCAAGCTCAGGCTGCAGAGAACTTTCAAGCTCAAGAGGAGCATGTCTTCATAGCATCATGCTTTGCAACCTCTAGCAACGTTAAAATAGATTGGCTAGTGGATAGTGGTTGCACAAACCATATGGCAACTGATGAAAAGTTGTTCAATGACCTTGATAAAAGTTTTGTCTCAAAGATTAGGATTGGAAATGGGAATTTGATTGAAGCCAAAGGCAGAGGAAATGTGGTCATCAATACATTTTCAGGTAATAAAGTGATTTCTAATGTGCTTTTTGTACTTGACATAGATCAGAACCTGCTTAGTGTTGGACAATTGGTAGAAAAAGGTCACTTACTTGTTTTTAAAAATGGTTCTTGTACTATTAAAGACTCATATGGTCAGGAGTTAGTCACAGTAGCAATGACTGATAGGTGTTTTATACTTGATGTAAATCAACTTGAGAAGAAGGCTTACACCAGTCTTGTTGATAGTGCTGGCCTATGGCACAAAAGGCTAGGCTATGTCAACTATAAATCACTTGACTTGTTGCATAGGTTGAACTTGGTTGAGGATTTGTCAAAGGTTGAAGTCACAGACACTGTTTGTGAAGTCTGCCAGCTTGGTAAACAAGCTAGATTGCCTTTTCCAGTTAACAAGGCATGGAGAGCTCGAGAGAAGGTTGAGCTAGTTTATTCTGATGTCTATGGGCCAATGAAGACTCCTTCCTTGAATGACAGCATGTATTTTATGCTATTTATTGATGATCTGACTAGGTTTTGTTGGGTTTATTTCTTGAAACAGAAGTCTGAAGTGTTTGAAGCCTTTAGCAAATTCAAGGCTCTAGCTGAAAATCAGACAAGTTGTAAGATCAAGGCCTTGAGAACTGATAATGGCACTGAGTACCTAACTAAAAGGTTTCAAAAATATGTGAGCAAGCTGGAATATGCCATCAACTAACAACAGTCTATACTCTTCAACAAAATGGAATATGTGAAAGGAAGAACAGAACAGTATTGGACATGGCCAGATGCTTGCTATTTAAGATCAAGCTGCAAAGAAAATTTTGGGCTGAGGTTGTCAATACCTCTGTGTACCTGCTCAACAAGCTACCAACACATGCTGTCAACAACAAGACTCCTTTTAAAGCCTGGAAAGGACTCAAGCCAACTGTTTTACACTTGAAAGTGTTGGTTGTGTCTGCTATGCCCTTTGTCCAGCTAAGAAGAGAACCAAGCTTGAAAGAAGGGCTGTTCTAGGGATATTTGTTGGTTACAGTAGTAAAAAAGGGTTACAGGGTGTTTTATCCTTCAACAAAGAATATTTTAGTGAGTAGGGATGTAAGGTTTAATGAAGAGAAGGTTTGGAGTTGGAATGGTTCCAATACAAGTTAGACTGAAGAAGATCAACTGGACAATAGCTTGGAAACAGTTGAAAATGAGTCTAACAATAAAGATTTTGATGATGCTCCTGTGAGAGGCACCAAAACTATTGCTGACATCTACCAAAGATGTAATGTTGCAATAGTAGAACCTTTAGATTGTGAAGAAGCTGCCAAGAAAAAACATTGGAAGAATGCCATGGAAGCTGAATTAGAAATGATCCACAAGAATGACACTTGGGAATTGGTGGATAAATCAGTTCATAAGAAGGTTATTGGTGTCAAGTAGGTGTTTAGAGCCAAGTATAATTTTGATGGCTCACTAAATAAGCACAAGGCAAGGCTTGCGGTCAAAGGCTACAGCCAGCAATATGGCATCTATTTCATGGAGACATTTTCTCAATTAGCAAGGCTAGACACCATCGAGCTTTTGTTTGCCTTAGCTGCTCAGAAACAGTAGAGGGTTCACCAATTGGATGTAAGTCAGCATTTCTTAATGGTTTTCTTAAAGAGGAGATTTTCATTGAACAACCAGATGGGTTCAAAGTCCCAAGAGAAGAGGACAAGGTCTATAGGCTGAAAAAGGCACTGTATGGCCTGAAACAGGCACCAAAGGCCTGGTATGACAGGCTAGACACATACCTGTATAGGCTCGGGTTTGAGAAAAGTGTTAGTACAACAACACTCTATGTGAAAAGGTCAGAAAGTAAGACCTTGTTGATTGTATCTCTTTATGTTGATGATTTGCTTGTAATTGGAAGCAAATATGAGCTAATTTGTGAATTCAAAGTGAAAATGCAAGAGGTTTTTGAAATGACAGATTTGGGAGTTATGACATACTTCCTTAGTATGGAAGTGAACCAATCTGATCAAGGCATCTTCATTAGTCAACATGCATTTGCATTGAAAATTCTCAATAGATTTTGCATGTCTAGTGGCTCTAGGGGAGAAGCTGACTAGTAGTGGGAATCAAGTGAGGGTTGATAAGAAGGAATATCGAAGTCTAGTAGGCTGCTTGCTATACTTAGCAGTAACTAGGCCTGACATTATGTTTGGTGTTAGTCTCCTATCGAGGTTCATACATTGACAGTGATGTTATTCATTTCAAAGCTGCTAAGAGGATACTCAAATATGTCAAAGGAAATTTGAGCTATGGAGTTAAGTTCAAGAAGGAGAAGGAGCTGAAGTTAACTGGATATTCTGATAGTGATTGGGCTGGCTCTGTTGATGACATGAAGAGCACCTTTAGTTACTTCTTTACCCTTGGCTCAGGAGTTTTCTGTTGGAGTTCAAAGAAGCAACAAATTGTTGCTCAATCCATAGCTGAAGCAGAGTACATTGCAGTAGTTGGAGCTGTTAATCAAGCTATTTGGCTTATGAAGCTTCTATGTTATTTAAATGAAGAATAATCTGAACCAACTGAAATCATGGTTGATAAACAATCAGCAGTTGCCATAACAAAAAATCCAGTTTTACATGGCAAAACAAAACATTTTAAGATTAAATTCCATTTTGTGTGAAGTCAACAATCAAGAGAAGTAAATTTGGTCCATTGTAGCTCAGAGAATCAATTAGCTGATATTCTCACCAAGTCACTTAGAGCTACAATGTTTGAAGCTTTAAGAAGCAAAATTGGTGTTTGTTGCATATAGTCCAATGAGGAGTGTTGAGCTTTGGCCTGCAATGCAACAAGAGACCATCAGCAGCTCAACTTGCAGACCAGTGTGGATGATGAACCAAGTGAAGCTGTTCATTTTGTTCCTATGTAACTTAGTTTAGTTCCCTTATAATTTGTCCACAAAGTTAGTAGGATTAGATTTTGATGTGAATTTCATGTAATAGCTGATATGTCAGCTTATTTTTGTGTGTAATTCAAGTTTGTATTAGTCATGCATTAATGGGAATAGTTATGTCATTAGGTAACTGTCCAATTGTAATGTAACCTTCATATAATTTCAAATTTTCAATGAAATTATGAAGTTTTCAGTTATCTTCTTACTTAAAACTCCACTCTCTCGTTTTGCTTCTATTTTTCTCTTGATTTCATAGCCAAATTTAAGCTTGTTGTTTTGGTATGTTGCTGCCAAAGTTCTAACATGCTATATAACTAGAGCCAGAAAAATCTTTTGCCTTAATTCTATCCCTAGATCACCGAATATCCCTAAGATTACGCCTTGATTTTTTCTCAACAATCATCTAATGGCCAAAGTTTGCCGATTCATTCTTACTACTGGCCACCTCAAGCACTGCAGCATCTTTCCCATTTCTAGTCACTACAACCTGTTCATCCTCCTCCACCAAACCACTTTTAGTAGAAGGGCATAAATCTTTTCCATGTCCGTATTTATCGCAGGCAAAGCAAACAATCGGCAAAGATTCATATTCAATCCTTTGAATAACACCATTTATTAGAAATTAGGAAACTAGGGGTTTATCAAGATTAATGAATATATAACTATGCAAGAAAATCTTCCTCTGGCCCTACTATCCGTATTAAAATCCAGCCTAAAAACCCTCTCTATCAATTCTCCAATCTCCCAAAGGATTTTCCAATTGTACAAATGCCCTGGCAGACTAGGAAGCTGAATCCAAGATTTGTCCAAACTCGGGTAAGGTTTTGCAAGATTAAAATCTCTGGACCAGGTTTGAACTGTTAAGTACTGGCCAAAAACAATCCAAGGCCCTTGGGACAAAACTTTATCATAATAGTCTTTGCTATGAAACTTAACTAGAAAATAGTTGTTCTCTATATCCATTAAATGAAAAGAGAAAATTGATATTCTAGCCAAGCAGCTTTATCACTGCCATTAAAGCCATATCGTTAATAAGCATCTTGATCCTATTAGAAAAAACAATAGAGGGAATTCCATTGATGGATGATTTTTTGATGTCTCCTTCAGCAAATTCTAGAGAAGATTCCGTCCCTATCTCTATTTCTGGTGTTCCAATCCTCCTATTAGCTAGTCTTTCCAGGATACAGCTAGTGCAAGGGTCGATTACTTTACCATCGACATCTTCGGATCTAAACCCTGGTCCTTAATGGAAACCTTTTAGGTGGACCAATCATCGACTTGACTCTCCTTATCACTTTCACCACTTGCAAACATCGTTCATACAACTTTTAGCTAAAATTTTCTGAACTTAATCTTAGAACAGCCACACTAAGATGTTGCAATGATGTGATGAAATTGAAGATGGCCAATAAATTAAACACTTTTTAAAACACAATAAAGATTAAATTTCTATTGTAAATGCCCAAATTTGCCCGAGCCCATAAAAATAAACCAAGAAATAAAATAAATAAAATAATAATAATAATAAGGCCAAAAATTTACATCCCATATTTCCAAGGCCCAATATGGCCCAAAATTAACCTAAATCCTAAAACCCAAAATTTAAAAAAAAAAACAAAAACCCTAGTTCCTAAGCCGCCACTGTCAGCGCAATTGTCGCCCTTGATGCCTCGGGAGCGTCTCCCCTCCGATTGACCTTGTCAACGCCTACAAAAATGAAAAAAAAAAAAACAGAAATAGCGCAAGAGACGAAAAAGAAGCGAAGACAAACAGTAACAAGAGTTGGATCTTGGGCAGTGCCCAGAAAGAAAAGAAGAGAAAGAAAATTTTTTTCTAAAAGGGAAGCAAATAATTTTTTTTCTTACAAATTTTGCTTTTATAGCAATCCAAACAGCGTCATTTTGGGTTTCATTTCCAGACGCCAAAATGGCGTCGTTTTGGCCTCTGACCTAGTTGACGACCCGAGACCCAACCCGAACCGCGCAGGATCCGCTCATTTTTTACAGAGGGGGTAATTGTTCCATGGGTCCTTCCGCTTTTGGGCCTATTTTCAATTTGGTCCTGATTCCTTTTTTTCCTTCTTTTTAGAACGCACAACATAATTTTAAATTCATTTCAATTTGGTCCTGATCGTGTCAAACAGTCGAGTTTTAATATTTATAAAAAGAATGATCGAACCTGTAGACTAACTGTGACAATGATATAGGCAAGTGCACCTATCGAACAGAAGTATAGTTTAGGCAAGAATATCTTATCGAACCCAAGGGAACCTAAAAGTACTACTATTCACTTTCTTTCTATTATTTAGCCTAAAATATGGAGTGATTGCTTTATTAAACTAATGAAAAAACTAAAACTAAATGCAAAGACAAAAGAATAAATGGGAGAAAGACTTTAGGAAAACTCAGTTGATGAAGACGATACCCTCAGGAAGAATCCACCTATGACTTCACTTATTATTTATTCCCCATTTCTTTACTTAACTTGATCCGTGAGACTCCCTAACCTATATTAAACCCTCTCTCGAGGCGAATAACATCTAACCTTAGCTTAATTAGTGGAACTCTCGTTCTCTTATAATAACCCCCTAAGGAAGTAGTAAATCGATCAATGGATTCCCATATTAGGCTTCACCCTAATCCGGCAAAATTTCGTAACCTTATCTCTAGGCGCCCGATCAACTCCACTCAATTATGCTAGATCTACTCTTATACAGGGTCTATTCCTCCTCCACCTAAGCACATCAGATTAAATTAAGCAACATAATTAAGAACAAACTAAGTACTTTTCATATAATTTAGAAATCAAATAACAAAATCCATCATAGGTTTCATCCCCTTCTGTATCTCAAGGGTTTAGTTCATAATTAAATAAGAAAACATCTCAAGAGAAAAGATAAAACAAAACATAGGAAATCCCTAAAACCCCCTGAAGGAATTGAAGAGGAGATCCTCCGTCTTGAATAGAACTCTGGCTTCTTGAGATGGATCAACTGGCTATCTTCAAGTGATTCCCTAAAAGATGAAAGCTTCAGCAAAAGCCTCTGCAAAAAGCTCCCCCTTTAATGTTTGCCTTGGGTTGTTTATATAGGCTTTGAGATGCTATACTTGGCTCCTAAGTACCTCCTTCAAGTAGAATTGCTATTAGGGTGTTCAAGTAGACTTAGAAGTATGTTTCTTTGGCTTCAAGCATCCAATTCTGAGTGAAATTGCTCATTCCCGCGGAAGCAGCACGCCCATGGCACACGCCGTGTAAATCGTGGTTGAGCCGTGTCTCGATTCTGTCATTTTGGGCACGGCCGTGTGAGTCAGGATCCAGGCTATGCTTCGGGTCTGTCGATTGGGACACAGCCATGTAGATCACCAGGCACGTCCGTGTGATAAATGAATGATGCACGGTAGTGTGTTGCGGAGTTAAGGCCGTGCTCTAGGCAATCTGCGTGGTACGGTCGTGTGGGATTTGGGCCAGGCCGTGTTGATTTCTTGCTAAGTCCCAATTACGCTGTTTTAAGCCTGTTTTGTGTTCTTTTTATCCTCGGGTGCTTTCCTGAGTATATGACATGAAAAGAAAGGATTACAAGCACCTTTTATATAAAATCAAGGGCTAAATCATCCAAAAGCGTATTAAATATGGGGTTAAAATATGTTACTTTTACGGTTTATCAAATACCCCCACAGTTAAGCTTTTGCTTGTCCTCAAGCAAAATTCTCAACTTATAATTAAAACAAACTTTCCATAATTCATAATTCCTATCGACAATGTTTCATCATAATTCATAGATAATTTATACATGGATAATTCAACTCAAAGAACCCTAAAGATTCAATTACGATAAGTCATACCTTTGTAGTACAAAAACATAAGTGTCTCCCCTATCTGAATAATTACCTTCAATTCAAAACCGACAAGGATTGACTTCCTCACTGAAGGTTCACTCAAATCACTCAAAGTGTTTAAGGTTCAAGAATAAGCACTCATAAGTCGAACCTAAAAGTTAATCCCATAGGCTTGCCTGAAAATCGAATCTCCACCACTATATATGAGATGATACACAGATCAAAAGGTCTTTATCAGGGTTGTAATGGCTCTAGGGTTAAAAGGTGTGGATAAAGGCTGAATTAGAGGGTTAGAATTGAGACTGACTTGACAAATTACCTAACTAGAAACACTGAACTAAATATGAATATTTACTTCGAATGAAAACTAATAATATCACTATTGATAATTACTCTATAATAAAGAGTATTTTCATCACTTGAAATTTGATAATACTTTAATACGAGCTTTTTCTTCGACAATTGGAGTTTAAATGCTTTAAGCTTTTTTTATATACTACTAATATTGAATATACTTGGATTTTTTTAAGAACAAACTAAGAAAAACTTAATAGAAGGAACTTTGATAATTGAAATAACTTTGATTCAAAGAATCGATCAAATCAATTCTCGATAGAGGGGTAGTCAAAGGAATGTTGATAACAAATACAAAGGGATTTTGGGTTAATATTAGTGGGTGAGTCAATAAGAAGGTTGTTAGGATTCAACGGGGTTCACTAGGGGTTATTTTGTATGGGTAGGCTTTTTAGTGGAGTGAATGGGTTAAAACCTAGGTGCCTTTATCATCTCAGTTTATCAAATCATTAATCTAGTCTCGACATGTAAAACGAGGCAAGTTCTAGAATAACAGTTCAAAGTTGACACACTCATAATTAATAGAGTGAGCACGAAAAAGAAAATATGCTCTATAAGGCTCAAAATCTCACAAAAATTATGGGTGTTATGACATCAATCCTTATAAATTTTAAATTTCAAGATGATACTCAAATTCGGTTCAACAACCTATCAATTTTAATTTTTAGAAAGTAGACTTATCATGCTCGATTCTCTAGTATTCTTCAAATTTAATAATCAATGCACAATTAACTATGACTTATTCTAAAACATATCAATAATAATCATAAATCATTAGAAATTTCATCCTAATTAATAATATGAGAAAAATACTTAAGATAAAGACAAAATTTAAGATTTGAGAATAATGCAAAAAGTTAGGCACTATTACTTCCCCACACTTAAGATGTACATTGCCCTCAATGTACAAAGATAGATAATATTTTATAATAAGAAAATCAAAAGAGATGGAGAGAGTTGCACTTCCTGAATTATGGATAAAATCCTTGGAGGATGTTCCAAGACGAATGTGATGTCTAGGTATAAGTGATGTTTTTGTTCCTTGAGTAATATATTTAATCTGTTTAATCTACGAAGTAGTCAAATAGATTTTAGGGAATGGACGTTGTTATTGAAACTTGGGGTTAGATAGCTAGTTATAAGGTGAAATCAATAGTTCTAATGAAACTTTTTAGTCTTTAAACAGTCAATTAAGATATAAGCATAGTAAAAATAAAAATAAAGGTAGAAATAAAAGTATAAGTGACAATAACAATAAAAGTAAGAAATTAATAAAGTAGAAAGAAAAGGACTCAGAGGTCCTCTGCATTGGCTAGGTCAGGCGGTGGTGGTGACGATGATAAAATGTGGAGGTGCTGGCATATTTTTTGGAGTGTCACCTCTAATCCATCAAAGCGCCGAGTTTTTTTAGCAAAATACAACTCGAACTGGTCGAGTCGTGCAGAGATACCTGCTAATGATGGTGCTCCTCGGTACTGGCGCTGACTCAAAATTTGTGCCTCCTCTGATGGTGGTGGGACATCGTCAGGGATGTCCTCGTCCTCCTCCTCATTTCTGGGCGTCTGTAGTGTCTATTGAGGGGGATCGGTCCCTCAATGTAGTTTGATCATCCTCATGTGTAGCATCTTCTAGATGTCTTGAGGTACCATGTAGCCCATCAATGTGAGGGAGGTGATCTGCTCATCGGTGTTGAGGAGATTGAAGTGTCAAGCCAACCTTGTAATGTACGGCCCCATTGATAGAATCCCCTTCCTATGTGCCTCTTTCTGGTGTTGAATGGCGCATGCGATGAAATAAGCCAGGTCAAAACATGCCCTTCAGACATGCATGAAAGGAAGTAGATGTCGTGTTTGTTTATAATGCCGATGCTTTGTCTGCGACCTATGATAGTGTACGAGTATGGTGTGAATATACCTCAGGGCTAGAGTAAGTGCTATTGCTTTAGAGCAGCTGGGGTCATAGTTGTGGGGTTTAGGCTGCGCCAACATTCGCACGGAGTGACGTGGAGCTCACGATTTAATCCATCAAGGGGGTTCTCTTCTATGAATTCGGGTGTGTAAAGTCCCAGAGCTGTGCCGAATTGTGGTATACTCATTCGACGTACCGAGCCCCCTAAACGAAATTGGATAGCACCAGGGTAGTCGAACTGGGTCGTCACTGTTTGTAGTGTGAAAGTGGTGCGAAATTCAATGTAAGCTCTAAAAAGGTAGGCTCGTTGATTGAGAAGAATTGCTCCCACAGTTCGGTTTAGAGAAGGGCTCTGATATCCGTTATAAGCCCGACTTGTTGTACTGCATTCCAGTCAATGCACCTACTGCGTAGTGCTTTGTATAGTTCTTCTTGGGTAGCTTGAGGGAATTGAAGAAAGGAGTGTCAGAGTTCGGTGGAGGCAGTTCCGGATGATGATCCGGGCCCCTTCCTTTTCTTGCTCGGGATGGATCATTTAATACGTGATGATGACATAATACCTGAAAAACACTTCCTTTATATAGCCAAGAATTTTCCTAACAATAATCAAAAATCAATAGCCAATATAAATGTTTCTTCAAGAACAAATATTAAAATCAGCAAACCACAATCTCATTATTCACTAGAATAATTCCTAACTAAAATCATGGCTAATACTAAATAAAATAATAAAGCTATACAAAGAACTCATGGGAATCAAACATGTTGCATAAAAATCATGATTTAAAGGATAACTATGATTTTCAGTAGAGCATCAATTCTTCAATGAGGAGAGAAATCTAACATGTATTAATAGTAAAGTAGAGAATGCATTAAATAATGAAAATCAACAAGAAAAATAGAATAAAGCAACCAAGAAAAATAAAACAACCAAGAAGAAAATTAAAACAAAATAAAAAAATCATGTTTTAACATAGATTAGACAAGAATTAAAATAAACTAAACAATATGAATCAGATTTTTAAGTCTAAAATCAAACAAACCTTTAAATAAAGAGAAAATATGCGAAAATGTGGAGAAAAAGGAACCAGGAGCGGTGGTGGGTGAGGTGCACGGGTGAAGGGCACGGCGGTGGTGCTGGTTTCTTCAGTATGGGCACGGCCTGGTAAGGGCGTGGGGTTTTTTATCACGGTGGTGCTGCGGGCGTGTGGTTGGTTTTGGTTGGTATTTTGAGAAGAACGGTCGAAAGGAGGTGGGTTGGAGGGAGAGGGATGATTTGGTGGTCGGATTGGAGAAAGGGGGAGGTTGGAATCTGATTTTAGGGTTTGGATTTGGGAAAGAGGACGATTAGATTAATATATAGGGTCTGAGGCATGATCATTCTCCACGCCCATGTCATTTTTAAATTTGCCCATGCTTTTCGCGATTTTCAGTTTTAGGCGCGTTCAGGTGGATTTGACACGGCCGTGTTGACGTTGCCACACCCGTGTGTTAATTCACACGGTTGGGTCGAACGGGCGTGTGTAGCCCGTGCTCGATAAGTCAGTATGTTTGCACGGTCATGGGGCACGGCCTTGTTCTAATCGTGCTCAATAAGTTAGTAGCTTCACAAGGTCGTGGGCACGGCTGTGCAAATCTCGTGCTAGACAAGTTAGTAACCTCGCACGGTAGAATGGCACGGCATGTCTGGTATCGCAACCCGTGTTGTTGAAAAGAATTTTTCCCCTGTTTATGCATCGATCCGACCACGCCCGTGGTGTGTCCCCTATCTTGTACACGATCGTGGGCACGCCCGTGTTTAAGGTCGTGTTAATAATCCTGCATTATTTTAGAAAATTTTTTTAAAAAGATAAAGTTAATGTTAGTGAGTTAGCACTCGGATTGCCTCCGGAGAAGCACTTGTTTATAGTCTTAAGCTAGACTTTCTCTATTTTTGGTTCTAAAAGAAGGTTCATGGAGCAGAAGCTCCTCTCTAATGTCTCTGAAATCTGCACCATTATAAATTTTAAGTCGATGACCATTTACCTTGAATGTGCCCTTAGTGGGGTGAGTTACCTCAATTATGCCGTATGGAAAAATTGTTTTAATCATGAATGGGCCAAACCATCTTGATTTCAGCTTTCCTAGAAATAATTTTAGCCTTAAGTTATACAGTAGGACCAAGTCTCCTACCTCGAATTGTTTTGACCTTTTTAGACGAGCATCGTGGCATCGCTTTGTTGCCTCTTTGTATAATTTTAAGTTCTCATAGGCTTCAGCTCTCCATTCATCTAGCTCGTTTATTTGCATCGTTCTTTTCTTTCCTGCAACATTAAGATCAGAATTCAAAAATTTTATTGCCCAAAAAGCTTTATGTTCTAATTCGATTGGTAAATGACAGCTTTTCCTATATACAAGTTTGTATGGGGATGTTCTTAGAGGTGTTTTGAATGCTATTCAGTAAACCCATAAAGCATTATCTACTTTAATCGCCTGATCTTTTCTATTTGATTCAACCGTTTTTCTAGATCATGCTTAAGCTCTCGGTTTGCTACCTCGGCTTGCCCAATTGGTTTGAGGATGATATGGGTGGTCGTTACGGGCATACCCATATTTCTTTAGAACTTTTTCAAATTGTGTATTATAGAAATGAGTACCCTATCACTAATGATGGCTCTAGGTGTCCCGAATCGGGAAAATAGTTTCTTGAGAAATTTAACTACTACCCTAGCATCATTGGTAGGTAAGGCTTCTGCTTCTACCCATTTTGACATGTAATCAACTGCTACTAGGATGTATTTATTTCCAAATGAATTGGGGAATGGTCCCATGAAATCGATACCCTATACGTCAAATATCTCACATGATAACATATATGTTTGAGGCATTTCTTCACGTTTAGAGATATTACCTATCCTCTGGCATCTATCACATGAGGTAACATACCTGTTGGCATCTTTGAATAGAGTGGGCCAGTAAAAACCTGATTCGAGTATTTTGTGTGCTGTCTTAATCCCACTGTAGTGTCCTCTTGAAGGTCTCGAATGGAAATGCTCCATGATTTTGTTTGCTTCCTTCTTTGTAACACATCTTCGAATTACCTGATCTGCACATATGTGAAAAAGAAAGGGATCTTCCCAAAAATAATTTTTCATATCAGCAAAGAATCGCTTCTTTTGGTGATGTGTCAGTTTCCTTGGTAGAACGTTAGCTGCTAAATAATTTGCGATATTTACAAACCATGGTACCTCAGAATGGGTCATAGAGAAGAGTTTTTCTTCTGGAAACGAATCATTTATTTCACCTTCATCAAGCTCTTTGGTGTGTGGATTTTCAAGTCTAGAAAGGTGATCTGCTGCAAGATTCTCGGCTCCCTTCTTATTTTGTATTTCCAAGTCAAATTCCTGTAAGAGTAAAATCTATCGTATGAGTCTAGGTTTTGCATCAAGTTTGGTTAAAAGATAACGAAGAGCTGAATGGTCAGTGTAAACAACAACTTTTGATAATATTAGATATTGTCTAAATTTGTCAAAAGCAAAAACTACAGCTAGAAATTCTTTCTAAGTCGTGGTGTAATTTTCTTTTGCGGGTGTTAATGTTCTGCTAGCGTAGTAAATTGGCTGAAAATGCTTGTCTCTTTGTTGTCCCAAAACTGCGCCTACTGCAAAGTCACTTGCATCACACATTAGTTCAAAGGGTAAATTCCAATCGGGTGCAATTATAATCGGTGCATTTATTAGTTTATCTTTAAGGACATTGAATGCATCAAAACATTCCTGATTGAAATTAAAAGAACATCTTTTTCTAGTAATTTTGTCGAAGGCTTAGCTATTTTAGAAAAGTCTTTAATGAATCTTCTATAAAAACCTGCATATCCTAAAAAGCTTCTAATAGCCTTCACTGAACTAGGGGAAGGTAATTTTTCTATGGTTTCAACTTTTGCGTTATCTACCTCAATCCCTTTTCTAGAAATCTTATGTCCTAAAACAATCCCTTCTCTAACCATAAAGTGGCATTTTTCCCAATTCAAAACAAGGTTTGTTCTTCACATCTAATTAGAACTCGTTTTAAATTTTTAAGGCAAAGCTGGAAAGAATTACCAAATACCGAGAAATCATCCATAAATACCTCTATGACGTCTTCTACGAGTTCGTCAAAAATTGTCAACATGTAACGCTAAAAAGTGGTAGGAGCATTATATAATCCAAAAGGCATTCTACGATAAGCAAACGTACTGTATGGGCATGTAAATGTCGTCTTCTCTTGGTCTTCGAGCTATGGGAATTTGGAAGTAGCCGGAGAGTCCGTCCAAGAAGCAGTAGTACATATGCCCCGATAGTCTTTCTAACATTTGATCAATAAAGGGTAGAGGAAAGTGATATTTTCTGGTGGCATCATTCAGCTTTCTATAGTCTATACAGACTCTCCAACCTGTAACTGTTCTTGTGGGAATTAAGTCTATACAGACTCTCCAACCTGTAACTATTCTTGTGGGAATTAACTCATTCTTTTTGTTGGGCACTACCGTCATTCCTCCTTTCCTTGGAACTACCTGCACAGGACTTACCCAAGTGTTGTCAGAAATAGGATAAATTATTCCTACATCTAGAAGTTTAATTACCTCGACTTTGACCACTTCTTTCATGTTAGGGTTTAATCGTCTCTGAGGTTGCACACATGATTTATATTCTTCTTCCATTAAAATTTTGTGGGTGCAAAACGTGGGGTTTATTCCCTTGATGTCAGAAATTTTCCAAGCTATGGCTTTCTTGTGTTCTCTTAGTACCTTTATCAGCTCCTCCTTTTCCTTGGGTTCTAGTTCTGAAGAGATGATTACTGGTAACATAAAATTGTCCCTAAGGAATGCGTATTCTAAATGTTTTGGTAACTGTTTTAATTCCAATTTGGGCGGCTCTTCGATGGAGGGTTTCTGTTTTAATATGTCATCTTCTTCAATGTTTTCTTCTTTCATTTGTCTGAATGATGATGTATTCAAGCTGATCTCATTATCTTTATCCTTTTCCCCCCTCTCCTTGAAGTGGAGTCAGTTCCATCGTGTCATCCTGCAGGATTTCCTATAATGAATTTTTAATAATATGATCAGTAGTGTCAACAAAATAAAAGGAATCATCTTACTCTTTAGAATATCGCATGGCATCATAAATTTGGAAAATAATTTCTTTATCACCTATCCTTAGTGCTAGTTTGCCATCACCTACATCAATAATAGCTCTAGCAATGGCTAAAAAAGGACACCCTAAGATTAAAGGAATATTGATGTCCTCATCCATGTCTAACACAACAAAATCAACAGGGAAAATAAATTTATCAATTTTTATCAAGACATCTTTAATAACTCCTCTAGGATATTTAATAGATCTATCAGCTAATTGAATACTAATCCTAGTGGGTTTTGGTTCCCCAAGATCTAGCCGTTTAAACAATCGGTAAGGCATTAAGTTGATACTAGCGCCTAGGTCTGCTAATGCTTTCGTGATGTTTAAACTACCAATTAAGTAAGGAATAGTGAAACTCCCTGGATCTTTTAACTTCCGTGGTAGTCTATTTTGGAGAAGGGCTGAACACTCTTCATTAAGCTCCACCTTTGATACTTCTTCAAGCTTCCTTTTGTTTGTAAGAAGTTCCTTTAAGAATTTTGCATACTTTGGCATCTGGGAAATAACTTTAACAAAAGGTAAGTTAATATGTATTTGTTTAAAGAGTTCAAGGAACTTACCGTATTGAGCATCCAATTTTTCTTTCTTCAATTTTTCTAGATATGGAATTTGTGTTCTATTCTCTTTAGGCAATGTATTGCCGTTCTCAACTTCCATACTTTTTTTTCTTGGTAATCTCATGTGGTGTCTTTCTTTGTGGTTCAACTAGCTCTTTGCTACTCCTTAGTGTGACTTTCCTTACTTGCCCTGTGTCTTTGGAAAAAATTTTCGTCCGTATTTCACATTCTATTTCAGTAAGTATTCCAACTGATGTAATGAGCTCCCCCACCTAAGTCTTGATTCCCTTGAGTGAGATTTGCTGTTCATCAAGTGTTGCTTCCGTCATTTAGAGACGAGAATCTGTAGCTGCCATGAATTTTGTAAGCATCTCTTCAAGGTTTGATGTTTTTTCCTGTGGATAGGGCTGATTTTGGTAATTTGGAGGAGGTTGCTGCCTTTGATTTCCTTGTCCTCCCCACGAAAAATTTGGGTGGTTCCTCCAACCTACATTATAAGTGTTACTATAAGGATTATTAGATCAGAAATTGTTACCTATATAGTTTGTTTGCTCGTTTTCTGCTCCTGGTTGGTAGGGTGGGTACTCAGGATTCGCCACATTTTCACTCGCATCGCATTGCATGACTGGGTGTACCTGCGAAGAACATAAGTTATCAAGCTTTTTATTCATTAACTCCACCTGATTTTGTCAGTTTAGCTCTTGTAATTTGCCATTATAGGTGTTCAACGACATATCCTCAATAAAATCGTAAGCCCCTTCAGGAGTTTTGTTATTCAAAGTTCCACCGGCTGATGAATCAATTATTTGCCTGGTTGGAGAATTCACACCATTGTAAAAAGTTTGGACTTGAAGCCACAAAGGTAATCCATGGTGTGGACATCTCCTTAGGAGATCTTTGTATCTTTCCCATGCATCATATAATGTTTCTGTGCCATTCTGCACAAAAGAAGATATGTCATTCCTAAATTTAGCCGTTTTGGCTGGTGGAAAATATTTTAAAAGAAATTTTTTGGTCATTTGATCCCATGTGATGATTGACCCTCGTGGTAACGAGTTTAACCAATGCTTTGCTTTGTTTTTTAATGAAAAAGGGAATAACTGAAGACGTATGGCATCATCAGAAATGCCATTTATTTTGAAGGTATCACAGAATTCTAAAAAATTAGATATATGAATATTTGGATCTTTATCCTGCAAACCATCAAATTGAACAAACTGTTGAATCATTTGTATTGTGTTAGGTTTTAATTCAAAATTATTAGCCACTATAGCGGGCCTAACAATACTAGATTCTGCTCCTGTCAAATTAGGTTTAGCATAATCATACATAGTACGCGGAGCATTCTGTTCTTGCACATTTGGTGGATTGTTTTCGTCCATCCCTTCAGTAGGATTGGATCTTTCTTGTTGTTCTTCTCTTTGGTAGTCTAGAGCTCGTCTAATTTCTCTGCGATTTCTGCGAGCGGTAGCTTCAATGTCACTTTCGTATGCTAAAGGTCCTCTCGGGTTCCTTCTTCATAAACTAGAGGTACCTGCTAGGAGAAGAAAGAAATTTAGTAAAACAAAGATATATGTACGAAAATAAGAAAAATTTAAAAATAAAAATAAAAATAATGGCTAAAGTAATAGAAATAAAGCTTTCTTAATATTTTAGATGTTCCCCGGAACGGCGCCAAAAACTTGATCGTGTCAAACAGTCGAGTTTTAATATTTATAAAAAGAATGATCGAACCTATAGACTAACTGTGACAACGATATAGGCAAGTGCACCTATCGAACAGAATTATAGTTTAGGCAATAATATCTTATCGAACCTAAGGGAACCTAAAAATACTACTACCCACTTTCTTTCTATTATTTAGCCTAAAATATGGAGTGATTGGTTTATTAAACTAATGAAAAAACTAAAACTAAATGCAAAGACAAAAGAATAAATGGGAGAAAGACTTTATGAAAACTCAGTTGATAAAGACGATACCCTCAGGAAGAATCTACCTATGACTTCACTTATTATTTATTCCCCAAACCATATGATTTCTTTACTTAGCTTGATCCGTGAGACTCCCTAACCTATATTAAACCCTCTCTCGAGGCGAATAACGTCTAACCTTAGGTTAATTAGTGGAACTCTCGTTCTCTTATAATAACCCCCTGAGGAAGTAGTAAATCGATCAATGGATTCCCATATTAGGTCTCACCCTAATCCGGCAAAATCTCGTAACCCTATCTCTAGGCGCCCGATCAACTCCGCTTAATTATGCTAGATCTACTATTATGCAGGGTCTATTCCTCCTCCACCTAAGCACATCAGATTAAATTAAGCAACATAATTAAGAACAAACTAAGTACTTATCATATAATTTAGAAATCAAATAACAAAATACATCATAGGTTTCATCCCCTTCAGGTATCTGAAGGGTTTAGTTCATAACTAAATAAGAAAACATCTCAAGAGAAAAGATAAAACAAAACATAGGAAATCCCTAAAACCCCCTAAAGGAATTGAAGAGGAGATCCTCCATCTTGAATAGAACTCCGGCTTCTTGAGATGGATCAACTGGCTATCTTCAAGTGATTCCCTAAAAGATGAAAGCTTCGGCAAAAGCCTCTGCAAAAAGCTCCCCCTTTAATGTTTGCCTTGGGTTGTATATATAGGGTTTGAGATGCTATACTTGGCTCCTAAGTACCTCCTTCAAGTAGAATTGCTATTAGGGTGTTCAAGTAGACTTAAAAGTATGTTTCTTTGGCTTCAAGCATCCAATTCCGAGTGAAATTGCTCATTCCTACGGCAGGAGCACACCCATGGCACACGCCCGTGTAAATCGTGGTTGGGCTGTGTCTCGATTCTGTCATTTTGGGCACGGCTGTGTGAGTTAGGATTCAGGCCGTGCTTCGGGTCTGTCGATTGGGACACGGCCATGTAGATCACCAGGCACGTCCGTGTGATAAATGGATGATGCACGGCCGTGTGTTACGGAGTTGAGGCCGTGCTCTAGGCAATCTGCGAGGCACGGTCGTGTGGGATTTGGGCCAGGCCGTGTTGATTTCTTACTAAGGCCCAATTACTCTGTTTTAAGCCCGTTTTGTGTTCTTTTTATCCTCGGGTGCTTTCCTGAGTATATGACATGAAAAGAAAGGATTACAAGCACCTTTTATATAAAATCAAGGGCTAAATCATCCAAAAGCATATTAAATATGGGGTTAAAATATGTTACTTTTATGTTTATCAGGTCCTGAGGCCGCTAACCCTAGGGGAAGGATGCATTTATTTTTGGATTAATTTCTTCTAAGCCCTCGAAACTTTGCATCGTGTTTTAATTTAGTCATTTATGTTTTTTAATTCAGACCTTAGATTTCAATGGACATTCAACTTAGTCCTTATTTTCCCTTTTCTTTTATTATTTTGCTATTTATAATTTGATTTTATTTAAATTTCAATTTAATTCCTTATCTATTTAATTTCACTCTTCATTAACTTTTTTATTATTTACTTATTTATTTATTTTCAACTTTTCATTAATTAATTAATCAATTTATTAATTTATTCATTTATTATGGCAATTTCAAATTTCAATATTTTTATTTGCTTACTTATTTATCATTGTCTTGCTTTTTTATTATTTTGAATTTCGTATTGTTGATTTTTGTATATTTTGTCATATTATCATTATTACTTCATTTTTTTAAATTTTTATTTTTTTTATTTTTAGTACTTTCATGTCTTGTCATGCCTCTTCCATTTATTTTTATTTTAAATAATCTTATCTATTTTATTATTATGATTACATTATTATTATAGTACTCATTTATTTACTTATTATTTATTTTTCTACTCACATAGCCATTTTAAATTATTTCTAAGCATTTATCCATGAGTATATTATACTCAAATAAGCTAAATACACATTATTTTAGATATTGCATTCATCTTTCCACGAGGCACAAAAAGAATTTTTTTTTAAATCAAAGTAATGTTCATTATTTTGGAATTAAAAAGTTGTGTTCTTAACTTACAAAATATGGGTTCTTTCTAAAATCGAGATAGTCGAATATTCACTTTAAAATAAATAAAAACAAGATTTAAGTCATGATTGTGTCCTAACTTACGGGACATGATCCTTTCTTCTCAATTAACTTGAAATAAGCCCTTTTTCGTGAAAATTAATTTAATTAAGTAATGTCTTAATAAATGATCGTATTTTAAAATCTCTTCAAAATTTTAATTTTCAACACTAAAGACATCAAATAATCAACTAGGTACCAATTTTGGGCGTTGCGAGGGTGTTAATCCTTCCTCGTGCGTAACCGACTCCCGAACTCATTTCTCAAAGTTTATAGACCAAAAATCGTTGTTTTAGTAAATCAAACCGTTTATTAAAACAATCAAATTACGAGGTGATCCGATCGCACCTCATATTAAAAAAGATTGTTGGCGACTCCATTTTCGTTTTTTTAACAAAAAGTCAATTTCAAAAAGAGGGTTTCGACAGCTTGGCCACTCCACTGGGGAAAAAATGAGAAAGTCAAGCCACAAGTTGATTACTTCTTGCCTTTTTATCGAAAATTGATAATTTGATTCAAATTTACGATCGTTTCTTTGCATTTCATTTTTATGGTCTGCATCATTTTGATATATTTACTTTATTGGTTCGATCCTTTGGATATATTTTCGCATATTGCATTACATAACTAGTTGGTTACACCCTTTTAAGTAGGAGTGAGAAACTATTCCTTCGTGAGGTCTTCACCTTTGTATAAGTTAGTGGATCACTTTTGGGATACATCCGTACTTATATCTTCGTGAGATTTTCATCTTCGTATAGCCATAGGGAAATGTATTCCCCTAAACTGAACTCGGTTCGTATGAGCCTATAATGGGTGAGAATCAAGGAATCTGTCGCCTCAGGTACCCTTACTTTAGAACCGCACCGCATATAATGAGCTCTAAAAGCTTACCCTAGGTAGAACCACACCAAACCCTAGTGGTCACCCGAATAGGCGCTCTATCTATTATTTCTTGTTTGGTTTAAATTCTAGCTTGGTATGCAATGTACTGACTTGTTTTATTTTGTTTTAACTGCAATTGCATGACATTTTCATCATAAAAAAGGTGTTGATTCACATTCAATTACTAAACAGAGAGCTTTCCATGGAGAATGGGTTTCTTGATAAAGTGGAAGACAACACGGCTGGGCGAATATCTTTCGAGAAAAGGAAATAAGAGAAAAGTAATAGCCTGTTAGAGGGGCAGGTCAGAGATATGGACCACGTTATGAGCAAAACTTTGGCCTGAGTACGAGAAGTGGCTGACCACTTGCAGACCCTAGCCATTCAAAGTCTGAAGTCCAAATCGAATTTGGATCAGAGCCAAGAATTAGCTTTGTTTCTTGGGAAAGTTAAGGTTTTGAGTGTGAAGGTGAGGCCGTATATGTATCCGCTTTATGTAAAGAAACTTGTTTTCTATTAAAGTTATTCTAATGGAATTGAACTAGAATCAACGCCTTTTTGCATGCATCTTTTCCATTCATTAACACCATATTTCATTGCATGCAATGAATTTCATAAAATCCAAAGGTGCGTAGAGCTCAAAGTTCTAGTACAAAGCCTGATGGATAATAAAGAGTTGGAATTCTTTGAAGATATCGAAGTTCAGAAGGGAAATATGTTTGTTCCTTTGAAGAAGGAACTAAAAAACCTATTAGAAATTTGTTCTTACATCCCCGAAAGTGTTCTGAACAACTGGACAGTGGAGGAGATTCCTGTAGTTTTTAGGACCATTTCAGAGTAATATTCAAAACACACCTATTGCTCTAAGCCTGGGAGCAAAAGAAATCCTTTTGTGAAAAAGGCACATGTCCACTATTTTTTATTTCAATAAAAAGTATCTTTGTGTCTCGTTTTGGAAAACATTCTTTTGTTCCTTCCATTTCATTCATACTTATACCACACATGTAATTATTCTTAGATTAATTTGTTCTTTTGGTCTTTCTTAGATTCATTTGTTCTTTAGGTCTTCCTTCGTTCCTATAGTAGGTCTCTAGATATCTGAAACACCCCACACCCAGCCCACGAGCCTGGACCGGATCTGGTATGTTCCCCGGTGAAAACCATTTCAAATTCTTTTGTATTTAGGAAAAACTTGAGCGTTTTGAAGGAAAGTTTGTTTTGGGTTGGGTTGAGTTGAAAACAAGTTTATTTTTATATTGAAAACCCATTTATTTCAGGTGACAAAATATTTAAGGTTTGTTTTAAATTAAATTGACTTAATATCTAAATAACATAAATTCGAAACATAGTAATTAAAACAACAATAAAATCATCACTATGGCCTTATTACATAAACAAAACCCAAATAAAATTGAAGAGTACTTAAATAAAATAAAATGTCCAAATTAAATAAAACTTCAAGCTGTGCATGGCCATCCCTAAGCTTCTACCGAACTCGGTCCATCACTGATCGTCACCTGAAACATGTTCCCACAACGGGGTGAGTCAAATAGACTCAATGTGTACACAAACACTAAGTCTTAACAAATTCAGGCATAATAAATCATATTCATACGTATCATAATTTCACAATTAATGATTCAAGATAATGATGCAATCCCGAACCCAAACCTATATGCCATCCGCTACACTCCACCCGTACCATCCTGCACACCGTGGGGACTACTAAGTCAACCCTCCATCCGCTACACACCATAGAAGGCAGTCGCTGCAGTCGACGTGCTCATCACCTATATAAAATTCGTGGCATAGCCACTCATAATTGTGTCATGAGACACCATATTCGAGATAATGTAACCGGTTACCACATTCGATAATGTGACCAAGTCACCACATTCGATAATGTGACCAAGTCACCACATTCGAGATAGTGAGACCAAGTCATCACATTCACTTCCCTTTCTCAAATAACCCGAATGCCCCATATTATTCATATCATGCATATCATACTTAAATTCACATTCATGTCACTTTTCACATGTTAAGTATAACATATTTCGTAATCCTAGTAGGAGTAGGAAAACGTACCTGAGTACTTTGTACCATAACATGGTACTTTAGTCACATTCTTACACTTTCATATTAACACATATATCAAGTTAAAGCCATAAATCTATTAAGATTAGTGTGGGGTACACACCTGATTCGCTTAACGATTTCACTTGAAATCCCGAAATCCGATCTTCTACCTTAGATTTTTAATGCCTATATTCGGCCAACATGGTAATATTTAGCAAAGGCCTATTCGGCCATAAAACCAAATCCTAGTAGGATTTGTGTACTTATTTTAATGCCGATTGAATAAAAAATTAAATCCCGGAAACTTGTATTCTTCCCCCTTTGAAATCGGCTACTCACTAGATCCCTTGAATCGGTTAGTTTTCAACATAAAACACATAATAATAGATCTACTACAAAAATAGGGTCTTGGCCAAATATTCATAGTCACTTACCTTAAGGATCTTAAATCTCAAATTCACCGAATAACTAGGAAACACGCGCCTATGGTGTACCTTCGAGAAAAGAACTTCTCTTTCCATGATTCGCCAAGATTAATAATCAAATTAGTCCCTAAATTTTGATAAGTCTAAAATATAAAAGAATGGAAACTAAACTTGGATCTTACCCTTATTTGAAGGAATCGATTGCACCTTCACTTCAACCTTCGAGAGATTCGGCTATGGCTAAATGATGCTCTCACAACTTTTGACTTTTGGAGGATTAGAAAGAAAAGAGAAGGAAGAATAAAAGCGTAGGAATTTCGGTAGAGAGAGAGAATCTTAAGAAATTCGCAAAGGAAGAGTGAATGAATGAATGAATGGCCTTCTCTTCCTTTTATAGCCAAATTACTAGCTAGAGTCCTTAACTTGGCCACCACTCTTCCTATGTGATAATTATCACTTTATCAAAAGAATTAATCCAACAATTATCTCCTAATTAGCGAAATTCTAAAGAAAATAAAACTCCTTTTTAAGAGCCCACATGTCGTCCACCTCTCGCTCTTTGTAGCAAAATAAAACTTCTTTTATTTGCTTCCTAAGTGACTCGATCCCGACCTAAATACACTTGCATGTGGCGCCATTTCAGAGGCCCTAAGTGGCATCTTGAGCCACTTTTCCAAGCCTGTTTGTGTGTCAAATTTCACATACTTTTTCTCTTAAGGCCACATTGCCTTAATTTCCTCTTTAAACTTTAAAACTCGACATTTCTAAGTCATTTCTAAGTTTCCAAAAATGTTCACTTTGATCTTAACATTTCCTTACATTTCCATACATTTCCTTACATTTCCTTACATTTCCATACATTTCCATACATTTT
Source organism: Gossypium rotundifolium (assembly GCA_025506655.1). Classification (NCBI taxonomy): domain Eukaryota; kingdom Viridiplantae; phylum Streptophyta; class Magnoliopsida; order Malvales; family Malvaceae; genus Gossypium; species Gossypium rotundifolium. The sequence goes on from CP106728.1 coordinate 27,067,435, forward strand.
CTTACATTTCCATACATTTCCTTACATTTCCATACATTTCCTTACATTTCCTTACATTTCCAAGGTTCTAAAAATGCACACCACATATCATAGTAAACATGCTATTAAGCAAAGATGCATACAATAGAATTCGAACCTCTTCCCTCAAAGTACTTCACTTGATGCCATAACCCTTGCACCTTAGGTGGCGTCCCTTGCCACTTTTCCACATCACTTCTTGTTTTTAACTTAAAAACCCATAATTTGTCCAAAGCTTTCTCTTCCATCCTAGGATTTTAAAAACCCTTAATTCACTTCCAAACATTGCCAAAACCTACTACTCATGAATTATGCACAAACGCATAACCCCTAATCTAGGATGTTACAATATCAATGATATAAGCGACGTTGCTACTAACTCAGAATCTTTTTTTGAGCAAGATATGTGTTAAGAGGAACCTCAGGACTTTGAAGGTAATCAAGATTGTAAATTATCTCCTGATTTGTTAAGGATGGAAGCACAAGAGGAGAAACAGATCCTACCTCACAAAGAGTCAGTAGAAATTGTGAGCTTAGGAGACTAAAAAGAAAAGAAAGAGGTGAATATCGGAGCTTGTATCACTGCAGAGACAAAGCGAGACCTCATTGAGTTACTCCAAGAATTCAAGGATGTCTTCACATGGTTATATCAAGACATGCCCAAGTTAAGTACTGATATCGTGGTACACCGGTTCCCCATAAAGAAAGAGTGTAAGCTGTTTCAACAGAAGCTCCGAAGAATGAGATCCGATGTTTTGCTGAAAATAAAGAGGAGGTCAAGAAGCAATTCAATACTGGTTTCTTTCAAATGGTTAAATACTCAAATGGGTAGCTAATATCGTCCCCATCCCTAAAAAAGATGGGAAAGTACGAATGTGCGTAGGCTACAGGGATTTAAACAAAGCCAGCCCAAAGGAAAATTTCCCATTGCCTCATATCGACATCTTAGTGGACAACACGACAAGTTACTTACTATTCTCCTTTATGGATGGTTTCTCGAAATACAACAAGATAAAGATGCATCCTGAAGACATGGAGAATACCATATTTGTAACCATGTGGGGAATATTTTGCTATAAGGTGATGCCATTTGGACCGAAAAATATGGGAGCAACATATCAAAGAGCCATGGTAACCTTGTTTCATGACATGATCGAGGTTTATGTTGATGATATGATCGCAAAATCCCGAATAGAAAATAAGCATATACAAGTCCTGAGGGGATTATTCTTGAGATTGAAAAAATTCCAACTAAAGCTCAATCCAGCAAAATGTACCTTCGGGGCTAGGTCGAGAAAACTGCTAGTTTATAGTCAATGTAAAGGGAATTGAAATCGACTTGGACAAAGTCAATGCTATACAGGAGTTGCCTCTGCCACGCACTCAAAAGGAGGTCCAAGGTTTCTAAGGAGATTAAATTATATTGCCCAGTTCATTTCACAACTGATCGAGAAATGTGACCCCATATTCTATCTCCTTAAGAAGCATAATCGAAGTGTATGGGATGAGGAATGCCATAAAACTTTCAACAAGGTCAAACCTTAATTGCCCAATATCCTAGTGCTGATGCGACCTAGCCCAGATAAGCCGCTGATACTGTACTTGGCATTATTTGGGAATTTCATGGGATGCATGCTTGGCCAACATGATGAGTTAGAGAGAAAAGAAAAAGCAATATACTACCTCAGTAAGAAGTTTATTGAATACGAGACAAGATATTCGCTAATCGAGAAGTTACATTGTGCCTTAATTTGGACAACCCGAAGACTGAGACAGTATATATTGTACCATACAACTTGGCTCATCTCAAAACTGGACCCTCTAAAGTATATGATGGAGTCAACTATTTTGAATGGAAGAATGGCCCAATGGCAAATTCTATTTTCTGAATTCGATGTAGTCTATGTGAACCAGAAGGAGGTAAAAGGGAGTGCAATAGCAAATATTCTAGCCAGTAGAGCTCTAGAAGATTACAAGCCTTTAAAATTTGATTTCCCAAATGAATATCTGATGTATGTTGCAACCACTGAAGAAGGTGCTCGAGAAGAACATCCCTATAAAATAAACTTCAATAGGGCCTCTAATGCTATGTGTAATGGAATCAAGGAAGTCTTGGTATCCCCAAACGGAGATCATTATCCTTTTACTAGTAAATTGGATTTTGATTGCACAAATAACATGGAAGAATATGAAGCACGCATCCGTGCAGCCATAGAACGTAAGATAAAAGTACTAGAGGTATATTGGGATTTTATACTAGTGATCTATCAACTCAAGAGAGAATGAGAGACAAGAGATCCCAAGTTAATCAATTATTGAAGGTTGGTTCTTAAGTTAATTGAGGAGTTTTATGAAATCACTTTCTATTACCTTCCACGAGATGAAAATCAGATGGTTAATGCCTTGGCTACTTTGGCTTCGATGGTCAAATTGAACAAACAAGAGGATGTAAAACCTATCCAGATAAGTATTTATGAGACTCCGGCTCATTGTTACAACATCAAAGAAGAAGAAGAAGAAGAAGAAGAAGAAGAAGAGGACAGTTATCCTTGGTATAACGATATATTGTGATATGTGAAGAATCGTGAATACCCTGACCAAGCAACTGAGAATGATAAAAGGACGTTGAGAAGACTGGCCAATGACTATGTCTTAGATGGGGAGATCCTATATAAAAGGAGAAAGGATCAAGTGCTACCAATATGTGTAGACGCTATCGAGCCTAAGAAAATCTTAGACCACGAAGGGGTCTGCGGAACATATACCAATGGTTTTCCAATGGCCAGGCAAATCATAAGATTCGGGTATTATTGGTCCACCATAGAAGAAGATTGCATCAATTACGCCAAGAAATGCAACAAGTGTCAAATTTATGGAGATAAAATTCATATACCTCCTTCACCTCTTCATGTTATGACTTCTCCGTGGCCTTTCTCAATGTGGGGCATGGATGTCATTAGGCCAATTTTACCCAAAACTTCTAACGGGCATCGATTCATCTTCGTGGTCATCAATTACTTTACAAAGTGGGTAGAAGTCGCTTTATATTCCAATGTCACTAAGTCGACAGTCAGCAAGTTCTTAAAAAAAGAGATCATATGTCGATATGGAATGCCAGAAAGGATCATATCTGACAATACACTAAATTTGAACAACAGCACGATATCAGAGTCTACAGTCAGTTCAAGATCAAACACCACAACTCATCACTATATTGCCCAAAAATGAATGGTGCAGTGGAGGCAGCCAATAAGAACATTAAGAAAATCGTGGGGAAAATGACTGAAACTTATAAAGATTGGCATGAGAAGCTACCATTTGCCCTCTATGCTTATCGAACATCTGTCAGGACCTCAACCCGGTGACACTTTTCTCTTTGGTTTATAGAATGGAGGCAATTTTACCCATTACAGTCTAGATTCCTTTTCTTTGAGTTTTGGCAGAATTGAAGTTGGATGAAGCAGAATGGATCCAATCTTGATATGATCAGCTAAACTTGGTTGAAGAGAAAATGTTGAAAGCCATCCGTCATGGTCAAATGAACCAAAAGCGAATGATGCAAAACGTTCGTCCCAGAGAATTCCATGAAGAGGACTTAGTATTGAAAAAGATCTTACCCATACGAAAAGATTTTAGAGGAAAATGGATGCCAAACTGGGAAGGACCTTATGTGGTAAAGAAAGCCTTTTTTCAGAGGAGTGCTAATTTTAACTGAGATGGATGGAAAGTCCTTGCCCATCCTGTGAATTTTGATTCAGTCAAGAAGTACTTCACCTAAAAAAAAGAAGACGCCAAGGTGAAAACTTGAACAGGGCACCTTGAGACCAAAGGGGTTTTGAATTGAAAGCTCGGGAAAAGGGCAATTCAAATCTTGATCAAAGATGGGGCATGTGGTAGTCTTGTTATCCCTAAATGAACAAGGAGGAGAGATGCTACGTCTTGGGGCATCAACAAAATATTTTGGATCTCCGAAACACATATCAAGTTCAAAAGGGTCTTCAAGAAGTTAGTGCGAAGTTCATACTATGATATATGGGGCACCTATTTTTGTATTATAGTAATATTTGCTATATTTGATTAATTTATCCATTTCAAGCTTTGTTCCCAATAAATTTTAACCTTGTCCATTGTTACAATCTTTTTCAAGTATTTTTCGTCGAAATAACGATTAATTGACTAATAATATTCAAGTAAAAGGATTTATTGCATATTGCTCTAGATGTCTTCTAAATAGTACAATGACCTGAAACAAGACCACTAGTCAGAACTAACCAAACCTAAAGGTTGGAGACATTTGAGAAAGAATGGTTTAAATTGTGACTATTTCTTCGGATTTTCTATCAAAGATACCAGCGGAACAAGAAGGCATGGTAACACATCGGTGATAAGACCTCGATGAGCAACGAGCGATGACAACCTAAGCATTAAAAAGGGATCATTCTCGAAAATGATATTTTGCATTCATGCAAATATCATTCATATGCATCTAGTTAGGAGCATTTGATTCATTCTGATCATAACAAGGCCCATGAAATGGATTCTATAGTTCATATTCCCCAAAGAACAGTGTAAGAGATTAGTGAAATCACAAATCCTATACCACTAAAGTTGCAGTGGGACGGATCAAAGCTATCATGGTGAATCTTATCTCCCTGAAGTTGCAGTGAAGCAAATTAAAGCCACAAATCCTATACCCCTGAAGTTGTAGTGGGACGGATCGAAGTTATCAAGGTGAATCTTATCTCCTTGAAGTTATAATGGAGTAGATTAAAGCCAAAAATCCTATCCATGAAGTTGCAGTGGAGCAGATTAAAGCCACAAATCCTATACCCCTAAAGTTACAGTGGGATGGATTGAAATCATTATAACAAATCTTATTTCTCTGAAATTACAGTAAAGTAGATTAAATCTATGAATCTTATCTCCCTGAAGTTGTAGTGGAGCAGATTGAAGATAGCAAATCTTATCTCTCTGTAGTTGCAGTAGAGTAGATTAAAGCTATAAATCTTATCTCCCTGAAGTTGCAGTGGAGTAGATTGAAGATAGCAAATCTTATCTCTCTAAAATTATAGTAGAGTAGATTAAAGCTATGAATCTTATCTCTCTAAAGTTGCAGTGGAGTAGACTGAAGACATTAAATCTTATCTCTCTGTAGTTACAGTAGAGCAGAATAAAGCTATAAACCTTATCTCTTTAAAGTCGCAGTGGAGCAGGTTAAAGTTACAAGTCTTATCTCCCTGAAGTTTCAGTGGAGTAGACTGAAGATAGTGAATCTTATCTCCTTGAAGTTGTAGTGGAGCAGACTGAAGATAGCAAATCTCATCTCTCTGAAGTTGCAGTAGAGTAGATTAAAGCTATAAATCTTATCTCCCTGAAGTTGTAGTGGAGTAGATCGAAGATAGCAAATCTTACATCTCTGAAGTTGCTGTAGAGCAGATTAAAGCTATAAATCTTATCTCCCTGAAGTTGCAGTGGAGCAGGTTGAAGTTACAAGTCTTATCTCCTCGAAGATACAGTGAAGCAGATTAAAGATAGCGAATCTTATTTCCCTGAAGTTGCAGTGGAATAGATTAAAGCTACAAGTCACAAATCCTATACCCTTGAAGTTGCAGTAGGTCAGATCAAATTTACCATGTCAAACTTATCTCTCTGAAGTTTCAGTGGAGTAGATTGAAGACAACAAATCTTATCTCCCTGAAGTTGCAATGGAGCAGATTGAAGCGATAAGTCCTATACCTCTGGAGTTGCAGTGGGTCGGATTAAATCTACCATAACAAGTCTTATCTCCCTGAAGTTGCAATGGAATAGACTAAAGCTACAAGCTACAAATCTTATCTCCCCGAAGTTGCAACAGAGTAGATTGAAACTACAATTTTTATACCCCTGAAGTTGTGGTGGGATAGGATGAAGCCACTTGAAAAAGAGAAGCACCAAAGAGGTCGAGATTCTACAAGACCGGACAAATTTGGCCCTTTTTAAAGTCTTTGCTTCATTCCCGTTATACGATAATGAGCAAAGAATGGCAGCTGTAAATGCCCAAATTTGCTGGGCCCATAAAAATAAACCAAGAAATAAATAATAATAATAATAATAATACCAAAAATTTGCAGCCCAAATTTCTAATGGCCCAATATGGCCCAAAATTAACCTAAATCCTAAAGCCCAAAATTTTCAGAAAAATAAAAAAAAACCTAGTTCCTAAGCCGGCGCTATCAGCACAAACATCGCCCTTGATGCCTCAGGAGCGTTTCCCCTCCGATTGACCTTGTCAACGCCTGCAAAAATGAAAAAAACAAAAGAAAACAGAAACAGCACAAGAAACGGAAAAGAAGCGAAGACAAACAGTAACAAGGGCAGTAGCATAGCAGAAAAAAAAAAAAAAAAGACATGTTGTAATCTAAAACGGCTATAAAAGCCGAGTTTTTGTAAGATTGAAAGGGGGTTCCCTTTTTTTAAAAAAAAAACACGAGAAATACACAAAAAAAAATTGAAATAAAAAGTAGTCAAATTTTCAAAGGTTTTTTTTCCTTCATTTTTCTTTTGAATATTATATATATATATACGTATATACACACATATAATATAGTAAAAATTACTTGATTTTGTTCTCTGTTGTTGGGAGTCGAAGGGTCCTATCTCCTTTTGGCCATTTTTTGGCCACTTTTCTAAAAAATTGACCAAGATTTGGATTCTAGGGGTCGAAAGGATCAAAAGAGGGTTTTTTCTGAAAATTTTGGCCACCGAAGACGGCGGTCGGTGGCCACGGCAATCCACGACGGTACCGTTGGCCGGAGCCATGATCGGATCTTGGGCAGTGCCCAGAGAGAAAAGTAGAGAAAGAAATTTTTTTTCTAAAAGGGAAGCAAATATTTTTTTCTTAAAATTTCTGCTTTTATAGCATTCCAAAACGGCATCGTTTTGGGTTTCATTTCCAAACACCAAAACGGCGTCGTTTTGGCCTCTAACCTAGTTGCTGACCCGAGACCCTACCCGAACTGCGCAGGATCTGCGCGTTTTTGACATGGGGGTAATTGTTCCATGGGTCCTTCCGCTTTTGGTCCTATTTTCAATTTGGTCTTGATTCCTTTTTTTTCCTTCCTTTAGAACGCACCACTTAATTTTAAATTCTTTTCAATTTGGTCCTCAGACCACTGACCCTTGGGGGAAGGAAGCATTTATTTTTGGATTAATTTCATCTAAGCCCTCGAAACTTTGCATTGAGTTTTAATTTTGTCATTTATGTTTTTTAATTCAGACCTTAGATTTCAATGGGCATTCAATTTAGTCCTTATTTTCCCTTTTCTTTTATTATTTTGCTATTTATAATTTAATTTTTATTTAAATTTCAATTTAATTCCTTATCTATTTAATTTCAACTCTTCATTAAATATTTTTATTATTTACTTATTTATTTATTTATTTTCAAATTTTCATTAATTAATTAATTTATTCATTTATTATGGCAATTTCACCTTTCAATATTTTTTATTTGCTTACTTATTTATCATTGTCTTGCTTTTTATTATTTTGAATTTCGTATTGTTGATTTTTTGCATATTTTGTCATATTATCATTATTACATTTTTTAAATTTTTTATTTCTTTTATTTTTAGTACTTTCATGTCTTGTCACGCCTCTTCCGTTTATTTTTATTTTAAATAATCTTATCTATTTTATTATTATGATTACATTATTATTATAGTACTCCTTTATTTACTTATTATTTATTTTCTACTCACATAGCCATTTTAAATTATTTCTAAGCATTTATCCACGAGTATATTATACTCAAATAAGCTAAATACACATTATTTTAGATATTGCATTCATCTTTGCACGAGGCACAAAAAGAATTTTTTTTTAAATCAAAGTAATGTTCATTATTTTGGAATTAAAAAAGTTGTGTTCTTAACTTACGGAATATGACTTCTTTCTAAAATCGAGATAGTTGAATATTCACTTTAAAATAAATAAAAACGAGATTTAAGTCATGATTAAATGGCGTTCATTTTCGTTCTCGAGGATCTAAGGCATTGTGTCCTAACTTACGGGACATGATCCTTTCTTCTCAATTAACTTGAAATAAGCCCTTTTTCGTGAAAATTAATTTAATTAAGTAATATCTTAATAAATTATCGTATTTTAAAATCTCTTCAAATTTTTAATTTTCGACACTAAAGACATCAAGTAATCAACTAGGTACTAATTTTGGGTGTTGCAAGGGTGCTAATCCTTCCTAATGCTTAACCGACTCCCGAACTCATTTCTCGAAGTTTATAGACCAAAAATCGTTATTTTAGTAAATCAAACCCTTTATTAAAAATATCAAATTACAAGGTGATCCGATCGCACCTCATATAAAAAATGATTGGTGGCGACTCTATTTTCGTTTTTTTAACAAAAAGTCTATTTTAAAAAAAAAAAGGATTTCAACCACTATATTTTTTAAAGTCATTTTAAAACACCTAAATTAACTTTTTAATGTTCAATCTTCGGTAGACACCAAATTTTGTTTGGGGTCTAATTTTAAATGTTATTTCTTGCTTAATTACATTTTTAGTATAAATACAATTTTATTTTAATCAAATTTGAAATTTGGTAAGTCTTCAACATATTAATTTAAAATGAAATCTCTACTAACATGTATAATTTTTGATTTTGTTTTATGTTAGTAGGTTATTTGTATTGCAACAATAAGGAAGATGTTGGTTTGAACATGTTTAATTTTTTTCAATTTAAGGGATTTGAGAAATTATCGGTAGAAATAGACATTGTATAAAAACTTAACATATATAATTTATATGTAATAGATTATACCCAAATTAAAAAAAATTAAAGGTGAAAATGGGAGGAAAAATTACACACTAAAAGAAATGGAATAAAAAACATAATTAATTGTATTTATATAAAGGAGAAAATTTTAAATAAAAAATAAAATATAGAAGAAAAATTTAAAGAATAAATGAAGAAATTAATGAGAAAACATTGATCCAAACATATCATATATTATGTTAACACTGAAAAAGTAAAATGTGACAACTTTGACTTAAAACAAAATTCTAATATTAAAATATTATTGAATGTGTCATCCCACATCTATTTAAAATTGGTATATTTGATCATTTACTATTAACTTTCTATTTGAAATTTTATAAAATATTTTGAAAAATTAATTTTTCAAGCAAAGTTTTTTATGTATTTCTGATAAATAATATTTTAAGAGAAAAATAATGTAAAAGTGTTATTTTGTGAAAAAAAAATGTTAATTGTTTTATGCGTAGTTTAGATTTTATTTTTATAAAACATTTTTTAACACTTAAATTAGATTAAAATATTTTTGTATATAACTATCTTCCCGTGCAAGTGCCTTCCACTGGTTATAAGTAAAAGACATGCAAATTATTAATTAAATGCATATCAAGACAGCATTCAAAGAGCTTGCAGAGCAATAAAAGGTGTAAATACAGCCGAAAATATTAATTACTACAAAGAAATAAGCAAGCGACGTGATCCGTGCATGCATGCAAGGCAATGTTGATTGTATATCAGTTCACGTTTGAATTGCACCAAAATATTGGGTATTACAAAATAAATAAATTTCAACATTTTTCGTACAATTTATGTGACAAATCTGGGGAATAATATAAATGGTTATTAATGAAATCAACATGAAAATTGAAGTTGTATCTTAAGGGTTTCACAATGTGTTAATATTGGATTGATTGCACAAATTTCTCCTCTTTGGGTGTGTTTCTACGAACCAGTTTCTTCAACTCTATCCTTCATTTGGTATCGTAAAGCCAGTTTTGAAACAAATTGCTTTATTAAAAGTTCTCCTTGTGAAATTGGAACCGAGTTGATGTCTCTAAGCTAAATTCATGACATAGGTTCTTTAATACTTCCGTAAGTGTAGCACTTCCACAGTAGAAAACACCTGCAACAATAATCAAATTCAGGAAGACAAAAAGAAAACATTGGGCATGAGCTATAAAATTTGAAGGTTTCAGTTTGGTTTTTATACCTATTCTTGAAGCTGGGTGATTGTTAGCCATTGCAGTGAAAACTTTCCTCCAATTTGGTCTTGCGAAATGTGTTGTTATCTGTGTCAAAAGATGAAATTAAGAAAGAAATAAGCTTATCTTAAACATATTCAGGCCATGGTAACCAAGTGAATAAGATTACCCTGCTTTCTGAGACAATATCAACTCCATTCTTAGCCTGTTGCATCTTCTGCACCATGCCAATGAGTGCAGACCGTGCATCGCCTTCTTCATACACACTTGTTAAGTAGTTGTGCATCTCTATCATTTTCTGCATTAAGTTAAAGGGTTGATTGAGATCATATGTTGAGACAAATATAAAGTTTTTTTAAAAAAACTTGGAAAACTACATTTTTGTCAAATTCTGCAATGTCATCCATAACTCCTTTAAACCATTCGAAGGAGTCTTGTTCCCTGGTCACCCAATAGAAATATGCCCTTTCAGGATACTTCCTACCACTCTTCAAACAGTTGCAATTTTCTTCTTCTTTACCTTCCTGTGTCATTCAAATTATTTCCATTGTTAAAAACAAAACAAATGGGCATCTGTTTTTTTGTTCTCCTTCCAAATTAACTCACTGGTTTGATGTTGCTGAGCAGATCTTTTATGATGCTGATAAATGGAGTTGCTCCGATTCCCAGGCCAATAAGAAAGAGGATGTCATACTTATTATAGTCTTGAGCTGGTGCTCCATATGGCCCTTTGATATAGATATCTGGAAAACTGTGCCAAGAAACAAAAGCTATATATGTTAGTATGTACTGAAAACAATGTATCGAGAGGTCGTAAAATGACCTTGAACCAACGATTGACTTACTTTGGTTGTTCCTGTTGTGGGCCTTTATAATTACGTGAACCTGATGCATGATTTACTGTCTTAGTTTCCATTCTCAGTAACTCTCCTCTTTTTCCTCCCACAGTGGGGGGTTCACAAACCTGAATTCTTTTGGTTTAGAGTGCAGAAAGGAGAACAGCTAAAAAGGGGGAAAAAAAAGGAATGCTGAGAAGGAAGACATTAATGCCAAAATACTTGTTTTATCACCTTTTTAAAAATATTTCTTAGTTCAGAAGTCCAGTCCCCTAGGGCCCGAATGTGGACGCTCAAGTAGTCATCTTTAGGTGCCGAAGTGATGGAAAATGGATGCCTGTAAACATATGATAATTAGTTCTGAGGCTTGGATAACATTTTCTGACAAATCTAAGACAAGATTATAATATATATATATATATATATAAATATGTACCACTCAAATTTTGATACATCTGGACACTTGATAAACAGATACATTCCACTTCTGTACTCGAATCCAGGAGGCTTTGTCATGTATATGGCTAGAACATTTCCTGTATATATCACTGCCTGAAAATGTCCCAATAACATGACAGATATGATTACGATTCCGAGACTGAATGCAAAAGAGATGAAAATAGGGAGGGTTATTTATATGTACTACCTTAATGACATGGACCACATGCTTGTGATCCTGGAACTTGGTAAGGAATCTCTCTCTAGCATAGAGTAACATTGGGACAATGAGATACATCCAAGTCTGTAGAGGAAGAGAGGGTTAACCCCATTAACGTTTTGAGTAATGCTGTTCAAGAATGATTTGGAGTTTAATTAATCCAACATATTTACGTACCGTCTTCTGGTACCAGGGCTTTTCGAAGATGAGGATGTAACCATGGAGGATCATTTGGACATATACCAAGATCAGCAAATGATGTGCATACCAAAAGGAATTGAAGCCGGCCAAGGTGGTAAATGGCCAAGGTAAATGGACAACATTTCTTCTAAAATTATGTGTGGCCAGAACAAACGAAAACAACATAATAACCACCATAAGTATCCCAGTAATGCCGACAACATTGTCTACTAGATCTGCATAAGTTGGTTGCTTGTAATGAAGGACAGGTCCAAGAGTTGCCATGAATTTTGCTTTGGGGCAACTTGCTATTAACGGATAATTACAAGCGAGATGCATAAACGTATGGACGGTGGACCAAATGGCTATTGCCAAAGCAACCAACTTGTGGAAGTTTATATTGTCATCAAAAGGGACAAACTGGTTGAGAAATGAAGATCTAAGCCAAGTGAGAGTTCTTCTACACACTGGAAGGAGAACAAGAGCCATGTTGAACTTGAGAGCCTCAGCTGAACCTTTAGCAACGCAGACACAATAGCCTGTGATCTGATACGTAGGTGAACCAATGAACTCGATATACTTCCAGTAGAAGAGGACTAAGTTTACGGCCATGAACAGGAAAATAACCCATATTCTTCTCCAGTGGTCATGTAAATATTCTATAGTTATGGTCTTGTATTTGCTGATTGGAGTTCTATAGTTTTTAGGGATCATAGCTTTTGCCAGGCTCTTCTCTCGCTTGCAGGTAGGCTTGGGGTCATTCGAGGCAACCATTCCCCTTAGTAGAATATCTAGCTGCCATAGCTGTTTTTTTCAAGAGAAATTTGACAATGATTATAATTCTAGTAAACTTAAATGAATCTGTTTAGCTGGTCAATAATTCCTAACCTCTATATATCCCAAGTGATCAGGATCAAGCTCTTCCATGATTAAAGATGCATATGTTCCGGCTTGATCTTTAAGTCTCCCAAGCTTGTTAGCGGAGGCACTCAACATTATAATCTACTTACATACACCGCAGAGATTAAGCATAATATAAACAAGAAATCACATTCACAAAGTGCTAGTTTCAGTTCTCACCTCCTTCACTTCGTCCTCTGACAGCTTACCATCTCCATTCTTGTCACACCTGGAAAAAAAGTAACAACAAGGTTCAAGCTCTTCCGTATTGCATTGGATTTAAATGAAAATAGGAACATGGGTAATTTATACATATCAAAGAAAATCTGAAGCCTTGAATCGAGATTTTGATTAGTAATTTCATCCCAGAATGACTGCAACTGTTCCTTGGTTATCCCTTCTTCTGGGTTCAAACCTTTACGCCTTGCTAAAGCATCATATAGTCCCTCTGCGAATTCCTTGGAATCTCCCATTCCTACGATATAAGACATTGTCAATTTCCCATCAAATTAAAAATATGTTAATATTAGTTGAGGGTGTATACATATGTGTGTGTACATATATAATAATATTACCAACGCAGGTGCCAAATTTATCCCTATGGAGCTTCCCCTCGACCGCAAACTGGTTGAAGCGCTTTTCTGTTGGTTTCCAAGCATCCGAATCTTTCCCCGTGACTTTTTTATCAAGGAAACGTAGACTCTCAAGCCCTTTTGCAGCAGAAGAAGCAGTTCTGTCCAATCTATGAATACCGGTTGGAGGAGGCCCATTTGTTCTCTTCCTAGCGGTGCTCATAAGCCTCCTAAAGGATGACGCCTTCGAAACATTCCGCTGTAACCCTTGAGAACTACTCGGATTCCTTCCGGCTTTCCCCGACAAGTCTGCCTGTTGTTTTTCTTGGGAAATGGATTTCCGAGAACCTTCAACACCAGCAGGGTTCTTATCGACCACAATGCCCTCCAGCGTCCATTGCTTTGGTTTCTCTTTTATTTCCTGCCCTGATTCACCCTTTTCCTTCATACTTGTTAAAATAAAATGGTGGTGATAAGAGTAATTGGGAGTGCTTTGTTACTCTTATCACCTAAAATCCGAGATCTTGATTTAGAGAAATTCCAGGGAGAATGATGAAAAAGAAACGTTCAAACATGAGTTGATAAAGAAGGAAGAGATCCTCCACATTCAATTTTTTTTTTTTTTTTTGGTCTGAAAATAGGGAATTGTTAAGACAGAAAACCTAGGAGATAACGACAATATGTTACAATGATTCAAGTTATTCTAACACCTTCTTAGTTGTTCCACAAATCATGAATTTTCTTTTTTGGAACTTTCTCTCTATTTTGATCACGTTTTATGGTTTTTTTTGTTAAGACAGCTATCGAGACCCACAATTTTAGCATTAATAAATTCGGAGATTGAAACCACCAATATCTCTCACTTAATAAAGCAAAACATTAACAGATGTTTGATGGCACCATCTGAAAATCACCTGCTACTTGTCTTTATCCTGGAAGATCCAAATTTTTGTTCACGTAAAAATGGAATCTTTGTTACGAATTAGTTAGATTGATGCATGATTTTCTAAAATACGAAAATATTTACTACATCCGCCAAATTATTTCATCAACATCAAATCATACAGTACCATTCAATTTTAATAAAAAAATTCTTCACTTGACGAAGATGGAGGACGGTTTTATGCGAATGAGATTTGATTATAATCTAAAATTTTATTTGATAACGACAAACATTATTATAATCACATATTCTTAATTATTTAATTTTATAAAATATTCAATTATGTCATGCATGCATGTTTGTTTGTTTTTAAAGCAAACTGTGTGTTTTTTCGAAACAATTATAATAAAAATTAGTTTTATTATGTCATGCGGGACGAAATTAGAAAATCTTTTAGGGATCTAAATTAATTGCAATTTTATAATAATAAAGTATAATTTTATTATTTTAATAGCTTATATCGTTATAATTTTTAAAAGATTAAATTAAATATTTATATTTTAGAGGGACAAAATGTAATTTTATTTTTATTAATTTAAAATTTTAAAGGGCTTAAATGAAAAACTTTTCATTTTGGGGTGTCCCTACTAGCTCCCTAGTTTCGCCTCTAATATTATGATTATTTTTAAAAATATTTAAATTAATTAAGAGATAAATAAAAAATTTTATATTATCACTGACTAAATTAAATAAATCATTATATTAAATGATTATTATTTAATTAATTTAAATTAATACGAGATATATGATAACTCCCATAGTTAAAATTATTTTAGTATAGTTTCGTAGTATTTTACAAGTAAATTCTAACTTCGAGGTTAATTATTATTTTTAAAAATTTTCAGATTAATTATGTTTTATTCACATTTTTGTAATATTTCGTCGATTTTAGATTTAATTTGGATTTACTATTTTTCTTTTTCTTTTTCCATTGTAGGTTTGGAATGAAAAGTTAAAGCGTAAAGTAAGAAATGATGAAAAGAAGCCTTTCACTCCACCAAACTAAATTAAGAGTGGAGCATGTTTTTCAGTTTAGAAAAATTAGCAGTTAACATTCCGTTCTACCACAATTCTTTGTTTGGGTAGTGTCGCGATAAAAACGCAAAATTTAAGGGTTTCGAGATTACAAGCTTTTTGGGAAAAAGAAAGAGTAAGAACTCACTTAGAGGCAAAAAAAAAAATACAATTCTTTAACACCAAAGGAACCTTCAAACTTATAAAGACAAGAAAAAAATTGAGATCCAGAGAGTTCAGCGCAAACTCTTCATCAATTTTCTGATTTAGATTCATTCTTTTACCTTTTATTAATGCAAGCTGGTTTTGAATAAATTTTTTTATGATGTTTTCTCAATTTAAGATGAACTAAACTTTATTTCCTAGGATGATGATGGATCATAATTGATTATTTTTCTCTTCGGTTATCTTTTTTATTTATGTTAATTATTTATTCAGTCCTTCACTTATTTAATCTACTTACCTAGCAGTCAAGTTGTACTAATTTGACATGCTTAATTTATCTTAGAAGAGAAAGTTCAGGTTGAGATTTAAATTGAATAGAGTGGGATTAATTTTAGTAAGTTAACGAATGAGTTAATTTATTGTTACGATAGAAATAAACTTGATGCTCTAATCAACCCGATAGACTTGTTTTTAATGACTTAACTCAACTTATCTAGTATAGGAATATAGACAATTAGAAGGGATTAACTTAGCTAGATATTGAAAAAGTTTAATTAATATCATTGAATCCTAAATTAATAATTACATAAATCATGTAAGGTAATTGACTTACTATATTCGGTGAAGTTAGAGTTGGAGGTTCATAAAATTTATTGAGAAACTCAAAAAGTATAGAAGAAGTGCTAAAGAATATTGATAGTGAATGAAGTAAGGAGTGAGGTGGGAAGAAGCGCCAATGGCTCATAGGCATGCATTTGAATATGTTGATAAGATGGTGTAGGACATTTTACGGTGTGATGATTATTCATCTGAAAATAAATTATTTAGTGGGCTTGGTATGTTGTTAGGATATGATTTCAGACATATATTTCTTGTTGTTCCTTGGGGCAGCCAAAGTGATATGATTTCAGCTTCTATTAGTAAGTCTCCAATATAGGATCATTGTGAGCTTTTCTAATTAACCATAAACATATGATTAGATGTAAATTCAACTTCTTCCAATATAGGATCATTCTATTCATCCCATTATTTTAATTATTTTTTCTATTAGGTATAATGCGGAGTTACAACTTTATTAGGTTACCTCACAACAATAGACAATAATTAGAAAGTAAAAATTCACGATATGAGATGCAATAAATGTAGAGAAATAATAATGAATTGTAGTTGGAATGATCCTTAAGTAGTAATTTAATAAGTTATTTTATCTATACCTAACTATACATTTCGAGTTCCTAATTTGTATTATTTAGTATAGAATAATCATATACATGCCTTTATTTTAAAAAACCACCGCTCAAAGTTCCTAGAAGGAAATGTCTACGTGTTATACAATTTTGTGTTTGCAAAGTCACGGAGAGTATCCAACTATATTGTTTTAAGTCCAACACATACATCCAACCAACTAATGTTGACATAGCTTCAATTATGTTTCACAAAATTGAATTTTTGTCTTTCAATTGACTCAAAAATAACATAGGTTAGTTATCCATCAACAACTCGATTTATGTTGTATAATTATTATACTTACCCTTTGCATTGCATTTTAAATAGATGTTACTGGTGGGTTGAAAAAATTATAAAAAAAAATAATGAATCAGAAGATATGTAGGAATATCGTATTAAAGAGGACAATACAAATTGAAGACACCAAGTATGTTTTACATATTTAACTTATTTATTATTAAAACTAAAACATCCATTCTATATTTCGTTACTTTTCGACATTTGAATATCATCTGCTTATCAAATCAGTGATGCCCTTTTAGAGAAGCAAAATAAAGTAGTAGTTATTATTACTTCCGCCGTTGTATCAAAATTTCATGGTATATAAACATAATTTTCTTTACATTTTTTTTCTGTTTTCGTTTACTGAAATTAACCGTGTGGGGTGTGTTTTGTATTTTCGATCAAACAAGCGATGACATCATGACAAGAACATTTTCGACATTGTACTATGGACAACGTCGTGACGATGCGAATGGGGATGTTGCGACGTGTTCCTCACATAAATTGGGTTTCTTCTCCCAATTAAACTCTGATTACTTCAAGGATATTTTAGTATGATTAGACCTCTAATCTTAGTCTATTTAAAGGGACATATTGTATCCTTGTTTTGAGAGGACAATTAAAAAGGCAATTAAAGATGAAGTACTACGAACAGGGCTTTTCTTTTAGGGGCGAAAAGATGTAGTCATAGATAAGTTTTTGTGATAACTATGGAGAGAATTTTGTTTTTGAGTTAGGGTTTTGTTTTTGGGGTTTGAGTTTGTACATTTAGTACATTTGGGCTTATTTTCTCCATATTGTACTCTTGTTTGTTTACTCATTTAGTGAAAAGTCGAAGCCTCTTTTGCCCATGATTTTTATCCTCTTCGGAAGAGTTTTTCACGTAAAATTTATATTCGACCTTCTCTACATTTTTTTATTTTGTTGTTTATATAGATCAATCCCAACAAACTGCAATATTTCTAAAGGTAATTACACACTGTTCCCTACATTAGCGATGAAGGTTTACAAGAATCTAAACGTTCCTAAAAGATTTGTCCTATTAAAAAGGTATATTAATCTTTTTCTCTCAATGAGAAATTAATAAAACTTTTAAGGTTAATATATACGGAGCTACCCGAATTTGACAATTTGTATCTACAAGAGATCTAATTGGTACCTAAACTTGGAAATCGTAAAAGTTAATACTTTTTATTGCTACTTGACTAACATTGTTAATTTTTGGCTTGACAACAAATACAATGTTGAAACATGGAATAATTATTATTATTATTTTTAAATTAAAAATTTATTTTTATATTTTGTTTTACATGCGTAATGAATTTGGATAAGCAGTTGTTCATGTTTATTCTAAATATTTGTATAGTACCTTTTATATTTTTATAATTTTGAAAACAACAATAATTTTTTAAAAAATTAACTCTTGTATTCTATAAAAGTTTCTACGTTCTTAGTTTCTTTTATATTTTAGTATTTTCTTGAATTTTAGGATTATATTTTTTATTTCAAGTGCATAATAAATCTAGACAAATGGTTGTTCAAATATAATTGAATTAGGACAACCATTTTTTCGAGTTCATTCGAACATGTATTTCTCTAGTAATATTCTATAATTTTATAATTAATTTAAAAGATAAAAATATAAAAGTATTTTAAAGTTAATTTAAAATTAAAATTAAAATTAAAATTAAAATTTAAAAAATAATAATGATTATAAATCATTCCTAATAAACGTTTAATACTTAAGTCATAAAATAAAAATAAATTTCAAGTTTTAAAATGACTATAAATTATTTAATCAATAAAATTTGAATTTATTTTAAAACATGAAATTTATTTAAAAATACTTTTATATTATTATTTTTGAAATTATAAAATATATAAAACTACTAGAGAATTACATGTTCAGAGTGACCCTAGACAATGGTTGACCAGATTCATTTGTATCTGGACAATTATTTGTCTCGATTCATTCTGCACTTGTAAAATAATCCTAAAATTAAAAAAATCTAAAATGTAAAAATTAAAAATAGAAAATTTTATAAAATACATGAGTTTATTTTTGAAATTATAAGAATATAAAATTACTAATATATATATATATATATATATAATTATCTTTGTCTCAATTCAAATGAATTTGAGCATGTGCCTGTCTAGATTCATTAGGTGTGTAAAATAAAAAATTTAAAAATCTATTTTTTATTTTTGAAAAATATTTTATTATTTTTATGCCATGTGTAAGCATTCTATAGGCTATCAAGAAAAAATAATGGTGTTAGTTAGGTACCGATAAAAAAAAAAAAACTAACTTGACTCACAATTTTAGATTTAAATATAAATCAAGTACAAAATAAAATTAAGTACCAAATAAGTAAAAGTTGTCAAATTCATATATTTTCATATGTATTAACCTAACCTTTAATGATAAATTTTATCATCATATTTTCCCGTAGACAAATTTTAATCACATGCGTTCTTCCATTGTTGATGCCACAATAGAGTTCATAACACCATCTAAGAACACACCATCTCTGTGGAAGCATTATTCATCATAAGAGTGTATATTTCACAATTAATGCATATCGTTAAAGAGGGTTTTTCGCAAGTATTTAATTATATTTGTATGTTTACGTGATGAAATTTACATTTCAATAAATATTATACACTTCGTTATACCTTTAAGGTATTGTTTACTTTTATCTAAATATTTTTATTATAAATTAGTAACAGATAAGAAATTACACATGTTGAGCAACTGTTACAAAAGTTTATACTTCATAGCATGTCCTATCCATAAAGGCTCATGCTGAGAATCTTCGATATGATCTACTTGCTAGGCGGAAGCAGTAGCACTTTGGCAAGAATTTTTTATTAGACAGGGGGAGATGAGATGATGATGGTGTTGGTTGGCAAGAATTTATTTCTCTCAATATACTAATCTTTTCAATTTCTTCCAGTACCCAATTAGCTTTCCTACTAACACTAATAATTTCTATTTTATTTCTTATAAAAATTCTAACACATATCAGTTTGTATAAGCACTATTCTCGATTCAGGAGGATTTAGGGATGTTACAGCCTCATTATACTCTCTCCTAATAAGACAAGAAAATACATTTCCAATATCCATATAAAGGGAATCAACATAAATTTGATGATGTCCAAGGTCGAGTTTCGAATTTCTCAACACAACATTTGACCCTACCACATAGGAAACATCAATATAAAAATGGCTTTACACGCTTCTGTATTATATTATAAACAAACTAATCATTTTTATAGTCAGTTTTCATGCTTACTTCATTAGTACAGTTATGATTAAATCCAAACATATATTTCATCATTAATTTTAATTTTATTGTTATATATTATAATATTCAATCTCACTATTACAATAATTTTATTATTATTTTTGGTTGTGCCGAAATTAACCTCATCACCCATTCAAACAAACCCATAAGTAGGTTGGAATTTTAGTACCTACGACTCTTCGCTTATCTCAGGATTATCATATCCTTTGTTTAAAATAAAAAACTAATTGAATAAAGTCTCCAAGCTTTTCCAGTGAGTTTTCTGTTGTTTTCAACAATGCAAAGAAGATAACAAATAATACAGAATGCATAAAAAGGATGTTGATGGTGACCAAAAGTATACAATGGATAAACACGAAAATGAGGAATATTGATAACTATTCTTTCTTCTTTGTTCTTATTAGGAAAAGTTATGCCAATGATCCAACTCCTAATTCGATTAATCAAAACTTAAATAAATACCCAAATTTCTATATCTCTCTGTCAGAAAAGCACTATGAAAACAGAAAAAAAATAACAGCAAGAATCGAAGAACACAAAAAAATGAAATAAAGATAAAAACAGAGAAAGATGTTAGATAGTACGTATGAACAGATATTTGAGAGAAAGCTAAATCTGAAAATTCTCTATTTCTTATTCTGAATTCATTGTTAAAACCTTGCCACATTCATCTGTGCATTACATATTTATAAACGAAGCCTAACTAACACTCTTAGCTGGACTAACTAACTAGAACTAACTAACAATCCTTAGCTGGACTAACTAATTAGGACTAACTAATTAACCGTATTAGCTAATGCATGCTATACTCTATCATGCACCCATCTTCCCGACCTGTGAGACACACAGCAGATTTCAAAACCGCGAAAACCATGTTGCGGACAAAGGCTTCGTAAATATATCGCCACTTGATCACACGCAGGAACTTCACCTACCAACAGAGACCCATTCGCAACCTTTTCCCGAACAAAAAACAAGTCAAGCTCGACATGTTTGAATTTGGAGTGTAGGACAGGATTAGTCGCAACTGCCACGGCACTTGAACTATCACACCAAACTTTAGGAGTATTAGCAGACACAACCTGCAACTCCTGAAGCAACGAAACTAACCAAGTGACTTCACTTGCTACCATGGTAAGACTCCTGTACTCCGCTTCAGCCGTGGAACGAGAGACGACTTGTTGCTTCTTAGACCCCCACAGAACAAGAGTCTGTCCAAAATAGACACAGTAGCCTGACGTAGAGCGACGATCATCAAAATCAAGCCCCCAGTTGGCATCGGCATATCCAATTAAAGACAACCGAGAAGCCGGACGAATCATTATTCCAAAATCAATAGTCCCAGACAAATACCGTAATATACGTTTCAGTGCCACCATATGAACATTAGTAGGACTATGCATGAATTGACATATCCTATTCACCGCATACGCAATATCTGGTCTGGTCATAACAATATCTTTGAAGAGCACCAAAGAAGACTCACATACTCAGTCGGATCAGTCAAAAGTTCACCATCAGACTTGGACATAGTAGAAGAACTAACCATTGGAGTATGAACTCCTTTTGCATCAAGCATCGAGCAACGAGCAAGAAGATCACGGATATACTTCCGCTGACAAAGATGAAGATAAGTAGCGGTGCGAGTAACCTCAATCCCAAGAAAATAATGTAACTCACCCATATCCTTAAGTGAAAATTCGCTATTCAACAACTGAACAAACCATTCGACAGACTGAGTTATATTCCCAGTAACTATAATATCATCAACATACACAAGAACGTAGAGAGTGAAATCACGTACTATCCGTACAAGCAAGGAGGAGTCAGACTTGGAAGCAACAAACCCCACCGAATTGAGGAACTGTTTTAGTTTAACAAACCACGCACGAGGTGCCTGTCAAAGACCATACAAAGCCTTTTTCAACCGACATACGAGAGAGTGTCCATCGGAGGCACGCACCTCATACCCTGGAGGCTGATACATATACACCTCTGTGTCAATATCACTATTTAAGAAAGCATTGTTGACGTCAACTTGCCGCAACTGCCACCCCCGAGAGACAGTAATAGATAAAACAACACGCACAGTAGCAGGTTTAACGACCAGACTAAACGTTTCCTTGAAGTCACACCCAGGATTTTGCGAGCATCCTTTTGCAACTAGACGGGCTTTTCGGCGAGCAACAGTGCCATCCGGATTTCTTTTGATTTTAAACAACCACTTGCACCCTATAACTTTGCAGTTTGGGGGTTGCGGAACAAGATCCCAAGTGAGATTTCGAATAAGCACATCATATTCTGCTTGTGCAGCAGCGCGCCACTCAGATGAAGTCAAAGCTTCTTCGATCGTAGAAGGTTCAACAGCCTCAACAGAAAGAGCCTTAGGTTTGAAAACACCAGCTTTGGACCTAGTCACCATTGGATGAGTATTACCTATAGGTAGATCTGGGCCCTGAGCTGTAGCACTCAAGGAAACACCCCTCTCACAGTTAAGATCAGCAGTGGAACTAGAAGACGAAGAGCAGAGAGATTCCCGAGCATATCCATCCTCAGGTTGTGGCAGAACGAGAGAAGGCAGAAACGAAGGATCATCTGGCGGAGAACCCATAGGAGACTGACGAGTCACAGGAGTATCTATAATCGGAGACGGAAGATCTATACCCGCATGGAAGCCAGACTGAAAAGCCAGAACAAACGTTGGAACAAGTGAAGTTTCCGTCGTCAAAGGTGACGAAGATGACAAAAACTTGGTCTCATTAAACACCACATGCCGAGAGACAATTACCCTGCCAGTCGGTAATAGACACAGATACCCTTTATGGTGGGCACTATAGCCCAAGAAGGTAGATGGTTGAGACCAAAAATCGAGCTTGTGAGCCTGAAACGGATGAAGATAGGGATAACAGCAACATCCGAATACCCGCAAATGATCATATGACGGTGCCGTCCCATAAAGAGCTTGATACGATGAGATTGTAGCCAGAACTGGAGTAGGTAACCGATTGATGATATGGACGATTAATGTAACGCATAGCCCCAAAACTCCATAGGTAGACCGGCTTGGCGAGTAGGGAGACCCATTTCAACAATATGACGATGTTTCCTTTCCGCAACACCATTCATTCGGATGTATGTGGGCATGTGAGGCGATGAATGATTCCATGCGAGTCCAAAAGCAGACTTGAACGCCTATATTCACCACCCCAATCGCTCTGAAATTGTTTGATGTTTTGCCCAAACTGATTACGAACTAATTGATGAAACTGAACAAAACACTTCACCGCTTGAGACTTCTGTCGAATAAGATAAACCCACGTAAAACGAGTACACATATCAACAAACGAAATATAGTACCAGTGATTCCCACAGGAAACAGACGCCGGACCCCAAAGATCAGACACCACTAACTCAAACGGATTTGTATACTTTGTAACAGACATGGGAAAAGACAATTTATGAGCTTTTCCTTTTTGACAGGCAGTGCATATTCCATCAAGAGTTATATTTGGCGAAAGAACAATATTACACTGATCCAAAACACTTTTGACAATAGAAATAGATGAATGACCAAGGCGATTATGCCACAAAGTCAACTTATTACAATCATTAGAGTTATTTGAACTACACGTGAAGTAGAAAGCTGGAACCTCAATAGAGTGAAGCGGACTAAGTCGGCAGAGAGAACTTGTAGAGTCTATCATGTATGTGGCCGTCGTGGCGTTTCCGGGTCATTATGTCCTTAATAACACAATACGTTGGATGAAACTCAAAAACACACCATTATCTTTAGCAAACCGAGATCTGAGACAATAGATTTTTTGAATTTTCTATGACACATAAAACATCACCAATCGAAGCATTTTAAAGCGCGTAGGAAAATCGATTACCAATGGAGGAGATTTGAGCGGTGTCCGTCACCCATCGATAAAGGAGACGATACCTAGATAAGGAGTAGTGTCTGTAGAGCCGACGCATCACGGCAAACATGATTACTTGCACCGAATCGGTACCAAGAAGTGATCGACCCGCAGGTATATCGACCCGTGGGATCAGCATTTGATCCAACCTAAGCAGTATTAACATGTGATCCTGACGAAGTGGAATGAATAGAAGCATTTAAATCTCCCACTCTCGGAAGGCCGATACACGGATCAGAACCCGAATAGACACGAGCCCGAGGCTTGGTACCCCAAGGAATAGGGGAATCCGACACATGATCAAACCGAACACAATTATTTACTGGGCGAACATCCTCGAGCGGACGGGATCAAGCCCACAACAAGCATCAACCAATGGAGGAGTCGGCCCATTGTAGTCTGCTGGAATATATGGCCCATTATTTTGTGGAACATTACCCCCAATATAGTTGGGAGCTAAAGGAGGAACATCGCCCTACTATTTGGTGGATCATTCGCCCAACATAATTTGGAGCCAAAGGGCGCGCATAAGTTTGTAGTAGGTTGGTTGAAAGGATATTGAAAAGAACCATGGGCCCCGCCATAATAATTCCTATGCATGTGAACATTAGATTGAACTTGCGGTACAGCTGGAGAGCAATGTTGAAAACCATAATAATTTTCTCTTTGACTATCGTGCACCCAATTTTGACCAGCAGGGTAAGAATATTTCACCCTTTGAGAAGGCCACTCCCTGCGTCATGGAACCCGATCTTGCAACGAACCATACAGCGCATCAGAAGGGAGAATTGACGCTTAAGATGCATAGAAACCATCATCGGCCGGTGGAGAACGAGAGCCATCATAGTCCCGATTAAATCGATAATAGCACTTCGAGCAAGGTGACCGAATCGATTCTGATCGCACTGGATTCGCGATCGAAAACCCGTCCACGGCCACGGATGGCGGTCGACCACCACGAAACGACCTCACGAGAGTGGATTGTGTAGACTCCACAAGATTCGTGGATTGTGTAGACTCCACAAGATTTCTCCGACAGCGTATAAGGTGAGCTCACCTCCGAACATCTCGAAACAACAACACCGAAAGTAAATCACACAACCGTTTAATCGTTGTTCACACTTGATCGACTAACGTGGAGGCTAGTCGCCCACGATTCGACGAAAAGAAAATTTCTCCGACAACCACGCAAGAAGGAGATCTTATCTGAGAACACAAGCGCCGATTTGGGGCCAAAGATCCATCCGCCGATTGAACGAACCGAATTGGTGATGGAAGAGTGCCATCAACAAATCCTAGCGGATCATAAGCACCAAGAATAACACGAACTTGTTGTTGCGAGGATGAGCGTGCTTTCATCTAACTTCACCACATCGTGTCGAGGGAAGGACGTGACAACTTTGTCACCAAAGTGAGCGAGAGCGTAACCACCATCAACAGAGTAGTCGGAAGAGAGGTTAGTAGCCATAGACCCAGAATCGTTTGGCGGCTGATACCATGTTAGATAGTACGTATGAACAGATATTTGAGAGAAAGCTAAATCTGAAAATTCTCTATTTCTTATTCTGAATTCATTGTTAAAACCTTGCCACATTCATCTGTGCATTACATATTTATAAACGAAGCCTAACTAACACTCTTAGCTGGACTAACTAACTAGAACTAACTAACAATCCTTAGCTGGACTAACTAACTAGGACTAACTAATTAACCGTATTAGCTAATGCATGCTATACTCTATCAAAAGAAAATAGAAAAATGGAGATAATACTCAATTTTCAATCATCATGAATACAAGGGAGAACTTATCAGTTTATATACACTGATCAATGAACCTACTGCTAGTAACTGATAGTCAACAACAACAATAACAACTGACTAATTGTCGGTTAAGCAAAATTAACTATCTATACATTTATCACATTAAACATGTGCTTAATAGTCTAACATATGCTTAATATTCTAATATTTTTCCGTATTCTGCTCTTTGAACACTTTTTCAATGTCCATATTGCACACACCTAATTTTGATCTCAGTTTAGTAAAATAAGTTTCGGACAGTGGCTTTGTGAATACATCAGCAACCTGTTCTTGTGCAGGTACATGATTGATTTGCAGTTGTCCACGCATAACCTTTTCGCAAACAAAATGTACGTCTAACTCCACATGCTTCATTCGTGCATGGAGTACATGATTTGCAGCTATCTGAACGGAACCCATATTGTCACACTAGATAGTTGGAGTGCCTACAACATTTTCACCAAGTTCAGTCAGCAGATGAACAAACCAAGCAAGATCAGCTGCAGTGTTAGTCAAACTACGATACTCAGCTTCTGAGGTTGACCGAGACACAACAGCTTGCTTTTTGGAGGACCAACCAACAAGCTTCCGTCCGAGATAAATGCAAAATCCTGAAGTTGAACGGCGATCCTCAAGTGAACTACCCCAATCGGAATCAGAAAATGTTGTTAACGTGAGATGATCAGCAGGTGTATAGAGTACTCCATATGATGTATAATGCCTTGTAAATATCTCAACACCCTTTTGACAGCTTGCCTGTGTTTAACTTTGAAACTCCATCGACGACCAGTTGCTTTTCTATTTTCAGGAAGAGGAACTAGAGTCGAAGTGTCATTCTTTCGTAACGCACTAAGTTCATCATGGACAGTTTGTTGCCACTGAGGATACTTCACGGCCATGTGAATATATGTAGGATTAAAAATAGTATCAACAGTGTACAAATGTATTTTTGGCTTAATAATATCTGCTTCTCCTCGTGTGAGCATTGGATGTGTATTAGCAAGAGACACATCACTAGTTGATGAAGAAGATGCAATAGACTGCTCTAAATAAGAAGAAACTGTTGGTGAAGCAGAAGAAGGATTAGGGATGGAGGATTGTATAGAAATAAGTTTTATAACCACGTTGCAACTGAGCGGGGTAGAAATATAAGTCTTTTTTTTTTTTTCTTCCTTGACCTGGTTTCAACCCAAATTTTATGTATACAAACTCGATTCCATCCCAACTCCATTTTAACCTCGACCCAAAATGAAATAGCCCATCCCAAAATATTATATTCTATTCCGTTACTTTTTAAAATAAATTAGATATATGTGATAAAATAGAAACATATAAAATATAATTATACTGGCATGGTTGGTAAAAGTTTGAAGTTTTAAGAATCTAAATATCCCAGTTGATTGTGTTTTGTATTAAATTAATTTTAATTCTGATTATCAGATATGTATTATTTATAATTTATACATGCATCTGTAATTATATTAGAGAACTCTTTAAAACAACTTTTTAGTAAATATGGTACTTTGTGTTTTTATATTGTATTTATAGTATATTCTCATATTATAATCATGTTTAAAATATTTTATATTTGCTTAAAATATATTTGTATCATGTAGTGTGCTAGAAGGTCTCAATATATATATTATTAAAGATTTTAAAAATTCTGAGTAAATTTAGAAGTGTAATGTCTTTGAAATTTGGAATTTTTAAGGCTATATTAGAAATTAATTTTAAAAACAAGTGTTGTAAGGCTAGTTAGGATTAAAATTCGACTGATTTGGATTATTTTGTTGACACTAACACTACACCAAAACAGACTTTTAATTGCGTTTTTTTTTTTTGCTTCTAGCGGCATTTTAAGCGCCACTAATACTATTTGACTTTTGAAGCGCGCTAAAACAAACTTAAAGTTAGCGGCGTTGTTGTGAAAAACGCTAATGGTGGGGTCTTTGAGGCGTTTTCTGAAGTCACGCTTTCTAGCGTTTTATAACAACGCCGCTAAAAACCCCACCTTTAGCGGCTTTTTTATAAAAGCTTTTCAGTCTTCATGACGTTTTTATATAAAATTGAGTCTTTAGCGAATAAAGGTTAGGTCTTTAGCGTTTCTTACAAAAGCGCCGCTAAAGGTTGGGACTTTAGCGGCGTTTCTTATAAAAGCGCCGCTAAAGGTGGGGCTTTAGCGGCGTTTCTTAGCCACTAAAGGTGGGCTCTTTAGCGGTATTTCTTGTAAAACCGTGCTTTTAACAAAAATGCCACTAATTTGCACATGATTTGCGGTCTTTGTTTTTACGCAATATCCTACCCTCCTCAGATTAAAACCAACCAAAACAAAGAGCAATTGCATATAATTCCAACCCAAAGCGAGAAATAAAACATTCAAATCTCACCAAAAGCATTAAATCTAAACGATACTTCAAATTTAAGAAAAGATATATGATATTTATTAATAAATGAAGCATAATTCAAACAATTCTTACAATAATGTTAAGCGTAACAATGTTAAAAAAATATTACAACAATAAAACAAATGTCTAAGAGGCGGCCTCTACTTTGCTTCGGAACAATCTGCATCCTAGTCTGCAAGTGCTCGCTTCTATCGAGATATCTGGTCTTCCAGTCTCTCGAACTTGACGAGATTGACTCGAAAGGCATGTATTCTTGGGAGTCCTTGACATCGAACCCGACCATACCTTGTAAGACCCAAAACATTAGTGATAATTTTGTTATAAATATACTCAAGATTAACATTTAATTTGATTTGGATTATTTTGTTGACACTAACACTACAAAAGCAATTTTAATTGCGTTGGATTATTTTGTTGCTTCTAATTTTAGCATACAAAATGCAATTTTTTAGCGGCATTTTTAAAGCCACTAATACTCGTACCGCCACTAAAACACCTTTAGCGGCTTTTTAATCGAAAGTTAGCGGGCAAGACCCAAGGCGCTTAGAACATAAAGACTAATTTTGCGACCAACCAAAGTTATCAACGCCGCTAAATAAAACTCCACCTTTAGCTCGATTTTTATAAAACGACGCTAAAGGTTAGTCTTTTCAACAGAAGCTAAAAGCGCCGCTATTCTTCTTTGGAACAAGCATCCTATCGGTCTTTACTTTCAGCAACCCGCTAAAGGCTCATGGGTCTCTTAGCATACTCAAAAGCGCCGCTAACACCGGTCTTCTCCTTTAGTTAGTATCCTAATAAATCACTAAAGGTAAAAAGTTAGTACCTTTAAAACCCAAAACATCAAATATATAAATAGATTAACAAAATACTCCGCCTCCTACCTCCCTCGATCCTAATAAACCAACCAAAAAGTTAGAACATAACTTAAAATTATAAATTTAAAACTACAAACGATGAATTAAACTATTGTAATTAAACATTATAAATATTTATAATGAATCAAATTTTAGTAAGTAAATATACCAAAATTTCGGCCTCGGATGTCATCGGAGATCCATCCTTCTTCCTATGCATAATGTCAAAAAGGGCGTCCAACTTTTGACGGCGAAACTTCCTACATTATAGCGGAAAAAATATAATTTAATCGTATAAAGTAATTAATATTTGAAAGAAGTAATAAATTATAATACCTCGGCCTCCCGCTACGAGCAAAACTTGCGGAACTCGCTTATGCGTGAATTGTTATTTCTCTCGTCTTCATTGTTTGTTCCAACTCGCTCACGGTCCTACATAATGGAATTTGAATTATGTATATAGTAAATCGATAAACCAAAAATTTATAAGACTTTGAAAGTACGTAATACCTCTCCTTTCTTTGAATTCTAGAATCTAACTTGATCTTCCCATTGGTACCTCAACATTCCCCAAAACATTTCATAATTTTTAAATCGAGGCTTATGTCTTTCTTAAAATATTGTTTTTTAGGGTGCTTTTATTGTCTCTCCATTTTTACCCAACGTCTTCTTAACATAGTCATCGGATACCTTTAAAGCAAATTCACCTGAAAATTTTTTAAAAGTTAATATAAATGAAGGTTAAATTAAAGTATTATAAATTACATTCACCTTTTATTACCTTAATATTATCGAGAGCTGATTTTGTTGGCATCGGGCATGTGATGCCATGATTAAGTAGTTAATGGGCAACATATTCGGAACGCATTTAGTGCTATAATGCCCAAATAGCTTTGACGACAACGAATCGAGCTTGGATCCGATAGGTGGCCATGATTGTTTCTCCTTACTTGAACACGCTTCGGTGAGCTCTAAGTGTAACACCCAAACTTCCCGATAGGTGGCCAAACATTAACACGAGGCTTCTAAGTGTAACACCCCAAACCCCCAAACATTTGGTTTGCTACTGAGAAAACATTTTGAAATCTTTTAAAACCGTTATAAGTTTTGTCGAAAACCTTGTGTTTTCAAGTCTCTTATTAAAACCATACTTAGTGTTGTTTAGAAATATTTATTAAGTCGGGTTGTTTATAGATTTGAATGTGCTGATGACACTTAAAACATTTTACGTTTAATTTGAGAAAACATGTGATCCCGTTTTAACATCATTAAATAATTTAAACAAAATATTCTAAACATGTAACAATAATAAAAATAATCTAGGGAGGCCTTATTACAACTTGAATAAACAAAACCCAAATAGAATAAAACTAAAATAAAATACTTCAAAGTAAAATTTAATTTCCACTGCATGGCCACCTCGAGTTCATCTGGCTCCTCATCCGCTATTTACGTGTCACCTGAAAAATATTAAAGGAAAAGGTGAGTCACCAAGACTCAGTGTGTAACCCTTTTCCCGGTTTAGTACAACAACATACACAATTTATAATCAATAAACATGCACAAAAATATAATACCCAACCTAGCCATCCAAACGCCTTTCTCTACCCCGTGTGGTACCAAACCACTGGTGGTGCCAAACCACTGGTGACCTAAGTCACAATAATCGTAATTAAATGTGGTGCCAAACCACTGGTGGGGCCAACCCACGTGTGATACCAAATCACTAGCGTCGATCCCATAATACAATCCGTGGGGCCAACCCACTGTGGTGCTAAGCCACTGGGACAAGACGCTATAAGGTGCCAAACCTCTGGAGGTGCCAAACCTCTGGTGACCGTAGTCACAATGTGATACCAAATCACTGGTGTCCGTCGACACGAAAATCAATTCCCCCTCCACTCATATATCCCACATCAACCCATGATATACAACAGATTTCATGCCAACATATAATTAAATCACATATACCAAATATGCCATGCTTCCCAAAAGCATCAAATAGTAATCATATTGACAGAGACTTACCTGAACGATCGCTTATACTGTTACGGAACAAATCCAAAGCCACATAAATCAGATTTAGCACACACAATATTTAGCACAGTTAATCAATCATAAAGTGTGTATGTACACACCTGTCACCAACGATAATTCTAAGTCCCGAAAAGTCAATCGGCCACACTAGCCTTCCTTGCCCTATATTCGGCCATTACCAAATGTTAGTACCAAGGCCATTCGGCCAAACTAAAACCATCTCAAGGGGTTATCATTTGAACCCGAAACCTTACCTATTTGTCCTTAAGTATTAACCTTAGCACACTACTCGCGAATCTTCTTCACTTCCTACAATCGGCCATCATCATTATTAGTAGCCTTCGACTTAATTGATCACTAATTAAATACTCACTAAGAATAGAACCTTACCACTACTTACCAACCGGTTGACAAAGAATGGTAGATTAGATTTCGCTTTGAGATCCCAAGTTCCTTCTCAAATCGATTGACAACGAGGATCCAAAGAGATCTATACTACTCTCAATATTCGCCAAGACTACACCACATAGGGAAAGAAATTTGGCACACCAAGGAAGTGAATTTGAATAAAGAGATGCTGGAAATTTTGCAAAATTTTGGGCGGTTTGTCTAAGAATTTTGGCGACAAGGTGGTGGATATTCAGTCAATGGTGGAAGGAAGAAAAGGAGAATTAGTAGGAGAGATCAAAGGTGGTTTTTGGCTAAATAAAAGAAGAGAAAGCTAGAATTTTTTGAAGGTTTCCCTAAGGGAATTTCAGCAGCAGCTATGGTAAATGAGAAAGAGAAAATTCCAGGCTTTTGGGCACCCTTTCTTTGTACAAAAACAGCCCCCAAAGAGTCCCAATGTTTGCTAATTACTCCCTCTATGCTGATAATTTCAGCCACTAATTATCACAAATAAAGCACAATTATCTTACCTTAATCTCCTATACAATTTGAAAGAAAATAAACTTCTAATACATTCCCATCCAAATGAAATTAATGTGCAAAAATTAAGCCTAATCTCAATCACTTAAAGAGTCCCACCATCATATTCTCGCCTCTCCTTTACGCCAAAGAAAAGAAATAAAAGAAGAAAAAATTGCATTTGTTGCCCTATAGGTTCAACTCGGAACTTCCAGTAACCCCATGCCCTTCACGCCTTAGCCAACTCTCCCTTAAGACTTTCATGTCACATACCCTTTTCATTTATTTATTAAACCTTCCTCTTCATCACGCCAGTTGCAGGGGAAAAATAAAATCCAAATGCTGCTGTTTGGACTCGAACCAGCGACCCCAAGCAGCCCCTCTCCTCCACCGCCCTTGCCACTTCTCCCAATCTGACTTTCTTGTCAAATTGCCCTTCTATTTAATTTTAAGCCTACCTCTCGGCCCTTCTGCCTTTAACGCAAAAACCCAAAATAGAAACGTTCCCTTCGTTCCTCGAACTCGAGACCTCTCTCCCTCAAGTGGCGCCCAGCCACTCTTATTCACCGGACTTTCATGCTACGAACCTTCCCCAATTATCTTTAAGGCCTTCATTGCTTTGGCCCCCTTCATTCAACGCCCAAAAATAAAAACAAAATGAATTCTCCCCTTTCCAAGATTCGAACCCAAGACCTCCCTTGCAAGCCCTTAATTCACCAAGCCAACACGCCAATTACAATCTGGTGTCAAGTTTCTCCTAAATTTTATTTAGGCCCTATCTTTACCTAGCTCCTTCCTTGTACACACTTTAAAAATAAATTTTTAACACTGGGTCAGGCCTAGCTCGGGTTATTTTTAGGCCCTTAAACATGTCAAATAAAATTATATTTATTTATTTCTTGAAGCCCACACATTTTTTTTATATTACAAATAACCCCTAATTTAGGGTGTTACACTAAGTCGTATAAATCTGTAAGTAATGTACGTCCCCGACCTCTGCTCGTCCCACCACCCTCAGCTGAAAAATGATATATTATTATATTAAAATTGAAAAATGAATCAATAATAAAATTCAACATGCATGTAAAATAAACTTAACATTACTTTCGAATTGTCCATGCTCGTCATCTATGTCCGGCAGACTAGAAGATCCAACAACTGTATCCTGTCCACTATTTACTTCTTCTGGATTTGGAGTATTCTGGACAATATTTAAACCTCGTAATCGTCTTCTAGGCATTTTCCCTGCAATACACATAAAATAGTTCAAAATTTTAGTAACAAATAACAACAATAATAGGACATTTAAAACAGTTAAATTATATAACATGACCAACATGAAAATTATAATATTACATATAAATAATCAATCGTTAAATCTTACTACATCATATTTCAGAAATATCTTCGTCCACATCCCGATCGAACCCATTGAAATTGTTGACTAGTACTAGGGATATTTTCATTTAAGTTTTGTTCTGGAAAAGGCAAAGTTTCTGATCTTTCGACTATGTCATCTCTACTTCCACTGCTAATGTCGAACAAGTCTCTAGGGGTGTTTCGATGTACAACGTACCAACCCTCATCAGTTGGATCTTCGGAGTAAAAAACTTGTTTAACTTAAGAAGGAAACACATACGGCTCGTCCATCAGTTGTTCTCCGGTGTGAATCAATGAGAGAAATTCACCATTGTAAAGCTATATTGATCGTTTTTAATTCTGCGAGCCGTATTCACATCAGCCCAATCACCTCAAAATAAGACAATTTTGCATTTGCCGTAATAATCCAACTCAATGATGTCAGTAATAAGTCCGTAATATTCCAAATTCCCTCGACGGATTCTCGTCCCTAGCACTAGCGTAACTTGTAATCGAAGAATTAACAACAATTCCGCAATTTTGGGTTCTCCTCAATCTATCGCGATACCTTGTATGAAATCAGATCCGTTGATGAGGAAGCCACTATATCTTTAACTATTCTGTTTGGACCTTGTGAAAGCCATTTAACGTCGTCATTTACTTCATTCGACTCCAAACCTATTGAGTCGAAAGTAAATCGAGTAATTATGAATGTTATGAGAAAACATTATTACTTGTCAATGAAAACTTAAATTGCATACCATTTGGCTTAACCATTCATGGAATGATTCTGCGAACAACTTATTAATTTCTCGTCGATTTAATCTTCGGGATCGTGAACGAGCTCTCAATATTTGTTTGTACTCACTACGGTAAAAAAGGTTTTACTTTGTTAGAAGACAAACAAATTACAATTAATGAGTATTTTTCAAATTCTAGAACTTACTGCCAAAATGGTTCCATTGAATCGTGATGAAAAAGAACGTATCGATGTGCTTGGACCCATGAGCTATCGTCTAATTCTGTAATTTTGACTTTGTCGATCGGTTCTCCGAAACTTTGAAATAAATAAGTTTCGGCCAAATTATGATCTGTGAGCCCAGCATTTCTACTTGGTCTATTCATTCTTGTTTCAACATCTTCCAAATACCTCGAACAGAAAGTCATACATTCCTTTGCCAAGTAGCCCTCGGCAATTGATCCTTCCAGATAACGCTTATTGCGGCAGTATGACTTTAATTTGGAAAGGAACCTAAACACGGTATACAACATTATCAAAAGTTGCAATTAAAGGCATTGAGCTGAATGAAGGAATATTTTGCAAATAAAGTAAGACCTTTCAATGGGATACATCCATCGATAAAAAACGGGTCCACCAAGAAGCGCTTCACGCGGGAGATGAATTAACAAGTGCACCATAATAGTGAAGAAGGAAGGTAGGAATATCTTCTCCAGATTGCATAAAGTTAATGCGGCTCGATCTTGTAGTCTCTCTAATTCTTGAACATTTAAAACTTTACCACAAATGCCTTTCATTATATTTGATACTCAATTACAAGAGTCGTCACCTTTTTCGACATACAACACCGCTTAGCAATCGGCGATAAGTCTTGCATCAAGATGTGATAGTCATGCGATTTTAAGCCATATAGTCTTCGATCCTTAAGACTCACACATCGCGATATATTTGATGCATACGCATCCGGGACCTTTATATCCTTCAACACCGTACAGAACACTTCTTTCTCCGTCTTCGACATTGAAAAAATAGCAAGCGGCAACCGATATTTCATATTCGGAAGTGCTAGGGGATGAAGCTCACGCCGAATTCCCATGTAGACTAAATCAACTCGACTCTGAAGATTATCTTTCGATTTTCCATCGACATTCAAAATAGTCCCAATGATGTTCTCGCAGACATTTTTCTCTATGTGCATGACATCAAGATTATGACGTAAAATCTGATGCTCCCAATAAGGCAACTCGAAAAAAATACTTCTTTTTTTTCCACAAGTTTGCCTCATTAGGGTCATCCTCTTCATCAGATTCATCATCAGATTCATCCCTAGATCTTCTATTTCTTTGCGGGTTGGCCGGTTGATTCATCTTTCCATAAATGAAATTCATATCTTTCAACATTAAGAATATTTTGGATCCACCGATGCGCAAAGGAGCTGGTCGAACTCTTGATACCATCAAACCGAGCACTCTGAAATCTAAATGTATGATTTTACGGTAACCACCGACGATACCCCATGTAAGAGAACTTTTCCCATTATATAACCATTGCGAACATGTTCACAAAGACAACACGGACAAGCATAACGTCCCGGTACTCCAACCGGATAAATTAGCATAAGCGGAAGTCGTTAATAGTCCACATTAAAGCCGCACGTAAATTAAAGTTCTCTTTTCTCATTGCATCGTATACGTCAATATCATTCCCCGGCCCTTTCTCTCCAGGTATAATCATAGACAAGATAAAAGAAGATTGTTTCATGCAAACCCATAGAGGCAAATTGTAGGGAACAAGCACCACAGGCCAAGTACTGTACGTTGTGCTCATGAGTTTGTAAGGGTTAAATCTATCGGATGCTAGCCCAAGCCTCACACTCCGAAGATCGCTTGCAAAGCTTGGAAATTTAGAGTTAAAAGATTTCCAAGCTAAAGAATCTGCAGGATGCCTTAACAACCCATCATCTGTTCATCCATCATGGTGCCACGTCATTGATTCATTGTCTTGACGACATGAAAAGCCGTTGAAGCCTTGGTATTAGCGTAAAATACCGTAAAATCTTAATGGCGCTTCCTTGATTGTGTATCGTGTTCATCCTCGTTACCGTCCTTTGTATTTCTATTAATCCAATGGGATTGATCGCATACATGACAAAGATTGTTGGTTTATTCATTCGCCCCAATACAACATGCGATCATTTGGGCAATCGTGAATTTTGTTGTAGCGAAGGCCCAAATCCTTTATCAATTTCTTCATGTCTTTGGAAGATTGAGGATTTTTGCAAGCGGAACATTTCTTGCGAAACTCTAACAACATTGTCAACGAGTTTCGGTCCACCCCAAACATTTCAAGTGAAAAAGACGAATCTGAGAATGACGGTTTGGAAAATTTTGATCCTCATACAATTCTTCATTCATTTCACCAAGTAACGTATAGAACCTAGCCGCTTCTTCATTTGACTGTTCATCCAGTACACTTCTTCCCTTTCGGTGAAAGTATTTCCACCAAAATTATGATCATCGGTTGCACCCAAGTCGTGGAAATGACCGAAACCATCATCACAGATATTAAAAGCATCCCGCAACATGCCTTCCATGTTATCGTCTCTAACATTACGATTGAAAGCATGAGGATACCCAGTTCATCGATGAAGATGCTCCACTAGATGTACACTCTCCATGAAAAACCATTTTTGTACCCCGGACAAAGCCATTAACAACTAGATGTTAAGTGACCACTTCATGATAATGCCGATTAATATTGCAACACGTCTTACACGGGCAAAGAATCATATTCTCTTGGCTTGCATTTTGAAATCGAAATTCGGAAAAGTTTCTACCCATTTCGATAGTTGTTGCTTACCCTTGACAATTTCATCCAACTCCTATCCATTTCGTTGTTGTTGAAGTCTAAAGTTGACAATAATCTGCATCAGCTAAATTGTTAATTGACAAGAATTTGATTTAAGGATGATCCATTATATCTAATAGTGAGATATAAGGCAACCCGTTAGGTTTCCACCTATATACTTTGAATCTTTTTTTTATCTACACAAGTATTAAGTAAGTTATGTATTCTTTAAGATTCATCATCGTGACATTGTTACACAGGGAGAATCCATTATATCTTCCAAAGGAGATATAAGGCAACCCGTCGGTTTCCGACCAATATACTTTGAATCTTTTTTTTATCTACACAAGTATTAAGTAAGTTATGTATTCTTTAAGATTCATCATCGTGACATTGTTACACAGGGAGGATCCGTTATATCTTCCAAGAGATATAAGGCAACCCGTCAGTTTCCGACCTATATCGTTGAATCTTTTTCAAAAAAAGAATTTGGTTTTAAAACAAAATTTTTTAAGATTAATCATACATGGAATTGTAAGTTATGCCTTTGTATAAGTTATGAAGTTTGATCTTAAACTTATGTAAGTTATTAAATTTAATCTTAAAATTATGTAAGTTATGTATTATGTAAGTTATGAAATTTGATGAAAGTTTTGAAATTTGATCTTTAAACTAAATGCTTATATTTTAATTATTACATTAAACTACATGTGTTATGTAAGTTATGTGAGTTATGTGAGTTATGTAAGTTATATGTTATGTATGTTGTGTGAGTTATGTCAATTATGTAAGTTATTTAAATAATCATTACTATTATTATATTGATAAAAGAATTTTATAAGTTTTAAATTACTTATGTAAGCTTTAATTACTTATGAAAGCTATGTAAATTATGTAAGTTATGCATTATGTAAGTTAAATAATTTTATGTTAGTTATGTATTATGAATTATGCAAGTTAAATTAAAATTTCAAATCGAGAATCGATTAAAATGGAAAATGTTATTATATGGTTTTTTTATAATTGCAATTTCTTTGTGATGTTGTTAAGTTTAAAAGTTTTTAACTTACTTCTTTTAAAAAATTATTTTCTATATTAAAACATATTTAAATAATGATCTATATTATTATATTGATAACAATATTAAATTTAAAAGTTTTAAATTACTTCTTATAAAAATAATTTATTTTTATAATTAAAACATATTTAAGTAATGATCAATATTATTATACGATAACAAAATATTATTACCATTTTGGAAAACATTGAAAATATTAAATATTAAAAGCAAACATTATTAATATAAAAATTAGTAATTAGTAATTAGTAATAAACCAAAAGCCATATAAATGTAATTATTCTTAAAAAAATTGTTTATTTTTATGGATGATAAAGTAAAAAAAATTTCTTTAATATAATATATAATATATGTAGTGACAGTTTGTATTAAAATATGTTAATCTCTTCTTAACTTGCAAATATTTATTAAAATATGACATTTATGTTAGAAAATTATAACATATTTTAACAATTAACTTTTATATTTTGTTTATGTTATTTTTATATCGCATGCGTACCTTAAATTTTAAAAAATAATACACGGAGCTTGTAAAAATCTAAGCGGCATGAGTAGATAGCAATTTGGAGGTTGTTCAAACATTATTAATAATAAACAACAATAATAAAAACAACAATTTAGATGTAAATTCTTTAAGATTCATCATACGTGGCATTGTTACACCTAGGGAGGATCCGATATAAGGCAACCCGTTAGGTTTCCAACCTATATACTTTGAATCTTTTTTTTATTTTGGACAGGAATAGAACAAACAGCATATATACCAACCAAGCAAGATAATAAACCGCAATTTGAACAGCAATTTAGCAAATTAAATATACATGCTTACAAATTGTAAATTGGATGGCAAAGTCGATTCCAGCAACAACTGTAAAATTTATAAAACACAGAAAATGCCAATAATAAAAAAAAACCTGATGTGATTAAATGATGTAAATGAGGATATATCATGACCTAAAAGCATCAACAAGTTGATGGGTATCTTATTTTAAACTGCCATTAACAAAAAATCAAATCAGAAAATCTGAGATGAGTTGTATAGTTGAATATTTGATAAAAGTTCAATAGAAAAGAAAGTAGTCCCACATCCTACCACCAAACACCAGAGAATATATTCTAACTCTAAAAGATTCATGGTTTGACTTGACATTTGACGAAAATGATAAAGAAGTAATTCAAAAGAAATAAAACAATGGCTAAAATTCTTGCAAGCCTTGGACATGATCAAGATGGGTGCATATATATTCATATGTTCTTTTTTCCTTGCAAGCCACTAATGAGATTTAAACAACAATTTTCGACACCGATCTACGGGTTATTCGGTTCCTCACATGTACAACACATCAAAACCACAACATAATATATCAAACACAAGTGGATTCACACTCAAATCATTCGAACATCCATCACTTAAAAAGTAAAAAAATGATAGGTTCTAGAATTTGGACCAACCTCAAGAATCAGCGCCATTCTTATCCAAATCAAGCGCATCGGATACAAAATGGGTCATGTTAAGTATGCATCGCTTCATAATAAAATCTAAGA
Source organism: Gossypium rotundifolium (assembly GCA_025506655.1). NCBI lineage: Eukaryota > Viridiplantae > Streptophyta > Magnoliopsida > Malvales > Malvaceae > Gossypium > Gossypium rotundifolium. The sequence continues at coordinate 27,107,049 of CP106728.1, forward strand.
ATAGGTAAATGAAAGATGATTAAACATATACAGAAATATCTACTAACCTTGTGCAATACAATATCAAAAGACCTTGGTCGAGAGAAATATCTACGAACTCATATTTTAATATTAGAAGCGAATCACGGTCCAGTCTTGAAAAGAAAATAAACTTGCCAGAAAAGAAACTTGCCACAGATCCATGTAGTAAGTAATGACAAATATCTCCATGTATTAATTCATAAGCTTTGTAATTTACTAAGCAACATTGTTGATACTATTCAAAACATCTAAGTGGACACTTAACGAGAAGAGGAAATAGTCCACGTTAAATATGTTACATTTCTAACACTAAAAATCCAATGAGGTATATTATGGAAACCAAAGATCTCAATCCACAGATATGGATGGACATATGGCATAAAATGGAAAAAATCTATGAGTCCAAAGCTAACAAAAACAGAAAAGAAAAAGTTGGGTCATTATTCTTTGTTTTTGTTAACTTACAAATGATTCAAACTTATTTCTAATTTGCCCACATTTTCCCAAGATATCAAACATTCCATGAATCAAAACCCATAATCAGATCTACTAGATAAAGCTCAACGCCATTTCTCCCCCAAACAATAACAAATCTAACAAAAGCAGAAAGAAAAAAAGTTGGGTCATTATTGCTGCTTTTTTTAAGCTTTCAAATTGGGAAGTTCATAAGAACCCTAAACACCTTCAAAATTCAATCTTCAACTTTCAAAACAAATGAACATACAAATAAATATATAAACAAATAAAATAAATGAATTCACCACACATGCATCGAAATTTGGTTGTATGTAGTGGTAAAAATAAAAAATTGTCATTCAAAATTCCAACACACAACAAGATCATGCAGACCAAACTTCTAACAATCGATGGCCCAATCGACTTGACAATCAAATCATACCTAATAAGTTCTAACAATACCTCACTCAAGGCTAGCGAAAATAGATCCAAAAATATATATATATATATATATATATATATATATATATATATATAGATAATAACATAAAAAGAGTGATGAAATTAACAAATAACAAAATTTATTATATTAAAAAAACATTATATTAGCAAGATTCTTAACAACTTTTAGAGGGGGAGAATTAAATCTATGATCTTTCGGAGAAGGGCACTATAGGTCTTAGTATTGATGAAGGAAGTTATGCACTTCTATCAATGTTCTCATTGGGATGCAACTAAATCGATTAGAACCGCCCATGTAGCACAACTTTCTGTTTACACTTAGCATTGGGATGCAACTTGTTCATTCAGGTTCCTATTCTTAACATTAACAAGCTATTTGCATTGAATTCAAGACATACTACAAGATTTAACACAAAAAAAGGGGGGGCTATTTTCACTTGATTGGAGCTCAACAAATGTTAATCCAGTGTTTTTAAAGTTAATAATTTTAGGCATATATTAATAATTTTAAGTTATATATTTTATATGTATATATTTTAAGTTATATATTTTATATGTATATATTCTTTGACTGAAAGAAATTGGATACATATATTAATAATTTTAATAACTTAATAATATCAAATTTCAACTAAGTTATGTACATACAACTAAGTTATGCCTAAAAGTAACCTAAGTTTCCACTTTCAAACTTAATAAGAAGAAATGTATGCCAAAGATGTAATATCAAATAAAATGAACATCTAATGATATACGCAACTAGGAATAGATAGATTTCTTCACTTGAGGCCTCATCAACTAGGAATAAATACGCACCGTAAGAACGTCTAATGATATCTGCATGCCAAAGTGATTTTGATAAACCATAGAATCAATACATGTTTTAGGCGTAGATAATGCTATTCAAATACAGGGTTTGATTTGGTTCTTGTCAATTCTCAAAGTCTTTCCAGTAGTCAAACCTTTACATCAAGAAAAATAAAGAAGGTAAACAAAATAAAAAATGCAATGATATAAATAAACAAAAACCCTAAATCAAAAAGTTTACATTTACAAATTCCATACCGTCGTTCTTTGTTGAATGTTGGGATACTAGGAAATTTTTAATTCGTGAAATGTTGGGGACTTAGCTCTTAGGGATTTAGGGAAAATTTAGGATTTAGCGAAAATGTAAGCTTAGGGATTTCGGGATTTAGGGAGAAGTTTTAGGAGAAAATACTTAGTGATTTCGGGGATGGAGGAAGATAAAACCGAGCACAGCAAAACGACAACGTTTTGCTCAAACTCAATTTATGTTTTGCGGCATTTCTAAAAAAGCGCCGCTAATTGTTGATAAAGCGACGTCATCTACCTTACTGCACATTATGTTGTCGATAAAACGACGACGTGAAGCTTAATGTCCATACATATTTGCGGCGTTTTACGAAAACGCCACTAAATATAGACTTTTCGCGCGTTTTGAAATAGCGCCACTAATACTTGATGATTCATCGTGGCGTTTACCAACGCGCCACTAACAAAAAGCTTTAAACAGCGGCGTCTTTGCATCGTATTGATATATTTTGTGGCATTTTACACATAAACGCCACTAATTCATACAACAATGTTTCAAACGACGCCGTCTTAAAATAAATTGATGGGTTTTGTATGCTTTTGTATTAAATGGTAATTTTAATGTCATTTAATTTATATATTTTTATACTATTATTAATTAATCTATTTACTTAATATTATTAACACTAAATAATCTTTAAAATATATATATATAAATTATATATCGATCTTATATCCAATTACTTTAAAATTATTTTAAATATATATAAATTTAAAATATATCAGTCATATACCTATAAATATTCAAAATTATTTTAAATAATAGTATTTTAATTTTTTCATTTTTAACATATATTTTTCTATGTTATAATTTGTTTCAAAATTTTTCTATGTGTTATTAATTTTTCTAAATAATTTAAATATAAAATTAAAAAATTACATTTTAGTTAATACAAAGTTAAATAATTATAATAAGAGGATGAAAGAGTGATTGACTTTTATTACAATTATATTTAATTATTGCATAATTCATAGCAATTTCAAATAAATAATTTTTGAAACTTTGAGTAATATTTAAAAGAATAAGATACATGACATAATGTTTATATAAAAATTTAATGTAAGAAAATAAAAAGCAGAAAATTTCAAAATATGAAATAAAAAGGTTTAAAAACTATAATGATAATTTTATATAAAAATAAATTATTTAATATATAAATTTAAAAATTTAACCCCAAACCGCAGTACATAACCCCAACTCCAAACTTCAAACCTTAAGATCTCTAACACTTAACCCCAAGTTGATTTTGGGGTTATAGGATTCTATTGATTTTGGGGGTTTGAATTAGGGAAAACTGATTTGAGGGATTTTGGTTTTCGGATTTTGGGTCATATATCCTAAACCCTAAACCCTAAACCCTAAACCTTAATTTGACCTATATCTTAAACCTGAAACTCTAAACCCTAAACCTTAACCCCTAACCCTAACCCACAAGCACTAAACCCTTAACCCTTAAACCAATGAACCCTTAACCTAAACCTTAATTAACCCCTAACCACTACCACTTAAATTGCCCTCAATATCGTTAAACACTAAGATCTTAAACCCTAAACAATAAACCCCAAATAATAAACTTTAAACCATAAAATTATCATTCTAAATGTTAAACCCCTAAAGCCCTAAAATAAATTAATCCTAAAACTATAAACCATAAACCCTAAACTTAAAACCCTAACCCATTAACCATTTCCCCTTAAACCCCTAACCCTAAACATTAACCCCTGACCACTAACACTTACACTTTAATACCGATAAACACTAAGATATTAAACACTATACAACAAACCCAAACAACAAATTTAAAACACTAAACCCATACACCAAAATAACAACCTTAAACCATGAAATTAACATACTAAATAATAAACCCTAAATCAATTTTAATAGCTTAATTTGTAACTTAAATGAAAATTTCTAAATTGTTTAGTTAGCAATTTGTAATGTTCATAATTAAGTAACTAAAATGAAACTTTCTCATTGCTTATAAGTGAATTTATCAAAATAAAATTTAATTCAAAGCAAGAATAAGGAAAAAATATGAAAAATTATTAGCGTTTTTCAAAAGCGCCGCTAATGTTCAAACCTTTAGCGTTTTTCAAAAGCCGCTAATGCTCGAACCTTTAGTGGCGGTTTTCAAAAGCGCCGCTAATGCTCGAACCTTTAGCGTTTTTTCCAAAAGCGCCGCTAATTCTCGAACCTTAGCGGCTTTTTTCCTCAACGCCGCTATAATCGAACCTTTAGCGGCGCTTTTGGAAAACGACGCTAAAGTTCCGATTCTATGAATAAAACGCTATTGAATAAAAACGCCGCTATTGCTCATTTTTTTGCGGCGTTTTCCTTAAAACGCTGCTATTGTGTAATTTTTGCGGCGTTTTTATTTAAAACGCCGCTAAAAGTCTGTTTTGGTGTAGTGTAAAAGTGTGGCTGCCACAGTTAGTCATAGTTGCATCGCAACCACGACCGGTCAGCCTGGTTTCGGGGTAAAGAAAATCATTCATTTTCAATGAAGTTCCAATATAATTCACATCTGCTAGCTAGGGACAAATAAAGTTGTACTAATATTTTTATTTTCAATTTCTTTTTGGTAAGTTGCATGAAAAATAAATACCCACATGACAAGGACTATAATGCTTATGGGGGCATTTGCCACTTCTTTCTCCACCACCACTACTCTTTAATTCAATCTCCCACCAAAGAATTCTTTCTTTTCGAAATATAGATGCAATGGAATTTGATAAAGTTTGATTGTTGAAGTTATTGGGAAATGACCCTTCAATTCGACGAGGGAAAGTATCTCCACAGGGTAAAATTAATGCCACCCTTTGATGTGTAGGGTTGTGAGAATTTCTCCAACTACTATCTTTTCCTATGATTAGTTGTAGTTGTAGGCATAAACTTTATTGTTTTTTAGTATACTCAACACCCACATCTTAGTGGACACCCGCTTATCTTATTTTCTTTGCAAAACTTTTGCTCATTATCAAAGATGAGATTCCAAGTTTGTTTCCCTCCTTTTCACCATGCGGATTGATGTTAAATCAAAGCCAAGCAATGATACATAATGAAGCTTTTGATTAATGGTTAGATATTTTTCACTTTTGCACTACTAGAATGAAGTTGACTAAATTTAGTTTCAATTTTTTTTTATGAAATGTAATAATTTTATTCACTCAACTACATAATATTATGAGAAAGGATTGAATGAAACAGTGACGCCACGTCATCTGTATCCCTTTCCAATAGATTTATGTCATATCAGTATTTTTATCCTAAATTTTAGCATTTTTATCCTGAAAAAAATTAAATTCAAATTAAAATCCTGAAATTCAAGATAAAATGCTGAAATTCAAGATAAAAATGTTGATGTCGCATAAATCTATTAGAAAGCGATACAGATGACGTGGCATCACTGTTTCATTCAATCCTTTCTCATAATATTATATATCTTCAGTACATCAAAGATTACTTATTTTTCCTTTATGAAAATGCAACCATACTAGCTGGTAAATATTATATATGAAGGATAATTCTATTATTTTAGAGTTATTTGTCTTTTATTCTAGGTAGGATTTTAGTTAATTTTTAGTATATTTTTTAAGAATTTTATTTTATTTATATTTAAATTATACTTTTAAGTTCATTATATATTATTAATATTAATTTAGATTCATTTTAAGTGTTTTTACCCACTGTAAGGTGGGCGAAGTCAGGGGTTAGCATGGGCCCCGGCCCCCCTAAAAGATAAAATTTCTCTTTAAGCCCTTCAAAATTTTAAAAAAATTTAAATTAGTAAAGGTAAAATTACATTCTGGCTCCCCTAAAATTAAAAAAATTCAATTTAATTCTTTACAAATTAGAAATATATAAATTATAAAAAATTAAAATTTTATCAGGCCCACCTAAAAAATTATCCTGGCAAACAAAATATGAAGAAAGGATAACTTAATTTATGAAAAAATCAGAGACATTCGCTTTAGCGAAAAATTCGTTCACTGAAGCGATGCGATAACCTAATCATTTTTAAGGGTTTTGATAGTATATAAAAGGGAAAAAGAGAGTAAACCTCAAAGGAGGAATTTGGGGCCCCAGGGGTGGAATACGATGAAAATCATCAAGCAACCTCAATATCTCTATTTTTTTTTTTCTTGTTTCCTTTTTCATGACTAATTCTTGTATGCTATTTTCAGATGTTTTTCAAATTTTCCATTAACTAAATTTATTTTCTAGGTGTAATGAATTCCATGTGTAATTAATTGAATTTTTTTCTTTCATATCTTTTTTATAGAGATTTGATTATTTATTTATTTTATTATTTATTATTAATAATATAGCTTACTATTAATTTGAAAAACTTAAAGAAATTAAAATGAATAATTCTTGGTCTAAATTAGATTGGTCAAATATTGATTTGTAATTAATATACTGAATATATTCGATTACCTTGGGTAGCAAAATTGAGACTTGTTCTTAATCAATTTGGTCTATATTATTAGTGCCGAAACCATTTTTAATTTTTATGAAAAAACGGGGATTGACTTTTAAAAATAAAAATGGGAGTCGCCACAAATCCCTTTTACTTAAGTGTGATTGAATCATCTTATAAAACGGTTTATTTTAAAATATTTGATTTTGGTCTACGAAAAACAAGAAAACGGGTTCGGGAGTCAGTTACATACGAGGAAGGGCTAGCACCTTCGTAACGTCCAAAAATTGGTACCTAATCGATAGAATCATGTCCAAATGTTTGAAATTTAAAAAGTTTTAAAATAAGATCCGTTTATTAGAAGAAAAACCAAGACTTACCTATCTCAAAGAAATAAAACACCATACCCAGTAAGTTAGGATATAGCATCTCATGACTTCAAAACTAAGCACGTCTTTATTTTAGAAAATCCCTATCTCGAAACACAAAACATCATATACAGTAAGTTAGGACACAACGTTTTGAATTCCCAAGAATAGGTTTTTTTTTTATTTAAAACTTGAGATTTCTTTGTTCCGAAGGAATATAAACATCACATCCAGCACGTTAGGACACGATATTTTAAAACCTTCGTAACTAAAATCATCTCATAATTTACAAAATTTATTAAAAGGATATTTAGTTATTTAGCCAAACGGAAAATCACAACCCAGCACATTAGGACACTATTTCTCAAATTTCTAAATAAAAAACATTGCCTTATTTTAAAACATTTGGCTAAACATAGTAAAAAAATATATTTTAAACAACAATTTAAGAGACAATATCGTATTTCTATATTATCAAAAATACAATATCAAAAACAATTTATAACATACTAACATAAATAATAGAGTAATAATAATATAGAATCTTGATTAATAAAAATAACTACACAATGACAATCATAAATATATAATTAAAAGAATATGGGCAAATAAAATATACATAAAATAATAAATATCAAAATAAAATAAAATTATTAAATAAATATAAAAATTTTAAAGTAAAATTAAATGATAAATAAATAAAAATAATTATATACATATAATATAAACGATGTAAAAAATATAATGATTTTAAATAAAGATATACAAAATTACACATATATAATATAAATAATGTAAATAGAATATAATATACAATATAAATAAATTTTAGTTAAAATAATATATGATATAATATTATATAATGTACAAAATATGTTTTTTTAAATATATATATAATATAATAATTAATAAAATCATAATATGTAATAAAATAATACAAAATAATTAATAATAATACATATAAAAATTATACATAATAAAAATAATTAGCAAATAATATATATAATAATTTTAAATAAAAACATATATATACATAATATATTAATCACAAAAAATTATATATGTAATAATAAAATAAAATAAGTTATATTTTATAATAGATATTATACAAAACAAAATTATATAACATAATATAATACTTAAAAATATAATATATAAATTATTAAATCAAGTAAAATAATATATAATAATAACAAATATATATAAAGATAATACAAGAATTTTTTTTGTATATATGTATTTTTAACAAAGTTAATAAAATAATAAAAATATAATGTAAAATATTAATATAATAAAATGATTTAAATGTGATATTAGAATAATTAAAGAAAGTAAAAAAAAATAAAGGAAGAATGATTAAATTGAAACAGAAAGTAAATTTCGGGGTTAAATTATAAAAAAAATAAAAATATAGTAGGATTTAATTGTAAAATTGAAAAATGAGGAATGGCTTAATACGCAAATAACCCTTTTCCCAAAAACACGCGGATCCTTCGGGTCGGGTCAACTGCGCACGGATCTAGAGTGAAACGGCGTTGTCGAAACCATTTTTAAAATCAGTTTAAAAACATGGGATCGACTTTAAAAACAAAAAACGGGAGTCGCCACCAATCTCTTTTTATTTACGTGTGATTGGATCACCTTATAAAAAATTTTATTTCAAAATACTGATTTTGGTCTACGAAAAACAAAAAGATAGGTTCGGGAGTCGGTTACGTATGAGGAAGGGTTAGCACCCTCATAACGCCCAAAAATTGGTATCTAATCGATAAAGTCATGTCCAAATGTTTGAATCTTAAAAGGATTTTAAAAAAATATGATTTCTAAAAAAAATTTCGAACAATTCGATTTAAAATATGAGATTCCTTCGATCCGAAAGATTATAAACATCACATCCAGCACGATTGGACACAATGTTTTTAAACCCTCGTATCTAAGATCATCTCATAATTTATAAAACCTTGAGAAATTTTGATTTAAAATTTGAGATTTCTTCGATCCGGAAGAATATAAACATCACATCCAGTACGAATGGACATGATATTTTTAAACCCTCGTCACTAAGATCATCTCATAATTTTATAAAACTTGTCAAAAGGATATTTAGTTAATTAGCCAAACGGGAAATCGCAACCTAGTACGATTGGACACTATTTCCCGAATTTCTAAATATCAAAACATTGCCTTCTTTTGAAAACTTTTAAATAAAATATTGATTTTGTAAAATGTATTTTTTGTTTTAAACCATAACCATGTTGCAATATTGTATTATAAAGAAAACAACTATAACATGCTAATATTTAAGATAGGCAATAATAATATGAAACACAACAAATAATAATTCTTATACAAAAGCAATTACAAATATATGATGAAGTATAGACAAATATAATAAACAATAAAATTAACCATGAACACATAAATTTAAATAAATAAAAGGAACAATAATATAAACAATGTGTTTAAAAAATATAATGATTTAAAAATAAAAATATTAAAAATTGAATACATTATAAATAATTATAATATTATATAATATATAGCATTTAAAAATATAATATAACATCTAATATATATATATAAATGCTAAAATAATATGTAATAAAAAATAATAATAAGACAAAATAATAGATATTTATAGTTTTAATAAATTAGTATAGATAATTAATATAAAATATTTAATATAATACATAATTTTAATATCAAAACAAAATTAAAAAAAGAAAAAAAAGATTAAATTGAAATATAAATAGATTTCGAGGTTAATTTTAAAAATAAATTAGTTAATAGGACATAATTAAATTAGATAAAATAGCAGAGGGATCAAAAGAGTAATTTTCCCATTTCAAAAAAAAAACATGCGGACCCTTGTTTGGGTCCGGGTCGACGCGCGGATCTTGTTTTGCCAAAACAACACCGTTTGCTTTAGCCTATAAATATTAGTTTTATATAAAAAATCATTTAGTTAGGTGTTTTTTTAAAAAAAAAAACTGAAAATTCTCTGAATCTCTCGTCCCTCTGCTGAAATTTCTTTGGGCTCTACTATGCCCCCAGCCTCCATGGTGATGGCGGATGCTGTCGCCTAATTTTGCCTCGCTTTGGAAAGGTAAACTCTTTCTTTTTTACTTTTTTAAAGCAGGGTTATATGCACAAATATATATATATATATATATATAAATAATAATAAAAGAAATAAAACCAATAAAAGAAAAAAACCTCTGCAAATGGTTTCTATTCTTTTATTTCTCTGGATCTTTGAATCGTTTTTTGTATTCTTTCTCCGTGTCCGTGTTACAAATTTCTATGGGTTTTTATAACCCAAAGAATGAACAAAAAAAAAGGAAATACAGATTTCTTTCCATTTTCACTGTGATATGTTGCCTTTTTTCTCTTTCTGCTTTGGTGTTTTCCCTTTTTGCAGGTTGAAGGTGATGATCTTGGCGGCGGTGCGGATTCACATCTTCTTGTGGCTGGCTGGCGCTGTGACGATTGAGGCGTGACTGTTGGCCTGGGTGCGAAGCTTATGGCGATTCTTTGGGTTCTACTACTTACGGTGCGAGGGTTAGCAGAAACCCTAGCTCTCCATTTAGGCGTTGGGCTTTTTGGGCTCGTATTTGGATCAGGTGGATCCTTAGGATTCGAGCCAAGGTGTTTTGGGTAGTTAATTTGGGCCACTTGGGTGCAGATTGGGTGATTGGGTAGAAACGGGTCAATATTTTTTGGGCTTTGTAAATTATTTTTGGGCCAAATATTGTAACTGGACTGTTTAAAAAATAAACACTAGTTTTATTTATTTTGGTTTATGGGCCGGGCAAAATTGGGTACTTACAGCTGCCCCTCTTTACTTATTATCGTGTAACGAAAATAGAGCAAAGACTATAAAAGGACAAATTTTGCCCGGTCTTCGCCGAGCCTCAACTTCTTGATCCTCGTCTTCTTCTAATGACTCCAACTCCACTGCAACTTGAACGGTATTGGAACTTCATCTTGATTTTAGTAAGTTTGATAGCTCAACTTCATGAAGGCAGTATCCACTATCTTTTGATCTACTCCACTGCAAACTCAGGGAGACCAGATATGATATTTTCAATCTGATCCCTACAAACTCAAGGATCACCAGATTGATGTCTTCGATCTGCTTCTTACAAACTCAGGAATCATCAGATCTGCCATTTTCAATCTTTTTCCTGCAAAGCTCAGGAATGCTAGATTGGTATCTTTGACCTGCTTCTTGCAACTTCAAAAATGCCAGATCTGCTATCTTCAATCTGCTTCCTGCAAAGCTCAGGAATGCCAGATGTGCTATCTTCAATCTGCTTCCTGTAAAGCTCAGGAATACCAGATTTACCATCTTTAATCTGCTTCACGCAAAGCTCGGGAATGCCGTTGCCATCTTCAATCTGCTTCGCAAAGCTCGGGAATGCAGTTGCCATCTTCAATCTCTTCACTTCGCAAAGCTCGGGAATGCCGAGTTGCTATCTTCAACCTACTTCCCGCAAAGCTCGGGAATGCAGTTGCTATCTTCAACTGCTTCTGCAAAGCTCGGGAATGCGGTTGCTATCTTCAACTCGCTTCGCAAAGCTCGGGAATGCCGATTGCTATCTTCAACTCGCTTCGCAAAGCTCGGGAATGCCGATTTGCTATTTTAACATGCTTCCTACAAAGCTCAAGAATGCGGATCTGCTATCTTCAATCGCTTCTGCAAAGCTCGGGAATGCGGATCTGCTATCTTTAACTCGCTTCTCGCAAAGCTCGGGAATGCCGTTGCTATCTTTAATCTGCTTCACGCAAAGCTCGGGAATGTCGATTTGCTATCTTCAACTCGCTTCCTACAAAGCTCGGGAATGCCGATTTGCTATCTTCAATCTGCTTCCTGCAAAGCTCAGGAATGCCAGATCTGCTATCTTTAATCTGCTTCCTGTAAAGCTCAAGAATGCCAGATTTGCTACCTTCAATCTTACTACATTGTCCTTTAGAGGACATAACCTGTAGAATGTGTATATGATTGTGTCTAATAATTAGGATGCATTGATTGAAATGCCTCAAATGCTCCTAATTAGACATGCTATGAATGTAAAAATGATATGAGTATGATTCTCGCTTAAGGTGTTATCATTCATTTATTCATCCATCCTGTTTTTATCAACCAGCTTGCCCCAATGTAATTTCCGAGTCCGCCCTGCTTGGATCTTGAGACATGAAATTGGTTCTTCCCACTACAACTTTGGGGAAATAACATTTGGTTTCTTCCACCCTTATGTTACCACTCAGAGCTGCAGAACTTGTATCACTTCAAATCAATTTGATCTGTTACACCATTCCTGGATTACCAAATGTATATGTTTGAAATTTTCAATGAATGTAGGGTATCCCAACAATGATCCCTTTTACATTTGGATTGACCTTATTCGTCATTTGCCAATATGGTATCACCAACAAAATTGTCTTATCCAATAAGAATCAAGAGGTAAACATTTTCAATGTTTCCATACTTAGGCTTGGTGAGTTCTGAACAATAGTCATGTTTCAGATTCCTCATATTATTTAGAAGCTTCTAGAGTAATATGCAAAACTCCTTTTATGAAAGTATTTTTAATCCATCAATCATTATTTCAATATAAATGCTTGAAAAAGAACACGAGAATGGATGAGAAAGAAATTATTCAGGAGCATAGCTCAAAAAAAATAATTTAATCAAAGATAACCCAGGCCATAAAAGAAAATTGATTTGGGTGTATCTCAAAAGAATAAAGAAATCAAAGATAAGGAATCCAAAAATGAGTAAGATAGAAGCTAGGTGCCCCAGATATCGCAGCCTGAGCTTCTTTGTTCCAACTTCTTGAGGACCATTTTAAACTCAATATGTATTTTAGGGGATCCGGAGTACTTTGTCAATGCCCCAAGACGTAACATACTTCCTCATTGCTAATTCATACGTAACAAGACTACTGTATGTCCCACTTTTATTCAAAATTTGAGCCGCCCTTTTCGGGTTTTCAACTCAAATCCCCTTTGGTCTCAAAGCGCCCTTTGTGGGTTTTCGCCTTGGCTTCTCCTTTTTCCTTTTTTTTTTAAATGTTTGGACTCAAGGTGCCCTTTGCGGGTTTTCACCTTGACCCTTTTCCCTTTCAAGTAAAATCCTTTTTGACTAAACCTGAATTTGTCGGATTGGGTAAGTCTTCACTATCCATCTCGCTCAATATCAATGCTCCTCTGGAATAGGCCCTTCATAAGTCCTTCCCAGTTTGGCACATGCTTTCCTCTAAAATCATTTTGTAGAAGAAAAATGTGTTTCAACATCGAGTTCCCCTTGTGGAATTCTCTAGGATGAACCTATTTGTCATAACTTTAACCTTTTCTTGAGTTACGCCGACATTTAATAAGATGAAGGTAAGGTAGCTTCTTATGCCAATCCTTACAAGTCTAAGTCACCTTTTTTATAACTTTTGCTATCTGATGTGTTGCTGATCTTTGGACAAATTGTAAACTTTGACTTTGTACAGTTATGCATTCTGTGTTGGCATCTGATCCCTTTTTTTTTTTTGAAATTCATGACAATCAACTTTGTAATATTGGCATATGAAGTAACATTCACCCTCTTGACGAAGTAGACGACGACCATAACAATGAATCGATGTTAACTAAAAGTATTTGACGAGATTGGCCTCATAATATCCATGCTCCCACATATGGAAATTTTGGGAAGAACCGAAGAAAATGCATAAATCTTGTCTCCTTAAATACAACATTTGCGGTACAATTGAAGCAATCTCCCTTTCGTGGTAGACCAACAGTGCCCCATCCTCTTGTTTAGCCCGCGTCTTATCAGTGCAGGTATGTCCTGATATGATCGTGTAAAAATATCTTCAAATTATAGAAAATAACTCAATAATATCTCGCTTTATTTCTGTGGTGAGCTAGGCTTCGATCTTTATTCCTTTTCTAGGCTCGCAATATCCATTAACCCTATGTAAGGTAAAGTTTATTTTTTCATCTTGTTAAACCATTCTTAACAAGTCAAAAGATATGTCACAAACTCTGTCATCTTCAAAATCCTGAGATCCCCTAGATCCATATCTTGTTCAAAAAGGGAGTCAGTAACAATGTCGCTCATGACGTTGATATCTGGGTACCTAAGCATGAAGGCAAGAAATCTAAAGAATAAATGATTCCAAGGATGATTACTTGTATGGTAATGAATAAAGAATGAAAGAGTAAAAAATGTATAGTAGAAAGAATAAAAAAAATATGTATTCAAAAGATGCATTTTATTGAAATAAGAATTTAAGACACAAGCCTATTTCACAAAAGGGGTCTTATTGCCTCTAGGCTTAAGGCAACAAGTATGTTTTGCACATTAATCTAGATTAGCCCTAAAAGTACAGTGAGTTCTTCCACAGTCTCATTATTCAAAATACTCCCAAGTACACTAGGGCTTGTAAACTTTATTCTTTGATTCCCTCTTTGCTTTCGATTTTTTCAAGGGATTACAACTTTTTTGTCTCCATGATTGGGTAATGGGTTCTCCACACTGGGTGTATCATCAATCTTGAAAACTCCCATCTTAAGAAGTCTCTCAACTACCTTTTTGAAGGCAGTGTAATTTTCTATTGAATGCTCCGTTACTGCTTGATAATCACATTAAACGTTGGAGTCATACCATTTAGGATATGGGGGTTGTAACGGCTGCAGATAATATAGGGACACTACATGTGCCTCTAATAAAGTCTGATATAGCTCCTTATATGTCATTGGAATTGGCGTAAATTGGAGCTTTTCAAAATTTTGTCTAGGGCCTGATTCTTGTCTCGTCGACCCTTGTTGCCCAGTCGTAACCACTTTCGGTTGGCTAACAGTGGCTACCTATGAGTACCCTTTGTTGTATGTATTCACATTATTCACCTCATCATCCTTTTTCCTAATAGTAGACTTTCTAGTGGTTTCCCCTGCCTCAATCTTGCCACCCCTTATGGCATTTTCAATCATCCCTCCCGCCATCACTATATCCGCAAAGCTCTTAGTAGTACTTCCTATCATATGAGTGATGAATGGAGCCTTCAAGGTATTAATGAAGAGCATTGTGGTCTCCTTTTTTAGGAGTGGTGGCTGAACTTGCATGGCGACTCCTCTCCATCTTTGCGTATACTGCCTAAAACTTTCATCTGGTTTCTTCTCCATATTTTGCAAAGTTATTCTATCAGGTGTCATGTCCGTAACATGGTTGTATTGCTTCATGAAGGCTTGAGCTAAGTCCCTCTAGGAGCTAATGTTAGCGCGGCTGAGTTGGTTGTACCACCTAGATGTTGTTCCCGTCAAACTATCTTGAAAACAATGAATCAAGAGTTGATCATTGTTCACATAACCAGTCATGCGCCTACAGAACATAGTGATGTGGGCTTCAGAGCAAGTAGTTCCATTATACTTTTCAAATTTTGGCATCTTGAATTTATAAGGAAGTACCAGATCCGAGACTAGACTCAAGTCCTTGGCGTCAATACTGTGATGATGGTCAGCATTCTCCAAAGCTTTGAATTTTTCCTCCAACCACCTATAGCGATCCTCCAACTGTCTTGCAGATTTAACTCTAATTCCCTCTCCCTCTACCGTGTCTAAGTCAGGGACAACAAGATTAGCGGGGTTGTCTCTTGGGTTGGATCCCATGCCGACTTGAAAGTTTATGGGCAGTCTAATATCAGCTTGCCCTTGTTAAGGCCTTATTGTGACAGATGGCCTCTAGGGATACTCTTCAGGCTGTGTTTGCACATGTGGTGGAGTGAATCCCCTAGGAAAGTCCTCGTTGTCTTCAGCATTAACTAGAGAACCCTTTCCCTTTTCCATTATCCCACTCATCATCTGGGCCATTTAGGCCATCATATTCTTTTGGGCTTTCAACATCTGGTCCCTCATCTCTTGTTGAAGCTTTGCCATCTGTTCTTGCATCTGGTCTTGCATATCTCTTTCGAATTGCTCCATTCTCTGGTCCATTTTCCTTGACTTAGCTCGTGTATGTGAGGGTGTTCCGTTTCCAGATTTTCTTTCTCTCTCTCCCCTATAATTTAAACTAATTAAACTCTCTCTATAGATTTGAATGCATATGATGTTATGTAATGCAAATGCATGAATGCAAAGAAAGAGAGGCGTTGATTCTGAATTCAGTTTCATTAGAAAAACTTTTCTAGAAAACAAATTTCTTTACATAAAACAGATCGCATACACGGTCTTACAATCATATTCCAAGAAAAAAACATTAATACCCTTCATCGCAAAGGTCAAATCTCGCAAACTTGTAATAATGCCTCCACTAGCACCTTTTTGCTTGATCTGGGACGCGACTCCCTGCTCCATAATACTCGTTAGCTTCTTCAAGAAAGTCGAGACGATTTGATTCCTGATTTGTCTTTGTCAGCTTGAATCCTTGGGTAATAAAGTCTTGTATTCCTTCATCGGCTATCAGTCTTCTCTTATTATATTTACTTGGACCATATTCAGACGAGACCGTATTATAATCCACTTTATCAAAAAACTCATTTTCTTATGACAAACTTTTCTATTTAGCAATCGAATTAGAAATCAACACCTCTTTTCTATGATATGAATGCAATGCAATCAAAACAAAAGAAAACCCGTTAGCACAGGGAAAATAAATAACATAGAACTTATCAGGGTGACCACTAAGGTTTGACATGGTTCTACCTAGGGTAGGCCCTTAGGTTTTCTACATGTGGTTTAGCTCTAAAGCTGAGGTACCTAAACCAGCAGATTCCTCGATCCTCACCCATTATAGGCTCATACGGACAGAGTTCGGTTCAGGGGAATACATTTCCCTATGGCCATGCGGAAGTGAAAACTTCACGAAGACATAGGTACAGATGTATTCCGAAAGCAATCCACTAGCCCATGCGGAGGTGAAAACCTTAAGAAGGCATAGCTTCTCGCTCCCATTTAAGGGTGTGACCATGACGGTCACGCAGTGTTATGCAAAGAAATATATTCAGAACCACATGCAATAAAAAAAATCATAATTTTTAAATCAGATTTTTAAATTCAGACATGAGGACATGAAACTATCGATTTTACGGCTTACCTCTCTTATTTTCCCCAGCGGAGTCGCCAAGCTGTCGAAACCATTTTTAAAATCAGTTTAAAAACATGGGATCGACTTTAAAAATAAAAAATAGGAGTCGCCACCAATCTCTTTTTATTTAGGTGTGATTGGATCACCTTATAAAAAGTTTTATTTCAAAATATTGATTTTGGTCTACGAAAAACTAAAAGATAGGCTTGGGAGTCGATTACGTATGAGGAAGGGTTAGCACCCTCATAACGCCCAAAAATTGGTACCTAATCGATAAAGTTATGTCCAAATGTTTGAAACTTAAAAGGATTTAAAAAAAAATATGATTTCTAAAAAAAACTTCGAACAATTCGATTTAAAATATGAGAGCCCTTCGATCCGAAAGATTATAAACATCACATCCAACACGATTGGACACAATGTTTTTAAACTCTCGTATCTAAGATTCATCTCATAATTTATAAAACCTTGAGAAATTTTGATTTAAAATTTGAGATTTCTTTGATCCGGAAGAATATAAACATCACATCCAGCAAGATTAGACATGACATTTTTAAACCCTCGTCACTAAGATCATCTCATAATTTTATAAAACTTGTCAAAATGATATTTAGTTATTTAGCCAAACGGGAAATCGCAACCCAACACGATTGGGCACTATTTCCCGAATTTCTAAATATAAAAACATTTCCTTCTTTTGAAAACTTTTAAATAAAATATTGATTTTGTAAAATGTATTTTTGTTTTAAACCATAACCATGTTGCAATATTGTATTATAAAGAAAACAACTATAACATGCTAATATTTAAGATAGACAATAATAATATGAAACACAACAAATAATAATTCTTATACTAAAGCAATTACAAATATATGATGAAGTATAGACAAATATAATAAACAATAAAATTAACCATGAACACATTTCATGCAAATTTAAATAAATAAAAGGAACAATAATATAAACAATGTGTTTAAAAAATATAATGATTTAAAAATAAAAATATTAAAATTGAATACATTATAAATAATTATAATATTATATAATATATAGCATTTATAAAATATAATATAACATCTAATATATATATAAATACTAAAATAATATGTAATAAAAATAATAATAAGACAAAATAATAGATATTTATAGTTTAATAAATTAGTATAGATAATTAATATAAAATATTTAATATAATACACAATTTTAATATAAAAAAAGAAAAAAAGAAAAAAGATTAAATTGAAATATAAACAGATTTTCAGGGTTAATTTTAAAAAATAAATTAGTTAATAGGACATAATTAAATTAAATAAAATAGCGGAGGGATCAAAAGAGTAATTTTCCCATTTCAAAAAAAACATGCGGACCCTTGATCGGGTCCGGGTCGACTCGCGGATCCTGTTTTGCCAAAACGGCACCGTTTGCTTTCGCCTATAAATATTAGTTTTATATAAAAAAAATCATTTAGTTAGGTGTTTTTTAAAAAAAAAAAAACTAAAAAGTCTCTGGATCTCTCGTCCCTCTGCCTGAGCTATTGTTCGTCAGAGTGCTAGGCTATGCGCCCCACGCGCCTCCATGGTCGATGGCCGGATGCCTGGTACGCTTGATTTTGCCTCGCTTTCGAAAAGGTAAACTCTTTCCTTTTTACTTTTTTTAAACAGGGGTTATATGCACAAATATATATATATATATATATATATATATATATATAAAATAAAAGAAATAAAACCAATAAAAAGAAAAAACATCTGCTAATGGTTTCTATTCTTTTATTTCTCTAGATCTTTGAATCGTTTTTTGTATTCTTTCTCCGTGTCCGTGTTACAAATTTCTATGGGTTTTTATAACCCGAAGAATGAACAAAAAAAAAAAGGAAATACAGATTTCTTTCCATTTTCACTGCGATCTGTTGCCTTTTTTCTTTTTGCTTTGGTGTTTTCACTTTTTGCAGGTTGAAGGTGACGATCTTGGCGACGGTGTAGGGATTCGCACATGCTGTGACGCAACTGGCGGTGTGACGATTGAGGCGTGACTGTTGGCTTGGGCACGAAGCTTGCGGCGCGATTGTTGGGATTCTGCTGCTTGTGGCACGAGGGTTAGCAGAAACCCTAGGTCTCCATTTAGGCGTTGGGCTTTTTGGGCTCTGGTATTTAGATCTGGGTCAGTCCTTAGGATTCGGGCGAGGTGTTTTGATGAGTTAATTTGGGCCATCGGGTGCAGATTGGGTGAGTGAGTAGAAACTGGTCAATATTTATTGGGCTTTGTAAATTGTTTTGGGGACAAATGTTGTAACTGGACTGTTTAAAAAATAAACACCGATTTTATTTATTTTGGTTTTGGGCGGGCAAAATTGGGTACTTATAGGCATCGTTTTATGCTTATTGAATTAAGCAGAAACGACGTTGTTTCCATAACCCTTTATAATTCTGTTTTAACAAAAAATTATTTATAAACTGAGTTTTAAAAAACAAATTTTGAAACCCTCTGAAGATTCATTCTATCGTCTAGGTTCCAACCATCGGACTTGTGGGCATGCGCCACCTCGCATGGCGGCGCACAGGTAAGATCTTTGCCTCCTTTGTTCGTTTTCTTTTTTACAGATATTATATAAAATGAAAAAATAAAAGTAAAAAAAAATGAAATAATATTAAAATCACCTCGTAAAAAAACTTTATTACATTTCAATGTCTTTTTTTTCGCATGTATTCCTCTCGTATTTTGTATCCCTTTTTTCTACAGATTTTGGGGGGTTTTTATAACCCCAAAATGAAAAACAGAAAAGGAAATACACATCATGTCCATGTCTGCGTCATTGTTTTCTTTCTTTTTTGCGTGTCAAGCGGAGTTCTCGGTTGTGGAGCGACATGCACGCTGATTTCGACGTGAGAATTAGCTAGACGAGGCTGCAGAGAGAGGCCTTGATTGTTGAATCTCGCTTGGGCGCGAGGTTTCAGAAACCCTAGGTTTCTGTTTAGTCACTGGGCTGTGCAGGTTTGGGCTATAGGTGTTGGGTTCTTGGGCTCGGGTGTTTTCTTGGGTAGTTTATCTCTGTTTTGGGTCTGTATTGGGACAATTTAAAAACACTATTATTTATTTATTTTTGGTTTATTTCAAAGCCTGGTCAAAATTGGGCTCTTACAGCTGCCCCTCTTTGCTCATTATCGTGTAACGAGAATAGAGCAAAGACTATAAAACGGCCAATTTTGATCGGTCTTGGCCAAGCCTCGACTTCTTGATCCTTGTCTTCTTTAAATGACTCCAACTCTACTGTAAATTCAACGGTATTGGAATTTCATTTTGATTTCAGTAAGTTTGATAGCTTCAATCTTCACTGCAATTTCAGGAAGGTAGTATCCACTATCTTTTGATCTGCTCCACTGCAAACTCGGGAGACAAGATCTGATGTTTTCGATCTGCTTCTTGCAATTTCAAGAATGCCAAATATACTATTTTAATCTACTCCCTACAATTTTAGGGATTGTCAGACTAATATCCTTTATTTGCTTTCTGCAACCTCAGGAATTGCCAAATCTGCTATCATCAATCTGCTCCCTACAAACTCAGGGATTGCCAGACTGATGTCTTTGATCTGCTTCCTGTAATTTCAAGAATCACCAAATCTTCTATCTTCAATCTGCTCCCTACAAACTCAGGGATTGCTAGACTGATGTCTTTGATCTACTTCCTGCAAACTCAGGAATTGCCAGATCTGCTTTCTTCAATCTGCTCCCTACAAACTCAGGGATTGCCAGAATGATGTCTTTGATCTGCTTCCTACAAACTCAGGAATTGCTAGACCTGCTATCTTCAATCTACTCACGCAAGCTCGGGATTGTCGGTGATGTCTTGATTTGCTTCGCAAACTCAGGAATTGCCAGACCTGCTATCTTCAATATGCTCCCTACAAGCTCAGGGATTGCCAGATCTGCTATTTTCAATCTACTCCCTACAAACTCAGGGATTGCCAGACTGATGTCTTCGATCTGCTTCCTGCAAACTCAAGAATTGCCAGACCTACTATCTTCAATCTGCTCCCAGCAAGCTCAGGCTCAGGGATTGCCAGATTGATGTCTTCAATCTGCTTCCTCGCAAACTCAGGAATTGCCAAACCTGCTATCTTCAATCTGTTCCCTGCAAGCTAAGGATTGCCAGATTGCTATCTTCTGCCTTGCTACATAACCTGTAGAATGGGTATATACTTATGCCCTATAATTAGGATGCTTTGATCGAAATGCATCAAATGCCTTTAATTAGACATGTTATGATATATGAATATGAAAATTTTATGAAGATGATTCCTGTTTCAAGGATTAGGATTGAATGACCAAAATGAATCAAATGCTCCTAATGAAATTTGATATGATACAAAAATGTTATGAGTTTGATTCCTATCCTAGGTGTTATCACTCATTTGTTTTTCATTCTTGTTCATGTTCTGCTCAAATAATTTGCCCCATGGTAATTTCGAGTCCTCTCTACTTGAACCTTGGGATATAAAGTTGGTATCTCCTACTGCAACTTCAGGGGAATAACTTTTAGTTTCTTCCATTTTTCTGTTACCATTCAGAGGTACAGAACTTATATCACTTTCAACCTGTTACACCATTCCCTGAGTGTAATGACTAGATGTATGTGTCTGAATAGATGTAGAGTATCCCGACAGTAATCCCTTTTTACACCTGGATTGACCTTGTTTGCCATTTGCCGATATGGTGTCACCAACGAAATTGTCTTAACCAATAATAATTTGAAGAGATAATCATTTTTCAATGTTTCCAGCCCTTAGGCTTGGTGAGTTCTGAACAATAGTCATGTTTCAAATTCCTCATATTATTTAGAAGCTTCTAGAGTAATATGTGAAACTCCTTTTATGAAAGTGTTATTAGTCCATTAATCGTTATTTCAATATGAAATGCTTGAAACAGATTACAATAATGGACAAGAAAGAAATTAATCAGGAGCATAGCTCGAAACAAATAAGCTAATCAAAGATAACCCAAGCAATAAAAGAAAATTGATTTGGGTGTATCTCAAAAAGAATAAAGCAATCGAAGATAAGGAATTCAAAAATGGGTAAGATAGAAGCTAAGTGCCCCAGATATCGTAGCTTGAGCTTCTTTGTTCCAACTTCTTGAGGACCATTTTAAGCTCAATATGTGTTTAGGGGATCCGGAGTACTTTGTCGATGCCTCAAGACGCAGCATACTTCCTCATTGTTAATTTAGGCATAGCAAGACTATCACATGCCCTATCTTGGATCAAAATTTGAGCCGCCCTTTTGGGTTTTCAGCTCAAAACCCCTTTGGTCTCAAAGCTCCCTTTGCGGGTTTTTGCCTTGGCCTCTCCTTTTTTTTTTTAATTTTTATTTCGAATTTGAATTTGGACTCAAGGCGCCCTTTGCGGGTTTTCACCTTGGCCCTTTTTCCTTTCAGGTAAAATATCTCTTGACTAAACCTGAATTTGTCGGATTGGGCAAGTCTTCGCCATCCATCTCGGTCAATATCAATGCTCCTCTAGAACGGCCCTACATAAGTCCTTCCCAGTTTGGCACATGCTTTCCTCTAAAATCATTTTGTAGAGGAAAAATCTTTTTCAACATCAGGTTTCTTCATGGAATTCCCTAAGATGAACTTCTTTAACATAAGCTCGCATCATCTGGCCATGACAAATAGCTTTTAACCTTTTCTTCAATTTGGTTCAATTGGCAAAGCACTTCAATTCCATAAACAAATGGGTAAGATGCTGCCCAGCGAAGGTTCTGGCCGACATTCATTAAGACAAAAGGTAAATGGTAGCTTCTTATTCTAATCTTTACAAGTCTTAGCCACTTTTTTTTTTGGCAACTTTTGTTGCACTGTGATATACTGCCTGATCTTTAGACAAACTGTAAACTTTGACTTTGTACAGTTATTTAAACGCGATCCTTTATGGCATTCTGCTAGCATCTGATCTTTTTTTTTTTAGAGTTTGATGACTTCGGCCTTGTAACATTGGCATATGAAGCTACTTCCACCCTCTTAATAAAGTAAATGACGGCCACCACGATGAGTCGATATTGGCTAAAAGCTTTTGACGAGATTGACCCCATCACATCCATGCCCCACATATGGAAAATTTGTGAAGAATTGGAGTAGGCATATGAATATTGTCTTCTTCAATTCAATATTTGCGGTATGACTGATGCAATCCCCTTCCATGGTGGATCAACAGTGCCCCATCCTCTTTTTTAGTCCGTGTCTTAGTAGCCTAGGCATGTCCTGATATTATCATGAAGAAACATCTTTGGATTCTTGAAGATAACTCAATAATGTCTCGTCCCATTTCTGTGATGAGCTAGGCTACAATCTTCATTCCTTTCCTAGGCTCGCAATATCCAGTGACCCTTTTATAGAGTAAGGTCTGTTTTTCATCTTGTTTCACCATTCTTAACAAATTTGAAGATAGGTTACAATCTCTGTTATCTTCAAAGTCCTTAGATCCCCTAGACCCATATCTCATTCAAAAAGGGAATCAGTAACAACGTCGCTCATGTCGTTGATATTTGGGTACCTAGGTACGAAGGCAAGAAATCCAAAGAATAAATGATTCTAATGATGATTATTGGTATGGTCATGAAAGAATATTAAAAAAAAATAATGTACAATATGAGATGTAAAAAAAATAAAAGAATGTGTATTCAAAAAGATGCATTTTATTAAAATAAAATTTCAGACACAAGCCTATTTCACAAAAGGGTTCTTATTGCCTCTAGGCTTAAGGCAATAAGCATGTTTTGAATATTAATCTAGATCAGCTCTAAAAAATACAGGGATCTCTTCCACAGTCCTATTATTCAAAACAATCCCAAGTACACAAGGGCTTGAAAACTTTGTTCTCTGATTCCCTCTTCATTTTTTATTCTTTTAAGGAGTCGCAACTTTCTTGTCTCCTCCTTCAATTATCACGTTTACAGCCTCGTCAAAGTGATCAGGTTTTGATGAATCGTTGATCTTCACAATACCCATTTTGATGAGCCTCTCAACTACCTTTTTGAAGGCAGTGCAATTTTCTATAAAATGACCCGTTATTCCCGTATGGTAGTCGCATTGAGCATTCGGGTCATACCATTTAGGATATGGGGGCTGTAACGGCTTCAAATAAAATGGAGACACCACGTGTGTGTCAAACAAACTTTGATATAGCTCCTTATACGTCATTGGGATTGGCATAAATTGGAGCCTTTCAAAGTTTTGCCTAGTGCCTGATTCTTGTCTTGTTGACCCTTGTTGCCTAGCAGTGATTACCTTTGGCTGATTAACAGTGATTGATTTTGAGTACCCTTTGTTGTATGTACTCGTATTATTCACTTCGTCATCCTTTTTCCTGGGAGTAGACCTTCTACTAGTTTTCCATGTATCAATCTTGCACCCCTTATGGCATTTTCAATCATCTCTCCTGCCATCACTATATCTGCAAAGCTCTTAGTAGTACTTCCAAACATATGAGTGATGAATGGAGCCTTCAAGGTATTGATGAAGAGCATCGTAGTCTCCTTTTCTAGGAGTGGTGGCTGAACTTGCATGGTGACCTCTCTTCATCTTTGTGCATATTGCCTGAAACTCTCGTTTGATTTCTTTTCCATGTTTTACAACATGATTCGATCAGGCATTATGTCTGTGACATGATTGTACTACCTCATGAAGGCTTGGGCCAAGTCTCTCCAGGAGCTAATGTTAGCGCGGCTGAGTTGATTGTACCACTTAGACACTGCCCCCACCAAACTATCTTGGAAACAATGAATCAAAAGTTGATCATTGTTCACATAGCCCGTCATGCATCTACAGAAAATAGTGATGTGGGCTTCAAGGAAACTAGTCCCATTGTACTTCTCAAATTCCGGCATCTTGAACTTATGAGGAAGTACCAGATCTGGGACTAAACTCAAATCATCTGCATCAATACCAGGGTGATGGTCGGTATTTTCTAAAGCCTGAAACTTTTCTTCCAACCATCTACAGCGATCCTCCAACTTCCTTGAAGACTCAATTCTTATTCCTTCTCTCTCTCTGCTATGTCCAAATCAAGGATAACGGGATTGATAGGGTTATCTCCTAGGTTAAATCCTGAACCAACCTAAAAGTTCATAGGTGGTCTAGTATCAGCTTGCCCCTATTGTGGCCTTTAGGGGTACTCCTCAGGTTGTACATGTGGTGGGGTGAAGCTCAGGAAAATCCTCATTGTCATCCACGTTTACTATGGGACCTTTCCCTTTGTCCATTGCCCCACTTAGCATTTGGGCCATTTGGGCCATCATATTCCTTTGAGCCTCCAACATCTGGCCCCTCATCTCTTGTTGGAGTTTTGCCATTTGCTCTTGCATCTAGTCTTGAATGTATCTTTGGAATTGTTCCAATATTTAATCCATTTTCCTTGATTTGGTGCGTGTACCATAAGATTTCCCTTCTTCTTTCTCTCTCTCTCTCTTAATTTCAACTAATTAGACTCTTTCTATAAACTTAGTTGCATATGATGTGATGTAATGTAAATGCATGAATGAAAAGAAAGAGAGGCGTTGATTCTGAATTCAATTACTTTAGAAAACTTTACTAGAAAATAAATTTCTTTACACAAAACGGATTACATATGCAGCTTTGTCCTCATAATCCAAGTGAAAACATCAATCTCCTTCTTCGTAAAAGTCAAATCTTGCAAACTTCTAATAGATGCCTCCTCTAGCTCCTTTTGCTTGATCTGGACTGCGACTCCTGTTCACTTGTTAGCCTCTTCAAGAAAGCCGAGACGTGGTAATTCTCGAATAGTCTTTGTCAACTTGAATCCTTGAGTGATAATGTCTTGTATTCCTTCATGGACTATCAGTCTTCTCTCGTTGTGTTCACTTGGACTATATTCGGACGACCGTATTATAATCCACTTTATCAAAAAATCTATTTTCTTATGACCAACTTTTCTATTTAGCAATTGAATTTGAAATCAACACCTCTTTTTTATGATGTGAATGCAATGCAATCAAAACAAAAGAGAACACGTTAGCATAGGAGAAATAAATAACATAGAACACCTATCAGGGTGACCACTAGGGTTTGACATAGTTCTATCTAAGGGTAAGAACTTAGGTTTTCTACATGTGGTTTAGCTCTAAAGTTTAGGTACCCGAACCAGTAGATTCCTCGATCCTCACCCATTATAGGCTCATATGGATTGAGTTCGGTTCAGGGGAATACATTTCCCTATGGCTGCACGGTGGTGAAAACCTCACGAAGACATAGGTACGGATGTATCCCGAAGGTGATTCACTATCCTGCATAGAGGTGAAAACCTTACGAAGGAGTAGCTTCTCACTCCCACTTAAGGGTGTGACCACAATGGTCATGCAATACAATGCAGAGACATTTTATAAAAATAGAACCACATGCAATAAACGGATCATGATTTTTTTTAAAACCATATTTTTAAAATTCGGACAAAAGGACATGAAATTATCGATTCTACGGCTTGACTCTCTTATTGTTCCCCAGCGGAGTCGCCAAGTTGTCGAAAACATTTTTAATTTTTATGGAAAAACGGGGATCGACTTTTAAAAACGAAAATGGGAGTCGCCACCAATCCCTTTTACTTAGGTGTGATTGGATCACCTTGTAGAATGTTTTATTTTAAAACATTTGATTTTGGTCTACAAAAAACAAGAAAATGGGTTCGGGAGTCAGTTACGTACGAGGAAGGGTTAGCACCCTCGTAAAGCCCAAAAATTGGTACCTAATCGATAGAATCATGTCCAAATGTTTGAAATTTAAAAATTTTTAAAATAAGATCCATTTATTAGAAGAAAAACCAAGACTTACCTATCTCAAAGAAATAAAACACCATACCCAGTAAGTTAGGATATAGCATCTCATGACTTCAAAACTAAGCACGTCTTTATTTTAGAAAATTCCTATCTCGAAACACAGAACATCATATCCAGTAAGTTAGGACACAAAGTTTTGAATTCCCAAGAATAGGTTTTTTTATTTAAAACTTGGGATTTCTTTGTTCCGAAGGAATATAAACATCACATCCAGCACGTTAGGACACGATATTTTAAAACCTTCGTAACTAAAATCATCTCATGATTTACAAAATTTATTAAAAGGATATTTAGTTATTTAGCCAAACGGAAAATCGCTACCCAGCACGTTAGGACACTATTTCTAATTTCTAAATAAAAAGCATTGCCTTATTTTAAAACCTTTGGATAAATATAGTAAAAATATATATTTTAAACAACAATTTAAGAGACAATATCGTATTTCTATATTATCAAAAGTACAATATCAAAAACAATTTATAGCATACTAACATAAATAATAGAGTAATAATAATATAAAATAATGATTAATAAAATAACTACACAATGGCAATCATAAAGAAATAATTAAAAGAATAAGGGCAAATAAAATATACATAAAATAATAAATATCAAAATAAAATAAAATTATTAAATAAATATAAAAATTTTAAAGTAAAATTAAATGATAAATAAATAAATATAATTATATACATATAATATAAACGATGTAAAAAATATAATGATTTTAAATAAAGATATATAAAATTACACATATATAATATAAATAACGTAAATAGAATATAATATACAATATAAATAAATTTTAGTTAAAATAATATATGATATAATATTATATAATTTACAAAATATATTTTTAATATATATAATATAATAATTAATAAAAATCATAATATATAATAAAATAATACAAAATAATTAATAATAATACATATAAAATTATACATAATAAAAATAATTAGCAAATAATATATACAATAATTTTAAATAAAACATATATATACATAATATATTAATCATAAAAAATTATATATGTAATAGTAAAAATAAAACAAGTTATATATTATAATAGATATTATACAAAACAAAATTATATAGCATAATATAATACTTAAAAATATAATATATAAATTATTAAATCAAGTAAAATAATATATAATAATAAATATATATAAAGATAATACAAGAAAAAATTGTATATATGTATTTTTAACAAAGTTAATAAAATAATAAAAATATAATGTAAAATATTAATATAATAAAATGATTTAAATGTGATATTAGAATAATTAAAGAAAGTAAAAAAAAATAAAGGAAGAAGGATTAAATTGAAATAGAAAGTAAATTTCGGGGTTAAATTATAAAAAATAAAATATAGTAGGACTTAATTGTAAAATTGAAATAATGAGGAAGGGCTTAATTCGCAAATAACCTATTTCCCAAAAACACGCGGATCCTTTGGGTCGGGTCAACTACAGTCTCGGATCTAGAGTGAAACGACGTCGTTTTATGCTTATTGAATTAAGCAGAAACGACGTCGTTTCCATAACCCTTTATAAATATATTTTAACAAAAAAAAAATCATTTCTAAACTGAGTTTTAAAAAAAATTTCGAAACCCTCTGAAGCTTCATTCTGTCGTCTGGGCTCCAACCATCGGACTTGTGGGCACGCGCCGCCTCGCATGGCGACGCATAGGTAAGATCTTTGCCTCCTTTGTTCGTTTTTCTTTTTACAGTATTTATATAAAATGAAAAAAACGAAAGTAAAAAAAATGAAATAATATTAAAAATCACCTCGTAAAAAAAACTTTATTCTGTTTCAATGTCTTTTTTTTTTTTCTGCATGTATTCACTCTGTATTTTGTATCCCTTTTTTTACAAATTTTGGGGGGTTTTATAACCCCGAAATGAAAAACAGAAAAGGAAATACACATCATGTTCGTATCTGCTGCTGTGTTTTCTTTCTTCTTTTGCAGGTTGGAAGCGGAGATCTTGGCTGTGGGGCGACATGCACGTTGATTTCGACACAAGAACTGGCTGGACGAGGCTGCGGAGTGAGTGGCGCGATTGTTGGAATCCTGCTTGCGGCGCGAGGGTTTCAGGAAACCCTAGGTTTTTGTTTAGTCACTGGGCCATGCAGGTTTGGGCTATAGGTGTTGGGTTCTTGGGCTCGGGTGTTTTCTTGGGTAGTTCACTGTTTTGGGTCTGTATTGGGACAATTTAAAAACACTATTTTTTTTTATTTATTTTTGGTTTATTTCAAAGCCCGGTCAAAATTGGGCTCTTACAATTAGCATGAGATTATAGCTTAGTAATTAGATTAAGTTAGTTCTTTAATTGCTTAAAGATAATTAAGGGAATTTAGTATCCTATGTTAGCAGTAAATTCTATTAGATAAATCGCGTACAGATAGAACAATTAGCTAATACATTGATTGAAATTCTAATTCTAGGATTTGATTGATTATTTCATTTTATTTTAATTTGCTAATTTTTATTTACTAGATTTAGTTTGAAAAATTATATTATCAAATTATTTGGATAGCTTAAAAAGTAATAATTGGTGATTAGCATTATAATTAGTAAAAGCTCTCCACGAGAACGATCTTTTTATACTACTTGTCATGATACGTATACTTGAGTGTGTGATATTTGTTCAACAAGTTTTTTGGTGTTATTGCAGGAGAATCAATTGCTAATTTAGTTAACAGTTTTAATTACTTTTTGCCTAGCTCAAATTTATTTTTATTTTTATTTTTGTTTTTAGGTTTTTTGGCTTTTCTATGCGTAGAAGTCAAAATCTAGAGTTTTTATCACTTGATTTAGAAATTGAGAGGAGTCTACGAAGGCTCAAACGATTAAAATATCAATTTCGATGTTGAGTTTGAAAAGTCAACCATGGCTAACCTCAATGTGAATGATAAAGTTAATGGACAAATTAATGTATGAATTCCTCACACTAGCTCTAGTTGCTCCTAGATCTATCAGAGACTATGCTATACCTCATGTCGAAAGACTCAAACCTAATATTCACTTTCCAACTGTGAAAGCAAACAACATTGAGATTAAGCCAATGGTTATTCAGATAGTTTATGCTATTTAATATTTTTGGTTTTTCCATGAATATCCCAACCAACATTTGCAGAAGTGCATCTAAACAAGTTGTGGAACGACATCACTATTTTCCAACAATATGAAGAGGAAACTGTACGTGGGGAATGGGAATGGTTTAAGGACATGCATAAGAAGTGTCTTCACCACCAAGTGCTAGATTGGTTATTGATCCAGACTTCCTACATTGGGCTAAGAGAGTCAATCAGAGGTAATATCAATGTAGCAACCAATAGAACACTATTGTGTAAGTCACTTGAAGAGGCTGTCAGGATAATTGAAGACATACCAAAAAAATAATCCACAATGGATTTCAAGTAAAACTAGTGTGAGCGAAAAGAAAATAGTTGGAATAGTGGAGGTTGATGTGATGACAACCCTCATTGTTGAAATAGATGTGTTGAGCAATTTTTTGAAGTGACTGTAATGTGCCAATGGAAGTGCCCACTTTCATCACCACTACAACAGAGATAAAGTTGCCTTATTTGGAAGATTTACATTATCAGTTTACTTGGAGAAACATATCAGATCTGATCGAATAGATTGTACCAATCCCTTGGATCAAGGATGTTGGATCGAGACAAAACTTGAAGACTTATCTTCCAACAATTCACCTTACTTGGTTCATTATTATTTTATTGTATTTAACTATTTTAGTTGTGTATTATGATTGATCTTTAGTATGCTAGCAAGTCTCGAAAACTTCTATATATTTGAGAGACTTGTATAGGTTTATGTACTAAATATTTAGAGCACTTCTTAGTTCATTAAGGAATGTTATTTATGAATATGCAATTTAGATAGTAAAACCTTATAATATAATAATGGGCATTCTTCAATAGGTGTGTTAGAATTAGGTTCATTGGTTAAACCAGGTTCAAAGATATGAACATCTCATTAAGCTAGGCTTCATAGACATAAGGAAACTAAACTATGTAAACAATTTTGATTTGAAACACCCCACACCCGGTCCACGAGCCTGAACCGGATCTAGTATGTTCCTAAAGTGAACCGATTTCAAAATCATTCGTTACTTAGAGAAAAATTTGTAAAATTTTTAGAAAGGTTGTTGTGGATTGGGCTTAGATTGGAAACCCATTTTATTAAACTTGTAAATCCAATTTGATTTATTACGTCCAAAATAGTTCTTAGCACAATATTTAAAAGTAAAGTAAAAAAAGAATAATCCATTGGGCCTTATGGCCTTATTACATCAAATAAAACCCAAAAGAAATATAATTAAGGGTACCAAATGAAATAAAGTCCAAATAAAATAAAATCTCCAAATGTAGCATGGCCACCTCAAGGTCCACCGCTCGGTCAAATCCTTGCTCATCACCAAAATAATTCCCACAATGGGTGAGTCAATGACTCAATGTGCACACAATACTAACATTCAACAATTCAGGCATTCATGTTCAAATCATCGATCCATATAAAATGAAATTATGATGCAACCCAAACCCAATCCTAATGGTTCATCTGCTACACACCACCGTACACGCCATTTACAAGTGGGGACTACTAAGTCAACCTCCATCCGCTACACACCATCGAAGGCATTACGCCCATATACGTTGTGTCATTAGACACTATAGTCAAATTATACGTTGTGTCATTAGACACTATATTCAAATATTGTAACCGGTTACCAAAATTTACGCAATGTGACCGTAGTCAACATATTTCGTTGGTGAGACCAAGTCAACACCTTCGTTGGTGAGACCAAGTCAACACCTACTCTCCCCTTTCACATAAATCCCGAATGCCCCAAAATATATATATTGTGCATAACTTAATTTCATGTTCATATACATATATTCGCATGTTATAAAATAACATATTTCACAATCCTATCGAGTAGGAAGCGTGCACGGGTACTTTTGCCACATTTGTGGTACATAGCCACATTCACATTCTTATTCATATATATTAAAATAATAGCCATGAAATATCGAAGGTTAGTAAGGTACACACCGATTTGCTTATTAGATTCCTTGAAATCCGAAGAATGATCTACCGATCTAGATTTTTACTCCTATATTCTACCAACCATTAACATATATTAACAAACTTATTTTGCTTAAAACCAAATCCAAGTAGGATTTGTATTACTTACCTTGTTGTTAGAATTAAAAGATTGTAAATCAAATGTCAAAATTGATAGTATTCCTTCCTTAAATCGGCTAGTCACTAAATCGTAATTATGTCGGTTTCTCACTTTTGAATAAATGGAAAGTAATTCCAAATATCAAGAACAAACCTTGGCGAATGTCCTTACCATACAATTTCCAAATCAAGAGGATTCCTTTATATGCTGTCGAAATTACTATAACTTCATGTGTTAGATCTGATCTAACTTTAATAAATAAAATTTGCCTTTGGTGATTGTACCTCACCTTAATTTCCTTGAATCAAATCCCAAACTCTTCCTTTGGTATTCGCCATGAGACATAAAAGGGTTATTTCTTAGATCTTGATTAAAAGAATTGGAAGAACAAAAATTAATTGTTCTTACCTTAGATCCTTGATCCTTATATTCGATTGCTTCCTTGCCTAGAGTCACAGGGTTTTGGCTATGGAGATTTAACAGAGATCAAAGAGTGTTTTGGCTCAACAATAGCAAAGGAGAGGAGAAGAAAATAGAAGAAGAAGAAGAGATGGATTTTGCTTAAAGAGAAATTCGGCAAGAGGGGAGAGAGCAAGGGATTTTCGGCTACTTGGAAAGATGAGAGAAAAGACCTTGGGTTCTCCTTTATAATAAATTTGCTAGGCCAAGAGTCCTTGACTTGGCCACCACTCTCCTTAAGATAATATTATCTCTTTTATTTAAAAGATAAAAGCCTTTAATCCATCCATTATCTCCTCAATTATCTCCTTAGAAAACAATCCTTTATTTATCTCTTATTATTCACATATTTATGTGAATAAAACTCCTTATTTATCTCTTATTATTCACATATTTATGTGAATAAAACTCCTTTATTTATCTCTTATTATTCACATATTTATGTGAATAAAACTCTTTATTTCTCTTACATATCCAAGTTTCCTAAAATGTTCAAGTTTCCATTTTGGATCATTTCCAAAATGTTTAGGTTTCCAAAATGTCTAAGTTTCCAAAATGTCCATTTCCATTTCCATTTTCATTTTCATTTCCATTTTCATGCATTTCTAGGTTTCCAAAAGTATCAAAATTTATTCATAGTACTTGAAACTTGTCATTTCATACAATTAAACTGGAAATGCATAGGCCCTATTCAGGATGTTACAGTTCTACCCTCCTTAAAATAATTTCGTCCTCGAAATTACTTACTGACAGTCGTACAATCTTTCTCACTGCACTATGCTTACGCTGCACACTTTGATCTTAATAGAACCATCATACTTTCCAGGCACAATCTCTAAGTTCACGTCCCTTAGAACTCATTTCTAACGTCGCGATTTAATCTGATTAAGAAGTTTTATGAATTAGTACTTTTGTTTCACTTGATTACCCGAAGAAATTTTATGAAAAGGAATTTTAGGAGTGGTTCTTTCGTATTCATACATGCATACTGATCTTTTCATTCATTCGGACATCCATCAAACAATTATGAACCTTAGTTCATTCGAGAAACGTTGTAGTTTTTCATTTGTTGTTGTTTTACCACTACCCGGGGTATTTTCGTAATTTGTCCTCTGAGGTATTTTCGTAATTTGTCAAAATAAGGTTCCTTGGTGTTTTGTCACAAATTATTTTGGAAATTTTAAAGTTCCTGGGTATTTTGGAGAATTTTGAAATTGAGGGTATTTCGAAAATTTTGGACCTTGTGGGTATTTTGGTAATTTTCCCACAAACCGGTAAATTGTAAAATTTTAAATCGGGATATTTCAGAAGTTGCAAAACTTTGAGGGTTCTTTTGAGAATTTGTTTTCCAAGATGGTGATGTTGCAAACATTTTGAAAATCGAGGTCATTTTGGTAATTTTGGTAAGTTAGGGCAATTTTGTAATTTTTTCAAAATCGTGGTATTTTCATAGTTTCAAATTAGGGTTTTTATAAAATACTGAAATTGTAGCAAAACTGTTGAGTAGTTGGACATTTTATAAACTGAGGGCATTTTTTGTAATTTTACCATTAGGGGTATTTTTGTAAATCGAAAAATTTTTCGAAAATTTGTGTAAAAAGAAATAATTTTCGTGAATTAAAGAGAGAACAAATGATTTTAAGAATTTTAATATTAAGGTTCTAAAAAAAAATGGCTAGTTCCCTTTCGGGTTTTAGTTAGGGGTTTAGCACGTGAATAAGTCCTCTTGATTAGGGTGAACCAAGGCTACGCACCAGGTAGGATTCGAGTGGAGAGGAGGTGAGTCACGCGGACTGCTTAAATACCAAGCTCCCACTGAAACCAATCCTAGACATGCGTACCATGGTTGCCACACCCTAACTCGGCGACTCAATCATGGGTTTGTTTAGTTAGGCATTTAAGTCTTATGTTTTTGTTGGGGTACACTAGTCCTAGGGTTCAAGTTCCTATCATGCTATTCTACGTTCCATTCCTTTTCTACCCTTCTATAATTCACATAATCACACGAGAGTTAGGGGTACTTACCGGTGGATCATGGTTGGAGACTTAGGGCCATGCCGAAAACCCCTTATTTTTCAAAGATAATCATTTGGCTCGCTTTGAAAGCGTTTTGGGCCTTGGCCCACGAGCCAAGAGTTTAAAAGCTGGCTCGATATCAAATCGAAACACCCCACACCCTACCCACGAGCCCGAACCGGATCTGGTATGTTCCTAAAGTGAACCGATTTCAAAATCATTCGTTACTTAGAGAAAAATTCGTAAAATTTTTAGAAAGGTTGTTGTGGATTGGGCTTAGATTGGAAACCCATTTTATTAAACTTGTAAATCCAATTTGATTTATTACGTCCAAAATAGTTCTTAGCACAATATTTAAAAGTAAAGTAAAAATAAAGAATAATCCACTGGGCCTTATGGCCTTATTACATCAAATAAAACCCAAAAGAAATATAATTAAGGGTACCAAACAGAAATAAAGTCCAAATAAAATAAAATCTCCAAATGTAGCATGGCCACCTCAAGGTCCACCGGCCTGGTCCGTCACTGCTCATCACCTGAAAATAATTCCCACAGTGGGGTGAGTCAACAGACTCAATGTGCACACAATACTAACATTTAACAATTCAGGCATTCATGTTCAAATCATCAGATCCATATAAAAATGAAATTATAATGCAACCCAAAACCAATCCTAATGGTCCATCCGCTACACACCACTCGTACCTGCCATTTACACCGTGGGGACTACTAAGTCAACCCTCCATCCGCTACACACCATCGAAGGCATTTGCCCATATACGTTGTGTCATTAGACACTATAGTCAAATTTATACGTTGTGTCATTAGACACTATATTCAAATATTGTAACCGAAGTTACCAAAATTCCGCAATGTGACCGTAGTCGACATATTTCGTTGGTGAGACCGAAGTCAACACCTTCGTTGGTGAGACCAAGTCAACACCTACTCTCCCCTTTCACATAAATCCGAATGCCCCAAAATATATATATTGTGCATAACTTAATTTCATGTTCATATACATATATTCGCATGTTATAAAATAACATATTTCACAATCCTATCAGAAGTAGGAAACGTACCTGGGTACTTTTTGCCACATTTGTGGTACATAGCCACATTCACATTCTTATTCATATATATTAAAATAATAGCCATGAAATATCGAAGGTTAGAAAGGGTACACACCTGATTTGCTTATTAGATTCCTTGAAATCCCGAAGAATGATCTACCGATCTAGATTTTTACTCCTATATTCGGCCAACCATTAACATATATTAACAAACTTATTTTGCTTAAAAACCAAATCCAAGTAGGATTTGTATTACTTACCTTGTTGCCGAATTAAAAGATTGTAAATCAAATGCCGAAAATTGATAGTATTCCTTCCTTAAATCGGCTAGTCACTAAATCAGGTAATTATGTCGGTTTCTCACTTTTGAATAAATGGAAAATAATTCCAAATATCAAGAACAAACCTTGGCGAATGTCCTTACCATACAATTTCCAAATCAAGAGGATTCCTTTATATGCCTGTCGAAATTACTATAACTTCATGTGTTAGATCTGATCTAACTTTAATAAATAAAATTTGCCTTTGGCTAATTGTGCCTCACCTTAATTTCCTTGAATCAAATCCAAAACTCTTCCTTTGGTATTCGCCATGAGACATAAAAGGGTTATTTCTTAGATCTTGATTAAAAGAATTGGAAGAACAAAATTAATTGTTCTTACCTTAGATCCTTGATCCTTATATTCGATTGCTTCCTTGCCTGAAGTCACGGGGTTTTGGCTATGGAGATTTAACAGAGATCAAAGAGTGTTTTGGCTCGACAATAGCAAAGGAGAGGAGAAGAAAATAGAAGAAGAAGAAGAGATGGATTTTGCTTAAAGAGAAATTGGCAAAGAGGGGAGAGAGTAAGGGATTTTTGCTACTTGGAAAGATGAGAGAAAAAGACCTTGGGTTCTCCTTTTATAGCCAAATTTGCTAGGCCAAGAGTCCTTGACTTGGCCACCACTCTCCTTAAGATAATATTATCTCTTTTATTTAAAAGATAAAAGCCTTTAATCCATCCATTATCTCCTCAATTATCTCCTTAGAAAATAATCCTTTATTTATCTCTTATTATTCACATATTTATGTGAATAAAACTCCTTTATTTATCTCTTATTATTCACATATTTATGTGAATAAAACTCCTTTATTTATCTCTTATTATTCACATATTTATCTGAATAAAACTCCTTTATTTCTCTTACATATCCAAGTTTCCTAAAATGTTCAAGTTTCCATTTTGGATCATTTCCAAAATGTTTAGGTTTCAAAAATGTCTAAGTTTCCAAAATGACTAAGTTTCCAAAATGTCCATTTCCATTTCCATTTTCATTTTCATTTCCATTTTCATGCATTTCTAGGTTTCCAAAAGTATCAAAATTTATTCATAGTACTTGAAACTTGTCATTTCATACAATTAAACTGGAAATGCATAGGCCCTATTCAGGATGTTACATGATTTCCATTATTTTTCTTTTGCTATCACTTCTACTCATATTATGTTTCTTTTAGTTTACCAATTGATTTGAGTCAATAATTGGCATCAAAGCTACCTACTTA
Organism: Gossypium rotundifolium; assembly: GCA_025506655.1. Taxonomy (NCBI): domain Eukaryota; kingdom Viridiplantae; phylum Streptophyta; class Magnoliopsida; order Malvales; family Malvaceae; genus Gossypium; species Gossypium rotundifolium. The sequence goes on from CP106728.1 coordinate 27,144,125, forward strand.
ACATAGCTAGTGGAGATTCTTGGTGTTGCTAATTGCAAGATACGGAAGGATCATTAACCACCAATCTATTGATGCTAGATTGTGGTAATTACACCTATTGAAAGGCACAAATGAAGGTATATATCAAGCCTATCAATGAAAAGGTTTGGCACTCTATTCTTGTTGGATGGAAACCTCCCATGGTTGAAACAAATGCTGAAAGAATTCCAAAACCTAAGTTGCAGTGGACAACTGATGAGGAACATCTTGATAATGCCAACTCCAAAGCATTATATGTCATTTTTTTGTGGAGTTAGCTAGAAAGAATTCAAAAGGATATCAAATTGAACTATTGAAAAAGCGGCTCGGGGTATTCTATATAACTAACATGATGGGATCATTACTATTAAGAAATCCAATATGCAAATGCTGACCACTAGATTTGAAAATATGAGAATGCAAGATTTAGAGACCATAGGTGAATTCTATGCTAATTATGTGATAAAGCCAAACGTAGCAGAACCAAAGGTGAGAGAAATATTTCTCTTCAAGTGAGAGAATAAGTGACAAATTTTAACTCCACTGTGATTGAGGAACTTTAAGATAAGATTGCATTAGTCACTCAGAACTTCAACAAGGCGTTTAAAAAGCAGTCAATGTGACTAATGAAGTTTGGGGCTAGCAAGAGCGTTCCCAAGAACAAATTCAAGGGGATGGTTAGCATAGAAGAATAAAAAAAAAAAGATAAGAAAAAAGGGGCTCAATGTTGTGAGTGTCAATGATATGGTCACATTCAAGCTAAATGTGCCAACATAGTGAAGAAGAGGAAGAAGAAGAAGAAGAAGAAAACATTGATAAAGGGGCTATTTGTATCAACCTATAAATAGGTTATTTGTATCGCACTTGGTGAGTGTTTTTTAGTTTCTTATTGAGTAATTGTTTCATTATTCTAGCTTAGCATTTTTTTACACATTCATTAAGTTTTATTGGAGAGATTTGCTTGATTGTAATTGAGGTATTTTTAGGAGAGTGGTTTGCAAAAAATTGGATTCAATATTGGGGCTGCAAATATTCATCGGTGTAAGGGTAGTTGGGTTGTAGCCAATAGTTGATCTGGACAAATTGTGGAATAAAAGTGTTCTTTGAGCAAGGCTCCGTAGAATAGGATTGGCGAACCCGAACTGCGTTAACCAATATTTTATTTTAATTATCTCCTTACTTTGCTCTTTGTTTTACTATTCTTTTATATGTTATGTTCGATTTTGACCCAACCTCTGTTCTAACAAAATTTAGAATGAAACTAGTTTTTAACTACAAACCAAGTTATTTGTTCCAACACTTGTTCGAACATCAACGTTGGAATGAAGAAAACTGAAGTTTTTTCAATTGGTATCAGAATAGGTTTCAAACACAATTAAAGCTGACCTTGTGTTTAGTTTAAAATTATAGAATCTATTGATGAGATTAAGGAGCAATTGCCTTTACTTACCATGTCGTTTAAAATTTTTTTCTAAGAAGAGAATGTATAAAAATGCTAAAAAGAGCAATAAGAATGTAAAAAAGGTCTATGTGAATGATGATAATTTTGAGCTCAAGAAAAGGCCAATTACATGCTATGGATGCAAGGGTTTTGGTCACATTCAATCCAAATGTGCTAACACCATAAAGAAGAAGCAAAAGTCTCTTTTGGGAGTTATTAAGAGTTTAGTGATTTTACTGATTTAGATGAAGATTTGAGCAGCTATGTTGCTTTTACTGCCTCTATTCCAACAAATTGTGGAACAAACAAGGATTCAGATCATGATGTTGAGCCATATGATTCAATTGAATATTCCTATTACCAAATGATAAAGAATATGGAAATATTGTTCCAGTTGAATGACTTCTTGAGGAAAGAAGTCATCATCTTCAATAGAGATAATAAAAGGCTCAAAATCGTAGCTTAAGAATAAGATGACGCTTTAAAAACCATTGAGAATGAGCTAGCTGATTCGAACGTTGTCTTGAGGAAGTTTGGACGCTTGATGAAATTTTAACTTTAAGAAGATTTGAACCAATCCATAAGAGACTTGGCTACATCAATTCAAGTAAAGAGCCTAACACCCTTACAATTTTTGTTAGAACTAAATAAGTGGGTTTTTCTTCTCTTAAGACAAGTAAAAAGATAAATCAAGCACTTTTTTGTTATCATTGTGGAAAGATTAGGTATATTAGATCTCTTTATTATAAGTTGATGAATAATTGGAGTAGAAATGCAAAGCATGTTGCACCATTTAATATAACATTACCTAGACAACAACATGAAGGTAACAGGATGAAAGGAAAAATCATATGCTTTTATTGTGGGAATGAAGGACATATCAAACTCCATTGTTGTAAAATGATGCAAGATTGGAAAAAGTTTAAATTTGATCTACAACTTGTTACAACAGTAAATGGAACACGGAGACCACAACATAGGAAGATTTGGGTGAGGAAGAATCGAACATATTTAAGTTATAAAGACTAGCATTTGATTAATGCTAGTATAAAGCATGAGGTTGTAACTCATGTTGATTTTATTGAAGATTAGACATACTCCATCTAGATTTCATAGAAAAGTCTCTATTATTCTACGAGTTACAACCTTGATTACCAATGAAATAGTTTTTAATTTCATCCCCTCTAAAATACTTGAAACAATCTGATTTGAGATTAATAGAGTAAAGAAGAATAATGATGTTGATTTAGTGCTATTATCTACTTTGTTTTATAGTTATAGTTGATTTAATTGTGCTTGTAAAATGATTTTTGATATGGTGGCTGAATTGGTTTGTACGTAGCAAAATCTAATGGTTAATATAAGTACTATTTTAATCCTGACATTAAAGAGGTTGGTGGTTAAGAAAGAAAATTTTGATGAGCTGATTTGCAATTGTTCCATCTTCTATTCCAATTGAAAATGCAACAGGTTCCTCTATTTTGGATGCCCAAAAGGCTCAATTGTGGGAGTTGTTGATGAGGGGAAGCACTTTTTGCATCTTTGTCAAAAAAAAGGGGGGGAAGAAAAGTAGTAGCAAATATATCAAACTGAGATGGCTAATATTGATAATGTTGCTTTATAACTTTGCCAAATGAGTCAGAATGGTGCAACAAATGGTAGATGATGATTTGTTAATTTGGTGATGATTTATGGTGTTGACAATGGTAGTTGTTTTTTTTATCTTATTTTTCATGCTCTATATCATTTGAAATTACTTTAGATATTGTGTGTATGCTTGGAGGGCAATGTAATGAAAAAGAATATTAATAGGGGGAGAGTATCATCGAGCACGGTTTTATCTCTTAGGAGGTGACATATTCTAGTTTCCTTTGACTTGTTTGGAACATGTGCTAATCATTTGTTGCTAGTTTTGTCAAAATATCAAATGAGGAGATTTTCGGAATTTTGATTGCTTCTCTTGACTCACTTCATGTTCGAACAATAGATAGAACAATAACTTTGGTGTATTCAAAGTTTTGAGTTGGCATGTTTTACTTTTTAATGACTTAGCTTATGATATAATCTTGTTGAGAAACAAATGAGGAAGGAATTTCTTGCTACAATTTGTGGTGGTCATTATCTTTCAATCGACAGCCTTGGAGAGGAAAGAGAGAAGTTTGAAATTGTATGGATATTCATCCTTTTCCTTATCTTTCAGAGTATTTGAAGCTATTAAAGAGCTTGTTTATGAAGGTTGTTATGAGATAATTATTTAAGATATTTCAAGTGATAAATTCATTTTTTGAATGAGAGATTAAATTTTATCAAAGCACTATTAAAGGGGTTATTTGTATCATCTTATAAATGGGCTATTTTGTGTTGCACTTGGTGAACGGTTTTTTAGTGTCTTATTGAGTTATTGCTTTTTTTATTCTAGCTTAGTATTTTTAAAATTCTTCTTAAGTTTTATTGGGAAAATTTTCTTGATTGTAAGGGAGGTATTTTAGGAAGAGTGGTTTGTAACAATTTGGGTTCAACACTAGGGTTGCAAACATCCGTTATTGTAAGGATAGTTTAGGCTTTAGCCAATATTTGATATGGACAAATTGTGGAATAAAATCATTCTCTGAGTGAGGCTCTACGAAGTAGGATTGGTGAATTCGAACTATGTTAACAGATATCATGGGTTAAATTTCTTCTTAGTTTGCTCTTTGTTTTACTTTGTCTTTAATTTGTTCTATTCGATTTCATTCCTACCTCTGTTCTTATAGAAGTTAAATCGAAAGTGTTTTTGAATTACAAATCAGGTTATTTGTTTCAACAGTAGTTTCAACATTAAGTTGGAACAAAGTGCAAACGAAACTTTTTCAGTTTCTTTTCATGTTTTATTTTGAAGGCTATAAAGATAAGGAGGTGAGCAAATTTGGGGAAAGTGAGGGAATGATACTATTAACTAATATTTGATCCATGAGTAACTAATGCTTAGGGTTTGAGCTTAAATTGAATATTGTCCATACTTTAGCCATAAGCAACATTATAAGCTAAATAAAGGCCTATTAACCTTTGATTATGTTTTTCTACATTAGAGGAGAGATAGATTGAAAGGAATATATATGAGATATTTTTCGATAATGCTTACTGTAATAGCCCATTTGTGCCCGGGCCCAAACAAACAAAAAATAATATCCAGTTTTTTATTACATTCCATTTACAGCTTAAAAAATAGATCACTCAAGCTCAATTAACATTTCAACCCAACCTAATAACCTATTACCCAATTACACCCAATAAGCCCAAACTTACGCGGCCCAAAAGGGCCCAAAACCTAAACAGAAACAAAGACCTACAGTTTTTGAAACCCTAGGCGCCGCAAGCCCCAACACCAGCCCCTCGGTCACGCCGTAATCAGCACGCGAATAGCGCTCCACCACCATGGTTCTCACCATTCACCTGCAAACAAGGAAAGGAAATAGACAGTAGCAGCAGATTGTGATTTTGCATTTATTTTTTTGATTTTATTTTGGGTTATAAATAACCCCAGCACAATTTGTAAATGGACACAAAAATACACAGAAATATACAATAATAAAAGAGAGAAAACCCAATAGCAGAGGTGATTTCGGACGATTCCTATTCGTTTTTATTTTTTTATTTTCGAATACTGTTGTTTTCTATTTTTTTTTCTCTATCTTGTTTTGTTTTTTTAAAACTATATAATATATATATTAAAATATTAAGAAAGGGGAAAATTTTACCTGTTTTGGGAGTTCTGGCCACCGTGCACGGTGGCTGGTGATGGCGGCGGGCGGCGGTGATCGGCACCAGAGTTGTGCCAGAGGGCTTGCCGAAATTGCCTGGAGAGATAGAGAGAGGAGAGCAATTTCAGTTTTTTTTTTTTTTAAAAGAGGAAGAATGTTTTTTTAAAGGAAATTTTGGTATTTATAATACCCTTAAAACGGCGTTGTTTTTGAGTCTGGGACTAGAGACCAAAACGACGTCGTTTTGGTCTCTGACCCATGACCTGACCCGATTAAGCCAAGGATCCACGTGTTTTTGTGAAATGGGTTATTTACTGCTTTAGCCCTTTCGTATTTTTGTTTTTTTTAATTAAGTTTATGTTATTTTTAATTTTTGCCCGATAATTTACTTCGATTTTCAATTGGGTCCCCTTTGCTGCTGTGCGTTTTGGAGGGAGGGAATATTTTCCCTTTTAGTCCCTCCATGTTATCCGCGCGTTCGGAAGGGTCCCTCATTTTTTTTAAAATTCGCCTCAAACTTTTATTTTAAGTTCAATCCCATCCTTTTTTATTTCTTTTGTGATTTTTTATTTCATTATTAATTTTATTTTATTTTATTTAATTTCTTATTATTATTAACACTATTTATTATTATTACGTATATTTTTATTTTAATATTATTATTACCTTCATTTTATTTTTAATTAACTTTATAACTATCGTTTTATATACATTATTATTATTATCACTATATTTATTATTATATTTATTATTATCGTTGTTTTTATCATTAGTATTATTATTATTTTCAATATTACTATTTAATATTCTATTTTCATTTTATTTTTATTTATCACTATAAATTTTAATATTATTACTATTATTTTATTATTAATACCATTTTATTTTTTCCAATACTTTTATTATCATTTTCATTATTTATATTACTATGGTTATTATTATTACTAATTTAGTATTAATAGTATTTTACTATCACTACAATAATATAGGGCTTTAGCGGCGTTTTTCTTCGGCGTTTGGCTAAAAACGCATACAATAATTACACATTAGCGTTTTTAATCAAAACGCCTTAAAAATCGACAATAGCGCATTTTCTAAAAAAACACCGCAAACCGCCAAGAAAACTAAGAAATAGTGGCGTTTTCTAAAAAATACCGCAATAAATCGAGAATCACCGCTTTTTATAAAACGCCACAAAAGGTAGTGAAATAGCAGCGTTTTCAGGGAAAGCGCCACTAAAGGTAAGATATAGCGGCGTTTGTAAAAAAACGCCACTAAAAATCTAATTATCACAAAACTCAAACAGCCTTTGTTTTGTTTCCGTTTAATAATTTAATATAAAACAATGTAAAAGGCACAATAATAGCGCGTTTTTACTAAAAGCGCCAAAAGGTCGAGACATAGTGGCGTTTGTATGGAAAACGCCACTAAAGGTAAGCAATAGCGGCGTTTTCTATAAAAAAACGCCGGTAAGTATCTAATTATCTCAGAACCGAAACGGCGCCGTTTTGGTTCCTGTTTAATAATTGAATATAAAAATTGTAAAAAGGCCCAATAATAGCGGCGTTTTGTTTAAAAACGCCACAAAACATTGAGACATAGCGGCGTTTTTGAATGAAACGCCACTAAAGGTAAGAAATAGCGGCCTTTTTTTACCACAAACGCCACTAACAATCTAATTATCTCAAAACTAAAACGGCACCGTTTTGGTTCCCGTTTAATAATTCAATATAAAAAATTGTAAAAAGGCACAATATTAGCGTCATTTTTATTAAAAACGCCACAAAAAATCAAATTGTTTCAGAACTAGATCGGCGCCGTTTTGGTCCTCGTATAATAAATCAATATAAAAATTATTTTATTTTGGGGTTTACTATTTAGGGTTTATGATTTAATGTTGATGGTTTAGGGTTTCAAGTGTAGTGTGGTGTAGGCTTGGGGTTTACTAAGGATTTAAGGTTTTAGAGTTTTAGAATCTATATTTAATGGTTTAAGGGTTTAGTGTTTCGTGTTTTGGGCTTCGGGTTTCGGGTTTCGGGTTTAAAGTTTTAAGATTTATGATTTTGTATTTAAGAGTTTAAGGGTTGAGTGTTTATGGATTAGAGATATAAATTAAAAAATGTACATATATTTTTGGGGTATAAAACCCTAAACCACTAAACCCCTAACCTTTAATCCACAAATTTTAAACCTCAAAACCTTTTAACCCTTAAATTATTAAATCTTAAACCCTGCACCTACATCATACACACTTGTACTCAAAATAGTAAACCCTAAATATGTACCCTAAATTAATATATATATGGTTTAGGTACTTTAGTATGGGATATAGTTTAATGGTTTAAGGTTTAGAGGGTTTTAGGATAAATAGTGTCATTGTTTTATGGTTTAAATATCAAGAGATATAATTCAGGGTTATGAATAATTTAGACCATGGTTAAGGCTTAGGGGCTAGTGTTTTATGGTTAATTTATGGTTTAGGGGATACAGTTTGGAGTTTAGGATTATGATGATATAGTTTAAAGGTATAAGGTTTAGGGTTTTGATTAATTAGTGTTCATAATATTAGGTATTTTGATTATTTAATAATATTATAATGATACTTTATTATTAGTGGCGCTTTTATTAAAAACGCCACAAAAAGATAGAATTACCGGCGTTTTTTTGGAAACGCCACAAAATATATGCATTACCGGTGTTTTTTAGGAAACGCCACAAGGTATGTCAATTAAATGACATTTATTACCAGCGTTTAATACAAAAATTCCACAAAATCCATCAACATATATTAAGACGGTGTCGTTTGAAACTTTGTTGTTTGAATTAGTGGCGTTTATTGACTAAAACGCCACAAAATATATCAATACAATGAGGACGTCGTCGTTTAAAGCTACCAAAAACTGTCAAGTATTAGTGGTGCTAGATAAAAAACGCCGCGAAAGTCCATATTTAGTGGCGTTTTCCTGAAAACGCCGCAAATCTTTATGCACATTAAGCTTCACGACGTCATTTTATCAACAATTAGTGGCGCTTTTGAGAAACACCGCAAAACATAAACTGGTGTTGAGCAAAACGTCGTTGTTTTGCTGTGCTCAATTTTATCCCCCTTCACCCCCGAAAGCCCTAAGTGTTCAATTTGTTCTCCGCCCATCGACCCTAAATTCATCCTCCCTAAAATTTTTTGCTCAAACTTCTCCTAGGTTCCGTAGTCCTTTGTTTTCTACTCAAATTTCCCAATATTCCAACATCATGGGGCTTCGTAAGTTGCCATTAAAAAGCTTGAGGTATTTTTTGGAAACTTTTGCTTCAAATTTGAGTTTAGTTTTTATTTTGCTTCTTTTTAACTTGATTGTCTAATGGGTTTCTCGTTATAGGTTAAGAACTAATGGGATGATTGATTAATTTGTTAAAATTTGGGTTTCGTTGCTTCGCATTGTTGATTTAGTTTGTTGATTATCGTATGGTTCATTTCTTGATGGTAATTGAAGTTTCATTGCTTGCGTTTGGATAAGGATTTCAGTCAGTGACTACAATCAATGGGTTATTTTAAGGGTTAGACGGGTTTTACATGATTTTCCCTTTTCAATTAGGCTTTATATGTGTATGTAACTTGTATGTCAAATGAACAAGCCTTTCTTTTTAATAAGACATGGAGAAAGAATTGGATGGTTGACTGGTATCCAATGGGGGAAAATTGAATGAAAAGATGAGGTTGCACTGTTTGGAATCTGAAGTTGTATTCTTTTCATGGTTTCGCTAAAATGAATTAGATGTTGATTAGTATTATTCTAAGGTTTTCTGAAACTCCAATAGTCTGATGCCACTAATTTTTTATATTAAAATTTTTGCAATTGTGGGTTCATTAAAATTTGCTAAGTGTGCACTTCATTGGAGGTTTAATATGATGCTTCTATTTAAAGGACAATCAAGCATTTGCTATGTTTTCTTTTGTTTGTTTGATTGATTTTTGATTGATATTGGGTTCACTAAAATTTTAGCAATAATGTTTCCCAATTGACATCCGTTTTACTCTCTTGTTCACCATTTTCCCATCCGTTTTGCTCTCTTGTTCACCATTTCATCGTTCTTCCTGCAGGCTCATCTCTCTTAACAAATCCGCGCCGCGACCTCTCTGTCCTAGCTTCCTCCAGTGGCTGATCTAATCCCTCTCTTGCATTCAAGTTACCGACAGACCCAGCAAATTAAAGTTGAAGGTAACTTTTTTTTCTTTTCCATGATTGGTCCTAAGCGATGCAACTAGAATGCGAAAGGCTATATGGTTCACTTTTGCTGGACCATCTAAGATGTTACCATTTGGTTGCATGCGCTATGACGAAACTAAATGAATGTGAAGAATGGAAAGAAAAATTGGATATTCTAATTCTATCCATAACTCTAACCTTTTAACTTATGAATAAAAATTCCCTAAAGTCACCTTTGTTAAGTGTTAGCCGTTCATAAGTAGATGATCTTTTACAAGCTCTAACTCTTTAACCTTATATTATGGTATTAAGAGGTAAGCAGTTTCTATGAAAAACCTAATTCCTTAAAAGTTGATCAAATCGAGCCTTCACATCCCTGAGCCTATATTCTTTTATTGAGCACATTAATTTCTAAGGGCATCTATTATATCAAACTTGATTTCCATATATTTCCATAAAACTTGTTCGTGTAACTTTTTAAGTGACTTACTTTCTAATGGACTTTTGTAGATTGGAAGTGTAGATGTTCTTCACTGTTACTATGCACATGGTCAATTTACTATGCACTGGTGTTCCATTTCAGGATCAGATTTAGGTAAAATAATAGAGAACCCATTAATTAGTTTCTGTGTCGGAACTTTGACTTTGCAATCAAGTATTTGAACGGGTATTGCTGAAACTATTGGGGTAGGGAGAGGATGGCAAAGTTTAAACAGTAAACCATGTATTTATTGGATTCGGATAGCATGAAAAATAACCGGGTTAGAATACGGATATCCTAATTGTTGTCATCCCTACTTTTACTTCCTTTGAATGATTATTTGTTTTTTTCGTTTCAAAGGGTTTTAAATGACTATCACTTGTTCAATGGAGCCAATCGATTATGATAACAATTCTTGAGGAAACAAAACGCACGGAAACTTTTCATCCGAGGTGAGTTGATTGAGTTGAAAATTTTAAATGTTTTACATCCTTTAGTAATAATTTGATTTGATTTAATTTATTATATTATTTCTTAATCTTGAACTATTTTGTTTTATTTTAATTAAAAGTTGATAACCAAATTTAGCTCGAAATAATAATAAAAGTCAAATTAACAAAAACATATAAACACTAAAAACTAAATTTATCATGATTTCTATTCTAAAAAGCAAATCACCTATAAAATAAAAGAGCTTAATCCGGCTTTTTTTTTCTTCTCTTGTGTAAGGTGCGTTTGGTTTCATTTCATTATTTTTTATTCACCGCCTTTTAATATAATTTATCAATATCATTCATGTTGGATTTGTTTAAGGATCCAATTACTCAATCGATTCGAGAAATTTTGGTTAAGTTTTAAAAAAAATTAAATTTTAATCCAACTTAATTCCATTAAATTATTTTTAGAATAACTTTTTTTTTAGTATTTGCTTCAATTGAACTTGGATAAAAAAAAATCAATTTACAATATGATTTAGTTCAATGGAATGATGGAGAGGTTAAATTCACATTAAAATGAATCAAACTCATTAATCTTGAGAAAAAATGTAAAAAATAGCATATTATCGAAATAAAATTATGTAGGAGATATAATATTAAGATTATTTTATATAAAATTTAAACTTTTTAATAACTTTTGATCTATTTTAAAATTTAGAATTATCATTTTAATAATATTGTATTCAATAATCATTATCGTTGCACACCCAAGACTTGAAAAGATGAATGTTGTTAAAATTTGTAAAACAAAGTGTCCAAAATGGTAGCCCCAACTAAACTAAAGAGGAAATGAATGAGAAAGAAATTAATAGGTGGTTGAAAGTCTACGGAAACTATTATTTTATAGGTGATTTATTATATTATTTCTTAATCTTATATTTTAAATATTTTTAATATAGAAATTGGTTTCTTTTTTCAAAAAAGTAATTTAAAAACTTCTTAAAATTATTTAATTTAAATATTGGTTAATATATAAAATCAATTCTCAATTATTTAACTTACATAATACATAACTTAAATAACTTACATAATACATGTATAGATAAAACTAAGATTCAAAGTATATAGGTTTGGAAATCGATTTGTTGCCTTATATCTCACTGTTAGATATAATGGATCCTCCCTAGGTGTAACAATGCCGCGTATGATGAATCTTAAAGAATACATAACTTACTTAATTTCATAACTTACATAATATAATAATGATCATATTTTAAATATTTTTTAATATAGAAATTGATTTCTTTTTTTCAAAAAAAGTAATTTAAAAACTTCTTAAAATTATTTAATTTAAATATTGGTTAATATATAAAAATAAAATTCTCGAATTATTTAACTTACATAATACATAACTTAAATAACTTACATAATACTTGTATAGATAAAAAATAAGATTCAAAGTATATAGGCTGGAAACCTGACGGGTTGCCTTATATCTCACTGTTAGATATGATGGATCCTCCCTAGGTGTAACAATGCCGCGTATGATGAATCTTAAAGAATACATAACTTACTTAATTTTAAGATCAAATTTCACAACTTCCATAAGTTTAAGGTCAAATTTCATAACTTACATAATACTTGTATAGAAAAAAAAGATTCAAAGTATATAAATTTGGAAACTGACGGGTTGCCTTATATCTCACCGTTAGATATAATAGATCCTCCCTAGGTGTAACAATGCAATATGATGAATCTTAAAGAATACATAACTCACTTAATTTTAAGATCAAATTTCATAACTTACATAAGTTTAAGGTCAAATTTCATAACTTACATAATACTTGTATAGAAAAAAAAGATTCAAAGTATATAGGTTTGAAACTGACGGGTTGCCTTATGTCTCACCTCGCCGATATAATGGATCCTCCCTAGGTGTAACAATGCCGCGTATGATGAATTTTAAAGAATACATAACTCACTTAATTTTAAGATCAAATTTCACAACTTACATAAGTTTAGACTTCAACAATTATTAATTACATAAATTATTAATTAACAATTTAGCCGTAATTTATTGTCAACTTTAGACTTCAACAACTATGAAATGGATAGGAGTTGTAACACCCCAAACCCGCCCATTCACTACGAATCAATTTGAAATGCCACTCATGAAAACGCTTTGAAACAAATTTGAACTTAAGGATAAAACACGAAAATTTTGTTAAGTTTAGAAAAGTGTTCATTAAAATTCTTAAGTAAGGTGTGGTGTTTATAAAATATCCGGATTAAAATTTAGTATACATATATTTAAATAAAAATCATTTGCAAATAATTCCTCAATTGTCAATCCATAATAAAACACAATAATAAACTTAATGAGAAACACTTAAATGACTTTAAATACTTTTAGGGGCCTTATTACAATAATTGAATAATCAAAGTATCAAGATATAAATGCTTAATTAATTAAAATATCTTTCGCATGAAAATCGCTTACGCATGGCCACCTTTGTATCCACTCCAACCCGGTCCAAGCTTTACGCATCACCGAAAGGTTTAAAATATTGGGTGAGTCAAACCCACTCAAAGCATAGTCATTTCACATATCTCCACATATGGGCTTGGCCCATATCCACACATCCATACACATAAATATGCAATTATGAAGCCCATCCCAACCTAGGGTCCATCCATTACACCTACCTTGGCGGACCCACAGCTAAGGCCGTGGCTAATCCACCACCGATCACATAATGATCCACATATCTTACCTTGGCGGACTTGTCGCTCAACGCCGTGGTCGAGCCACCGATCCCATAGGGATCCCACATATCAATCACCCACGGTGATGCACATAGCTATCAACCACCGAGATGGGCACTTAGCCAACACCTCCCTTGATGAAGCACATAGCTAACATCAAGCGCTAATGTAGCACGAGGCTAGCATTAGACCACGCACATAATGATGTACACCTTTCCTTCAATTTTCACATCCCAAGTCCCATGCATATATGTGTATCATGTCGATTAACAATCGAGTAAATATTTATCACATGCTCACCACAAATATCACACATATATCATAGGCAAAATAGAGCACCGACCGATTAATCGATTACCCACTACGGTATCCACCATCTTAGCCATTATTTCGCTAACATACACATCATAATCAAACATACTTAACAACATACAATAACAGAGAATAGTGCGATAACTACGCACCGATTAGCACAATTGACTAAATCCAAACCCACATCTAATGATTTGCACCTTTGCGATTGTAGAACTCCTTCCTACACCACCTAAGTCGAATCGGCTAACATTATATACCAAAATGGCCTATGGTCAAAATCACTCTTGCCTTACCTTACGGATCTAAATCCCAAAACCGCTCCTTGTAGTCGACAACTACTAGATCCCAAGAAAACCTTTCAAATTTCGCCATGGAATTCTAAAGGAGTTAGATTCCTATATTTCACTAAAGAGAGATTGAAAATCAAATAATAGTTGATCTTACCTTTTTGGATGAAATCGGTAACACCATACATCACAACAAAGATTGACTTTGGCAATTTGACTTTTGGTGCTATGAAGAATTGACTAGGTTGGATTGTGTTTTGGTTTTGAATAAAAGAGAGAGGAGGCTAGAATTGACTAGACAAAAGAAAAGAGAAGAGAAGAGAAGAGAACCCTAAGAATTTGGCAGATAGAGAAGAGAAGGAAGAAAATTAATGAGTAGCCCTCCTTCCTTCCTTTTATAGACAAAATTATCATCTAAGGAATCCTTACTTGGCCACCACTCTTCTATTTGATAGCTTTATCCTTTAATTATCATAAAATAAAAGAGTTTAATCCAACCTTTATCTCATGGGAATAATGATAAATAAATCCTTTATTTATCTCTTTAAAATACTTAAGATAAATCATCATTTATCCCTATTTAATAAATTTTAAAGAGAATAAAACTCCCTTTTAAGAGCCTTGTTGCCGTCCACCTCAGTAGCTATACGGAAGCAAAAATAAAACTTCTTTATTTTCTTCCCATGTGACTCGAACTCAGGCCCAACACCCTTGCATGTGGCGCCATTTCTAGGGGCCCTAAGTGGCATCTTCAGCCACTTTTCCAAGCTTCGTTTGGGTGTCAAATTTCACATACTTTTTCTCTTAAGGCCACCTTGCCTTAATTTCCCTTTTAACTTAAAATTTTAAAATTTCCAATGCATCCCCTTTTAATTCTAGAGTTTTAAAACCTTTAAAACATCACCAACCACACTTAAAGCCTATTAACACTTGAGTTATGCTCCAAACTCATAACCCCTAATCTAGGATGTTACAGGAGTTGGATGAAATTGTCAAGGGTAAGCAACGGCTATCAAAATGGATTAGAAACTTTTTTGAATTTTGCATTTCAAAATGCAAGCCAAGAGAATATGATTCTTTGCCGTGTAAGGCGTGTTGCAATATTAATTGACATTATCGTGAAGTGGTCTCTGAACATCTAGTTGTTAATGGCTTTGTCCGGGGCACAAAAATGGTTTTTAATGGAGAGTGTATATCTAGTGGAGCATCTTCATCGATGAATCTGGGGTATCCTAATAGTGCTTTCAATCAGAATGTTAGAGACGATAACATGGAAGGCATGTTGCGGGATGCTTTTAATATGCTCAGTGATGGTTTCGGGACATTTCCACCTCACTTGGGTGCAATCGATGATCATAATTTTGGTGGAAATACTTTCACCAAAACAAGAAGAAGTGTACCAGATGAATAGCCAAATGAAGAAGCGGCGAGGTTCTACACGTTACTTGGTGAAATGAATGAAGAACTGTATGAGGGATCAAAATTTTCCAAACTGTCATTCTGTGTTCGTCTTTTTCACTTGAAATGTTTGGGGGGTGGACCGAAAAATCGTTGACAATGCTGTTAGAGTTTCTGCAAGAAATATTCCCGTTTGCAAAAATCCCTCAATCTTCCAAAGACATGAAGAAATTGATAAAGGATTTGGGCCTTGGCTACAACAAAATTCATAGTTTCCCAAATGACTGTATTGGGGTTATCGGATAAATCAATAGTGCTGTCATGTATGCGGCCAATCACATTGGATTAATAGAAATACAGAGGACGGTAATGAGGATGAACACGATATACAGTCAAGGAAGCAGCCAGTTAAGATTTTACGGTATTTTTCGCTAATACCAAGGCTTCAACGGCTTTTCATGTTGTCGAAGATAGCCGAATCAATGACGTGGCACCGTGATGGACGAACAGATGATGGGTTGTTAAGGCATCCTGCAGATTCTTTAGCTTGGAAATATTTTGACTCTAAATTTCCAAGCTTTGCAAGCGATCCTCGGAGTGTGAGGCTTGGGCTAGCATCTGATGGATTTAACCCTTACAAACTCATAAGCACAACGTACAGTACTTAGCATGTGGTGCTTGTTCCCTACAATTTGCCTCCATGGGTTTGCATGAAACAATCTTCTTTTATCTTGTCTATGATTATACCTGGAGAGAAAGGGACGGGGAATGATATTGACGTATATTTGCAGCCATTTGTTGACGAGTTAAAACAACTATGGGCTGGTGTTCAGACATATGATGCAATGAGAAAAGAGAACTTTAATTTATGTGCGGCTTTAATGTGGACTATTAACGACTTCCCGGCTTATGCTAATTTATCTGGTTGGAGTACCAGGGGACGTTATGCTTGTTTGTGTTGTCTTTGCGTGACATGTTCGCAATGGTTATATAATGGGAAGAAGTTCTCTTACATGGGGCATCGTCGGTGGTTACCAAAAATCATACATTTAGATTTGAGTGCTCGGTTTGATGGTCTTGAAGAGTTCGGACCACTCTCCTTGACCGGTGGATCCAAAATATTCTTAATGTTGAAAGATATGAATTTCATTTATGGGAAGATGAATCAATCGGCCAACTCGCAAAGAAATAGAAGATTTAGGGATGAATGTGATGATGAATCTGATGGAGAGGATGATCCTAATGAGGCGGACTTGTGGAAAAAAAGAAGTATTTTTTTCGAGTTGCCTTATTAGGAGCATTAGATTTTACGTCATAATCTTGATGTCATGCACATAGAGAAAAATGTCTGCGAGAACATCATTGGGACTATTTTGAATGTCGATGGAAAATCAAAAGATAATCTTTAGAGTCGACTTGATTTAGTCCACATAGGAATTCGGCGTAAGCTTCATCCCCGAGCACTTTCGAATATGAAATATCGGTTGCCACTATTATTTTTCAATGTCAAAGACGGAGAAAGAAGTGTTACATGCGGTGTTGAAGGATATAAAGGTCCGGATGCGTATGCATCAAATATATCGTGATGTGTGAGTCTTAAGGATCGAAGACTATATGGCTTAAAATCGCATGACTATCACATCTTGATGCAAGACTTCTTGCCATTGCTATGCGGTCTTGTATGTCGAAAAAGGTGACGGCTCCTGTAATTGAACTGTCGAATATAATGAAAGGCATTTGTGGTAAAGTTTTGAATGTTCAAGAATTAGAGAGGCTACAAGATCGAGCCACATTGACTTTATGCAATCTGGAAAAGATATTCCCGCCTTCCTTCTTCACTATTATGGTGCACTTGTTAATTCATCTCCCGCGTGAAGCACTTCTTGGTGGACCCATTTTCTATCGATGGATGTATCCCATTGAAAGGTCTAAATTTATTTACAAAATATCCCTTCATTCAGATCAATGCCCATAATAGTTGCAACTTTTGATAATGTTGTATACCATGTTTAGGTTCCTTTCCAAATTGAAGTCATATTGCCGCAATAAGCATTATCCGGAAGGATCAATTGCCGAGGGCTACTTGGAAGAGGAATGTATGACTTTCTGTTCAAGGTATTTGGAAGATGTTGAAACAAGAATGAACAGACCAAGTAGAAATGCTGGGCTCACAGATCATAATTTTGCCGAGACTTATTTATTTCAAAGTTTCGGAGAATCGATTGGCAAAGTCAAAATTGCAGAATTAGGCGATAGATCGTGGGTCCAAGCACATCGATATGTTCTTTTTCATCACGATTCAATGGAACCATTTCGAAGTAAGTTCTAGAATTTGATAAATACTCATCAATTATAATTTATTTGTCTTCTAACAAAGTGAAATCTTTTTTTACCGTAGTGAGTACAAACATATATTGAGAGCTCGTTCACGATCCCGAAGATTAAATCGATGAGAAATTAATAAGTTGTTCGCAGAATCATTCCATGAATGGTTAAGCCAAATGGTATGCAATTTAAATTTTCATTGACAAGTAATAATGTTTTCTCATAACATTCATAATTACTCGATTTACTTTCGACTCAATAGGTTTGGAGTCGAAATGAAGTAAATGATGACATTAAATGGCTTTCACAAGGTCCAAATAGAATAGTTAAAAGATATAGTGGCTTCCTCATCAACGAATACAGATTTCATACAAGGTATCGCGAGAGATTGAGGAGAACCCAAAATTGTGGAATTGTTGTTAATTCTTCGATTACAAGTTATGCTAGTGCTAGGGACTGTAATCCGGTCGAGGGGAATTTGGAATATTATGGTCCTATTACTGACATCATTGAGTTGGATTATTACGGCAAATGCAAAGTTGTCTTATTTCGAGGTGATTGGGCTGATGTGAATATGGCTCGCGGAGTTAAAAACGATCAATATGGCTTTACAATTGTGAATTTCTCTCGATTTATTCACACCGGAGAACAAGCGATGGACGAGTCAGTATGTGTTTTCTTCTCAAGTTAAACAAGTTTTTACTCAAGAAGATCCAACTGATGAGGGTTGGTACGTTGTACTTCAAAACACCCCTAGAGACTTGTTCGACATTGGCGGTGGAAGTAGAGATGACATAGTCGAAAGATCGAAACTTTGCCTTTTCGAACAAGACTTAACGAAAATATCCTAGTACTAGTCAACAATTTCAATGGGTTCGTCGGGATGTGGACGAAGATATTTACTGAAATATGATGTAGTAAGATTTAACGATTTATTATTTATATGTTATATTATAATTTTCATGTTGGTCATGTTACATAATTTAACTGCTTTTAAATGTCCTATTATTGTTGTTATTTGTTACTAAAATTTTGAACTATTTTATGTGTATTGCGGGAAAATGCCTAGAAAACGATTACGAGGTTTAAATATTGTCCTAATAGTCCAAATCCAGAAGAAGTAAATAGTGGACAGGATACAGTTGTTGGATCTTCTAGTCTACCGGACATAGATGACGAGCATGGACAATTCCAAAGTAATGTTAAGTTTATTTAACATGCATGTTGAATTTTATTATTGATTCATTTTTCAATTTTAATATGATAATATATCATTTTTCAACTGAGGGTGGTAGGATGAGCAGAGCTCGGGGACGTACATTACTTACAGATTTATACAAATTAGAGCCGACCGAGCGTGTTGAAGTAAGGAGAAACAATCATGGCCAGCCTATCGGATCTGAAGCTCGACTGTTGGCAGGCTATTTGGGCATTATAGCACAAAATGCGAATATGTTGCCCATTAACTACGAATCATGGCATCACGTGCTGATGCCAACAAAATCGAGCTCGATAATATTAAGGTAATAAAAGGTGAATGTAATTTATAATACTTTACTTTAACCTTCATTTACATTAACTTTTTAAAATTTTTTCTAGGGTAAATTTGCTTTAGAGGTCTCCGATGACTATGTTAAGAAGATGTTGGGTAAAAATGGAGAGACAATAAAAGCAACCTAAAAAATAATATTTTAAGAAAGACATAAGCCTCGAAGAAAAATTATGAAATGTCCCACGGAATGTTGAGGTACCAATGGGAAGATCAAGTTAGATTCGAATTCAAAGAAATGAGAGGTATTACGTACTTTCAAAGTCTTATAAATTTTTCGGTTTATCGTATTTACTATATACATAATTCAAATTCCATTATGTAGGATCGTGAGCGAGTTGGAATAAACAGTAGACAGAAACAACAATTCACGCACACGGTAGGTTCCAGAAGTTTTGCTCGTGTAGCTGAGGCCGAGGTATTATAATTTATTACTTCTTTCAAATATTAATTACTTTATACTATTAAATTATATTTTTTTTGCTATAATGTAGGAAGTTTCGTCAGGTCAAAAAGTTGAACGCCTTCAGCTTTTTGACATTACGAATAGGAAGAAGGATGGATCTCCGATGACATCCGAGGCTGCAGAAATTTTGGTATATTTACTTACTAAAATTTGATTTATTATAAATATTTATAACGTTTAATTGCAATAGTTTAATTCATCGTTTGTAGTTTTAAATTTATAATTTTAAGTTACGTTCCATTCCTTTTTATTATATATTTCGTTTCTAACTTTTTTATTGATTTATTAGGATAAACTAAAGGAGAAGAAGGCGGAGTATGAAGCGGTTGCTTCATCTGACAGTTCTGTTAATCTCGAGGAGATTGATAATAGAATTATTACTGATGTTTTGGGTCCTGAAAGGTACGACTGCTTCGATTGATAGTTTTGTTAATCTTGAATATATTTATAACAAAATTATCACTAATGTTTTGGGTCTTACAAGGTATGGTCGGGTTCGATGTCAAGGATCAGGTGTTACCCCGACTCAATATTTTGGATCCGGCTCCCGGCAATACATGCCTTCCGGGAGTCAATCTCGTCTTTGAAGTTCGAGACCGAAGACCGGATATCTCCGATGGAAGCGAGCACAACTAAGCAAATTTCTCGACTTAGAACGGAGGCGGCGAGTGAGGGAGGCGAGCATATTGCTCAACTTAGAGCGGAGGCAAAGCAGACAGGAGGTAGAGCGAACAAAAAGTATGAAGAACTCCAATTACTGCTGCAGACTATGATGCGATTGTTCCAAAGAAGATCGCAGAGGCCGCCTCTTAGACATTTGTTTTATTGTTGTAAGATTTTTTAACATTGTTACGATTAACATTATTGTAAAATTGTTTGAATTATGATTCATTTATTAATAAATATCATATATCTTTTATTAAATTTGAAGTATCGTTTAGATTTAATTCTTTTGGTGAGATTTAAATGTTTTATTTTTGCCTTGGGTTGGAATTATATGCAATTAATCTTTGTTTTTGGTTGGTTTTAATGCAGGAGGGTAGGATATTGCGAAAAATAGTAGCGCAAATCTGTGCAAATTAGCGGTGCTTTTCTAAGAACGCCGCTAAAGACCACACCTTTAACGGCTTTTCTAAGAAACGCCGCTAAAAGACCACACATTTAGCGGCGCTTTTATAAGAAACGTCGCTATAAGTCTTGACCTTTAGCGGTGCTTTTATAAGAAACGCAGCTAAAAGACCACACCTTTAGTGGCGCTTTACTAAGAAACGCCGCTAAAAGGCCCAACCTTTAGCGTCGTTTCTTAGAAAAGCGCCACTAAAGGTGTGGTCTTTTAGCGGCGTTTCTTAGAAAAGCGCCGCTAAAGGTGTGGTCTTTTAGCGGCGTTTCTTATAAACGTGTCGCTAAAGGTGTGGCCTTTTAGCGGCGTTTCTTATAAAAGCGCCACTAAATGTGCGGTCTTTTAGCGGCATTTTTTAGAAAAGCGCCGCTAAAGGTGTGACCTTTTAGCGGCGTTTCTTATAAAAGCGCCGCTAAAGGTCAAGACTTATAGTGGCGTTTTTTCGCAATAAACGTCGCTAACTTTTGTGGCGCGTGTTTTAGCGGCGTTTTTTGCAGCGCTTTCAAAAGCGCCGCAAATTATATTAGTGCCGCAAAAGTCTGTTTTGGTGTAGTATATTATAATTGTTATTTCAATATTACTACTGTCGAAATCATTTTAAAATCGGGTTTTGAAAAAATGGGGATCAACTTTAAAACGAAAATGGAGTCGACACCAATTCCTTTTTATTTAGGTGTGATTGGATCACCTTGTAAAACGTTTTATTTTAAAATACTAATTTTGGTTCACGAAAAACAAAAATAGGTTCGGGAGTCGGTTACGTATGAGGAAGGATTAGCACCCTCATAATGCCCAAAAATTGGTACCTAATTGATAAAATCATGTCCTAATGTTGAAAATAAAAAAATTAAAATATGATCCTTTTATTAGAAAACCAAGACTTACCTATTTCAAAGAAATAAAATGTTATATCTAGTAAGTTAGGAAATAACACCTCACGACTTTGAAACTCGGTTCGCTTTTAATTTGAAAAATTCCTACATCGAGACACAAGACATTATATCTAGTAAGTTAGAAAATAATGTTTTGAATTCTCAAGAATAGTTTTTTTTTTAATTTAAACTTGAGATTTCTTTGTTCGGAGGGAATATAAATATCACATTCAGTACGTTAGGACATGATGTTTTAAAACCTTCATAATCAAAGTCATCTTATGATTTATAAAACTTGTAAAAGGATATTTAGTTATTTAGCCAAACGAAAAATCGCAACCCAGTACGTTAGGGCACTATTTCTTGAATTTCTAAATACCCAAAACATTGCCTTATTTAAAATAAAAAAACTTTTAAATAACATATAGTAATTTTGATAAAAATATATTTTTATTTTAAACAATAATCTATGCAACAGTATTGTATTTATACATTATCGAACATAAATGTTAAAAGTAATTATAATACACTATTATTTAATATAGACAATATAAAATACAACCAAAATAACTACACTAAAGTAATCATAAAATAATAAATAAATGAAAAGGCATTGTATGGACAAATAAACAATATATATAAAACATAAAAAATACTAAATAAATATGAACTTTTCATGCAAATATATATAAATGTGAAAAATATATACCTATATATTGAAAATGAAAAGAAAAATATATTTTAAAATAAATAATATATAAAAATATATTTATAATAATCTAATACATATAAAACTACATTTGAAAATAAATAATATATTATACCTTATAAATGATTTTAGATAAAATAAATTTTAAAATAATATAATATTATATAATATACAAAATATTAAAAATATAGAACATAATAACTAATATATTAATCTAAAAATAATATGTAATAAAAATAATCAAATAAAAAATAAGGACAATATGTAATAAGATATATAAGTTAAATAGATTAATATACAAATAATAAGAAAAATATAATATTTTAACATAATAAAAATAATTAAAAATAGTATTAAAATAAAATAAAAATAAATAAAGAAAGAAGGGTTAAAAGCAATTAAAAGCAGTTAAAAGGATTAAATTAAAAACATGCGTTAAACCACAGGGATTAATATAGCAATTAAGCCAAATATCAAAACGACGCCGTTCTTCTCTGGTCCTGAAAAGGCGTAGAGGACTAAATTGAAACAAATACCATAATTTTGGGCCAATTAGAAAAAAAAAAGAAAATGACAATTGGATGTAATTGTAAAGATACAATAATGCGGAAGGGCTGGAAACGAAAATAATCCACTTTACAAAAACACGCGGATCCTCTATGCGGGTTAGGTCAGTGCGCGGGTCCTGAGTAAAACGATGTCGTTTTGGGCTATAGTAACCAGCATCAAAACAGCGCCGTTTCAAGTGTCTATGTAAACAAAACAATCTTACAAAAAAATCATTTTTCTCTTCAGAAAAGAAAAAAATAGAGAGGTGCTCCCCGGGCGATTTTCGGTCATTCTCCCAGAAGGTTCAAATGGCAAATGCCTTACACCGTCATTGACCACAGAGAGTTTTCCAAAAGGTAAAATTTTCCATTTTTTATTTTAATAAATATATATTATATATGAGTAAAAAAATAAAAAATAAAAATAACAAATACCAATATAAAAAAAACAGTATTCGATAAATATAAAAAAAAAGGAAAACCATTGATGCTTTATAAACTGCGTAATTCTCTCTTGTGTATTTCGTGTGTATATTTTTATGTATTCTATATCCCCGTTTACAAGTTTTTTTATGGGTTTTTATAACCCGAAAACAAAATAGGAAAGATACTATTTGCCATGTTTCGCTCTATTTTGCTGCTATTTCTTTCTTCTTTTGCAGGCGAGGAGATCTCGGCGATGATGGCTTGTTGATTGCTGCACGATTCGCTGCTTGATGAGGGCTGGTGGCGCGACTGTTGGCCTGACTTGCGATGCAAAAGGAGCTGGGGCGCAAGGCTGCGCTTAGGGTTTCAGAAACCCTAGGCCCCTGCTGATTCTGTTTATTGTTTGGCCCTTTTGGGCTGTCTTTGTTGGGCTAGTGGGTCACAGGCTTAGGCATTGGCTCTATTGTATTCGGGTTTTAATGTTTTGGGTCATTTAGTTTGGGTAGGTAGTTTGTTTAGGTAGTTTTGGGTAACGGGTTTGTAATTGGGTTGCTGGGTAGAATGTGATTGGGCTTATATTCGGGTAGTGGGTCAAGGTCGTAAAAATGAACTGTGCTGGACATTTTAACATTTTTATTTTATTTTTTATTTTGGTTTATTCTACCCCGGGCAAAAATGGGCATTTACAACTACTACTATTATTTTTATTATTATTTTATTTATAATTAACTTTACTATTATTATTATATATTTATTATTATTGCATTTTATTACTATTATTGTGTAGTTTTTATTATTGTATAAAGCTTTCCTTTGTTGTTACTTTTTTTTATTTCATTTGTTTATCTTGCTCTTGTTTTATTGTATTTTACCTTTATTATTGCTATTATATTTTATCATCATCATGTTGTTATACAAGCTAGCATTGTAAATTGTTTTACATTTTAAATTCATTTTCCATTTTATTACAATTGCATTAGGCTCTATCCGATTTTTAAAACAAGCAAACACTCCATGTTCTAAGATTCGAAAGAAATCGTATCCTAACTTACTGGGTTTCGATTTTTCTCTTCGAGTCTAAAGAACCTATTACTTTCTTTTTTTTTAAAAAAAAAAGTTAAATAAAAACTTATTCTCGGGAATTTGAAATGTTGTGTCCTAACTTACTGGATGACGTTTAGTTGTCTCGAGATAAATTTTTTTTTTTAAAATAAAAGCGAGCTTAGTTTCGAAGTCTTAAAATGTTGCATCCTAACTCATTGGGTGTGACATTTTATTTCTTTGAGATAAATAGGTCTTGGCGTACAATTTAATTTATTTAAGTTTTCTTTCAAATAAAAAAGGATCGTATTTTTAAAAATTTTCAAATTTTCGACATTAGGACATTAGTTAATCAATTAGGTACCAATTTTGAGTGTTACAAGGGTGCTAATCCTTCCTCGTACGTAACTGACTCCCAAACCCGTTTTCTCGAACTTCGTAGACCAAAATCATTGTTTTAATAAATCAAAATATTTTTTTATTAAAATGATCAATTTCAAGGTGACCCATTTCAAGGTGACCCGATCACACCTCGAAAAAAGATTGGTGGCGACTCCCGTTTTCATTTTAAAAAATTGATTCCCGTTTTTCAAAATAAAAAATGGTTTCGACATTTACCTTACTATAATTTTATTTAGCTTAATTGCTAGATTTGAAATATTTAGACACACATACAAACACACACACACAGTCACACTAGGTATTAATTGTAGGAGGAAACTTAGACTTTGATACTGTTGAACCTAATATATTTTTTTGTTACAAAGTGTAGGGGAATTGCATCAGCATGGTTTGAACATTGAACATTGAGGTGTCAACAAAGAGCTTTGATATTAGATATTGAAGTAATTTATGAGAACATTTAGGACTAACATATTTAAGTTGGGTAGGTAGTTAGTTGTTGTTCTTTTTCTTTTGCTAAGGGTTAGCAAAACTCTACGTTTGAGGGTATGATAACTCTAATATCTTAAAGATATTTTTCTTTTATTCTAATAGGATTTTAGTTTATTTTGTAGGTTAGTTTTTAGTAGATTGTAGGAACTTTATTTTATTTATATTTAATTTATGTTTTAAGTTAATTATATAATTAGAGCTCATTTTCGAGTGATTTTCACCCATTGTAGGTCTAACAAAGCATGGAGAAATGACAGTTTAATTTACGCAAAAAATGCAGTTTTTCACCTCAGCAAAAGATTTGTCTGCTGGAGTGTGTGCACCACGTGAATAGTGGCATATAGTATTCATTACAACAAAACAGACATTTAGCGGCGTTTATAAGCTCCACTAATAGTATTTACGATGCTTTTAAAAGAGTATCAAAAAACGCCGTTAAAAATAATGCCGTAAACTTTAAGCGGCATTTATGAGAAAAAACGCCGCTAAAGGTCATGACTTTTAGCGACGCTTCTCCACCAAACGCCGCTAAAGGTCATGACTTTTTCTCCTAGTGGCGCTTTCCCAAAAATGCCACTAAAGAACATGACCTTTAGTGGCGCTTTTCCCACAAATGCCGCTAAAGAACTTGACCTTTAGCGGCGCTTTTTTTCAACAACGCCACTAAAGGTCATGAAAAATAAAAAATTAAAAATTATATAAAAGAGCAGCACTATTATCACAGCATGCAAACAAGCTTTAATTGGACAACAGTTTATATACAAATCCATTCCTATCCCTCTACCCACTTAAGCAAATCCTTTAGCATTACTTTGATAACAATTCCTATACAAATCCATTTAAGTTCCAGGGGCACAAATCTATTTAACAAACAAATAGAAACTCAACCAATACACAAGAAATTTCATAAGTCTATATTAAGTTATGTGTAACACCCCTGACCCGGCCCATGCGTTTCGACCGGATCTGGCATGTTATCGAACACATAACATTTTATCGCATTTTGAAAACACAAGTTAAATTAATTAAATTTGAATAAAGGAGAGACTTTTTGAAAATAAACCTCTTTGTATTTTTATTATTAAGTATAAATAAACCTTATCATAAAATTCATAAGTTGCTTAACATTGATAATCTTTGAGTTGAATGAAAACTAGGGCCTTAAAAAATCCCAAATAAAAATAAAATAAACTTAAAGAAATCCCGAAATAATTTGTAGAAATAAAACTTGATGGCCCTCGAGTCCGCTTGGCTCCCATGTTCACGATCTCTCGCTCACCGAAATGTTGGGAAAAATAAAAGGTTGAGTCACCAAGACTCGATGTGCAAATCCGAGAACACATAAAAGGCTTGAGGCCCACAAACACATTATGAGCCTTGGCCCGTATACAAGGGTAACAAAATATGCAACATGGCCCATCCCAAACCTATAAGTCCATCCTCTACACACCCCGTACCAACCATCACACCGTGGGATTTCTACAATCAACCCTCCATCCACTACACACCATATCGACAATTTGTCTTTTATCATAAAGACCGATCACTATGTGACCTATGTGGCGAAACCACCGATCATTGTGCGACCTTAATAATATATCGACAATTTGTCTTTTGCCATAAAGACCGATCACTATGTGACCTATGTGGCAAAGCCACCGATCGCCTCATGACCTGCTCCCTTCCAGTAAATCAATCAATCCCATCCCATGCATACATGCAAGAATCGAACATTAAACTATCTAAGCAGATCACATATTTTTACATACTTGATACACATAGAGAAGTTTCTATGATTACGCACTGCATCCCTTGCCTACCCTTTACGGGTAATAATGACTGTTCATACGACCTCATTTTCCACTTTTAGCCCATAACATAGATATAATTCAGATTAACTAGTGTGATAGAGATCTACACACCTTTTACGGCTTTTAGCCCATAACATACATATAATATAACAAAGCTTATGTGTCAAGAATCTACACACTGATTACCGATAAAACGAGGCTTTCTATATCGACACTATCCTTAGTCGACACAACTACTATCTCGCCTAAGGTGTTGTTCAGAAGCGGTCCACAACCAATTGGCCAATCTCGAACAATGCAGATCCTCGCTTTCTTAAACTTAGGATTCTTTCTTTTGCACGATCCATATTTAATTCCATCATAAATCCTTATCGAGTTACTATAATAATATTTAATCGTTAATCATCCTTATAAAGTTAAAATCTTGTATATAATGATGAAATCTAATAGAAATCTAGGAAAATCTTCTTACCTTAAAAATCCACGAAATTGGAGACTTATGAATTTCGACTTTTAGATCTAGTCGACTAGGCTTCCTTCAAATCCGACTTTCCAGCCATCATAAACCATTAAACTATTAGCTTTCGGCTTTTGCCTTTTCAAAAATCGGAAATAGATTATCAGAACTAATAAAAAATCTACTCTTACCTTAACTTAGGAGATTCGGCTAGTACTAGAGAGAGAATTCGACAATGTCAATGGAGGATTTAAATGCCGGAAGTATAGAACAATTTCTCAAATAGGATGAATAAAATTGTAACACCCCAAACTCGGCCCAAACATTACGACCGAATTTGGTTTGCTACCGAGAAAACATTTTGAAATCTTTTTAAAACCGTTATAAGTTTTGTCGAAAACCTTGTGTTTTCAAGTCTCTTGTTAAAACCATACTTAGTGTTGTTTAGAAATATTTATTAAGTCGGGTTGTTTATAGATTTGAATGTGCCCGATGACACTTAAAACATTTTACGTTTAATTTGAGAAAACATGTGATCCGTTTTAACATCATTAAATAATTTAAACAAAATATTCTAAACATGTAACAATAATAAAATAATCTAGGAGGCCTTATTACAACTTGAATAAACAAAACCCAAATAGAATAAAACTAAAATAAAATACTTCAAAGTAAAATTTAATTTCCTTTGCATGGCCACCTCGAGTTCATCGGCTCCTCATCCGCTATTTACGTGTCACCGAAAAGATTAAAGGAAAAGGTGAGTCACCAAGACTCGATGTGTAACCCTTTTTCCGGTTTAGTACAACAACATACACAATTTATAATCAATAAACATGCACAAAATATAATACCCAACCTAGCCATCCAAACGCCTTTCTACTACCCGTGTGGTACCAAACCACTGGTGGTGCCAAACCACTGGTGACCTAAGCCACAATAATCGTAATTAAATGTGGTGCCAAGCCACTGGTGGGGCCAACCCACATGTGATACCAAATCACTGGCGTCGATCCCATAATACAATCCGTGGGGCCAACCCACTGTGGTGCTAAGCCACTGGGACAAGACGCTATGAGGTGCCAAACCTCTGGAGGTGCCAAACCTCTGGTGACCGTAGTCACAATGTGATACCAAATCACTGGTGTCCGTCGACACGAAAATCAATTCCCCCTCCACTCATATATCCCACATCAACCCATGATATACAACAGATTTCATGCCAACATATAATTAAATCACATATACCAAATATGCCATGCTTCCCAAAAGCATCAAATAGTAACTCATATTGACAGAGACTTACCTGAATGATCGCTTATACTGTTACGGAATCAAATCCAAAGCCACATAAATCAGATTTAGCACACACAATATTTAGCACAGTTAATCAATCATAAAGTGTGTATGTACACACCTGTCACCAACGATAATTCTAAGTCCCAAAAGTCAATCGGCCACACTAGCCTTCCTTGCCCTATATTCGGCCATTACCAAATATTAGTACCAAGGCCATTCGCCAAACTAAAACCATCTCAAGGGTTATCATTTGAACTCGAAACCTCACCTATTTGTCCTTAAGTATTAACCTTAGCACCGCTCATGAATCTTCTTCACTTCCTACAATTGGCCATCATCATTATTAGTAGCCTTGACTTAATTGATCACTAATTAAATACTCACTAAGAATAGAACCTTACCACTACTTACCAACCTGGTTGACAAAGAATGGTAGATTAGATTTCGCTTTGAGATCCCAAGTTCCTTCTCAAATCGATTGACAATGAGGATCCAAAGAGATCTATACTACTCTCAATATTCGCCAAGACTACACCACATAGGGAAAGAAATTGACACCAAGGAAGTGAATTTGAATAAAGAGATGCTGGAAATTTTTGCAAAATTTTGGGCGGTTGTCTAAGAATTTTCGGTAGCAAGGTGGTGGATATTCGCCAATGGTGGAAGGAAGAAAAGGAGAATTAGTAGGAGAGATCAAAGGTGGTTTTGGCTAAATAAAGAAGAAAATCTGGAATTTTTTGAAGGTTTCCCTAAGGAATTTCAAGAAGAACTATGGTAAATGAGAAGAGAAAATTCAGGCTTTTGGGCACCCTTTGCTGTACAAAATAGCCCCCAAAGAGTCCCAATGTTGGCTAATTACTCCCTCTATGCTGATAATTTCAGCCACTAATTATCACAAATAAAGCATAATTATCTTACCTTAATCTCCTATACAATTTGAAAGAAAATAAACTTCTAATACATTCCCATCCAAATTGAAATTAATGTGCAAAAATTAAGCCTAATCTCAATCACTTAAAGAGTCCCACCTTCTGCCAAATTCTGCCTCTCCTTTACGCCAGCAGCCAAAGAAATAAAAGAAGAAAAAAAATTGCATTTTCTGCCCTATAGGTTCAAACTGGAACCTCCAGCCAACCCCCATGCCCCTTCACGCCTTAGCCAACTCTCCCCTTAAGACTTTCATGTCACATACCCTTTTCATTTATTTATTAAACCTTCCTCTTCATCACGCCAGCAGCAAGGGGAAAAATAAAATCCAAATGTTCTTGCTTGGACTCGAACCAACACCCTAAGCAAACCCTTTCTTCCAAATACCCTTGCCACTTCTCCCAATCGACTTTCTTGTCAAATTGCCCTTCCATTTAATTTTAAGCCTACCTCTCATTTCTTACAGAAACACCCAAACCCGCCCAAATGTTTCAATTGGATTTGGTTTGCTCTGAGGAAAACTTTTGAAACCTATTTTTAAACCAATTTAAGTTTTGTTGAAAACTTCTGCTTTTGGTTATCTTGTTGAAATCATACTTAGATTAAATTCATAAATTTAATTGAAGTCAAGTTATTATACAAATTTGAATGTGTCCGTTGACACGATAAAACATTTTCGTGTTAATTTAAGAAAACATGTGATTTTAATTTAATTTTAATAGTATAGCTTAAAACAAGTATCCAACATATGAGAAATAATAAAAGTAAAGTTTATGGAGGCCTTATTACAACCCAAATAAAAAAAAACCAATTATAAAATAAAATAACTAAGTTAAAGTTCATTTAATTCAAGTCCACCGCAGGGCCACCTCAAGTCCCTCCAGCTCCATATCCGCGAACTGAGCGTCACCTGAAAAAAATAAAGGAGAAGGTGAGTCACCAAGACTCAGTATGTAACCCTTCCCCCGGTTTAAACCAATCTCATACATGATTGTAACAATTAATATGCACAAGACAATGCACCCAACCTAGCCAACCAAACGCCTCTGTCTACCCGCTTGTGGTACCAAACCATTTGGTGGTGCCAAACCACCGGTGACATATAGTCACAGATGTGATGCCAAATCACTGGAGGTGCCAAATCTCCGTGTCCATAGACACAATCGATTGATGGGGCCAACCCATCGTGTGATGCCAAATCATGGCGTCAATCCCATATCTCAAAGTGGGGCCAACCCACGGTGGTGCTAAGCCACGGGGATTTAGACGCGATGAGGTACCAAACCTCTGGAGGTACCAAACCTCCGGTGGCCGTAGTCACAAGTGTGTTACCAAAACACGGTGCCCGTCGGCACAATATCACCGCCTCCGCTCATTTAACCCACAAAAGTCAAGTAATCATGATCGATCTCATACATTTATCACATGTATCATAAAACCATGCTTCCCAAAAGCATAATAATAATCTCATATTAAAAGAGACTTACCGGAATCCTCGCTTGTACCATTAAGGTACTATATCCGTATCTACATCAAGCAAATTTACATACAACAAATATCTAGCACAGTTACTAATTGCTATAAGTGTGTATGTACACACCTGTCACCTTTGGATGCTCTAAATCCCGAAAAGAAGAGTCGGCCACCCTAGATCTACTTGTCCCTATATTCGGTCATAATAGAGTTAGTGATATGGGCCATTCGGCCAAACCAAATAATTTGAGAAGGGTTCCTTGTGAACCCGAACCTTACTTTTATCCTCTCGGTTCCTAATCACAAAGACTCAATTCCCGTTACGCTCGCCAACCACCATCGATTAGTAACACACCGATAGCCTTGACTTTTAATCATTAAGCGACTTACTAGAATAGCACTCTATTTACCATAAATCCTTACCACCTACTTACCAATCGATTGACTAAGGAATGGAAGATCCGCCTTTTCGCTTTGAGATCCGGAGTTTCTGGAAAGAAATCAGTTTCACAAGGGTGTTAATACACTATTAAAATCGACACTTACCCCTTATGGATGTCGACAGAGACACGAAGAGAAGGAAACAAAATAGTATTCTGCTAATACTTCTTACCTCTCGCTTCAATATTCGCCAAGTCTATAGAGTAGAGAAGGAATTTGAATGTGGGGTTTGACAAAAAAGAAGTAGAGAGGCTTTTCAGGTTGAAAAGGAGTGAAAAGATTGGAGAGATGGAATATGGAAGTAGAGAGGAAATTCGGCTATTGCCAAAGGAGTAAAAAAATAAAAGATGAAAGAATGCTTGAAGAGAATTTGACACTTAGCAACAATGACAAAAAGCAAACAAGGTGACAAGGTTGAACCTTTTATAGGCATTCGGCAGATCCCCCTAGTGGCCTTGCCGTCCACCTCCCATGAGGTGTTTAAATTTCGACAACCACTTACAACCTCTCACGCCACTCATTTGATTTAATTCAAATCATTTGAAAAATAATCCAATAATAATTCATAATATCCTTGATTATCACTAATTATCCTTAGATAAAAATCTATTAATTCCCAAATAATCAAATAATCTTTTAATAATCCAAATAATTCCCTTATTATCATCTATTATCTTGTTTATCTAAATAAACTAATATCATCCTAATTATCCTTAGAATTAAACAATTAAAAAATCCAATTTAAAATGCTCATATTATCCTTTAATATTGAAATAAAATTTGAGCATTTTCTCTCTCTTTCCGTCAAACAAGGTGCCAAAAGGAGAATTTCGCGACTCAACCAAGGCTCTCCTCACCCTTTGTGGCGTCACTACTAGGCTCTTAAGTGGCCCTCCTTTGCCACTTATTCTAGGCTCATTTTATGACAAATTATCCCTTACTTATTCTTATAACCCCTAGCTACTAAGGCTCTTCACTTTTAAAGCTTATAAACTGAGATTTTCTACCAAACCGTGCACACTCAAAGCCTTAAATTAAGCTCTATTATTCAATAAATAAAATCTCAGCGGTCCATACATAAGAAAAATAATTAAATTCCAAATAACCCCATTTTTGGGATGTTACACCTTCTGCCTTTAACGCAAAAACCCAAAATAGAAACGTTCCCTTTGTTCCTCGAACCCGAGACCTCTCTCCCTCAAGTGGCGCCCAAGGCCACTCTTACTCACCGGACTTTCATGCTACTGGACCTTCCCAATTATCTTTAAGGCCTTCATTGCTTTGGCCCCTTCATTCAACGCCCAAAATAAAAATAAAATGAATTCTCCCTTTCCAAGATTTGAACCCAAGACCTCCTTGCAAGCCCTTAATTCACCAAGCCAACACGCCAATTACAATCGGTGTCAAGTTTCTCCTAAATTTTATTTAGGCCCTATCTTTACCTAGCTCATTCCTTGTACACACTTTAAAAATAAATTTTTAACACTTTGGTCGGGCCTAGCTCAAGTTATTTTAGGCCCTTAAACATGTCAAATAAAATTATATTTATTTATTTCTTGAAGCCCACATTTTTTATATTACAAATAACCCCTAATTTAGGGTGTTACAATTCTACCCCCTTAAAAATAATTTCGTCCTCGAAATTACTTACTAACTAATAATCATACATCATAGCTCAACAGACCACGCTTATCTTGCGACTCGATCTTAATAAAACTATCTTACTCCGAGGCACAATCTCTACGTCCCTTAGAATTCATTTCTAACGATTGCGTTTATCTGCTTAAGAATTTTATGCATTAGTACTCGTTTCACTGGATTATTCGCGAAGAAATTTTATGATAGGAGTTTTAGAAGTGGTTCTTTCGTAATCAAACAAACACACAGTCTTTCATTCATTCATTCAAAGAGACGTTGTTGATTTCATGGTGATTGTTTTTCCACTACCCGGGGGTATTTTCGTAATTTGTCCTACAGGGGTATTTTTGTAATTTTTCAAAAATACAGGTTCTCGGATGATTTTGTCAAAAATTATTTTAAAACTCTTAATTTCCTGGGTATTTTGAAAAAATTTTGAAATTCGGGGGTCTTTCGGTGATTTTGAAACTCAGGGGCATTTTGGTAATTTTCCACAAATCAGGGTAAGTTTGTAAAATTTGATAAATCATGGATGTTTCAAAAAGTTGTAAAACTTTGGGAGTTCTTTTTAGAATTGTATTTTCCAAAATAGTGATGTTGCAAAATTTTGAAAGTTAGGGGTATTCTGGTAATTTTATAAGTTAGGGGCAATTTTGTAATTTTACAAAATCATAACGTTTTCGAATCTTACGATTTTGGGCACTTTTCATGTGATGAAATTTTGGATTAAAATCGTGAGTATTTTGGAAATTTCATAATTCAAGGGCGTTTTCGTAATTTTACCCCTAAGGGTATTTTAGTAATTTTCCATAACCAGGGTATTTTCACAAAATGACTTTTCAAAATTTGGGTTCTAAGTGATTTTACAAAGAAAGATATTTTGAAAATTTCTATTTGAAAATTTTCATACGGAGGGTATTTTGGTAATTTTCAAACCAGGGGTATTTTGGTCACTTTTCAACTGAGGGGTATTTTGGTCTTTTTTTTGTTTTTTTCTCTTTTTTTAAAAAAAAACAAGGTTTTAATTATTTCAAAATAAAACAGCTAGTCCCTTTCGGGTTTTAGTTATCGAGTTAAGCCCGTGAGTGTGTCGTCTCAACTAGGATGAACCGTTACTACGCACCAGGTAGGATTCAAGTGAGTAGGAGGTGAGTCACGAGGACTGCTTAAATGGCAGGCCCTCACCGAATCGAATCCTAGACATGCGTATAACGATTGCCACATCCTTTGCTCAGTGACATCTCACAGGGTTTGTTTAGGTAATTATTAAATTTTATGAAATTTTTGTTGGGGTATGCTAGCCCTAGGGTTCAATAGTTTCTACTCTAGTAGTCTACGTTCCCATTTTACCCTTCTACCCCTCATCCAAAGAATTCACAGAAATTGATAGAGGTACTTACCTGGGCGGATAGGTGCCGGAGACTCGGTGCCATGCTGTTCAAGCCCAAAATAATTTCTCAAACATTATAATAAGGCCTACTAGAAAAAAACCAAACATTTTGGGCCTTGGGCCCCCCCACAGTCGAGTTTTGAACTGGGCTTTGATACCAATTTGTAACACCCCAAACCCGCCCAAACATTACGAATCAATTTGGTTTGCTACTAGAAAACATTTTGAAATCTTTTAAAACCGTTATAAGTTTTGTCGAAAACCTTGTGTTTTCAAGTCTCTTATTAAAAACCATACTTAGTGTTGTTTAGAAATATTTATTAAGTCGGGTTGTTTATAGATTTGAATGTGCTAGATGACACTTAAAACATTTTACGTTTAATTTGAGAAAACATGTGATCCGTTTTAACATCATTAAATAATTTAAACAAAATATTCTAAACATGTAACAATAATAAAAATAATCTAGGGAGGCCTTATTACAACTTGAATAAACAAAACCCAAATAGAATAAAACTAAAATAAAATACTTCAAAGTAAAATTTAATTTCCTTTGCATGGCCACCTCGAGTTCATCCGCTCCTCATCCGCTATTTACGTGTCACTGAAAAGATTAAAGGAAAGGTGAGTCACCAAGACTCGATGTAACCCTTTTCCGGTTTAGTACAACAACATACACAATTTATAATCAATAAACATGCACAAAATATAATACCCAACCTAGCCATCCAAACGCCTTTCTCTACCCCGTGTGGTACCAAACCACTGGTGGTGCCAAACCACTGGTGACCTAAGTCACAATAATCGTAATTAAATGTGGTGCCAAACCCTTTGGTGGGGCCAACCCGTGTGATACCAAATCACTGGCGTCGATCCCATAATACAATCTGTGGGGCCAACCCACTGTGGTGCTAAGCCACTGGGACAAGACGCTATGAGGTGCCAAACCTCTGGAGGTGCCAAACCTCTGGTGACCGTAGTCACAATGTGATACCAAATCACTGGTGTCCGTTGACACGAAAATCAATTCCCCCTCCACTCATATATCCCACATCAACCCATGATATACAACAGATTTCATGCCAACATATAATTAAATCACATATACCAAATATGCCATGCTTCCCAAAAGCATCAAATAGTAACTCATATTGACAGAGACTTACCTGAATGATCGCTTATACTATTATGGAATCAAATCCAAAGCCACATAAATCAGATTTAGCACACACAATATTTAGCACAGTTAATCAATCATAAAGTGTGTATGTACACACTGTCACCAACGATAATTCTAAGTCCCGAAAAGTCAATCGCCACACTAGCCTTCCTTGCCCTATATTCACCATTACCAAATATTAGTACCAAGGCCATTCGCCAAACTAAAACCATCTCAAGGGTTATCATTTGAACCCAAACCTCACCTATTTGTCCTTAAGTATTAACCTTAGCACCTTTGTCATGAATCTTCTTCACTTCCTACAATCGGCCATCATCATTATTAGTAGCCTTGACAATTGATCACTAATTAAATACTCACTAAGAATAGAACCTTACCACTACTTACCAACTGGTTGACAAAGAATGGTAGATTAGATTTCGCTTTGAGATGCGAAGTTCCTTCTCAAATCGATTGACAACGAGGATCCAAAGAGATCTATACTATTCTCAATATTCGGCCAAGACTACACCACATAGGGGAAAGAAATTCGGCACACCAAGGAAGTGAATTTGAATAAAGAGATGCTGGAAATTTTTGCAAAATTTTGGGCAGTTTGTCTAAGAATTTTCGGCAGCAAGGTGGTGGATATTCAGCCAATGGTGGAAGGAAGAAAAAGGAGAATTAGTAGGAGAGATCAAAGGTGGTTTTTGGCTAAATAAAAGAAGAGAAAGCTGGAATTTTTTGAAGGTTTCCCTAAGGGAATTTCGGCAGCAGCTATGGTAAACAGAAAAGAGAAAATTCCAGGCTTTTGGGCACCCCTTTGCTGTACAAAAATAGCCCCCCAAAGAGTCCCAATGCTGGCTAATTACTCCCCCTCTATGCTGATAATTTCAGCCACTAATTATCACAAATAAAGCATAATTATCTTACCTTAATCTCCTATACAATTTGAAAGAAAATAAACTTCTAATACATTCCCATCCAATTGAAATTAATGTGCAAAAATTAAGCCTAATCTCAATCACTTAAAGAGTCCCACCTGCTGCCAAATTCTGCCTCTCCTTTACGCCAGCAGCCAAAGAAATAAAAGAAGAAAAAAAATTGCATTTGCTGCCCTATAGGTTCGAACCTGGAACCTCCAGCCAACCCCCATGCCCCTTCACGCCTTAGCCAACTCTCCCCTTAAGACTTTCATGTCACATACCCTTTTCATTTATTTATTAAACCTTCCTCTTCATCACGCCAGCAGCAAGGGGAAAAATAAAATCCAAATGCTGCTGTTTGGACTCGAACCAGCGACCCCAAGTAGCCCCTCTCTTCCAGCGCCCTTGCCACTTCTCCCAATCTGACTTTCTTGTCAAATTGCCCTTCCATTTAATTTTAAGCCTACCTCTACGCCCTTCGCGCTTTAACGCAAAAACCCAAAATAGAAGCGTTCCTTCGTTCCTCGAACCCGAGACCTCTCTCCTCAAGTGGCGCCCAGTGCCACTCTTACTCACTAGACTTTCATGCTACTGAACCTTCCCAATTATCTTTAAGGCCTTCATTGCTTTGGCCCCTTCATTCAACGCCAAAAATAAAAACAAAATGAATTCTCCCTTTCCAAGATTGAACCCAAGACCTCCCTTGCAAGCCCTTAATTCACCAAGCCAACACGCCAATTACAATTTGGTGTCAAGTTTCTCCTAAATTTTATTTAGGCCCTATCTTTACCTAGCTCCTTCCTTGTACACACTTTAAAAATAAATTTTTAACACTTTGGGTCGAGCCTAGCTCTAAGTTATTTTAGGCCCTTAAACATGTCAAATAAAATTATATTTATTTATTTCTTGAAGCCCACACATTTTTTTATATTACAAATAACCCCTAATTTAGGGTGTTACAAAAATAAAAACTATAGAGATTTGGCTTTTTAGAGAAGGAGGAGAATAATGGAGTTTTCACTTTTAGAAGAAAGAAGAGAATAATGGAGTTTTAGACTTTTAGGAGAAAGAAGAGAATAATAGAGTTTTTGGCTTTTAGAAGAAAGTAGAGAATAATGGAGTTTTGGCTTTTAGAGAAATTGGAGAAAGAAATTTGGAGAAAAGAAGCTAAGGAATTTGGCACAAAGGGAGAGGATTTAATGTCGTAAACAAGGAGCTAGCCCCCTATTTATAGGAAATTGGCAACCCTTTGCCATGTAGTAGCTGGTTTCTTTACTCCTCTCGATGATGGATTCTTGGCCATAACTCTCTTTGTAGATAAATTCTAACTTTTCTCCTTTATCTTAATCTACTAGCTCATCTAAAAGAGACTTAATTATCTCTAACTCCTCCCTCCTTTATCAGCATATTATCCATATATTTTAATCATAAAAATCCTAGATCTTAGCCTTTATCCTTATTATCCAAATAAAATAAATTCCTAAATAATAGCCTTTATCTCTTATTATCCACATATTTTAAACATTAAAATCCCTAAATTTTAGCCTTGTTGCCATCCACTCCACCTAATCCTAATGCCCAAAATTTAGCTAACTTAAATTAAAAGAATTGGGCTCCATGAAACTTAAATTTGGGCCCTTACTCCTTGTGTGTGGCGTCACCTCCTAAGATTGGGCCACAAGCCCACTTTGGTATTTTAAACATAGATACTACCTTTTAAACCCTATAATGCCCAAACAGATAATTTTAATCAAGGCCTTTGCCTAAGCCTGAGCCCAATTTGGACCCCTAACACTTAAATTAACTCATTCCACATATTCACCCATTAAACGCATAGGCCCAAAAATTTAGGATGTTACATTATGAGTTTCTCTCTAAAATACGCCCATCTTTCAACCATGTAACTGAATGAAATAAAATATATCATCAAGGCTTCCATTTCCCATGTATGTAAAAATAAAATAAAATAAAATAAAATAAATCCTAATCACGTTAATTGATTTGGGTATCAAACAATGGTTCGGTTCATTGATTCTTTACTCTGTTTTGTGTGTGCATATATATATATGAAAATAAATCATATATAGAAGTATTATATATAATACTTTGCAGATACAACGTTGATGCAAAAGAAATGCAATTTCATGTGTAAGGACTATGATAAATTTACCTTCCTTTTGGTAAGAGTATTGATGGGAATCAGATTTTTTAGTTGGCGATAATTTCTTCCACGGAACATGATAATTGTTTTCACATTGTGTATGTTAATGACAATTCCACTACTCAGTCTCGCAAGTATGCTTGTCATTTCCTTTATCTTTTCTTTGGGGAAGTTATCACAACAAACTTGCACTTTCTCATGAAATTTCCAGTGGAGATGCATATTTTGAACAACTCCTCCAAAGACCCCACCGACTCCAACAGCAACATAATTTTGGTTTTCGAATCTAATCTTTTTAAATGCTTGAAGCTGCTCAGGGGTCAAAAGCTTGGGATCATGCACAGAAAGCGGCAGCTCTGGAAGCTTATATATGTTTTTTCTTCAACTTTCTATGTTAATCTAACCAAAAAAATCAAAACCATCTCAACCGTTTATTATTTCTATATGTTCTTTCTTCAATTTTCTTTTTAGACACACATTCAATAAATGCTTTCAACTTATATCCTAACATGAATATAAAAAAATAATCCTTTAAAAAAATTTCAAATACATGAAAATCTTAAAATTCACATGAAACACATACCTAGGTTCGAGTTCAAATAGCATAGTAACAGAGAATGGCGCCTGTCGGTTACCAAACTTGAGTTTCTACAAATGCATGAAGCTGAGCAAGTAAAGATAAAATCAAATTGAAATATTCAGTACTAAATTTAAATTACTCACGAATCATCTCCATGCTTTCCACTTGTTGACTCTTGTCTTTGTCGGAGATGGTATCATCACACCAAAGATACATTGCTATATTAAAACATGAGGTTCAACATGTATGTACGTGCTTGTGCCACCTTTGCTAGACCAAGCTACGATGTATAACAAGTCAAATTTCCTAACTCTCATGGGGAAGATAAAACTAAGTTCATCCATTCATTCAGTTTTATTTCCTTTATTATTGTTGCTTCTCCGGTCATGGAAGTAAGTTCAAGATTAAAAACTAGAAAACATGCATGATATTCATTCGCTACTCTTAGGGCAATAAAAGTGCAGTAGAAGGCCGACTTGATGAAAGAATTTCTATGAGTACAGTTCTTTTCATACGAGATGAGCTACTTATCACGCTGCTAGTGTTTCATAACTCTCGGACAATCACCAAACTATCCCAAATAGGACCGGACATCTTGGCGGATGCAAATAGCCAATGGTAGCATGTCATAAAATAAGCAACTTCTATTAAATTATTTACACAATTAATTGACCGGAAGTCGATATAATCTTGCATTGCATTGATGAGATCAAGTAGCCGATATAGTATACAAATAACCAAATCGAGTTATTAATAGAAAGTACACCGCAGTGGCATAGTTGTTCTTTGGTTCTACCATGGGCTTCTAGGTACTCTTTATATATACGCAACCAAAATAAGAAGTAAGACATTGAAGGAAAAAAGAAGAAGAAAAGGTTAAGATATAACCGAGCAAGACTATTCTGAGAGAGAAAGAGAGGGAGGTTCTTTTGGTGATAAAGCGGAAACTGCGGCGCTTCATTTGCAGATTGGTCATGCATCTGCAGATGTGTTAAATGGAATCTATTTGGGTCAGCCTGATGTTGATAGAGGAAGGGATTGTAAGGCATGGGTGTGCCAGGCTAAGGCACATGCAGCGAAGACACACTATAATCTTGATCTCCTAAAGAATATGGAGGTTCTAGGCAAGGCCTCTTTGAAGTTAGAATACATATAATTACAAAATATTTTGAAGTATCAAATTCACATTTTAGAACTAGGAATTTTA
This sequence comes from Gossypium rotundifolium, assembly GCA_025506655.1. Classification (NCBI taxonomy): domain Eukaryota; kingdom Viridiplantae; phylum Streptophyta; class Magnoliopsida; order Malvales; family Malvaceae; genus Gossypium; species Gossypium rotundifolium. Next base: position 27,184,629 of record CP106728.1, read on the forward strand.
CTTCTCAATGCCCAAGAAAATCAGAGGTTTAAGTCAATATTCACTCTCTAGAGCTTGCAAAATAGATTGTATAAAATTCATGCAAATATTTTACGATCTTAGCATATTTTGTCTTGGAAAGTGACTAAATCAATCAAGGAGCTCTATCACAAGCATAGTAATACTACAGAAGCATCTGAGCTCTTGGACAGAGAATGCAGACAACATACCACCACAGTAGCAAAGGGGGGTGGGAGAATCCAACTCCAAGCTTCTCGGTTATCTCACTTTTTGTACCCTTTCTATCAGTAAAACATCGCACAAGGACAGCAATGCCAACTCCAAACTCAACAATAAGCTAACAACCACATACATGCATACAAGCGAGCACATGAGAATAAGTTCGATTCTTGCCGGAGATGCCAATTAGTGACATGAACCATTGTCCAAAAGTTATCCAAAGAACTTACCCAAACAAGGTTTGGTGCCATTAAACACACAAAGTGATGTAATTTTTCCTACCCATGCAATTATTCAACCACTTGTATAAAATGGTAAAAGCAGTTAGTCATGTTCAAGATTATCTAAATAAGTACAAAAGCGGATTGTTTTGAACACTACTACGAAATTACAATTTATAGAGCAAAAGAAAAACTTACGAGGACATGGCCAATGAGCAATAATTAGTCAACTAGAAGCCCTAAGTGATTTCCAATTCAGTTACATAACTTACATGTTCGGCATTCGATTCTCAATAGTTCTCAAAAACCAAGAAATTTAGCCAAAATTTATGAAACCGAAAAAGATGAGCGTTTGATAACTCACGCGACAATGTGTCTAACAAGAAACAAGTAAATGAATAGAACATTAAAGGTAATTTATTTTCATCATATAGGAAGAAAGCTATATAAAGATACTTTTTGTATCTAATCATGCAGAGTAAGAGTGATAATGCACAAGTTCGGGCTAATGGTGAAAGAAGATATAGCGAGATTCTAGGTTTTCCAGTTGCTAATTTTGATAAAGTTAGCTTTGCTTTGCCTTCTCATTTCTTGTATTTCATTGAAAAGGAAGAAGAAAGTGAGAGGAAACAAAGGATAATTCTTTTTTTTGGGAGAGGAGAGCATTCGGTGCGGGGAGTGACCAAGAGAGGACTATCCTGCTAGTGTGAACCTTACTACGCATTACACAATGTGCGAATAAAGGGTCTTCTTCTCCAGTTATTCTGCAAAAGGTCTTCATCTTTGCAGCAATCTTCTTTACAAGACAAGCACAAAAGACACATCCAAGTTTGGAGCACCATTGTGAACGATGCCTATTATATTGTCTTCCATACTTTACTCTTATCTTGCAAGGCTCTTCGATAGAAGATGCATTCCCTAGTTAAACAACATGAAATCCAAGATTAGTTAAGACATACAATGAACTACAACTCGTACACATATTCAAAACCTGATAAACAATAACTGCTCTCATTATTTATAGCATAATATGACTTCAAAATTATGTGTTCCAAAGAGCGATATGTAGGTTTTGAGCAAGTTAAAGAGAGAGGGAGATCATAAAACTTCTTCTTCTTGTCTTAAAATATTTCTAGGCCTACAACCAATGAACTAAAATCATGTTCAACATAAGATGCAAACATATACATGGGAAAGATGAATTTCAGATCAATTAAAGGGATCATAATCATGGCCTAGATATTTTACCGGACTCTTTTGCATTAAATCTTTCGACCTTGCTTCGCATACTTCTCCCCTTGAAGTCAACATCATCCAAACCATTCATTGAAGGGATCGGTGAAGGAAGGAAATGATGCAAAATTATCTTCAAAACATCCATCTAATCGTATCACATTGCTTGAAATTAGTTTGGGAGCGATATCCTTAAAAGCCACAACATTCCTGCATTTTAAATAATAATAATAATAATAATAATAAACTCAAGCGAAAAAATCCCAATTTTACAGTAAAAAAGGAAACTTGTTAGAAATAAGAAATTGTTAAAAGTCCATCAAGAATCAAACTAAAGAATACGAATAAAACCCAAAAAAAGTAAGGAAAAGCTAATAAAACATTGTTTCGGTGTAAAGGAAACCGAAGAACAAAGGTATATTAGGTTATAGGTCTGATTGATAGGAACTAACAAAATGACAAGAAAAAACGATACCTAGAGCTTGATTTAGTCTTATTTATGGGGAAAGAAGGAGAAATGTACTTGTTGGGATTTGATTGCAATAGAGAAGACAGAGTCTTCAAGCAATGTTTTTGAAGATTCCTAGCAGCAAACATTTAATCTGGCAATAAAGACCTCTCTTTTCCTCTTCACTTTGAAAATCAATTCTTTGATTTCATGGTATCTTTGTCATGAAAATCCTAGAAAGCCGTTAATAAAATGGAATCAACATGTGTTATCGAGCATGGAAACAGTGGGGGAGAAAGAGAAGCACAAAATGAAGAGATGAGAAGTTAGGGTTAGAGAGCCATTTTTGGGGCATTAGATATTTTCTTACACTTTTCCCTTGTTTTTTTTATTATTTTGGGTTTGGAAAGAGAAAGAAAGGGAGGGAATTTGGTTTGTCTTTGGGGTTTTCTGGAGGGACGTGGCTTATTTTTACTTTCTCATCTTTTAGCTTATTTTTTGTGGTAGTTCCATTTTTTGTGGCGTTTTTTACAAAATGTCACTATTACATAATTTAATTTTTTCTATTTTTAATCTATATTTTCTATGTTTTTTTCAAAATTTTTGTCTTTGAGATTATTATTTTTTGAATTTTTATTTTTATTATATTTTGAGTATTGAACTTTTTAACTAAAATATTAAATATTAAATATTTAATTTTTTAAGTTTTAAGTTTTATTTTTATTATTAAATTTTAAAAATTTAATTACCATTATCAACTCTTTTAGGAATTTCTTTTTCTTTCTTTTACATCAACACTATTCTTTTAAGTATGGTTTGCATTAGTTGTTTAGATTTTTATATAAATGACATTTAATTATATGTACACACCTAAATTTTGATATAGATATATACATCTCGAAATTATATATGAATTTTGGTTTAATGTGTAATTCTAATGTGAAATTCTAATTGTGATTTAAATGTATAGTTGAAACTTTAATTTTGATTTAATCATACACATTATTTTAAAATATAAATACATCAATATATTTTTATATTAAATAAATATAAATTTCTATGTATGCAATATATAAATAAAAAATTATGATTGTGTTAATATTTTGCAAGATCTAGATCAAATTAAAGTCCATGTATACAATCGCACACTAAACCATTGTTCATGTATGCTTTTGGGATTTAACCCATTTTGATATATATATTTTTAAAATAATAATTTATATTTATCTTATTTTGATTTATATTCTAAAAATCTAAGATTAATCCTTAAATCAGAAACCCTAGACCCTAAGTACTATACCCTAAACCATAAACAGTAACCCCCAAACTCAAAACCTCAACCCATAAATCCAACCATAAAACCCGAACCCTAAACTCTAAACCGCAAACCTTATGTAACAGCCCAAAAATGACCCTAATAGGAAAGGTGGTTTGGGACCACGAATCCGAGTTAGAAAATGATTATTATAATTAATTTATTAGTTGCGATATATGTTTAAGTATGTGTAGAATATCAAGAGGTAATTTAATTTCTTATATATATGTTAGTAATAATAATAAAGTGAAATAGGGGGCTAAATTGTTGAAAAGGGTAAATATAGCTTTTATTGAAGTATGAGGGTTTAAATTGAATTGCATTCATCTTGGGTGGACTTGCATGTCAATTACTCCTAAAAGCAAGGTAGTGGACGACATGATGATGAAACTATGGATTAAATTACATATTTTATTTAGTTATTGGAAATGATATTAATACTATAAGTTAATGAAATAATAATAATGATAACAATGTGATAATAAAGAAAAGAAATATAAAGAAATTAGCTAAGTGGGGGGTGTTCATCTCTTACCTTGGTTCCCCAAATTGCCGAAATAGGAAGGAAGAAAATAAAGAAGCTTGAAAACTCCATTTTCGGTTCTTGCATGCTTGAGTAAGGTGAGTATTTGATAGTAATTTTTGAGAGTCTTTGCATTGTTGAATTCCTTTCCGTGAGTAGTATTGAAATCATGTTAAAATTTTAGCTTTTAATGCATGCCATAGACTCAGCCATTGTTGAATAAGCTATGAATTGTTATACTTGATGAATAGATATTGAATACATGTTGGGATCAATATGTTTTGATTAGGAAGAGTGTATGAGATGGAGTTTAGTATTTTAAATTATGGAAGTAAATAGTTGAGGGACTTAAATGCTAAATAAATGAATTTTAGGGACTTAGATAAGCATGGGGAGTGTTCGGCCCTAAAGGACTATGTCCAAATTTTGTATAAAATGTGTCTTATGCAATAGGGATTGATTTGTAAAATTTTTGAATAATAGGGGTAAATTGGTAAATTACTCATTGATGTGATTTTTGGATTAAATCAAATGGAAATGATTTTTGAAAGAGCTTAATTGAACTTGTATAGATCAAGGTTCAAAAGAAAGGGGTTGGACAAAGGAAAGGCTAAATTAAGCGAATAAGCGGGACACTCGATTTCACCGACTCTAGAGGTAAGTTTTTTTAAGCAATTAGGTTGAATTGAATTTTAATCTATGTTATGGTATATATATATGTTAAATAGAAGTAAGCATGTTAAATTTCTTAAAGCCAATGTGACATTGGTTAAGTTATGTGCTAGCCTAATATAAGGTTGATGTATATATATGAGTATTTATAGATTGAGAGGTAGTTAATTGTGGAATTTGTAATAGGTGATGGTGGTATTTGAATATGTGACTATCGTGTTTAATGAGTATAGCGAATGTGTGAATGATTTCTATGTGGTATTTTGGTGGCATTGGTTTGGGATAAACAACTATGAATTGAATAGTTATTTTAGCATATATATATAGGTGTGGCCGAATATGGTATAAGGTGATAAAAGGTAGAAGTTGTTGAATCTTTAATTGTATGTGTATTTATATGGATTGAATTAAATACCAGATGCATATATATATACTACTGATGAGAAAATGGGTTGAAAGGCACTGTGTGTGCGGATAATTAATCACGAGGCACTGTATGTGCGGAATATAATCACTGTGTGTGCGAGATTGATTGAAAGGCACTGTGTGTGGCACTGTGTGTGCGGATAATTAATCACGAGGCACTGTGTGTGTGGAATATAATCACCGAGCACTGTGTGTGCGAGATCGGTTGAAAGGCACTGTGTGTGCGGATAATTAATCACGAGGCACTGTGTGTGCGGAATATAATCGCCGAGCACTGTGTGTGCGATATCGGTCGGAAGGCACTGTGTGTGCGGAAATATAATCACCGAGTATTGTGTGTGCGAGATCGGTAAAAAGGTAAGAATAGAGACAATTATTCAAAGTAAATAAAGGCGTCAGGTAAGTTCGGTGAATGATTCATCATCTTAATGCGAAATTAAGTAGGTTAATTCCAATTGGCCATGAAGTATGTGACTATATGATTACTTCGATTTTTTGATTTAGGATTGAATGGATATGGGATTGATGAATGTTAGTCTTGGTTACATGTTGGTGGATTGAATTATTCAATAGTTAGTTTGGAAATTAAAGAAATGATGTAATGCATATTTGTGTATTTTACCTTCTTGCTTAAACTTACTAAGCTATCTAAGCTTACTTGGAGTGCTTGTTTCATGGTGTTTTAGATCTTGAAGTCGCAGCTTAAACTCGGGAATCCTCGTCAAAGTCAAACACGCTATCAACTTTTGGTACTTTTTTTTTGTAAATGAACCTAATAGTATGGCATGTATAAGCTAGCTTTCCTAGAATAAACTCACATGTTATTTTGCAAATGTAAATATAAAGGCCATGCGAAAATGGCTATATTTCTATGCCTGGGATTGAATTGGTTATGCTTGATCATGTTGTTAGCATCTATGTATGTTCGGTCTTGATATAATCTCAATATAGAAATTAAATTCATGTTTTATTTATGTAAGTTACAAGTGAATTGTATTAAGTGATAGGTACTAAGTAAAATCATGCATGTTATAGCGAATTTGGTGTGTTAATTATCACATGCCGAATGTAATATGGAAATTGTAAGGGAACATGTCAAGAAGGATATATGATCATATGCTTGTGGTAACTTATATTATCACTACAGCAAAACAGACTTTTAGCGGCGTTTTTTTGGACATTTAGCGGCGTTTATAAGTGCCACAAAAAGTATTTGCGGCGCTTTTCCAAGCGCCACAAAAAACGCCGCTAATACTACCACCGAAAATTTTTGCGGCGTTTATGCACAAAAAACGCCGCTAAAGATCCTGATCTTTAGCGGCGTTTGTTATAAAAGCGCCGCTAAAAGTCGAACCATTAGCGGCGCTTTCCCAAAAACGCCGCTAAAAGTCGTAGGCCTTTAGCTAACTTCTGAAAAAACGCCGCTAAAAGTCGGGGCCTTTAGCGGTGCTTTCCCAAAAAGCGCCGCTAAAAGTCGGGACCTTTAAGGCGCTAACTTAAAACGCCGCTAAAAGTCGAGACCTTTAGCGGCTTTACCATAAAAACGCCGCTAAAGTCGGGGCCTTTAGCGCTTTCAAAAAGCGTCGCTAAAAGTCATGGGCTTTAGTGGCGCTTTTCCCTAAAAATGCCGCAAAAATTTCTTGAGATTTAGCGCTTTTCTACAAACGCTTTGTCTGATTTAAAAAATAAAATTTTTCAATATTATACCCTCACCACTAAAACCAACCAATAACGATATATAATTTCAACGCAAAACAAACAAATTTAACGTAAAAATCACACGAATTACATTAATTCTAAATGATACTTGAAATTTAATAAATTAAATGAATGATAACCGAAAATATTGTTTAAATGTAATAATGTCAAAACTTCTTATAACGAAAAACTAAATGTCTAAGATGGCGGTTTCTGCATTCTTTGAAACATCTGCATCATATCTTTGAAGTCTCTTGGAGCTCTTCGTATTTTCTTTTGCTCGCTAGCATCGATCTTGCCTCGCCTCCCTCGCATTGCGGTTGCCTCTCTCATTCTTCTTCTTTGCCTCCTTGCTTGTGCCGCTTCGCATCCGCTCTAAGTCGTTCTTTGGAGTTCTTCATATTTTCTTTGAACATCGGCAATTTGTTGCCTCTGCTCAACCGTGCTCTCTTGCATCGAGCTATCTGGTTTTGTAGCCTTTGAACTTGACGAGATTGCCCCGGAAGGCATGTCTTTCTGGGGCGGATCCAAAATATTGGGTCGGGTAACTCCAGATCCTTTAATTCAACCCAACCATACCTTTCAAGACCAAAAACATCGTTGATAATTCTATTAATAATACAATAAAGATTAATGAGAACTATCGGTTGAAGCGATCGTACCTTCGGGACCCAAAACATCATAATAATTACATTATCAATCTCCTCAAGATTAACGGAACTATCGATCGAAGCGGTAACTTCATACTCCGCCTTTTCTCCTTTAGTTTATCCTAATAAATCAATGAAAGAGTTAGAAGCGAAATATATAAATAAGAAAGAATGCAACATAATTTAACATTATAAATTTAAAACTACAAACGATGAATTAAACTATTATAATTAAGCGGTAGAAATATTTATAAAAAATAAAATTTTATTAAGTAAATATACCAAAATTTCTCTGACCGGATGTCATCGAGATCCATCCTTCTTTCTATCGTAATGTCAAAAAGTGAACGTCCAACTTTTGACCGATCAAGTTTCCTACATTTTAGCGAGAAAAATATAATTTAATAGTATAAAGTAATTAATATTTGATGAATTAATAAATTATATTACCTCGGCGTCACCACACAAGCAAAACTTCTAGAACCTGCCGTAATGCGTGAATTTTTGTTTACATCTCTTGCTTATCCCAACTCGCTCACGGTCCTACATAATGCAATTTGAATTATATATATAGTAAATACTATAAACCAAATAATTTATACGATTTTAGATGTACGTAATACCTCTCCTTTTTTGAATTCCAAAATCTAACTTGATCTTCCCATTGGTACCTCAACATTCCGGTGGAACATTTCTTAATTTTTAATCGAGGCTTATCTCTTTCTTGAAATATTGTTTTTGAGGGTGCTTTTATTGTCTCTCCATTTTTACCCAATGTCTTCTTAACATAGTTATCAAAGACCTCTAAATTAAATCTACCTCAAGAAAAAAAAGTATAAAAATTAATATAAATGAAAATTAAATTAAAGTATTATAAATTACATTCACGTTTTATTACCTTAATATTTTCGAGGGCACGATTTTTGTTGGCATCGGGCATGTGATGCCATGATTAAGTAGTTAATGGGCAACATATTGGAATTTCGTGCTAAAATGCCCAAATAGCCTCCTAACAATGAGCTTCGGATCCAACAGGCTGGCCATAATTGTTTCTCCTTACTTTAACACGATCGTTAGGCTCTAAGTCGTATAAATCTTGAAGTAATGTCGTCCCCGACCTTTCTGCGTCCCACCACCTTCACTCAAAAATAATATATTATTATATTAAAATTAAAAAATGAATCAATAATAAAATTCAACATGCATGTAAAATAAACTTAACATTACTTTGAAATTCTCGGGCTCGTCATCTATGTCCCAGAGTAGAAGATCCAACAAGCTGTTCTTTGTTCACTACTATTAGGTTCTTACGGATTTGGAGTTTCATGGACAATATTTAAATCTAGTAATCGTCTTCTAGGCATTTTTCTGCATACACATGAAAATTATATAACATGACCAACATAAAAATTATATTATTACATATAAATAATAAATCGTTAAATCTTACTACATCATATTTCGTAAATATCTTCGCCCACATCTGACGAACCCATTGAAATTGTTGACTAGTACTAGGGATATTTTCGTTAAGTCTTGTTCGAAAAGGCAAAGTTTACGATCTTTCGACTATGTCATCTCTACTTCCTTGCCAAAGTCGAAGAAGTCTCTAGGGGTGTTTGAAGTACAACGTACCAACCCTTATCGTTGGATCTTTCGAGTAAAAACTTGTTTAACTTGAGAAGAAAACACATACGGCTCGTCCATCGGTTGTTCTCGGTGTGAATTAATCGAGAGAAATTCACCATTGTAAAACCATATTGATCGTTTTTAATTTCATGAGCCGTATTCACATCAGCCCAATCACCTCGAAATAGGACAACTTTGCATTTACCGTAATAATCCAACTCAATGATGTCGATAATAAGTCCGAAATATTCCAAATTCCCTCGACGGATTCTTGTCCCTAGCACTAGCATAACTTGTAATCGAAGAATTAACAACAATTCCGCATTTTGAGTTCTCCTCAATCTCTCGCGATACCTTGTATGAAATCATGATCCGTTGATGAGGAAGCCACTATATCTTTTAACTATTCATTTGGACCTTGTGAAAGCCATTTAACGTCGTCATTTACTTCATTCCGACTCCAAACCTATTCAATTGAAAGTAAATCGAGTAATTATGAATATTATTAGAAAATATTGTTACTTGTCAATGAAAATTTAAATTGCATACCATTTGGCTTAACCATTCATGGAATGATTCTGCGAACAACTTATTAATTTCTCGTCGATTTAATCTTCGAGATCGTGAACGAGCTCTCAATATTTGTTTGTACTGACTACGGAAAAAAAAGGTTTGACTTTGTTAGAAGACAAACAAATCATAATTGATGAGTATTTATCAAATTGTAGAACGTACTTCCGAAATTGAGCCATTGAATCGTGATGAAAAAGAACGTATCAATGTGCTTGGACCCACGATCTATCGTCTAATTCTGTAATTTTGACTCTGCCGATCGGTTCTCCGAAACTTTGAAATAAATAAGTTTCAGCCAAATTATGATCTGTGAGCCCAGCATTTCTACTTGGTCATTCATTCTTGTTTCAACATCTTCCAAATACCTCGAGCAGAAAGTCATACATTCCTCGCCAAGTATCCTCGGCAATTGATCCTTAGAATAACGCTTATTGCGGTATGACTTCAATTTGGAAAGGAACCTAAACACGATATACAACATTATCAAAAGTTGGAAATAAAGGCATTTAGTGAATGAAGGAATATTTTGCAAATAAAGTAAGACCTTTCAATGGGATACATCCATCGATAGAAAACAGGTCCACCAAGAATTGCTTCACGGGAGATGAATTAACAAGTGCACCATGATAGTGAAGAAGGAAGGTGGGAATATCTTCTCCAGATTGCATAAAGTTAATGCGGCTCGATCTTGCGGTCTCTCAAGTTCTTCAACATTCAAAACTTTACCACAAATGACTTTCATTATATTTGATGGTTCAATTACGAGCCGTCACCTTTTTCGACATACAACACCGCAAAGCAAGCTGGCGATAAGTCTTGCATCAATATGCCGATTAATATTGCAACACTTCTTACAGGCGGAGAATCATATTCTCTTGGCTTGCATTTTGAAATGCGAAATTCGAAAAGTTTCTACTCCATTTCGATAGCCGTTGCTTACCCTTGACAATTTCATCCAACTCCTATCCATTTCAGTAGTTGTTGAAGTCTAAAGTTGACAATAAATTATCTGGCTAACTTGTTAATTAATAATTTATATAAGTAATTTATGCAATTTGATATTAAAATTAGGTAAGTTAAGTATTCTTTAAGATCCATCGTGCGTGGCATTGTTACACCTAGGAGGATCCGTTATATCGACAAGAGATATAAGGCAACCCGTCGGTTTCCGACCTATATACTTTGAATCTTTTCTTAAGTTTTACGTAAGTTATGAAGTTTGATATTAAGGAAAATTATGTAAGTTATTAAATTTAATCGTCAACTTATGTATTTTATGCAATTTGATATTAAAATTAGGTAAGTTATGTATTCTTTAAGATCCATCGTGCGTGGCATTGTTACACCTAGGAGGATCCGTTATATCGACAGGTGAGATATAAGGCAACCCGTCAGGTTTCCAGCCTATATACTTTGAATCTTTTTCTTAAGTTTTATGTAAGTTATGAAGTTTGATATTAAGGGAAAATTATGTAAGTTATTAAATTTAATCGTCAACTTATGTATTTTATGCAATTTGATATTAAAATTAGGTAAGTTAAGTATTCTTTAAGATCCATCGTACGTGGCATTGTTACACCTAGGGAGGATCCGTTATATCTGACAGTGAGATATAAGGCAACCCGTCAGGTTTCCAGCCTATATACTTTGAATCTTTTTCTTAAGTTTTATGTAAGTTATGAAGTTTGATATTAAGGGAAAACTATGTAAGTTATTAAATTTAATCGTCAACTTATGTATTTTATGCAATTTGATATTAAAATTAGGTAAGTTAAGTATTCTTTAAGATCCATCGTACGTGGCATTGTTACATCTAGGGAGGATCCGTTATATCTTACAGTGAGATATAAGGCAACCCGTCAGGTTTCCAGCCTATATACTTTGAATCTTTTTCTTAATTTTATGTAAGTTTGATATTAACTTAAAATTTTAGTGGTTAAATGTTATAGGTTAGTGGTTAAAGGTTAAGGGTTAGGGGTTTGGGGTTTAGTGTTAAAGATTTAAGTGTTAGGGGTTAAGGGTTAGGGGTTAAGGGTTTAGGGTTAGGGTTTAGTGTTAAAGGTTAAGACTTAAAAGTTTAGGGTTTAGAGGTTTAAGGTTAAGGGTTAAGGGTTAAGGGTTAAGGGTTTAGGGTTTAGGGTTTAAAGGTTAGGGGTTAGGGGTTGGGGTTAGGGGTTAAAAGTTTGGGGTTAAGGGTTTAAGGGTTGGGGTTTAAGGGTTAAGGGTTTAGGGTTTAAAGTTAAGAGTTAGGGTTTAGGGTTTAAAGTTAAGGGTTAAGGGTTGGGGTTTAAGGTTTAAGGTTTAAGGGTTAAGGGTTTAGGTTTAGGGGTTAGGGTTTAGGGTTTAGGATTTAGGGTTTAGGGTTTAGGGTTTAAAGTTTAGGGTTTAAGGTTTAATAATTTAGGATTTATGGTTTAAGGATTTTAGGGGTTTAAGTTTTGGGTTTTGAATTTTAAGAAAAGCTTTATGTAATTACGTTTAATTAGTTTTTGTATTGACTTATTGGTTGTTTAATTCAAGATTTGTAATTTAAGTAGCTATGTCATGTTATATTTAATTTCTTTGGACATCGATTAATTATTATTATCATTATTATTATCTTTATCTTTATGTTTATTATTATTATCATTATTATTATTATCTTTATTATTATCTTTATTATTATTATTATTATTATGATTATTATTATTATAATTATTATTATTATCTTTATTATTATTATTATCTTTATTATTATCTTTATTATTATCTTTATTATTATTATTATTATTATTATTATTATTATTATTATTATTATTATTATTATTATTATTATTATTATTATCTTTATCTTTATTATTATCTTTATTATTATCTTTATCTTTATTATTATCTTTATTATTATCTTTATCTTTATTATTATCTTTATTATAATCTTTATTATTATCTTTATTATTATTATTATTATTATTATTATTATTATTATTATTATTATTATTATTATCTTTATTATTATCTTTATATTTATTATTATCTTTATCTTTATGTTTATTATTATTATCATTATTATTATTATCTTTATTATTATCTTTATCTTTATTATTTTCTTTATTATTATCTTTATTATTTTCTTTATTATTATTATTATTATTATTATTATTATTATTATTATTATTATTATTATTATTATCATTATTATTATCTTTATCTTTATTATTATCTTTATTATTATTATATATAACAAGAATTAAATTTAATATATAACAAATTTATAACATTTTTAACAATTAAATTTTATATTGTGTTTATGTTAATCTTTATATCATTCCATACCATTAACTTAGTTAAATTAGAACCAAGTTGTTAATGTACTTGATGTATTTTTTGTTGACATTTGAGTGATAAATCAACTTAACCAAATGTGCAAGTTTAGTTTAGTTTAGTTTCAATGTAAGTAGTGGTAATAGGTAGATGTTTAGGTGAAATTTGTTTGTTTTTTATCACCTATTATATGTAATGGCGTTATGCCTCAATTTGAAGTTAATGAAAATACACATTTAATTTGATCAATTTACGTTAAAAAGGGATATATATTCACAAAAGCTGTTTAACAACCTCCAAGAACCAACAACATATAAATAATAATAATAATGATGTCATACACATTAAGTTATTACCGCAAATCCAATCCAACGATTCTTGGGACGGTAGGAAGCGATGGCGACATAGAAACAACATGAGATCAATTTACCTCATACAAATATATATTAAAAGCGATATTAAAGGAATAACTTAAGCATAAACAATTAGAAACAATAACTTACATGCAAACATATATATCATAATATATACATAGAAAAAAGGGATCAATTTAAGTAACTTAAGCATTTAAATTGAAAACTTAAGCATTTAAATAAAATGTAAAATTAGGTAAATAATTGAATTTACATCAACATATTTGCGATCATTACAATTTGCTACATTAAACAAAGCGCTATCATTAATATTGTTCTAACTTTTACGATCGATTTACCAAGTCTTTAATAAAGAGGATGATATGTTATTCGGACTCAAAGCCTTGAATAAGTGGCGATGATGGTCATAAATATACCGCGAAAGCATTGCAACAACTCGATCTAGAAAGGTGCAATGCTTTAGCGAGTAAAACTTAATTCGTTTAGAACCTAGCCAATGTTACTCCAAAGAAATTGATTTTATTTGCAAATATCTGCTGATTTTGTCCAAGTAGGCTAGTACTAAGCAAACCTTATATATTCCAAGAGGATTAAAAGCCATCTTATAAGGCAAAATCATAACACTACACTGTTGTCCGAGGACCGTAATCTGAGACTCTAAATGGATAGTGAATTCAAATTTGACACCACACAATAAAACCACCTATAGCAAATGTCTATAAGTTTCAGAATTTTATTCATAGATTCTTTTTCTTTCTCTAATTAGCAAATAGTAGAAGAAGAAAATGCATAAGGGATGAATGACGCAAGTAGATGCAGGACAATATAAGGAGGATACACAAGAACTATCCAGAATCTGGTGATTAAAATGTATATTTACAAACAAACAAAGGATGATTGCAAGTGTAAAAGTTTGGGACATGTGTAGACTTGTACCAAGTTATTTGTTCTAATAACTTTTTCTAGACAGTGAAAAGGCTTTCCATTGTTTTCTAACGAAAAATAGGTTTTGAATGATTAAAACCGAAAACATGTTAAAGAGAGGAAAATAATGGAATATGAACAACAAAAGTTTCTCACTTCTCGAAGCAAAAGGGTTATGGAGAATAGTTTCCTTGAGATTATTTTAACAAATAATGAACCACACAATGTTGAAAAATCAAAATAGCAAACTAGAGGAGGAATCTCGATAAATATCATTCATCAAATAATCAACTGCTTTATTTAAAGAGATTGGGAATCTATTAAAAAGACACTTGAATGTTCATACCTCCTCAACGATCCTATAAACTTCCACAATCGAACTCCCATGCATTGTTGAGGTGATATGGGTTTCCATCACTGAAAAGAGAAAATAAGCTTTATCAACACTGAAACAATCAACCAAGATACAAAAAAATCTGGAGAATATACATTTAGCTAATTATAACAAAAACTTCCTATGAATTATGGAAACAATAAACTTCTGACAAAATATCTGCTGATGATGTTAGCAGGTTGAATTATGGAAACGATTTACCTTCTGACGATTTACCTGCTGATGATGGCTTCGTTCAGATTGTCTCTCACTAACGTTGCGTATTCACCGTGGTTAAGTTGAGGAGGCAAGGGAGAAAGAGAGGTAAAGCTTGAAGGCGAAGGGGCGTTGGTGGCGGACGAAGAGAGGTGGAGCCGTGGAGGACGAACAGACTAAAACGGCGAGGGATTTCAGCACTTTAGGGAGAAATCAAGGGAGAAATCAAAGAAACAAAACCTTTAGACTTTAGGGATTTCAGCAGAAGGGGGGAAATTTTTTTCGGCAGAGAAATGATGGGGGGAAGGAAATTCAGTCAATCGGGTTTAAGGGTTGGGGGAAATGGATGAGAGCAAAACGGCGACGTTTACACAAAAAAAAATACAAGCTTTGCGGCGTTTTCAAAATAAACGCCACTAAAAAATGGGAAACTACATCGTTTTTGATTAAAATTACATACATATGCTTGCGGCGTTTTTGGAAAGCGCCGCTATATCCCATTATTATGTTTTCAAAATAAACGCCACTAAAAAATGGGAAACTACATCGTTTTAATTAAAATTACATACATATATTTGCGGCGTTTTTTAAAAGCGCCGCTATATCCCAACTTCTTGCGGCGTTTTATAAATAAACGCCACTAAAAAATGGAAAACTACGTCGTTTTAATTAATATTACATACACATACTTGCGGCACTTTGCAGAAGCGCCGCTATATACCAACTTATTGCGGCGTTTTCAAGATAAGCGCCACTAAAATATTGAAAACTACGTCGTTTTAAATAAAAATACATAAACATATTTGCGGCGTTTTTTTCTGAAAATGCCACTATTCTCAATTTTCATTTTTTTTATTTTCACTTATTTTTATTTTCACATATTTTTACTTATATTATCATTTTTATTTTTTATTTTAAATATTAAATTTTTAAAAAATTTCAAATTTTTCAAGATTTTTATAATTTTTAAACTTTTTAACAAAACTATATTTATCTTATTATATATACATGTAATATCCTCTATCTTATTTCAACCTATATTTTGAGTAAGAAATATTACATTTAAATACAACCATCGTTTAATTTAAATATTTATTTAAACACTTCATTTTAACATATTAATTTAAGCTTATTTGAAGTTTTTCAAATCATTTCTATACTTTCTTTTACATTTACAAATATTGGTAGGGTTTTTAATTTGGATCAAAATAGAGTTTACAAATTGAATTCAAGTCGCCAATGTTAGTGTAGTACAAAACATATATTTTAATATTAACCATAAATCCTCGTGAGAGATTTCGGTTTGGATTTTGGGCCCTAAACCTAAACCCTAAATCCTAAACTCCTAAACTTGAACCATAAACCCTCTAAAATCAAAAACCTAACACATCAACCATTTCCCCTAAACCCATACACTATAATCTATAAACCTTAAACCTAAAACCCCAACCCATCAACCCAATACCGCTAAACACTAACATATATATTAACCACTATACAATAAACCCAAACACATTCACTATTCTTAAACCCTAAATCTGGCCCTTATGAGATTTTCGGTTTAAATGATTTTGGGTCTTATAGCTAATACCCTAAAACCCTACACCCTACACCCTAAACCCTAAAACCTAAACCCTAGACCCTAAACCCTTATAAACTTAAACCATAAACCCTAAACTCAAAAACCCAACACATTCACCATTCTTTCTAAACCATCGACCCTAAACCTATAAACCCTAAACCCATAAACCCTAAACCCAAAACCCAAAACCCAAAACCATAACCCATTAACCATTTCCTTCTAAATCCTTAACCTAGACCTTAACCCCAACCATTAACACTTAAACCTTAATTAATACCTAATTAAGCCTTAAACCTTAAATTATTTAGATAAGTTTTGAATATTATACAATATTTCTTTCAATATTTTAATAAATTTAAATAACATTTAAATATATATAAAGCTTATCTATTATATTTTAAATAATGTAAAGTATAATTATAATTTGGTATAAGTACTCTTTATATTCACAAATTTGGAATTTGGTCAATATGCTTTTATTTTAGGAGTTTAATCTGTTGCTTTTCTTATTTATCATTTTAGGTTCAACTATATTAACACTCATGAAACCCTAACACATGCATCCCCTAATAAACCTTACACTCTAAACTATATATATATATATATATATATCAATTTAATATTTTCAAATTAATATATATCTTTTACGATTATATAATAAATTATTTAATATATCATTTTAAAAAATCCAAAAAATTGGTAAAGAAAGGACTTATAGCGGCGTTTTTCAGAAAGCGCCGCTAAAGGTCGGACTTATAGCGGCGTTTTTCACAAAGCGCCGCTAAAGTCGGACTTATAGCGGCGTTTTGAAAGCGCCGCTAAAATCGAACTTATAATGGCGTTTTAGGAAAGCGCCGCTAAAGGTCGGACTTATATAATGCGTTTTAGGAAAGCGCGCTAAAGGCGGGACTTATAGCGGCGTTTTTAGAAAGCTAAAGGTCGGACTTATATAGCGTTTTTTAGAAAGCGCCGCTAAAGGTCGGATTTCAAATGCGTTTGATAATAAACGCGCAATTGCACATTTTTAGCGGCGGTTTCCTTAAAACGCGCTTATGTATAATAATTGCGTTTTATTTAAAACGCCACTAAAAACGCCGCTAAAAGTCATTTTTTTTGTAGTGTATCTTTGGTTTCTTGATATATTTGGATATGTTACGAGTAATAATTGATGATTAACATCATAATTAGTAAAAGCTTGATAATATGCTTAATCGACATATTTATTGTGCTTAATTTTGATAAATCATTGAATGAGATGCTCCTAATTTTGGATATATTATTTGATTTTTAATCTAGTGCAAAACCGAACCCGAAAAATAAAAAAGAGTAGGAAATTGGGTTGTTGTAAAAGTTTTGGGTCAAAGAACAAGTTAATGCACAAAGATCTATTTTGGGAACTTTTATGTTCGATTTATTTGTAAAAGGATATTTTTAATTTTTCTTTAGGATCATATTTTAATTTTATAGTATTTTATCTTTTGATTATTTTTAGATAACTTTTAATATTAGATTAGATTATTATTGGTTAAAGGAGAAGTTTTTGATTTGCTATTAAGGATTGGTTTGAAACCGAAATAAAAATTGAGCCTAAAGCTAGAATTTCATCACATCAATTTATTCAATTTAATTTAATTTTGCTTATTTTTTACTGTTATTTCTATTTTAATTATTTTTATTTTTATCAGATTTAAATCCACTCTTTTTTTTTTTTTTTTTGCATAGATCATCAAATGTTGTAAGCACAATAGTTGCGTAAGCGTGCAATCTGGTTAAACCAAACAACAATTTTAGATATCTCATTCACTGTGGGATCGACCATACTCCCTATATTGCTATTTATATATTGTTTAGGCATAAGAATTTATTTTTGATGGATTCAACACCCACCAAAACTCTTTGTAAAAATAATCTTTTTATATTACTTGTCATAATACATATACTTGCATGTGTACTATTCGTCCAACAATGAAATGATAAAATCATCATAGTTAGGTCTTTGTCTATCAATATCAAGTAATTTAGACAAATTTCATGTTCAAAGAGCTCTTTCTTCCTTCAATTGTTTGTTGTATGGGTTCTTTTAAGTTTTGAAAGTTAATTAAAAATGGAACAAAAATGATATGTTCCTAAAACAAAATTCATTTGCAACACATACTAATCCTTCCTAAAGGCTGACTGTCCAAATTAAAGGGAATCCAATATTATTGAAATCTTGAAGTTGTCATTTTCAGAAGCTACGCGTTGAAACTTGAAAGTTTTTTTTTTTTAATGGAAAAAACTTGGAAGTTGATAGTGTAACACATTAACCACATGCATGGGTCAGAGAAATCACTCATCGTAGTGGGAAAACAGTGTAGCCTCTATACCCTTTATATTTCACAAACCCTATAAAAGAGCCTATAGCAAGTCATGTTGCATCAATTCTTTATTTTTTTTCATCTAAAAAAACCACCATAAATGAAGCCTATTAATGGATGGTGGTAGGTTATATAAATATGTATGGAGCTAAGGATTATTGAGAAATTTGTTGATAAAACTTCTACTTTCATAAGAACTTATACTTGGAATTAGTTCAGAATCATATATTCCCATTTATATTTATAAAATTTAAAATAGTGAAAATATTGTTGATGATATAGAAATGTAAGAATTGATTATATGAATTGATGGAGTAAAATTCAACTTCTCTATATTGTACAATATATAAGTGAGTAATTATAAAAGATAAATAAATGTTAGATGTAATGGTATGACACATTATTATGAAAAACAACTATAAACTCCAAAAAATTAATCTTTATAAATTATAAAACGAATATAAAACTTTATTTATAGATTGTAATGTAGACATTAAAAAAATAGAAAAAGGAAGTGGGCCAGAGACAAGGTGCAACAAGTTGGGAGCTTAGCACTTGTGTTATGATATGAAACATCATGGCACAAAGAAAAAGACTGTTTGTGTTGGATTAACTAAAGTGGATATGGAAATCGTTGTTTCCCAAACATAGACTAGGGTGAATGGGTTCCTCATTGTCATTCAACTCTAGTTATTGACCAACCAAGGACCGAAATGTCGAGTGACTACAAGTTACAATGGAGCTACGACAGCACCAGCAGTGCTTTAATATAAAGTAGTTCCTCAAAGAGAGAGAATAGTCCCTTGGCTCATATCCCTTTTGAAAGTGATATATAGATGTTGTACAATCGGCCTACTACTAACAATATGAGAAGATGCTAATCTACAGTTCGGGTCCCCTTCTTTCATGGAGATTCTTTAGGGATATCAAGTTCCCACAAGCTATTTTCAATGTCATCATCATCTTCAAAGATTTTTTAAGCCAATCAACTATAACAATACATATTCCCCCCATTATTTTGTAATGCAGCCTTTGGACTTATAATAACAAAAGAAACAGAGAACCATAAAATCCTTGCTTATATTTAAAAGCCTATTGTATCATGTGCTTTCAAGCTCGCATCTCTATTTTTGGGAATTTGGCTTAACAAGCTAATTTCAAGATTTAATCAAAAACTTTTTTGTAATACAATAATGATCTCTTTTGTGAATTATGAAAATGATGTTTAAAATATATTAATTTCATTAGATTAAGAAGTTTTAAATATATTTACTTGAGAGAGAAGGGATTATAGTTTCCTCTTGTCTATTCATTTAAATATATTTACCCGACTACTCTTTTTAATTTTGTTTAAAATATGTTTGGTTAGATAAAAAGTGGAGAGGTAAAAGGAGTGCATGGAAAAATAAAAGAAAATATTTTTTTTTCTAATAAAAGAAACCAATGCATTAATGAAGGGAAAATTAAAAGTTAAAAATCAACAAATAACCTAACACCAATAAATTAAAAGAAAATAAATTTTGAGTGTGTTTGATGAGAATTAGAGAAGAAAAGTGAGAGGAAATAAATTAAGAAAGATTATTATTTTCCATCGCAATGCATAAAAACAAATCCTTCTAAATTGGAATGATGAAAGAAAAGAAAATGAGAGAGAGATATATATGTTAGTTTAAAATTATAGATTTTTCAAATGTTTATTTAGTTTCTTTCTCTTTTCAACTCTATCAAATAATAAATGGAAAATAATTACTTTTTACTTCAAAGTTTTCATATTTTCTACCAAAAACACCTATTTAAAAGAAACATCTTTCTCTTTAATTTTTCATATTTTTAATTTTTTCTTAAAAAAATTATTTACTTAGCGGGGAAAAGAAGAACTCTCTTACGTTTTATTTAAAAATAAATTAAGAAATAAGTAAGTTAATTAATTAATTAATTAATGATGATGATGATGGAAACAAGTTGCAAGTCATTGTGATAAATACATAAAGACACCCTGAATCACAACAATTTAACTGAAAAATTGAAAGTAAATGACGTTCCTCTGTCACCCAATTATTATGTTTAAAATATGCAAAAATAGGATGAACCTTATTTAGCCTATAAATTTAGCACATCAAATTATAATCATTCTAACTATAAAAATGCTCCTCACATGGGACTTGCAAATGCTATTAAGGCCATCTCGTTTGAGCTAAGTAAAGTAGGTGTGGGGTATGTCACTTTTTTTATGTTGTCAAAATGCTAGTTGGGCATCATCTTTCAGAGGCAAACTTTTTTTCATTATATCATTTCTAATTATCATAACTATACTAATTAATCATATAATTATTGCATTATTAGAATTTTTGTAAAAATGAAATTTGACGTTACTTTTATATATAGGTAATTATTTCTATTTATATATTATAGAAGTGATTATTATACACTTACATGAAATAGCTATAATAACAATTTAAATTCAAATCATATATAGGTAATTCTTTTTTCCACTGATGCGCTTTAGCTCGGAGGCAAACAAATACAATTTCTAAACTGGTAACAGAGGAAGGCACGAAAATTGAGGAGGAATCGAAAATTTTGAATGCGGTCTCTTCATTCTTTCAGAATCTTTTCAAATCAAGAGGAGTGGCAAATCCTTGCAAAGTTTTAGATGGCATTGAAAGAACGATAAAGCAGGAGGATAATGAGTTGTTATTAGCTCCCTTTCGAGAAGAAGAGATTAAGGCAGCATTGGAAGGAATGGGCCCCACAAAGGCTCCAGGAACAGATGGATTTCTAGCTCTATTCTTTCAAAGGTACTGTCATATTGTAGGTCGAGATGTCACCAAATTCTATTTGGGTATTTTGAATAATAATCAGGACTTTAGGGGTTTCAACAGCACAAATATTGTCCTCATTCCAAAAGTCCCAAAACCTATGCAATTAGTCAACTTCAGACCCATCAGTTTGTGCTCAGTTATTTATAAGGTGGTGGCTAAGACTATAGCTAATCGATTGCAGAAAACCATTGACAAATGTATTGATAAAGTGCAGAGTGCTTTTGTACCAGGGCGTCTCATCACATACAATGTGCTTCTAGCATATGAAATTTTCCATACGATTAATCAAAAACGTACGGGAAAGAAAGGTGCTATGGCAGTCAAGCTAGATATGAGCAAGGCGTATGATAGGGTGGAATGGGGGTTTATCGAGGAGGTTATGGAAAAAATGGGTTTTGCTTGTGAATGGGTGACACTTTTACGTAGGTGTGTTACTACAGTCAGTTATGCAGTCAACATTAATGGAAAGAGGGGGAACTTGTTTCTTCCATCCAGAGGACTTAGGCAGGGGGACCCATTAAGTCCTTTTCTTTTTTTGATATGCAGTGAGGGACTCTCTTCTCTCATGAGAAGAGATGAGAGACGAGGTTTAATCAAAGGGGCAAAAGCCAGCAAGCAGGGGCCTACGATATCACATTTGTTATTTGCAGATGATTGTATTATTTTTGGGGAGGCATCTCACAAAGGAGCTAAACTTCTGAAGGACATTTTACAAGAATACGATAGTTGTTCGGGCCAGTGTGTGAATTTTTCAAAGTCCACAGTCTTTTTTAGTCTGAATTCTACTGAAGAAGATAAGGCAGTGGTGTCTCAATTGCTAGGAGTCAGAGTTGCTACGAATCCAGAGAAGTATTTGGGACTCCCAAACATGATTGGAAGAAGGAAAAAAGAATTGTTTCAGAATCTCCTAGACAGAATTTCTATGTGCATTGAGGGGTGGAGCAACAGAATGTTATCACAAGGGGGTAAGGAGGTTTTTATCAAATCGGTCCTCAGCAGCTATCCCAATTTTTACAAAGTCATGTTTTCTTTTACCGAATTCTTTATGTAAAAAGATGGAAAGCATTTTCGCTAACACTACACCAAAACAGACTTTTAGCGGCATTTTTAGTGGCGCTTTAAAGAAAAATGCCGTAAATATTACACATTAGCGCGTTTCAAGGAAAACGCCGCAAAAAATGACTAATAACAGCGTTTATTTCCAAAACACCGCTAAAAAGGATAAATAGCGGCGTTTTTTTCTCAAACGCCGCTAAAGGTCTGAGCATTAGCGGCGCTTCTAAAAAAACGCCGCTAAAGTCTGAGCATTAGCGGCGCTTTTGAAAAAACACCGCTAAAGGTCTGAGCATTAGCGGCGCTTTTGTAAAAACACCGCTAAGCGCTGCTAAAGGTCTGAGCATTAGCGGCGTTTGTGAAAAAACGCCGTTAAAGGTCTAAGCATTAGCGGCGTTTTTTCACAAACGCTAAAAGTTTTTCATATTTTTTTCTTATTCCCACTTTGAATTATATTTTATTTTGATAAATTCACTTATAAGCAATGAGAAAGTTTCATTTTAGTTACTTAATTATGAAAAGTTATAAATTGCTAACTAAACAATTTAGAAGTTTTCATTTAAGTTACAAATTAAGCTATTAAAATTGATTTAGGGTTTAATGTTTAGTATGTTAATTTCATGGTTTAGGGTTTGTTATTTTGGTGTATGAGTTTAGTGTTTTAAAGTTTGTTGTTTGGGTTTACTGTATAGTGTTTAGTATCTTAGTGTTTATCGGTATTAAGGTTTAAGTGTTAGGGTAAGGGGTTAAGGTTTAGGGTTAGGGGTTTAGGGAAAAATGGTTAATGGAATAGGGTTTTGAGTTTTGGGTTTATGGTATGGTTTTAGGGTTAGGGGTTCAGGAGAAAATGGTTAATGTGTTAGGTTTTCGAGTTTAAGGTTTAAGGTTTAAGTTTAGGATTTTAGGGTTTAGGGTTTAGGGTGTTAGCTATATGACCCAAAATCCCAAAACTAAAATCCCTCATGAGGGATTTATGGTTAATGTGTTAGCTATTAAAATATATGTTTTGTATTACACTAACATTGGCCACATGAATTCCCAAAAAGTTGGTCTCGGATTATGGTTTAAGGTTTGCGGTTTAGAGTTTAGGGTTCGAGTTTTATAGTCAATGATTTATGGTTTGGGGTTTAGAGTTTGTTATTTGTGATTTAGGGTATAATATTTAGGGTCTAGGGTTTATGATTTAGGGATTAATCTTGGATTTTTTAGAATATAAATCTAAATAAGATAAATGTAAATTATTATTTTAAAATATATATATCAAAATGGGTTAAATCCCAAAAGCATACATGAACAATGGTTTAGTGTGCAATTGTATACATGACCTTTAATTTGATCCAGATCTTATAAAATATTAACACAATTATTGATATAATTAACATCATTTTTATTTATATATTGCATACATAAAATTTATATTTATTCAATATAAAAATATATTGATGTATTTATATTTTAAAATAATGTGTATGATTAAATCAAAATTAAAGTTTCAACTATACATTTAAACTACAATTAGAATTTCACATCTAGAATTACACATTAAACCAAAATTCATAAATAATTAGAGATGTATTTATATCAAAATTTAGGTGTATACATATAATTAAATGTCATTTATATAAAAATCTAAACAACTAATATGACCATACTTAAAAGAATAATGTTGATGTAAAAAGAAAGAAAAAGAAAATCCTAAAAGAGTTGATAATGGTAATTAAATTTTAAAATTTAATAATAAAAATTAAAAATTTAAAACTTAAAAGTTAAAAATTAATATTTAATATTTTAGTTAAAAAGTTTAATACTCAAAATATAATAAAATAAAAATTCAAAAAAATAATAATCTCAAAGTATAAAAATTTTGAAAGAAAAAACAAAAAAAAATATAAGTTAGAAATGAAAAAAAAATTAAAATTGTTTAATAATGGCATTTTTGTAAAAAACCCCCACAAAAAATAGAGTTATAGTGGCGTTTTTAATAAAAACGCCGCAAAAAATAGAGTTATAATGGCGTTTTCAATAAAAGCGCCACCAAAAATAAGCTATCCTGGCATTTTGGTAAAAAACGCCGTAAAATTTGTATCGTTTTTTCCCTTCTAAAAACTAAGTTCACTATTCTTGTAAACCCGATTTTTATTTTTCAAGCCTTAAATTTACTAAGTCTCCAAAATCTGTATCGTTGCTTCTCATCAGTAGCATTTTTTTCTTTCTTTTGAATTACAAACCCATCAGCAGGATTTATATAAGATCTGTTTCAAATTGAGAAGAAGATTTGACAGGGTTTGGGTTTGGGTTTGTCAGAGAAGGAGACTTTCGGACTCTTTTCAACGTTTTCCTATCATTCTTTTTAGCTTTGGGTATCCACAGGCCATAAAAACACATGCTAGAGTAGGAAGAGAGTTGTCCTGAAAGAGAAACCCTAAGTTTTCTCTGGCGTTTCTGGTTTTTGTTATTTTTGAAATTTGCTGCTTCAACGGAGACTCATTTTAGGTATCAATCTCTTTTTTAGTTTCAGCTCCATGCTTTTTTACTTGTATTTCAGTGGGTTTTTCTTAGGGTTTTTGGTTTTCAACTTTAAAAAGATTGTTTCGTTCCGTCTTTCAGATCTATAGATATCGATCGTGTTCTTTATTTTTGTTTGTTTATCGCCTACTATACGTTGTTCTTTATTTTGGATTGTTTGTTTCCCTCTGTTTAATATTATAGCTTTTGTGTTATTTTTTATTTCCTTTAAATCTTTGCTTAGCAGAATACTAATTGCCTAAACAAAAAGCATCCTTATGTAAATTGTTTATTGCATCTGCATTGGCTTGATTTTAGTTCTAGGAACCCGGTGAGAATAACTCACCGCTCTCGGATCTCAACTCTTCTTGCAAGCGTGCCCTCTCCTTTTGTACAAGGAGGAAAAAGAAGAGTCTTGCTTTGCGATCGGATCCAAATTTCATGCAATCGAGAGACCTATTTTTCTATATTGAGCGATATGGGTATCTGTTTACAAAATGTTCTCTAACTGCTTTGGAAACAGGGAGGCTCGGATCCTTGCTCTCAAATTTGACAATCTTGGCAAAACCACCATTCTCTGTATTATATCGCTTCTTTATTATGTTTTAAGCAACTTTTATATTGGGTTTTATTCTTTTTTTAATAATTTCATGGTTTTGGTTGCAGATCGACTCCAGATGGGTGAAGTTGTCTCGACAATTCCAAGTTAGTTTTCCTTTTTTTCATTTTTTTTCAGTTTTGTTTGTTTTAAAGGGAATTATTTAGCATTTCGATGTATAAGGGAGAAGTAAGTTAATATTTGCAATTAAGAAGATCAATGGGTTTCTCTTTCTATTTATGAATTGTTATTTGATTTACTTTGTTCTTGATGGTGCAAAGAATTGGATTTAATGTCAAACAAAGGCGATACAATAACATCAAATTTCAAGTGTGGGATTTAGGTATGCCGATCACTACTTCTTGATCTGGATCTTTAACATGTATAGTAGATTTTTTATAGTAATGTCTTGAAAGTTTGATAATATTTTCTTATCGATTTGATTGTTTGAAGGTAAAGAGATGGCGAAGTTCATAATTTCTTATATCAAAGGCTTGAGATAATGCCTGTTATTGTAAATCACAACCGCATAAAGTAGCTTTAATCCGCAACTTACATGATTCTTTTGCCTCTTGTCGATATCTTTATATATCTGTTCTTGGTGTTTCTTCCATAAAACCATCATAGTAGCGACTTTAAGCAAGTTTACGAATCGATCACTCTTTATCATCAAAGCTTTACTTTTCCAATATGGATGAAATATGATATTATGTGGGATATTCTGTCTCTAGCTGCAAATCCAAAAGCTATTTCTGCAAACTTAAGGTTCTTCTTTTCTGATTCCAAGTTCACTGTTATTTAAAGCCACTGAACTTCATCAAAACTAATAGTATTAAGTTGTGGAATTTTAATGCTTTAGTATTAGACTAAAATGTATTCATTTAATACCTTGTTCTGCAATTTTGCTTTCTTTTATCATTTGGAGCTTTAATATTTTAACACAAGTGATGTGTAACACCCCAAACCCGGCCCATGAGTCCTGACCGGATCTGGTATGTCACGGAGTAAAATAATTTGAAAACATTTTGAGTGTCTGGTGAAAACTTGTTTAAAAAGTTCGTGTTCATTATATTTGTTGTGAAAAGTCAAGTTTAGGTAATTTTGAATAAGAAACGGATTATTAATATTTTGGAAAATGGTTATTAAGGGTTTAGGAAATTCCCATATTAAACATTTAATAATAAGCAGTAACCAAATTGAAAGCTCAAACCAAGTAACATACCCAAGGCCTTATTACATAACAAAACCCAAATAAAAATAAGTCCAAATAAAAGAAACGAATTTACAATTAAACATATATATGGCCTCCACGAGTCCACCTCACTCCCAAATCCATGATCTAATGATTACCATAAAATTTAACTAAGGGTGAGTCATCGAGACTCAGTGTGTAAATCCCCATCCAACGGTGTTAAACCCTTACACAATTTCATATGAAAATATGCATGTCATGCAACCCAAAACCTAACCATCCAAAACTCCCGATTCTACCCCGTGTGGTACCAAACCACTGGTGGTGCCAAACCACTGGTGACCCAAAGTCACTAATATCAATAATAATGTGGTGCCAAACCACTGGTGACCCAAAGTCACGAATAATCCATATGTGGGGCCAACCCACATTGTGATACCAAATCACTGGCGACAATCCCGTTTATCAAATGTGGGGCCAACCCACTGTGGTGCGGGCCACCGGACGAGTCGCTATGAGGTGCTAAACCTCTGGTGACCCAAAGTCACAAAATATCAATATCCAAATGTGGGGCCAACCCACGTGTGATACCAAATCATCGGCGAAGATCCCGATATGTCAACTGTGGGGCCAACCCACGCGTGGTGCTAAGCCAACTGGGACAAGTCGCCATGAGGTGCCAAACCTCCGTGACCCAAAGTCACGAATATCAACTGTGGTACCAAACCACCGGTGGTGCCAAACCACCGGTGACCGAAAGTCACAGATATCAATCTTCCCTCCTCTCATCATACCCATACAATATGACATAATAATTGTATGCGATGTCATGTATGCTGACATATATCAAATATAAGTATAACATGAATTACCATCATAATCGATAGACATAAAACAACATAATCATGCTAATCAACCTCTAAGGTATAATCGTAATTTTACCCACCAAGGGTATTTTCGTAATTTACCTACCAAGGGTATTTTCGTAATTTGCACACCAAGGGTATTTTCGTAATTTACCCACTAAGGGTATTTTTGTAATTTGCACACCAAAGGTATTTTCGTAATTTACCCACCAAGGGTATTTTCGTAATTTACCTACTAAGGGTATTTTTGTAATTTACCCACCAAGGGTATTTTCGTAATTTACCCACCAAGGGTATTTTGTAATTTCACACCGCAATGGCCCTCCGAAGGTCTAATGTTATCTTGAGCGACTTTTTACCATTTTGGTCGTCATTACTAGACTATAGGCCTAAAACCCGATTTCGGCCATTCGTGCCCACACGCCGTGTGGCCCACCTAACATAAATTTAGCCACGTATATAGGTTCCACCTAGTCTAGCTCACTATATACTATATCATCATACAATTTATTCCAATTGGGCCCACGGGCCCATTGGGCCCACTTCCGACCATCGCGCCCCAACCCACAAGAATACTCTTGATGGCCTCAATTATCGCGTTGAAGCCCCACACGTGCGCTTCACGCACGCACGTGTGGCTACTATTGCCGTGACCAACACTTCTAAGCATTTGCCGCTTCTACAACTAGAGTAGAGAGTTACACACCGATAGGACTCGGTGTTAAACCGTGCTGCGACCACTCCCGTGCCCAAACGCCCACCAAGGTCTCTTAACTCTTCTCCGGAATGCTCTTTATATAGCTAGCTCTCCACCTTCCTTCTTTGTATCTTTCCGATGTGGGATCCTCCGTCGAGAGTTTAAATTCAATCAAACTCTTATCGTCCAATCCGCAAAATAGATACTCCTCGCTTCTCATGAGATTCAAACCAGGACTCTCAGTAGCATAATCCACTCGCTAGCCACTTTACCAACTAGCTCCTTGTGTCTTAAACCATGCAAACTAAATATAACCCTATGGCCAAGGTCTAAATTCATTTAATAAAATAATCTAAAAGAAATGCAAACGCTACAACTAGAACCTTGGACCTCCTTCCTTCCTTGTGGCGTCATTCCCTTGTCCTTAAGTAGCGTCACTTTGCCACCACGCCACACACTCCACTTGTGTCACTTTTCTCCATATTTTATTCTTAAGGCCTACCGCCAACTTCCGTGGTTTTTTCACCTAAAACCAAAATTTCCCCAATAATATTTAGAAGGAAATCGGCTAGGAGGCTAAAAGAAAAGAAGAAAAAGAATGGATGCTCAAGAAGAATATTTGGCAGAGGAAAAGAGATGGAGAATGAATAATGAATGGCCCTAGTCTCCTCCTTTTATAGCCAAATTTACTAGGCCAAGAATCCTTTACTTAGCCACCACTCTTCCTTATTTTCCTAATTAAAGAATAATTCTTCATTTATCCACCTATTTAGCCGAATTTTAAAGAGAATTAAACTCTTCCCTTAAGAGTCCTTATGATCTTCTAATTAGCCGAGTTTTAAAGAGAGTGAAACTCCTCTTTTGCAAGCCTTGTGCCGTCCACCTCTTGGGCTTCTAGAAGCAAAATAAAACTTATTTTATTTGCTTCTTATGTGACTCGAACTCAAGCCCAAAACCTTTTGCATGTGGGCCATTTTCTAAGGCCTTAGGTGGCATCTTCAGGCCACTTTTCCAAGTCCGTTATTGGGTCAAATTTCATGTACTTTATATTTTAGGGTCACTTGGCCCTAAGTTCCCCTTTGGGCTCTAAAATTCGACATTCCGGGGTCATTTTTAAGTTTCCAAAAATTTTCACATGCTCAGATTTTCCAAGTTTCCAAAATGTTTAGTTTCTATTTTGGCTTGGTTTCCAAAATGTTTAGTTTCCTCTTTGGCTTGGTTTCCAAAATGTTCACTTTCCTAATTTACTTGGTTTCCAAAATGGTCACTTTCCTATTTTAGTTTAGTTTCCAAAACTTAACATTTCTAAAGCATTTCCTTACATTTCCATACATCTCCTTACATTTCCACACATTTCCATACATTTCCATACATTTCCATACATTTCCATATATATTTCCATACATTTCCTTTCATTTCCTTTCATTTCCTTTCATTTCCTTTCATTTCCTTACCTTTCCTTACATTTCCTACATTTCCTTACATTTCCTTACATTTCCTTTCATTTTCTTTCATCTTAGGGTTCTTGAAACTCTTCGAACACATCCAACACACCCAATCGATCCCACTATCTCATGAATTATGCACGAACGCATAACCCCTAATCTAGGATGTTACAGTTCTACCCCTTAAAAATAATTTCGTCCTCGAAATTACTTACTATCGCTCATCCGCATACCTAACTCACCACACTACGCTATTGTCACAAGACTCGATCTTAAAGAACTATCATACTTTCTAGGCACATTCTCTAAGTTCACGTTCCATAGAACTTATTTCTAACGTCATGATTTAATTAAAAAGTTTTATGAATTAGTCCTTGTTTTACTTGATTACCCGAAGAAGTTTTATGGAAAGAATTTTTAAAAGTGGTTCTTTCAGATTCATACATGCACATGCCTTTTCATTCATTCACACATACATCAAACAATTATGAGCCTTAGTTCATTCGGAGAAACGTTGTAGTTTTTTCATTTGTTGTTTTTCCACTACCCGGGGTATTTTCGTAATTTGTCCTCTGTAGTATTTTGTAAAAATTTTGAAATCGAGGGTATTTCGTAAATTTTAGACATTGGGGTATTTTGGTAATTTTTCCACAAATCGGGTAAATTGTAAAATTTTAATAAATCGGGGATATTTTAGAAGTTGCAAAACTTTGAGGGTTCTTTTGAGAAATTTATTTTCCAAAGACGATGAAGTTGCAAAATTTTGGAAATTAGGGTCATTTTGGTAATTTTGTAAGTTAGGGCAATTTTGTAATTTTCCAAAATTAAGGTATTTTGATATTTTACAAATTAGGGTTTTTGAATGTTTATAAAATAATGAAATTTTTGGTAAAGTCATTGAGTAGTTGAACATTTTATAAACCAAGGGCATTTTGTAATTTTACCACTAAGGGTATTTTAGTAAATTTGTAAATCGAAATATTTTAGGAAAATTTATAAAAATATTCTTTTCAAATCAAGGGGTAATTTAGAAATTTTAAAATTAGGGTTTCCATAAAAATACTGGCTAGTCCCTTTTGGGTTTTAGTTATTAGGTTTAGCAGTGACTAAGTCCTCTTGATTAGGGTGAACTAGTTATTACGCACTGTAGGATTCGAGTAAAGAGGAGGTGAGTCACTAGGACTGCTTAAATACCAAGCTCTTCTGAATCCACTCCTAGACATGCGCTACTTGATTATGACACCTAGCTCTTGACTTAATCATAGGTTTGTTTGATTAGGCATTTAAGTCTTATGTAATTGTTGGGGTAACTAGTCCTAGGGTTTAAGTACTTAATCTCTATTCTACATTCCATTCCATTTCTACCCTTCTACAAATCATAATATAAATCACACAATGGATAGAAGTACTTACCGGTGGATCATGGTTTGGAGACTTAGGTGCCATGCCGGAAAACCTACTTATTTTTTCAAAGATAATCATTTGGCTCGCTTTGAAAACGTTTTGGGCCTTAGCCCACAGGCCGAGAGTTTAAAACTGGGCTCTGATACCAAATTAAAACACCCCACACCCGGCCTACGAGAATGGACCGGATCTGGTATGTTCCTCAAGTAAACCGGTTTCAAAATTCTTTTGTTACTTAGAGAAAAACTTGTGTGATTTTGAAAAAAAAGATTGGTTTGGGTTGGGCTTGTGCTGAAAACCAATTTATCCAACATTAAAATCCATTTATTTAAAGTGACAAAACATTTAGGTTTTATTTTAAAAATGTATTTGCTTGATCTTTACTTAATAAAAATCCGTAAACATAATAATTAAAAGTAAAAAGAAATAAAGAAATCCAACTTGGGCCTTATGGCCTTATTACATCAAGTAAAACCCAATAATAAAATTAAATGTACTAAAAAAGAAATAAAGTCCAAAATAAAATCTTCAAATTGATGCATGGCCACCTCAAGGTCTACCGTCCCGGCCAGTCAAATCACGTTCATTACACGAAAATAGTTCCCACAAGCGGGGTGAGTCAATGCACTCAATGTGCACACAAGACTAA
Source organism: Gossypium rotundifolium (assembly GCA_025506655.1). Classification (NCBI taxonomy): domain Eukaryota; kingdom Viridiplantae; phylum Streptophyta; class Magnoliopsida; order Malvales; family Malvaceae; genus Gossypium; species Gossypium rotundifolium. The sequence continues at coordinate 27,216,593 of CP106728.1, forward strand.
CATTCAACAAATCAGCATACATGTTCATATCAAATTCATAATCATATAAAGATAAATGATGATGCAACCCAACCCAAGCCTAAAGATCCATCCGCTACACACCACCCGCACGCCATTCACACCGTGGGGACTACTAAGTCAACCCTCCATCCGCTACTCTCCATCAAGGCATTCGCCCATATACGTTGTGTCATTAGACACTATTGTAACCGGTTACCAAAATTTCACAATGTGACCGTAGTCAACATATTTCGTTGGTGAGACCAAGTCAACACCTTCGTTGGTGAGACCAAGTCAACACTGTATTTCGTTGGTGAGACCAAGTCAACACCTTCAAGTGGTGAGACCAAGTCAACACCTACTCTTCCCTTTCACATAAATCCCGAATGCCCCAAATATATATATTATGCATAACTTACTTAATTTCATGTTTATATACATATATTCGCATGTTATAAAATAACATATTTCACAATCCTATCCGAAGTAGGAAACATACATGGGTACTTTTTGCCACATTTGTGGTACTTAGCCACATTCACATTCTTATACATATTCATATATTAAATAATAGCCATATGAAATATTGAAGGTTAGTAAGGGTACACACCTGATTTGTTTAGCGATTCCTTGAGATTCCGAAAAGCTAGATCTAAAGTTTAGATCCTTAGTCCCTACATTTGATTCATCCTTTATTACTTAGCATAAATTCTATTTGGCTATGATATCCAAATCCTAGTAGGATTTGTAAAAGACTTACCTTTGATGCCGATTTGGTGTTTATTCAAATCCGAAAACTTGGTTTTCCTTCACTTGATATTCGCCAACCTTGAATCTCAATATGGGTTAGTTTTCGCTTTTTAATAAGTAAAGAACTGATCTAGATAATCATACAAGCTTTGGCGAATACTTTTAGGTACTTACCTTGTGGATCTTAAATCCCAAATTCACCGAATAACTAGGGAACACGTGGCCTATGGTGTACCTTCGGAAAAGAATTTCTTCTTCCATGATTCGCCAAGATTAATAATCGAAATTAGTCTCTAAATTTCAATAAGTCTAGAATATAAAAGAATGGAAAACTAAACTTGGATCTTACCTTATTTGAAGGAATCGATTGCACCTTCACTTCAACCTTCAGAGATTCGGCTTAGAGACTTGATGAACAATCGGCTATGATTCCCTTATGTATTTGGTTTCAAAGATGAAAGAAGAGAGGAATAATAGGCTTAGAAGGAAATCGGCTAGGAGGCTAAAAGAAAAGAAGAAAAGAATGGATGCTCAAGAAGAATATTTGGCGAGAGGAAAGAGAGGAGAATGAATAATGAATGGCCCTAGTCCCTCCTTTTATAGCCGAATTTACTAGGCCAAGAATCCTTTACTTGGCCACCACTCTTCCTTATTTTCCTAATTAAAGAATAATTCTTCATTTATCCACCTATTTAGCCGAATTTTAAAGAGAATTAAACTCTTCCCTTAAGAGTCCTTATGATCTTCTAATTAGCCGAGTTTTAAATAGAGTGAAACTCCTCTTTGCAAGCCTTGTGCCGTCCACCTCTTGGGCTTCTAGAAGCAAAATAAAACTTATTTTATTTGCTTCTTATGTGACTCGAACTCAAGCCCAAAACCTTTTGCATGTGGGCCATTTTCAAAGGCCTTAGGTGGCATCTTGAGCCACTTTTCCAAGTCCGTTATTGGGTCAAATTTCATGTACTTTATATTTTAGGGTCACTTGGCCCTAAGTTCCCCTTGGGCTCTAAAATTCGACATTCCGGTCATTTTAAGTTTCCAAAATTTTCACATGACTCAGATTTTCCAAGTTTCCAAAATGTTTAGTTTCCTATTTTGGCTTGGTTTCCAAAATGTTTAGTTTCCTCTTTGGCTTGGTTTCCAAAATGTTCACTTTCCTAATTTACTTGGTTTCCAAAATGGTCACTTTCCTATTTTAGTTTAGTTTCCAAAACTTAACATTTCTAAAGCATTTTCTTACATTTCCATACATCTCCTTACATTTCCACGCATTTCCATACATTTCCATACATTTCCATACATTTCCATATATTTCCATACATTTCCATACATTTCCTTTCATTTCCTTTCATTTCCTTTCATTTCCTTTCATTTCCTTACCTTTCCTTACATTTCCCTACATTTCCTTACATTTCCTTACATTTCCTTTCATTTTCTTTCATCTTAGGGTTCTTGAAACTCTTGAACACATCCAACACACCCACTGATCCCACTATCTCATGAATTATGCACGAATGCATAACCCCTAATCTAGGATGTTACAAAAGAGATGGCGAAGTTCATAATTTCTTATATCAAAGGCTTGAGATAATGCATTTATTGTAAATCACAACCGCATTAAGTAGCTTTAATCCGCAACTTACATGATTCTTTTGCCTCTTGTCGATATCTTTATATATCTGTTCTCGGTGTTTCTTCCATAAAACCATCATAGTAGCGACTTTAAGCAAGTTTACTGAATCGATCACTCTTTATCATCAAAGCTTTACTTTTCCAATATTGGATGAAATATGATATTATGTGGGATATTCATCTCTAGTCGCCAATCCAAAAGCTATTTCGCAAACTTAAGGTTCTTCTTTTACGATTCCAAGTTCATCGTTATTCAAAGCCATTTGAACGTCATCAAAACTAATAGTATTAAGTTGTGGAATTTTAATGCTTTAGTATTAGACCGAAATGTATTCATTTAATACCTTGTTCGCAATTTTGCTTTCTTTTATCATTTGGAGCTTTAATATTTTAACACAAGTGATGTCAATTTCTTGTCTTGATAACATCTTTATTATTTATGATGCGGTGGATGTACAAGTATTAGGTAACTTTCACAAACATGCATTGTTTTTATATTCCTTTATTATTTACTAATATTCTGCTAGCCAGTGGCAACTTCGAAATAAGATGTTTGGTTTATGGAAGCTCTATGTGAAGTTTGTCTTTATGAGACTGCATCTGACCGCTTAGAAATTTAATTAAGCTAATAATTTTTGCTCTCAAACTTATATGACATCCTGTGAGTTCTTTTAAGTTGTAAAAGAGGTGTATGTCTTGAATATATATATAGTTTATATATTTTATATTCAACCTGACTGTTGCTTGTGGTTGTGGCTTGGCTTACTTTTCCACCTGTGCTATAAAATGTCATGCTAAAACAATAATAATTATCATTTGCTTGTTCCTAATGCATGTTTGATTGTATTGGGATTTCTCTTTAGGTGAACGTTTTAACACACACTGTTGAGGTGAAGCTTAATCATGAACAACTGACTAGCATCAACAAGACAAAAAAAAGGCACTCTATCCAAGACCAGCAGGAGCTTTATGGAATGAATTCAAAAGTTGAAATGGAATAAGTCTAGTGATAGAGGTGGTTTTCAAGGTGGGGGTTGTTGAGCAAGGTCAAGATGGTTATTCTAGTCTGGATGACAATAATTTGGTGAGGGAATTTGGAATGGAGGAGAGTGGAAAGGCCAAAATGGTTCATGAAGAATGTTGGGATAATGGTAGATCATCTAAAACTTCTGGGAATAAGATTGAAGAGCTGGAAGCTATTGAGGGAGGTGCTATCTGGGACATTTTCCACAGGCAAGATGTTCCTAAGCTGTAGGATTACCTTAAAAAGCATTATAGGGAGTTTAGATATGTTCATTGTTGCCCTGTTTCACAGGTATCTTTTCTACATAATATATTGAGCCAGAAGCACTTTGGTTTTTATTGAATTATAATATAATATATGAGAGCCACATACTTCCTCTTCATTGGATCTTTCTACATGTTTATAGTCTCTTGTTCCCACTTCATTGTTTTTTGAAATCCACTGATCTCAAAGCTGTGGCCAAGAGATGGATGTGATATGCTATTTAAGATGTACCGCCTATTATAGTTACTTGAGAACAACGGAAGAAATGGATCTTTATTTAGTGTCTGTATGGACACATCTACTGGAAATGTTGTGGGATCTAAAGTCATAGCACTTACACTTGGAGAAATTGGTGATTTCAGAATCTTATGTATGTCCTTATTCTGCTGGATAAAGAATATGATCTAATGGGCATTCACAGAGAGGGCACTTGAATAACTATTTGTTGTTAGCATATTTATATGCTATAAAATTTAATGCATTAAATGTTTTAGGTCGTTGATTCTTAGACTTGGAAAATTGGTGGCTTCTACAACTCATGTAATCGTGCTTATTGAAATGGGTAAAGAGCGAATCTAATGGGAACTCACAGAGAAAGTCGTTGAATTTATACTTGTTTGTTATTAGTATTTTATATCTATTTTAAAATCTCTGTGTTAACTTTTATAGGAAATTGATTTTGATGATTGATTTATACTATACAATTTACTTCTCTTGGTGATATAGGTTTTCACCCTATACATGATCGATCCTTTTTCCGACTATGGATCATAAAGCAAAGCTCAAGAAGGAATACGGTATGTTAAAATGTAGAAAAATATTATTGGGACAAAAATGCAAAACTTCAATCATCGGTTATGTTTATATGAAATGTTGTCACACAGAATTGAACCATGGACTTTTGTTCGAAACTTGGGGAAGTTGTTTTATACTGCGCAGTTGTCCTCATCAAGTCGCGGAACATTAAGGTGATACGAATTACTTGTATATTCTATTATGCTTTTGTTTGAAAGAGATTATGTATCTCTAGTGTTTTCAACATTAATGTTGTTTTAATTGTATATCAAATATCTTCAACATTGTCCATTCTTGTTTTTGTTATTCATTTTTAGAAATGTACAACATGCTTCTCATAAACTTGTAGTTTTGAATTTGTCTGGCAGTATATGGTCCCCTATTGTTGCATGATCCTCTATGGTTGCTTAACTGCAAAGAATTTTATAAATTTACTCATTTTGCAAATGCAACCATTTACTATAAACATTCTCTCTAATTGTGATTTTTAATGAAATATTCAACATGAATTATACTTTCTATTCTTTTGTGTTTTAGGTCTGAATCCCTTTTTGATAATTTGACTGGTGACTCATTCATTTTCTCATTTTAACTTTATTATGGTTTGAGCAGCATGTTGAGGACCACCATCTGTATTCTTTAAACTATATGCACTTTGGTGATCCAAAAACATGGTATGGAGTGCCGGAGAACTGTGCTACCTCTTTGGAGGTCAGCAATGAGAAGGCATCTGCTGATTTGTTTGAAGAACGACGACATTTAATTGAAGGAATCACAAAGCTAGCTTCTTGTACTTTATAGTATCTTGCTTCGGTGCATTTTGGCACGTGTTTCTTTGTATATAAACTGTTATACTATTAATGCTTCTTTGTGTGCTGTGATAATAGTGCTGATTTTATTGCATGCTTTTCTTTGATATCTACTCTTTTTATAATTTTTTAATTTTTTTTAATTTTTTATGACCTTTAGCGGCTTTTTTGTAAAAGCGCCACTAAAAGTCATGTTTTTAGCGGCGTTTTTTATGAAAAGCATCGCTCAGAGAATGATTTTTAGCGGCGTTTTTATAAAAGCGTCGCTAAAAGTCGTGATCTTTAAAAAGTGCCATTAAAGACCAAGACTTTTAGCGGCGTTTTTTAAAAGTCGCCGCTAAAGACAAGGATTTTTACCGGCGTTTTTATAAAAGAGCCGCTAAAGATCACAACTTTTAGCGGCATTTTTTATAAAAGTGCCGCTAAAGATAAGGACTTTTAGCGGCGTTTTTTAAAATAAACGCAGCAAATTTTAGCGGCGTTTGCTATAGCAGTGTTTTTTGCGGTGCTTGTAAAAGCACCGCTAAAGACAAAAAAAATGCTGCAAAAAGTCTATTTTCCTGTAGTATAAGTTCTGGTGGCAGAAAGGAAAGGATAGGAAAGGTATTCACTGGTGCCAATGGAATCATTTATGCAGACCGAAAACGAAGGGGGTTTGGGTTTTTGTAATATAGCCCAATTTAATATAGCTATGTTGGCTAAACAGGGATGGCGTTTTCTAGAAAATCCAAACTCTTTAGTTTCACAGGCGTTTAAGGCAAAATATTTTCCAAAAAGTGATTTTCTTAATTCGCAATTGGGAAATAGAAATTCTTATGCTTGGCATAGTATATGGGCTGCAAGAGGTATTTTGGAAAAAAGGATGATTTGGAAAGTTGGAAATGGCTCGAGAATGTCTATCGTTAATGATGCATGGGTTCTAGATCTTGTTAATTCCAGATTATTATCTTCTTATACAGGGTCAATTGATAATAAAGTTGATGAACTCATTAATTGCCGAACACGAGAACGGAATAGGGAGGTGGTAGGATATACTTTCGGTGCTGATGAGGCGGACAAGATCCTTCGTATCCCTCTAGCAAAGCATCCGCATGATGACCTTATGGCATGGAGAGGTGAACCAACTGGGGATTTCTCAGTCAAAAGCACCTATAAACTATTACAGAGCTTTGATCCTAGCGCTTATGCGTTACAATTTGGCTACTCTGATTTTTACAAAAAACTATGGCGCATTGATCTACCTACAAAGATTAAAATCTACGTGTGGAAGCTTCCTGGAACTACATACCCACAAGGGTAAATTTATCATTGAAAAAGTTAACTTCAGATGTTTCTTGCCCTTGTTGTGGTTTGGGTTCAGAATCTTAGAATCACCTGTTCAGAGAATGCTCAATATCAGTAGAAATGTGGTCACATCTAACTGAAATAAAAGTGATACAAGATTCTAATGCAGACTTTAAACAGTGGCTCACCTCGTCATTTGCTCTTCTTTATTTGGACTTGTGTAGACTTTTTTGTGTTGGTCTATGGGCCTCATGGGGGGACAGGAATGCTCGGGTTCATGAAAAGAGAAGCAGATCGGGTAAGAAAATAGCAGTTTTTGCGAGAAACTATGTAAAAGAACTTGATGGTGCCAAACCCAAAGTAGTCAAAATTTCTAAAGTTGTAAGCAGATGGCAACACCCTCCTTACCAGACTGTGAAAATCAATTTTGACGGAGCTTTCGACATGAAAGAGCATCTCTCAGCATCAGGAGTTGTGGTCAGAGACAATGAAGGATCAGTTATCGTTTCAAAGTCCAGATTACACGAGAAGGTGGCCTCTGCCTTTGCGGCCGAGGCTTTGGCTTGTCGAGATGCGGTCCAGTTAGGGATTGACATGCAAAAGAAAGAAGTCATTATTGAGGGCGATTCCCTTACAGTTATCAAGAAATGTAGAAATGTTTTGACAGATAGATCTCAGATCGGTCCATATATTTTTTGTATTCGTCAAAAGAAGTCAAATTTTACAGCGATAAGTTTCGATTTCATTTTTAGATCTGTTATCGATTTCATTTTTAGATCTGTTAATACCCTAGCACATCTAATAGAAACAGAATCTTTGAAGAATAAAGAAGAAATTTACCTGGCTGGGGGAGTGCCTTTCTACGCTGAGACACAGGCAAGGAACGACAGTTTAAGGGAGCAAGAATAATCGCCAGAGAGAAAGGAAGGAGAAGAGGGAGCGGAGGGATACAAACATTTCTATTCGGTCCATTTCAGCGAAGGGAGTTTTTTCTTGACAGAGCTTCTGGTTTTCCAAAGACGTTGGAAATGAAAAGTCGGGGAAATGGGAAGGCTCAAGGAATGGTAGCAGAAAGCAATTATCACGCCTCGGAAAGCTGCTTCCATTAATGGTTGGGTCGGTGGGAGGTGACAACGTGCAGAGTTAATGACACCCAGCTGTCAATTGACTTGACTGGATAAGGTTTTTGAATTAGGCACTGATAGTTTGTTTTGTTAGACGTTTTTTTTTAGGTTTGTTTTTTGTTGATGGTAGGCCTGTTTCTTTCTTTTTTCTGTTTTTATTCTATTTTTTTATGGACCTAAGCCCAATTTCTTTTGATTATTCTTAATAATATATGAATCCAGTCATGTTACTTCAAAAAAAAATCATAGAGCATATTGTAAATTCTAAAATATATAGATATTTCAAGACTCTTTTATGTACAATTTATGCTAATTCCGAGTAAATAAATAGCACTTTCTATAGTTTTATACTTAATTTTGTGATATTTTATAATTTTGATGGGAATGTGTTTTTGTGAAATTTATGTTAAATGTATGTTATTTTATTAATTTTTGGGAATAAATGGGCTAAAGGAAAGGATGATAGAATTTTGGATGTATTTGGATCTTAAACAGGTATAGGTTGGAAGATTCAATAAAAAGCAATCACGTAAGCTTCAAAATGACTTCTTTCCAGATTCAATTACATGGAGGCCCAGTACTGTCTAATTGAAAGCCCAAAACCATTCCATTTACTCACTTTTCCATGAAATAAAATAGAAAAATCCACTGTTAAAATTAGCAAACCATAACTGGCCACTCATCTCCCAAAAATAACAATTTTGACCCCATTCTCCATCAAATAAAATCAGCAAATTTTTCCCCTTGAATCAAGGCTCAAAACTGTCCACTTCCCTGCTAAAAATAGCAGTCAAAACCACATCCCTTTTACCATTCAAAGGTCAGCCATACAAGGAGAAAAATAAGCCAACTTCCTTGCTAAAATTAAAAAGTCTCCACCCACTCTTCCTCACTTTAAGGGACAGCACCAAGGACATTGGGGGCTAGAAAGATGTAAAAGGATGCTTTATTTCATCTATCAACACACACTAGTTTTCAGTAAAAAAAAACATCTTTTGAGTGTTCTTGTCTTTCTCATGGCTTGTTAAACACTCAATTTCCACAAAGTAATACAATTCACTTGCCACAAATGAGAGCAATCAAAGAGGTATGACTTGAGAGCATTTTGGTAATTTAATGTAAAGACAATGAGAGCCACCATAGGAAGCCACAAGGAGCAGTCGCAAATAACCCCTTGCAATTCAATTGTTCTCTCTTCTTATTGTGAATTGGTCGTGGATAACCCCCCTGGGCTACTCTTCTTCCCTTTCTCTTTATTATTAATTGATGTTTTCTATTTTGGAAGACAAGTTTGCATCTCATCTTTATATTTTAGATTCAATATTACTCACCTCCCTTCGGTACAATCCTCAGAGTACTTACCTACTCCATTGTAACTATATTACAACCTGATCCGTATACTTGCGAATAATGCCTTTCACATCTTTTATGTAGGATTTCTACTCTGGACGTGGTTATGTCCGGAGGCAATCAACTACCATAAAAATGACCCCTATATATATATATATATATATATATCTTGGAGCACGAGAGGCAATGAGTCCCTTCTTCTTCCCCAAGAAAACCCTAGTGTTCTCCAACCTTCTCCTTCCTCTCCACTATTCCTCTCTTAGTTCCCTATTCTAGCTTTCTACTTGTCACAGGTGAATCGGCCTTCCAATGGCCACCACATTTTCCTCCTTGTTTCTTCCTTTTTGATTCATCGTATCAACAATATATAAAATTACACATTAAAATAAAATTCATGTATAATTTTAAAATTTATCTCTTAATTATAAAGATCTTCGCTTTAAGAATTTAAGATAACAAATTAAGATGTAAAATGAAACTATGAGCATATATACATTAATTTACCTATTACCTTCAAAAAAAAAAAAATACCAGCAAGTAGCATGGAAAAATCTCCTATGACTTAAGATCGCATTCAAAAGATCATCATATTTCTATGGAAGATCTAAAACAATAACTTCTCCACAAAAGATCTCTTATCAAGAAGGCTTTCAATCAATGAATTTTTATGTCCCATTTGTAAGATAATAAAGAAATCCTTGACCATCTCTTTCTTAACTACAACTTCGCTAAAGCGGTCTGGTTTGGATCTCCCTTTGCATTCCGCATTGAATCCTTAAATGGAACATCTATATCCAATTGGATCCTTCAATCGCTTCAAAGTAATAATCTCTCATCTGAGTGCTAAAGGAGTTTCGACAAGGCAACGTCCTGCACTCTATAGATAATCTGGAAATCAAAGAACAATATCATATTTCAAGGAAGCAGTCCTTGCCTCATCGGTGCAACTAAAAGAATCATTGACACGTTTCAGTTGATCCTTAATTCCTTCCAAGACAACTCTTACCAAATCCGACAGTAGAGAATTCGTTTGGTTCCTTCTTTAGATACTCCTAGCAATGGTATCTTTCTTTTAACATTGTTCAAAATAGACAAAACAACATGATTGGAGGATCAGCCATCGCCCAAAATTCTAACGGTTTCAAACTTATATCTATCCGCAGTTTTAGATTTTCTAGCAAACTTCTTGCTCGGATCCTCACTCATTGTGTTATTCTCCTGCTTCTTAGGTCTCACAATATTAATTCTTGTAGGCTGCTGAAGGGCAATAAGAAATGGAGCAACATCATTGCTGGATGCACCAAAATTGGATGGAAACTTCAGCTAAAATTTGAGGATATTATGTCCCATCTTCAACACGTCAATATTTCTTTGCAACCAGCGGATAACCATCAACTAAGAAGTGAAGCGTACCATTGGGCTAAAACTGCTTCTAAAACTTTTTTCAATTTCTCTTGGCCTTAATTGCTCTTGATCTCGTACGCAAAAAAAATTATTTGTAAATAGGGTAAAATAAAATAAAAATACTCACCTCATTGTATTTTGGTCACCCAACTACTATTTTTTTTTTTTTCTATTTACTCACTCAATTTTTCAAAATTAAATATTTTAGTCACCCTCCTATTACTTGCCATTAGTTCAGGGACAGAAAACTGATGTAAGTTTTTTTATTGACCTAATAATAAACTTAAGTTTTTAATATTTACACATTCTATCAATTTAATTTTAAATATAAAAAATTGACAAATCCTTTTAAGAAACAATTGACCCTCTCTTACTCTTGAAAACCCACATCCTCGACCCTCTCGTGAACCACATTTAAAAAGAATCAATTTTCAATTAATATAAGTATTAGTACCTAATCATTACTTTGCAACAAACATAATTTTAGTTTTTCCAATTTAAAATTTAAATTGTCATTTTATTCTTCATATATTTAGAATTTATGCTCCTTGATTATATTTCAAGAAATTTATTTTCTCTACTCTTTAGATTTAAAAATGCAAGTCCAATTGTTAACATAATTAAAATTTTGTCTAATATAGGTTCATTGCAATGACATTTTTTTAGTTACATAGCTACTAAGTGAGTTTTTTTAAAATTTTATATCAGCAATTTTCACATAAAATTTTTAACGATGTTAACAATTAGATCTAAATTTTGAAATCTGAAAAAAAAATAGATGACTAAATTCCTAGAAATAACAAGGTTTTCAAAATCAAACTGGTGGTCAACTCGATTAGGCCACCAATTCACCTGATCTGGACAGTTTGAACATTTAAATAATAAAAATAAAAAATAAAAATATTAAAAATCAGTTCAACTAATATGTATTGTTTCATGGCTCAACCGGTCTAAAGCCTTTCTTCGGATTTGTATATGATGGGCCAATTTGATCCATTTCAGATAACCATGGGACATGGGTGAATTCAAAAAGAATTTTTTAGGGAGGAGAAATGATAAGTGCTAAAAGTAACATATTTTAACATTGTTGTTAATGCATTTTTGGGTGATTATTCGATATTAGTGGTGAATTTTATACTCCTAATCCTTTAAATTTATGTTTTTATGCTTAATAGAGCATTTGAGAGCAAAAAGAGCGAAAATCGGAGCAAGCTACAAGAGCCACATGGGCTGACCCATTCCATATGGCCTGGCCACACGACCGTGTGAACCACACGGGCATGTGGTAGGCTATTTCATTTCCACGAGATTTCACACCAAACTTCAGAAAATCACGATTTTTAGATTTTTTGAGCATTCTAAGACGTATATATGACAAAAATAAAAAGATAGGAGTGAGTCATCATAGAATATTCAAGAAAACAACTCGAAAAACACCATTGAAGCTGATTCTGAAATAGATTACCATCAAGATTGAAGATTCTCAATTGATTTCTTAGGAGCTTATCATGAGTTTCTTTGTTTCTTTCAATTATATTGTATCTTGGATGTTTTATTTTCAAACATAGACTGTTTTTTTAAATACCTAGAAAGATGAACCCTATGTTGGATTCTGTTGTTTGATTTTTATTTTATGTAATAAATACTTAGTTTCTTGTTCTCAACTATGTGTCTTTAATTTTTGGTTTAATATTTCTAGATTATTAATCCATATATGATGTGCTTAAATCGATGGTTGAATAGACCTTATTTAAGAGTAGATCTTGCTTAATTGAGTGGAGTTGCATACAATCTTAGAAATAGGATGGCATATAGCTACCATATTAGAGTCAAACCTAATAGGGGAATCCATAGTACAAGTTAATGCGATAATAGGGGTTTTAATTAGAAAGAAATTTCAATTAATCAAACTAGAGTTAGTTGCTCTTATGATCAAAAGAGATATTTGCATAATTTAGGGATTTCTACATATCAATGTACTAAGTTAAGAAATTGCATATGTCGAAACCATTTTTTAATGTTTTGGAAAAATGGGGATCGACTTTAAAATGACAAATGGAGTCGCCACCAATCATTTTTGTTTAGGTGTGATCAAATCACCTATAAACATTTTATTTTATTTTAAAAGAAATTAATTTTGGTCTATGAATCCAAGAAAAATGGGTTCGGGAGTCGGTTACGCACGAGGAAGGATTAGCACCCTCGTACACCCAAAACTGGTATCAAATTGATTAACTAATGTCCTTATGTTGAAAATTTGAAGAGATTTTGAAATGTAATTCCATTTAAAAAGTTTAAAATAACTCGAATTAGATATTGAGATTCTTTTGTTCCAAAGGAATAAAATATCATATCCAACACGTTAGGATATGTCATTTCAAACCCTCAATGTCAAGATCATCTCATGATTTCCAAAGTTCATGCATTTGAAATTTTTATAAAGATATTAGATTATTTGGACAAACGAAAAATCGAAGCCCAGTATGATATATAGGGTACGATTTCTCGGATTTCCAAACACGAAACATTACCTTGTTTTTTAAAAAAAAACATGGATAAAATTTTAAAAGGATATTTAGTTATTTGGTCAAACGGAAAATCGAAACCCAGCACAATAGGGCACGATTTCTCGAATTTCTAAACACGAAATATTGCCTTATTTTAAAAACTTTTAAATAAGCGATTTTAAAATCGACTCAAAATGTATTTGTTTGGTCTGTTTGGATAAAAAATGAACAATTTTCATAAATAAGTTGGAAATCTTAATCACAATACAATAATAAAAAAGTATAATTGCAAACATATATATTTACATAAGACAATATATACATGAAATGAAAATAATTTTGATAAAATTTTATATAAAAACATTTATACATGAAATACGATGATACAAAAAGTATTTTTATCCAAAATTATATCAATTTTGAATCATACAAATATCTAAAAGAGGATAAACATTTTTTCATATGCAAGAAAATAAAACATATAATAAAAATATATGTAAGTAACTTGAAACATATTAAAATTAATAAGTTAATTCAAAACAATTTATTAAAACCAAAAAAATCAATAAATTTAATAATAATAAAATACAACTCAATTGAATTAAAAAACAAAATTAAAAGGTTAATTCATAAACAACAAAACTATTAAACATAATAAGGACTTAAGCATAATGCATGCAAGTGATCAAGGATTAAAAGGACAAATATTCCCATAGCCAAAGCATAGTGTACAAATTGGATTAATTAAAAAAAACGCACAAATTTAAAGAATAGAAGAAATGCAAACATGGCTCAATCATATATCAGAGCAAAGAGGAAAGATCAAGTGCGCAATTACCCCTTCAATGCGTAAACACGTGGATCCTGAGGGTATTGGGTCGGGTCAAACTGATCTGTCTCAAAACAACGCCGTTTGGAAGCTATTGTCATTAGCCTTAAACGACGTTGTATCTTTCGCCTATAAAAGGCAAAATTTGTTTTAAAAAAAAAATCATTTGCTGTTTGATTTAAAAAAAAAAGGGAGAAGGATTTTTTCTCTCTGGCTCTTCCGATTCCAGGCCATTGGGCCACCGTGGCGGCCGTCAGTCGTCGTTAACTGCGCCGTCATCCACGGTGGTCGGAGGAGACAAAGAAGCCCATTTCGATCGCTTCACTCCCCCTAACCTAGATCTGACCTCCAAACACTCAAGACCCCTCCAAAAATTGAAAGAAAGAAAAAAGAACCTTTCGGTTTCGGCTCCAATGGTCGCAAAAAAGGTAAAATCTTTAATACTTGTTCTATTTCTCTATGTATGCGTGACATGCGAAACAAAAATAGACTCCAAAAAATTCAAAAATACCTCTGTTTTCTATATCTTTGTATTCGAAAAATCGTAAGAAAATAATGTTTTTCTGGCTTTCCCGTTTATAGCCAAGAAGAAGAAAAAAAATATCAATCTTTTTTCATTATTCCCCATTTGCTATCATTTCTCTGCTATTTGTTTGCATGTACGGAAGGCGCAGACGTGGCGTACGAAGGCTCGCTGGAGGTACGGAGGCTGTGGAGGCGTGCGTGGTGGCGCTCGTGAAGGCGTGCGTGGTGGTGCGTGTGGAGGCATGCGTCCGGCGCTGTTAGGGTTAAGGGCTCCCCTAGGGTTTTCTGCAATCTTGAAATGTTTGGGCCATTTGGGCCGTGTAATTGGTTTGGGCTCATCTATTTGGGCCTTAATGCGGGTCATTGTAATTGGGTTTGCAATTTTGTACTGGTCTGGACATTCAATTTTTGGTGTTTTATTCTTTATTTTTTGTTTTAATGGTTTAATCTGGCGGGCCCGGGCAAAATGGGCTTCCTACAGCATAATTTAGATTGATAGTGATAGATGGAATCTGGGTGAATTTTTTCCTCGATATTGTTTTTTGTTCGTTAATTAATTTAGTTATTTTTAATTTTTAATTAATCACTCGAATTATCAGGTTAAATAATAGAAATACGATAATTACTAATACTTTTAGTCTTTGTAGGAATGATATATTTGCTCATCGTAGCTATACTATTAATTAATAGGAGCACTTGCCTTAGTAAAAATTTTAGTTAGTTATGTGGACATCAAAAAATTAAATTGTATATTTTTACGATAGTAAAAATGTAATTTTACTGTAACACCCCAAACCCGGGCCATGAGTTTCGACCAGATCTGGCGTGTTATGGAACACATAACACTTTATCGGATTTTGAAAACACAAGTTAATTATTTAAAATTTGAATAAAGAAGTGACTTTTTGGAAATAAACCTCTTTGTATTATTATTACGTATAAATAAACCTTATCATGAATTCATAAGTTGCATAACATTGAAAACTTCTTAGTTGAATAAAATTAGGGGCATTATTACATAAATATTCCCAAATAAAATAAAATAAAATTTAAAGAAATCCCAAAAATAATTTGTAGACATAAAACTTGATGGCCACTCGAGTCCGTCTCGGCTCCCATGTCCACGATCTACTGCTCATCTGGAAGAGTAGAGAAAAGGAAAGCGTGAGTCACCAAGACTCAGTGTATAAATCTCAAAACACATGACGACCCAAGACCACAAACACATTATGGGCCTTGGCCCACACATGAAGGCAACAATCATAATCACATGGTAAACGATAAATAATGAATAACCCAACCCATCCTAGGTTTCCATCCTCTACACACCAACCCGTACCAACCATCACACCTTGGGGATTTCTACAATCAACCCTCCATCCGCTACACACCAAAACGACAACCAGACCGCCTATTCCTATTAATTAGAATCATTGAATGTGGCATAGCCACCGATCACTATGTGACCTAACATTTGTATATATGGGATTTCCACCACCGATCACCAAATGACCTATCATGCACTTCCCTTCAATATCATATTCCCACCCCATGCATACACATAAAGAAAACATCATGCGTCATATATATTTTCTAATACACATAGGGAGTTCTATGTTTACGCACCTTGCATCCTTGCCTAACCTTTTGAGGGTTCCATTCATTGCTTAAACAAATTTCATTCCGCTTTTAAGCCCATAACATATATATAGTCATACATACAGTTTATTAGTGTGTTAGAGATCTACACACCTAATTACCGATAAGATGATGCTTTCTATGTCAACGCTATCCTTAGTCGACACTTCTGCTATCTGCCTAAGGTGTTGTTCAGAAGCCGGTCCACAACCAAGTGGTCAATCTCAAATGGCGAATCTTGCTCTTTTCTTAAACTTAGGGATTTTCTCCTTTGCACGATCCATATTTAATTCCATCACAAGTCCTTATCGAACTACTATCATAATATTTAATCGTTAATTCTCATTATAACCTTAAGATCTTGCATATAATGATCAAATCTAATAGAAATCTAGGGAAATCTTCTTACCTTTAAAATCTCAAATTGTCGCCCAACATAGAATCATTAAACTATTAATTTTTTGGCTTTTACCTTTTAAGAACCGAAATAGAATATGAGATCTAATGTAAATCAGACTTACCTTAGTATAGGAATTCGCTAACACTTGGAAAGGAGATTCGACAATGCCAAAGGAAAGTTTTAAATGCCGGAAGAATAGAACTAATTCTCAAATAAAATGAATAAAAGAAAAGACTATAGATGCTTCGGCTTTTTAGAGAAATCGACACAAGGAGGAAAAAGTGGAAAAGAGTTTTGGCTTTTGAAGAAATTGGAGAAAAGAAATTGGAGAGGGAGAGACTAAGGAATTTCGGCACAATGGGAGAAGAAATTAGGGTTTTCAATGTCAGAATCAAGGAGCTATCCCCCCTATTTATAGATATTTCGACACCTCATGTATAAAACCGAAAACGCCCTTCCTAATTAATTAAAATTCAAGCTAAATGAGAAGGAAAATTTGGCACCCCTTTGCCATGCAAGAGCGATTTCTACACTCCTCTAGGTGATAGATTTTCGGCCATCACCTCCTTTGTAGATAAGCTCCTAACTTTTCTCTTTTTTATCTACTATTTTATCAATTATAAAATCCATCTAAATCTTCCTATTTTTGAGCCTTGTAGCCGTCCACCTCATCAAATCTTAATGCCTAAATTTAACTCACTTAAATTAAAAGATTTGGGCTTTATTAAACTTAAATTTTGGGCCCCTAACTCCTTATGTGTGGCGTCACTCCTTGCTCCATTTTAGGTGCCGAAAATGGCCCTAAAAACATGGGCTCCTTGCGGCCAAAACTTGGGCCTCTTTTATTGTTAATGACGCCACCTTAAAATAATTCAACCAAGGCCTTTGCCCAATCTTAGGTCCAAATTTTGAACCCCTATCACTTAAATTAACAAATTAAACATATCCCCACACTAAATGCATAGGCCCATAAATTTAGGATGTTACAGTTCTACCCCCTTAAAGAAATTTCGTCCTCGAAATTTCCAATTAACTAGTAATCAAACTACCTAAGTCTCACTACTATGCTTTCACAAGACTCTTATTCTAAAGCCAAAATAAACACTTAGTATACTATGGTAGGGTACGCACCGATATTCACATCTAGAGCGTCCTCGTCCCATTGGCGACGTGTTGCATAGACCAAGGCTGGCTGCCTCGCCTTAACATAGCCTGCACCTCCACGACCATGTCCTGTGCCATTGCCACCATTGACTTGACCACGGCCCATTGGTGGTTGTTGACCTCCTCTTCTCGGTAGTGCATTCTCTTGACCTATGGGCCCTTCAACGCCTGTGTCATGCGACAGCTTAACTTGGTGGTCCGTAGATCCGGACCTAAAACACTTTCCAAAGGCTCGCCTAACACTCACCGGTATGGAACTTACCACATCGAGCACACTTTTGTATCTGGTTAACAATAGCAGGTCTCTCATCCTGTTTCGGCCCGTCTGACCTAGGTCTTTTCTGAGTTTGCCTAACCGCCTCGACGATTCAAAATTCCTCTTACTTCCACTCCTATCTCTATCCCGATTTAGTTTCTCACCGCTTTACCTCCTCACTATCTTAGCCTTTTCCACAAGCACAAGAAATTCTCTCTCATTGTGAGGCAATCGTAACACGCAAGTCATCCCTCGGGCCATCTTTGAACCTAACACAACGTTCATGCTCCGTCGCTACCATCCCACGAGCATAACGGCTAAGGCGTAAGAATTCAGCTTTATACCCAGCTAGTGACCTACTCCCTTACACCAGATTCAGAAATGCTCTGCGCTGCGCATCCACAGAACTTGATCCAATATACTTATTCTGAAATGTTGTTTTAAAGAGATTCCAGGTAATACGGTCAGCCACTGTTCCATCCTTAACTGTAAGTCACCATTGGTAGGCTTCATCCTGCAGGAGAGATATAATTCCTTTAACTTCTCCTCATCCGTAAAGTCTAAATCATCCATTATGTGTTCTACCGCCTCCAACCAATACTCAGCTGAACTTGGGGCTACACTAGAAATTCCTCTAAACACTTCTGCCACATTGGCCCTAAGCAGCTCAAGACAGATTTTCGGCCTCGTGCCCATGCCTACTCCAAAGAACCTCTCTAAAACCCTCAACATCGCTTTGAGATACAACATCATCTCCGGCTGTCTGATCTTGACATTCGACCTCTTCAGCTGGCATTTCGTTTCCTAACCCGTGGCCAGATCCTACTGGTTCTGACAGAGTCATCCTACCCTACCACGACCATGTGGCGGACGTCCTCAACCCCTTGTACCCATTCTATCGCTTCACGTTTATCTGATTAGAATTTTTATGAATTAGTAGTTTTCTTCCACTAGTTAACCGCGAACAGTCTTATGGATAATAGTTTTAAAAGTAGTTCTTTCGAATTCGTACTCACAATACAGTCTAAAGTTCATATCCTCTAGGAAACACATTCAATCATCAACATGCATCACAGAAAAGTGTTGTTGTTGTGGTTGTTGTTGTTTTACTACCCAGAGGTATTTTCGTAATTTTATCGTACAGGGGTATTTTCATAATTTTTCAAAATAAAGTTCCTTGGTGATTTTATAAAATAAGGGTATTTTAGTAATTTTGCAATTTGGGGGTATTTCAGTAATTTTTGAGATTCGAGGGTATTTCAGTAATTTTGACATCCAAGGGTAATTCGGTAATTTTACAAACCAGGGGTAATTCGGTTGCAAACTAGGGGTAATTCAATAATTTCGCAAACCAAGGATATTTTGGTAATTTCACAAATTAGGGTATTTCGGTAATTTTTTTCAAATCAGGGATATTTTGATGTTGTTGTTGTCGTTGCGTTTTTTTATTATTATTTTTTTATTTCGAAGGGGTATTTTGAAAAAAAAATCTAGTTACTCTTGTAAACATACGGTTTTTGGGTAAATTTTCAAAACATAGTCATTTTACAAATTCACTGCTGGTTGGAAATTTTCACAAATCAAGTATATTTCTTTGAAATTTACAAAACGTAGGGTTTTTGTTTGCAAAATAGGGTGGTGGTCCCTTTCGGTTTTAATTATAGGTTTGGCCCATCAACAATTCCTCATAATTAGAGTGAATGACCACTATGCACTGTAAGATTCCAATAAGAGGAGGTGAGTCACTAGGATCGCTTAAATACCCAACTCTTCCAGGATCTATTCCTAGACATGCTTATGCCTGCCACACCCTAGTCTTACTACTCATTCATGGGTTTTGTTTAGTGAGGTTAAGTCTTATGAAATTTAAGAAGTTGTTTCAGCTAAGCCTAGAGTCCATCAAGTTCTAAATCTAATTAGTCTACGTCCCATAAAGCCCATCAAGCCCACATAAATATATAACACACAGAGAGTTCAAAATACTTACCTGCGTGGATCGGGTGCGATTAGACTCGAAAGCCATATCCTCAAACCAGACTTTTTTCTAAAATTTTTTCCAAACACCTCTAGGCCCATTTCACGCTTCGAGTTTTGAACTGGCTCGATACCAAAATATAACACCCAAACCTCGCCCACGCGTTTCAACCAGATCTGGCATGTTATGGATCACATAACACTTTATCGGATTTTGAAAACACAAGTTAATTATTTAAAATTTGAATAAAAAGTGACTTTTTAGAAAAAAAACCTCTTTGTATTATTATTACGTATAAATAAACCTTATCATGAATTCATAAGTTGCATAACATTGAAAACTTCTTAGTTGAATAAAACTAGGGGGCTTATTACATAAATATTCCCAAATAAAATAAAATAAAATTTAAAGAAATCCTAAAAATAATTTGTAGACATAAAACTTGATGGCCCTCGAGTCCGCCTAGGCTCCCATGTCCACGATCTACTGCTCATTTGGAAGAGTAGAGAAAAGGAAAGCGTGAGTCACCAAGACTTAGTGTATAAATCTCAAAACACACGACGACCCAAGCCCACAAACACATTATGGGCCCTAGCCCACACATGAAGGTAACAATCATAATCACATGGTAAACGATAAATAATGAATAACCCAACCCATCCTAGGTTTCCATCCTCTACACACCAACCTCGTACCAACCATCACACCTTGGGGATTTCTACAATCAACCCTCCATCCGCTTACACACCAAAACGACAACAAGACCGCCTATTCTTATTAATTAAGAATCATTGAATGTGGCATAGCCACCGATCACTATGTGACCTAACATTTGTATATATGGGATTTCCACCACCGATCACCAAATGACCTATCATGCACTTCCCTTCAATATCATATTCTCACCCCATGCATACACATAAAGAAAACATCATGCAATCATATATATTTTTCGATACACATAGGGAGTTCTATGTTTACGTACTTGGCATCCTTGCATAACCCTTTTAGGGTTCCACTCGACTTTCTAAACAAATTTATTCCGACTTTTAAGCCCATAACATATATATAGCCATACATTAAAAGATCTACACACGATTCATCGATAAGACGATGCTTTCTATGTCGACGCTATCCTTAGTCGACACTATTACTATCCGCCTAAGGTGTTGTTCGAAGCTTTACCCACAACCAAGTGGCCAATCTCGAATGGCGATATCGCTCTTTTCTTAAACTTAGAGATTTTCTCCTTTGCACCGATCCATATTTAATTCCATCACAAGTCCTTATCAGAACTACTATCATAATATTTAATCGTTAATTCTCATTATAACCTTAAGATCTTGCATATAATGATCAAATCTAATAGAAATCTAGGGAAATCTTCTTACCTTAAAAATCCCGAATTGCCGTCCAACATAGAATCATTAAACTGCTAATTTTTTGGCTTTTTCCTTTTAAGAACCGAAATAGAATATGAGATCTAACAGAAATTGGCACTTACCTTAGTATAGGAATTCACTAACACTTGGAAAGGAGATTCGACAATGCCAAAGGAAAGTTTTAAATGCCTAAGAATAGAACTAATTCTCAAATAGAATGAATAAAAGAAAAGACTATAGATGCTTGACTTTTTAGAGAAATCGGCACAAGGAGGAAAAAGTGGAGAAGAGTTTGACTTTTGAAGAAATTGGAGAAAAGAAATTGGAGAGGAGAGGTTAAGGAATTTCGGCACAATGGGAGAAGAAATTAGGGTTTTCAATGTCGAATCAAGTAGCTATCCCCCATTTATAGATATTTCGACACCTCATGTATAAAACCGAAAACGCCTTCCTAATTAATTAAAATTCAAGCTAAATGAGAGGAAAATTTGGCACCCCTTTGCCATGCAAGAGTTTATTTCTACACTCCTCTAGGTGATAAATTTTCTACCATCACCTCCCTTGTAGATAAGCTCCTAACTTTTCTCCTTTTATCTACTATTTTATCAATTATAAAATCCATCTAAATCTTTCTATTTTTGAGCCTTGTAGCATTCCACCTCATCAAATCTTAATGCCTAAATTTAACTCACCTAAATTAAAAGATTTGGGCTTTATTAAACTTAAATTTTGGGCCCCTAACTCCTTGTGTGTGGCGTCACTCCTTGCTTCATTTTAGGTGCCAAAATGGCCCTAAAAACATGGGCTCCTTGCGGCCAAAACTTGGGCCTCTTTTATTGTTAATGACGCCACCTTAAAATAATTCAATCGAGGCATTTGCCTAATCCTAAGCCCAAATTTTGAACCCCTATCACTTAAATTAACAAATTAAACATATCTCCACACTAAATGCATAGGCCCATAAATTTAGGATGTTACATTTACCTTTTATTAGCCTATATCTTTATAACTTTTAAAGAATTAAATCAATTTTTTATCATTTTGGGGGGCCAAAGTATAATTTTATCATTACTTATTTAATATTTTATAAACAATAAAGGTGCCTAAATAGATTATTCTTTCATTTTAGGGGGGGGCTAGCAAGGGATTCACCACGGTCATGGGAAATAAAAGTATAGAGACTAAATTTTAAGTTTAGAAAGAGTTACAGGGACTTATATCACATTTTAGCCAAATAATAATTCCAACAAAAAAGGTCAACGCAAGCTCTAAGAAAGATGGCATCATTATTCATGTCAGCAACCAGCTCTCTTTGCTCCTCATAAGTAGCGGCCTCTGCAGCATCTGGTCCCTCCCATTTCTCTTACGCGCTATGTTTGGATATCCAACGATCCCACGCGCCTCCTCCGAGTTTGCCAGCGACTCCCTGACGTCCCCCGACGTCCTGACGACTTCGCCGTTAATCTTCCCTACATTATGTCCGGTAACCGCCGAGTTGTTCGAGTTAGTGACCGAGGCGTTTCACAGTGGCAGCAGCAGCGGGAGTTACAACTGGCCGAGTTCGCTCACCAGTTGCTGCACCACTACCACTCAGAGACGGAGTCTGATGCAGAGAAGCGTCAGTAGCCATTCCCTCCAAATTCAAAAGAATGGGTTTCATAATTGTCATTTGGCCACCAGCCTTAACGAGTCTATTGATTCAGATTCCGTCCCGGTGAGGAGAGTTTTCAGTACCGGAGATTTAGACCAGGTTGGTTTCTACAGTGCCTTATTGTTTAGTTTAATATATATAAATATTAAAGTGTAATGAAATGCAGGGAAATAGCATGGGGCAGCGTAATTGGAGGTGGGAGAGTCCACTGGGGAGTGAGAGTAATGCCATCATTGAAGGAATGAGCAGAGCCTGCCGCTATAGTCCTCAACAGAAGAAAGAAAGGATTGAAAGATATCGAAGTAAAAGAAATCTCAGGAACTTCAACAAGAAGATTAAGGTTTCTATTAATTACCTATCTCCATTCCCTAACCCTTTTCTACCTTTTCAATTATGTTTTTCTCCTTCTTTTTAATCATATCAAATTCTCCCATTTCTCCGTGTAATATGTGTAAATAAGTTTAGTCCTATACATTAATGGCATCACCTTTTGTGCCCATATTTTTTTAAAATTTAAAATTTTAATCTTGATTTTCTAAAATATGATGTGGCAAATACATTATTACATATATAATATCATGTCAACTTATTATTTCTACATGTGTTAGTAGATTTATCGGTTGTTTTATTTCAAGACTAAAATTTTGAAATTTAAAACATATAGAGACTAAGAATGACCCAACTGAAAAATGTGAACTAAATCTACAATTCTAAACATAGTATAAGACTAACAAAATAATTTAACCAAATGAATTTAGCTGTTACTATTTTGAGTCAGGATTGAAATTTTAAAATTCAAAAGTATATGGACGTAAATTGATCAATTTAAAATGTACAAAGACTAAAATTAACTAAATTAAAGTTCAAAATTAAATTCACAACTTACTCAAAATATAGGAAATAACAGAAAATTTTAACCAATTTTTATAATTAAAGTTTATCCCTTAGTATTCAAGTTTAATTTCATCATTGTCTCAAAAGAAAAAATCACATTTTTACTAGGTAAAAATCATTAAATTCGAGTTTAACACAACGGTATAGTGTTAATGGAATGGCTTCATTTATATTTTGAATTTTTAATTACATATTGCTTTCAAAAATATTATACAAACTTCCTCATAAAGTCCAAAAGCCAATTTCCTTTTATCTTTGCTAAAAAGGAAAAGGGTTATTCAAAGTTTCACCTCCACAATAAGTGTTCATTAAAAATTTAATAACAATGCATGTTGTTGTCCACTATATCAATTACATAATTGACAAGTAGCACTTTCTGTATTAAATCTATTTTATTCTCTTTATCCTTTGGTTATTAATTTCTAAAATTCATGGTTTGTAGGGTCCCCTTCCCCTTTATTGTGTGATGTTCATTTAGTGTTTGTCACATTGAATTTAACTTAGATTTACCATAATTGAATCAAATTAGATAAGAAATTAAAGTGGTTTCTATGAATTTGTTGAGTGCACGAAAAGAAGTAAAAGGATTCTCCAACTAAAAGTTAAGTATATGGTACATTACAGGCCTTACATCAATAATAATAGAATCATTGAAGTTTCAAATTTAAGTCTCATCTTAAATAGAGTAACAGAATTCAACTTGTCATCTAATTATATGCTCTGATTTGTCAGTATGCATGTAGGAAAACATTGGCAGATAGTAGGCCACGTGTTCGAGGTCGATTCGTAAGAAATGAAGAAATGGAGAAGATCAATGATCATCAAGTTGAATGGATTCATGTAAATGGTGAGGAAGAAGACGATGAAGAGAATTGGATTGCTTTTATTGATTCACTTTCACCAAATCTCATTAATCCTTAATGTTAAAAGGAGTTTCTAATGTTTTTCTTTTTGCAAATTTACTGTGAAAATTATATTAGGTTTGCTTTTGTTCTTTTTAATATTTTGATGCAATGTTAACCAACTTCTTCTTACCTTTAAATAGTTTATACATATATTTTTAATGATAAAAATGAAATTGCTAGGCTTAATCCCAAAGTTTATTTAGTTTGGGTTAACACTCTGAACTAGGAATTAAATTGAATAATCTTAAACATGATGTAAAATTAAATGATGTGTTGTTTAAATACTGAAATTGAATTTCCTACTGAATTGGTTAAAGAAAATTAAAAAAAAAAAAAGGAATATTTTCCTTTTATGCATGCAATTGAAAGTTGCTATGATACTCACTATTACTAACCCACTATTTGAGTACTCGACTGGGTCTTGGCCCGTACTCTATGCGGTTCGCACTTTGGGTTCACTTGCAAGGTGCTTGCACCTTTCTTTGATGAGACCACATGATGTGGGTTCGCACCATCATAAAGACGAACACATATCATGCAAGCACTTGTTAACCATAAAGTAGGGTATGTGTAGACATGCATGGGAACCTACCTACAATATCACATCCATGAACAATAACCATATCATATAAATACACAGTTTAACCCATTTGAAGAGGACACGCTCTAAAAACTACTCAACAATTTCGTGCGATGAGTGTGGACAGACTTCCGATCTTCAAATTTTCAAATTACTACAGAAACCAAAATGACTTACCTCAACGCGAATTTCTCTATTAATTTTCCATCAGGTTAGGTAAGAGGTTCTGGCACTAGCAATCAACCCAGTGAGGTAGACCTTTTGCTGGTTGGTTTGCTGACAGATCAGAGAATTTGGGTAACTCAGGCCATGCAGGTGCTTCTAACTCTTTCGATCTCAATGTTCCCTCTAGTCAATGGCTGTCATTTCCCTCTAATCAAGGAGCATTGCCACAATATTTGTTTGGTTTGTAGGAGCAACTGAGGTTGATGACTTAATAGATGGCTTAACAAAGTGCTAGGTTCAAACAGCAGCAAGTGTTTCAGTAGGAATTGCTAAGACAGAAGGAATAATTGAGGAGGAAGATGCAATTTGATAATTCCGATCTTTAGGATCGTGTCACGCCTACTCAGGAGTAGGATGTAGGGGCACATGCAAAGCCATGGCAAAATGAAATGGATGATTTGTATAGATATGTGCAAGAACTACATCTTGATATAGACTGGTTGTTTTGTTCAATAGCCTATTGTCTCCTGAAATAGTAGTTGTGAGCCTACCAACTAAGTTTAAAGTTCCAAAAGAAATGTTCAAATGAAGAAGGGATCCTTGAGCACATCTCATGTAGTATAATGATTATATGAATGTGCTAGGGGCTTTCAATGCAATAAAATGTAAAGTGTTTTTGACGACTCTTAGAGGAAGTGCTAAAAAATAGTATTTGTCTTTACCATAGAGCTTCATTCAAAGCTTCTTGCAGTTGGACCAGATGTTTTTGGGAAGGTTTCGAGCCCATAAAACTATAATGAGCACTCTTGTGGGTTTGATGTCAGTGAAACAGAGGGATGGAGAATCTTTGCAAGATTATGTCAAACAATTCAATGTAGCGATGTTGAATATAAAGAATTTGGAGGACCAGTGGGTCAATGATTCCTTTATCATGGGAGTCCAAAATAAGCACGTGTAATATTCGTTTACTAATAATAAGCCACGGAGTTTGACAAATTTGTATGAGAGGGCTCATAATTTTATTGAAGCAGAGAAAATTAATAGGGCAGCTTGCAATACTCTTCAAAGAGATGATAGAAAATTTAGAGGTCAATAGGGGGTTCGTAGTCATCAAGATCCTCCTTCTATAAGGTGGGGCACATTAGAGGAACTATTCGTAAAATGAATCACTGAGGGCATTTCAGGTACCTAAGGCTGAATACCCAAGAAGGTACATTCCTTATGGAAAGTTTAAAACTTATAATCCTTTGATAAATGCCAAAAGTAACATGTTTTAGCTTAATTCTTAAAGCATTTTGGATAATTATTCAATTTAAATGGTACAATTTATGCTCTTAATCCTTTAAATTCATGTTTCTATACTTAGGAGAGCCTTTGGAAGTAAAAGGAGCGAAAAGGGAGCAAAAATTGAAAAATCGGAACAAGTTTTAGGAGCCACATAGGTTGGACAAACTACCATATGCCAAACCATGTTAATTTTGCGAATCACGCTCCAAACATGCGGAAAACGCATTTTTTAAGTTTTTCGGGCATTCTGAGACTTATATATAACAAAAATAAGAAGATGGGAGAGAGTCGTCATAGAACAATAAAGAAAACAACTCGAAAAACACCATTTAAGCAGACTCTGAAGTAGATTTCCATCAAGATTAAAGATCTCCTTTTGATTTCTTCGAAGTTTACTATGAGTTTCTTTGCTTCTTGTGATTATATTGTCTTTGGGATGTTTTTATTTGCTATCATAAACTAATTTTCCAAATACTTAGGGAGATGAACTCTAGGATGGATTATATTATTTGATTTCTATTTTTATGCAATAAATATTTGAATCTTGTTTTCAATTATGTGTGCTTAATTCTTGGTTTGATACTTCCAAACTATTAATCCATGCTTGATGTACTTAAATTAAAGGAGGACTAGACCCTATTTAAGAGTAGATCTAGTGTAATTGAGTGGAGTTGCATGGAATCCTAGAAATAGGACCACATAAATCTACTAGATTAGAGTCAAATCTGTTAAGGGAATCCATAAATCGAGTTAATGCAATAATAGGAGTTTTAATTAGAAAGAAATAATAAGTGAAGAAATTGCATAATTTAGATTGATAATGGCGATATGAAGTCCAGGTGAATTCTTTTTGGGTATTGTCTCACTTCTTGGTTATTAATTTTTTATTTTTCATGATTTGTTCTTTGCAGTGTTCCTTAGTTAATTCAATTTAGTTAATTTTAGTTTTAATCAATCACTCAAATTTATCGATTAAATAATAGAAAGACAATAATTACTAGTACTTTTAGTCTTCGTAGGAACAGTATTTGTGCTCATCGTAGCTATAATATTAATCGATAGGTGCACTTGTCTTTTTCAAATTTTTAGTTGGTTTATGACTGCATCATCCTTTAAATGCTACACGTGCCTACATTCTTAGTTAGATTAAAAGTTTGGGCATTTTGTAAAGCCCTCCACTCATGCGACGTAGCCAGTCAAGAACCAATCTAAAAGGCAGGTATAATTTTCACAATGACGAAGGATATAAGACGGATAATTATTTTTCTTTGAAAGATGCTATGAATAAGATAGTTAGAAATGGAGAGATGAAAGACTTTGTGGTTCAAGATGCTACATCGCCAGGTTAGAGTTTGCGGGACATTAACAAGGGTAAAAAAAGGTTAGAGGCACAATATATGTGATAATTGGTACAAATGAAGAGTGGATGACCTCTAACATGAAAAGAAAGGCTCATCTTAAAAATGTAATGTCAGTCAGTTCACTAAAGAGGCTATATCAAGAAAAAAAGTGGGAGGTAGAGTTTAATGATAAGGATGAAGATTTAGTATATAATGAACAAGGAAATGATCCAACGGTCATGTCAGTAACTATAATAGGATTTGAGGTGAAGAGAATTTTGATTGATAGTGGCAGTGTTGTAGAGGTGTTGACTTGGAAAACATACCAAAAAATGGGGTTGAATGATCAAGCTTTGAGGAGGGCGAGCCATTTGTATGATTTTACGAATCATTCAGTCGAGGTAGAGGAATGCATTACTCTGCTTGTTACCTTATAGGATGGTGAGTAGACCACTACAAAATATGTTCAGTTTTTTGTGGTAGATCATCCAATGGTTTATAATGTCATTTTTGGGCATCCTATCATAAGAATGGCTAAGATGATTATTATAACTTTTTTTATGAAGATTAAGTTCCCTACTAGGACAGGATAGGTCTTATGAATTCTGACCAGCAAACAGCTAGATAGTGTCATATGTTGTCAGTCAAGCAAACATATGAACAGGTCAGACTTCGTAACAAACAGAAGTTGCTAGTCAAGTTTTAGATTTGGATAGTTTGGATGTCATAAGTGAAGAGAGAGTTCGTAAACCAAAAGCAGAAGAGGTCATAGAAACTTTGTAGTTGTTCTATGATAGCACGAATAAGTTAGTAAAGATTCCATCAGCGTTGGCAAATGAGAAATATAGGATTTGGTTTAGTGTTTGAGAGAGAATGTAGAAGTTTTTGCATGGTCAACTGCAGACATGCCTGGTGTAAATCCTCAAGTGACTGTTCATCGGCAAAACAAGTCTCTTGAGATCAAGCTAGTTAAATAGAAAAAAAGAAGGTTTGCTCTACAAGTTTTGGACGCCATTAGGCAAGAAGTAGAAAAGCTACTTTCAACAGGATTCATCGGAGGTGGCGTACCTGGAATAGGTATCAAATGATGTGATGGTGAAGAAGGCTAATGGAAAGTGGAGAATGTGCATTGCTTATACTAGCCATAACAAAGCTTACTTGAAGGATAGTTTTCCTTTACCTGGAATAGGTAAATTCATGATTTTTATGGATGTATTCTCAAGTTATAACCAAATTTCCATGGCTCCAAAAGATTAGGATAAAGTAGTCTTTATTATAGAAGAATGTTTATTTTTCTATCGAGTTATGCCTTTCGGGTTGAAGAACGCAGGTGCAACCTACTAGAGATTGGTTAATAAGATCTTCAGAGATTAAATTGACCGTAGTGTTGAAGTTTATGTTGATGACATGTTGGTAAAGAGCTCTACTTTGAGGGGGCATATTTAGAATTTGTCTAATTTTTTGCTGTTTTGTGAGCCCATAGTATGAAGTTGAATACTAAGAAGTGCGCTTTCGATGTGAGAGCAGACAAATTCTTATGCTTCCTGGTTTCAGAAAGGGGCATAGAGGCGAACCCTGAGAAGGTTTGGTTCATTCTATATATGTCTCCCCGAAGACCATGAAAGATATTCAACGCTTAACGAGGAGAGTGGTCGCACTCAACAGATTCATATCCAGGATGGCAGATAAGTGCTTACCATTCTTTTAGTTGGACAGAAGAATGCCAAGTTGCTTTTAAGAAGTTCAAGTTATATCTTATGTCCCCACCACTTTTGATGTCACCTCGTGTGGGGGAGACTTTTTATCTTTATCTGGCGATCTCGGAAGAAATGGTAGCAATAATGATCAAAACAGATGGGGTTCACCAATTTTAAGTATATTATGTTAGCAAGGTGTTATAGAAATGTGAACAAAGGTATTCAAAGGCAAAAAAAAACTCATTTCCGCTTTAATAGTGGCAGCTCGCAAGTAGCGACCTTAATTTCAGGTTCATCCTATGACTGTCATGACGAATTAGCCCATCAAAGATATTCTATCTAGAGTGGCTACTTTAGGTAGAATGACCAAATGGGGAATTAAACTGGCATAATTTGGAAAAGAATATGCCTCAAGAACAATGATCAAGGTTCATACTCTTGCTAGGTATCGATCATTCAATTGGAAAATCAAAACCTCCTTTAAGCTTGTACTTAACTCGTATGTACTTGTAACGGTTTAGGCGAAGGTTCGAAGACCAATTCGAGATGATTGATTCTACATCTTTGTGAGGAGACAAATAAAACAAATCCATTGAACCTCTTCGATTGCACGCTTTCAGCTAGTACAAATTCTAGAAAACAATGATTGATGGCACTTCCTCTCATTGACTACATTCAATGAAATATGCCATTGCGACCCACCACGAAAATCTAGATAACTATCCCAAAGCTATCCTATATTCATCGAGAATATGGTAGAAGAATGGGTGGAATGGTAAATGAAAACATGCCTCTATCACGTGCAGTGGAAGAGGAAACTCCAGTCGGTGGTGCCGCTCAATCGGTTTAATCCTTCAACAATTGAGAAGTAGTAAGCAAAGTTGGGTAATTGAACCCCTCCAGCAACCAAAACATGACTCATTTCTTCCTTTTTGGTGGTGCAAACATAAGCTTTTGTCTCCACCGGAGCACTCACTTCACGAATGTCAAAACCCTTTTTTTTTTAAAAAATCATCTTTTTATTTTGAAACAAACAAAAGTAGGAGTCGCCACCAATCCTTTTTATGAGGTGTAATCGGATCAACTCGTAATTTGATCGTTTTGATAAAAGGTTTAATTTACTAATACAATGAATTAGTCTACAAAATCCAGGAAATGGGTTCGAGAGTCGGTTACGCACGAGGAAGGATTAGTACCCTCGTGACACCCAAAATTGGTACCTAGTTGATTAATTGATGTCTTAGTGTCAAGAATTGAAAATTTGAAGAGAATTTAAAACACGATCCCACATTGCATAAAGATATTTTTTAATTAAAATCACTGAAGTAAATTAAAACATATGTAAAAGGCCTTATTATCTCGAGGTAAACAAAAAGGTCACGTCCCGTAAGTTAGTACAGGACATCTCGAATCCTCAAAAATAAGCTTGCTCATTTTTCGATTATTAATTAAATCTCATGTGTTTTAGTTTTAAAAGGGATGTTCGGATATCTAGGTTTAAAGAGAAAGTCGAAACCCATAATTTAGGGCACGACTTCTCGAATCTCCAAATACGGTAGATTGCCTTAATTTTAAAACTTCCTTCATCGAGTAATAACAAATGTAACATTTAAAGCAAGGTATGTTTATCTTATTTAGGTATAGTACAACAATGGATAAATATATCTAAACATAATGTATGGTATAGTGACAATGGAATAATATAAAATGGCTATAAGGGTAGTATGTTAGAATGATATATAATAAATAAATAGAGGAATACTATAATAATACTAATGTAATTGTAATAATAATAATAATATTAATGATCAAACAATAATAATAATAAAATAAATAAAATAACTTAAAATAAAAATAAAATGGAAAATACATGATAAAAGATAAATAAACATGACATGAAAATGCCAAAATAATAAAAGAAATAATAAAATAACAAGAACAAAAAATTAAAAATAAAAAATAATGACAATAATAATCAAGGAACAAAAAATGCACAAATAAAAGCATATGGACAATCTAATTTTAAGTAAAAATAATAATAAATCAATAAAAAACAGCTTTATAAAAAGGGTTGAAATTAGATAAGCAGAGGATAAAATTGAACTTTAAATGAAATTAAGGGTATAAATTGTAATTATTATTCTAATACTAATATAAATAATCGAGGAAGGTAAATAATAATAATAATAATAATAATAATAATAGTCGAAACTATTTTTTAAATCGGGTTTGAACTTTAAAAAATATGGAAATGGAATCACCACCGATCTTTTATTTAAGATGTGATCGGATCACCTTGAAATGGATTATTTTAATAAAACATTGATTTATTAAAACAATAGTTTTGGTCTACGAAATCCAGAAAATGGGTTCGGGAGTCAGTTACGCACAAGGAAGGGCTAGAACTCTCGATACGCCCAAAATTGGTACCTAATTGATTAATTAATGTCCTAATGTCGAAAATTTAAAAAGATTCTAGATTACGATCCATTTACTTAAGACATATTTGAACAACATCATATTGGATGCCGAAAGTTTTTATTTCGAATAAAATGATGTACTCAGTAAGTTAGGGCACAACATTTTACATTCTCAAAATTAGATTTATCCTTCGACATTCAATACTCATTCATTTAAAAATAAGAATGATATTTAATTATTTGGGTCAAATGAAAAATCGCAACCCAGTAAGTTAGGGCACTATTTCTCCAAATTCCCGAATACGGAATATTGCCTTTGTTCTTTTGAAATTATTATTTCGAGAAAATAAAACATCACACTCAGTAAGTTAGGGTGTAATGTCTCAACTTCCCTAGAATAAGTTTTTTATTTATTTAAAATATCGTGCATTTTGATTTAAGAGAGAAAGGATACTCGGTTATTAGGTTTTAAACGAGGAGAATAGGAACTCAGTAAGTTAGAGCACGATTTTCTCGTAACCACTAAACACGAACATTGCCTTATAATTTTAAAAACCTTTGCATAAATAAAAGATGATCTTTAAAGCTAAATTGACATTAAATACAATATTTTCCATAATATGCAATGGAATACTAATATACAAAGCCAACATCAAATATTACATTATTTTAAGTAATATGTAAATAAATAAAAGAAATTTAATATAAAATAATGTACATATAAGAATAATAATATATAAACATGTATTGAGTAGGTAAATATAATTTTGAAGAAGTAAATTATACATACAATGATATACATATATAATAATATAAAATATACACATAAAAATAACTTAGTACAAATAATATGTATATATAAAAAGCATATATATGGAATTAATGAAAATATCATGTAAATAAAATAAATAATAGCTAAAACAATTTAAAATATTTAGTATTAAATATTAATTAAAAGAATAATTAAAGAATTCAATAAATGATAATTAACTAAATAATTTAAGGATTACATTGAAAATCAAAATGAAATTAGAGGGCTAAAAGGCAATAAATCTTAAATGAAATCCGAAAGGGTTAAAATATAATGCGCATAAATTAATGAGGACCAAATCAAAAAATAATCCAATTAGAAAGAACGCTGCGTTCAGATAGGACTATATTGCGACGGAATTAGGGAACAGAGGACTAAATGCAAAATAACCCTTTTAAAGCGGAAAGGCGCGATTCGGTCAAAAAGGTGTCGACGCTTGCGGATCTACACCCTCCTAAACAGCACCATTTTGTATTATTACCTTAAAAAAGGGTTAATAGACCTTAAGATTAAATAAAAACCTTAATCCTTTCTTTTTGTAACCCAGAACCCTAGTCCCCTTTTCTTTATCTGTTTCCCTGCCGCAATCCAGACTTCGCCGCTCTCCCTTCGCCGCTCTCCTTCAATAGATTTCTGAAACCACCCCCTTTTTTTAAAACATTTCAGCCCCTTCCTATTCTCAATCGTGCCCTTTTGTTCCATTAAAACGCCACCATAACGACGAGTAGTGGTGCACGGAGGTTCGATTTGACCGACGTCCTCGCCTAACCCCGATTGGGACAGAGCAAGCGAGAATAGAATCTCATAAAGGTAATCTTCCTTTTTCTTTTTAGTATATTTTTTACATGCACAAAGAAAATAAATTAAAGGCTAACAGAATAAATGAAAAAATGGAAAGAAATTGAAATCGAAAAGAAAACCTTCGAATTTCTGTTTGTTGATTCGTATTTTCTCTATTTTCTCTATATTCAGTCTGTGTAAAAATAATCCCCTTTTACAATTGATTTCGGCTTTATTTATAGCCTGATGGAATAATAATGCAAAAAGAATGGTTTTTGCCTAGATGTATATTCGGTTATTTGGCTATACATTGCTGCTTTCTATTGTTGTTTGTTTCTTTGTGTGTAGGTACAGACGTGGCCGAGATATGGAGGGGCCGTACGACACTGCTACGCTGGAGGCAGTACGAATGGCATGCTGGTGCTGGCTTGCGCGTGGGTGGAGCGCGTGGCGCGAGCAGGGATATGAACGGTCGCGCGCATGAAGGCACGCATGAGTCCAAGAGTCGCGAGTAGGGGGTGGCTGCGGGCAGGTCGCCAGAAGTTTCTGTCTAGGGTTTTCTTTTTGCTTTGTTTTAATTTTTGGGCTAATCGGGCCACAGTTTAAATTTGGGCCAATTTTATTTTAGTTTTGGGCTATTTAATTTTTTTGGGCTCGGGTTAAATGTAATTTGGGCTATTAAAACCTGATGGACTATTTTTTGCTTTTATTTATTTTTGTGTTTTTGATTTCTGTTTGGTTAACATTGGGCCCAGGCGAAAATGGGCTTTTACAGCTGCCCCTCTTTACTCATTGTCATGTAACGAGAATAAAGCAAAGACTTCAAAAAGGACCATTTTTGCCCTGTCTTTGAGTCTTGGACTTCTTTAGGTGCTTTTCGTCTTCGAGTGGCTTCATTCCATCCCACTGCATCTTCAGGGGCCTAGGAACTAATGCTTCGATCCACTTAAGGAAATTAGACTTGTAGCTTCAATTTGCTCCACTACAAACTCAGGGAGACAAGGTCTGATGTTTTCGATCTGCTCTTGCAACTTCAGGATTGCCAAATCTGCTATCTTCGATCTGATCCATTGCTGTAACACCCCAAACTCGCCCATGCGTTTAACCGGATCGGCATGTTATCGAACACATAACATTTTATCGATTTTGAAAAACAAGTTAAATTAATTAAATCAATAAAGGAGAGATTTATTGAAAATAAACCTCTTTGTATTTTTATTATTAAGCATAAATAAACCTTATCATAAAATTCATAAGTTACTTAACATTGATAATCACGAGTTGAATGAAAGCTAGGGCCTTATTACATAAATATTCTCGAAAAAATAATGAAATAAAATAAACTTTTATGAAATCCCAAAAGAAATTAACTTTATGAAATCCCAAATTAACTTGAACTTGATGGCCCTCGAGTCCGTCTCGGCTCCCATGTCCACGATCTACCGCTCATCTAGAAGAGTAGAGAAAAGGAAAGCCTAAGTCACAAAGACTCGGTGTATAAATCTCAAAACACACATCGACTGAGCCCATTAAACACATTATGGGCCCCGCCCATACAGAAGGCATCAATCATAATCACATAATAAACAATAAAGAATGAATAACCCAACCCATCCTAGGTTTCCATCCTCTACACACCAACCCGCACCAACCATCACACCTTAGGGATTTCTACAATCAACCCTCCATCCGCTACACACCAAAACGACAGCCATACTGCCTATTCCTATTAAGTAGGAATCATTAAACGTGGCATAGCCACCGATCACAATGTGACCTAGCATTTATATTTGTGGGTTTTCTACCACCGATCAACGCGTGACCTTTCATGCACTTCCCTTCATCATATCAATATCCCATCCCATGCATACACACATAAAGAAAATATCATGCGATATATATATTTTCGATACACATAGGGAGTTCTATGTTTACATACCTGGCATCCTTGCCTAGCCCTTTTAGGGTTCCATTCGACTATTTATACAGCCTTATTTCGGCTTTTATCCCATAACATACATAAATAGATTTACATACAGGTTTATTGGTAGTGTGTTAGAGATCTACACACCTGATTATCGATAAAACGAGGCTTTCTATATCGACGCTATCCTTAGTCGACACAACTGCTATCTGCCTAAGGTGTTGTTCAGAAGCCGGTCCATAACCAATTGGCCAATCTCGAACAGCAGATACTGCTAGTTTCTTAAACTTAGGGATTCTTTCTTTTGCCTGATCCATATTTAATTCCATCATAAATCCTTATCAGAGTTACTATAATAATATTTAATCGTTAATCCTCCTTATAAAGTTAAAATCTTGTATATAATGATGAAATCTAATAGAAATCTAGGAAAATCTTCTTACCTTAAAAATCCCAAAATTGGAGACTTATGAATTTCGGCTTTTAGATCTAGTCAACTAGGCTTCCTTCAAATCCTGACTTGCCGCCCATCATAAACCATTAAACTATTAGCTTTTGGCTTTTGCCTTTTCAAAAATCGGAATAGAT
This sequence comes from Gossypium rotundifolium, assembly GCA_025506655.1. Classification (NCBI taxonomy): domain Eukaryota; kingdom Viridiplantae; phylum Streptophyta; class Magnoliopsida; order Malvales; family Malvaceae; genus Gossypium; species Gossypium rotundifolium. The sequence continues at coordinate 27,252,747 of CP106728.1, forward strand.
TATGAGAACTAATCAAAATCTACTCTTACCTTAACTTAGGAGATTCGACTAGTACTAGAGAGAGAATTGACAATGTCAAGGATGATTTAAATGCCTAAGTATAGAACAATTTCTCAAATAGGATGAATAAAATAAAAACTATAGAGATTTTGGCTTTTAGAGAAGGAAGAGAATAATGGAGTTTTCACTTTTTAGAGAAAGAAGAGAATAATGGAGTTTTGGCTTTTAGAGAAATTGGAAAAAGAAATTTGGAGAAAAGAAGCTAAGGAATTTCGCACAAAAGGGAGAGGATTTAATGTCGAAATAAGGAGCTAGCCCTCTATTTATAGGAAATTCGGCAACCCTTTGCCATGTAGTAGTGGTTTCTTTACTCCTCTCGTTGATGGATTCTTGGCCATCACTCTCTTTGTAGATAAATTCTAACTTTTCTCCTTTATCTTAATCTACTAGCTCATCTAAAAGAGACTTAATTATCTCTAACTCCTCCTCCTTCATCAGCATATTATCCACATATTTTAATCATAAAATCCTAGATCTTAGCCTTTATCTCGCTTATTATCCACATAAAATAAATTCCTAAATAATAGCCTTTATCCGCTTATTATCCACATATTTTAAACATTAAAACCCCTAAATTTTAGCCTTGTTGCCATCCACTCCACCTAATCCTAATGCCCAAAATTTAGCTAACTTAAATTAAAAGAATTGGGCTCCATGAAACTTAAATTTGGGCCCTTACTCCTTGTGTGTGGCGTCACCTCCTAAGATTGGGCCACAAGCCCACTTTGGTGTTTTAAACATAGATACTACCTTTTAAACCCTATAATGCCCAAACAGATAATTTTAATCAAGGCCTCTGCCTAAGCTTTGAGCCCAATTTGGACCCCTAACACTTAAATTAACTCATTCCACATATTCACCCATTAAACGATAGGCCTAAAATTTAGGATGTTACGCTTCTACCTCCTTAAAGAAATTTCATCCTCGAAATTTCCAACTAAATAGTAATCATTCTACCGAGTCTCACCACTATGCCTTCATTGCAAGACTCTAATTCTAAAGCCAAAATAAACACTTAGTATACTATGGTAGGGTACGCACCATTATTCGTGATATGAAGCATCTTCGCCCCTTGTACTCATTATACCGATTTGTGTTTATCGATTAGAAATTTTATGAATTATTATTTCTTTCCACCGATTTATCGTGAATACCTTATGATTAATAGTTCTAAAAGTAGTTCTTTCAATTCATACACACACTAGCCTCAAGTTCATTCATTCAATCATCAACATTCATGAACTCGCGTTCATTACAGAAAAGTGTTGTGGTTGTCATTGTTGTTGTTTTCCACTATCTAGGGGTATTTTCATAATTTTATCCTACAGGGGCATTTTCGTAAATTTTTTTTTGAAATGAGGTTCCTTGATGATTTTATAAAATAAGAGTATTTTGGTAATTTTGCATTCTCGGGGTATTTTGGTAATTTTGGAAACCGAGGGTATTTTGGTAATTTTGGAATCTGAGGCATTTCAGAAATTTTAAAATCTGAGGGTATTTCGATAATTTTGAAATTCTGGGGTATTTCGGTAATTTTACAAAATAAGGGTAATTTGGTAATTCTACAAATCGTATTATTTTGGTCATTTTTAAAATAAGGGTAATTTGGTAAATTTTTTCATAGTTGCGAACATTTTCAAGTCAAATGTATTTTTTTTCGAAGTGTACAAAACTTAAGGGTTTTGTTTGCAAAATAGGGTGGTTGGTCCCTTTCGGGTTTTAATTATGGGTTCAAATTCATGAACAAGTCCTTATAGCTAGAGTGAATAAATACTACGCACTGTAAGATTCTGTGAAGAGGAGGTGAGTCACTTGACCGCTTAAATACCAAGCTCTTCCGAATCTACTCCTAGACATGCATATGCTGTTGCCACACCTTAGTCTTGTGACTCGCTTACGTGTTTTGTTTTAGTGAAGTTAAGTCTTATGGAATTGAAGAGTTGTTTGCCTAAGCCTAGAGTCCATCAAGTTCTAACCTAGATAGTCTACGTCCCATAAAGCTCATTAAGCCCACATAAATAACACAAAGAAGAGTTTAGAATACTTACTTGGGCGGATCGGGTGCTTAGGTGAGACTCAAGGCCATGTCCTCGAACCAAAAAAATTCTAAAACATTTCTAGACCCATTTCACGTTTCAAGTTTTGAATCGGGCTCGATACTAAAATGTAACACCCCAAACCCAACCCATGCGTTCGAATAGGATCGGCATGTTATCGAACACGTAACATTTTATCAAATTTTGAAAAACAAGTTAAATTAATTAAATCAATAAAGGAGAGACTTTTGAAAATAAACCTCTTTGTATTTTTATTATTAAGCATAAATAAATCTAATCATAAAATTCATAAGTTGCTTAACATTGATAACTGCTAAGTTGAATGAAAGCTAGGGCCTTATTACATAAATATTCTCGAAAAAATAATGAAATAAAATAAATTTTAAGAAATCCCAAAAGAAATTAACTTGTAGAAATAGAACTTGATGGCCCTCGAGTCCATCTCGGCCCCATGTCCACGATCTACCTGCTCATCCGGAAGAGTAGAGAAAGGAAAGCGTGAGTCACAAAGACTCAATGTATAAATCTCAAAACACACATCTACCGAGCCCACAAACACATTATGGGCCCTGGCCCATACAGGAAGGCATCAATCATAATCACATAATAAACAATAAAGAATGAATAACCCAATCTACACACCAATCCTTACCAACCATCACACCTTGGGGATTTCTACAATCAACCCTCCATCCGCTACACACCAAAACGACAAATTGCATCGCCTATTCCTATTAAGTAGGAATCATTAAACGTGGCATAGCCACCGATCACAATGTGACCTAGCATTTATATTTGTGGGTTTTCTACCACCGATCACTGCGTGACCTTTCATGCACTTCCCCTTCATCATATCAATATCACATTCCATGCATACACACATAAAGAAAATATCATGCAGTCATATATATTTTTCGATACACATAGGGAGTTCTATGTTTACGTACCTGGCATCCTTGCCTAGCCCTTTTAGGGTTCTATTCGACTATTTATACAGCCTTATTTCGGCTTTTATCCCATAACATACATAAATAGATTTACATACAGGTTTATTGGTAGTGTGTTAGAGATCTACACACCTGATTACCGATAAAATGAGGCTTTCTATATCGACGCTATCCTTAGTCGACACAATTGCTATCTGCCTAAGGTGTTGTTCAGAAGCCAGTCCACAACCAATTGGCCAATCTCGAACAGCATGATATTGCTAGTTTCTTAAACTTAGGATTCTTTCTTTGCCCGATCCATATTTAATTCCATCATAAATCCTTATCGAGTTACTATAATAATATTTAATCGCTAATCCTCCTTATAAAGTTAAAATCTTGTATATAATGATGAAATCTAATAGAATTCTAGGAAAATCTTCTTACCTTAAAAATCCTCGAAATTGGAGACTTATGAATTTGCTTTTAGATCTAGTTGACTAGGCTTCCTTCAAATCCCGACTTGTCGCCCATCATAAACCATTAAACTATTAGCTTTCGCTTTTGCCTTTTCAAAAATCGGAATAGATTATGAGAACTAATCAAAATCTACTCTTACCTTAACTTAGGAGATCCGGCTAGTACTAGAGAGAGAATTCACAATGTCAAGTGGAGGATTTAAATGCCTAAGTATAGAACAATTTCTCAAATAGGATGAATAAAATAAAAACTATAGAGATTTCGGCTTTTTAGAGAAGGAAGAGAATAATCGAGTTTTCAGCTTTTTAGAGAAAGAAGAGAATAATGGAGTTTTCACTTTTAGAGAAATTGGAGAAAGAAATTTGGAGAAAAGAAGCTAAGGAATTTCGCACAAAAGGAGAGGATTTAATGTCGAAACAAGGAGCTAGCCCCTATTTATAAGAAATTCGGTAACCCTTTGCCATGTAGTAGTGGTTTCTTTACTCCTCTCAAGATGGATTCTTGGCCATCACTCTTTTGTAGATAAATTCTAACTTTTCTCCTTTATCTTAATCTACTAGCTCATCTAAAAGAGACTTAATTATCTCTAACTCCTCCTCCTCCATCAAAGATATTATCCACATATTTTAATCATAAAATCCCTAGATCTTAGCCTTTATCTACTTATTATCCACATAAAATAAATTCCTAAATAATAGCCTTTATCTGCTTATTATCCACATATTTGAAACATTAAAACCCTAAATTTTAGCCTTGTTGCCATCCACTCCACCTAATCCTAATGCCCAAAATTTAGCTAACTTAAATTAAAAGAATTGGGCTCCATGAAAATTAAATTTAGGCCCCTTACTCCTTGTGTGTGGCGTCACCTCCTAAGATTGGGCCACAAGCCCACTTTGGTATTTTAAACATAGATACTACATTTTAAACCCTATAATGCCCAAACAGATAATTTTAATCAAGGCCTCTGCCTAAGCCTGAGCCCAATTTGGACCCGTAACACTTAAATTAACTTATTCCACATATTCACCCATTAAACGCATAGGCCCAAAAATTTAGGATGTTACAACTGCAAACTCAGGGAGACAAGATCTGCTTTCTTCCATCTACTTCCTGCAACTTCAAGAATGCCAAATCTGTTATCTTTGATCTGCTCCATTGCAAACTCAAGCAGTCAATTTGCTGTCTTCGATCTACTTCTTGCAACTTCAAAAATGCCAAATCTGTTATCTTCAGTCTGCTCCACTACAAACTCAGGGAGACAAGATCTGTTGTCTTTGATCTGCTTCCTGCAACTTCAGGAATGCCAAATCTGTTATATTCGATCTGCTCCACTGCAAACTCAGGGAGACAAGATCTGCTGTCTTTGATCTGCTTCTTGCAACTTCAGGAATGCCAAATCTGTTATATTCGATCTGCTCCACTGCAAACTCAGGGAGACAAGATCTGCTATCTTTGATCTGCTTCCTGTAACTTCAGGAATGACAAATCTGTTGTCCTCGATTTGCTCCATTGCAAACTCAGGGAGACAAGATCTGCTGATTCACCAAAGTCGTGACACCATCCTCTAGGGGACCTGTCCTGCAAAAATTGGTTTTATGTGTTTATGCTTTTGCAAAATGGTTAGGATGTAATGATCAGAATGAATCTAATGCTCCTAACTGAATGTATTAGGGATGACATTTGCATGAATGCAGAATGTCATGAGAATGGTCTTTTTACAAAGATTAGGATGCAATGATCGGAATGAATCAATTGCCCCTAAATAGATGTGTCTTATAGATGACATTGTATGAGTATAGAATGTCATAAGAATGATTTCTTACAATGATTAGGATGCAATGATCGAAATGAATCAAATGCTCCTAAATGTGTTTTGCATGAATGCAAAATCTCATGAGAGTGATCCTTTTTCTAAACACCTTAGATTGACATTGCTCATTATTCCGCTAGGTTGTATCAGTGATGTAACATCCTGTCTTCTTGTTCCACTGACATTTTTGACAGAACGTCTAAAGAAATGGTCACTATTTATAGTTTCCTCCTCAGATATTTCTAACCCTTAGGCTTGGTAAGTTCTAAATAAAGGTCCTATTTCGGGTTCTTATATCATTTAGAAATTTCTAGAATAACATACAAAACTTCTTTTGTGAAAGTATTATTAGTCCACTAATTGTTATTTCAATGCAAAATGCCTGAAAAAGATCATAACAATTGACAAGAAGGAAAATGATTAAGAGCATAGCTCGAAATAAATAAGCTAAGCAAAGATAGCAATCGCAATTAAGCAAGGAGTTTATTAAAGGCGTATCTTGAAAAAAATAAGGTAATCAAAGATAGCAAATTCAAAATGGGTAAGATGGAAAACTAGGTGCCTCAGATATCGCAGCCTGAGCTTCTATTCAAACTTCTTGATGACCATTTTAAGCTCAACATGTGTTTAGGGGATCTGAAGTACTTTGTCGATGCCCAAGATGTAGCATACTTCTTCATTGTTAATTCAAGCATAGTAGGACTGCTTTATGCCCCACTTTCAATTAAAATTTGAGCCACCCTTTTCAGGTTTTCAACTCAAATCCCCTTTGGTCTCAAAACGCCCTTTGCGGGTTTTCACATTGGCCTCTTCTTTTCTTTCTTTTTTGCTGAAAATTTATTTTTCTCTTTTTTTTTTGAATTCTTTTTATTGAATCTGAATTATCCGGATTGGGTAGGTCCTTGTCATCTATCTCAGACAATATCCATGCTTCCCTAGAACAGGCCTTTTTTGCTGCCTAGGGTCCTTCTCGGTTTGGCATCCTCTTTCTTCTGAAGTCCCTTTTGCATGGAAAAGAATCCTCTTCAAAGCCCTATCATGAAAATTTCTAGGACAAATCATTTTTGTTGTGAGCTCGCATCATCTGACCATGATAGATATCTTTTAACATTTTCTCTTCAAATTCAACTCATCGTATTGAGATTAAATGCGTTCTACCTCATCCAACTTCAGTTTTGATAAGACTCAGAAAAAAAAAGAGATTTGACTTCAATGGGCGAAACCAATGAGAAATATGCTGCCCCGGTGACCGTCTTGGCCAATGTTTGATAAGCATAGAGGGTAAAATAATAACTTCTGTATGCCAATCTTTACAAGTCTCAATCCCCTTTTTTTTTCTTTTTTTTTATCTTTTTTTTTTCTTTTTGGCTTCCTTTACTGTGATGTAGCATCTGATCCTTAAACAGACCGCAGACTTTTGACATTGTACGGTTAAATATGATCTTTTTGATATTTTTTTTGTCAATATTCTTTCTTTCTTTCTTTCTTTCTTTGTTCTGATGACTATCGAATTTATAAGATTGGCATATGAAGTGACTTTTACCATCTTAGTAAAGTAACCGACATCCAGGAAAATGAATCAACATTGGCCAGAAACTTTTGATGAGACTGGCTTGACAACATCCATGCCCCACATATAGGAAATCTTATTTCTGCATTAAGCTAGGCTTTGATCTTCATCTCTTTTTTTGGCTTGTGAAGTAGGATCTATTTTTCATCCATTATTAACAAATTAGAAGATATGTCACAATTTCTATCATTTTCAATCCTGAGATCCCTTAGACCCATAACTCAGTTAAAAAAGGGAGTCAGTAACAATGTCACTCATGTCATTGATATTTGAGGGCCGGTCGTAGGTTACAAAAGAATATACACAGAACGAATAAATTCGAGAATAATTATTTGCACGAGATGCTTATGAATGAAATGAGAGAATGATTCAAAACAAAAGTCCAAAAGAACGAGAATATTTTATTCAAACTGATTTCAAGTATGTATTTCACAACGAAATTTAGACATAAGCTATTTCATAAAGGGATGCTTATTGCTTCTAGGTTAAAAGCAACAAGTGTGTTCGGAACATTACTCTGAATAAGCTCTAAAAACTATAGGAATTTCTTTCGCAGTCCAATTATTCAAAACACTCCCAGGTTCGTAAGGGTAGATATCCGACAAGGTTCCTTTTTCAGTGATTTTTCATGTATGACATGTATATTTTTCAGCATTTCTTCAATTTCCTTGTCCTCTATCATATTTACTCCAACATCAGTGTGATTTGGTAGCAGATTATCAGCATTCAACATATCAGCCACTTTCACAACGCCCAGCTTAATAAGTCTTTCCACAACTTTCTTAAAAGCAATGCAATTTTCTATTGAATGTCCCAAAATTCCCGTATAATAGTCACATTCAGCATTTTCCTCGTACCATTTGGGGTACGGGGGCTGCAATGGTGCCAAGTAGAAAAGGGACACTATGTGCTCATCAAATAATTTTTGATATAGCTCTCGGTATGTTATTGGAATAGGAGTGAACCGAAGCTTTTCTGTATTTGTCCTTTGCCTAGATTCATTCTTTGAAGGAGCCTGAAGGTTTGTAGTTGTCATCCTTGGTGATCCCACAGTAACTTGCTTTGAATAACCCTTACTGTATGCTCCCACATTATTTACCTCGTCTTCTTTCTTTCTCGTATGACCTTCCGGCACTTTCCCTCAGATCTATTTTACCGCTTCTCACAGCATTTTTGATCATTTCGTCGGTCATTACTATGTCCGAGAAACTCTTCGTGGCACTCCCAACATATGGTTGATAAATGGGGATTTCAAGGTGTTGATGAAACTTACGAATTATTCACAAATAAAATAACATTCATAGTATAATTATTTAATAAATCCCAATGAAGGACATTTAAAACCTAAACCATGTATTAAAATGGGATGGGACTTGTTTGAATACTCCGATTTTATCTAAATTTTATTTAAATTTAAAAGATTTCTACTTATTTTTACATATAACCCCCTGCAATTAAAAACCGTATTCATTCCAAATATAACCAATCAACCAATTCCAAAATCCAACAATTCAACCAATGCAATTTCATATTTAATCATATTTAAATTATACTTATAACATCAAATACCAAATATCATTCTTTACAACAAAAGTCATATAGTAATTTAAAGTGACCAAACAACACCTATGTACATGCCACTTTTATCAAAGGAGAATACATCACCGAGTTTTGTTCTGGAGTCGGGATCGTCTTGGATGCTGAATCAGAACTTTGAACAAATTCAACAATTGAAATAATACACAATCATGTTGAGCCACTATCCATTTCTTGAACCAATGGTTCATACTTTCCATTCTCATACACATATTCCAATCACATTTTTCAGTTCATGTTCTATTTTCATTACTTCCAATGGCTCAACCATTTCATTTTATTCAATTTAACCTTTTCCTTATTTACCCCTATTAATGACTTCGGACTTTAACGGATACACGGATTCCAACCCAAACACACCAAGACGGCACATTGTGCCTAAACGGTACATAGTACCGATCAAGATATCGACACATAAGTGCTCAAACGACACACGAGGTGCCCGATACGACACACGAGGTGCTCGGAATACGACACATAAAGTGCCCGATATACACATAAAGTGCCCGATCGGCAAAGCCGATAAATCCGTGACACTTCCAAATCCTATGGCATGCCAATTATATCCGACTCAGCCCGACTAGTTAATAGGGTATTTTAGTTCTCAATTTCATTTTCATTTTCATAACAAATTCAATTTCAATATCAAATACACTTTTCCATTTCAATCCACATACAATTCAATTTCAATACATATCCATCATTCAACTCAATTTCCATTCAATTCAATAAAACACTTACCTTATGATTTACTTACCATATACATAAATTAATTTAACATTTAATGAATAATAAAGAATTTGAATTATAGTAATACAAACCCGAAATACACGCTTACTCCTCAAGGATCTTTTCTTTTCCCTTGGATGCCTTTGCCTCTTTTTCCTTGTTAGCTACAAAAATAATAATTTACATTATTAATTACAGCATTAAATTACAATAAATAATGAATTTTATTCAATTTCTACTCTTCCTCTTCATTCTACATTCTTTATACACGATTCTATTATTTACTTATAAGTTCTTTCAAAACTGTCTACCTAAGTCATTGTCACTAAATTATCTATATCTTGAGTTACAGATTTCCAAATTAAGATCCGTAAATTTTTTATGAAACTAGACTCACATATCTTCTTGCCATAAAATTCTCAGAATTTTTGATTTATCCAATAAGTACAGTTTATTCTTTAAAATCACCCCTATTCTGTTGTCGGACAGTTCCGACCACTCTTTGCTAAAATTTAATTATCTTTTTATACAGAATTCAAATTATGTCCTAGTTTATTTCTTATAAAAATAGACTCATTAAGGAATCTATTCATATAAATTATGTCCCCAAATTATTTTTTTACAATTGTTAATGATTTTTCCAATTCAGAACAGGGGATCTCGAAATCACCCTGAACCAGTTTCACTAAAATTTAAATATCTCATAATACAGAACTTATTTGCTTTCTCTGTTTCTTTCATATGAAAATAGACTCAATAAGCTTTAATTTCATATCTCACTCAACTTCTAATTCCACTTCTACGATTTTTAGTGAATTTTCAAAGTTACTCTACTGCTACTGTCCCAAAACTATTTTCTTATAACTTATTTTGCAATTAAATCCTAATTAAGTTTACTTTAATCCCTATAGTAGAAAACTTATAGCTTACCTTACAATTTAATCCTTTTACTAATTCTAACTTAGATTCCATCTAATTTAATCCATAATTCATCTTTTCTTCAACATAAACTATATTTAAAACCTAAAACTCTCAAAATACCAACTTAGTTTCATCAAAATCTTGCTTTAAAGCTTCTAAAACATCAAAATTAAGAGAAAATGACTAAATTGACTTACCTTTTAAAACTTCAAACCTTAAATCTTTAGTTTTTCCTTTTCCTTCTTTTTCTTCTTCTTTCCTGCTTGTTTCGAATGTTTCTCTGTTCTCTCCTGTTTCTTTTCCTATTTCTTTTATACTATTTACTTTATTATATAATATAATATTATATTAATGGTGACCTCTTTCCATCTTTGTGCATATTGTTGAAAACTCTTTTACTCCTTATTCAATTTGATCCTTTTCATAATTACTTTAAATTAAGCTTCTACTAGACTCATAATTACTCCTAATGATTATTTACCATATTTTGCGGGGTCTGATAATTTTTGGCTCATGATTTTGGTCATATAGTTTCTTTCTCAAGAGATGGTAACGTGGACCGACCTCTTTCCATCTTCATAAATGCTTGGCTTCTTGCTAAATCCTCCAAGAACCAATTTCGTGCTAAATGAACAAATTTCTGACAACTAGCCGATTGTACCATTTAGATCCCGCTCCTCCGAATGTCTTGGAAGCAATGAATTAGCAGTGGGTCATTATTAACGTACCCAGTCATTCTCTGGCAAAACATAGTTATGTGAGCCTCTAGGCAAGTAGTCCCATAGTATTTTTCGAATTCTGGCACCTTGAATTTGTGGGGAAGTATTAGATCTGACACCAAACTTAGATCTTTAGCATATATTCCATATTTCCTATCAACGCTTTCCATGGCTCTAAATTTATCTTCCAACCATTTGCATCGTTCCTCTAACTGTTTTGGCAATTCAGCCCTTGCCCTTTCTCTCTCTACTGCCTCATCAAAGTCGAGAATATCAGTATTAATTGGATGATCCCCTAAATTAGAACCTGATCTAGCTTGGAAATTTGGCGACATCGAAACACCTTCTTGAAATTGTTGAGGTTTAATTATGACGGATGTCTTTCGTGGATGCACCTTAGGATGTGTCGGGGTAAAACCTGGGGGATATAGTCGCTCCTCACTATCTTCCACAGTGTTAACCATAGAGGTTTTCCTTTTGTCTATTCCTCCTGCCAGTAGTTGAGTTAATTGAGCCATCATACTCTTTTGTAATTTCATCATTCGATCCATCATATACTGTTGGATCTTAGCTAGCTACTCTTGCATTTGCAGCTGAAGTTTTTCCTGAATCTCCCTTTGGAGTTGTTCAAGCTTCTCTATTCTCTAATCCATAGCCTTCATCTTGGTTCGGGTACTGTAGGGATGTTTAGTTTTACCGGTGTCTAGGTTAATGCTGAAATAATTTCAACCAATCAGGGTCCTCTCATGAAATCTAATGCATGCGATGTAATGCTATGGAATGCGTGAAATGAATGTAAAGAGATGTCGATCCTAACTCAATTTCATTTAGAAAACTTTACTAGAGGACAAAGCTCTTTACATGAAACGGACTACAAATATACGAACATCCGTATTGTTTTTCGTTTCATCAAGAAATTCGTTCTCCAAGCCAAGCTCCCTAATTTAGCAATCGAACCCGAATCGACATCTCTCTCTAATATGAAACTGCATGCTAAGTAGCAAGGATAAAAAAAATCAGTACAATAGAAACAAAATTCAAAGCATGTAAAACATTCAAACACCTATTGGATGACCACTAGGGTTTATCACAACTTTATCTAGGGTAAGCTCTTAGGGTCTTTTACATGTGGCTTGAGTTCTAAATTTAAGGGTACCTGAACCAGCAGATTCCTCAATCCTCACCCATTATAGGCTCATATGGATCGAGCTCAGTTCAGGGGAATACATTTCCCTATGGCTGCACGGAGATGAAAATCTCACGAAGACATAGGTACGAATGTATTCAAAGTGATTCACTATCCTGTACGGAGGTGAAAACCTCACGAAGGAGTAGTTTCTCACTCCCACTTAAGGTGTGACCCAGCGGTCATGCAATATGATACAGAAGTAATCTACCAGACTTGAACCATAACAATGAAATGAGATGATGCAAGCGAATGCAAATAAAAGGATCGTAATTTTTTCAAATCAAATTTTCAATTTCCGACAAAAGGACAGAAATTAATCAATTTTACAGCTTGACTCTCTTTACGTCCCCAGTGGAGTCGCCAAGCTGTCGAAACCATTTTTTAAATCGAGTTTGAAAAAACTGGGATCGACTTTAAAAAATATGGAAATGGAGTCGCCACCGATCTTTTATTTAAGATGTGTTGAGATGGATTATTTTAATAAAACATTGATTTATTAAAACAATAATTTTGGTCCACGAAATCCAAAAAATAGGTTCGGGAGTCGGTTACGCACGAGGAAGGGTTAGCACTCTCGATACGCCCAAAATTGGTACCTAATTGATTAATTAACGTCCTGATGTCGAAAATTTGAAAAGATTCTAGATTACGATCCATTTACTTAAGACATATTTGAACAACATCAGATTGGATGCCGAAAGTTCTTATTTCGAATAAAATGTCGTACTTAATAAGTTAGGGCACAACATTTTACATTCTCAAAATTAGATTTATCTTTCGACATTCAATACTCATTCATTTAAAAATAATAAGGATATTCAATTATTTGGGTCAAATGAAATATCGCAACCTAGTAAGTTAGGGCACTATTTCTCCAAATTCCCGAATACGAAATGTTGCCTTTGTTCTTTTGAAATTCTTATTTTGAGAAAATAAAACATCACACTCAGTAAGTTAGGATGCAATGTCTCAACTTCCCGAGAATAAGTTTTTTATTTATTTAAAATATCATGCATTTTGATTTAAGAGAGAAAGGATACTCGGTTATTAGGTTTTAAACGAGGAGAATCGAAACTCAGTAAGTTAGAGCACGATTTTCTCGTAACCACTAAACACGAACATTGCCTTATAATTTTAAAAACCTTTGCATAAATAAAAGATGGTCTTTAAAGCTAAATTGACATTAAATACGATATTTTCCATAATATGCAATGGAATACTAATATACAAAGCCAACATCAAATATTACATTAATTTAAGTAATGTGTAAATAAATAAAAGAAATTTAATATAAAATAATGTACATATAATAATAATATATAAACATGTATTGAATAGGTAAATATAATTTTGAAGAAGTAAATTATACATACAATGATATACATATATAATAATATAAAATAATACATAAAAATAACTTAGTACAAATAATATGTATATATAAAAGCATATATATATAATTAATGAAAATATCATGTAAATAAAATAAATAATAGCTAAAATAATTTAAAATATTTTGTATTAAATATCAATTAAAAGAATAATTAAAGAATTCAATAAAGATAATTAACTAAATAATTTAAGGATTACATTGAAAATCAAAACGAAATTAGAGGGCTAAAAGGCAATAAATCTTAAATGAAATCCAAAAGGGTTAAAATATAATGCGCATAAATTAATGAGGACCAAATCAAAAAATAATCCAATCAGAAAGAACACTGCGTTTGGATAGGACTATATTGCGATGGAATTAGAGAACAGAGGGACTAAATACGAAAATAACCCTTTTGAAGCGGAAAGGCGCGGATCCGGGTCACAAAGCGGGTCAATGCGCGGATCTACACCCTCCTAAACGGCACCGTTTTGTATTATTACCTTAAAAAAGGGTTAATAGACCTTAAGATTAAATAAAAACCTTAATCCTTTCATTTGTAACCCAGAACCCTAGCCCCCTTTTCTTTATCTGTTTCCCTGCCGCAATCCAGACGCCACTCCCTTCGCCGCTCTCCTTCAATAGATTTTTGAAACCACCCTTTTTTTTTAAAACATTTCAGCCCATTCCTATTCTCAATCAACTCGTGCCCTTTTGTTCCACTAAAACGCCACCATAACGACGAGTAGTGGTGCACGGAGGTTCGATTTGACCGACGTCCTCGCCTAACCCCGATCGCGACGGAGCAAGCGAGAACAGAATCTCATAAAGGTAATCTTCCTTTTTCTTTTTAGTATATTTTTTACATGCACAAAGAAAATAAATTAAAGGCTAACAGAATAAAGGAAAAAATGGAAAGAAATTGAAATCGAAAAGAAAACCTTCAATTTCGCTTTTTGATTCAGATTTTCTCTTTTGCTCTATATTCATCGTGTAAAAATAATCCCGTTTACAATTGATTTGACTTTATTTATAGCCTGATAGAATAATAAAAAAGATACAAAAAGAATCATTTTTTCCTAGCTGTATATTCGATTATTTGGCTATACGTTGCTGCTTTCTGTTGCTATTTTGCTGTTTGTTTCTTTATGTGCAGGTACAGATGTGGCCGAGATATGGAGGGGTCGTACGACATTGCTACGCTGGAGGCAGTACAAATGGCATGCTGGTGCAGGCTTGCGCGTGGGTGGAGGGCGTGGCGCAAGTGGGGATACGAACGGTCGCGGCGTGAAGGCACGCATGAGTCCAAGAGTCGCACGTGGGGGATGGCTGCAGAAAGGTCGCCAGAAGGTTCTGCCTAGGGTTTTCTTTTTTCTTTGTTTTAATTTTTGGGCTAATCGGGCCACAGTTTAAATTTGGGCCAATTGTATTTTAGTTTTGGGCTATTTAATTTTTTTGGGCTCATGTTAAATGTAATTTGGGCTATTAAAACCTGATGGACTGTTTTTGGTTTTATTTATTTTTGTGTTTTTTATTTCTGTTTGGTTAACATTGGGCCCAAAGAAAATGGGCTTTACAATAATAATAATAATAATGATAAACATAATAACGAGAATAACAAATGTGCAAATAAATAAAAATAAAAATGTAAGCGTTTAATTTTCAAATATATGAAAAAGGTAATAAGTAAATAAATAAATAAAAAAAGGTTTGCAAAAGGTTGAAGATAAATAAATGATGGACTAAATTAGAATTTAAATAAAATTGCAAGTATAAATCATAATAAATTAAATAATAAAACATATATAAGGACTAAAATAAAATACGCGTAAAGGAGGAGGGACTAACTGGGAAATTATTCAGAGTCCCACAAACGTGTCGATCCATAAAGGACCAAAACGAATCAAAATCAAAATCACAAGGGTAACAATTTAAAAAAACAAAAAAGAAACAGGATTGGATTGAAAAATAATAAAAAATCGAAAGGACTAGACGCAAAATTAGCCCCTTTTTCGGGAAAACACGCGGATCCTGCCAGTCTTGGGTCGGGTCTCGAGTCATATCAAAACGGCGTCGTTTTGAAGTTTGAAATCGGCCCAAAACGGTGTCGTTTAGTACTACCTATTTAAACAAAAAATTTCAAAAAAAACTCATTTTTGTCTTCAATTTAAAAAAAAATCTGGAAGCCCTTTTTTTCTCTCAAACCATCCTCAGACCGGCCTTTATGTCCGGTGACCTTTCCCCTGATGGCCACCGATCACCGGCGACGGGCTCCGCTGTCCCCGATTGCTGGAAAACACCAAATACCTTCTTCTTTTTTAGCGCTTCGACTCCCAGAGTCCAAATCTGGGGTCAATATTCCTAAAGCCCCATGAAACTAAAATAAAAATAAAAATTACCCATTCGATTTCTCCGTATTTTGGTGGGTTCTTCGCACCTTCCTCTAAAACATGGTCCTCAAGCGAATCGAAGACGATTCGGAGGCCATGCGCCGAAAAGAGCCGTCTTTCATCGGAGACGGTGTCCTCGCACACCCCGACGGTGGGATACGAAGCGGCGTTCAGGTAAAAAAATATATTTTCTATTTATTTTATGCTTTTTTTAAATAGCAGATGGAAAAAAGAAAAATCACCTTTGAAGTCTTTTCTTTGTATATTTTTTGATTGCTTCTTGTATCTATTTTTTCTTTGTCCAAAAATACATGATGTTGTGGGGGCTTTTATATTCGATTATACACTGTTTTTCTACTGTTTTCATTTCAAATTTCTACGTCGTTTCTGTCCTTGCGTCTGTCCTTTTTCTCTCTTTGTTTGCAGGCGGTGGAGGGTCAACGATGAGGAAAGAAGCCTGCCCTTGCCATTTTGGTGAAATGGCAGCAGGGCATACCTCACGACGAGAGGCATCGGGTGGTGTGCCTGCGAAGGGGGTGTGGCGCCAGAAACCCTAGGGTTTCTGGCAATCTAAAAAAATTTCAAGTTTTTGGGCGGCTGGGCCATTAGGGTTTTCATTGAATTGGGCTATTTGGGCTTTTTTTGTAAATGGACTGTTATATTTTGGATTTTTTATTTTTTTTGGTTCAGTTTATTTTTTATGTTTTATTGTTTGTAATCTGGGCCTGTGTAAAATTGGGCGATTACAACGACGTTGTGAAGAGATGCCCTGAATAACATAATCGCTTTGTCTCGTCCTAACCATTGTATTCTAATAAACCCAAAAAAATCACAAGAACGATGTAAATTTTAAGAAAATTACCTCTAAAGTTGTTCTTCTCAACAACAGCTTATTCTCCAAAATCTCAAATTCAAACAGTTTAATTTTTAAGGCTCAGGCAACTTCCTTTTAAAAGGGTTCTCTACTTTAATGATTCATGTATTCGAGAATATGGGAACAATGAGTTGTGTACAGTTGTACCACTGTTTAACACGTGGTGAAGTATATGTCACAAGTTAAAACCAGGCATATATAATAAGCTTCCCCTTACGTGACATCTCATCCCGTAAAAATCAAGTTCTAAAAGGATTCACTTTATAACTCTTTTTTTAACTAGGCGGGAGACAAATTATTATGATACTCTCTATTATCTACCTGTTATCTGAGTATTTGATTGGGTCCTATCCTGTACTCTATATGATTTATACTTTAGGTTCACCCTTCTTTGATGAGACCGCATGAATTTATACCACTATAAAAGTGAACCCGAATTATATAAACATGTGTTAACCTTAGAGTAAGGTGTGTGTCGCCATGTATGAGCACTTACCTACAATATCACATCTATGAACAGTAACTATATAATATAAATACACAATTTAACCAATCTGAAGAGGACACTCTCTAAAAACTACTCAACAATAGTTTTCCATATTTATTTTGTTTGGAAAATAAAAACTAGTAAATTAATGAAAATTAAAATAATTTTTTATGATTCTTTTAATTATATTTTTATAAAATGTATTTGACAAATTAAACAATTTTACTTCTTTCTTTTCTTCTAATTTCTCTCTAAATTGAGATAATTAAGAATTAAAATTTTAAGTCTCTTTATTTCCTTCGCTTAAACAAAAACATTATCCAAATTATAAAAGGAGTTTTACTTTGCTTTTGTTTTAATTCAATGCAAACATACTCTTAATGTAGAATCTATGAACGGTCATTTTCACTATTTACAATGGTACTGTACATAGTATCTCAATTTTATTTCTTCGCTTGGTCTATTTTATTTGTGTGATTTCAATTAATCTGAAATAATTGAAATAAACATATCAAGAAACCAAAAGATTACAGAATCTAATTTATAATTAAAAAAATACTTAAATTTGTATTGGGAAAACTATCTCCTTTTCAACTGTGCTTGCTAGACCCAAACACTATGATAAGTCAGCAACAAAGTCTTGGAAATAAACACAAGAAAATTTATTGTTAGGGAGAAAAAACTCCAAGAGGAAGGAAGTAAAAAAAAAAACTTCAATTATTTAAAAAAATTGAATATCGGAAGGATACGATATAACTTATTCTTTTTTTTTTAAAAAAAGTGTTTTTAGCATCATAAATTACTCTATTTCGCTAATCATTTTAATAATAGCTCATGTTACTTATAATAATTAAGAGGTTTATTACTTTGTCATTAGCTAAAGGCTAGTAGGCAGCCCCTAGAGTTGGGAAGGGCGGCGGCGATGTTGGTTCATTGTCGGGCCCGGGCGGTAGCGGCTGTGGTTTGCGCACTAAGTTTATTATATTTGACCTTTATTTTAAGAAAAGACATTAAACCCTTAAAATACTACGAACCCCCAAAGCTCCCATCATCCATGTATATATAAATAATCAATAAAAGATTCCTCATTGTCTCCAAAGTTTCTTCTTCATAATCTTTGGAATATGTAAATGGACAAATAACCTTTGCAAAGCATACTGAAAATGGTGGAACATCCAGTGTTTTTTTTGAGATTGCAGTAATGGTTTTTATGAGTACTTTATTCTTTTAATATTATAAAAAAACCTGGGTCCAACAAGAAATGATTTGGTTGTATATTGGCAAGAAAATGAGCCAAATCCATTGTCATTTTCAATGATAAAATGAAAATAAAATCCACCCCATTTATTGTTATTTCAATGGCAATTGGCCAACAAAAGAGAAACAAGACACTGATCATAGACAACACATAATGTAAAATAGTATGCAGTAATAGAGTGAAAACCCCCCCAGCAAATTGAAGTCGAGATATGGTGGTATAAGCCCTTTTAACTAGAAATTAAAATGGATCGGGTCAGAATTTTCGGCCTGAAGTATAGGGATAGTGACAGTGAGAACCCCATTCTCCATAGAAGCTTTAACTTCATCCATCTTCACATTTTCCGGCAACCTGAACCTCCTGGAGAACTTGCCACTACTCCTCTCGAGGCGGTGCCAGGTGTCGTTCTTGTCTTCCTTCTCAAACATCATCTCGCCGCTGATCTGGAGCACCCTCTCGTCCTCGATCTCCACTTTCACTTCACTAGAACAATTTTTTAAACGCCGAATAAAATTTTAATTTTTTATAATTTATATTTTTATAATTTATAAAGTATTAAATTAAATTTTTATAATTTTAATTTTATCGTTATTAATTTAAAATTTTAAAAATATTTAAAAATTAAATAATAATTTTATATTTTAGCAGAGTCGAAGTTCATGTCAGCTCTCTCTGGCTTCGTCCCTGTTTACTTTCTTTTCTTCAGCCCAGGAAGGTCGGCCTTAAACACTTGCGCATCGTTGGTCTCCTTCCAGTCCACACGTGCGTTGACGAAGCCGGCTTTTTCACGGGAGGGTTGAGGGAAATCTTAGTCCTTGAAAGGGTCCAATATGTTCAAAGAAAAAGGGCCGAAAACGCCGCTGGGGCTGCGTCGGGCGCCGTAGAAGTGAGGAAGCATCGCCATTGCTTTTGAGAAATAACGCTCTGACAAATTGGAACTTAATCGTGTTGGTAAAGATAAAAGAAGAGGGTGATGGGTGAGTATTATATGTAAATAATATATAAAGACGGTGAGGAAGGATCTAGTAACTTGAGGAATAACAGTT
This sequence comes from Gossypium rotundifolium, assembly GCA_025506655.1. NCBI lineage: Eukaryota > Viridiplantae > Streptophyta > Magnoliopsida > Malvales > Malvaceae > Gossypium > Gossypium rotundifolium. The sequence goes on from CP106728.1 coordinate 27,272,234, forward strand.
TCAGGATTCAAATGGGAAGAAAACCGTTTTGCAGTTGAAGTCCGAAACATGGATGATTTGCTACAACCAAATGGGCCAAGACCCTAAAATAAAAATTATTACATGCATGTTCATGACAAGGTTTCTTGACTTAATTAATAAGTGGGTGGAAAAAAGTAGAAATAAACTTTGTTTTAACAAGAAATTGAACTAAGATCGTTATTGGAGGCTTTACCTGTATCTACTCTCAGTTAAGACTTATAATTCTATGTTGGGTAACACTATAGATAACTGAAAATAAAGTTGAGAGTAACATGGCAAGTCTAGCCTGTGAATTCCCCATCTTCACTGTTTCTCATTTTCTTATGTATTTTTCCAAAAAGCATTCAACTTTATCAATATATATTTTAGATATTCTTTAAATTTTTTCTTCTCGCGAACAAAAATTAACAGTAACATTTGTTAATTTTACAATACCATAATCATTTGTACGTCACATTAATAATTAATTAATTTTTAAAAAATTTAAAAATTTATAGACTTTTATATATTAAATAATTTTTCTCCCTCGCTTCCTTTTTGGTTAAATTTCAATTAAATCCATATATTTTTTGTTTTCCCACTTCTCTTGTTGACAAAAGTCTTCAATATTAAATGCTATTTTCCCTGTTTGTAATTCTCGACTCTCAAGGAGTTAGTTTAGTCCTCAAAAAAAATTTATCTGTAAACAAGACAACAGTTTAACTAAAAAACAAACGGGATTTACTAAAAATATTAATACACGTAACATATAAGTGGGACACAGTGGGGGTAAGGAATTTTGTTCCACAGAACCATGTCTTAATTTTTTGACCATTTTTTATTTTATTATTTGTATTATATATGATTTAATAAAACATAGCTTATCATTATAATCACTGCTATTTTAATTTTACAAACTAAATTCGCCTCCTATTTAAAAAAATATACATCATAATTTTGCTTCTTAATCATTAAAATTTCGTAAGAAAAGATTTAACAATTTCTGTATTACTGAGATTAAGAAAAGATGAAAACTATAGTCATAATCTTTCTGGTAAATTCGAATTTTGAGGATCTTAGGGTTTGATCAATCAGTATCCAGTGGTTTGTGGTAGTTAACTTTTTGTTTCTCCAATTTGGATGGTCGTTTTGCCCAAGGTTGCACTTTACATTATGTTTGGATTCATATTTGTAGAAGAAAAATGAAATTACTTTATTCGGATTGCTCAAATTAATAAGAGAAAGGAAAGTAAAGTATATTTATCCATTTTTGTTTGGTTAAATGGTGGAAAGGAAAACAACTAATTAAATATAGTGATATTTTACTATCATAATATAATTATGTAAAAATAAAAAAAGTTTTAAATTTGTTCAATTTAGTCCAAAAGTGAATTTCTTCTTACTCATTCATACCCCATGTCATTTTCATACTAAATAATCATTATCAATACACTTTTATCTTCTTTTTTTTGTTTTGTCAAATTACACTTTAGTCATCATACTCTTCTAAGTTTTCAATTTAGTTCTTTTTCCAAAATTTCACACTCACATTCATCCTCACTAATTTCCTTTCCTATAGTCAAATCAACTCCATAAGAAGATTCATTTTATGAACTCATTTTCATATTTTCTCATAGTGCCATATATTATACTCGAAATTTTGGGGTGTTACACCCAATGTGATTTCCATTTCTGACTAACCTATGATCACTTGTGTTCTGGGGCATGTTGATCAACCAATTTTTCAAGATGGCACATCAGTTGATTTAGACTCTCTTCCTCTTATCTGTTATCTGGGATTTCCCTTTCTGAGTTTGATTTACATCAGCTCCAACTTGAATTTTCTAGACGCGGTATTGCTTATAGAAAGTAGGCCAATTAAGGCTTTCTCGAATAAAAGGGCGTTGCATAACCATTTTGGTTCTTTTTTAGTACTTCCTATGGCTGGTAGTAATTCGCAACTAGTTGAAGATTGAAAGACATTTGTTTTTTCAAAGCATTCTACTGCACCTGGGTTGTTTTCAATTCTGGATGCATCTATTGCAATCGGGGATTTAGCAGGTGCAATGGTTTCAGTACCAACCATCTCTACTTTATTCTTGGGCTTCTATTATTTTAGGAAAATCAGTTATTGCATTGTACCCCGCAAATCAATGGTGTAATGCCACTCATCTTTGGATAAAAGAAAATCAATGGTGGTTTTTAAGAATCGAAAAGCATTTTAAAGGTGAACTAACTATTTGGTGAGAAAGTATGAATAGTGAAATCTAGTAAGGACTAAATTGCAATTTTTAAAAATTGAAGGACTAAAAGTGTAGATTTACCATTTTAGAAAATGGATGAAATTTTAAGAATTTTTTTTATGCATATGACATGGAGATATATTGATATGGGCTGGAAAATTGGGATATGGACTAAATTAAATAAAGTGAAAAGAATAAGGACTAAAATGCAATTTTCTCACTTTGTGAGAGAGAGGCTATGCAATTTTACCATTATTAATAGAGTTTTGGAGACATAATGGTGGGATTAAATTCCCATGCAATGAGGTGTAAAGAAGAGAAAATCTAATGGTAATTAAGCATGAAATGTGTTGAAATGTTGGTTTCATGTTCTATTTCACTCCCCGACAGGGTTCTTTTCACCATTTCCTCACTATACTACTTTAATATCGGTCACCTAGGAGTATTTAGCCTTGCAAGGTGGTCCTTACTTATTCACATGGAATTCCACGTGCCCTCATGCTACTCGGGTTAGAGTGTAAGCTAGTGATGCTTTCGGCTAGAAAATCGTAGAATTTTCTACACAATTAGAAGACTGAATGGAAGCAACTTGGACAACAAAAATAAGAGGGAAAGAAAGAAAATAAGGGAAGAAAGAAAGAAAAAGAGGAGAGAGAGAGAGAATTTTCTATGAAACCATAACCTAATTTCATATCCTAGAGTGTTATGAGATCATTTTCTACCATGGAAATCAATTAGGTGAAAGAGAAAGTGAAGCAACGCATAGGAAAGTGAAGAGAAAGGTTGAGTTCAAATGAAGAAATAGGTAAGCACTAAATTGAATTCAAGTTAGTTTATTTTAATTTGAATATTTGAGTATTTAAATCTTAATTTGAAATAATTAAATAAGATATGATTAGGATTATTGGATATGTATATTGAATTTAGTAGTGAATATGTAATTAAAGGTATGTTAGTAATGTAAGAAATGGCAAAGTGGTAATTTAGTGATTAGTGAATATTATGAAACTAAGGATTAAATTATAAAGAGTGAAAGTTATTTATTTGTCATTGATTGATAAGTGAATAGATGTAGAATAGCGAAATCACTATAGAAAGGACTAAATTATAAATAGTGTAAAATTTGGTATGTGAAGTAAATATTGTGATTAAAGGTTTAAATGAAGTGAAAAGTGATACTAAAGTGTTATAAAAGGAAATATTGAATTTTCATGAATATATGAATTCAATTGTAAAAAGTCTAAAATTACTAAGTGTGTTAAATTAGTGAAATAAATATTTAAGTGAAGTGTTTTATGAAAATAAATTAAAATCTAAAATATACAAGATTGTAAATATGTGATATGCCGTTGTTCATGTGAATTAATGTATGAAGTAAAGATATAGTGTAACATCCTAAATTTATGGGTCTATGCGTTTAGTATAGGAATATGTTTAATATGGTGAAAGGGTTTAAATTTGGGCTTAGAATTAGGCAAAGGCCCATATTAAATTATTTTAAGGTGGCATCATTAACAATTAAAAAGGAACAAGTTTTGGGTTGCAAGGAGCCCATGTTTTTAGGCCAATTTCGGTACTTTAAATGAAAATAGGGTGACGCCACATACAAGGAATTAGGGGCCCAAATATTAAGTTTAGTGAGGCCCAAATCTTTTAATTTAAGTAAGTTAAATTTCGGCATTAGGGTTAGTAGAGGTGGACGGCTACAAGGCTCAAAAAAATAGGAGAAATTATGTGGATTTTATAAGTGATAATATCATAGATAAAAAGGAGAAAAGTTAGGAGCTTATCTTCAAGGAAATGTTGGTCAAAATCCCATTGCATAGAGGAGTGTAAAATTCACTACTACATGGCAAAGAGGTGCCAATTTTCCTCTCTTTAGATTGAATTTAAGCGGCATTTTCGATTTTTAGCAAGAGGTGCCAAATATCTATAAATAGGAGGGCTAGCCCTTGATTCGACATTGAAAATCCTAATTTCTTCTCCCATTATATCGAAATTCCTTAGCCTCTCATTCTCCAATTTCTTTTCTCCAATTTCTTCAAAAGTCAAACTCTTCTCCACTTTTTCCTCCTTGTGTCGATTTCTCTAAAAAGTAAAGCATCCATAGTCTTCTCTTTATTCATCTTATTTGAGAATTAGTTATATACTTCCCATTTAAATCTTCTATTGGCATTCTTGAATCCTCTTTCTAGTGCTAGCCTGAATCTCCTATGCTAAGGTAAGTGTTGATTTTTGATTAGTTCTCATGATCTATTCCCGATTTTTGAAAGGCAAAAGCCGAAAGCTAATTGTTTAATGGTTTTATGATGGGTGGCAATTCGGGATTTGAAGGAAGCTTGGTCAATTAGATCTAAAAGCCGAAAATAGCTAGTCTCCACTTTTGAGATTTTTAAGGTAAGAAGATTTCCCTAGATTTCTATTAGATTTGATCACTATCTGTAAGATCTTAAGGTTATAATGAGAATTAATGATTAAATATTGTGATAGTAGTTCTGATAAGGACTTGTGATGGAATTAAATATAGATCAGGCAAAGGAAAAAATACCTAAGTTTAAGAAAAGAGTAGTATCTGCCATTCGAGATTGGCCACTTGATTGTGGACCGACTTCTGAACAACACCTTAGGCAGATAGTAGTAGTGTCGACTAAGGATAGTGTTGACATAGTAAGCATCGTCTTATCGATAATTAGGTGTGTAGACTTCTAACACACTAATAAACCTGTATGTATGACTATATATATGTTATGGGCTTAAAAGCCAGAATGAGGCTATATAGACACTCGAATGGAACCTTAAAAGGGTTAGGCAAGGATGCCAGGTACGTAAAACTCCCTATGTGTATCGAAAAATATATATGACTGCATGATGTTTTCTTTATGTGTATGCATGGGGTGGGAATATGATATTGAAGGGGAAGTGCATGATAGGTAACTTGGTGATCGGTGGTGGAAATCCCACATATACAAATGTTAGGTCACATAGTGATCGGTGGCTATGCCACATTCAATGATTCCTAATTAATAGGAATAGGCAGTGCGGCTGTCGTTTTGGTGTGTAGAGGATGGAGGGTTTATTGTAGAAATCTCCAAGGTGTGATGGTTGGTACGGGTTGGTGTGTAGAGGATGGAAACCTAGGATGGGTTGGGTTATTCATTATTTATCGTTTACCATGTGATTATGATTGTTACCTTCATGTATGGGCCAGGGCCCATAATGTGTTTGTGGGCTCGGGTCGTTATGTGTTTTGAGATTTATACACTAAGTCTTGGTGACTCACGCTTTCCTTTTATCTACTCTTCCATATGAGCAGTAGATCGTGGACATGGGAGCCGAGACGGACTCGAGGGGCCATCAAATTTTATTTCTACAAATTATTTTTGGGATTTCTTTAAATTTTATTTTATTTTATTTAGGAATATTTATGTAATAAGGCCCCTAGTTTTATTCAACTAAGAAGTTTTCAATGTTATGCAACTTATGAATTCATGATAAGATTTATTTATACTTAATAATAGTAATACAAGGATTTTAAATTTTAAAATGTCACTTATTTATCCAAATAATGTCCAATTGGCTTACGATTTCCATAGCGAACAAAGCAAAAGTTTTCAATGTACAACTCATAGCATACCAGATCTGGTCGAAACGCATGGGCCGGGTTTGGGGGTGTTACATTTTGGTATCAGAGCCCAGTTCAAAACTCGGGCTGTGAAATGGGCTTAGAGGTGTTTTGGAAAAAAAATTTAAAAAATGTCTGGTTTGAGGATATGGCTTTCGAGTCTACCGGCACCCGATCCACGCAGGTAAGTATTCTGAACTCTCTATGTGTTATATATCTATGTGGGCTTGATGGGCTTTATGGGACGTAGACTAATTAGATCTAGAACTTGATGGACTCTAGGCTTAGCTGAAACAACTCCTTAAATTTCATAAGACTTAACCTCACTAAACAAAACCCATGAACAAGTCGCAAGACTAGGGTGTGGCAACAGACATACGCATGTCTAGGAATAGATCCTGAAGAGCTTGGTATTTAAGCAGTCCTAGTGACTCACCTCCTCTTCGCTGGAATCTTACCTGGTGCGTAGTGGCTGTTCACTCTAATTGTGAGGACTTGTTAACGGGCCAAAGTTCTAACTAAAACCCGAAAGGGACCAGCCACTCTATTTTCACAAAAATTACTAGAATGCCCTAGTTTTGTAAAATTCCCAAAATACCCCTGATTTGTAAAATTACCAAATTACCCCTAATTTGTAAAATGACCAAAATACCCTTAATTTGTAAAATTATCGAAATACCTCTGGATTGAAAAATTACTAAAATACTCTTATTTTACAAAATCACCAAGGAACCTTATTTTGAAAAATTACGAAAATACCCCTACAGGATAAAATTACGAAAATACCCCAGGGTAGTAAAACAACAACAACAACCACCAAGGGGCCGTGGTCAAGTCAATGGTGGCAATGGCACAGGACATGGTCGTGGAGGTGCAGCTATCTTGAGGCGAGGCAATGACCTTGGTCTATGCAAGACGTCGCCAAGGGGCGAGGACGCCTAAGTAATATCCGGATTAGGGCTTATGCATCAATGCTAAATTATATGAAATAGCATGCTTGAGTATGTTGTGATTGTGTATTATGAAATTTGTGAACTCTAGAAAATAGGAGAGTGCCTTAAAAATTATTCGAATTCAATTTTAAAAGAGGAAGCTAGGCGAGTAGGCCTTAAGAGAAATTGTATGAGAAACATAACACACAATTGGGCTTGGAAAAGTGGCTAGGCGCCACTTAAGGCCTCTAGAAATGATGCCACCAGCAGGGTAAATGGGCCAAGGTTTGAGTCGCATGGGAAGCTAAATGGAAGCTTTTATTTTCGGCAACAAGGAGCAGTAGTGGACGGCAAAAGGAATCTATGGGAGGAGTTTAAGATGAGGTTAAACTCTTTTGGAATTTCGGCTAAGGTAGGAAAATAAGTGTTGGCCGGCCAATGGACTCTTTAGGCTTAATAATTTCGGCAAGAGGAGGAAAAGTAAGGCCATTATTCTTTTCTCTTTTGAAGCCTCTGTCGAATTCTCTAGCACTCTTCTCTTTCTCTCATACTTTGTCAAAAGTCGAAAACGCAAGTAGTCATAGCCGAATTTCCCCTCTACCTCTCTCAAAGTCTTCTTTTTCTTTTATCTATTCTAGCCGAATACCCTCCTCTCAAAACCCCACCATATTCGATTCTTCCTAAGCCCATACTCTCTCTTTCCTTTCCCTTGTTAAAGCCGAAATCCTATAGTGTTCATCAAAAGTCGAATATTCTTGTGGTGACAAAGATAGGTGCTGTCGATTTCTTCAGTAGAGGTGAGATCAAGTTTGATTTCTATTCTTTTCTTTTACGACTTGTCGAAATCTAGAACTAATCCCATCAATATTCTTGTTTGCCGAAATTTGGAAGGATCTTCCGGGATTTAGTAGTTGTCGACTACAAAGAGAAACACAACAAAGTTTTTGGGATTTCTTAGACTTAAGGTAAGGCATTGTTAGGCCATAGGCCACTTTTATGTGACTTAAAGTTAGAATTAAATCTAACCAATACCTATAGGTATTTCGACATCTCCTCAAGACAAGTGACAAGTTTTCGGGATTTCAAATCACAAGGTAAGCACATAGGTACATTCGGCCAAGGATATAAACAATGATTTAGATCTATTTCATCATTATTTAAAAGCCGAAAACTAACCCTTTAAGTGATCTAATGTTAGCCGAATACAAGGTAGAAGGATTTTGACGTTTCAGGATTTGATTAGTAGTGAAATCGGCACCAAGGTAAGAATTTGATTACAATAATCCTATTAGGATTTGGTTTCATAGCCAATGGCTTTTACTAATAAGATTAGGGTTGGTCAATATAGGAATTAAATATCTAAAGCGATAGATCGAGTTTTCGATTTCAAAGAATTCTTTGAGTAAATCGGTGTGTACTCCACACTATCTCTTAATAGATGCAAGGCAATATTTAATATATATGTTATAATAATGTGAATGTGGCTAAGTTACCATGCGATGGTACAAAGTACTCGTGCACGTTTTCCTACTCCTACTAGGAATATAATACGATCTATTATGGCACATAAGTGCAACTATAAGAATGTGAATAAAGCATAAGGCATAATGTTTGCATGTTTTGCATGTCATGGGGCATATGGGTGATATGTAAAGGGGAAGTGAATTGGTGGTTTTATACCCCAATATAAGAATGTGGTGACTTATGTCACAATATCTGAAAGTGGTGACTTATGTCACAATATCCGAATGTGGTGACTTATGTCACAATATATGAATGTGGTGACTTATGTCACGAATATATATGTCTGGTGGCTATGCCACGAAATTATAAGGGCGATGAGCATGTCGTCTGCAGCGACTGCCTTCGATGGTGTGTAGCGGATAGAGGGTTGACTTAGTAGTCCCCACGGTGTGCAGGTTGGTATGGGTGATGTGTAGCGGATGGCTATTTAGGTTTGGGTTCGGGATTGCATCATTTTATTTAAATGCTATGTGAATATGTATGATTTGATATGCCATATCTATTGAGACTTAGTGTTGATTGTACACATTGAGTCTGTTTGACTCACCCCGTTGTGGGAATATTTTTCAGGTAATGATTAGTAATGGACCGGCCTAAGAGCTCGATGGTGGCCATGCAAAGCTCGTAGACTGCTTTCGCTTTTATTTAAGCTTTGAATTATTTCGGGTTTATATTTGATGTAATAAGGCCAAAGAATTGAATTGTTTATGCATGCTTTCAAATTACTTAGTATGATACGACTATTATCGAATTAAAGTTAGAAGTCAAATTTTCTTAAGTATAAATATCAAGTGTTTTGACACCTAATCAATACGGAAATTAATTTCGAACCCAACCCAAAACAACTGTTACTGAAAACACCCAACTTTTCGGCAATGCCCAAATAGAATTCGAAAGGTTTTTCTTTAGAAACATGCCAGATCCGGTCAGGGCTTGTGGGCCGAGTTTGGGGTGTTTCAGTTTGGTATCAGAGCTCGGTTCAAAACTCAGCCTTGAGGGCTTTTTGGGCCCAAAACGTTTTCTGTCTTTTGAAATTGGATTTTTCTAAGAAGTAAGCAGGTTTTTCTGGCGTGGCACCTGAGTCTCCGGCCCGAAGTCCACCAAGTAAGTACTCCTAACCTCTTTGTGATTTGTATGTAGGGATACATAGGGACGTAGACTAGTGGATTAGGAATTGAACCCTAGGACTAGTTTACCCCAACAAATACATAAGACTTTAATACACAATTAAACAAACCTGTGGTTAAGTCGCCGAGTTAGGGTGTGGCAACCATTGTGCGCATGTCTAGGATTGGTTTCTTGGGAGCTTGGTATTTAAGCAATCTAGTGACTCACCTCCTCTCCATTCGAATCCTACAGTGCGTAGTGATGGTTCACCCTAACCAAGAGGACTCAATCACAAAGCTAAATTCAATAATTAAAACCCGAAAGGACCGTCACCTTGTTTTGTGAAATTCTAAAGTCAAACCATGATTATAAAATTCCAAAGTACCCTTGATTTAAAAATGACCAAAATACCTTCGATTTGTAAATTGACCAAATTACCCCTAACCTGTACAAATGACCAAAATACCCTCAGAAAGGAAAACTACCAAAGTACCCTCAAATTAGAAACCTTTAAAAATACCCTCATTTTGAAAAGTCACCAGGAACCATATTTTGCGAAAAATTATCGAAATGACCCTGGCTTGTAAAATTATAAAAATACTCATCGTGTATAAAATTATCACTTCACCCTTGAAATTTTTCCAGCAAGTATTTTAATTTTTGTAAAATATCAACAATCTCTATTTTGTAACATTTTCAAATACCCTAATTTGAAAAATTACCAAAATACCCTTGTAGGACAAAATTACGAAAATACCCCTAAGTAGTGGAAAACAACGAACAACGACAATTACAACATTTTTCTGTAATGGACGCAAGTTCATGTATGTGACTAAATGAATGATGTGAGACTGTATGTGTATGAATCGAAAGAACTACTTTTTAAAACTATTAAACATAAAATTGTTCGTGTTAAATCAGTGGAACAAAACTAATACATAAAATTCTTTAATCAGATAAATGCTAAGAGGAAGTATGAATTTAAGGGGACGTGGTCGTAACGTGCGTGGCCATGGAAGAGGCCAAATGGCGTGTCTGAACCCATTAGATCGGGTCAAGGATCTCGAGAATGAAATGCCACCACCGCCACCACCGTCGATGTGGAATATCGTGATCGACCGGGATGACGCAGGTCACAAGCGATCTCATGGATTTTAAAAAGGGTGGTGGAGCGGTGGAGGCATAGGAGCTCGAAAGTCGGTACTTGAGCGACTCCAAGCCAACGGAGTTGAGGTGTTCATGATGTATCGGTGTGGCACCCTGCATCAATACTAGTTGGAGGCGACTGAGCGGATTATGGATGAGCTCGACTTAACTGACGAGGAAAAGCTGAAAGGATTGGTATCGCTTCTTCGCGATGAGTCATATCAATGGTGGCTCACGGTGCGGGATGGTGCTACAGCTGAGGAACTCACGTGGGAGTATGCTAAAGTAGCATACCAGAAGAAGTATGTTGGCACTCATTATGTTGATGCCCAAAGAAAGGCTTTTCTAGGACTGGTTCAAGGAAACAAGTCCGTAGCTGAGTACGAGGCTAAATATCTAAGGCTAAGCCGTTATGCTCGAGGCATAGTGTCAACTGAGCACGAGTGGTGTGTCCGTTTTGAGGATGGACTGACGGATGACCTAAGATTATTAATAGCCCCGCAACAAGAGCGAGAATTTGCTATGTTAGTGGAAAAGGCTAAGGTAGCCGAGGGTATCAAGGATTCTGTAAGGCAGAACACTGATCAGAATAGGTAAAAAAGAGGTTTTGGATCATCGAGACCATCTAGGAATGAGCAAAAGAGGCCTAGAGTTGATGGGCATGAGGTCGATGAAGTCTTTGCTAGAGGCGATGATCGTACTTGTGATCAGTATGGGAAGAAGCATTTAAGAGAGTGTTGGAAAAAGACGGGAGGATGCTTCAAGTGTGGGTCCAAGGACTACATGATTAAGGATTGTCCCGAGAGAACCGGCAGGGGGCGTCGATGAGTCAAGGATCTAACCAGTGGAAGAGGTGGATGAAGACCACCGCGAGGTCACTGCTCTACCGGCAGAGGTAATGATCTGCAGTGAGAGGACGAGGAGCACCGGCCGAGATGTTGGTAACACGGAGGCCGACATACCGAGTCTAGTTTATGCTGTTCGTTGAAGAGAAGACGGAGCCACGGACGTCATAACGGTACGTTTCATATTTTGGCAAACCCTATGTTGCTTTGATTGATGTGGGCTCGACCCATTCTTATGTTGCATGTAGTATAGTTGAAACACTAGGCATAGCCTCCAACTTTCTAGTAGGGAGATGATCGTAGTAAGCCCACTAGGTCAAATCAGTGGTGAATAAGATGTTTGGAGAGTACCTTTGGAGCTTCAAGAAACGGTATTTCAAATTGATTTAATGGAATTACCTTTTAGAGAGTTCGATCTCATACTTGGCATGGATTGGCTAGTAGAGTATCGGGCTGTATTGGATTATGCAGCCAATCAAATAGAGTTAAGGACCCCTGAGGATGTAGGGATAGTTATGATAGGAGAAAGACGAAACTACTTGTCTAACGTAGTTTGGCATTAAAGGCGAATAAGATGGTTCGAAAGGGTGCAAGGCATTTTGGCCTTCATTAGTAATTTGGATGCAAAAGAAGGGGTTAGTGGAGTTAGAACCGTAAGGGAGTTTGTGGATGTTTTTCCGGAGGAGTTACTGAGAATACCCCCGGACAGGGAGGTGGAGTTTGGAATCGAATTATTGCTGGAAACAGCTCCTGTGTCAATCGCTCCATACAGAGTGGCACCTAAGGAGTTGATTGAGCTCAAGGCACAAATCCAAGAATTACTAGACCGTGGGTTTATTCAACCCAGTGTGTCTCCATGGGGAGTACCGGTCTTGTTTGTGAAGAAGAAGGACGGAACTATGCGCATGTGCATAGATTATCGTCAGTTGAACAAGATGACCATCAAGAACAAGTATCCTCTGCCAAGGATAGATGACTTGTTCGATCAGCTTAAAGGAGCCACAGTTTTCTCAAAGATAGATCTGAGGTCTGGATATCATCAGCTTAAGGTGAAGGAGGTAGATATCCATAAGACGGCTTTCTGGACAAGGTATGGGCATTTTGAGTTCGTGGTAATACTGTTTGGATTGATGAATGCCCTAGCCGCGTTTATGGACATGATGAACCGGGTTTTTCAACCTTACTTAGATAGGTTCGTCGTTGTGTTCATCGACGACATCCTAGTGTACTCCAAGTCTGAAGAAGAGCATGATGAGCATCTCCAATAGTGTTGCAAGTGTTGAGGGAGAAGAGTTTCACGCCAAATTCAACAAGTGTGAATTTTGGCTTAAGGAGGTGACGTTTCTAGGACATGTGGTATCTGCCGAAGGAATAAGGGTGGATCTTCGGAAGATTGAGGCAGTTTTGGATTGGAAACCACCTAAGTCTGTGGTAGAAATTCAGAGTTTCTTAGGATTGGCAGGCTATTATAGAAGGTTCGTGGAAGGGTTCTCGTCAATAGCCGCGCCTCTGACAAAGTTATTAAGAAAGGAAGTACCTTTCATATGGACTGATAAGCAACAGGAGAGCTTTGAAAAGCTTAAGAAGGTTTTGACCGAAGCTCTAGTTTTGATTCAGCCAGAGGCAGGGAAAGATTTTGTAGTGTATTGTGATGCTTCCCACACAGGATTGAGAGGTGTTCTTATGCAGGATGGAAAAGTAGTCGCTTATGCGTCTCGACAACTAAGGCCACATGAGGTTAACTACCCGACGCACGACTTGGAATTGGCGGCAGGGGTCTTTGCCCTTAAGGTGTAGAGGCACTATCTATATGGAGAGAAGTCGGCGATCTACACAGATCACAAGAGTCTTAAATACTTGTTGACTCAGAAGGAGTTGAACTTAAAACAGCGAAGGTGGGTAGAACTATTGAAGGATTATGATTGTTCAATAGAGTATCACCCGGGCAAAGTAAATGTAGTGGCGGATGCCCTCAGTCGGAAGGTGGTGTCAGATTTGAGGGCAATGTTCACACATCTAAGCCTCTATGACGATGGAAGTTTGCTAGCAGAGTTGCAAGTTAAGCCGACGTGGTTGAGTGAGGTGAAGGAAAGGCAGTTAATGGACGAAGATCTAAGTGTTAAGTTGAGACAAGCGCAGAATGAAGAGTTGGAAAATTATGGTATTAACAATGAAGGAGTATTGTGCTTCAAGGGTAAGGTTTTTATGCCGAAGGACGAGGAGCATAGGCAAAGAATTCTTTGGGAATCGCATAATAGCCCTTATGCTATGCATCCCGGAGGTAGTAAAATGTACAAAGACCTAAAGGAACAGTTTTGGTGGCCAGGTCTTAAGCGAGAAGTTACCGAATATGTTGGCAAGTGTTTGACGTGTCGCAAAGTTAAGGTTTGAACACCAAGTTCCGTCGAGATTGCTTCATAATCTGATTCCCCAATGGAAGTGGAAGAGAATTACCATAGACTTCGTTAGTAGGCTTCCCCTTACGCCCACTAAGAAGGGCTTGGTATGGGTGATAGTGGATCGGTTGACAAAGTCCGCGACTTCATTCCAAAGACGGATGGATTATTCTTTGCGGTTAGCAAGGTTGTATGTAGCGGAGATTGTAAGGTTGCACGAATACCGATGTCAATTATCTCGAGATAGGGATCCGAGGTTCACGTCTCGATTTTGGAAAGCTCTACATCGCTTTAGGCACCAAATTGGATTTCAAAGACGGCTTTTCACCCACAACTGACGGCAGGCGATCGAGCGAGTGATCCAAGTGCTAGAGGATATGTTAAGAGGTCATGTGATAGACTTCAGAGGAAGTTGGGAAGAATATTTGCCTCTAGCGGAATTTGCTTACAACAACAGCTATCAGGCCAGTATACGGATGGCACCATACGAGGCGTTGTATGGACGGAAGGGCCGCATTCTTACGTGTTGGACGGAGTTGGGAGAACATCAAATTTTAGGTCCAGAGTTAGTAGCAGAATCGGAGGAGAAGGTTAGTATAATTTGAGCTCGATTGAAGGAAGCATCCGATAGACAAAAGTCGTACGTAGATCTCAAACGGAAGGAGATAGAATTTGATGTGGGAGATCAAGTGTTCCTTAAAGTATCGCCTTGGAAGAAGGTGATGAGATTTGGTCGAAAAGGGAAGCTAAGTCCAAGGTTCATAGGACCCTATCGGGTGTTGAAGCGAATCAGACCAGTGGCATACCAGTTGGAATTGCCATCGGAATTGAAGCAGATGCACGACGTATTCCATGTTTCCATGCTACGTCGATATCGATCAGATCCATCCCACGTAGTTCCGGTTGAAGAGGTAGAGTTAAGGCCAGACCTGTCCTATGAAGAGGAGCCGATTCAGATCTTGGAACGAGATGTGAAAGTGTTACGGAGGAAGTCGATTCTATTGGTCAAGGTGTTGTGGCGTAATCATGGATCGGAAGAAGCTTCATGGGAACCAGAAGAGGCAATGCGATAGCAATACCCCCACCTATTCTAGCCAGGTAATTTCGAGGTCAAAAATATTTTTAAGAGGGGTAGAACTGTAATATCCCGGATTAGGGCTTATGCATCAATGCTAAATTATATGAAATAGCATGCTTGAGTATGTTGTGATTGTGTATTATGAAATTTGTGAACTCTAGAAAATAGGAGAGTGCCTTAGAAATTATTCGAATTCAATTTTAAAAGAGGAAGCTAGGCAGAGTAGGCCTTAAGAGAAATTGTATGAGAAACATAACACACAATTGGGCTTGGAAAATGGCCCGGAGGCGCCACTTAAGGCCTCTGGAAATGACGCCACCAGCAGGGTAAATGGGCCAAGGTTCGAGTCGCATGGGAAGCTAAATGGAAGCTTTCATTTTCGGCAACAAGGAGCAGTAGTGGACGGCAAAAGGAGTCTATGAGAGGAGTTTAAGATGAGGTCAAACTCTTTTGGAATTTCGGCTAAGGTAGGAAAATAAGTGTTGGCCAGCCAAGGGACTCTTTAGGCTTAGTAATTTCGGCAAGAGGAGGAAAAGTAAGGCCATTATTCTTTTCTCTTTTGAAGCCTCTGCCGAATTCTCTAGCACTCTTCTCTTTCTCTCATACTTTATCAAAAGCTGAAAATACAAGTAGTCATAGCCGAATTTCCCCTCTACCTCTCTCAAAGTCTTCTTTTTCTTTTATCTATTCTAGCCGAATACCCTCCTCTCAAAACCCCACCATAGCCGATTCTTCCTAAGCCCATACACTCTCTTTGCTTTCCCTTGTTAAAGCTGAAATCCTATAGTGTTCATCAAAAGCCAAATATCCTTGTGGTGACAAAGATAGGTGCTGTCGATTTCTTCAGTAGAGGTGAGATCAAGTTTGATTTCTATTCTTTTCTTTTAGGACTTGTCGAAATCTAGAACTAATCCCATCAATATTCTTGTTTGCCGAAATTTGGAAGGATCTTCCGGGATTTAGTATTTGTCGACTACAAAGAGAAACACAACAAAGTTTTTGGGATTTCTAAGACTTAAGTTAAGGCATGTGTTCGGCCATAGGCCACTTTTATGTGACTTAAAGTTAGAATTAAATCTAACCAATACCTATAGGTATTTCGACATCTCCTCAAGACAAGTGACAAGTTTTCGGGATTTCAAATCACAAGGTAAGCACATAGGTACATTCGGCCAAGGCTATAAACAATGATTTAGATCTATTTCATCATTATTTAAAAGCCGAAAACTAACCCTTTAAGTGATCTAATGTTAGCCGAATACAAGGTAGAAGGATTTCGACGTTTCGGGATTTGATTAGTAGTGAAATCGGCACCCAGGTAAGAATTTGATTACAATAATCCTATTAGGATTTGGTTTCATAGCCGAATGGCTTTTTACTAATAAGATTAGGGTTGGCCGAATATAGGAATTAAAGATCTAAAGCGATAGATCGAGTTTTCGGGATTTCAGTGAATTACTAAGTAAATCAGGTGTGTACTCCATACTATCTCTTAATAGATGCAAGGCAATATTTAATATATATGTTATAATAATGTGAATGTGGCTAAGTTACCATGCGATGGTACAAAGTACTCAGGTACGTTTTTCCTACTCCTACTAGGAATATAATACGATCTATTATGGCACATAAGTGCAACTATAAGAATGTGAATAAAGCATAAGGCATAATTTTTGCCTGTTTTGCATGTCATGGGGCATATGGGTGATATGTAAAGGGGAAGTGAATTGGTGGTTTTATACCCCAATATAAGAATGTGGTGACTTATGTCACAATATCTGAAAGTGGTGACTTATGTCACAATATCCGAATGTGGTGACTTATGTCACAATATATGAATGTGGTGACTTATGTCACGAATATATATCCGGTGGCTATGCCACGAAATTATAAGGCGATGAGCATGTCGCCCCGCAGCGATCGCCTTCGATGGTGTGTAGCGGATGGAGGGTTGACTTAGTAGTCCCCACTTATGCGAGGTTGGTACGGGTGATATGTAGCGGATGGCTATTTAGGTTTGGGTTTGGGATTGCATCATATTATTTAAATGCTATGTGAATATGTATGATTTGATATGCCATATCTATTGAGACTTAGTGTTGATTGTACACATTGAGTCTGCTTGACTCACCCGTTGTGGGAATATTTTTCAGTGATGATCAAGAATGGACCGGCCTGGCAGGAGCTCGATGGTGGCCATGCAAAGCTCGTAGACTGCTTTTTATTTTATTTAAGCTTTGAATTATTTGGGTTTATATTTGATGTAATAAGGCCAAAGAATTGAATTGTTTATGCATGCTTTCAAATTACTTAGTATGATACGATCATATCGAATTAAAGTTAAAAGTCAAATTTTCTTAAGTATAAATATCAAGTGTTTTGACACCTAATCAATCGAAAATTAATTTTGAACCCAACCCAAAACAACTATTTTGAAAACACCCAAGTTTTTGGCAAAGCCCAAATAAATTGAAAGGTTTTTCCTTAGAAGCATGCGATCCTATCGGGGCTTGTGGGCCGGGTTTGGGGTGTTTCACTCTAGATGTGAATATCGGTGCATACCCTACCATAGTATACTAAGTGTTTATTTTGGCTTTAGAGTAAGAGTGCGTAGCGAAAGCATAGTAGTGAAACTTAGGTAGTTTGATTACTAGTTAATTGGAAATTTCGAGGACGAAATTTCTTTAAGAAATAGAACTGTAACATCCTAAATTTATGGGTCTATCGTTTAGTATAGGAATATGTTTAATATGGTGAAAGGGGTTTAAATTTGGGCTTAGAATTAGGCAAAGGCCCATATTAAATTACTTTAAGGTGGCATCACTAACAATTAAAAAGGAACAAATTTTGGGTCGCAAGGAGCCCATGTTTTTAGGCCAATTTTAGCACTTTAAATGAAATAGGGTGATGCCACATACAAGGAATTAGGGCCCAAATATTAAGTTTAGTGAGGCCCAAATCTTTTAATTTAAGTAAGTTAAATTTTGGCATTAGGGTTAGTAGAGGTGGACGGTACAAGGCTCAAAAAATAGGAGAAATTATATGGATTTTATAAGTGATAATATCATAGATAAAAAGGAGAAAAGTTAGGAGCTTATCTTCAAGGAAGTGTTGGCGAAAATCCACTTGCCTAGAGAAGTGTAAAATTTAGCTCTTGCATGGCAAAGAGGGTGCCAAATTTCCCTCTCTTTAGCTTGAATTTAAGGCGTTTTCGGTTTTAGCGATGGTGCCAAATATCTATAAATAGGAGGGCTAGCCTTTTGATTCTAACATTGAAAACCCTAATTTCTTCTCCCATTGTGCCGAAATTCCTTAGCCTCTCCTTCTCCAATTTCTTTTCTCCAATTTCTTCAAAAGCCGAAACTCTTCTCCACTTTTTCCTCCTTGTGCCGATTTCTCTAAAAAGTTGAAGCATCCATAGTCTTCTCTTTTATTCATCTTATTTAAGAATTAGTTCTATACTTCCGGCATTTAAATCTTCCATTGGCATTGCCGAATCCTCTTTTTAGTGCTAACCGAATCTCCTATGCTAAGGTAAGTGTCGATTTTTGATTAGTTCTCATGATCTATTCTCGATTTTTGAAAGGCAAAAGTCGAAAGCTAATAGTTTAATGGTTTTATGATGGGCGGCAATTCAGGATTTGAAGGAAGCTTGGTCAATTAGATCTAAAAGCCGAAAATAGCTAGTCTCCACTTTTGGGATTTTTAAGGTAAGAAGATTTCCTTAGATTTCTATTAGATTTGATCACTATATGCAAGATCTTAAGGTTATAGTGAGAATTAACGATTAAATATTGTGATAGTAGTTCTTATAAGGGCTTGCGATGGAATTAAATATGGATCAGGCAAAGGAAAAAATACCTAAGTTTAAGAAAAGAGCAGTATCTGCCATTCGAGATTGGCCACTTGGTTGTGGACCGGCTTCTGAACAACACCTTAGGCAGATAGCAGTAGTGTCGACTAAGGATAGCATCGACATAGAAAGCATCGTCTTATCGGTAATCAGGTGTGTAGACTTCTAACACACTAATAAACCTGTATGTATGACTATATATATGTTATGGGCTTAAAAGCCGGAATGAGGCTGTATAGACGTCGAATGGAAACCTAAAAGGGTTAGGCAAGGATACCACGTACGTAAACATAGAACTCCCTATATGTATCGGAAAATATATATGACTGCATGATGTTTTCTTTATGTGTATGCATGGGGTGGGAATATGATATTGAAGGGGAAGTGCATGATAGGTAACTTGGTGATCGGTGGTGGAAATCCACATATACAAATGTTAGGTCACATGTGATCGGTGGCTATGCCACATTCAATGATTCCTAATTAATAGGAATAGGCGGTCTTGTTGTCGTTTTGGTGTGTAGCGGATGGAGGGTTTATTGTAGAAATCCCCAAAGTGTGATGGTTGGTACGGGTTGGTGTGTAGAGGATGGAAACCTAGGATGGGTTGGGTTATTCATTATTTATCGTTTACCATGTGATTATGATTGTTACCTTCATGTATGGGCTAGGGCCCATAATATGTTTGTGGGCTCGGGTCGTTGTGTGTTTCAAGATTTATACACTGAGTCTTGGTGACTCACGCTTTCCTTTTCTTTACTCTTCCAGATGAGGAGTAGATCGTGGACATGGGAGTCGAGACGGACTCGAGGAGCCATCAAATTTTATTTCTACAAATTATTTTTGGGATTTCTTTAAATTTTATTTTATTTTATTTGGGAATATTTATGTAATAAGGCCCCTAGTTTTATTCAACTAAGAAGTTTTCAATGTTATGCAACTTATGAATTCATGATAAGGTTTATTTATACTTAATAATAGTAATACAAGAGATTTTAAATTTTAAAATGTCACTTCTTTATCCAAATAATGTCCAATTGACTTGCGATTTCCATAGCGAACAAAGCAAAAGTTTTCAATGTACAACTCGTAGCATACCAGATCTGGTCGAAACGCATGGGCCGGGTTTAGGGGTGTTACATATAGTGCGTGTGGTTATGTAATTCAAATTGAATAACTAATGTGATGCAAAGATATATATGTGAAATGTAAAGTATGTTATATGTGAAAAGAAATGGGTTATATAATGTATTCACCGGAGTTCCCGTTATCAGAGTTGTGTTATAGGTTGTGAGTTTGTGTTTGGCCTGGATCTCTGTAATGAATCAAAATTATTGAACTCCTTTGAGATTCACAAAGGACTGCAAAAGTAATATGTGAAAGTAAAAGTGCTATAGTGATATAAGTGATTTAGTAATACATGTGAATTAAGTGTTAAATGAAATATATAAATTAAGTGTTTATGTTATGTTTGTGATATGAGAAAAAGATTTTGATATGTGAATGTGAAAGTTGATTAATGACTATATATGTTAAAATAAAACTATAAATTATTAATTTAAATGATTTTATAGTTTGAAAATGAATTAAAAGTTCAAGTATACAAGTGAAAGACACTATGTGAATGAATGATGAAAAACTTATTTAAATTGTATATATATATATATGGTAATATTGAATTGATTGAGTATTTACTAAGCTACTCACATAGCTTAACATGTTTGTTTAAATGCGTAGATGAAAGAAAGTAGATTGAAGATATGAGAAGTACTTCTTCACAAGGATCACATCAAGTTTCAAAGTTTAAAGACTCTTTTTATATATGATTTTGGACTTTAAATATGGAATATATATACTTAGATTTGGTAGTATAAATATGAACTATAAATATATATTCGAAATGTTATAACGCAAATGTATGAATTAGATTTTAAAAAATGATTATGTTACTCAAATTTATTATTGGATCGAGTGAGTGGTGTTACGATTGACTTCTTCAATATCTAATATATCTGTTTTTACTTCATAAGACACTCTCGTGGGGATCATAATACCTTTTAAGGATTGGTTCATACAATTGGCAAGTGAAAGACTCTGACTGTTATGGATGTTGACTATCCTTTGCCAAGGTCTTTAATCAGTGTTAGGGGTTGATTATGGTGAAGATGTTTTGACGAGCACTTTTGAGCAGTGCAGCTGATAGCCATGAGGTTTCATGGAATTACTGTGGGCTTGGGAACCAACACCCGGTGCAATGTCTTCAGCATTTGCTCAAGGTTCAAGTTCCTCACATAGTTTTTCTCATGGAAACAAAACTACTTGGTCTACACATGGAATAGTTAAGGAAATGGTTGGTATTTTCTCATGGTATGGATGTTGGTTCCCTTGGATCCGGTCAAGACCTATTTTTTATGTTGGAAACCTACTTTAAATGTTACCCTTCGTAATTACATTATTAATCATGTTAATGTTGTTATTGATGATGGTGCTTCTGTGATCCACAAGTATGTTTCTAATATCTTTTCATGAATTCAAAAAATGTTTGAAGTCATATTTGAACAAGAAGTGGTTACAGTCAAGGTGGATCCAAACATGATCCAATTCTAAAAGATTATTCAAGCTTCAGCTTCACTATTTAAAAATAATAATAAAATATAAATTTTATATTTATATTTTCATAGTTGTATTATTAAATTTAAATGATTTTTTTAAAATTATTTAATTTAGATTCAAGATGGATGAGGCTAGATCAAGATAAAATAAAAATAAAAATTATTGTACAAGCTTGAGTTGTGTCAGGGCAGACTTGCTACCCAACTTGTGAACAAGTTTGAACATGTATTAAACCATAGCCATGACTTAATATAGAAGATGTTGTCATAGGTTGAGACTTTAGCTCTAGTCACACAACCTTAAGTTTGGTTCCATCGACAACGAGCCTAAATTAACCTTCTATCAATGATTAGGAGATATTTTGGCACACTTAACCTAGACAAGCACACAAGAGAACCCTTATAACAACGAGAGAGAATATGATAAAATGTATACAAGAGAGCACTTATAACCACAATAGAAAATATGAGAGAATGTGAAAGTGTTATTGATCTCAAAAGCTAGCTTGTGAGGGGAGCTTAGGCAAGTCACATTCGATAACGATTACAAATCATCTTAATGGATAGCCTAAATCCATTCTCTACAACTTTCCCAACTACTTCATTAAATGCTACATGTGTGAGAATTCTAGAGCTTCTAGAATCTTCTACTAGATTCTAAAAGGATTCGGTCCCTTCTTCAAATCTAGAGCTTTCAGGGTTTATTCAGGCTTCTAGAATCTTCCGAGACACTCCGTGAACCTCTTGACTCGACTTGACCCGGTGCTTCAAGTAGCTTTGCACAAGGGTGGATGGTGACAATGTCTTATGCCTAAATTCTCGCTTTGGCATTCGCATTGGCTTAGGGCACTAGATTCTGACTTTCCCTTCAAATATTCCATGAGTTTTTAACTTAAATATCAACAAAAAATAAGGTGCTTCAAAATAACCTTAAAGGCAATTCACGTCAACATTGGAGTCCATGTTTGTCCTAATCTCAACCCTCTATTATAATTCATCATGGTCAATTCATTGTCAAATATTTCACAGGAATCATTTTATCATTTTAAATTACTCACCAAATTTCCAAATCATCAAAATCTCCTTCTTCTTTTTTTGGTGGTTTGGGGGGTCTGTTTGATATTTAGAGATGTCAGGGAGAGAAAAGAGAGGCAAGGGACTAGGCAAAGTAGGAGCTAAGCATCACCGTAAGGTCTTTGGTTATAACATCTAGAGAATCACAAAGCATGCTGTTGAAACCATTTTTTTCGTTGAAAACGAGGTCGACTTTTAAAACGAAAATGGAGTCGCCACCAATCTTTTTTTTGAGGTGTGATCGGATCACCTTGAGATTGATCATTTTAATAAAACATTTTGATTTATTAAAATAATGATTTTGGTCTACGAAATTCAAGGAAAATGAGTTCGGGAGTCGGTTATGCATGAGGAAGGATTAGCACCCTCGTAACGCCCAAAATTGGTATTGAATTGATTGATTAATGTCCTAATGTCGAAAATTTGAAGAGATTTTAAAATACGATCCTCTTTATTTAAAGAAAACTTGAATAAATTAAAAATGGATGCTAAGACCCTCTTATTTTGAAGAAGTAAAATGTCACGCCTAGTGAATTAGGGTACGACATTTCAGATTCCCGAAATTGAGCTTATCTTTTGACTTTTAAAACTCATGTACTTAAGTTTAAGAAGGATATTCAGTTATTTGGGTCGAATGAAAAATCGGAACCCAGTAGGTTAGGGCACAATTTCTCAAAATTCCAAATTCAGAATATTGCCTTTATTTTTTTAGAAATCCTTATCCCGAAATAATGAAATGTTACATACAGTGAGTTAGGACGCAACGTTTTCGAATTCTCAAGAATAAATTTTTATTTAACTCATGTTCTTTAATTTAAGAGAATAATTGGTTCTTTAGATTCGATGAGAAAAATCGAAACCCAGTAAGTTAAGGTACGATTTCTTTCGGACCTTAGAACGCGAAGTGTTTGCTTATTTTAAAACGAAAAATTTTAACGCATCGAATAAAATGTGATGTGGTCGTAATAAAATGAAAGATGAATTATAATACACATGCATAATAGAGTAAAAACGAGGGAAACAATATAAATTACAATAATAAAAGCAAAAATAAATAAAAATTAAAACAAATAATCTATGTAAAATAATAGGTAAGAAGATGATAAAATAATAAAAATAAAAACAAAAGCTAATAATAAATCAATAAACAAATAAATACTATATACAATAATTTAAAAATAATAAAATAATAATAGTAACAAAAATACAATAATAATAATAAAATATGTTAATAAACAAATAATAGTAGTAAAAATAAATAAATAAAAGTAATAACAATAATCATAAGAATAATAATAATAGTAGTATAAATAATAATAATAGTAGTAGTAAAATAAAGATAATATTAGCAATAATAAAATAATAATAATAGTAATAACATCAAGAATAATAATAATATCAAAATTGATAGTAATAGTGATAATAACAATAATTATAATAATATTCAAAATAATATTAAAAATAATCAATAAAATTAATAATAATAATAATAATAAAATTAAAATAATGACAAAATAAAAAAAGGACTAAATAAAACTTAAAACAAATATTTGGGGCGAATCTAAAAAAAATAAAAAGAAAGAGACCTATCCGAACCCGCGAATAACATGGAGGGACTAAAGGGGAAAATATACCCTCCCTCCAAAACGTTACATTTTACAAGGGACCCAATTGAAATCGCAATAAATTATAGGGCCAAATTAGTAAATAAAAAAACTTGATTATAAATTAATTAAAACCGGAAGGGCCAAACTGGTAATTATACCATTTTAAAAAAACGCGCTGATCCTCCCCGGGTCGGGTCAACGCGTGGATCTTTGGCCATGAAACGACGTCGTTTTGGCCTTGGAGATGGGCTCCAAAACAGAGTCGTATTGGGCGCTATTTAAGGCTGAAAAATCTTTAAAAAAAATTTGAAATCAATTTAAAAAAAAAAAGAAGAAAGAGAGAGATCTTTTTTCTCTCTGTCGAAGTTCTCCGGCCACAGGTCCGGTCATCGGCCGACCAATCTCCGCCGTGGATCGCCGCCGCACGGTGGCCGGAAATCTCAAAAGTAAGCTTTTTCTTCTCTTTTTTTTATATGTATATATTATATTTAAAATTAAAAAAAACTTGTAAGTGTATAAAGGCAGTTCCGAATAGAAAAGGAAAAAATATAACGATAAAAAGAAAATCAACCTCTGCTCTGCTTTTTCTTTCTGTATTGATGATTGTATTCGTCGAAAAAATGAAGAGGATTACAATGGATTTTTCTTTCGGACTTTATAGCCAAAATCCAAAAAATAAAAATAAAATAATAAAATAAAAAATACAATATGTTTTCATTTGTTGGCCCCTTTTCTGTTGTTATTTGCTGTCAATGGCTGGATGTTATTGCTTGCCATTGTTTGTTTCTGTTTGCAGGTAAAATCACCAGGGTGACGTGGTGGAGACGCGCGTGTAAGTACTGGAGGCCGTGGCGCGCGGAGGTTCCAGAAACCCCAGAGGTTTCTAGAAATGTTAAAAAATTTAGGCCACTTGGGCCTGTTGATTTTTGGTCTGTAAATTGGACTGTAGGTTGGGTTATTTTTTGGTTTAGCATTTGAGTCAATTGGGCCTGTTGTAATGGACTTTTATTTGGACCATTTTTATTATTTGGATTTTTTTTTTTTTTTTGTTTTGGTTTTATTTTGGTTAATAAACTGATTAATATGGTTAATTGGGCCCGAGCAAAATAAGCCCATAACAACTGCCCCTCTTTGCTCATTGTCATGTAACGAGAATAGAGCAAAGACTTTAAAAGGGCCAATTTTGGCCGGTCTCGCCAAATCCTGACTTCTTTCGGTGCTTTTCTTCTTCGAGTAGCTTCATTCCATCCTACTACATCTTCAAGGGCATGAGAACTAGCGCTTCGATCCAATTCAAGGAATTTAGACTTGTAGCTTCAATCTGCTTCACCGTAACTTCGGGGAGATAAGATTTTCTATCTTCAGTCTGCTCTACTGTAACTTCAGGGAGATAAGGCTGTGGCTTCAATCTACTTCACTGCAACTTCAGGAAGATAAGATCCGTCGTAATCTATAGCTTTAATCTGCTCCATTGCAACGTCAGGAAAATGAGATTTACTGTCTTTAGTCTACTCCGCTGCAACTTCAGGGAGATAAGGCTGGTGGCTTCAATCTGCTTCACTGTAACTTTAGGAAGATAAGATCCACCGTAATCTGTAGCTTTAATCTGCTCCACTGCAACGTTAGGAAAATGAGATTTGCTATCTTCGGCTTGTTCCGCTGTAACTTTAGGGATATAAGGCTAGTGGCTTAAATCTACTTCACTGCAACTTCAGGAAGATAAGATCCACCATAATCTGTAGCTTTAATCAGCTCCACTGCAACGTTAGGGAAAAGAGATCTGCTATCTTCAGTCTGCTTCTCTCAACTTCAGGGAGATAAGGCTGGTGGCTTCAATCTGCTTCACTACAACTTCAGGAAGATAAGATTCGCCATAATCTGTAGCTTTAATTTGTTTCACTATAATGCCAGGGAAATAAGATTTGATGTCTTCAGTCTACTCCCCTGCAACCTCAAAGAAACGAGGCTGTGGCTTCAATCTGCTCCACTGCAACTTCAGGTAGATAAGATCTGCCGAAGCTTTAATTTGTTCCACTGCGTCTTTAGGGAAATGAGATTTGCTATCTTTAGTCTGCTCCACTACAACTTTAGGGAGATAAGGCTGGTGGCTTCAATCTACTTCACTGCAACTTCAGGAAGATAAGATCCACCGTAATCTATAGCTTTAATCTGCCCCACTACAACGTCAGGGAAATAAGATTTACTATCTTCAGTCTGTTCCTCTGTAACTTCAGAGAGATAAGGTTGGTGGCTTCAATCTACTTCACTGCAACTTCAGGAAGATAAGATCTGACATAGCTTTAATCTGTTCCACTGCATCTTTAGGAAAATAAGATTCGTTATCTTGACTTCAATTCATCCCACTGCAACTTTAGGGGTATGAGATTTATGGATTCATTGATCTTGTTACATTGTTCTATAGGGAACATGACCTGTAGAATCGATTTATGGACTTATGCTTATGCATAATGATTAGGATGTCATGATCGGAATGAATCAAATGTCATGATTAGAATGTCATGATCGGAATGATCCTTGTATAATGATTAGGATGCAATGATCAGAATGAATCGAATGCTCCTAACTGGATATGTTTCGTATGAATGCAGGATTTCATGAGAATGATCCATTTTTTAATGTTTTGGTTGTCATTTCTCGTTGTTTTTCAAGGTTGTATCACTAACGTAATATTCTATCTTCTTGTTCAACCGATATTTTGACAGAAAGTCTGAAGAAATGGTTTCCTTCTCAAATATTTCCACACCCTTAGGCTTAGTGAGTTCTAAATAAAAGTCTTATTTCAGGTTCTCGTATTATTTAGAAATTTCCAAAGTAATATGCAAAATTCCTTTTGTGAAAGTATTATTAGTCCATTAATCACTACTTCAATACAAAATGCTTGAAAATGATCATAATGATGGACAAAACTGAAATTCAGCAAAATCTGAAAAGAATGGGTTAATTAAAGAAAGCAAACATTGCTAGGATACAAAATGACGAGGGAAAAGATAGGTGCCCCAGATATCGCAGCCTGAGCTTCTCTGTACGGATTTTCTGAAGACCAATTTAAGCTCAATATGTGTTTAGAAGATCAAGAGTACTTTGTTGATGCCCCAAGACGTAACATCTTTTCTTCCTTACTAATTCAGGTATAGCAAGATCAATACATGCCCCATCTTTGAACACAATTTAAGCCTCCCTTTTTGGGTTTTCGACTGAAAACCCCTTTGGTCTCAAGGCGCCTTTTGCGGGTTTTCACCTTGGCCTTTTCGATTTTTTTTTAGAAAGTCTCAAAGCGCCCTTTGCAAGTTTTCACTTTGGCCTTTTTTTTTTAGAGAAGGCCTCAAAGCGCCCTTTGCAAGTTTTCACTTTGGCCTCTTTTCCTCTTTAAGTATAGTATTTCTTGACTGAATCCGAATTTACAGGATTGGGTAAGTTTTTTCCATCCATCTCGGCCAAGATCAGTGCTCCTCTGGAGAAAGTCTTTTTCACTACATCAGGTCCTTCCCAATTTGGCATCCATTTCCCTCTGAAATCTTTTTGTATGGGTAGGATTTTTTCAATACTAGGTCCCCCTCGTGAAATTCTCTTGGGCAAACCTTTTTGTCATAAGGTCGCATCATTCGCTTTTGGTACATTTGACCATGACGAATAGCCCTTAGCCTCTTTTCCTCAATCAAGTTCAACTGATCATATCGAGACTGGATCCATTCTGCTTCGTCTAACTTTAGCTCTGACAAAACTTGAAGGGAAGGTATCTCTACTTCAATGAGTAAAACCGCCTCCATTCCATAAACCAATGAGAAAGGAGTTACCCCGGTAGAGGTCTTGACTGATGTTCGATAAGCATAGAGAGCAAATGGTAACTTTTCGTACCAATCTTTATAAGTTTTAGCCATTTTCCCCCACAATCTTTTTAATGTTTTTATTGGCTACTTCCACTGCACCATTCATTTTTGGATGATACGGTGATGAATTGTGTTGTTTGATCTTGAATTGACTGCAAACCTCTACGATCGTGCTGTTGTTCAAGTTTAATGTATTGTTAGATATGATCCTCTCAGGCATTTCATATCGACATATGTTTTTTAGGAATCTGCTGACTACCGACTTAGTAACACTAGCATATGAAGCAGCCTCTACCCATTTGGTGAAATAGTCGATGACTACAAAGATGAACCGATGCCCATTTGAAGCTTTTAGAGAGATCAGCCCGATGACATCAATGCCCCACATAGATGAAGGCCATGGGTAAGTCATAACATGTAAAGGCGAATGAGGTACATGAATTTTGTCTCCATAAATTTGGCATTTGTGACATGTTTTAGCATAATTGATGCAGTCTCCTTCCATGGTAGACCAATAGTTCCCAAATCTCATATTGGCTGATTAGGGTATTCACGATTTCTCACGTATCGTAATATATCGTGGTACCAGGGATGATCATCTCTTTCTTCTTCCTCCATATTGTAACAATGAGTTGGGGCCTCGTAAATACTCATTTGAATGGGTTTTACATCCTCTTGTTTGCCCACTTTGATCATGGAAGCGATAGTGGCCAAAGCATCTGCCATCTGGTTTTCATTTCGTGGGAGATAATTGAAAGTAATGTCATCAAACTCTTCAATTAACCCCATAACTATCCTTCGATAATTGATCAATTTGGGGTCTCTTGTCTCCCATTCACCTTTCAGTTGGTAGATCACCAGTGCAGAATCCTCATATACTTCAAACATTCTAATTTTGTGTTCTATGGCTGCACGGAGTCCCAAAATACATGCTTCGTATTCTTCCATGTTATTGTACAATCAAAATCTAACTTACATGTAAACGAATAATGATCTCCATTTGGGGATACAATACTGCCCCAATTCCATTACCTACAACATTTGATGCTCCGTCGAAGTTCAATTTCCAAAAGTGATCTTTTGTAGCGTCTTCTTCGATAACTGCCATATATATTAATTCTTCGTTGGGGAAGTCAAAGTTCGGAGGCTCATAATCTTCTAGAGCTCGCTAACCAGAAAATCTACTATTACGCTTCCTTTCACGGCTTCTTGGCTCACATAAACTATGTCGAATTCAGAGAGGATAATTTGCCATCTAGCCATCCTTCCATTCAAAGCGATTGGCTCCATCATTTATTTTAAAGGGTCCAACTTCAAGATTAGCCACGTCGTGTGGTACAGCATGAATTGACTCAACCATTGAGTTGTCCAAATCAAGGCACAACACAGTTTCTCAATTGGCGAATATATCATTTCACACTCAGTGAATTTCTTACTGAGGTAGTATATGGCCCTTTATCTTCTTTTCGAACCATCGTGTTGACCCAGCACACATCCCATGGAGTTGCTAAACACTGTCAAATACAGGATTAATGATATATCTGGGCAGGGAGGTGACAATACTGGAGGACTTGACAAGTACTGTTTAACCTTATCAAAAGCTTTCTGGCATTCATCATCCCACACGCCTAGATTGTGTTTCTTGAGAAGATGAAATATGGGATCACATTTCTCAGTTAATTATGAAATGAACCGAGCAATGTAATTTAATCGACCCAAGAAATCTCAAACTTTTTTTGAGTGTGCGGTGGAGGCAATTCTTGTATAGCTCGTACCTTGTCTGAGTCAATCTCAACTCTCTTTTCACTGACTACGAAGCCCAACAATTTTCCCGATCTAGCTCCAAAAGTACATTTTGTTAGATTGAGCTTTAACTGAAATTTCCTCAGTTTCAAGAACAACTTTCTCAAAACTTGTATGTGTTCAGTTTCTATTCGGGACTTTACGATCATATCATCGACATAAACTTTAATTTCTTTGTGCATCATATCATGGAACAAAGTCACCATGGCCTTTTGATATGTCGCTCCTGTGTTTTTCAGCCCAAACGGCATTACCTTATAAAAAAATGTACCCCACAAGGTTATGAAAGTGGTCTTTTCCATGTCTTCGGGATATATTTTTATCTGATTGTAACCTGAGAAGCCATCCATGAAGGAAAATAGCGAATAGCCTGCCCTATTGTCTACTAGAGTATCAATGTGAGGCAAGGGGAAATTGTCTTTCAGGCTGGCCTTATTCAAGTCTCTATAATCCACACACATTCTTACATTCCCATTTTTCTTAGGGACAGTTACATGTTGGCTACCCATTCAGAGTATTTGACTTTCTGCAAGAATCTATCATCAAACTGCTTTTTGACTTCTTTTATTTTCAGCACAATATCAGGCCTCATTCTCTGGAGCTTCTGCTGAACCGGCCTACAATCTTCTTTTAGGGTAAGGCGGTGTACAACAATGTCAGTGCTTAACCTGGGCATATCTTGGTATGACCACACGAAGATATCTTTAAATTCTTGAAATAACTCTACGAGGTCTCACTTCGTTTCTTCAGTTATGCACGTTCCAATTTTCACTATCTTGCCCTCTTCCAAGGTCACAATCTTCAGTGTCTCTTCATGAGGCAGAATTTATTTTTCATCCTGTTTTATCTTAACAAGTCCAGAGATAAGCCACAGTCTATGTCATCTTCAAAGTCCTAGGATCCCTCTAAATATATGTCTTGCTCAAAAGAAG
Source organism: Gossypium rotundifolium (assembly GCA_025506655.1). Classification (NCBI taxonomy): domain Eukaryota; kingdom Viridiplantae; phylum Streptophyta; class Magnoliopsida; order Malvales; family Malvaceae; genus Gossypium; species Gossypium rotundifolium. The sequence continues at coordinate 27,302,856 of CP106728.1, forward strand.
GTTCTTACTCCGTAGCAGTGTTACTCGTGTAGTTGATATCTAGGGACTTGTTGTAGGTACAAAGGAATATACAAATAATGAATGAATTTAAGAATAATTATTTGTATGGTATTATTATGAATGTGATAAAAGAATGATTTTGGAAAAGATCCAAGGAATGAAAAAATCTAAAAGAATGAGAGAATATTTATTCATAATGATATGTATTTCATAATGATGTTTGGACATAAGCCTATTTCACAAAGGAATTCTTATTGCTTCTAGGCTAAAATGCAACAAGTGTGTTTTGAAAATTTCTCTGTGTAAGCTCTAAAAACTACAGAAATTTCTTCTGCAGTCCAATTATTCAGAACACTCCTAGGTTCATAAGGGCGGATATCTGACAAGGTCCTTCTTTCAGTAATTTTTTCATGTATGGCATTGATGTGCACATTTCCCATTTTTTCTTCAAAGACTTTATTTCCTTGTCGTCCTTCGTTTGGGATGAATAATCCCTCCCGATATGAAAGTTTTAGATATGCAGGGGAATATCATTGGTTCCCACTTGATTTCTTCCCCACTCACACGTGCCCTTCTTCTTTCTCGTCTCTTTTCCAGTTCCTTCTTTCTTTGTCTTGTATCTAGCTTGTACCCTAAGCCAAAGCGATCGTGCTTGTCTTTCAACATTGGAGCCTCAACTCTTCCCTAGAGATGTCTCCCTACTCCTTTTTCCTAGCGAGCTCCCTTTCCTACCGTCAGTTGTAATCCCATCTGGTAGCCTTGGATATTTTGGGTACTAGAATCCTATCCCCCTCAGTAATAAATGTGGCATCCACAAACTCTAAAGACTGAAAAGAACATTCAATTGGCTCATCATTTGTCTCCAAGTATGGTGCATCACTAGTTACAGCAGCGATGATATCTTCTTCGAGATTTATCGTCACCAGCCGACCCTCTGATACTAGCTTTAACTTTTGATGTAGCGATGAAGGTACTGCCTCGGCCGAATGTATCCAAGGTCTTTCCAATAGGCAATTGTAGGAGGGCTTTATATCCATTACTAGGAAGTCCACTTCATAAGTAGTTGGGCCAATCAACAGAGGTATGTCGATTATTCCTATGACCCTCCTTTCTGTGTCGTTAAACACCCTCACTATATTCTGGCATACCTTCATAAATGAGCTATCCACAGGTAACCTGTTAAGTGTGGATAGGGACAATACATTTAGTGCCGATCCATTGTCGATCAGGACCCCAAGCAATGTGTATCCTTTGCATCTGGTAGTGATGTGCAGAGCTTTGGTGGATCCCATACCCCATGGTAGTATTTTATCATCATTGAAGAAGATGAAGTTATCGACACTTATGTTATTGACCAGCCGATCCAGTTAATTGACGGAGATATCATTGGCCACATACGTCTCGTTGAGCACTTTCATTAATGCACTTCGGTGTACCTCCGAATTCAAGATTAAAGCTAGTATAGATATGCGAGCTGGTTGTTTATGCAACTGCTCTACAATGCTATACTCGTTGTGCTTTAAAATTTTCAAGAATTCTTTGACCTCCTCCTCTTTCACTGGCTCGTTGACAAGTGGTTCAGATCTGATTGCTTTTTCCTTCTTTTTCTCCACCAATAGGCTCTTTTCTTTTGTGAGTTCCGGTCGGTCATTTGCCAAATCATAACGCCTTCTACTATGCGTATAAAAACCTACATCTTGATCCTCCTTTGAAGTGCTGGCTGAGTTCTCCTTTTCGAGATTGTCACATTATGATCATAATTCCAAGGGACCCTTTTGCTATCCTGGATAAGAGAAGACCATTGGTTTTTGAATTATGATCTTTGGTTTCGTTTGTACTCCAACTTTATTATTTTTGGGTCGTGAAATGATGACCACAGGGTTATTAACTTTTGGGACCTTCATTGTTGATTCTGACACACATATGCTTCCTTCTTCTTTGGCTTCCTCATAGAACTCTATCTCTTTATTGTCCATCAAACATTGCACCAAGGCTCAAATTCTGTGCATTCTTGGATCTTGTGCCCCTTTTCATGATGGAACTCATAATAGTTCCTTGAGTTTTCACAACTCTCTTTAGATTTGAAATGCTCAACCCCCTTTTTACCATTTCAATCCAGACTTGTCTCAAAGGAGTTTTTACTTGTGATATCAGTCTTGATTCTTCTCCCCACCTTTCCATCTATCGCGTTTACCCCACCATCAGTGTGATTGGGTAGCGGATTTTCAACACTTGGTACATCATCAAATTTTACAATGCCTATTTTAATAAGTCTTTCAACAACTTTCTTAAAGGCAGTGTAGTTTTCTATTAAATGCTCTAAAATTCCTGCATGGTAGTCACATTGAGCATTTGCATCGTACCATTTGGGATATGGGGGTTGTAATGGTTTTAGGTAAAAAGGGGACACCACGTGTGCATCAAATAGGCTTTGATACAATGCCTTGTATGTCATTGGGATTGGAGTAAATTGGAGCTTCTCAGTGTTTTACCTTGTGTTGGAACCCTGTTGACCAGTAGCCACCGTTTTTTGGCTAATTTATAGTAATCGACTTTAAGTAACCCTTGTTATATGTGCTTGTGTTATTCACCTCGTTTTCTTTTTTCTTGAGGTTGACCTTTTGTTACTCTCTCCGGCATCTATCTTTCCACTCTTTATCGCATTCTCAATCATCTTGCCGGTCATCACTATGTTTGAAAAGCTTTTCGTAGCGCTTCCTATCATGTGTGTGATGAACGGGGCCTTCAGGGTGTTGATAAAGAGCATTATCGTTTCTTTTTCTAGGAGCGGTGTACTTGTATGGAAACTTCCCTCCATATCTGTGCGTATTACCTAAAACTCTCGCTTGGTTTCTTCTCCATGTTTTGCAAGGTAATTCTATCAGGGGTCATATTTGTCACATGACTGTATTACTTCATGAATGCTTGAGCTAAGTCCCTCCAAGAACCAATCCTAGCACGGCTCAATTGATTGTACCATTTGGACATTACTCCCACCAGACTATCTTGAAAGCAATGTATTAGCAGCTGGTTATTGTTAACATACCAAGTCATTTGCCTGCAAAACATGGTTATGTGAGCTTCGGGGCAACTGGTCCCATTGTATTTTTCGAATTCTGGCATCTTGAATTTGTGGAGAAGCACTAGACTAGGACCAAACTTAAGTCCTTAGCATCAACTCTATGCTAATTATCAGTGTCTTCTATGGCTCTGAATTTTTCCTCCAGCCATTTACACCGGTCCTCTAACTACTTTGGCAGTTCTGTCCTTGCCCTTTCCTTTTTTGTCACTTCACCAAAGTCAGGGATAACAGGATTAGCTGAGTTATCCCTTGGGTTAGAACCAGATCGAGCTTGGAAGTTCATCGACATCGAAACCCCATCATAAAATTATTGAGGTTTAATTGTGACGGATGTTCTTCGAGGGTACACCTCAAGATGTGTTGGGGTAAAACCCGGAGGATAGAGTGGTTCCTCATTATCTTCTCCGGCATTACCTATTAGGGCCTTTCCTTTATCCATTCCTCCAGCCAATAGTGGAGTCAACTGAGTCATCATATTCTTTTGTGATTCCATCATTCGGTCCATCATATCTTGCTGGATTTTAGCCACTACTCTTGCATTTGCAATTGAAGTTTATCTTGCATCTCCTTTTGAAGTTGTTCAAGTTTTTCTAATCTCTGATCTATGTCCTTTGTCTTGGTTCGGGTACCGTAAGGATGTTTGGTTTTGTTAGTTTCCAAGTTAATGCTAAAATAATTTCAACCAATCAGGGTCTTCCCATGAAATCTAGTGTACATGATGTAATGTAAATGTGAATGCATGCAATGAATGCAAAAAGGCGTCGATTCCGATTCAATTTAGAAAACTTTACTAGAGGATAAAATTCTTTACATGAAACGGATTACAAATACGGACAACCGCATTGTCTTCTATTTTATCAAGAAATTCGTTCTCCATGACAAGCTCTTTAATTTAGTAATCGAACGTGAATCGACACTCTTTCAAATATGAAATGACATGTAATGCAATCATAGCCAAAACAAAATGAAACACATGAGTACAAAGTAAGCAAGAAAGAAACAAATAGAGCACTTATTCGGGTGACCACTATGGTTTATCGCGGTACTATCTAGGGTAAGCTCATAGGGTCTTTTACATGCGGTTTGAGTTCTAAAGTTGAGGTACTTGAACTAGAAGATTCCTCGATCCTCACCCATTATAGGTTTATACGGACCGATTCAGTTCAGGGGAATACATTTCCCTATGGCTGCACAGAGATGAAAATCTCACGAAGACATAGGTACGAATGTATCCCGAAAGCGATCCACTATCCTGCACGGAGGTGAAAACCTCACGAAGGAATAGCTTCTCACTCCCACTTAAAAAGGTAAAACCAAAATGGTCTTTATCCAATATGATGCGCAACTCATACCACAATAATCATATGAAATAACAATATAAACAAATGCTGTAACAGCCCGATTTTGGGCTTAGTCGGAACAGTGGTTTTGGGACCACAAATCCGACGTGGATAAATTTATTTTATTTATATTTTATGGTCTACAATTTCACGAATGATATCGTGAAAATCTCATTCGAAAATTTTGACGTTTGGGCACTAAATTTAGTCAAAAGGACTAAATTGTAAAAAGTACAAAAGTTGAGTTCTACATGTTAGACGTGTCCAATTGTTATCAAAATTTTAAATTGAGGTCCTTAAATGATAATTAGTCCATTGGTTAAGTTTTTGGACAAAATTGGACATAGATGGGTATGTTTCAAAAGATTTTTTTAGGGACATTTTGGTAATTTAGTGAATTAAATTAATTAACAACAAAATTTAAATGCCAAATTTGTCCATCTTCAAGCTTAGGCTGAATTTAACATGTGGGAAGCCATGGATAGGGTTTTCAAGCTTTCCAAGCTTCATGACCCCAAAAACTAGATTTGGACCTAGAACGGAGAAAAATCGAAAATCGGAAAAGTTAGTAAAATGATCGCTTTGGTATCGAGGTAAGTTCATATGTTTAATAAGCATTTAATTATGCATATTTGAATGATAAATTGATATTTTGGCCATAAATACTATAGTATTGAGTTTCGATATAATGATTAATGTTCGATAATAATTGATATTGGAAAGAGAACTTGTATAATTTATATGTTAGACCATATTTTGTATTATGGCTTTGTATGATAACAAGAAAGTATTGACTAGCATAGTTTGATGAGAATAAGTTAAATTGATGATGTGATGAGATTTAGAAAGTAATTATGTAAGTTTGTATGTAAATAATGCATCGCTTTTTACTTACGTTTTCATATTTTGATAAATGGTATGAATTATGGTTGAATATTTGATGTAATTGACAAAATATCAACAAGTGAGAAATTTCCGTTGAACCTTAGGAATAAAAATGGATACGAGTGACATGTTCACTTGAAACTTATGTGAAATCTAAGTGGAATAAGTGATCCGGTGTTTGGTCCGTCGTTCTACCGGTGGTGAAGTTATCGATATGTGTTACGGATACTCGACTGACTTGTGAGCAGCGACCGAGTAGTTACGTATTGACCGGCGACTTGTGTGAGCGGACCGAGATTGTGATTATGTGAAATGGGTGCTGGTCTTATAAGTTCTACCGATGGTCGGGTAATCCTGCATGTGTTGCGGATACCGACGACTTGTGTGAGCAAAGACCGAGTAGTTACGTATGACCGATACGACTTGTGTGAAGCGGACCATGAATATGAATAGCTCGAGAACGAGCCTATGTGTGATAATCGATATGAAGTAGCTTTGGCTACAAGTGTGGCACTATGTGCAATATTCGATGTATCCTTTAATATTCCAATGAGTTCAACGGAAATTGACTAAGTGAAAATACAATGTGGATATGTAACGACTAAGTGTAATTGAATATGATTATGTGATGAATAAGTGCAAGTATATCCGTAAACTTATGAGCAATGTGCTCGATATGTGATCGAACTTTGGTAAGATTGATACGAGTAAGTGTTCCAATAAAAGTTACTATAAAGAAAACATGAAAGAGTGAAATTTAGAAATAAAACAGCTTTTGGACAGAAGCAAGAGAGAAACTTTGAAAAATCACCAAAAATGGTAGTAATTGAGTGCGATGTTAAATTAAAGCTTATTGAGTCTATTTTCATATGAAATAAACAGAGAAAGCAAAGAAAGTCTCAGATTTTGAGATATTTAGATTTTTGTGAGACTAGTTCGAGTAATTTCGAGATCCCCTGCTCGACTTGGAAAAATCATTAAAATTGTACAAAATAATTTTGGGACATAATTTATTCCTTAATGAGTCTAGTTTCAAATGAAACAAATTATAACATCATTTGAATTCGCACAAGGAGAAAATTGATTCATAGTGAAAAGTGGTCGAATAGATGAACAGTGAAATAGAGGAAATTTTAATGAATAAACTGTACTAATTGGCTAAGCCAAAATTCTGGAAATTTTATGGTATGAAAATATATGAGTCTAGTTTCAGGAAAATTAGCGGTTTGAAATTTGAAGCTCTGTAGCTCAAGAAATAAATAATTTAGTGACAGTGATTCAAATAGATGATTAATGTGAACATGAGTAATAAGGTATAAGCATGTGACTTAATGATTGCATCAAATTGAGAACTTGTTGTGAGGATTTGTCATGTTGAGGCTTTGATAAGGCTACAAATGAGTAAGTTGGGAAAGTAAGAACTTAGCATTATTTCGCAAGTTATGACAACTTAGTAGTAAGCTAAATTCATTACTAATGCTTATTATTTTTACATGTGAACTTACTAAGCTTTATAAGCTTACCCCTTTTCCTTCCCATGTTACGAGTCCTACTAAACAAGCTCGGGTTTGAGGTCGCTGGAGATCACTTCACACTATCGAGCTATCTATGGGTATCTTTATTTATAAATGATTTAAGTTATGGCATGTATAGGGGCTTGAATAAGTCATTTTGTATATGTGTTAATTAATCGACCAAATGTATTGTTAAGTCCGTAATGCCTCGTACTTGGTTCGAGCACGTGACACGGGTAGGGTGTTACATTTAGTGGTATCGAGCTATGGTTTAGTCAATTCTCGGACTACCATAGTGAGTGTGAGAGTCTAGCTATACATGCCATAATGAGCTGTGATAGTGTGACGACTCCCGACACTGATGTAAATTATTTTATGAGATAGATGTGCACTTCAACCGAGCTAAATTTGATAGTACAAATAGCATTTTTATGATGAGTTGAGACTCGTGAAAAAAATAAGAATAATAGTTTATGATGTTTATGTGAAGATGTATAAATTGTGGATAGGAATTTCTTTTGAAATATGAAAGACGAGATGAAAGGAAAGTTTATCCTATGATAAGTGTTCATGTTTGATTGGCATTTGTATGATGCTATGAATATAACTGTGAAATTAAGTGAATATTATGAGTAATTTTACTTGAGATTTATGAATGAAAATATAAGTGCACTTGTTTGTATAAGATGATAGGAAGGTTGTGTAAAATGAGTATGCAAGTTAAGTTACTTGAAACAAAATATATATTGATGAGTGTTAAGTTATATGCATGAATATATAAGAGGCAAGTCGAGGCGTTACAACTTCACCCCTTCCAATAAGGTATGTTATAAAGAAAATTTATGAAATTCGAATCGAATGGATTTACAAGTGGAAGACTAAAGAGTTGAGTTGTAGATTAACTGACAACGTGATCAGAGTTGAGAATGGTTTAGTAAATGAACACAGTTGCAGAAAAGATGTCAAATTAATATGAAGATCATTCAGATTCCGAAATGTTATAATTAAAGAAAGGTCGCTCGCTTAATTAACTCATCCGGTATGAGACCTAAAGTATGTAATTGCTGGAATTTATTCGAATTTATATCTGCTTGCAATTGGAATAATATCATATTAGTAATGATGTAATTAGATAGTGCAATCATGATCGAGATGTATTAATGACTGAATGCAGTATTTATGGTTGAGAAATTACAGCAATCACTTCTGACTATTATATGTTTCCATTTACTCTCGGAGGTATATATAGTATATATATCTGCAAGATTTTGAATGAAATTCTTATAGTATGAGAATGTCACTAAATTTACAGGTAGATGAAAGCATTGTAGCCTATTTGAGTGATGATCGAAATTGCTCTATCTTTTCGGTTTTCTCATCATGCATGATAGAAAGTTGACGGTAAGGTCCATATGATGTTAGCGTCCGTTTTACTAGCTATTGTTCAATGAAAATAAAGGAAGATTGTGTGTTTGTTAAGATTATTTTCAGATTACTTATGAGTATTTTCGTGTAGCTCTATGTTTTGAGATTTTGTTACTTCGCTTCCTTAATAAATTATTGTTCAAAGTATCACCATGAGATATGAGTAGGAAATGTTCCATTTATGAAAATGGTTTCTTTTATTATTAAAATGCTTATGATGATTATAAGTTTTGACTTGATGGCGAGAGTACTTTGATACTGATTACCATAGGTATAAAGGTTGTGCTTTTGTATTGGTTATTATGGAAATTTGTGTTTAAATTTCTCCGATGATCGAGATGTTTTATTTTCAGCTAGGACATTATCTACTAAAGTAATTGAGAAGTTAGTCTTGTTATGGTACTATGATTTTTAAGTTTGTATGAGTATTGTGACATCAAGATAGTTAAGTGCTTCGACGAGTAACAGTTGAAGTAAATTCTATTATAAGTTTAATCTTTCACTAGATTTGAGAAGAAATTGAAGTTGGAAAAGTGTGAATGATAGGAAGTTCAACTTAGACCTGTGTATTGGTTTTCATTTTCAAATGATCTTGATACATATATTAGCGACTTAAAGATAGAATGTTATGATGTCTAGCATGTTGATAATTATCTGCTTATTTAAGAAGTAAGATGTTGAAGATACCGAGACTATATGAGAAGCTCAAAGTGACTTGTGAAATTAGACCTAAATCCATTAACTGGTGAGATTTTCGGGGACGAAAATCCCTAAAAGGGGGGAGAGTTGTAACAGCCTGATTTTGGGCTTAGTCGAAATAGTGATTTTGGGACCACAAATCCGACGTGGATAAATTTATTTTATTTATATTTTTATGGTCTACAATTTCACGGAATGATATCATGAAAATCTCATTCGAAAATTTTGACGTTTGGGCACTCAATTTAGTCAAAAGGACTAAATTGTAAAAAGTGCAAAAGTTGAGTTCTACATGTTAGACGTGTCCAATTGTTATGAAATTTTAAATTGGAGGTCCTTAAATGATAATTAGACCATTGGTTAAGTTGTTGGACAAAATTGGACATAGATGGGTATGTTTCAAAAGATTTTTTTAGGGACATTTTGGTAATTTAGTGAATTAAATGAATTAAAAACAAAATTTAAATGCCAAATTTGTCCATCTTCAAGCTTAGGCCGAATTTAACATGTGCGAAGGCATGGATAGGGTTTTCAAGTTTTCCAAGCTTCATGACCCCGAAAAACAAGATTTAGACCTAGAACGAGAGAAAAATCAAAAATCGGGAAAGTTAGTAAAATGATCGTTTTGGTATCGAGGTAAGTTCATATGTTTAATAAGCATTTAATTATGCATATTCGAATGATAAATTGATATTTTGGCCATAAATACTATAGTATTGAGTTTCGGATATAATGATTAATGTTCGATAATAATTCGATATTGGAAGAGAACTTGTATAATTTATATGTTAGACCATATTTTGTATTATGGCTTTGTATGATAACAAGAAAGTATTGACTAGCATAGTTTGATGAGAATAAGTTAAGTTGATGATGTGATGAGATTTAGAAAGTAATTATGTAAGTTTGTATGTAAATAATGCATCGTTTTTACTTACGTTTTCATATTTTGATAAATGGTATGAATTGTGGTTGAATATTTGATGTAATTGACAAAATATCAACAAGTGAGAAATTTCTGGTTGAACCTTAGGAATAAAAATGGATACGAGTGACATGTTCACTTGAAACTTATGTGAAATCTAAGTGGAATAAGTGATCCGGTCTTTGGTCCGTCACGTTCTACCTAAGTGGTTGAGTTATCGATATGTGTTACGGATACTCGGCGACTTGTGTGAGCAAAGACCGAGTAGTTATGTATTGACCGACAGCTTGTGTGAGCGGACCGAGATTGTGATTATGTGAAACGGTGCTGGTCTTATAAGTTCTACCAATGGTCGGGTAATCCGCATGTGTTGCGGATACCGATGACTTGTGTGAGCAAAGACCTTGAGTAGTTACGTATGACCGATGACTTGTGTGAGCGGACCCTGAATATGAATAGCTCGAGAACGAGCCTATGTGTGATAATCGATATGAAGTAGCTTTGGCTACAAGTGTGGCACTATGTGCAATATTCCGATGTATCCTTTAATATTCCAATGAGTTCAACGGGAAATTGACTAAGTGAAAATACAATGTGGCTATGTAACGACTAAGTGTAATTGAATATGATTATGTGATGAATAAGTGCAAGTATATCTGTGTAAACTTATGAACAATGTGCTCGATATGTGATCGAACTTTGGTAAGATTGATACGGAGTAAGTGTTCCAATAAGAGTTACTATAAAGAAAACATGAAAGAGTGAAATTTAGAAATAAAACAGCTTTTGGATAGAACAAGAGAGAAATTTTGAAAATCACCAAAATGGTATAAATGGAATTAGTAATTGAGTGCGATGTTAAATTAAAGCTTATTGAGTCTATTTTCATATGAATTAAACAGAGAAAGCAAAGAAAGTCTGTATTTTGAGATATTTAGATTTTTGTGAGACTAGTTCAGAGTAATTTCGAGATCCCCTGTTCTGACTTGGAAAAATCATTAAAAATTGTACAAAAATAATTTTGGGACATAATTTATTCCTTAATGAGTCTAGTTTCAAATGAAACAAATTATAACATCATTTGAATTCTGCACAAGGAGAAAATTGATTCATAGTGAAAAGTGGTCAGAATAGATGAACAGTGAAATAGAGGAAATTTTAATGAATAAACTGTACTAATTGGCTAAGCCAAAAATTCTGGAAATTTTATGGTATGAAGATATATGAGTCTAGTTTCAGGGAAAATTAGCGGTATGAAATTTGGAGCTCTGTAGCTCAAGAAATAAATAATTTAGTGACAGTGATTCAAATAGACAGATTAATGTGAACATGAGTAATAAGGTATAAGCATGTGACTTAATGGTTGCATCAAATTGAGAACTTGTTGTGAGGATTTGTCATGTTGAGGCTTTGATAAGGCTACAAATGAGTAAGTTGGGAAAGTAAGAACTTAGCATTATTTATGCAAGTTATGACAGCTTAGTAGTAAGCTAAATTCATTACTAATGCTTATTATTTTTACATGTGAACTTACTAAGCTTTATAAGCTTACCCCCTTTTCTTTCCCATGTTACAGAGTCCTACTAAACAAGCTCGGGTTTGAGGTCGTCAGAGATCGCTTCACACTATCGAGCTATCTATGGGTATCTTTATTTATAAATGATTTAAGTTATGGCATGTATAGGGGCTTGAATAAGTCATTTTGTATATGTGTTAATTAATCTGACCAAATGTATTGTTAAGTCTGGTAATGCCTCGTACTTGGTTCCGGCACAGGACACGGGTAGGGGTGTTACAAATGCAATAATACTATCGTAATTTTTCAAATTAGAATTTCAATTTTTCGACAACAAGACAGAAAATAATCAATTTCACGGCTTGACTCTCTTATTAGTCTCCAGTGGAGTCGCCAAGCTGTCGAAACCATTTTTTTCGTTGAAAACGAGGTCAACTGTTAAAACGAAAATAGATTCGCCACCAATCTTTTTTTTGAGGTGTGATCGGATCACCTTGAGATTGATCATTTTAATAAAACATTTTGATTTATTAAAATAATGATTTTGGTCTACGAAATTCAAGGAAAATGAGTTCAGAGTCGATTACGCACGAGGAAGGATTAGCACCCTCGTAATGCCCAAAATTGGTACTGAATTGATTGATTAATGTCCTAATGTCGAAAATTTGAGGAGATTTTAAAATATGATCCTCTTTATTTAAAGAAAACTTGAATAAATTAAAAATGGATGCTAAGACCCTCTTATTTCGAAGAAGTAAAATGTCACGTCCATTGAGTTAGGGTACAGCATTTCAGATTCCTGAAACTGAGCTTGTCTATTGACTTTTAAAACTCATGTACTTAAGTTTAAGAAGGATATTCGGTTATTTGGGTCGAATGAAAAATCGGAACGCAGTAGGTTAGGGCACATTTTCTCAAAATTCCAAATTCAGAATATTGCCTTTATTTTTTTAGAAATCATTATCCCAAAATAACGAAATGTCACATCCAGTGAGTTAAGGCCCAACGTTTTCGAATTCTCAAGAATAAGTTTTTATTTAACTCATGTGCTTTAATTTAAGAGAATAATTGGTTCTTTATATTCGATAAGAAAAATCGAAACCTAGTAAGTTAGGGTACGATTTTTTTTCGGACCTTAGAACGCGAAGTGTTTGCTTATTTCAAAACGAAAAATTTTAATGCATCGAATAAAATGTGATATGGTCGTAATAAAATGGAAGATGAATTATAATACACATGCATAATAGAGTAAAAAGCAGGGAAACAATATAAATTACAATAATAAAAGAAAAATAAATAAAAATTAAAACAAATAATCTATGTAAAATGATAGGTAAGAAGATGATAAAATAAAAAAAACAAAAACAAAAGCTAATAATAAATCAATAAATCAATAAATAGTATATACAATAATTTAAAAATAATAAAATAATAATAATAGTAACAAAAATACAATAATAATAAAATATGTTAATAAACAAATAATAATAGTAAAAATAAATAAAAGTAATAACAATAATCATAAGAATAATAATAATAGTAGTTTAAATAATAATAATAATAATAGTAAAATAAAGATAATATTAGTACTAATAAAAATAAAAATAATAGTAATAATATCAAGAATAATAATAATATCAAAATTGATAGTAATAGTGATAATAACAATAATTATAATAATAATATTCACAATAATATTAAAAATAATCAATAACATTAATAATAATAATAATAACAATATTAAAATAATGACAAAATAAAAATAATAAAAAGAAAATAAAAAAAGGACTAAATTAAACTTAAAACAAACATTTGGGGCGAATCTAAAAAATAAAAAGAAAGGGACCTATCTGAACGCGAAAATAACATGGAGGGACTAAAGGGAAAATATTCCTTCCCTCCAAAACACTGCGTTTTACAAGAGACCCAATTGAAATCGCAATAAATTATAGGGCCAAATTAGTAAATAAAAAAACTTGATTACAAAATAATTAAAAAGCGAAAGGGCCAAACTGGTAATTATACCATTTTAAGAAAACGCGCTGATCCTCCCTAGGTCGGGTCAACACGCAGATCTTTGGCCATGAAACGACGTCGTTTTGGCCTTGGAGATGGGCTCCAAAACGGCGTCGTATTGGGGCGCTATTTAAGGCCGAAAAATCTTTAAAAGAAACATTTGAAATCAGTTTTAAAAAAAAAAAAAAAAAAGAAAGAGAGAGATCCTTTTCTTTCTGCCGAAGTTCTCCGGCCACAGGTTCGGTCATCGGCCGACCAATCGCCGCCGGCGGCCACCGTGTACTCCGAAAGTAAGCTTTTTCTTCTCTTTTTTTTATATGTATATATTATATTTAAAATTTAAAAAAAATTGTACGTGTATAAAGGTAGTTCCGAATAGAAAAGAAAAAAATATAACGATAAAAAGAAAATCAACCTCTGCTCTGCTTTTTCTTTCTGTATTGATAATTGTATTCGTCGAAAAAATGTAGAGGATTACAATGGATTTTTCTTTCGGACTCTATAGCCAAAATCCAAAAAATAAAAATAAAATAATAAAATAAAAAATACAATCTGTTTTCATTTGTTGGCCCCTTTTCTGTTGTTATTTGCTGTCAATGGCTGGATGTTATTGTTTGCCATTGTTTGTTTCTGTTTGCAGGTAAAACTACTGGGGTGACTTGGAAGAGACGCGCGTATGGAGTGCTGGAGGCTGTGGCGACGGGGGTTCCAGAAACCCCTAAGATTTCTGGAAATGTTAAAAAATTTGGGCCACTTGGGCCTGCTGAATTTTTGGTCTATAAATTGGGCTGTAGGTTGGGTTATTTTTTGGTTTAGCATTTGAGTCTATTGGGCCTGCTGTAATAGACTTTTATTTGGACCATTTTTATTATTTGGATTTTTCGGTTTTTTATTTTTGTTTTATTTTGATTAATAAATTGATTAATATGGTTAATTGGGCCCAGACAAAATAGGCACATTACACATGCAATTCAGTGTTTTGATTGGCTTAATCTACGAGGAAACCGGTGGAATTCTCAAGTTCTTGTTGAACATCATTCGCCGATACTTGAATGGAATGGTACAGGGGAGGATTGTCACCGCCGTGGATGTAGTTTATGCACTTAAAAGATGCAGGGTAGGACCTTATATCTACCTGGGGGTTAGATGAATTAGGTCATGGGCTTTTCGGAATGCTCCAATATTTTTCCAAGCTTATGGGTTGTGATTCGAATGAAACATGTAATAGACGAAAAGGAAATCAAATTAATGGAAAATTTACTAAAGTTCAAAATAAAGCAACTACAAGATTCTAAGTTTATCCTCTAAAATGTTATTACAAGTGCTGTATAACAAGAATCACTCGGCTTTCTGCTTCGAAGATTTTGGTACAGCAGGGTGGCGCAACCTGGTTGTGCGTCTGCCGATGAATTTGAGAAGCTCATCAATTAGAATTACCGGGAAAGCGACAGCAATTACGAGCAGCCATTCATTGTTGCTGAGGGGAACAATCCCAAACACTTGAGCAAGGAATGGCACATACAGAATCAAGAAGTGCAGTCCAAATGAGACTGACATGGCTAAAAGGAGCCATGGGTTCACCCAAGGAGGCATCGTTAACAAGCTTCCATCTTCAGATAGGGCATTAAGGGAGTTGAACATTTCAATGGCTACCAAGACAGAGAGGGAAAGAGTCGAGGCTTTGATTTTCCCTGAATGAAAGTAGTCACATGGGTCGGAATCAAATTTGAACACTTGGGAACCTGCTGTGAATGGTGACACAGAAAAACCTTCCCAAGAATCGCATTTACCCCAGTTAGCAAGTTGGGAGTAGGTAACAAGACTATGCCCATCTCCACTCAGATCAATGCCCAGGAAGCTATGGTGGGTGTACCATATGATGAAGACCCCAACAGTGGCTATCCCCACATAGAGCCCAATCACCTGGCACGGATGAAAGAAATAAGTGAGCTTACATCTTAGGTAAAATTCCACATTGATTTAGCCAAGGATAAGAAAAACATGAATCAGTTACCAGGTAGCGGAACAAGATCCAAGCAGTGATTAGTGAGTCGTCACTTCGTCTTGGAGGCTTCTTCATTATATCTTTGTCAGGGGGATTGAACCCTAAAGCAGTTGCTGGAGGTCCATCAGTAACAAGATTAACCCACAGAAGCTGAACAGGTATCATGCCTTCTGGAATCCCCAATGCAGAAGTCAAAAATATAGAAGCAACCTCACCAATGTTGGAGGATATCATGTACCTGCAATGTTTTTTTAAGCAGAAAATTACGTCAGTCAATGTCGTTAATAAAAAACTAAAGAAATTGGCCAAAAATCTCATTTTCTATCTATACATCTAAGTAACAACACTAACCTTATAAAAGCCTTCATATTGTTGTAAATGGATCTGCCCTCACCAACTGCAGCAACTATAGTGCTGAAGTCATCATCTGCTAACACCATGTCAGATGCTTCCTTTGCAACCTGAAAAGAATCAAGCAAGGGATAGAGAAAGAGGATATAATAAGAAAATTATGCATTCATGAATAACTTAAACTAACTGCTAACATACTAGGTTTTGGGATGCTGAATTTTTACTATAATCGCCTGGTAATAGGCAATGAAGTACTAAGATTTTTAAAAGAACAACAGATGAAATCCTATCAAATGTCTAGAATAAGTAGGTGACTCAGATCAATATCTATAGAATGTCAGGAATTAGTGGTATAGTTGTATAGCTGTTCCAACATATATACATTCTGAATAAAAAGCAGCCCAACCATGCATACTGCATTGCATTCAACAGGGTCTCTGAATCGTCACCCATAATGCTATTTCACAAGGAGAGCTGACAATATACAATTAGCAAGTAACCATATGGACATCATGGATATAATAGGAAAGGGTAGTGGATACCTCAGTCCCAGCAATGCCCATTGCCACTCCAATATCAGCCAACTTCAAGGCAGGAGCATCATTAACTCCATCCCCGGTCATAGCAACCACTTCACCATCCTCCTTCAGCAACCTAACTATCTCTTGTTTGTGCCTTGGCTCAGCCCGAGAAAATAAAAGACCTCCACTCTGCCTCAGATGATTTTTCTGATTAGGATGATCCATAAAGTCCTTCCCAGTTAAGCTTCTTGAACTGATATCTTCAGAAGATCCAAATACGCCAATTTCACGACAAATAGCTTCCGCTGTGTTCTTGTTGTCTCCTGTAATGACCATAACACGAATTCCAGCTGCTTTGCAGTCCTCAATTGCTTGGCGAACCTCTTTCCGAGGAGGATCCTTCATAGGTTTATCCAAGTGCTTCAGAAAATGGGCAGAAACAAGAAAATAAAAATGCAAACAAACCAGAAGCAGCAGCTTACCCTTAACCCAACTAAACCGGCAAAAATAAGTTTACTCTCAATTGAAGAATAATTGGATGGATTAAGCAAAAGCTGATGTGCTGGATGATCTTCATCACCATTGTATGTCGTGAACTCAAAAGGCTCTTCCTTATATGCAAAACCAAGGCAACGTAATGCATCTGTTGACATTTCATGAAGACTCTGTAAAATAAGATCCTTTGAATATTGATCTAGTTCAATGATAGAGCCGTCGCGTAGCTGCATAAAAGAGCTCCTCTCCAACAGATTCTCAACAGCACCCTGAAATGTTACACATGCACAATCAGAGTGACATATTGAAAGGACGTGTAAATAAATTTTAACCAGCAGCAGGCATCATTGATAAAATCTTACTAGGATGTTTACTGGCACCAAAAAGAAAAGGAGATTGGAGGAGAACAAATGGGCAACATAAATCAACAAGTGGTCAGTCCATGTTACAAGGCAAAGAGAGATGATTAGACCTTTACTAGTAATGCCTTTTGTCCTGTGCTGGAATTCACAATGACTCCCATGGACTTCCGATCACGGTCAAACTCAAGTGTCGCAATCCTTTGCTCCATTTTGTTCCACGCTTGACAGCAGCCTAGTGTAGAATAACAAAAGAAAAGAGAAAGCTCGGTAGGATCCAGAAAGCATCACCTGACAAACAACAAAATTATAGGAAATGAATCAGCTAACGTACGTTGATGGTCCCCTTGACCTGAAGAGGAGCCATTCTCTTCCGGTAATCCCATTTTCTCAACCAGAACCTGAAATAAAAAAGAACCAAATAGGAATCTCAGCAAGATGAAAATATGCAACATGATCATTTAGTATAAACCGAAAGTTTACACTCTCCAAATCTAGAAAGCACATCACAAGTGTCATGGGCAAACAGGGCCAAGCTTAAAATACAGCACACGGAAGCAAGCTTCTGCTGCAGTAAATTGAAATGATTGAATTGTTGATGCAGCGATTTAGGTGTCCCTATTATGTCACTTTAAAATGAACATAATCCACATCCAAAATATGATAAAAGAAAAACAGGTTCAAAGCTAAGTTTTTGCTTTGGTTTTAATTCAGGTCAGTTTGGCTTAATATAGAAATATCCAATATACAGAACAGGGTTCAATTTCAGAAATGGGGTTAGTCACCTTTAGTGCAGCCTCTGTAGGCATTCCAGTGGCAACATAATGACTCCCAGATTGCTCAACACCAGCATCATTGCAAACAGCACAAATCTTTGCAATCATTTGAAGATTGGCATCCATTTCACCAGCAGCCCAGCCTCGAATTTTCCCATCAAAAGGATTATAAGTAGTTCCTTCCACATCAAAAGCTCGCAGAGTGCCAGGCCTTGAACCTATAGCAATAAGCTTAGAAACAGCCATCTGATTGGTAGTCAAAGTACCAGTCTTATCAGAACAGATAACCGTTGTGCAACCAAGAGTCTCAACACTAGGCAGCTTACGGACAAGTGCATTCTTTTGAGCCATCTTTCGGGTTCCCAGTGCCAGACATGTTGTAATAACTGCTGGTAAACCTTCTGGAATCGCAGCAACAGCCAATGCAACAGCAATTTCAAAGTAATATGTGCACTTCTCAAATGAGAACTTAAAGTTGCTAGGCCAGCCATCAACATATTCCCAAGAAAGAAAATATTTCACATTAATAAGCCAAACCAACGCACAAACCACTCCAATTATCATTGTTAGAACCTCTCCAAACTCATTCAACTTCTTCTTTAACGGGGTATCATCATCGCTCTGCGATGCTTCATGAATCTGTGAATGCACCTTCCCAATCTCCGTATTCATGCCTATCTGAGTGACCATGCAGATACAATTTCCATTGACCACAGTTGTTCCAGCAAAAACCATACATTTCTTCCCTTGAATATCTGTATTCTCAGGAACAACCTTCGCAGTCTTGCTCACAGCTTCACTTTCTCCAGTCAATGATCCCTGTTCAACTCTTACAGTTGAGCTTATCAAAGTCAAAACCCGCATATCTGCGGGAACCTTATCACCAACTCTCAACTCCACAATATCACCTGGGACAAGCTCCTTTGCAGGCAAATTTGAGACCTTCTTACCATCCCGAACTACATTTGCCTGCTGCGATTGAATTTCCTTCAGAGCCTCCAAGGCTTTTTCTGCATTGCTTTCTTGCCATATTCCAACAATGGCATTCACTATCAAGATCAAGAATATAACAAGCGGCTCCACAAAAGCTGTTATCTCCTTCTCCCCTCCTTCATCACCATCTAACCAAGCTAAAACAAACGATATAATAGCAGCAAGCAATAATATCCTAACTAATGTGTCATTAAATTGCTCCAGAATTAGTTGAAAAATTGATGTGCCCTCATGCTTTTCTAACTCATTCCATCCATAAATCTCCCTCCGTTTTTCAACTTCAGCACTTGATAATCCTAATTCTCGATTCGTTTGGAAGTTTTCTTCACATTGTTTCACATCCTTTGCCCAAGCAGGAAAATTTTCTACCTTGGAAGAAGCAGCACTGACTTTTTCTCTCTTCCCATAGTCTTCCCCACCTCTCCCCATTGAAATTCAATGCTGAAGAAAAAGTTCAAGTAATTGAAGAAAAATCAAAATAGCTTGAGTTAAAAGTTGAAACTTTACTTCCTATCTTCAACAGTGGACCTGAAAGCAAAAAAAATTAAAGTAACATCATGATCAACAAAGTAAATTAACAAAAACCCACTAAGCATTAAAATTTACAATCTATTTGTCCCCAAAACAATAAGAAAAGCAATAAAAGAGTAAATAAAGAATACCACTTTTCTTCCATTACCCATTCCACATTTTTTTTTTTTTTTTTTTTGCAAATTTATACATTAGAAACAATTAACCAAGGAGTAAAAAACTGGAGTTACCCAGTAGCATCTCTGATTTCCGGTTCAACCACTTGAAAGGATGGGTCAGCATAAATTATAAAAAAAAAATCAAAATTTTTCAAAAAGAAGCAAAGGAAAATCAGTATAAAAGAAGTATATGAAAAAAGAATTCTAAAGATATTAACATGTTTAATAAGCAGGTTTTAGTTTCGTGTTCAGCAAGACTTGGCATCCAATATTGATAGAACATTTCCTAAATAGAAAAGGCGATGCAAAAATAATTCCTGCATGCTAAGGTCATCATTTTCATGATTTATACATGGGAAAGCTGCGCTCAAAGTTGCTTAAAACTTGACAGAAAAGAAAAGAAAAGAAAAGAAATCATTATATATTTCTGGTTTCGCACTAAAGGAGAAAGAACCCAAGCTCGGCTTTGAGTTTGACCAAATCAAAATTGGAAATTTTATCGTTAAGAGCGACTTCAATATCACCAGATCGACAGATGAAAACCCATCCAAACCAGACAAACATTCAGGGAATAAAAATAAAATACTCAAAGATCTAACCTTAAACTGAATGAAGATGTGAAGAACCGAAGAACAGAACAGAATGATTCTGAGGAGCAGTTGGTCAGTTAAAAGGACGAATTAAAGGAAAAAAAATAATTGAAAATCAATCAGATGCCCTAAGGGCCCCAATTTGGGCTTTCAATCGATGATCACTTGGGCTAAAAAGAGTCCAAATCAATGAAAATATTATATCATTTCCGGTTTTATTAGATTTTTAACTGCTTTTCATCGTATATATTTTATTCGTTCTCGACTTCCAACTTGTCTCCCATTTTTACTGATCCAGTCTCTTTATTCTTTAAGCACTTCTATGTTTCACTTCCAACAAAGAAAACAGTTCTAAATTTCGATTGAATCCATAAATCCGATCTTATTTCTTATCATTGAATTTCTCCTAAATTATCTGTTCATTAAATTTTCTCAGCAACCAAACACAATAGAAATATATGAATCAAAAGTAAAAAAGAAAAAAAAACAATTGTGCTTACCAAAATCCTGGAGTTTCTCTGTTTCCACTCAGCTTCTGATTCATTCTCTTTCTTTCTCTTTTTTTCTTTTTTACTCTGTAATTTTTTTAAAAAGATTTTTTTTTCTTTTAATTACAGTTTTGATCTTTGGGATCTTAATAAATAGAAACAAGAGAGATTTGATTTATAGAGAGCGATTCAATGGCTAGAAAACATCGCTTTCTCTCTATCTCTATGTGCGTATTCTCCTTTGTCTTCTTAGAAGGATCTAGATTCCACATTGCCTCAACTAATAAGGCATTGCCACGTGTTCATAGATCAAACCATAGGCCCACGTTAAGTGATCGCTTTCCATGCCCTTTCCCATGTGGCAAACAAATAGGGGCGACCTTTTTGTTTCAATGTTTGTGGCCTGCCACACTGAATCTCCACTTTCGTAAAGGTGCACACTTTTCTTTCTTTCTTTTTCAAGCAATTATAATTACAAATTATATTGATTTAGCTATTATAATTTCATTTTTTAATAAAATACCATAGCACAATTTATTAATAGTATATAAATTCATATATGGTGCATCAAATGCAAACTTTTAATTAATGCTTAAGAAATTTCCTATTCCTTTCCTACTTCCCTTGCTGGTAAAGAATTTGGGGTTGATATAAGAGATAATATATAATTTGGCCCATCAACTTATTTATTTGTATCTAGATGGTTATTAAATATTTTTGGATTCAATTGGTTCTTAAACTTATATTCTATTAATCAAGTTAGTCCATTCACACTATCATCATTAGTTTGTGTTATCGTAACATTTCTAGCCAATGTGGTGATATCATGCGGCAACCTCTCAAAACGTAACGTGGCAAACATAATTTATATATTTATATTTATATTTTTTTTTAATATATGTTTGTCACTTAACATATTGAGAGGTTAACGCATGGCTCCATCGAATTTGGTTAGGTCCAAAATAAAGTTTAGAAACCAATTAAGTATAAATGAATAAGTTGAGGGGCCAAATTATATATTAACCCTTCATATATTCTATTTATTTGTGTGACTATTCTAAGTTTCTTTTTTTCTTTTTTGGGGGTTTTCTTGTGGGGACATAAAGATGGCGTGATAGAGTTTCTTCTTGCAATTGAGTGTATATTTACAAATTAAAAAAGGATTTTCTTCCATATGCCAACTTTTCAAATGCTAGGAAACTAATATGAATTTTATTTATGGATAACATAATTATTTGGCACGATTTGTTGTATGTAATTTAGTTTATTTTTGAATTAGTCCCTGCTAAATTTGTATTTTTATAATTTAAATCTTGTCAGGGATGCAATTGATCAAAAGCAAGCTAAAAAGGGCCAAATTGAAAAGAAATCATGGAAATGAGGCCAAATCAAAAAGATGGAGGAAGCCAAGGACTCATCAAGCAATTTAACTTTGTAAAAAGCCAAATATGGAAAATGTTATTTTTATTTTATTTTATTTTAATTTTTTATTATTTAAAATTTTATATTAAATTAATTAAGCTTATTTTTAGTAAACTCCATGTATATAAATAGGGATTATTTGTATTTGGATAATCATCAATCATATATTTCTTTTCCTATTCCTATTTGAAGTTCTATTTCTCTCTTTTCATATTTCAATTTAGAATAGGATTTCTTTTATTTTTTCTTCAAGTTAACGTGAAGCAATCTGCCCATTTCAATTTCTTTTGTTTCTCTTCCAAAATTGGCTTAATTTTTTTCAAACCCCTTTCCCCTTCCAAAATTCCATCACCCTTCACACCAAGCCAAAACACATTCCACAACTTGCAAGCGTGATTAAAATCATGCCACACTAAACCCCTTCAGCTTTAAGCCGATGTTGACCCCATCAAAAACCCGTGAGTTACGAACCCGGGCTATTCAACTCTCAATTTCCAATACTTATTATTTCTCCGGATAAAGAGTATGACTTCGTCAACTCACAAAGTCAAGTCAGGCTAAGTAAAAAAAGACGTCGTTTGAGTTAGTGCGGCTAGACGTACAGTTGGATTCCGAAAGGATCGTTTGTCTAATCGATTTTCCGTGAACATATTGGCGTGCCAAGTGGGGATTGTTGTTTGGTTCCGTCAAGGGAAGTAGTAATCGGATTTAAATGTCCCAACGTTTGAGGGCATTGGTTCGAGCTAGGCTCTTCTAGAACGCAAAGCTGCAGGAGTTCTAAACCACTAATGCTTCATAGGTTGTTCGATCGGTAAAGATTAGTTATTGGACGCTCCATAACTGATTTACACAAGAAAGAGTTGGTGTCCGAGGCGTCCTTGGTAGCTATAACTAGCTTATTGGAAAAGACGAGTTCATCAAATTTTGAGGATCGAGTCAAAGACGGAAAAACCGCGCTTCAAAGATCTCGAATCGACCAGAGATTAGGAAATCGACGAGTTTTACTTGTTCGACGAGTGAGCTTAGCTTAATCGACTTCTTTTGATTACTTCATTTTTTTCGATTTAGTCATTACTTTTTACGTTTTATTTTACGTGTTTGTTTCGTTTTTAATATTTTATTCCCCGAACGTCACGGCACGACAATTGCCTGACATTAATCTGGTCAAGAGATAGATAATTTTCAAGAAAACCGGTCTCGTGGATCGACCTACTCCTATCTCGCTAAAATTTGCAACTAGGTATAGGTTTATATTGGTGGAATCGACGACCATCGGTTTTGGCGTCGTTGCGAGGGGACCAACACTTACAATTGTTTAAATCATCATCATGACCAGATCTTCATCAGGAGATCTCGAATACGACCGAGATCGAAATCGGCATGAGCCCTACGAAAGAGACGGAAGCTCTTAAACGCGCAAGTAAAGCAGAAGTTGAACTAGGACAAGGGATCCTAGAATCCGACGTTGAAAAGTTAAGCGAAGCAATTCGTGCAGAGGCAATTCAACGTGGGAAACAAGTTGAAGTGGTTGAACTTGAGACTGAACCACTTTTTGAGACAAAAGAATCGAAAGACAATCTTGGTGAACCAGACAGGATGGCGAATCGAACCATTCGTCAACTAGCCGTTGTTTCCAACGAACAAACCTGTTATGCATCAACTATCTAGGAGAGATAATATATTTCCGGAGGAACCCCTTTCGAGTTGAAATCGGGCTTGATTCACCTTTTGCCCACTTTGTGAGAACAGGGAATAGATAAAGAAATACCTATCATAAATCGACCCACCAATAGGGCTTTCTCTAACATCATAGCTAGTTAGCATTCTCATAACATAAGAACTCCATCGAGTGAACAATCACACACATATCTCTAAGGATAAAAGAATATATATAGAATACCGATCACGAAGTTGTTCTAAACCAGTCTTACAAAACATATAGTGCACTTGAGATGCAAAAATTCTATAATTATGAATGAACACATTTAAATATCTCAATATGTAGACTTCCTCACTTAATCAAGCATGAACCTTCCTTACCTTCTTTGTTTCTTTTATATGAAAATAGACTCAACAAGCTTTAATTCTATATCTTACTCAGCTTCTAATTCGATTTATACAATTTTTTTTTATCTCGAGCTACAAAGCTCTAAATTTCAAACCGTTAATTTTCTTTGAAACTAGTCACATATCTTCTTACCATAATTTTTCCAGAATTTTTGGTGTGGCCAATTAGTACAGTTTATTAGTTAAGTTCTCCCTGTTACACAGTCCTACTGCTCTGACCTCTCTTCACTAAAAATCAATTATCTCATAGTACGGTTTTCATATAGTGTTTCTGATTATTTCTAATGAAAATAGACACTAAGTACAAACATATAAATTATAACTCATAATTATTTTTGTACAATTTTAGTGAATTTCTAAAGTGAGAACAGGGGATCACGAAGTTGTTCTAAACCAGTCTTACAAAATTTAAATATCTCAATATGTAGACTTCCTTTACCTTCTTTGTTTCTTTTATATGAAAATAGACTCAACAAGCTTTAATTCTATATCTTACTCAGCTTCTAATTCGATTTATACAATTTTGGTGATTTTTCAAAGTTAGACAACTGCTGCTGTCCAAAACTGCTTTAGTATAACATGTTGATTTCTATTTTGTCCCAAATTCCACATTTCATACAATTCAATCCTTGCTCAATTAACCCCTCAATTTAGCTAATTTTCTCATTTAATACTTTTCTCTATCATTTTAAACTACTTCATAACCTTTGAAAATCAGAATTTTAACTCTAGGCCTTAATTTCAACTCTTTCACAATTAGATCCTAAAATCAATTTCCATCAATTTTACTTCATAAAATCATCATATAACAAAATTAAAGCTTCAATTCAATATTTATTCATCACATTCTTCCAGCACTAATCCACATAAACTTTAAAAATTAGCTATAGAATCAAAACTAATGACATAATAAGTTGGATCCAATTGTAAAAGTCCAAAACATAGAAATTTCAAGGAGAAAGTAAGAATTAAACTTACATGAAGCTTGAGTATGAAAACCAGCTTGAAACTTTCTCCCATGGCTGTTTTTCAGCTGAAGAAAATGAAGAGAAATGAAGAGAAATCTAGATAATTCCAATTTGGTCCCATACTTATTTAACTAACTAAAATTTGCAACTAGGTATAGGTTTATATTGGTGGAATCGACGACCATCGGTTTTAGGCGTCGTTCAGGGACCGCAACACTTACAATTGTTTAAATCATCATCATGACCAGATCTTCATCGGAGATCTCGAATCGACCGGAGATCGAAATCGGCATGAGCCCTACGAAAAGAGACGGAAGCTCTTAAACGCGCAAGTAAAACAGAAGTTGAACTAGGACAAGGGATCCTAGAATCCGACGTTGAAAAGTTAAGCGAAGCAATTCGTGCAGAGGCAATTCAACGTGGGAAACAAGTTGAAGTGGTTGAACTTGAGACTAAACCACTTTTTGAGACAAAAGAATCGAAAGACAATCTTGGTGAACCAGACAGGATGGCAAATCGAACCATTCGTCAACTAGCCGTTGTTTCCAACGAACAAACCCTGTTATGCATCAACTATCCGACCGGAGGAACCCCTTTCGAGTTGAAATCAGGCTTGATTCACCTTTTGCCCACTTTCCGAGGCTTGAAGAACGAAAATCCACACACTCACCTGAGAGAATTCCACATGATCTCCTTAAGCATGAAACCTTAAGGAGTACCCGAAGATGAAATCAAACTTTTGGCCTTTCCTTTTTCTTTAGTTGATACAGCAAAAGAATGGTTATTTTACTTACCTCCCGGTTCTATCACAACATGGGATGACTTATCTCGTGTATTTCTTGACAGATTCTTCCCAGCATCACGAGCAGCTGAACTTAGGAGGGACATAGTGAGAATTTTCCAAATGGAGAGTGAATCACTCTACGACTATTGGGAGCGGTACAAAAAATTGTGTGCAAGTTGTGCTCAACACGGGTTGACCGAACAATCACTCATTCAATATTTCTACGAGGGTTTACTCCCTATGGAAATGAAGATGATCGATGCTGCTAGTGGAGAAGCGCTTGTCAATATGACTCCTCAAAGGGCAAGAGAACTGATATCCACCATGGCGGTAAATTTTCAATAGTATCGGCCGAATTCGGAACCCACAAGACGAGTTCATGGGGTAAATGTTTCATCTTTAAAAGATAAATTGGATAAGCTTACCAATGTTGTTCAATCTTTGCTTACAGAGAAGAAGAATCCGATGTAACTGTATGGAATTTGTTCTACATCCGAACATCCGATAGATTCATGCCCAATCCTTAACGACAATTTAATGGCACATGTTGATGCTGCCGGAGGTTTTCGGGACCTCCACAAAGACGCTATGATCTTTTCTCCAACACTTATAATCCCGGATGGAAGGATCATCCCAACTTGAGTTACGGAGCTAATCCCTGATATAATCCATCATACTAACCGAGACCTCTACAACCACCACAACAGCATCAAGCCAAGCACATATCTAGAAGCTATTGTGGAAAGACTTGCTACCGATACTCTAAAATATCAACAGAGGACAGATGCATCAATACAAGAGTTAACTAATCAAGTTAGTAAACTCTCAATGGCAGTTAATCGTCTAGAGTCCCAAGGTAAGCTGTCGTCCCAAATTGAGCATAATCCTCGACACAATGTAAGTGCTATGATGTTAAGGAGTGGGAAGGTTTTGGAGCCCGTATCTAACATGAGTTGTGCCCGTGACGCTGGTTGAGATGCGAAGAAACTTGACAAAAAGACTCCTGTAGAGTCAATACCACAAAAATCATCTGCAGTACCACCTCCGTTTCTTGGAAGACTAGTCCAATGCAAGAAGGAGCGAGAAGAGAAAGAGATCCTCGACACCTTTCGAAAGGTAGAAATCAACATACCTCTTATTGATGCGATTAAACAAATCCCACGGTATGCAAAATTCTTAAAAGAATTATGCACAACTAAGAGGAAGCTCTTGGGCAATGAAAAGGTGAGTGTCGGAGAAAATGTCTCCGCTATTTTACAAAGGAAAATACCACCTAAATGTGAGGACCAATGTATGTTTTCCATATATTGCAAAATAGGTAGTGTCAGTATTAAAAAAGCCATGTGTGACTTAGGCGGATCAATTAATGTTATGCCTTTGTCAATTTATAAACTACTTAATGCGGGTCCTTTAAAGGAAATAGGTGTAATTATTTAGCTTGCAGATAGACCCATAGTACGTCTGGAAAGAGTGCTAAAGGATACTCTTGTTAAGGCAAACGAGCTGACATTTCCTACAGAGTTCTACATTATCAACATGGAGGATGACAACTCGGTCAATTCATTTGAGATACTTCTTGGGAGACCATTCTTGAGTATCGTACGAACGAAAAGTGATGTTTGGAATGGAACACTCACCATGGAATTTGACAGTGAAGTGGTTAGGTTTTATGTTTATGAGGATATGGGACATTCCAATGATAAGTTACAAACTGTGCATTGCAGGAATGTTGATCTTGATGTTAAGCAAGAGGAATTATTGATAATCCAAAAACTAATACATGAAGTTGTCATGAAAGCCTCAAAATTATAGCTGAAATCATTTCTAGAACGTATAAGTATTCCAACAGAGAAAAATGCAAACTTGAATGAAGAAGCTCAAAGACTCCTCAATCCACTAATGATAGAGGAACCAGGGAAGGGCTTCAAGGATAATGGAAAAAGTCGAAACCTTTCTACAAGGACATCCAAGTGCACAAGATGGAGAACTTAATTCTCAATAAGCCAAACGGATAGAATTTAAAGTCGTCGAGCTAACGACGTTAAACAAAAGCGCTTTTTGGGAGGCAACCCAAATTTCTTTTCATTTATTTAATTTTAAGGTTTAGTAAGACTTAGGGTGTAAATAAATAAATTTTTATTTAATTCAGTTGATTTGATGTTTCCAGGAACATATTGGAGATCATGAATTTTTTTGAAAGTTGGATAATAGTGATGGCGCAGGCACGACATTCTAATTTAGTGAAAAATATTTACCTTAAAAAAAGTCCAATTACTTAACCTTCATAAAACACTAAAACCCAAACCCAATACCCATCCATTCAACCCATCCACACTTACCCAAAAACACCCTCAAAACAAACCCTCTCCTCACAACCAACCCACGCTGCCGTTATCATCTCCGTCACCGTCGCAGCACTCATTGTCGTCGCCGTCGCACTACCATCACCGACACTACTACACTACCGTCGCCGTCTTCCCCCCTCTTTGCTCTAAGGTTAAGGTGTGGCAATGGGTATATGCATGTCTAGGATTGGATCTAGGGAGAACTTGGTACTTAAGAGGTCTTAATGACTCACCTCCTCTTCTCTGGAATCCTACCTAGTGCATAGTATCTGCTTACTTTAGCCAACGAGGACTTGATAACGGGCCAAGGTGATCCTCAGTAGGTGGTTCGACGGATGGAGGGACTTAGAGGTGGCCAACTAGCAAGACGATTAGACCTGTTGTTCTCAATATCTAAATTGTCGGCACCTCTACTTCGTGTTATTTTGTTCCTCTAGGTACGTGGACTACTCGCGAGAATATGGTTTTTTGTCGACGCCCACACATCGAGACTAGAGAGCACGAGGAACAACCTCTATCTGTTTAGGATCGTTTAGGACGAATCGAGGCGAGCCTTGAAACGATGGAAACTCAAGTCTCCACAATCCTTGATATCCTACAAAACCGTTACCCCCAACATCGACAAAATCATTGAAGACACACATGGGGAGTACTCTGAACTTTTCATTTTGTTTATTTGAGCTGCTGATTTTTTTTTCTTTATTTATCTATAATATGACACATGCTTGAGGACAAGCTTAGAATAAGTAGGGGGGATGAATAGAGTAAGTATTCATAGATGGTTGATTGGTTCTTGCTGCATGTTTCTCTTTTGCATATGTTCAGTTTTGCATTGAATTCATTCAACGTTTATTTTGACATTGAGCCTTTAATCTCATACTTAGTCAACTTGGACAATTGGACAAATTTTTTTGAATTTAAATGCTCAAGTATATAGATTAATTGACACTTGTATTTTAAGGCTGATATATGTAGCTAGATTTTCATGAATTGATTGTTTGAAAAAGTGTATTTGCTTGTGCATGAATAAATGAAAAAAAAAAGAAAATAAATAAATAAAGGCTCAGGTTATGAGTGAAAGTTTCGAAAATGTGACCAGATTGAGTAACCGGGGCGAGGTGCTTGGGTTGTCATCTCGTCTCCCGTAAAAAGGTTCGAGTGACAAGTCAATAACTTAATAACATTCCGCTAACAGAGCTCAATAATAAAGACTGTTTGAACTAAGTAACCGAGATAGAGTGCTTGAGTTGTCATCCTAATCCGCGTAAAAAGTTTGACCATGTCTAATTTATTTTTCTAAAAGTATAGTTAATTAATAATGCCTTGCAATTTATTGGATTCAAACTCAATTTAATGAAATTATCTAGTTCACATATTTCAAATCTTATGACACTTGTCTTGTTGATTAAACTATATGTTTTGAGCATTGATTTAATTATTTTTGCCTATGTTGTTTACGTTGAGTATGGATGCAGAAAAGAGGCTCGATTTTTAATAAATTGTAGAATTGATTCTAATGTTTGAAAGAACAACATGCTTGAGGGCAAGCATGAGCTAAGTGGGGGATTTGATAATATGATTATTTTGCATGATTTTTTGTATGTAATTCGGTTTATTTTTTAATTAATCCCTGCTAAATTTATATTTTTATGATTTAAATCTTGTCAGGGATGCAATTGATCAAAAGCAAGCTAAAAAGGGCCAAATTGAAAGGAAATCATAGAAATGAGGCCAAATCAAAAAGATGGAGGAAGCCAAGGACTCATCAAGCAATTTGACTTTGTAAAAAGCCAAATATGGAAAATCCTATTTTTATTTTATTTTATTTTTATTTTTAATTATTTAAGATTTTATATTAAATTAATTAAGCCTATTTTTAGTAAACCACATGTATATATAAATAGGGGTTATT
The DNA here is from genome assembly GCA_025506655.1 of Gossypium rotundifolium. Classification (NCBI taxonomy): domain Eukaryota; kingdom Viridiplantae; phylum Streptophyta; class Magnoliopsida; order Malvales; family Malvaceae; genus Gossypium; species Gossypium rotundifolium. Next base: position 27,333,023 of record CP106728.1, read on the forward strand.
TATATTTGGATAATCATCAATAAAATATTTCTTTTCCTATTCCTATTTGAAGTTCTATTTCTCTCTTTTCCTATTTCAATTTAGAATAGGATTTCTTTTATTTTTTTTTCAAGTTAACGTGAAGCAATCTGCCCATTTCAATTCCTTTTGTTTCTTTTCCAAAATTGGCTTAATTGCTTTCCAAAGCCCTTTCCCCTTCCAAAATTCCATCACCCTTCACACCAAGCCAAAGCACATTTCACAACTTGCAAGCATGATTAAAATCATGCCACACTAAACCCCTTCAGCTTTAAGCCGATGTTGACCCCGTCAAAAACCCGTGAGTTACGAACCCGAGCTATTCAACTCCCAATTTCCAATACTTATTATTTCTCCGGATCAAGAGTGTGACTTCGTCAACTCACAAAGTCAAGTCAGGCTAAGTAAAAAAAGACGTCGTTTGAGTTAGTGCGGCTAGACGTACAGTTGGATTCCGAAAGGATCGTTTGTCTAATCGGTTTTCGTGAACACATTGGCGTGCCAAGTGGGGATTGCTGTTTGGTTCCGTCAAGGGAAGTAGTAACCGGATTTAAATGTCCCAACGTTTGAGGGCATTGGTTCGAGCTAGGCTCTTCTAGAACGCAAAGCTACCGAGTTCTAAACCACAAACGTTTCGTAGGTTGTTTGATCGGTAAGGATTAGTTATTGGACGTTCCATAACTAATTTACACAAGGAAGAGTTGGTGTCCGAGGCATCCTTGGTAGCTATAACTAGCTGATTGGAAAAGACGAGTTCATCTAATTTCTAGGATCGGGTCAAAGATGGAAAAACCCGAGCTTAAGGCTGAGCTAAGCTTAATCGATTTCTTTTCAGATTACTTCATTTTTTTTTCTATTTAGTCTGTTACTTTTTACGTTTTTATTTTCTGTGTTTGTTTCAGGTTTAATATTTTATTTCCCTCCCCCCCGAACGTCGCGGGCACGACAATTGCCCAGACATTAATCTGGTCAAGAGATAGACAATTTTTTAGTAAAACTAATCTCTGTGGGATCGACCCTACTTCCTATACTGCTAAAATTTGCAACTATATTGGTGGAATCGACAATCATCATTTATTCAAGATGAAGCTGTGTAAAGTCAAATTTGAATATGGAATGTTTAAACAAGTCAAGTTTGCTTTTAATTCTATTTTGAAGAAATAATTCATTTTAGGATTACCCAAGCTAGCCTTCACTGTTATTTGAGCTTAGGTAAATGTCATATATATATATATGCGCTCATATGAATATACTCAAGAAAAATTAATGTTACCAATCAAACTTGGCACAATTAGTGAAAGTAGAGATTTTGGGCATTTAGTACCTAGATTCAAGATTTATTATGTGTAATTATATGTGTAAATTTTAAGTTTTATCATGTTAAGTTTTAGTTTAATGTATCGATTTGATGTAACATTATAATTTTTCTTTTCTTTTTTATGATAAATGTGAAGTATTTGTATTGTACATATAAATGTACCATATCAGCTGGTCTTTCATATCTATGAATTGGGAGCTTAGAAGGCATCTTATTGCACAATTATTGATGGCCAGGGTCCATATTGTGTTTTTCATAGGAAGACTCAGAATACATACTCTGTCTCAATGGAAATTCCAGGGAGATTTCGGCCACATTGACGCATGCTAGAAATTCACTGGTGTTGCATTCAGTGGGGGATTAGGAAATGTCACAGGCACTCCAATTCCCAAAGTCAACGAGAAAATTCTCTTTTAATTTAAACCTATCCATATCATCAATGAATATTTTAAACTGTAATCATTCCTATCTGCTTCTCCTTGTCACTTTCTCTAAGAAACAAACAAGTTGCAGATTGGAAGTCTGAAAACGCTGCATATTTTTCTGCAATTCAATCTTACTTTAGTTACCAGGAAATTTAAGCGAAACTGAGTTTCCACAGTAGGCATGAAAATGGTATGAATGGAATATTGCCTATTTGCCATTCACTTTCATCAATCGGTGTCATCAAATTTGTATTGTTATAGTGAGCAATGCTATTCTTGTTTCTATTGGGGGAAAAGATGGGGACAAAACTGTACAAGTAAGTTGGAATTAATCATGTCATCTGGCAGGAGGGAAACTGTCACCAAACAAAGTGCGAAGATCAGTTCATAGTTACGACAAAGCTCAGCCAATAGTTGTCGACTCTCGCGTCTACTTTTTCTAGCCCCTCATCTGGACTGTTCTCTCAACAAGGGTATATAACTTGGACCATTTTTTGGGCAAAATAGAGTGGACAATGCTCAATTTCAGCTCACCACAACTTTGGGCTTTGCACTTTAGCAACTTTTGGGGACAAATACAAAACCCCACATCTTCTATCCCTTTTAGGCTTTTTCTTTCCTGTTTGTTCTAATTATTTAAATTTTCTTTGAAATCATATTTGGCTTTAGTACCCTTTTCCTTGTCTTATAAGATGCAAAATGTTGATGTATTAAACAGGATAGTCCTTGGAATTTGTTGGGTGTAGGTTGGAAAGAAATTACAAAGAATGAAAATGTTAGAGCATATTAGAGTTATGTCTTTGGAGTGTGTTATAATGCTTTTCTTCTAAAAGGTTTTAAAAGAAAAACAAAGAATAATCAAAGGACTCACAGTATGTTATAGTTTTTTTTTTTTTTAATCTCAAATCAACTTTCAATTCATGTATTATGTGTATTGTTGGGGATAAACTTGTGTATGCAATGAACAAGAATAATAAAAAAGAAATTGAAAAGATCGAACATACAAATTTACGTGAAAAAACTCCTTAAAAAGAGGATAAAAACCATGGGAAAAAGGATATTTTACTAATATAAAATATGTACAAAGATAGAGAGTATCAAAGAAAGGAAAAACTAGAAACCCCAAAAAAAAACCCTTCAAACTCAAAAGCACAAAATTCTCTCAATCTATATATTTTATGTTGTTGTATAAACCTAGGGTAACTAAAATTTATTTATAGGTTGAAATTCGTAACTTTTATGACTAGAATATCCCTAGGTTAATCAAAGTTTAAGTGAGAAACTAAAATAGAGTTTAACTGAGAGAAGAAAACCGAGAAACTTGAGAAACACGTCACCACATTGTGAAGTGGCTTTTGCGTTGTCGGGATGAAGATTTTCTTCTCGTTGTGACATCGGTTGCTCGTCGTGACGTCGAGCTTTATCTCGTCGGGATGTCACTTCTGTTTTGTCTGAAATGCGAGGCATACTCCACAAATCTCCACCTTGACTTGTATTTCATTTAACTCCTTTGTCAAGCCCTATCACGGGCCTAATTTGATCTTTTTCGAATACTTACCAAGTCCAAGTAGTGCTCGAACTTTGGAACTAAAAGACATTTTGTCAACATGTCAGTCAAATTGTGTTCTGTGCCAATTTTGTGAATTTGAACATCTCCTTAAATGATCACCTCTCGAACAAGATGCTATCGAATGTCTATATGCTTTGTCCTTTCATAGTGCATCTAATCTTTGGTGAGATGTATGACACTTTGATAATCATAATATACGATAGTTTCCTCTTTCTCATTAACCAATTCGCTAAACAAACCTCTTAATGAAATTGCTTCCTTTACAACTTCAATGATTGCCATGTATTCAGCTTCAGTAGTTGACAAAGCCACTGTGGCTTGAAGTATAGCTTTCCAACTAATGATACAATTTCTGAAATCAAATAGATAACATGTGAGAGGCCTCCTTTAAACTGAGTCTCTTACATAATCTAAATTAATATATCCAACTAAACTCTTTTGGCTTCTTTCGAACTTTAAGCACATATTTGAAGTACCCCGCAAATATTTAAAAATCCACTTAACTGCATGCTAGTGTAACTTACCTAGTTTGACCATGTATCTACTAACAATACTAACAACATGTGAAATATTGGGACAAGTTCATACCATTGCATACACTAAACTTCCGACTGCACTTGAGTAAGGTACTTTTAACATATACCTTTCTTCTTCTTCTTTATTTTAAGGGGAATCTGAAATTGGAAGTTTAAAATGTGCAGCTAAGGGAGTACTTACTAGTTTTGAGTCTTGCATCTCAAATCACTCAATATCTTCTTTATGTACCTTTGTTGCGACAAGAACAATTTCTCGAAATGTCTATCACTTGAAATTTTTATCCCAAAAATTTTCTTTATTGCACCTAAATCATTCATCTCGAACTTAGAGTTAAACATGATTTTAAGTTGTTTAATTTTAGATAGATCCTTAGTCGTAATCAACATGTTATCAACATAGAGCAACAAATATATGAATGAACCATCATCAAGATATTGTAAATATACACAATTGTCATACTTACTTTGTGAAAAAACAATACTTAACATGAATGAGTCAAACTTTTTGTACCACTACCGAGGAGACTACTTTAGACCATATAATGATTTTTGTAGAAGACAAATATGATCTTCCTTACCTTTAGTTTTGAAGCCTTCCAATTGTTGCATGTAGATGTCCTCCTCAAGGTTACTATGAAAGAAAGAAGTCTTTACATGTAACTGCTCTAACTCAAGATTGTTTAATGCAATGAGAGCCGAAAGCGCTTGAATAGACGTATGTTTCACAACATGAGAGAAAACATCATGAAAATTAACCCCTCGACTTGACTGTAGCTCTTTGCGACTAATCTTGCCTTGTACATAGTATCATTCGAACTCGAACCTTTTTTCTTCTTAAACGCCCATTTGTAGCCAACTATTTTCTTACCGATGGGTGGTTTAACTAGCCACCAAGTCTCATTCATTTGAAGTGATTTTTTCTCTTCTTTCTTAACAACGAGTCATTTTTTAGAATCAGAGGCTTGAACTTCATCGGAATAACATGACGAGTCGGTTGAATCAATGCTCTCTACAACACTTAGATCATATGTCACTGGGTTCCCTTTATAGTATTTCTGTTGTAGTCAAATTTCTTGTCTTTTCCTATCACGAGCCAACTAATAATATATTAATTGAGATGATGAGGGTACCTGTGAGTCGGATGAAGTCCCAAACTGATATAAAACATCTTCGATCTCATGAGAAGCAAAATTTTGTTGTGTCGTCGCGATGTCATGTGTTTCTTCTTCAGGATGACGTCCCTGTTCATCATGACGTTACGATGTCATGCTTCCTCTTGTCGCGATGTCACATACTATTTCTTCTTTCGGCTCCACTTTACTTGAGACACTCTGGTTTTAAATGTAGGCGACCCCTTTTCTAAATGAATCATGGCAGATGATTCATCGAATGTGACATCTCTACTAACAATTATTTTTTTGGTTTCTAGACACCACAATTTAAAACCTTTCATACCAGAAGAGTATCCTAGAAAGATGCACTTTACGACCCTTAGTTCGAGCTTTCCCTGGCTAACTTTAGCATAAGTAGGAAAATCGAAAATTCTAAGGTTAGAATAATTAGGAGGATTACTTATTCAATGCTCAATGGGGAGATTGGTTCACCAAATGGCTTGCAAAATTGACTGCTTCAACCCATAAATCTTCCTTAAACTTGTTTTGGAAAACATACATCAGGCTTTTTCGAACAAAGTTTTGTTCATCTTTTTAGCAACTTTATTCTGCTGCGGAGTACCTACAATGGTGTGATGTCTTTCTATTCCTTCCCGTTTGCAGTAATCATTAAACTCTAATGAACATAATTTGAGACCATTGTTTGTCCTCAACCGCTTCACGGAATTTCCAGTCTGTTTCTCTAATAGTGTTTTCCACTGCTTGAAGATTTCGAAGACTTCATTCTTCTATTTCAAAAAATAAACCCAAACCTTTCTGGAGCAGACATCAATAAAAGTTAGAAAATATTTATTACCTTTTTTGAGATGTCAAGAGTCAGACCCCATAAATCAGAATGGATATAGTGGAGAGTCTCTCTTGTTCTGTGCACTACTGAATCAAAAATTACTCGTGTCTACTTTTCGTAGGTGCAGTGTTCGCAAAAACCTAACTTAGCAACTCCAGTGTCTTTTAGAATACCTCTTTTACACAATGTTGTCATACCTTTCTCACTCATATAACCAAGTTGCAAGTGCCAAAGTATAGTTGAATCAGATTCCACAAAGAAAGAATCACATCACATCATCGCGATGTCATGATGGTTCTCGTCGCAATGTGGCGATGATTTCAGCTCTTTTTCAGTAATTACAACTGCACCAGTCACCATCAACCTTTGTAGAACGTATAGGCTGCCCTATTTCTTTCCTCTCATCACAATAAGAACTTCACGAGAAACCTTTAAGCCATTTGACTCAATGACAATCCTGCAACCATTTGAGTCTAAGATTTCAAATGAAATGTGATTTTCTTTAAATCAGGCACATACTTGACATCTGATAGTGTCTGAATAATTTCATCGTGCATCCTGATTTGTACTATTCCAATTGTAGTTATCTTACATGGAGAATTATTCCCCATCAACATAACTCTACCTTCAACCAAACTGTATGTAGAGAACCAATCCGTGTTGGGACACATGTGATAGGAGCACCCTGAATCAAAGATCAACTCGGATGTAAGCTTGGAGCTTTTGCTCGTAGACACCAACAAGAAATCATCACCTCTATCCTTGGTTATACTAGAATCAATAACTTTTTCTTTCTACTTTCCTTTCTTTTCGTTTATGACATCCCTCTTATTTTTGTAGTATTCTGCTTTAATGTGGCCCATCTTCATACAGTAGCCACATTGTTTATTGCGTTTCTAGATTTAGATCTTGCCATTGACCTGTTCTGATAAGACTTTTTGGATTGTTGCTTACCCTTTGCAACTAAAACTGAGACTTGCTCGTCTGACTTTTTGTTTGGGCTTAACTCATTATCAAGTTTGTATTTTCTCAGTAGATTTCCCTTCACGTCCTCAAAATCTCTCCAATAAATCAGGGTTTCCCAGAAAGTTCTGTAAGAAGGGGGCAAAGAACATAACAACAGCATGGCCTGATCCTTATCGCAGATGTTTGCTTCGATTTTCTTTAGGTCATTGATAAGGGTAGTGAACTCACTAATGTGAGCCCTAATGGACTCACCTTCAACCATCTCGAACATGTATAATCGTTGTTTTAGCACCAACCTATTGGCCAGATATTTCGTCATATATAAGGCTTCCAGTTTCTTCCATAGCATGACGCTATTTTCTCCATCAGTACCTCATGCAACACATTATTTGTAAGGCATAGTTGAGTTGTAAATAGAGTCTTTTCTTCATGTAACGATATTTTTCAGATCATTCTAAATCAATATTGTCATCATTCGATCTTGCCATAAACTGAAATTTGCGATTCCATCGAACTTCTTACTGTCAAATCTTGTTGCTACCATCTCTGAACGGATTGAATATGAAAATCGAACCAAACTCTGATATCAGTTTGTTAGGATAAACTCATGTGTGCAACGAACAAAAATAGTGAAGAAGAAATTGAAAATATCAAACACACAAATTTAAGTAGAAAAACTCCTCAAAAGAGGATAAAAAACTATGGGCAAAAGGAGATTTCACTAATATAAAATATTTACAAAGATGGAGAAAATCAAAGAAAAGAAAAACCCAAAGCCTTGAAAGAAAAACCTTTCAAACTCAAAAACATAAATTCCTCTCAATCTGTATATCTTATGTTGTTGTATAAACCTAGGGTAACTAAGGCCTATCTATAGGCTGAAATTTGTAGCGTTTATAACTAGAATATCCCTAGGCTAATCAAAGTTTATGTGAGAAATTAAAACATAGTTTAACTGAGAGAAGAAAACTGATAAACTTAAGGAACACGTTGCCACATCATGACGTGACTTTTGCATCGTCGGGATTAGGGGTGAGCATTCGATTGAATCGAATCGAATCGAATCGAAAATTTTCGAGTTAATCGAGTTTTTGAATCGTATTTTATCATCCTAACTTAATTTGAAAATTTCTCAAATCGAGTCGAGTGAGACGAAATTCGAATCGAATCGAATCGAATCGAATATATTTGTTCGAGTTAAATTTAAAAAAAAATGACTTTAATGTTGTTTATTTTATGTAATTTTTCAAAAAATAATTTTCTTTAAAGTTTTTAAACATGATCATACAACAAAAAATTGAAGTAAAAAAGTGAATAAATAAAAGCAACACAACATCAACCTAAATAAACAATATGGGTCCAAATAAACAACAAAAACAATGCAACAAGATTATAATAAAAAAACATAAGTAAAAATCCAAGTAAACAACATGAGTCCAAGTAAACAACATGAGTCGATGTAAACAACAACATTATAATAAAAAAAACATAAGTGAACGTCCAAAATGTAATAGAAACCTACACCAGTCCAAACAAACAAAAAAAAAAGAACACAACAAAAGTCCAATTAACCAACAACAATAACAAACCAACCCAAACTAAACTAATAACAATAACACATCAGTTTAAAAACCATAATAGAATAGTTTAAGTTTCTTCTTGTGCTTCAAACACCGTTGGCATTGATAATCTTGAAACATCTAATAAAAGTATTGAATGAGTTAGTTAAATGATAAAAATGTTCGCAAAAATAAATTAAATAAACATTTAACTTTATAAACTAATGCTAAGTATATTACCTTCTTGATCTTTAGGTATTTTTGACAAGTCTAGCAAATTTAAAAACAAAAGTGTTAGTTAAATTATGCTTACTAATATAAATAACACAAAAGCTTATTTTATAAATTAAAATTTATATATTACCATCTTCCATGGTTTGAAGTTCATCAACATAATCTTCAAGATTGATGGCATCATTAGATTTCCGAAGCCAATCTTGTGTGGAAATCAAAGCTTTGACCATGAGAGGAGTTAGAGAACTTCTAAAACTATCGAGAACACGTCCACTCGTGCTAAATGCACTTTCCGAGGTAACCGTTGAAATAGGAGTAGCAAGAATATCTCGAGCCATTAGTGAAAGAATAGGGAATCTATGACTGTTCATTTTCCACCACAACAGTAAATCAAATGAACTTGAATTGTTTACTTCTTCATCCTCACCCAAATATCTATCCAACTCAGATTTGATTTCTAATCCAACATGTTTCTTCTTCTAAAGGTATTTTTGTTTGGCCAAGCCCGTTTTCATTTCTGACTGATCTATTTCCATTGAACTACAAATATTTGTCGAAGAACTAGATCTACCTTCAAACAGTTGAATTCTCCCGGGATTAGAAGAATACTCGTTGAACAAGCAATGCAATTCTTTATCAATCATTCTCATAATGTCATTAGCAACATTAGGAAAAAGAAAGTTGACCCCAAAGTCCAAAAAACTCATTTTACATCGTGGATCAAAGATGACCGCCAAGTAAACTAGCATGTTGATCTTGTTTCCTTCACCCCAATACTTATTATATTTATCTTTCATTTTGGAAGTCATAGAAATTATGTCTAGATCTCCACAACTTTGCCACCCATCAAAAAGACAATGCACATCCGTCAATACTTCAAAAAGTGAATGAGAGGTAACATGCAAAGATCCGGACACCTTCAGTGTAAGATGATAAAAAGGCTCTAATACTTTTATAACTCTTCGAACAATTTCCCAATCATCAAATGTAGGAACTTCATCTCTAGCAGTAAGGTCAAGAAAAAAATTATGGTCATCACGTACATATGACTCAAATGCACGTTCATATTTTTCGGCCACCTTTAACATCATTTATGTTGAGTTCCATCTAGTAGGCGCATCTAAACACAATTGAGCCTTACTATCTATCATTTCTTCTTTTACCCATTGGTTGAATTTTATCAACCTCGATAGTGATTCTCTTATATACCTCACAGCACCTCTAACTCGATCCACAGACACAGAAACATCCTTAATACCGTATTGCACAATGAGATTAAGAATGTGTGCAACACATCTCATATGAATAAATTTTCCATTTGCAACAGAAGCATTTCGATGATTCAATTTCTTTCTCAAATATTCAATGGCAACACTATTGGCGGATGCATTATCAATAGGAATAGTGAAGACCCTCTCAATCCCCCAATCTCGAAGACATTTTTCAATAGCTTGACCTATGCTTTCACCTCTATGAGCAGATATTGGGCAAAAAATTATAATTCTTTTTTGCAACCTCCACTCATCATCCACCCAATGTGCTGTTAAAACCATGTAAGATATCCTATGTAATGAAGTTCAAGTATCTGTCGTCAAACAAACTCTACTTATATCTTTTTCAAAAGAATTCTTCATCACACTCTTCATGCAGTTAAATAAATCAATACAATCCCTTCTAATTGTCCAAGGAGATGGAAGACTAAACCGTGGGCATGCTATAGAAAGAAAGTATATAAAACCCTCTCCCTCTACAATTTTAAAAGGTAGTTCATCCACAATTATCATATGAACTAATGCTTTTCTAATAGCATCTTTATCAAACACCCAAGTTGATAAATCCGTTGTTTCTTGGCTAACATTCACAAATGCTAATTCTGATTGCTTCGGATCAGAAGTATTACCTCGAGGTCTTTTTAGGCATGTTTTCAAATGGTTATTCAAATTTGTGGTAGAACCCAAAGTTGTTTCCATGGTGTAAGTAACATCACATGCATTGCACCTTACTCTCTTCTCCCCCTCTTTAGTCACAAACTTGGTGAAATGGTTCCAACAAGCTGCCCTTGGAGAAATCTTTTTTCGAACATTTTCCTTGGTTGTTGTTTGATCATCTCTACTTGGGGAAGAATTTTGTGAACTTTGAGTTGAACCATCTCGCTTTGGATCACTCATCTACAAGTAAACATTTATTGCAATCACTAATGATGATAAATAATACTCAATCAAGGTAAATCGCTTATCTTTCTATGTCAAATTTGTGTTTTGATTTTATGATTCAATTTTATATTATTTTTCTTCTGTGCATCAGCTTAATTTCATATCTCTTCTAGGGAAAAAAATGCTCCACAAATGTCACAAACACGAAGCTTTTGATCAGTCTGAAAAAATTGCATACGAGATTTATCTGAGTATTATTGATAAATTAATTTACCTATATTATCCCCTGATAAATTATATTAATTTACAAAGGTTCATTCATATCAGGAGATATATCATTCACAAAGCATCACCTAATTGGATAAAAACTTAATTCATATGAGATTTCTAATCTCATTGCCTTAGTAAATCAAAGCACAATCTGAACAGGCAAGAATTTTCAGTTGGGACTTAGGGCTACAATAGGCAAAAAGCATGCGGCACTCGGTTTGTTTATAAACCTTTAAGGATATGTACCAGTATATACACCGCAATTTTACCTAATAGCATGAGAATGTGAGGTAACACATGGTGTTTTGCTAATTTTACAAATACACATAACTGAATACGATAGATTAGCTTACGAGGCATGACACAAAAGTTTGATATTTTGTCTCAAATCAACCTTACCAGATATCTTGCATAGGATATCCAATGAATCGAATCGCTTCCCACCTCATCGACCTCAAATATGAAAAACTTTCACTAGATGAAATCAATGAAAAGTTTTATCGATAAGTAGAGCCAAACCAAAGCAGACTTCAATTCTATTATAAATATAAATTTGATAACGAGTTTCATTCGGAAGACATTCTTGTTTAAAAGTGGTGGATGCCATCGCTAAATAACCCAAGCAAAGCATCATTTTAGTATTCGAAAAGACAAGCTTTTCACTAATTAACAAATAGAAGGAAAAAGATTCGTCCGATAATGAAAAAGCTGTCCAATTCATTTTCATTTCCATATAAAATGGCTAAGACCAGACCTAACTAGCTCTAATAGTTCATAATCATTATTTAAAGAATGATCTATGCCATTGTCACCCTAGTTACAACAAACCCTTCTCGGTTTCATCCCACAAATCCGCATTTTTTGAGAACTTCTTCTTAACATTCTTGATAAGTTCTTTAGCTTCCTCAACCTTAGATATGCTAACAAGTCCATTCACGAGTGATTTCATAGTCAAAAATTTCGAAACCCATTTTTTCTCCATACTGTCCTTACAAATTATCCCCGATAATTTATCTGAGTAGCTCATAAATCAAATTAGCCAATGAAAGAGATTAGACAACTTACCAGAGAAAGGTGCAGTTGAGGCCTGAGAGTCAGAAGAGAACAAAGAAGAAGAAAATTAATTTGGGGTTTGGTTTGGAGAAGAAGAATCACACGACGATGATTGCTACTTGTTGCTGCTAGCGCTTGGGGTTGGGGGTTTGATTTGGGGGAGGAATTGGGTTGGGATTTGGGAAAAAAAATTAGGCTGACGGTGACGGGCTTGGGGGGGAATGGGATAAAATAAAAAAATATAAAAATATAAAGTTTATATTCGGTTTATTCGAATTATTCGAGTTATTCGAATTCGAAAGTTTAACTCGATTCTAACTCGAAATTCGAAACTCAAAATTCGAGTTGATTCGATTAACTCGATTAACTCGATCCGAATAATTCAAAATTTGAATTTTTTTCGATTTTTTCGAATCGAATCGAGTTTTGCTCACCCCTAGTCGGGATGAAGAATGATCGTGTCTTCGGGAGAAGATTTTCTTCTCGTTGTGGCACCGGTTACTCGTCATGACATCACTTACTGTTTTGTTTGAAATGAGAGACATACTTCACATGTATATATAGAGAGAAATATCTAACTTGACTTAAAGTGTTTTTCGATCTCATCATACCAATGGTGAGATAAAGATTTCCAGAATATATTTTCATTTCTTATTTTTCACTAGGGTTAAACATGCTAGATGGTGAGATTGGTCTACCTCACCACACCACATAATTCTCACTTTATGTGAGTCTAGTTTTAGGGAAAATTTACGAATCTTAATTTGGAGTTCCGTAGCTCCAGATATAAATAATTTAGTGACTATGACTCGAGTAGACAGCTTGAGATGAACATGAATTAAAAGTGGAACTATGTTCAATTATGATTGTATTATCTTGAAAACATATTGTGAAGATTTATAAAAGCCTGTTAATAAATCACTTATTATTTACATACTTACTAAGCTTTGTAGCTTACTTCCCTTCATTTCCCATATCTTATAGGGTTGTATGCTAACTCGAGTTGGAGATCGCCGGACATGTAATCACACTATCAAGTAAGAACTTTTCCGCTAGTAAAAGCATTCCCCAAAGGAATATACTTTGACTTTTAATCTTGCTTCTTAGGTCACCTGTATTGCACGTATATTATTTTTATTTAATTAATTGTATATATATTTTATTTAATTATTAATTATTTTTATTTCATGTAACATAAAATAATTAAAACATTTTATAATAAATATTAGTATCTTTACATTTTAATATTTTAAATTACAACGAAAATGTAATCCAAGATAATTATAAAGTGTAATTCAATATTTTATTGTGCTTTATTTATTCAGATTCAAATTTTTATTTAATTTTAATATAATAGTAAACAATTTTTATTTGAGGTAAAGAATAATTTAAAATAAAATGGTAGTGGTTATTTATAAATCTGAATAGTTTAAAATATAATGCAAGTGTAATCCAATATTTAGCAAACATTATCTATTCTAAATTTTTATTTAGTTTAATATAATAAAAATTTTTATGTTTAAGTTATAAATAATTTAAAAGTATAAGATATTATTTATCTATAAATTTAAATTACTTAAATTACAATAAAAATATAATTTAATATTACTATAAAGTGTCACTCAATATTTATATGACTTCACCTATTCAAAAAAATATTTAATTTTACGTTTAATATATCATTTTATAATTGAGTTTGATACTTCTTTTCTAATGTGGTACCTATATTTTTTGTCCTATTTGATACTTGTATTTGACAAAATTATATATTTTGGTACCTAAATGTAACAATGCTAATTTTTAGTATTTAATTTGAGTTTTCGGGTTGATTTGATGAAAGGTAACGCTAATATTATTAGGTTTAAATTTTTCATGATTTTGTTAATGAAATAAATTTAGTGTTAATTATGAATTTGTTTAATTTTATGCTTTAATTTGCCAAATATAGTCGATGGATGTAATTTAATTTGACTTTTGGATTGATTTGATGAATGTTGATTGCTAATATTATTAGCTAATTATGAATTTTCATCAAATCAACTTTAAATCTAAATTAAGCACTAAAAAGTTGACAATATTACCTTTAGGTATCAAAATGTATAATTTTGTCTAATACATGTACTACATTAGACCAAAAATAACATAGGTACCACATTAAAAAAATTTCCTTCATGTACTAAATTATATATTAAGTCTTATTTTTAATATAATTATACAAATAAACCTATTTATATATTTGAAAAGTTTAAATTACAATGAAAGTCTAATTAAGGTGAATACAAAATGTAATTCAATATTATGATTTTAATGGATTAAATTTTATCAAATGAAATATTAATTTTAAAATTTAATGTCAAAACATTGATTTTATTTTTAATTTTTTAAATATTGTTTACATTTTAAAATTTAAGTATAGTTTGTAATTTAAAATAAAAATTATTAATTAACAATTAAATTAAAATTGAATCAAATACAATCATATCATGTTCAAAATTAACTATCTAATTAGGATCATAATAATGTTTTTAATATAAAAATATTATGTAATAAATTAAAGATAAACTAAATGATCTCAATGCTATCTTCTTCTTCAATCTATCCTCCTTATCATTATCTTTAGTATCAATCTTTTCTTCAATCTTTCATCTTCATTGTCATCTTCTATTAAGATTATTTTGTTTGTCAACTTGTTTGAAATCTTTTACTGCTAAATTTTATTATTGGGTTCAAAATTTTAGTATTGGGTTTTATTGTTAAATTTTATAAGTGTTGAATTTATATTAGAAAATTGTTTGGTAAATTAGTGGATATAGGTACTGAATATAATTATATTGTTTGATAAAAGTAAATATTAATTTTTAAAGATTATATATTTTTAATTTTAATCTTATTAATATAATATTTTATATTATTTTGGATAGTTTTGATTGAAAGATAAATATGCTAATTTGAATACCTGATTTTTTTTTGAAAAATAGGATAATTTATTTCAGTGTTTTAACAATATAAAATCAACTTAATATTTTCTACATTAAGTGTTTTAACACTTTTTGTTGAAAATTTTATATTAAGCAAAAATTAAAATGATTATCAAACACATTTGTCGAAACCTTTTTTTTGAAATCGACTGTTTATTTAAAAAGAAAATGGAGTAGCCACCAATCCTTTTTAATTAGGTGTGATCGGATCACATCAAAATTTGGTCATTTTAATAAAATGTTATATTTATTAAAATTATTTTTGGTCTACAAAAATTCGGGAAACTGGTTCGGGAGTCGGTTACATATGAGGAAGGATTAGCACCCTCTTAACGCTCAAAATTAGTACCTAGTTGAATGCTTGTTGTTTTAATGTCGGAGTTAAAAACTGGAAGAGAAATTAAAATACGATCCCGCTTTGCACGCTTTTTTTTAATCACTTAACTAAATTAGAACTTATGTAAGAGGTCTTCTTATCTCGAGGCAACCAAAATGAAAACTTCATGTCCTGTAAGTTAGGGCACGACATCTCGAATTCTCAAAAACAAGATTGCTCATTGTTTAATTATTACCTAAGTCTTATATAATTTGAATTTTAAAAAGATGTTCATTTATCTTGGTTCAATGAGAAAATCATACCCGTAAGTTAGGGCATTATTTCTCGAATCCCTAAACAAAGAACATCGCCTCGAAAAAAAATTCATTTTTTTATGTATCGGGTAAAGGGAATAAAATTTTAATGCAATGTACATTTGATTTATTTGGGCATAGTATAGAAATGGATAAGTATATTTAAACACGACTCGTGGTATGATTGCAGCAAAATAAAATAAAATGGAAATGTGTAAAAAAAAGAAACGATGATATATGAAAAAAAAAATGTCATGCTAGTAAATGACAATGATATAACTATAATTGTAATAAAGCACCAATTCATAATAACAAAGGCCTTAATCATATTATAATTAGTATTCTAATAGTAATATAAATAGTCAAAGAAAATAAATAATAATAATAATAATAATAATAATAATAATAATAATAATAATAAAAATGTGCAAATAAAAAGAAAATTGAATAATATAAATTTTAAATATAAAAACAGTAAAGAAATAATAAATAAATAGTCCCTAAAAAGCTGAAATTAAATAAATAAAGGACTGAATCGAAATTTAAATGAAATTAAAAGCAAAAATGGTGATAAAATAAATAAACATGTAACACCCCAAACCCGGCCTGGACGTTATGGCCGAATCTGGCGGTGTCACATGATAGTGTTTTAGAAATCGTAACTACGTTAAAACCATTTTTAGGTATCTTCGGTTATCGTCAAAATGTGTCATATATTTTTCGTTATCCATTTTCAAAACCTTATACGTTGTGGAAGCTTTTAAAACGATTGCAAGGCCATACGTATTTTGATAAAACCTTTGTTTATTTTGAAAACCCGCGTTTTGTCCTACTGTTAGCAGTTTATAAAACAATAATCCCAAGTTTTAAACAAAAATCCGAATGGCCTTATTACATAAAATTTACCCTAAATATAAACAATTCATGATAAAAAAAAAAAACCGTAAATGAGTGTCCAGAACCATGGTCACCGCTGAGTCCTCCACTGCACCGATCCATCTACTGCTGGGGATTACCTGAACAGATTAAACAGAAAAGGGTGAGTTTTCGCAAACTCAGTGTGTAATCCCCACAGAAGTCATACAAATAGAAATATCATATAACAGACATGATGTTCACAGTTCGGGTCTGAACCCATTTTAGAAACGATGTGGACTTAGCCCACTCAAATGCAGAATCAGACATATTACCGGGCCTTAGCCCATTTCAGATAGAATATACAGAAACAAAGTCCTACCCACCAGCCTCTACACACCAACTTCGTCCAACCCTACACACCATGTGGGGATAAAATCAACCCACCCAACCCTACACACCATGGTGTACCGAATACGGCACATAATCAGAAATTTGCAGCTGAGCTGCCAGATAACAGGCTTAAGAGCCTTTCAGATACTTCCTCCAATCATAATCCACCGACCCCAATGCAATGCAACATACAGGAATGACATGCTATTATGCAAATAAGTCTCATATATTCAAATTAGCATACATGCTTAGTACAGAAATCAGACAGACAGAACATTCAGTTAGTGGTCTAAGTATTTCTTACCGACTCTACGGTAGGTCCACAATCGACTTAGGCGACCCGTGCAACCTAATAGAGTTTTTCAGAAAAATGGCTCACACGCCAATGTGGCCTGCCCGTGAAGCCCACACGGCCCAAATTGGCCTTTGCCGTGTGGATGATACGGCCTGGCCCAATGTAACATCCTAAATTTTTGGGCCTATGCGTTTAATGGGTGAATATGTGGAATGAGTTAATTTAAGTGTTAGGAGCCCAAATTTTAAGTTTTAAGGAGCCCAAATCTTCTAATTTAAGTTAGTTAAATTTGGCATTAGGGATTAGGGAAGTGGACTGACAAAGGCTATTTTTTTGGGAATTTTATTATATTTATTCTATGTGGATAATAAGCGAGATAAAGGCTATTATTTAGGATTTACTCTTTAAGGATAATAAGCAGATAAAGACTATTTTGAGGAGATAATAGATTAAGATAAGGGAAAAGGGATAGGAGCTATCATGTGTGGCGGTGTTGGTGAAAATCAATCTCTACTAAAGGGAGGAATCGATTTTCTATATAAAGAGGGGTGTGTCAAATTTTGGAAGCCTTTCTTTTATTTTCTTTTCTCATCTTCTTCCTCTCAAAAGCCGAAAACCACCATTTTCTTTTCCCTTTCTTCCTCTCTAAAATTTCCTGGTTGGCCGAATCTTTTAACCTCTATTGTTATTTTTCTTCTAATCCCTAAAAGCCGAAATCATATCTCTATTATTCTATTCTTCTTCTTAATATTCATTGGCCAAATCTCTCTTAGCCATCTCTTCAATTCTTAAATCTTCTAAAAACCGAAATTCTTAGATCTCACCTCCTGAAGTTGCCGAATTTTCTTCAGTAAAGTCTACTTGTGCCGAATCTGAAGAAAACAATAGAGGAGTCCAACGCTTAGATCTCTAAGTCAAAGATCAGTAACACTCAAGTCGTGTTATTTTTGGGATTTCAAGGACAGGCCCTATTTTCACATCTTTCTGGCTTTTTGAGCAAAGTTGTAGATCCGAATAACAAGGATATCGACTAAGAATATTGGGTTTCGCGATATCAAGTGTGTAACACTTTCCCACCATCTAGATCTGTTTGATTAATATATGATTATAAGTCTTATATGTTTTGATAAATGTCGAAATCCGGGCATAATAGAGGAAACCCAAAGAGGTTAAAAACAAATCATCAGGTTAGTGAATGTTCTGATTAAACGATATAAGTATATTGATTTTATGTGATTGCATGGGTTGGGTTTGATGAAAAGAGGAAGTTATATGTTGTATCGGTTTTCACTGTGATCTGTTGTAGTGGTTTTTACTGTGATCTGTTGTAGCGGTTTTTACCATGATTTGTTGTAGCAACTTTTTCCGTGATCTGTTGTAGTGGCTACGGCCATGATCTGATGATGAGCAGCACGACTGCCATTAAGGCGTGTAGCGGTATGGGTTGATTGTAGAAATCCCCAATGGTGTGAATGGCTAGTACGGGGGCATGTAGCGGATGGAAACCTAGGATTTGGGTTGAGCTTGCTTATTATTTTTATTATGTATATTAATTCTGATTATTTTAGTTTTATGGGGCTAAGGCCCAAATCTAATGGTGCATGAGGGTTGCACACTGAGTCTCGCGACTCAACCAATTAATTAACATTTCAGGTAGCATTTAGTGCATCAGACCGGGCTGGAGAGGAGCGCAAGGTGGCCATGCAAAAGAACATTTGGATCTAGAAAAAAGACTCTAGTTATTATTTTGTATTCTTATTTAATGGATTTTAAATCTCGTTGTAATAAGGCCATGGGCCACCAGTTTATATTTTGTTTTATTACGGGCTTTTATTACTTTTAGTTATTTAAATTTTTATTCTTAATTGAACTAAGGCATGTATTTAAATTTGGGTTTTAATTCATAAAGGCATATTTTATTTAAAACTATAAATTATAATTTTTCCCGAATAAAAGGTTAAACTTTACCAAAATGTTTTTCCGAAAATGCGACATGTTTTACAAAATTTCCTTAGTGATGATACCGAGATCCGGTTGTAGTGTTTGGTAGGGTTTAGGGTGTTACAAATTGGTTTCGAGCCAGTTCAAAACTCGACTTTGGGTTTTTTGGGCTCAAAATGTTTTCTAAATGTGAGCTTTTGAAACTTGCATGTTGTTTTTTTTGAAATGATAACAGGTTTGTTAGCTCGGCATGGCACCTGCGTCTCCGGCCCAAGTCCACCGTAAGTACTCTAAACCATTGTGTGATATATATATGGGCTTAATGGGCTTTATGGGACGTAGGCTAGTTTAATTAGACTTTGATGGACTATAGGCTTAGCTTAAACAACTTCTTAAATTCCATAAGACTTAATTTACGAAACAAATCTTGTGAACTAGTCATTTGAGTTAGGGTGTGGCAACAGTATACGCATGTCTCAGGAGTGGATACGAGGAGAGCTTGGTATTTAAGCAATCCTAGTGACTCACCACCTCTTAACTGAATCCTACCTAGTGCGTGGTGATTGCTCACCCTAACCATGAAGACGTGTTGATGTGCCAAAACTTATAATTAAAACCCGAAAGGGACCAACCACTGCTTTTCTCACAAAATTGCTAAAATATCCTTATTTTGAAAAAAAATATACCCATGATTTGCAAATATACCCGATTTACAAAGTCAATGAATTTTTCCATAGAAAACAAAAACAACAACAACATCATCAAAATATCCCTAATTTGTAAAATTACCAAATTACCCTTGATTTGTAAATGACCAAAATACCCCTGATTGACAAAATTAATGAAATATCCCCAGATCTTAAAATTACTAAAATACCCCCAACTTTCAAAACTACCGAAATACCCTCGAATTTCAAAATTATCGAAATACCCCTGGATTTCAAAATTATCGAAATACCCTGAATTTATAAATTATCAAAATACCCTAAATTTACAAAATTACCAAAATACCCCCAGAATTACGAAATTATCGAAATACCCTCGAGTTGGAAAATTACCAAAATACCCTTATTTTGCCAAATCACCCAGAACCTTATTTTGGAAAATTACAAAAATACCCCTGTAGGTTAAAATTACGAAAATACCCCTGGGTAGTGAAATGACAAAAATGCCCCTATACGTTGAATGTAGGTTTATGAACGTTGTTTGTTTGATGAATGTTGAATGTATGTGGTTTCTAGGAGGTAAGTCTGAAACTGAAACTGTAGATAGGCTCGAATTCGAAAGTATCACTCTTAAAACTATTCTTCATAAGATTGTTCGTGGATAATCAGTGGAAAGAAGTAATAAATCATAAAATTCTTAATCAGATAAACGTCGATCGAAAGAATGAGTACAAGGGACAAGGCGCTTGGATCACGAATAGTGGTGCGTACCTACCGTATTATACTAAGTGTTTATTTTGGCTTTAGAATTAGAGTCTTGTTGAAAGCATAATGGTGAGACTTAGGTAGTATGATTTCTAGTTAGTTGGAAATTTCGAGGCGAAATTTCTTTAAGGAAGGTAGAACTGTAACATCCTAAATTTTTGGGCCTATCGTTTAATGGGTGAATATGTGGAATGAGTTAATTTAAGTGTTAGGGGCCCAAATTTTAAGTTTTAAGGAGCCCAAATCTTCTAATTTAAGTTAGTTAAATTTGGCATTAGGGATTAGGGAAGTGGACGGCACAAGGCTATTTTTTTAAGAATTTTATTATATTTATTCTATGTGGATAATAAGCAGATAAAGGCTATTATTTAGGATTTACTCTTTAAGGATAATAAGCGAGATAAAGACTATTTTGAGGAGATAATAGATTAAGATAAGGGAAAAGGGATAGGAGCTATCATGTGTGGCGGTGTTGGTGAAAATCAATCTCTAAAGGGAGGAATCGATTTTCTATATAAAGAGGAGTGTGTAGAAATTTTGGAAGCCTTTCTTTTATTTTCTTTTCTCATCTTCTTCCTCTCAAAAGCGAAAACCACCATTTTTCACCCTTTCTTCCTCTCTAAAATTTCTGGTTGGTAGAATCTTTTAACCTCTATTGTTATTTTTCTTCTAATCCCTAAAAGTCGAAATCACATCTCTATTATTCTATTTTTCTCCTTAATATTCATTGGCCAAATCTCTTAGCCATCTCTTCAATTCTTAAATCTTCTAAAACCAAAATTCTTAGATCTCACCTCCGAAGTTGCGAAGTTTCTTGATAAAAACTTGCCAGCCGAATCAAGAAAACAATAGAGAGTCCAACGCTTATATCTCTAAGTCAAAGATCGAACGCTCAAGTCGTGTTATTTTCGGTATTTCAAGGACAGGCCCTATTTTCACATCTTTCCGGCTTTTTGAGCAAAGTTGTAAATCGGGATAACAAGGATATCGACTAAGAATATTGAATTTCGCGATATCAGGTGTGTAACACTTTCCCACCATCTAGATCTGTTTGATTAATATATGATTATAAGTCTTATATGTTTTGATAAATGCCAAATCGAGGGCATAATAGAGGAAACCCAAAAGGGTAAAAACAAATCATCGTGTTAGTGAATGTTCTAATTAAACGATATAAGCATATTGATTTTATGTGATTGCATGGGTTGGGTTTGATGAAAGGAGGAAGTTATATGTTGTAGCGGTTTTCTCCGTGATCATTGTAGCGGTTTTACCGTGATCTGCTATGTAGGCTTTTCGTGATGATGCATTGTAGTGGCTACTGACCATGATCGATGATGAGCGACATGACGCCATCAAGGCGTGTAGCGGTGTGGGTTGATTGTAGAAATCCCTAATGGTGTGAATGGCTGATGCGAGGCGTGTAGCGGTGTGGGTTGAGTCTCATGACTCAACCAATTAATTAACATTCGGTAGCATTTAGTGCATCTGATTTGGGTGGAGAGGGCGCAAGGTGGCCATGCAAAAGAACATTTGGATCCGAAAAAAGACTCTAGTTATTATTTTATATTCTTATTTAATGGATTTTAAATCTCGTTGTAATAAGGCCATGGGCCACCAGTTTATATTTTGTTTTAGTACGGGCTTTTATTACTTTTAGTTTTTAAATTTTTATTCTTAATTGAAATAAGGCATGTATTTAAATTTGGGTTTTAATTCATAAAGGCATATTTTATTTAAAACTATAAATTATAAATTTTTCCGAATAAAAGGTTAAACTTTACCAAAATGTTTTTCCGAAAATGCGACATGTTTTACAAAATTTCCTTAGTGACATACCAGATCCGGTTGTAGTGTTTGGGCTGGGTTTGGGGTGTTACACCCAAAATCCCACACGCCAGTGTGACCCACACGGCCGTGTGACCCACACGGCCTAATTGGTCGAGCTCGTGTGTCACACACGGCCTTGTCCAGCCATCACACGGCCGTGTTGCTCGCAGTCTGGCTTTGGCTTGTTGATCACACAGTGCCGTAGTAACTAACGATCTTGCATCTGACCTACCATACAGACTACCACACGCCGGTGTGGCGTCGACAGAATGGTTTTTAGATTTTGACGAAACCTCATTTTCTGTGTTTTCGGGTGCACACCTGGTTTCGATTCGATGTAAATCCACTCCCAAGCACTCCAGAACCTATATTCGACAATTGAAAACCCAATTTCAGTCACTTAATCCAAGTTGTTATGAACAAGAGATTTCCCGAAACTTACCGACAACTTCACCTTTAACGAGCAAAAAGTAGTGTCTTGCAACACGAGAACTCGATTAAAGCCTTCGAACAGTACCTAGACATGAGTAAAACGATTCATTCGTCAATCGCTTAATAAAAAATAACACTAAAACTATAGAAAAACCACTTACCGATCACGCGTCCCAACTTTAGGTAACAGACACAGTTGAAAGGAAGGAAGAATTGGCTAGGAGGGAGAGCAGTAAAATTTCGGTAGGGGTTTGAGAAAAAAATTGAAAAGCAAAAAGAAGAGAATGAATTTGAGAGGGAGAGGAAAAGTGAATAGATTTTCTGATATCCTCCCTATCATCTCCCCAAATCTCTCCTTACTATCAAATTTTCAGTCCAACACAAACACCTACACGACACTAATAGCAAAAATAATTCCTCCTGCTCGCATAGGAATTCGAACCCCAGACCTCCAACCACTTAACCCTCCACTTAACCACCAGACCAACAGGCCCATTCTGATATAATTTCCCTAACCATTAATTAAAAGCCTATTGAACATAGCTAGGGCTTACTTCATAAAAATACCAAATTTTACCCAAGTTGAGACTTGAACTTGGGACCTCTCAGATACTCCCAAATCACTCAACCACTGAAAGCAGGTAGGTATTTATAACTTGAAATTACAAAAGCCGAAATTAACGAAAAATCGGGGCGCTACAAATCTACCCCGTAAAAGAAAATTTTGTCCTCAAAATTTTACCTGATCAGAAAAGGTGAGGATACTGCTGCCGCATCAAATCCTCCGGCTCCCAAGTGGTCTCCTCAGTGCTATGATTCCACCATAGTACCTTCAGTAAAGGGATAGATTTCCTCCGCAGAACCTTAATGTCGCGCTCTAAAATCTGAATCGGCTCCTCCTTAAATGTCAAATCTGGTCTAACCTCGATGTCCTTAATAGGGACAACATGCGTGGGATCAGAGCGGTAGCGTCTCAACATTGAGACGTGGAACACATCGTGAATATGATCCAACTCTAGAAAAGCTCTAACTAATATGCAACTGGCCCCACTCGTTTTAGAATACGGTACGGCCCAATAAACCGAGGGCTCAGTTTTCCCTTGCGACTGAACCTCAGAACTTTCTTCCATGGCGAGACCTTGAGAAAAACTAAGTCCCCTACAGAATACTCAATATCCTTTCTTTTTAGATCTGTGTAGGACTTCTGCCTATCAAATGCCACTTTCAGACGATCCGAATCAATTGGACCTTATCTTCAGTTTCAGAAACCAATTTCAGACCCAAAACCTGTCACTCACCCAACTCAATCCAACATGAGGGCGTACGACACCTACGACCATACAGGGCCTGGTATGGTGCCATCTAGATGCTAGACTGACAGCTGTTGTTATAGGCAAACTCTGCTAATGGCAAGTACTCCTCCCAACTACCTCGAAAATCTATTACACAGCTCCTCAACATATCCTTGATGATTGAATCACCTCTACGATGACCATCATGTCGAGGATGGAAAGTAGTACTGAAGTCTAACCTCGAACCTAGAGCTTCATGCAATTTCTTTCAGAACTGAGATGTGAAGCGAGAATCCTATCGAAAATGACCGAGACAAGAACCCAGTGCAGTCTCACTATTTCAGATACATAGAGCTTAGCCAATTTCTGGAGTGAAAAGGTCGTCCTGACCGGAATGAAGTAAGCATATTTGGTCAATTGATCCATGATGACCTAGACAGAATCCTTCTTAGTGGGTGTTAAAGGCAACCCACTAACGAAGTCTATAGTTACTCGCTCCCATTTTCACATAGGTATCTTTACCGGCTGTAGCAACCCTGAAGACAACTGATGCTCAGCCTTAACCTACTGACAAGTTAAACAGTGAGCAACAAAATTCGTGACCTCACCCTTCAACCCTGGCCACCAGTATAACTCTTGTAAATCTCGTTACATTTTATTCCCGCCGGGATGTATAGCATAAGGGCTACTACGCCTCTTTCAGAATTGACTGTCTCAAATTCTCATCATTTGGCAAACAGATCCAATCGCGAAAACAAAGTACTCTATCACTGTTAATCCCAAAATTCGTAGTATCCCCATTCTCAAACTGACGGAACTACAACTCAAGCAACTTATCCCCCATCTGCTTAACTCTGATCTGATCAATCCATGTGGGCTTAACCTGAAGTTCTGCTAACAAACTCCCATCGTCGAATAAATTGAGTCGAGCAAACATCGCTCTCAAATCGGTCATAGCCCTACGGCTCAAAGCATCTACCACTACATTAGCCTTACCAGGGTGGTACTCGATGGTGCATTCGTAATCCTTAAGCAGTTCAACCCATCTACGCTGCCTAAGGTTTAACTCCTTCTGGGTGAGGAGATATTTGAGGCTCTTGTGATCGGTGTAGATAGTACACTTCTCATCGTCTGATAGTGCCTCCAGATTTTTAGAGCGAAGACAACAACAGCCAGTTTCAAATTATGCGTCGGATAACTAGCTTCGTGCGTCTTGAGCTGACGAGACACATAAGCTATTACTTTACCATCTTGCATCAGAACGCAACCCAGACCCACATACGACGCATCACTGTATACAACAAAATCCTTCCCAAATTTAGGCTGTATCAGAATTGGAGCTTGCGTCAGAATAGATTTAAGCTTCTCGAAGCTCTCTTACTGCTTATCGGTCTAGACAAATGGAACTCCCTTACGCAAAAGCTTAGTCAATGGTACTGTGATCAATGAGAACCCTTCTATGAAGTATCGATAGTAACTCGCTAACCCCAAAAAGCTATAGATTTTAGACACATTCTTCGGCTATTTTCATTCCAACACAGCCTTAATCTTACAAGGATCAACATGAATCCCTTTCGTAGAAACCACATGCCCCAGAAAAGTTACCACTCAGAGCCAAAACTCGCATTTACTGAACTTAACATACAATTATTTCTCGCGAAGTGTCTGTAATACCACTCGAAAATGCTCATCATGCTCGTCCTCTGTCTTCGAATGCACCAGAATGTCATCAATGTAGACTACCACGAATCGATCTAGAAAGGGCTAGAAAACTCGGTTCATCAGATTCATAAAAGCTACTGGTGCATTCGTCAGTCTAAACGGCATCATTAAGAACTCGTAATGGCCGTACTGAGTCTTTAATGCCATCTTTTGCACATCAGACTCCTTAACCTTTAGTTGATGGTACCCTAATCGTAGATCAATCTTGGAGAAAACATAAGCCCCTCGAAATTAGTCAAATAAATCATCTATTCTCGGTAGTGGGTACTTGTTTTTAATGGTCAACTTATTCAATTGGTGGTAGTCAATACACATGCGCATGGATCTATCCTTCTTTTTCACTAACAGAACAGGTGCTCCCCATAAAGACACACTAGTGCGGATGAACCTACGATCCAGTAACTATTGAATCTGAGTCTTAAGCTTCACAAGCTCTTTCAGTGCCATTCTATAAGGGGCGATGGACACTAGAGCTGTACCAGAAAAGAGCTCAATTCCAAACTCTACCTTTCAGCTCGGAGGTAGACTCGGTAGTTCCTCGAGAAAAATATCTGGAAAGTCTTTTATGGCTCTAATGTCCCTAACCGAAAAGTTTCTAGAATTTGAAACACTGATATAGGCCAAAATGCCTCACATCCTTTCCATACCAATTTTTCCGTCACTAACGTAAAAATAACATTCGCCAGATAAACCGACGTTCCCCAATCACCACTACCTCGCTACCCTCCTCAGTTCTTAAAACAATAATTTTTATAGCATAGTCCAGACTCACCCGATGCTTGACTAGCCCATCCATTCAAGAATTCAAATCGAACTCCCCAAATGAAAGCTCCATCAGATCAGCGAAATATTGTCCCTTGAACCTCTAGTGGAACATCTCTAAACAATTTACTAACCTGGATAGCTTGCCCCAATGGACTCACAAAATTTATCTCCTCGAAGTGCTCTCAATCAGAATCCCCAAAGTTTCAGACACAGAGCTAGCTGCGTAAGAGTATGTAGAGACTATCGATCAATGCAGTGTATGGTACATTAAAAATTAAGAACGTACCTGTAATAACGTCTAGAGCATCACCATCCTCTCGACGGCGTGCAGCATAAACCAGTGTAAGCTTTCTTGCCTCAGTCGGTCTCGCACATCTGTCCGGTGCTCTCTGTCCTCGGCCCATATCATTACCACCTCTGGCCTAACCTCGGTCCCTAGGTGGCTGCTGAGCTACTCTCGGTAGCTGCGCCGTACTAGTACCCGTAGCTTGCATCTGATCAGCCTTCAGTAGACAATCCCTGACTCAATGCTCAGTCGACCCACATCTCAAACACGCCCCAGTCGTCCTCCAACACTTCGCCCGAATGGAGTCTACCACAGTGCCCACACAGCGCCACCCTAGTAGGTGCAACAGGATGCCCAACTCTCACTGGCCCATTAGATCTGACCTTTTCTTAGGCCTCATCCCGGAATTTGAGGGTTCTGATTCCCTCTTAGTCTTTCCTTTCTCACGGTTTTTGCGCTCAGCGCGCTTAACCTCCTCGGCGATTTTTGCCTTATCTACTAGAGCAGAAAAATCATGCTCCCTCTGTGGAGCTATCAGAACCCGTAGGTTATCCTTGAGTCCATCCTTAAAATGGATGCATCGCTCATATTTAGTCACCACCATGCCCCGGGCATACTGGCTCAATCTCAGGAACTCGGCCTCATACTCGACCACAGAACGATCTCCTTGGGTGAGATTAAGGAACTCACGTCTCCTAGTATTAATGTAGCTGGCTCCCACATATTTACTCTGAAATGTCATTTTAAAATAATCCCAAGTCAGACGGTCGGGCTGAGTGCCCTCCTTGACAGTCAGCCACCACTGGTAAGCTTCGTCACGAAGCAGGGAAATAGCCCCTTAAGCTTCTGCTCAATAGTAAAATCCAAATTGTCCATGATTCTTTTTGTGGCCTCCATCCAATATTCGACCACGTTAGGGGCGACTCCAGTGACACCCCTTAATAATTCAGCCTCATTGGACCAAATTCGTTCCGTAATCGACCCACGGCCTCCAGATCCAATGTTGGGCCCAAGGACTCTCTCTAATATCCTCAGCATAGCTTGTGACAATGCATCGTCCCCAGCCATGTGATCTCGAGACTCATTCTCTATAGCAAGTGAGATCGGCATCTTGCTTGTATCCAGATGGAGCAGATTCTCAGATGCAGAGAATCCAGCTCGAGCCATCTACGGCCTCTACCACGGCCTTTATTACCCCGTCCGTGGATACCTCGTGTGCTCATCATAATTTCAAAAGTTATATGTATTAAGAGTTTTATACATTAGTTATAGTTCTAATATTTATTAACCAATGTTTTATACAGAATAGTATTAGAAGTTCAGAGTTCGTTATCGCGAATCGCAGTTTTACTACAATTTCCAGTTTCGCTACCTTTTTCAGTCTACACTACTTAAAGTGTTTCAATACAATATACTACCTAAGGCTATCTCAAGTATGCAAGTAATATTTCAGATAAATTTAAACAGAATTCAAAAACTAACACTATCGGCGCTGAAGACTCGGTGTACCACAGCTTAATTTAAAAATATGTTAAATCATTTTAAAAAAATTATTTCGAAAAAACTATTTTAAAATCCCAAACCATAGCCGAGTTTTGCAACATGGCTCTGATACCACTAATTGTAACACTCCAAACCCGTACTGGACGTTATGGCCGAATCTGGCGGTGTCACATGATAGTGTTTTAGAAATCGTAACTGCGTTAAACCTTTTTAGGTATCTTTGATTATCATTAAAATGTGTCTTGTATTTATTCGTTATCCATTTTCAAAACCTTATACGTTGCGGAAGCTTTTAAAATGATTTACAAGGTCGTATGTGTTTTGATAAAACCTTTGTTTATTTTGAAAACTAGTGTTTTATCTTACTGTTAGCAGTTTATAAAACAATAATCCCAAGTTTTAAACAAAAATCTGAATAGCCTTATTACATAAAATTTACCCCAAATATAACCAAATCATGATAAAAATAAAACCGTAAATAAGTGTCCAAAATCGGAGTCACCACCAATTCCTCTACTGTTCGATCCATCTACTGTTGGGGATTACCTGAACAGATTAAACAGAAAAGGGTGAGTTTTCATGAACTCAATGTGTAATCCCCATGGAAGTCATACAAACAGAAATATCAGATAATAGACATGATTTTCATAGTTCGGGTCTGAACCCATTTCAGAAACGATGTGGACCTTAGCCCACTCAGATGCAGAATCAGACATATTACTGGGCCTTAGCCCATTTCAGATAGAATATGTAGAAACAGAGTCCTACCCACCAGCCTCTACACACTAACTTCGTCTAACCCTACACACCATGTGTGGATAAAATCAACCCACCCACCCTACACACTATCGTGTACCGAATACAGCACATAATTAGAAATTTAAAGCTGAACTGCCAGATAACAAGATTAAGAGCCTTTCAGATACTTCCTCCAATCATAATCCACCCACCCCGATGCAATGCAACATACAGGAATGACATGCTATTATGCAAATAAGTCTCATATATTCAAATCAACATACATATTTAGTACAAAAATCAGACAGACAGAGCATTCAGTCAGGGGTCTAAGTATTACTTACCGACCCTACGGTAGGTCCACAGTCGACTTGGGCGACCCGTGCAACCTTATAGAGCTTTTCAGAAAAATGGGCTCACACGCCCATGTGGCTTGCCCGTGTGGCCCACACGGTCCAAATTGGCCTTAGCCGTGTAGATCACACTACTTGGCCCAGAATCCCATGTCCGTGTGGCCCACACGGCCCAATTGGTTGAGTTCATGTGTCGCACACAGCCTAGCTTGTCGATCACATGGTCGTGTGGTGACTAATAGTCTTGTACACGATCTACCACACGGGCAACCACACGTCCGTGTGGCGTCGACAGGATGGTTTTCAACTTTCACCAAAACCTTGTTTTCTACGTTTTTTGGGTACACACCTTGTTTTGATTCGATGTAAATCCACTCCCAAGCACTCCAGAACCTATATTCGACAATTGAAAACCCAATTTTAGTCACTTAATCCAAGTTGGTATGAACAGGAGATTTCCCGAAACTTACCAAAAACCTCACCTTTAACGAGCAAGAAGTAGTGTCTTGCAACACGAGAACTCAATTAATGCCTTCGAGAAGTACCTAGACGTCCCAACTATAGGTAACATACACTGTTGAAAGGAAGAAAGAATCGACTAGGTGGGAGAGTAATAAAATTTCAGCAAGGGTTTAAGAAAAAATTGAATAGCAAAAAGAAGAGAACGAATTTGAGAGGGAGAGGAAAAGTGAATAGATTTTCTGATATCCCCTATCATCTCCCCAAATCTCTCCTTACTATCAGATTTTCAGTCCAACACAAACACCTACACGGCACTGGCAGCAAAAATAATTCCTCCTGCTCTCACAGGAATTCAAACCCCAGACCTCCAACCACTTAACCCTCCGCTTAACCACCAGACCAGCAGGCCCATTCTAATATAATTTCCCTAACCATTAATTAAAAGCCTACTGAACAGAGCTAGGGCTTACTTCATAAAATTCTAATTTTACCCAAGTTGAGACTTGAACTTGGGACCTCTCTGACACACCTAAATCACTCAACCACTAAAAGCAGATAGGTATTTATGACTTGAAATTACAAAAGCCAAAATTAACGAAAAACTGGGGCGTTACAAAACAAGTAAATAAATGACTAAAATGTGACGCGCAAAAGGAACAGGGACCAAATGGAAAATTATTCCCAACCTCATTAAACACTCCGTTCTTTTGGAAAATCGGGGGACTAAATTGAAAGTAGTTTAAAATTAAATGGTGCAATCTAAAAAAGAAAAAAAATTAGGGCCACATTAAAAAAGGTTCAAAGGCGGAATGACTAAGGCAGCAAATAGACCACTTTACAAAAACATGCAGATCCCTAGGGATCCGGGTTGGGTTAGCGGGTCGAGCTTTGAAACAACGCCATTTTGGGACTTATGAACACTAGCCAAAACGGCACCATTCAATCCTGTCTATATAAATTAATTTTTTCCAAAAACTTCATTCTACTTAGGTTTTTTAAAAAACTTTGAAACCCTATTTTTTCTCTCAGCCTTTCCCTTAGTTCGGTGGCCAAAATCCAAAAAAATACCCTTTTTAGCCTCGTTTTAATCCTTTTTAAACTTTTTTAAACCTTTTTCACCCCGATTTGAAGTAAAGATGATGAAAAATCAAAAAATCTTTAAGAAACCTTTTGGTTTCTCCTCCTACAATGATACTATCTTTCATCGGAGACAGTGGCCTCAGCCTCACACGGCGAAAAACAAACGGCGCAGGTAAGAAGAGATTCTTTTAATTTTATTTTCGCAAAAACAAAGTAGATAAAAAATAGATTACAATAATAATAATAAACAAATTACCTCTTCTTCTTTTTTTAAAACTTGTTGATGTTTTTTTTTTGTATATTTCTCTGTCTTTTTTCATTGTAGAAAATTCATCTCAAATATGTGGCTTTTATAACCGATTACAAATATATTTTTCTTTTCTTTCTTTTGTTGTTTCGCTATTTTTATCATCTGTACCTGTTTTCTTTTTCTTTGCAGGTGTTTGTGGTCAACGACGATGAGAGTTGCACCTTTGCCATTTCTGTGCAACTATGGCAAAGGAGGTAGTCCTCAGGTGACGCATCCACTAAGGTGGCCAGGAGCAGCGACGTGGAGGTCTAGGGTTTTTAGTTTACTTAAAATAGTTTAGGTTGTGGGCTATTGGGCTTTGTTTTTGGGCCATTTTGTAATTGGACTTTCAATAATGGACTTTGGTTATTTATATATTTATTTTTGTCTTTTGGTTTAGTTTGGGTTGGGTCGGACAAAATTGGGCTGTTACAGTTGTCCCTCTTTGCTCATTTTTGTGTAACGAGAATGGAGCAAAAACTTTAAAAAGGACAAATTTTGTCTGGTCTTGCCGAATCTCGACCTATTTGGTGCTTCTCTTTTTCAAGTAGCCTCATTCTAACCCACTGCAACTTCAGAGGTACAAGAATTGTAGTTTCAATATACTCCACTGTAACTTTAGGGAGATGAGATTCATAGCTTCAATCTGCTTCAATGTTACTTCAAAGAGATAAGAATTTTAGCTTGTAGCTTTAATCTGTTCCACTGCAACTTTAGGGAAATAAGACTCGTTATGGTAGATTTAATCCGACCCACTGTAACTTCAGAGGTATAGGATTTGTCGCTTCAATATGCTCTACTACAACTTTAGTGAGATAAGATTTGTAGCTTC
Organism: Gossypium rotundifolium; assembly: GCA_025506655.1. Taxonomy (NCBI): domain Eukaryota; kingdom Viridiplantae; phylum Streptophyta; class Magnoliopsida; order Malvales; family Malvaceae; genus Gossypium; species Gossypium rotundifolium. The sequence goes on from CP106728.1 coordinate 27,365,190, forward strand.
AATTTGCTTCACTACAACTTCAGTGAGATAGGATTTGTAGCTTCAATCTGCTCCACTGTAACTTCAGGGAGATAAGATTTGTAGCTTGTAGCTTTAATCTGTTCCACTTTCAGGGAAAAAAGACTTGCTATGGTAGATGGAACGGTGGAAATGTGCAAGTGTACACAATCGCAACAAGTAATAAAGTAACAAGTAAATGTCGAGTTACCGTACCCACAAGGACTGTAAAAGAATTATTTATGGAAGTAATTTTAAACACTTTGGTGAAGGAAAAATATTTGGATTTGAGAATTGATTAAAAACTAGAAAACAAAATAAAATAAAGTTCTAATGCACGATTTCAAATATGACTTTAATCAAGATGATATAATTGTGTTGGATTAATTACATTTCTTAACTTAGAATTATTAAACTCATGCTTATACTTGTTACGAATAAATTCACGACAACTCGGTAATTTGCTAACTTATGAACACATTTACAAATAAAAAATTCATTCATCTCTTGTACATATTCCTATGTCAATTCGACCGATAAAACAGATTTATAAAGGTAAACATGTTATTGCACATACATACTTATTAACTTAAACAATCTCTCGCATATTCCTATGTCGATTCAAATGATTAATTCAACCTAATAAGCATATAAAAGACTATGTGAGGTAACAAAGTATCCTTACCTTGAAACAGTTTAATCACAATAATCTTGCAAGTTATGCAAGGCATATGTATCGCTAAATACAATGCTAATCTAATCTTCAGTTACCTTAGAAGAATTAAACATGCACTGATTAAGTACTGTGTCCATTAATTACAATTTCAATGCGTTTAAATAATTAATTCTTTAGTTATCTAAATAATTATAATTCCAGAATAACTTAAGCATGATTTTACTTAATCAAGCATTTTACCGAGGCCTATAACAACATAAACATAATTTTAATAATTTAAAAGGACGAAATGCAATCAACCCAACACGAATTAAATTCAAGCTAAGCTGATTAAATTAACCATTCCAATAGCATAAATATTCATAAACATGTTTGTCAAAACAACAATGAAATCTAAAGAGATAGGGAACAAGAAGCAAATCCGGTGTTTCTCTGTGGCTTGACTGATTACTCCGTTCTTCGTCCTCCGTTGTCCTCGGCTATCAAGGTGGCTTATGAACACCTTAATTGATGATCAATGATGGCTGAAAAATACCCCTTTCCCAAGAGGAGAAATCATCAAAAGATCAAGGAAATAGGAAAATGAAAAGTTGAGAGAAAGTGAGAGAGGAGAAGAGAGAATGAGATGTGAATGAGAGACGAGGGATGAGGGATGCCTTGAATGATCAGCAAGGGGTGGCTTTTATAGCTGATTGTGGCTTCTAAAAATAGAAAATTCCATCAGCCAAAGAGGCCCCCCTTGGCCGGCCATCTATGTGGCAAAGTTGATGGCTTCAACTTTGCTAAATATGGCATGGGGCAAATCTCCAAAGCCACTAATTATGGAGGGGGTTGAATGCAACTTTGATTAGTATTCAAGGGCCTCTTTGCAAGCTTAATTAATCAGCTAATAATCTGATTTGGGTCAGCATATGGACAGTTTGGGCTGCCCAATTCTTTGATTGGTTTGGTTCAATCGGTTTGGTTCAACTGGTGCGGTTCAACTGGGCCCTTTTTCCATAATTAATTTAGATTAATTTATTTAGCCCAAATTAAATTGGGAATAAATTAAAATTAATTAATTTATTATTTGATACACATATTTGGACCGTCTTAGGCTGGAAATTATCTCACCTTGTTACTTCGAATTGCTTATCGGTTTTGTTCTTCGAGCAGTGTCTGCCAAGCCAATTTTCACCTTTTGTGCGAATTTGTCGAAAATAGTTAAAATAAATAAAAATTAACTATAAAATTAATGATTTTCATATTTTTAACACAATTTAATTATTTTATAATATTTAATTATTTTTCGACAAGAATTTAACCGAAATAACATGATTTTAAGTTAAAAAGGGCATGTAAAAACACGTAAATTTTTGTGTTTCTAGTAGATTTAATCCGACCCACTGCTACTTCAGAGGTATAGGATTTTTCACTTCAATATTGTCCACTGCAACTTCAATGAGAAAAAATTTGTAGCTACAATCTGCTCCACTACAACTTCAGGGAGATAAGATTTGTAGCTTCAATCTGCTCCACTACAACTTCAGGGAGATAAGATTTGTAGCTTTAATATGCTCCACTGCAACTTCGGGAGATAAGATTTGTTATATCAAATTCAATCCAACCCACTGTAACTTTTGGGGTATAGGAATCATGGTTTCACTGATCTGTTCACCATTCTTTAGGGAACATAACCTGTAGAATCGATTTCATAGTCCTATATTTATGCCAAGCGATTAGGATGTTATTATCAGAATGAATCAAATGCTCCTAACTAGATGTATATGAATGATATTTGTATGAATGTAGAATGTCATTTCCGAGAATGATCCCCTTTTTAGTGCTTAGGTTGACATTGCTTGTTATTCGTCAAGGTTCTATCACTAATGTATTACCATGCCTTATTGTTCAGATCTGATATCTTTGATAGGGAACCCAAGAGGTAATCATAATTTAGACTATTCGCTCCCAGATATTTCCCACCTTAGATTTGGTTAGTTCTAACAAGTGGTCATGTTTTAGGTCCTTGTACTATTTAGAAAACCTTTCAGAGTAATTTGCAAAAACCTTTTACTTGAATATTGTTAGTCCATTAATTGTTATTTCAATGTAAAAATTCTTGAAAAAGGTTGTAACAATGAGTAAGATGAAATTAGGTGCCCCAAATATTGCAACATGAACTTATCTGCACAAACTTCTTGAGGACCATTTTGAGACTGATATGTGTTTAGGAGATCTAGACTCTAGAGTACTTTGTTGATGCCCCAAGATGTAACGTTTCTCCTTCTAAGAAGACACGACTACCACATGTTCAATCTTTGATCTAAATTTGAGCTACCCTTTTCTTGAGTTTTCAACTCAAATCCCTTTTGGTCTCAAGACGCCCTTTTGTGAGTTTTTGCCTTGGCTTCTCCTCTTTTTATTTTGTTATTTTTTAGGTGAAGTATTTCTTGACTGAATTCGAATTCACATGATTACGTAGGTTTTTTCCATCTATCTCGGTCAAAATCAGCGCTCCTCTAGAAAAGGCCTTCTTTACCACATAAGGTCCTTCCCAATTTGGCATCAATTTTCCTCTGAAGTCTTTTTGTTTGGGTAAGATCTTTTTCAATACTAGGTCCTCCTCATGGAATTCTTTGGGGCAAACCTTTTTGTCATAAGCTTACATCATTCGTTTTTGGTACATTTGACCATGACGGATAACCTTTAGCCTCTTCTCGTCAATCAAGTTTAACTGATCATATTGAGATTGGATCTATTCTACTTCATCTAACTTCAACTCTGACAAAACTCGGAGAGAAGGAATCCGACTTCCATCGGCAAAACCGTCTCCATTCTATAAACCAATGAGATAGGCGTTGTCACGGTGGAGGTTCTGACAGACGTTCGATAAGCATAGAGGGCAAATGCTAACTTCTCATGTCAATATTTATAAGTCTCTGTCATTTTCCCTACGATCTTCTTAATGTTTTTATTGGCTGCCTCCACTGCACCATTTCTTTTTGGGCGATATGGTGAAGAATTGTGATGTTTGATCTTGAATTGTCTACAAACCTCCACTATCGTGCTGTTGTTCAAATTCAATACATTGTCAGATAGAATCCTCTCTGGCATTTCATACCGATATATGATTTCTTTTTGAAGAATTTGTTGACTGTTGACTTCGTGACATTGGCATAGGAAGCGACCTCTACCCACTTAGTAAAATAGTCGATGACCATAAAAATGAATCGATGCCCATTGAAAACTTTTGGTGAGATCGGCCCAATGACATCCATGCCCCACATAGAGAAAGGCCATGGAAAAGTCATAACGTGAAGAGGTGAAGGAGACACATGAATTTTGTCTACATAAATTTTGCATTTATGACACTACTGGCATAACTGATGCAATCCCCTTCCATGGTGGACCAATAAAATCTAAATCTCATGATTTTTCTGGCCATTGTAAAACCATTAGCATGTGTTTCGTAAACACCTTCGTGGACTTCCATTAAAATTTTCTTGGCCTCAACGGCGTCTACACATCTTAGTTGCACTTGATCGTTTCTTTTTTATATAGGATCTCCCATCTAAGACATATTCATTAGCCAGCTTCATCAGCCTCCTTTTATCATTCTCGGTTTTCTGATCAAGGTATTCACGATTCTTTACATATCGTAGTATATCGTGGTACCAAGGGTGATCATCCTTTTCTTCTTCCTCGATGTTGTAACAATGGGCCAAAGCCTCATAAATACTCATCTGGATCGGTTTTATATCCTCTTGTCTATTCACTTTGACCATGAAAGCTAAAGTAGCCAGGGCATCAGCCATCTGATTTTCATCTCGCGGGAGGTAGCAGAAGGTAATGTCATCAAAATCCTTAATTAACTCAAGGACTAGCCTTCGATAATTGGTCAACTTACGGTCTCTCGTCTCCCATTATCCTTTGAGTTGATAGATCACTAGTGCAGAATCCATATATACCTCTAGTACTTTGACCCTGCATTTTATGGCTACACGGATACCCATGATGCATGCTTCATATTCTGACATGTTATTCGTGCAATCAAAATCTAGTTTACTAGTAAAAGGATAATGATCTCTAATCGTTTTTTTGTTGAGTTTTAAAATTTATAAAGAGAATGATCAAACCTGGAAACTAACTCTGACAACGGCTTAAGGCAAGTGCACCTATCGAATAGTAGTATAGCTTAGGCAAGACCGAATTGTCGAACCCAAAGGAACTAAAAGTACTAATACTAACTTTATTTTTATTATTTAGCCTAAAATAAGTGATTGGTTGTTTAATCTAAATTAACTAACTACTAAGCTAAAGATGCAAAGACAAAAAGAATGAATTGGGGAAATAATGTTGGGAAAACTTAGTTGATTAAAACGATACCCTTAGGAAGAATCCACCTAGACTTCACTTGTTATCTAACTCTGAACCAGACGATTTATTCACTTTACTTGACCCGTAGGATTCCCTAATTTATATTAAACCCTCTCTCGAGGCGAATAACGTCTCACCCTAGGTTGATTAATTGAAATCTCTTTCTAATTAAAACCCCTAGAATCACATTAACTCGATCTATGGACTCCCATATTAGGTTTCACCCTAATCTGACAAAATCTCGTCACCTTATCTCTAGGTGGGCGATCAACTCTGCTTAATTATGCTAGATCTACTCTCAGATAGAGACTTTTTCTCCACCATCTAAGCACATTCAACTTGAATCAATATCCTAGAAATATTAACACAAGAATTAAGCACACATAATTAAGAACAAATCAAATATTTATCATATAGTTCAGAAAACAATAACAAGATCCATCTTACGTTTCATCCCCTTCAGGTATCTGAAGGGTTTAGTTCATAACAATAAAAGAGAACATCTCAGAAGAAAAGATAAAACAAAACATAAGAAATCCCTAAAACTCCCTGAAGGAATTGAAGGAGAGATCCTCCGTCTTGAGTATAATTCTGGCTTCTTGAGATGGATCAACTGGCTATCTTCGAGTGATTCCCACAAATCTGACCTTTCTGGCTCGGCTCCTTGGCCTAGCTAACCGCCCCCTTGAAGGTTATGCATAGGGTGTTTATATAGGCTCTTGGAATGCTTTATTTGGCTTCTAAGTATCCTAATCTGAGTGGAATTCCTACTAGGGTGTTTGAATAGGCTTTAGAATGTGTTTCTTTGTCTTCAAGTATCCAAATCCGAGTAAAACTCCTATTGGCCGCGGCAGGGACACGGCCATGGCACATGCCCGTGTGAATCGATTTTAGGCTATGGTCGAGTCTGCTGAAGAGACACGCCAGTGTGTTTCAGGGTCCAGGCCATGTTAGAGTAAATTAAGGAGGCGCAGCTGTGTGGTCTTGGACCCAGGCCGTGTCGATTTCTTTTTTGGCCCAATTTGGTCCGTTTTAGGCCCGTTTCTCGTTCTTTTCATCCCTAGGTGCTTTCATAAGTATAAAACATGAAAAGAAAGGATTAAGAGCACCTTTTTACACAATTTAGGGAATAAATCATCCAAAAGTATGCTAAATGTGGGATTAAAATATGTTACTTTTATGGTTTATCACTGATAAACCGTAAAAGTAACATATTTTAACCTCATATTTAATAGGCTTTTGGATGATTTAGCCCTTGATTTATGTAAAAAGGTGCTTTTAATCCTTTCTTTTCATGTTTATACTCAGGAAAGCACTCGAGGATAAAAAGAACACAAAACGGGCTTAAAACGGAGTAATTGGGCCTTATCAAGAAATTAACACGACCTGGCACAAAGACTGCACGACCGTGTCTCGACGATTACCTAGAGCACGACCCAACTCAAGAGTTGCATGGCCGTGCATCATCTCATTACCAAACACGAGCGTGCCTGGTGATCTACATGGCCGTGCCCAAAACGACAGAATCAAGGCACGGCCCAACCCTGAAATTACACGGGCGTGTGCCATGGGCGTGCCCCTGCCGCAGGAATGAGCAATTTCAATAGCCAAAGGAACATACTTCTAAGTCTACTCAAACACCCTAATAGTAATTCTACTTGAAGGAGATACTTAGGAGCCAAGTATAGCATCCCAAAGGCTATATAAACAACCCAAGGCAGACATTAAAAGGGGAGTTTTTTGGCAGAGGCTTTTTGCCGAAGCATTCATCTTTTAGGGAGTCACTTGAAGATAGCCAGTTGATCCATCTCAAGAAGTCAGAACTCCATTCAAGACGGAGGATCTCTCCTTCAATTCCTTCGGGGGTTTTAGGAGTTCTTATGTTTTGTTTATTCTTTACTCTTGAGATGTTTTCGTATTTAGTTATGAACTAAACCCTCGAGATACCAAGGGATGAAAACTATGATGGATTTTGTTATTTGATTTCTAAATTATATGATAAGTACTTAGTTTGTTCTTAATTATGTTGCTTCATTTAACTGATGTGCTTAGGTGGAGGAGGAATAGACCTCGCCTAAGAGTAGATCTAGCATAATTGAGCGAGTTGATCGGCGCCTAGAGATAGGGTTACAGATTTTGTCGAATTAGGTGAAAATAATATAGAATCCATTGATCGATTTAATGTTTCCTTAGGGGGATATTATAAGAGAACGAGAGTTCCACTAATTAACCTAAGGTTAGACGTTATTCGCCTCGAGAGAGGGTTTAATATAGGTTAAGGAGTCTCACGGATCAAGCTAAGTAAAGAAATCATATGGTTTGGGGAATAAATAATAAGTGAAGTCATAGATGGATTCTTCCTGAGGGTATCGTCTTTATCAACTGAGTTTTCCTAAAGTCTTTCTCCAATTCATTCTTTTGTCTTTGCATTTAGTCTAAGTATTTCGTTAGTTTAATAATCCAATCACTCCATATTTTAGGATAAATAATAGAAAGAAAGTGAGTAGTAGTACTTTTAGGTTCCCTTGGGTTCGATAAGATATTCTTACCTGAGCTATACTACTGTTCGAGAGGTGCACTTGTCTCTATTGTTGTCGCAGTCAGTCTACAGGTTCGATCACTCTTTTATAAATATTAAAACTCGACTGTTTGACACGATCAATTTTTTGGCGCCGTTACCGGGGAACTCCTAAAATATTAAGAAAGCTCTATTTCTATTACTTTAGCCATTATCTTTATTTTTAAATTTCTCTTATTTTTATACATATGTTTTTGTTTTTCTAAATTTATTTCTTTCTTTTCATAGCAGGTACCTCTAGTTTATGACTAGAAGAAATCCGAGAGGACCATTAGAATACGAAAGTGACATTGAGGCTACCGCTCGTAGAAATCGCAGAGAAATTAGACGAGCCCTAGACTATCAAAGAGAAGAATAGCAAAGATCCAATCCTACTGAAGGGATAGACGAGAACAATCCACCTAATGTGCAAGAACAGAATGCTCCGCGTACTATGTATGATTATGCTAAACCTAATTTGACAGGAGTAGAATCTAGTATTGTTGGCCCGCTATAGTCGCTAATAATTTTGAATTAAAGCCTAACACAATACAAATGATTCAACAATTTGTTCAATTTGATGGTTTGCAGGATGAGGATCCAAACACTCATATATCTAATTTTTAAAATTCGTGATACCTTCAAAATAAATGGCATTTCTGACGATGCCATACGTCTTCGATTATTTCCTTTTTCGTTAAGGAACAAAGCAAAGCGAAGGTTGAACTTCGTTACCACGAGGGTCAATCACCACATGGGATCAAATGACCGAAAAATTTCTTTTAAAATATTTTCCACCACCAAAACGACTAAATTTAGGAATGATATATCTTCTTTTGCGTAATGACGCAGTAAACATTATATGATGCATGGGAAAGATATAAGGATCTCCTAAGGAGATGCCCACACCACGGATTACCTTTGTGGCTCCAAGTCCAAACTTTCTACAATGGTGTGAATTCAGAAAATGATTGATTCATCAGCCGGTGGAACTCTGAATTCTCCTGAAGTGGCTTACGATTTTATTGAGTAGATGTCGTTGAACACCTATCAATGGCAAATTACAAGGGCTAAACCGACAAAATCAGCCGGAGTTTTTAACATAGAAGCAGTGACAATATTGTCAACGCAGATGGAGTTAATGAATAAAAAGCTTGATAATTTATGTTCTTCACAAGTACATCCAATCATGCATTGCGAAGCGAGGGGAATGTGGCAAATTTTGAGTACCCACCTTACCAACCAGAGCGTAAAACGAAAGCGATAAACTATATAGGTAACAATTTCAAATCTAATAATAATCCTTATAGTAACACTTACAATCCAGTTGGAGGAACCACCCAAATTTTTCGTGGGAGGACAAGGAAATCAAAGGCAAAGAACCCACTCCAAATTACCAAAATCAGCCCTATCTACGGAAAAGAAGTGAGTCTTGAAGAGATCTTGAAAAAGTTCATGGCGCATACGATGCCCATCTCCAAAAAACGATACAACACTTGATAACCAAGGAATATCGATCAAAGAAATCAAGGTACAAGTCGGGAAATCACTAGGTCAGTGGGACAACTCACAAAGCTTGTTTTAGAACGTCAATAGGGACGTCTACCAAGAACACGGAAATAAACCCAAAAGAATAGATACAAGCCATCACATCTCAAGAGGATACAAAGGTAGACAAGCCCACCTCAGTACAAGAAACCAAGGAAGAAATAGGTAAAATAGAGGTAGCACAAGAAAAATCGGTAATTAAAGAGTACCAACCTTGAATACCTTATCCCGAAGCATTGAAAAGAGATGATTCAAAGGAACAATTCGGTAAGTTTCTAAAACTTCTAAAGAAATTACACATTAACTTACCTCTTCTTGAAGCTCTTTTTCAGATGCCCGACTCAAGGAGATTTTTAAGACAGCTTTTAATGAACAAATGCAAAATAGATAAAGAGCACCATGTGGAACTTAACGCAACATGCTCCGCAATGCTACAAAATCGACTACCGCAGAAATTAAAAGATCCAGGGAGTTTTACGATTCCATGTTTAAATGGTAGTTTAACTATTGATATTGTGTTAGCTGATTTAGGGGCAAGTATAAATGTTATGCCTTATGCACTGTTTAAACGACTGGGTCTAGAGAAGCCCAAACAAACTAGGATGAGTATCTACCTAGCTGATAAAACTGTTAGAATTCTTAGGGGCATTATTGAAGACGTTTTTGTAAAAATTGATAAATTTGTTTTCCATGAGATTTTGTTGTTTTAGACATGGATGAGGAAAATTCAATCCATTTAATTTTAGGAAGACCTTTTCTTGCAATCGCCAAGACTAAAATTGATGTTGCCACAGGAGAACTCATACTTCGTGTAGGAGATGAATCACCAATCTTCAAGCTCTCGACTCAACCAAAACCACGTAAGATGAAGGTAAGAAAGTTGTTTCAATAGATAATCAAATTATTCAAACTTCATCGCAGAAAACATCACAAAGCATCAAAACTGAGCCAACACAAAATTGTACTATCAAAATTTAGAAGAGCAGAAGACACACACCAAAGAAAAGCTGGATCCACACGAAGTAAAACCTGAGGAACCACCAGAAGAGCTCATAGGGACATCAAATCACTTTAAAATAGAAGATAAAGTCTTTGTTAGATAAAGCCGATCCTTACATCGCTCAACAGGCAAGAAAAGGAAGAAATATTCCTTCGGTACACGATGTTTTCCCACACGAAATAGTCGAGGTAAGCAATCCAATTTTTGGCAACTTCAAGGTAAACTCTTCTCGACCTAAACTTTGTCACGAAAGTAAAGCTGTCAAGAAGAGGAAAATATTCAAACCTTTAAACCTCCCTAAAATCTTCAAGTCTAGGACAGTCTAGCTTAAGACTATAAGCAGCGCTTCTCGAGAGGCAACCCGAGCACTAACACTTTTATCTTTCAAAATTATTTTTTCTCTTTTCTTTCCTTTTCTCTCTCTCCACATCTAAAACAAAGATCTATGTGTTTCGTGCCACACAGCCTTACACACGGCCGTGCCGGTGGCCGTGTGGACCACCAGAACCACCAAACTGACAGAGCAGAGCCGTGCAAGTCGTCCAACCACCCCCAACGCGGATCCAACACCCACAAAGACGGGCACCAAAAAATAGCACGTAGTGCCACACAACTGTGCTAAGATACTGACTTATTTAGCACGGGCAAACCACGCCCGTGCATTCCAACCGTGTGCCTATACTGGCTTTTAGGAATGGGCGTGCAACCCAACAAAACGGGCATGGAAGAACAACACACCCCACAACACGGTCGTGCGAATCGACACACCCTCGGTACACAGGCGTGGGAGCGTGCCAGATTTGAAATCTTATTTAAATCCTCACAGCCCTTCCTTTTTTTCCCATTTTCTTTCTTATTCCTTCTTTCTCTTTTCTTTCAAATTTTTCTTCCTATTCATAGAAAAGGTCCAAGACTCTTGAGCAACACAAAGATCATGCCGAAGAAACATAAGCATCATCTCCTCAGAGGAGACCTCAACATGAGTTCATGCCGGCAGCTTCACTTAATTGACACGCCAAGAGTCTCGAAAACCTTTTCGGTTCTATTTTTATTTTCTAGTCTCCTTTATTTTCCTTATCCATACTTATTTCCTGCTTAAATTAATTTATTTCATATTAGTTTCTTGGTTTTAGGCTCTAAAGGCTGCTTGGGAATCACGCACCATAGCCTTTGAGGTCACATCCACCTTGCGAACGATCCAACAATAAGGACTCCTTAGTCCATTAGTATTTTCTTTTAATTTCAATTTTCTTCTTAGTCTCCTTCATTTTATTTCCTTAATCTTTAATTATATTATTAGTATAGTATTATTATTTCCCTAGATCTCTTGGCTATATCTTCACAGGCTACCCAATTTCTTCATCTAGCAAATTTCTTTTCGGTAGCCACTCCACCAGGCCCATAGAAAACACCATCACCGCCACCAAAGATGCCAGGGATCATCCAGATTTTAGGGAGTATTACTTTCCCCACTTATTTTTTTGATTTGGCACATAAATATCATTATCTATCCTTGTACATTGAGGGCAATGTACATCTTAAGTGTGGGGGTAATAGGGCCTAACTTTTTCCATAATTCTCAAAACCCTGAAATTAGTCTTGATCTTAAGTATTTTTCTCATATTATTAATTAGGATGAAATTTCTAATGATTCATGATTTTTGTCAATATGTTTTAGAATAAGTCTTAGTTAATTGTGCATTGATAATTAAATTTGAAGAATACTAGAGAATCGAGCATGATAAGTCTACTTTCTAAAAATTAAAATTGATAGGTTTTTGAACTGTATTTGGGTATCACCTTGAAGTTCAAAATTTATAAGGATTGATGTCAAAACACCCATAATTTTTTGTGAGATTTTGAGCCTTATAGAGTATATACCCTTTTTCGTGCTCACTTTAATTGATTATGAGTGTGTCAACTTTGAACTGTTATTGTAGAACTTGCCTCGTTTATACATGTTGAGACCACACTTTTGATTTGATATACAGAGATGATAAAGGCACCTAGGTGTTAACCTATTCACTCCACTAAAAAGCCTACCCATACAAATTAACCCTCAGTAAACCCCATTGAATCCTAACAATTTTTTTTATTCACCCACTAATATTAACCCAAAATCCTTTTGTATTTGTTATCAACATTCCTTTGACTACCCCTTTATATAGAATTGATTTGATCAATTGCCGAATTAGGTTATTTCAATCACCAAAGTTCCTTCTATTATGTTTATTTTAGTTTGTTCTTAAAAAAAAATCCAAGTATAGTTAATATTAGTAGTATAAAAAAGAGCTTAGAGCATTTAAAACTCCAATTATTAAAGAAAAAGCTCAGTATTAAAGTATTTTCAAAATTTGAGTGATGAAAATACTCTTATTATAGAGGAATTATCAATAGTAGGTATTATTAGTTTTTCATTCGATGTAAATATTCATATTTAGTTCATTATTTTTAGATTAGGTAATTAGTCAATTCAATCTTGATTCTAAACCTCTAATTTAGCCTGTATCCACACCCTTAACCTTAGCCCCGTTACAACCCTGATTAAAGACCTTTTGATCTGTGTATCATCTCATATATAGTGGTAGAGATTTGATTTTCAGGCAAGCTTATGGGATTAACTTTTCAAGTTTGACTTAGAGCGCTTATTCTTGAACCTTAAACACCTTTGATTGATTTGAGTGAATCTTTTGTGAGGATGTCAATCCTTGTTGGCTTTGAATTAAAGGTAATCACTTAGATAAGGGGAGATACCTATGTTTTCTTGCTATAAAGGTATGACTTATCGTAATTGAATCTTTAGGGTTCTTTGAGCTGAACTATACATGTATAAATTATCTATGAATTATGATGAGACATTGTCGATAGGAATTATGAATTATGGAAAGTTCATTTTAATTGTAAGTTGAGAATTTTGCTTGAGGACAAGCAAAAGCTTAAGTGTGGGGGTATTTGATAAACCGTAAAAGTAACATATTTTAACCCCATACTTAATAGGCTTTTGGATGATTTAGCCCTTGATTTATGTAAAAAGGTGCTTTTAATCCTTTCTTTTCATGTTTATACTCAGGAAAGCACCCGAGGATAAAAAGAACACAAAACGGGCTTAAAACGGAGTAATTGGGCCTTAGCAAGAAATCAACACGGCCTCGCACAAAGCCTGCACGATCGTGTCTCGACGATTACCTAGAGCACGACCCAACTCACAAGTTGCACGGCCGTGCATCATCTCATTACCACACACGCCCAACCCTGAAATTACACAGGCGTGTGCCATGGGCGTGCCCCTACTGCGGGAATAAGCAATTTTACTCGAATTTGGATGCTTGAAGCCAAAGAAACATACTCCTAAGTCTACTCAAACACCCTAATAGTAATTTTACTTGAAGGAGATACTTAGGAGCCAAGTATAGCATCCCAAAGGCTATATAAACAACCCAAGGCAGACATTGAAAGGGTAGCTTTTTGGCAAAGGCTTTTTGCCGAAGCATTCATCTTTTAAGGAGTCACTTGAAAATAGCCAGTTGATCCATCTTAAGAAGTTGGAACTTCATTCAACACGGAGGATCTCTCATTCAATTCCTTCAGGGGGTTTTATGGAGTTCTTATGTTTTGTTTATTCTTTACTCTTGAGATGTTTTCGTATTTAGTTATGAATTAAACCCCTCAGATACTTGAAGGGGATGAAACTTATGATGGATTTTTTTATTTGATTTCTAAATTATATGATAAGTACTTAGTTTATTCTTAATTATGTTGCTTAATTTAATCTGATGTGCTTAGGTGGAGGAGGAATAGACCCCACCTAAGAGTAGATCTAGCATAATTGAGTGGAGTTGATCGGGCACCTAGAGATAGGGTTATGAGATTTTGCCGAATTAGGGTGAAACCTAATATGGGAATCCATTGATCGATTTACTACTTCCTTAGGGGGTTATTATAAGAGAACGAGAGTTCCACTAATTAACCTAAGGTTAGACATTATTCGCCTCGAGAGAGGGTTTAATATAGGTTAAGGAGTCTCACAGATCAAGCTAAGTAAAGAAATCATATGGTTTGGGGAATAAATAATAAGTGAAGTCATAGGTGGATTCTTCCTGAGGGTATTGTCTTTATCAACTGAGTTTTCCTAAAGCCTTTCTCCAATTCATTCTTTTGTCTTTGCATTTAGTCTAAGTATTTTGTTAGTTTAATAATCCAATCACTCCATATTTTAGGCTAAATAATAGAAAGAAAGTGAGTAGTAGTACTTTTAGGTTCGCTTGGGTTCGATAAGATATTCTTGCCTGAGCATACTACTGTTCGAGAGGTGCACTTGCCTCTATTGTTGTCGCAGTAAGTCTACAGGTTCGATCACTCTTTTATAAATATTAAAACTCGACTGTTTGACACGATCAATCACATACCCCCACACTTAAGCTTTTGCTTGTCCTCAAGCAACATTCTCTACTTACAATTAAAACGAACTTTCCAAAATTCATAATTCCAATCAATGACGTCTCATCATAATCCATAGATAATTTATTCATGGATAATTTAACTCAAAGAGTCCTAAAGATTCAAACAATATAAGTCACACATTTGTATCACAAAAACGTAGGTGTCTCCCCTTATCTAAATGATTGCCTTTAATTCGAAACCGATAAGGATTGACATCCTCACAAAACATTCACTCAAATCACTCGAAGTGTTTGAGGTTCAGGAAAAGAGCACTCATAAGTCGAACCTGAAAAGTTAATCCCATAGGCTTGCCTGAAAATCAAATCTCCACTACTGTAAAATGAGATGATAAACAGATCAAAAGGTCTTTAACAGGGTTCTAACGGGCTAGGGTTAAAGGTGTGGATAAAGGCTGAAATAGAAGGTTAGAATCGAGATTGAATTGACAAGTTACCTATCTAGAAATACCGAGAAGATAATAATTACATCAACTAAAAAGTAATAACCCTAATAATACGAGCTTTTCTTTCGATAGATAGACTTTCTGTATAAGCTCACTTTTTATAATACTAATACAAAATATACTTCAATTTTTTTAAGAACAAATCAAATAATAACATATAAATTCAACTATTGAAATAATATAATTAGGCAACTAATCAAATCAAATATCGATATAAGGGTAGTCAAAAGGAATGGTGATAACAAATACAAAGGGTTTGGGTTAATTATTAGCTAGTGAGTCAATAAAAAGGGTTGGTAGTATTAACGGGGTTAACTAGGGGTTAATTATGAAGGTAGGCTTTTTATGGAGTAAGTGGGTTAAAACCTAAGTGCCTTAATCATCTCTATATATCAAATCAAAGGTGTGGTCTCAACATGTATAATTGATGCAAGTTCTAGAATAACAATTCAATGTGGTCACACTCATAATCAAAAAGTGAGCACGAAAAAGAATGTATGCTCTGTAAGACTCAAAATCTCACAAAAATTATGGGTGTTTTTGACATCAACCTCGTAAATTTTAAATTTCAAGGTAATATTCAAATTCAGTTCGACAACCTAGAAAATTTTTTAATTCTTGAAAAATAGAGTTATCGTGCTTGATTCTCTAGTATCTTAAAAATTTAATTATCAATGCACAATTATCAATGACTTAATCCAAAACATATCAATAAAAATCATAAATCAGGGAAATTTCATTCTAATCATAATATGAGAAACTTACTTTAGAACAAGGCATAATTCAGGGATTTTCAACTAATACTATAGTTAACCCCCCCACACTTAAGATGTACATTGCCCTCAATGTACAAAGATAGATAATATCAAAATAATCATAAAATCATAAGATTGGGAGAGAGGTGAGACTTCTTGAATTTTGGATAAAGTCAATGAAAAGAAACTAGATAAGATTGGAGGTGAACGAGGGGAAGGGTCTCGAACCATTTGAAATTGAATCCTCGAAGCAGTCGTTCTGATTTTATTATATCCTAAGCTAAATTGAAAAAGAGAATGGAAGAAGGGGGTTTAAATAGAGATGCATTCCACGCCCGTGCTCCTTCCTGTGGTGCCTACACGGCCACGGCCACGGCCGTGTGGGTATGAAAACCTATGCCTAAATATGAAAAGAAATAAAATGAAACTAATTAGTAGAGTTAGTGCTCGAGTTGCCTCCTGAGAAGCGTTCGTTTAAAGTCATAAGCTAGACTTTTCTTTCTCTCGTATGATTATGGTGGTTTGAAAGTTTGAACATCTTCCCTCATACATTAAATTCTATTTTTATGATAAAGTTTAAGTCGAGAAGCGTTTACCTTAAAAGTACCGAATATGGGATTGCTTACCTCGACTGTTCCATATGGGAAGATATTACGTACCTCAAGAGGGATTTCTTCGTTTATATTTAGGTCTGACGTGGTAATTCGTGGATCTTCCTTCTTTAACAGTACCTGATCTCCTATTTTGAAGTGGTTCGACGTTCCTATGATCTTTTCTGGGGGCTCCTTTGGTTTTGCTTCGTGCGGATCCGGTTCCTCTTTACAGTGTGTCTTCCATACTTCTAATTTGTCAACCATAAGGCTTCGTTCCTTATATAGTTCTTCTTTATTTTCACGAGGTCTATGATCCAGCTCAGGTCTACAGCTTTGTGGTGGATCCTGTGGTAAAAGGTGAACAAATTGGTCATCAACTGAATTTACTTTCTCACCTACATCAATCGATGTCTTGGTCGAGTCAAGAGCTTGTAGACTGATCGATTTATCACTTACACGAAGAATGAGTTCTCCTGTGCCAACATCAATTTAGTCCTGGCAGTTGCTAAAAAGGGTCTTCCTAAAATTAAAGGAATCGAATTATCCTCATTTATGTCTAAGACAACAAAATCTACTGGGAAAATGAAATTATCAATTTTTATGAGAACATCTTAGATAATACCCTAGGAATTCTAACAGTTTTATCAGCTAATTGAATACTCATCCTAGTTTGTTTGGGTTTCCCTAGACCTAACTGCTTAAACATTTTATAAGGCATGACATTTATACTTGCCCCTAAATCAGCCAAAGCATTATCAAAAGTAAAACTACCAATTAAACATGGAATTGTAAAACTCCCTGGATCTTTTAGCTTTCACGGTAGTCTATTCTGTAACATTACTGAGCATACTGCATTTAATTCCACATGTGGCTCCTCGTCTAACTTACGCTTGTTTGTCAAAAGTTGTTTTAAAAATTTCCTTGAATCTAGCATCTATGAAAAAGCTTGAAGGAGAGGTAAGTTAATATGTAATTTCTTTAAGAGTTTAAGAAACTTACCGAACTATTACTCTGTATTGTCTCTCTTCAAGGCTTCGAGATAAGGTATGCAAGGTTGGTACTCTTTGATTACCGATTTTGGATTTTTTTTACCTCAATTTTACCTTCTTGTACCTCACTTTCTTGTTTTGAATTGGGTTCATCTGACCCTACATTTTCCTGAGCTGTTATGGCTTGGATTTGCTCCTTTGGGTTAATCTCATTGTTGCTTGGTAGACGCCCTTGCGGTCATTCGAAATTAACTTTGCAAGTTGTCCAACTAACTTAATAATTTCCCCAACTGACTTAGTAAGTTCCCCAACTTGGTTCTTGATCCATTCAATCAATGTTTGTTAGTTTTTAAGTGTTGTCTCAGTGTCTTGGAAATGGCTTTCTGTGGCTGCCATGAATTTTATCAACATCTCTTCGAGGTTCAGCCTCTTTTCCTGTGGATAGGGCTGATTTTGGAAATTTTGAGGAGGTGCTTGTCTTTGATTTCCTTGATTTCCTTGACCTCCCCATGAAAAATTTAGGTGGTTCCTCCAATCTGGATTACAAGTATTACTATAAGGGTTATTATTAGATCTGAAATTATTACCTATATAGTTCATCTGTCGATTTCTGTGCCCGGTTGGTAGGGTGGGTACTCAGGATTCGCCATAGTTTCACTTGCGTCGCAATGCATTGCTGGATGTACTTGCGAAAAACACAAACTACCAAGCTTTTTATTCATCATCTCTACCTGCGTTGATACTATGGTTACTGCGTCGAGGTTGAAAACTCCGGCTGATTTTGTTAGTTTTCTCCTTGTAACCTGCCACTGATAGTTATTCAGTGACATCTTTTCAATAAACTCGTAGGCTGCTTCAAGAGTTCTGTTGTTTAGGGTTCCACCGGCGGCTGAATCAATTAGTTGCCTCGTTGAGGGGTTTACACCATTATAGAAAGTTTAGACTTGGAGCCATAAAGGTAAACCATGGTGCGGACACCTTCTCAAGAGATCCTTGTATCTCTCCTATACGTCGTATAATGTCTCTAAATCTATCTGCAAAAAAGAAGAGATATCATTCCGTAATTTGGCTATTTTGGCCGGTGGGAAATATTTTAATTAAAAATTTTGGTCATTTGATCCCATGTGGTGATTGACCCTCGTGGTAACGAGTTCAACCACTGCTTGGCTTTATTCCTTAATGAAAAGGGAAATAACCGAAGACATATGGCATCATCAGAAACACCATTTATTTTGAAGGTATCACAGAACTCTAAAAAATTAGCTATATGGGCATTCGGGTCTTTGTCCTGCAAACCATCAAATTGAAAAATTGTTGAATCATTCGTATAGTGTTAGGCTTTAATTCAAAATTATTAGCAACTATAGCAGGCCTAACAATACTCGATTCTGCTCCTGTTAAATGAGGTTTAGCATAATCATACATAGTATGCGGAGCATTATTTTCTGCCACATCTTGTGGTGGTGGATTATTCTCGTCCACCCATTCAGTAGGATTGGATCTGCCTTTTCGCTCTTCTTCTGTGTAATTTAGTGTTCGCGTAATTTCTTTGCGATTCCTGTGAGCGGTAGCTTCAATATCACTGTTGTATACTAGTGGTCCCTTCGGTTCCTTCTAGTCATAAACTAGAGGTACCTGCTAGGAAAAGAAAGAAAATTTAGCAAGACTAAAAATAAAAGTAAATTGCGAAAAATAAATAAATAAAATAAAAAAATGGCTAAAATAATAAAAATTAAGTTTTCTTAATATTTTAGTTCCCCGAAAAGAGCGCCAAAAACTTGATCGTTGTTTTGTTGAGTTTTAAAATTTATAAAGAGAATGATCAAACCTGGAAACTAACTCTGACAAAGACTTAAGGCAAGTACACCTATCGAACAGTAGTATAGTTTAAGCTAGACCGGATTGTCGAACCCAAAGGAACTAAAAGTACTAATACTAACTTTCTTTTTATTATTTAGCCTAAAATAAGTGATTGGTTGTTTAATCTAAATTAACTAACTACTAAGTTAAAGACGCAAAGACAAAAACAATGAATTGGAGAAATATTGTTGGGAAAACTCAGTTGATTAAGACGATACCCTTAGGAAGAATCCACCTAGACTTCACTTGTTATCTAACTCTGAACCAGACGATTTATTCACTTGACTTGGTCCGTAAGATTCCCTAATTTATATTAAACCCTCTCTCGAGGCGAATAACGTCTAACCTTAGGTTGATTAATTGAAATCTCTTTCTAATTAAAACCCCTAGAATCACATTAACTCGATCTATAAACTCCCATATTAGGTTTCACCATAATCCGGCAAAATCTCGTCACCCTATCTCTAGGTGCGCGATCAATTTCGCTTAATTATGCTAGATCTACTCTTAGACGGGAATTTTTCTCCACCACCTAAGCACATTCAACTTGAATCAATATCCCGAAAATATTAACACAAGAATTAAGCACACATAATTAAGAACAAATCAAATATTTATCATATAGTTCAGAAAACAATAACAAGATCTGTCTCAGGTTTCATCCCCTTCAGGTATCCGAAGGGTTTAGTTCATAACAATAAAAGAGAACGTCTCAGAAGAAAAGGTAAAACAAAATATAAGAAATCCCTAAAACACCATGAAGGAATTGAAGGAGAGATCCTCCATCTTGAGTATAATTTCGGCCTCTTGAGATGGATCAACAGGCTATCTTCGAGTGATTCCCACAAATCTGACCTTTCTGGCTCGGCTCATTGGCCTAGCTAACCACCTCATTGAAGGTTATGCTTAGGATGTTTATATAGGCTCTTGGAATGCTTTATTTGGCCCATAAATATCCTAATTTGAGTGGAATTCCTACTAGGGTGTTTGAATAGGCTTTAGAATGTGTTTTTTGTCTTCAAGTATCCAAATCCAAGTAAAAATCCTCTTGGCCACGGTAGGGACACGGCCATGGCACAAGCCCGTGTGAATCGATTTCAGGCCGTGGTCGATTCTGTTGAAGAGACACACCCGTGTGTTTCGAGGTCCTGGCCGTGTTAGAGTAAATTAGGGAGGCACGACTATTTTGGTCTTGGGCCCAGGCCGTGTCGATTTCTTCTTTGGCTCAATTTGGTCCGTTTTAGGCCCATTTCTCGTTCTTTTCATCCCTAGGTGCTTTCCTGAGTATAAAACATGAAAAGAAAGGATTAAGAGCACCTTTTTACACAATTCAGGGAATAAATCATCTAAAAGTATGCTAAATGTAGGATTAAAATATGTTACTTTTATGGTTTTTCAATCTCCATCTGGGGATATCGGGATTGCCCCGATTCCGTTACCTATAATGTTTGAGGCCTCATTAAAATTTAGTTTCCAGGGATGTTCTTCTTGAGCACCTTCTTCAGTGGTGCAACATACATCATATCCTCATTTGGAAAATTAAAATTTAAAGGCTCTTAATCCTCTAAAACTCTACTGGCTAGAAAATCTACTATTACACTCCCTTTTATTGCCTTCTAGTTCACATAGATTATATCAAATTTGAAAAGCATAATTTGTCATCGGTCCATTCTCCCATTCAAAGCAGTTGACTCCATCATGTACTTTAGAGGGTCCATTTTTTAGATTAGCCAAGTTGTATGGTACAGCATGAATTGTCTCAGTCTTTGGGTTGTCTAGATTAAGGCGCAACACAACTTTTCAATTGGCGAGTATCTTATCTTACTTTTAGTAAACTTCTTACTGAGGTAATATATAGCTCTTTCTTTCCTCCTTGACTCGTAATGTTGGCCAAGCACGCATCCAATAGAATTCTCAAATACTATCAAATACAGTACTAGTGGCTTATCTAAGCTAGGTGGCATCAATACTGGGGCATTGGACAAGCAATGTTTGACCTTGTCGAAAGTCTTCTGGCATTCCTCATCCCATACACCTGGATTATGTTTCCTAAGGAGACGGAATATGGGGTCACATTTCTCTGTCAGTTGTGAAATGAACCGGGAGATGTAATTTAATCTCCCTAAGAAACCCTGGAACTCCTTTTGAGTGCGCAGAGGAGGCAACTCCTGTATAGCCTTGACTTTATCTAGGTCGATCTCATCCCCCTTTTCGCTGACTACAAATCCTAGCAATTTCCCCAATCTAGCCCCAAAGGTACATTTTGCTGGATTGAGCTTTAGCTGAAATTTCTTCAACCTTAAAAATAGTTTCCTCAAGACTTGTACATGTTCCTTTTTTGTTAGAAATTTTGCAATCATATCATTGACATAAACCTCGATTTCTTTGTGCATCATATCATGAAACAAAGTTACCATGGCTATTTGATACGTCGCTTCCATATTTTTCAGTCCGAATAGCATTACTTTATAACAAAATGTTCCCCACATGGTTATGAATTTAGTCTTTTCCATGTCTTCAGGATGCATCTTTATCTAGTTGTATCTAGAGAAGCCATCCATGAAGAAGAATAGTGAATCA
The DNA here is from genome assembly GCA_025506655.1 of Gossypium rotundifolium. NCBI lineage: Eukaryota > Viridiplantae > Streptophyta > Magnoliopsida > Malvales > Malvaceae > Gossypium > Gossypium rotundifolium. Next base: position 27,387,007 of record CP106728.1, read on the forward strand.
CCTGTTGTGTTGTCCACTAAGGTGTCGATGTGAGGCAACAGGAAATTATTTTTCGAGCTGGCTTCGTTTAAATCTTGTAGTCTACATATATTAGTACTTTTCCATCTTTCTTAGAGATGGGGACTATATTGGCTACCCACTTTGAGTATTTAACTACTTGTAAGAAACTAGCGTTGAATTATTTCTTGACCTCTTTTTTAATTTTAACAGGACGTCGGGCCTCATCCTTCGAAGTTTCTGTTGAACCAACTTGCATTATTCCTTTATGAGGAGTCTGTGTACCATGATATTAGTGCTTAGACCGAGATGTCTTGATACGACCATGCGAAGACATCTTTGAATTCTTGGAGTAACTCAATAAGGTCTCACTTTGTCTCTGCAGTGATGCAAGCTTCGATCTTCACCTCTCTCTTTTCTTGTTTGTCTCCCAAGATTACAATTTCTACTAACTCTTTGTAAGGTAAGATTTGTTTCTCATCTTGTTCTACCATCCTTAAAAAATCAAGAGATAGGTTACAATCTTGATCAACTTCGAAGTCCTGAGGTTCCTTTAGACACATATCCTGCTCAAAAGGAGACTCTGAGTCAGCAGCAGTGTCGCTTGTATCATTGATATCTGGAGACCTATTATAGGAATAAAGGAAGACCCAAAGCGAAAATGAATCTAAAAATAATTATCTGTTTGGTATGAGTATGAATGGAATGAAAAAATAAAAGAATATTTGACGAAATGAGACACAAAGATGTAGTTTATTGAAATAACAATAGTGGACATATGCCTTTTTCACAAGAGGATTCCTATTACTCCCAAGCTTAGAGCAATTAGTGTGTTTTGAACATTACTCTAAATTAGTTCTAAAAATTACAAGGATCTTTTCTGCAATCCAATTGTTCAGAACACTTCCAGGGATATAAGGGCGAATGCCTGATAGGTTTTCTTCCCCAATTCCTTCTTCAGATATGGCATTGATGTTCAAGTTTCCCAACATTCCTTTTGCAATTTTTTTCTAGTATTTTTGTTTAGGATAAATGATTTCTCCTGACACGAACATTTTAGATATATGGGGAAAGATCAGCAGTTCCCATTTGACCTCTCCCCCACTTAGTCGTGCTCTTCTTCTTTCTTGCTTCTTTTCAAGCTCCTTCTTTTGTCTCGCATCTGGCTTGTACCTTAAGCCAAAGTAGCCTTGTTTGTCCATCAGCATTGGTGTCTCGACTCTTTTTGATGGTATTTTTCGAGTCCTCTTCCAGCTAAGGCTCCTTTCCCAACCATCAACTACAGGCCCATCCTTCAACAGTGAAAGTTGCATTAACAAATTTCAGTGATCGAAAGGAACATTCTATTGTCTCTTCATCTATTCCTATGTATGGTACGTCACTAGTTATGAATACAATGATATCCTCTTCAGTGTTTATCGTTACCAGTCGACCCTCTATTCCCAGTTTTAGTTTTTGGTGTAATGATGATGGCACTACCCCAGCCGAATGAATCTAAGGCATACCCAGCAAGCAGTTATAGGAGAATTTGATATCCATTACCAAAAAATCTACCTCATATGTGTTCGGACTAATTAAGAGAGGTATTTCAATCCTCCGCATAACCTTCATTTTTGTACCATCAAATGCTCTCACTATATTTTGGCACGTCTTCATGTAAGAGCTATCCACTGGCAATCTATTCAGTGTGGATAGAGGCAAGACTTTCAGCGACAGATCCATTATCGATCAATACTACTAGTAATGTATATCCTTTGCAGCGGGTAGTGATGTATAGAGCCTTCGTGGATCCCATACCCATGGAGGTATTTCATCATAATTGAAAAAGATGAAATTGTCGACACTCAGATTGTTAATCAAACGATCTAGCTTGTTTACAGAGATATTGTCAGCAACATAAGCTTCATTTAACACATTCATTAACGCGCTACGATGTGTCTCTAAGCTCAAGAGCAAGGCTAATACTGATATGCGAGCTTGTTATTTGTGTAGCTATTCTGCAACACTATACTCACCATGCTTCAAGAATTTCAGGAATTCCTTAGCCTCGTTCTCAGTTACTGGTTCATTAACAAGTGATTCAAGTCTAGTCGTCTTTTCTTTCTTATACTCAACTACTAGGGCTTTTCCTTTAATGGGCTCAATTCTTGCACTTTTAGGGTCATAACACCTCCCAATATGCGTGAAAAAACTAATATCTGGCCCTCTTCTGAAGTGAGTTCTCCTCTCCTGGGATCATCACGTTACAATCATAATTTTATGGAATCTTTTGCTATCTTTGTAGGGAAAAGCCACGGTTTTTGAATTATGACTCTTAGCGCAACTTGTGTTCCTACTTCATTATTTTTGGTCGTGAAATAATCACCACCGAGTGGTTGACTTTGTAGATGTTCTCCATTGATCTTTCCTCTGAGGCGCAAACATCTCCTCCTTCCAAGCCTTTAACATCTTCAAACAATTCTAATTCTTTGTTATCCATCAGACTTTACATTAAAGCTCTGAACTCAGCGCACTCTTGAATTCCATGACCTTCTTAAGCGTAGAATTCATAATAGATCCTCACTCGTTGGGCATCCCTTTTAAATCTTGAATGATTAATCCCACGTCTATCATTGTTTGCCAAACCCATTTTAGTGGGGATTTCACTTCCATAACATCGATTTTGGTCCTATTTCCTCCACTCTAAATTATCGTGTTTACCCTTTGGTTAGAATGACTAGGTAACGAATTTCATGCCACATTAGGTCCCGAGGGATCATCGAACCTTACAATCCCCATTTTGATTAACCTCTCAATCAACTTTTTAAAAGTAGCGCAGTTCTCAATTGAGTGTCTCATTATTCCTGCGTGGTACTCGCATTGAGCATTTGTATCATACCATTTTGGGAATGGAGGTTGCATGAGTTTTAAGTAAAATAGGGATAACACATGCGTGTCGAACAAATTCTTATATAACTCTCTATATGTCATCAGGATAGGTGTGAATTGGAGTTTTTCTACGTTTGGCCTTGAGTTAGATTCTTGCCCCGAAGGGCCTTGATGGCTAGTTGTCATGGTTTTTGGTTGGCCTATAGTGACCAGTTTTGAATAGCACTTATTATACACACTCGCGGTGTTTACTTCATTTTCTTTCTTTCTTGAGGCTGACCTTTTAGTGTTTTCCCCGCGTCTATTTTCCCACTTCTTACTGTATTTTCAATCATTTCTCCGAACATTACTATATCTGAGAAGCTCTTGGTAGCACTTCCTAACATATGGTTAATGAACGGGGCTTTTCAGAGTGTTTATGAAAAGAATTATTGACTCCTTCTCTAGAAGAGGTGGCTGAACTTGTGTTTCCACCTCTCTCCTTTTTTGAGCATATTGTCTAAAACTTTCACTTTACTTTTTCTCCATGTTTTGCAGCGTAATCCTATTGGATGTCATGTTGGTCACATGACTGTATTGTTTCATGAAAGCATGTGCCAAGTATTTTCATGAGTTGATTTTGGCACGACTTAGCTGATTGTACCATTTGACAACTGACCCGATCAAACTATCCTATAAGTAATGGATTAATAATTGGTCATTATTGATGTATCCCATTATTCTTCGGTAGAACATTGAGATTTGGCTTTAGGACAACTAGTCCCATTTTATTTTTTGAATTCTAGAGTTTTGAATTTTGGTGGGAGCACTAAATCTGGGACTAAGCTCAATTCCTTAGCATCGACCCCACAAAGGTAGTCAGTACTCTCCATAGCTCTGAATTCTCCTTTAGCCACTTGCACCGATCTTCTAGCTTTTTTGGCAATTCTACTCTTGCTCTATCCATCTTCCATATCGTCCAGATCTGAAACAAATGGGTTGGTCGAATTATCTCCGGGATTGGACCCTAAACCCGTTGGGTAATTCACAGGTGCTGAGGAGCCAACTTGGTATTGTTGAGGTCCTATGGTAACAGGTACCTTTCGTGGATATATATCTGGTTGCGCTTGGACATTCACTGAGGTAAAGCCTAAGGGGTATGTAGGGTCTTTGTTGTCATCTTCAGAGTTAATCATAGCACTTTTCCCTTTTTCGATCCCTCCGGCTAGCAACTGGTTCAACTGGCTTATCATGCTTCGTTGGGACTCTTTTATTTGATCCATCATGTCTTATTGTACCTTAGCTAATTGGTCCTACAGCTGTGCTTGCAACTGATCTTGCATGTCTTTCTGAATTTGTCTAGTCTCTCTAACCTTTGATCCATTGCTTTGGTTTTACCGCGGGTACCGTAATGATATTGGGTTGGCAAATTCTTGTTGGTTTCCAGGGTAACTATCATAATTTAGATTAATTAAGGTCTTTTTATGAAATTTAATGCATATGATGAAATTTAATGTTGATGAATGAAAAATGAATGCAAAAAAGAGGCATTGATTCTGATTCAATGCTATTAGAACAACTTCACTAGAAAACAAATCTCTTTACACAAAACAAATATATTTTACATAAAGCGACTTTTCTAAGAAGCCAAGCTAATTTTCGCCTCGATCTGATTCAATTTGTATCTCAAAGCCTTTTGACTTTTTTGCAAATGTTCGGCTACATCCCGTGATTTGAGTCAAAGCTTGATGTGATCTTTCCTTGATTTGACAAATCATGGAGCTGCTCTTACCAATGTTCATTGTTCGTTTCAAGACATCTTGATATTTTTAAGGCGGCCTCAAGCTCTTCTATCTTTCCTTCAACTCTAATTTTGCTACCCTGCTACTATATTGAAGCAAAGGACCTTTCAATCCAACCTTTTCATTTTGGATTTCTAGCAAATCCACTTCTAGAGCATCTTCTTGAACTCGAGCATCTTGGAATTTCTTTTCCCACTAATCAGCTTTAATATTTTTTCTCGATTTCTTGCCGCTATTGTTCCAATGTTTTACTTAACTCGGCAGTTCTAATCGACAAACACAACTTCTTATAATCTATTTTTAGACTGTCCAAGTCTTCCTCAGCCTTATTTTTTCCTTTTCTCATTTTCTCGCTTTTAACTTTTGGACATCGACATCTAATCCTAGCTGAATCTTTTCCTCTTCCAACTTTTCTATCATTTTCCCCAGCTCCGAACTCTTCTTTTCAAAGTCTTGATTTACGATCTCGAACTCGAATAAGATCACTTGTAAGTGTTCTTCTATTGGTCGAGTGTTTTCGTGACTCAACGCAAGGATATTATCATCGATACTCTTACCACACCACCAATTCGGGGTTATTATGGGATTTACGGTAAATCTTTTCATTTTGTGAGTTTGGTTCCAATCGTTTGATATTTCATGAACCTTCTTTTAGTAATTATCACCTTTGTACGCAAACTCACATTAAGCCAAACATTGCATTACCGATATAAACTGCCTCGACCTATACTGTCATAGTACAAGTAAAGGGGCATATCAATAGCTCCCTGTAATAGCCCTATTTTAGCTAAATTAGAATTGTGGTTTTGGAACATCAAATATGAGGTCAAAAAATCATTTTAATTTTATTTCATGTGTTTAGAGCATGAAAGCATGAATGTGTGAAATTTTAGTGAGTTAATTTTAGTGATTGAAAGCTAAATTTGATAAAAGGACTAAATCGCATAAAAAGAAAAAGTTGCATTCTATTTGTTAACGGAACTATTGAGCTATGAAATTTAAATTTGGAGGACCTTATAATGTTATTAAACCATTGATAGTGGAGATGGACATAAATGGCCTTGAATTATGTGATTTATAATGTTTTAACTAAAGGATAAAATGGTAATTAGTGAATTAAGTTATATTAAATAAAATAAAAACAATTTTATGCTTAATTGTCATCTTCTTCAATCAAAATAAGAAGGAAAATAAGGGTTTTGGAAGTTTTGAAGATTCAGCCATTGTTCAAGCATGTAAGTCCATTTTAGCTCGGTTTTTTATGATTTTTATGTTTTAGTGATCGTTGCATCTAGTACTAGCTACCCCGTGCCTTAATTTTGAATTTTTTTCATGAGTTTGTGAAGTTCCATTGATGCTTATTTGATATTTTGGATGTTTGAAAATAAAATATGAAAATTTGATGATATATTTTAATATTTTGTAAAGTGATTTTTGACAAAAATGTCAAATAGGGATTATATTGTGAAATGTGTAAATTAAGAGGTTAAATGTGTGAATAAATGATAAATATGAGCTGATATGTACATCAGGAAAACTCGACTAGCATGTATTTGAATTAAATTGTGTGAATTTTGTGTATTTATGAAATAGGGACTAAATTGTAAAAATATGAAACTTTAGGGCCTAAAGTGTAAAAAGGCCCAAATATGTGTTTGTGGACTGAATTGAGTGATTTGATGAATAAATGAGTTAATTTTGAATGTATATAGATCAAGAACGAAAGAAATCAGATTTAGATCGGGGAAAATCAACAGTTATCGAATGGTCGATCCAGTCCGTTTATCCCTAATACGAGGAAAGTTCATATGCAAAAAAATATCTTTAAATTGAATTATATATGTTTAATTGTCATTGAACTGTTATGAATGTTGAATGATCAAATACGAGCAAGAATCGAAAGGGTTACAATATCTAAAAGTCCCGCACGAACCTTAATAATAATATAGGATACGAATGTCATGACATTAGGATCATCGAGATGTCATTACGTGTAAGACCATGTTTGGGACATTGACATCATTATATGATTTCGTATAAGACCCTGTCTGGGACAGTGGCATCGATATGTGATAACATGTAAGACCATACCCGGGATATGGCATTGTACGAGTTATATGTGATTTTCGAGTATCCTTAAAAATTCCAAATGGTTCAACGGGCAAAATCAAGTTGAAAATGAATGTGTGAATGAGTTAAGTGACTCAGGTACTGTAATACCCTGGATTTAGGGGTTATGCGGTTAGTGCATAATCCAGGTAAGAGAAGGCTTAGCATGTAGTTGAGTGTGTTTTAGGGGTTTTGAGAACCCAAGGATATGGAAAAATGCCTTAGGAAATTCTTAGAATTTAAGTCTAAAGAGGGGAAGCTTGGTAAAGAAGGCTTAAGAAAATTTATGTGGAGTTTGGGATATAAGAATAGCCTTGGTAAAGTGGTCGCAAGGCGCCACTTAGGCCTGGTATGTGACGCTTGGTTGAGTTGCGAGGAAGCGAATGGGAGTTTATTTTTGCGTCAAGTAGGAGCTTGGCTAGGGAGGTTTTAAAATGAATTCGGGGTGAAGCATGTCACAAAAAGCGCCTTGGTAGAGTGGCTTGGGACGCTACCTTAGGGGCTTGGAGTGTTACGTCAAAGGGGACTCAAGTTCGAATCACGTTGGCGGCATGGGAGTGTGTTTTATTTTTACTCTTTGCGTCAAGAAGGAAACCTGGCTAAGGAGGCTTTAAGGGGAATTCGTGAGGGATTTATGCCACAAAACATCATGTGGTAAAGTGGCTGTGGAGCGCCAGGTGCAGGGACAAGGGCCTAGGTTCGACTCTTGTGGACAGCAAGGGGGAGTGCTTTTATTTTATTTTGGCTTTTGGCTCCAAGAAAGTTGGAAAGAAATTGACTGACTTTGGACTTTTAATTAGGTAAGGATAAGCTTGGTTTTTATTTTAAAATTTGGCTAAAGAGTGGGATAGGTGTGGATTTATTTTTTTATTTTAAGTGGGTAGATAATTGGGGATTTTGTTTTATTTGTTTTAAATATTGAGATAGTGGATGAATGGGGTTATTTAATTTATTTTGAATAAGTGTGGATTATTTTAATTATTTTTTGAATGAGATGATAAGGGATAATGGTTGTTTTATTTTTTATTAATTTTTTAGAAGTGATAAAATAGGAGATTATTATGGGATTGATAAGGAATGGAAGTAGTAGCCGATTTTGGGTCTCTTTGGGGTGGTATATTCGCCATGTAGAGGAAATAGTGCTTAATTTTAGAAAATCATCTTTGATATCTTTTTTTTTTCTCTTCTTCTTTAATTTTTTCCTTTGTGCCGAAATTTGATTTCTTCATCTCACTTTCTCTTTGTGCCAAAAACACTTAAGGATTCAACATTATTTTCTCTTCAATTGACCAAAACCGAAAGTGTAGTACTTATTCTCCTTTTCTCTTTTTTTTTTTCTATTTACTTTCAAAAGCCGAAATATTTCTTTTGATAGCCGAATATTTCATCTCCCTTTTGAGAACCATTACCGAATCTTGTAGCCCTCATTTGATCTATATTTCGTAAATCCTTAAGCCGAATAATCCTTCTCCTGTGGCCGAATCTCTCAGGGAGCAAAGAAGGGAGGTGTTCTCGATTTGTTTTGGTGCAAGCTATCCAATCGAATCTCTATAAGAGGGAAGTGTTTTTTGGAAGCTGATCGTTGGTGGTAAGTAACCTCTCCTTTGGCAATCGATTTTGACTCATTTCCTTTGGTAGCCGAAATTAAGTGATTGACTTTGGTTTTAGAGATGGCCGAATGGTTATTGTACCATAACCTTGTGTTCGTTTGTATGTATCCAGCATAGGGGAGCATTAAGGGATCCTTGTGAGTTCAACTACTCAAGGTAAGGTAATATGTAGTATTCGGCCTAAGGCCATTCTCATGGATTTATTGATTATGGCCGATTGTAACATGAGGCATATAGGGATTTCGACAGTTCAAGGGCAAGGAACAGTTTTTCGGGATTCAGATAAGCAGGTAAGTGGTTGTCAACATTCGGCCAAATGCCATTTTATGGGTTGAGTGCTGACCGATTGTGATTATGGTTTTAAGGGGCAAATCGACAGGAATAAAGAGTTTTGGGATCCTAGATTGTGTTAGATTCAATAGGTCGGGTTTTCACTAAATAGTAAGGTGCGTAGTTATCGACTTTGTTCTTATTATTTGTGCATGTTGCTATATATGTATATGTTATGATGTGAATGGTAGCCAAAAATAATGGCTAAGATGGTGGATACCATGGTGGGTAACTGTTAAACAGTCAAGATTTTATGGTATTAAACTACCGTGTTATGTGTATGAATTGTGGTAAAGCATGTGATGTGTACTCTTTACAATGTTACCTTGTCATGATAAATATATGTACATGGGGATTGGGACATGAATATTGAAGGAAAGGTGTACATTATATGCGTGGTCTAATGTTAGCCTTGTGCTACATTAGCGCTTGATGGTAGCTATGTGCTTCATCAAGGAGGTGTTGGCTAGGTGCCCATCTCGGTGGTTGATAGTCGTGTGCATCACCGTGGACCTGATTGATATGTGGGATCACTTAGATGATCGGTGGCCTAGCCATGGCCTTGAGCAGCAGTCTACTAAGGTAGGTGTAACGGATGGACTCGGGTTGGGTTGGGATGCATTTTGCATGACTAATTATGTGGATCATGTGGATATGGGCCAAGCCCATATGTATGGAGACATGTGAAATAACTATGCATCGAGTCCATTTGACTCACCCAATATTTCTCAAACCTTACGGTGATGCATAAAGCTTGGACCGGGTTGGAGTGGATACAAGGTGGCCCATGCGAAGTTGATTTTCTTATTTTTATACATTTTATATTATCGGTATTTTGGGAATTTATTTGATCTAATAAGGGCCACTTATGGTATTTGGGAAACTTTATTTACGGTTTGAAGTTTATTTTATTAATTGAACTAATAATGGAAAAATATTTTGAATCGATTTATATTATAATAACTTATGTAAAAGTTTTAATGGGAATTTATAACAACTAAATTTTAATGGGCTTTTAAATACACAATGTTTTATTAAAGTTCACAAATTTTCACGTTTTCACCTTTAAGACAAATTCTTCGCAAATGTTTTCCGCATGACATACCGAGATCCGGTCAAGGCTCGTAGGTCGGGTTTGGGGTGTTACTGATTTGGTATCGAGCAGGTTCAAAACTTCGACCTTGAGGGCTTTTAGGCCCAAAACGTTTTACATCTTTTGAAAATAGACTTTTCTAAGGAATAAACAAAGCTTACGGCATGGCACCTGCATTCAGACACAAGTCCACCGTAAGTACCTCGACTATTAAAGTGATTTATATGTGAAATGTTATGGGCTTATTTGGGCTCGTTGATTAAAATATTAGGGCTATTGAACCCTAGGGCTAGTACACTCAAACACATACATAAGACTTAAGAACAACTAAACAAACACGTGAAGTAAGTCACCGAGTTAAGGTGTGGCAACCATTGTGCGCGATGTCAGGAGTGGATTCAAGAAGAGCTTGGTATTTAAGCAAATCCTAGTGACTCACCTCCTCTTTACTCGAATCCTATCTCAGCGTGTAATTACGGTTCACCCTAACCAAGAGGACTTATTCACTGCTAAACCCAATAACTAAAACCCGTAGGAACTAGCCGTAATTTTATAAAACCCTAGTTTTAAAACATTAAATTACCCTTTTCGATTTGTACAAACTATTTTGAAGACATTTCTCAAAATATTTTCGATTTACAAAATTATGAAAATACTCTGTGTTGTAAATTACCAAAATAACCCCCAATTTCTGAAATTTCTGCGACACTTTTAATTTGGAAATTTCCAAAATACCCTTAAGTTTTGAAAATTTTGAAATGCCTCTGATTTGTGAAGATTTTTCAATTTGACCCCGATTTATTACCAAAATACCCTTATAGGAAAAATGACGAAATTACCCCTAGGTTGGGAATGGTCAAAAATGCCCATGGAAGAGGGATTGAATGTTATGGATGAACGAATGTGTCTCTATCGAGATGGATGAATGTGAATGTGAATGTGATTCTCTGAATTAGAATAGTGAACTTGAACTGAAATTCTGATCGAAAGAACTACTTCTGAAAACTTCTTTCATAAAATTTGCTCATGGATAAACAGTGAAACAAAATTTCTAATGCATAAAACTTTTAATCGATTAAATCGCGACGTTAGATATGAGTTCTAGAGGACGAGGTCGCGTGGACGCCAGAGAGGAAGAATGGTCATGTCGAACCCGTTAGATCGGGTCAAGGATCCGAGAATGGGGTACCACCGCCACTACCACCACTTTTGGTGTTGAGCAGCAAGATCGACGGGGATGATGTCAGACGCATAGCCAGTCTTCTGAAGTTCTTGAGATGGTGGTGGAGCGGTGGAAATCGAGAGCTAGGAAGTCTGCAGACTGAGCGACTCCGAGCCAATGGAGCTGAAGTATTTCATGGAGTATCTGGTGTGGCACCCAGTACTGCTGAATATTGGTTGGAGGCAACCGAGTGAATTATGGATGAGTTGGACCTGACGGCTGCAGAGAAGGTTAAAGGAATGGTGGCGCGACTACTCGATGAAATGTATTAATGGTGGCTCACAGTTCGGGATAGTGCCACAGCTGAGGATCTTACTTGGGATTATGTTAAGGCGACGTACCAGAAGAAGTATGTTGGCACCCATTATATCGATGCGCAAAGGAAGGCGTTTTTGGGGCTGGTTTAAGGGAACAAGTCCGTAGCAGAGTACGAAGCTGAATTCCTGAGGTTAAGCCGATATGCTCGAGGAGTTGTGGCTACGGAACATGAGCGGTGTGTCCGATTTGAGGATGGACTGAGGGATGATCTGAGGTTATTAATAGCTCCACAACAGGAGCGAGAGTTCGCTGTGTTGGTAGAAAAGGGTAAGGTAGCTGAAGGGGTTAAGGACTTTGTGAGGCAGAACAGAGATAAGGAGAGGAATCGGGATAATAGAAGTTTTGGATCGTCAGAAGCGTCTGAGAACTTTCAGAAAAGACCAAGGGTCGAGAATTCTGTTCGTGGCACTAAGCCAACTACTGGAAATCCGGACCGTCCATGTGCTCAATGTGGAAGGTATCATGTTGGCGAGTCTTTGGAATCAAAATCGGAGTGTTTTAGATGTAAGTCTAAGACTCATTTAATTAAAGACTGTCTTTAGGATCCGAATAGGGCTCAGACAAAAGGTCAAGGAGGAGTGCAGTCGGGCAGGAATGGTCAGCAAGTGACAAGGGGTCGTGGTTCAACCATGGAGGAAATGGTTTTGATCGAGGTCATAGAGCACCGAGCGGAGGTGTTTGTGGGTACAGACGCGAGGCAACCAAGGTTGGTTTATCTGATTGGTCAGTCGCGAGGAGGAAGATGTGCCAGATGTGACAACTGGTACGTTTCTTATTTTTGGAACACCCTTAATTGCTTTGATTGTTGTATAGTTTTCTTGTATCACTAGTGAAAGTGTTCGAAGCCTTGCATGTGAACTTAGAGATTGTGCATAAGAAGTATGATAGTTTTATAAGATTAGAATGCACAGCGTAAGCATAGTGTGGTGAGTAGGAGTGCAATTAGCTAAGTAATTCCGAGGACGAAATTATTTTAAGAAGAGTAGAACTGTAATACCCTGGATTTAGGGGTTATGCGGTTAGTGCATAATCCAGGTAAGAGAAGGCTTAGTATGTACTTGAGTGTGTTTTAGGGGTTTTGAGAACCCAAGGATATGGAAAAATGCCTTAGGAAATTCTTAGAATTTAAGTCTAAAGAGGGAAGCTTGGTAAAGAAGGCTTAAGGAAATTTATGTGGAGTTTGGGATATAAGAATAGCCTTGGTAAAGTGGCTGCAAGGCGCCACTTAGGGCCCTGGTATGTGACGCCTTGGTTCGAGTTGCAGAGGAAGCGAATGGGAGTTTATTTTTGCGTCAAGTAGGAGCTTGGCTAGGGAGGTTTTAAAATGAATTTAGGGTGAAGTATGTCACAAAAAGCGCCTTGGTAGAGTGGCTTGGGACTCTACCTTAGGGCTTGGAGTGTTGCGTCAAAGGGACTCAAGTTCGAATCACGTTGGCATGGGAGTGTGTTTTATTTTACTCTTTGCGTCAAGAAGGAAACTGGGCTAAGGAGGCTTTAAGGGGAATTCGTGAGGATTTATGCCACAAACATCATGTGGTAAAGTGGTCAGTGGGCGCCAGGAGGACAAGGGCCTAGGTTCGACTCTTGTGGACAAGACAAGGGGAGTGCTTTTGTTTTATTTTGGCTTTTAGGCGCCAAGAGAGTTGGAAAGAAATTGACGACTTTGGACTTTTAATTAGGTAAGGATAAGCTTGGTTTTTTATTTTAAAATTTGGCTAAAGAGTGGGATAGGTTTGGATTTATTTTATTTATTTTAAGTGGGTAGATAATCGGGATTTTGTTTTATTTGTTTTAAATATTGAGATAGTGGATGAATGGGGTTATTTAATTTATTTTGAATAAGTGTGGATTATTTTAATTATTTTTTTTGAATGAGATGATAAGGGATAATGGTTGTTTTATTTTTTTATTAATTTTTTTTAGAAGTGATAAAATAGGAGATTATTATGGGATTGATAAGGAATGGAAGTAGTAGCCGATTTTGGGTCTCTTTGGGGTGGTATATTCGGCCATGAAGAGGAAATAGTGCCGAATTTTAGAGAAATCATCTTTAATATCATTTTTTGTTCTCTTCTTCTTTAATTTTTTTCTTTTGTGCCGAAATTTGATTTCTTCATCTCACTTTCTCTTTGTGCCGAAAACACTTAAGGATTCAACATTATTTTCTCTTCAATTGACCAAAACCGAAAGTGTAGTACTTATTCTCCTTTTCTCTTTTTTTTTTCTATTTACTTTCAAAAGCTGAAATATTTCTTTTAATAGCCGAATATTTCATCTCCCTTTTGAGAACCATTGTCGAATCTTGTAGCCCTCATTTTATCTATATTTCGCAAATCCTTAAGCCGAATAATCCTTCTCTTGTGGCCGAATCTCTCAGGGAGCAAAGAAGGGAGGTGTTCTCGATTTCTTTTGGTGCAAGCTATCCAACCGAATCTCTATAGGGGGAAGTGTTTTTGGGAAGCTGATCGTTGGTGGTAAGTAACCTCTCCTTTGGCAATCGGTTTTGACTCATTTCCTTTGGTAGCCAAAATTAAGTGATTGACTTTGGTTTTGGAGATGTCCAATGGTTATAGTACCATAACCTTGTGTTCGCTTGTATGTATCCAAATAGGGGAGCATTAAGGATCCTTGTGAGTTCAACTACTCAAGGTAAGGTAATATGTAGTATTGACCTAAGGCCATTCTCATGGATTTATTGATTATGGCCGATTGTAACATGAGGCATATAGGGATTTCGATAGTTCAAGGGCAAGGAGCGCTTTTTCTGGATTCGGATAAGCGTGTAAGCGGTTGTCAACATTCGCCAAAGGCCATTTTATGGGTTGAGTCTTGACCGATTGTGATTATGGTTTTAGGGCAAATCGAGGAATAAAGAGTTTCGGGATCCTAGATTGTGTTAGATTCAATAGATCGTGTTTTCACTAAATAGTAAGGTGCGTAGTTATCACCTTTTTCTTCCGTTATTTGTGCATGTTGCTATATATGTATATGTTATGATGTGAATGGTAGCCAAAATAATGGCTAAGATGGTGGATACCATGGTGGTAACCTTAAGCAATCAAGATTTTATGGTATTAAACTACCCGTGTTATGTGTATGAATTATGGTAAAGCATGTGATGTGTACTCTTTACAATGTTACCTTGTCATGATAAATATATGCACATGGGGATTGGGACATGAATATTGAAGGAAAGGGTGTACATTATATACGTGGTCTAATGTTAGCCTTGTGTTACATTAGCGCTTGATGGTAGCTATGTGCTTCATCAAGGAGGTGTTGGCTAGGTGCCCATCTCGGCGGTTGATAGCTATGTGCATCACCGTGGATGATTGATATGTGGGATCACTTAGGTGATCGGTGGCTCAGCCACGGCCTTGAGCAAGCAGGTCTGCCGAGGTAAGATATGTGGGATCACTTAGTTGATCGATGGATTAGCCACTGACCTTGAGCAAAGCAGGTCTGCTAAGGTAGGTGTAACGGATGGACTCAAAGTTGGGTTGGGATGCATTTTGCATGACCGATTATGTGGATCAGATGGATATGGGCCAAGCCCATATGTATGGAGACATGTGAAATAACTATGCACTGAGTCTGTTTGACTCACCCAATATTTCTCAAACCTTACAGGTGATGCATAAAGCTTGGACCGGGTTGGAGTGGATACAAGGTGGCCCATGTAGAAGTTGATTTTCTTATTTTTATACATTTTATATTATCAGTATTTTGGGAATTTATTTGATGTAATAAGGGCCACTTATGGTATTTGGGAAACTTTATTTACGGTTTGAAGTTTATTTTATTAATTGAACTAATAATGGAAAAATATTTTTGAATCGATTTATATTATAATAACTTATGTAAAAGTTTTAATCTGGAATTTATAACAACTAAATTTAATGGGCTTTTAAATACACAATGTTTTATTAAAGTTCACAAATTTTCACGTTTTCACCTTTAAGACAAATTCTTCGCAAATGTTTTCCGCAGTGACATACCAGATCCGGTCAAGGCTCGTGGGCCGGGTTTGGGGGTGTTACAGGTACGTACGAGATTCATACGAGTATTGAAAATGGAAGTATTTGATGAATTCACTTATGATTTTGAATATGAGTTCAATGGGAAAGGTTTAGATGCTCATTCATGATTTGCCTATTAAAGAAAATGATGTTGATTCATGTGGTAATTTTATTAAGCTTTTAAAGCTTACTTTGTGTGTTCTTTCCATGTTTTATAGATAATCAAAGCTAGCTCAGACACGTGGATCATTAGGAATATCGTCACACTATCGAACAACTTGTTGATACTTTTGATGCTTTGTAAATATGGTATATGGTATGTATAGGCTAGTGTTAAGATGTTATGTTTTGAGTTATGATATTAGCCATTAGATTTGGCTCACAAATGATGTAAATGTGGGTGTGTATTTGTCCATTTGAGTTGGCTTAATTTATGAATTTGGTAAGTGATATGTGATGTATATATGGCATTTTATTTTGGCATGTTTGGTATGGTTGAAGATGAAATGGTATGTTGTGGCTTGATTTTAAGATGATGATCTGGTATGTTTTATGACATGAATTAGTTGATAAGATGATGAGAAAAATGCATAGAGAAGATAGGTGAAATTGTTGGTAATGGCATATTGTTTTAGTATGTTTTGGATTATGATTTGAGTAGTGAAATGGATGGATTTTAAACGGCATGATTTGTATATGAAATAGCATGCTTTGGTTGCCTATAAATGTGTTGAAATGGTATTATTTTGGTTGTTTAGGTGAGCATGAGAAAGGGTGGCAAAATTGGCCTTGTAAATGGCCTATTCTTGTCCACACAGGCAGAGACACAGGCGTGTGTCTCAGCCGTGTACGACACACAGTCATGATACATGACCATGTGTCCCCTGGTGTTGAAATTAAATTGAAGTCAATATGCTTCACACGGCCTCATGCACGGGCGTGTGACCGACCGTGTGGCACAAGTTAGTACACCCCCTAAATGGCACATCGCTTAGCACACAGCGCGTGACTTGGCCGTGTTGCATAAGTCAGTATACCCTACAGGATTGGTGTGGCCTAACATAGGGCCTAGTACACAGGCGTGTGTGGCCATTTCGAAGGGCACACGGGCTAGACACACGGGCGTGTGGTCAACCGTGTGACCCAAGTCAGAATGTATGCCCTGTTTTCACACGGCCTGGGACACGGGCGTGTCTGGAGCCGTGTGGGGCACACGGCCTATTCACACAGGCGTGTGACCCTTGTATGTTTGAAAAATTTCTAAGTTTTTGAGAATTTTTGGATGTTAACGGTTTAGTCCTGAATCATTTCTAAAGCATGTTTAAGGCCTCGTAGGCCCTTATAATGGACAATGTGATTATGATTGAATGATATTTGAGAATGGATGCATAAATGTATGTTGTATATTATGATTTGATAGGTAATACCTCGTAACCCTAATTCGACGACGGATACGGGTTGGGGTGTTACATTTATTATTATCAGAGCTACGGTTTAGTCGATTCTAGGACTAACATAGCATGTGTGTGAGTCTAGCTATACATGCCATATATACTCTGCGATAATGTGATGATTCCTGATAGCTTAAATTGTGTTTTCGTATAGTAATGGATCCCGAAAGAGCTGTAGCTGACGATGCAGAGAGTAATGCGCCCGCTCCTGCTCAGAAGGCAGCTCAATGTGACTCTAGACTTGTAACTAGTAGCCGGCTAAACAAGCCTTCTTCTAAATGATGAGTGAATGGTTCACAAAGTTCGTTCTAACGAATCCGGCTGCTCAACAACCTCCACCCCCGCCTATTCCTCAACAAGTCCCAGTTGTGCCACAAGTGATAGATTCGATTCGATTGAATAAGCCACTTGTTAATAAGATTCGTAAATATGGGGCTGAAGAGTTTCGGGCTAATGTTGATGATGATGCTGAACGAGCTTAGTTTTGGCTCGATAATACAATCTGAGTATTCTATGATTTATCTTGTATTCCTGATGAATGTATCAAATGTGTCGTATCTTTGTTAAGAGACATTGCGTATCACTAGTAGAATACATTAGTATCGATGGTTCTAAAAGAACGGGTTACTTGGGAGTTTTTCCAAACCGAATTCTGGAAGAAATATATTAGCCAGAGATTCATTGATCAAAATGCAAAGAGTTTCTCGAGCTAAAATAGGGAGTATGTCTGTTATCAATACGAGCGAGCATTTGTGAGATTGAGCAGATACGCTCAAGAATGTGTTTCAACTGAAGCTATTATGTGCAAAAGATTTGAGGATGGTTTAAATGAAGACATCAAGCTATTTGTTGGGATTCTGGAAATAAAAAAGTTTGTGATACTCGTCGAACGGGCATGTAAAGTTGAAGAACTCGGAATAGAAAAGAGAAAAGCTCATTTTGAAGCTAGAGACTCCAAAAAGATATCGACGAGTAAATCTTATCAGTTTGTATCAAAGAAATTTTGAGACTCGTTCGATCGTTCCAATGCATCAATGGGATATTCAAACAGGAATTATGAAAAACAACCTGTGAGTTCTAAAGCTCAAGCTACATCTATTGCTAGTGTTGGCAATGTGGGACAAAACCGACCCGAGTGTAGCCATTGTGGAAAATGACATATCGGTGATTGTGATTGAATGATCGGGCCTGTTTTAAATATGGATTATTAGATCATTTCATTCATAACTGTCTTGAGTTGGCTAAGCAAGATATAATACAAAACATGAGATCGAGTAATACTGCAGTTAGAGGTAGACCACCAGAAACACGAAAAATGTGAGTGGTAGCCAGAGAGCGACTAAAGAATCTATTGTGAGGTCAAAGGCCAGAGCACCTGCACTAGCCTATGCTATTCGCGCTCGCGAAGAAGCGTCATCTCCAGATGTTATCATCGATTCTTTTACTCTATATGATACTAATGTGATTTCATTGATACATCTAGGATTAACTCATTCGTATATATGTGTGAATTTAGTATCTAGTAAAACTTTTCCTGTAGAGTCTACTGAATTTGTGATTAGAGTATTGAACCCTTTAGGCAAGTGTGTTTTGGTTGATAAAGTGTACAAGAACTGTCCATTGATGATTCAGAATTTTTGTTTTCTAGCTGATCTGATATTGTTGCCATTTGATGAATTTGATATAATTCTGGGTATGGATTGGCTAACGCTACATGATGCTATAGTAAACTGTCAATGAAAAATGATTGATCTGAGATGTCAGAATAATGAGATTATCCGGATTGAGTCAGATGATTTGAATGGTTTACCAGCAGGGATTTCATCGATGTTAGCTCAGAAATATGTGAGAAAAGGGTCGCGAAGCTTATTTTGCTTATATGCTTGATACGAAGGTGATTGACAAGAATATCAAATCAGTGCCAGTTGTGTTTGAGTATCCGGATGTGTTTCCAAAAGAGTTACTGGGTTTACCACCGATCCGAGAGGTTGAGTTTGGCATTGAGTTAGTATGGGAAACTATGTCGATATCGATAGTTCCGTGCAAAATGGCTCCGACAGAATTAAAAGCTCAGTTGCAAGAGTTGACAGATAAAGGTTTTGCTAGACTGAGTTTCTCTCCCTAGGGTGCACTGGTATTTTTTGTGAAAAAAAAGATGGCACGATGAGAATGTGTATAGACTATCGACAGCTCAACAAAGTGACAATTAAGAACAAATAGCCTCTACCGTGAATTGATGATTTGTTTGATCAGTTAAAATGGGCAATAGTGTTTTCAAAATTGATTTGAGATCGGGTTATAACCAGTTACGAGTAAAAGACTCGGATGTGCCAAAGACTGCATTTAGAACAAGGTATGGACATTACGAATTTCTTGTTATGCCTTTCGAACTAATGAATGCACCTGCTGTCTTAATGGACTTAATGAACCGGATTTTCAGACCGTACCAAGATCGATTTATCGTTGTATTCATTAATGACATTTTGATTTACTCACATGATGAATTCGAGTATGCCGAGCATCTGAGAATTGTACTACGGACTCTACGAGATAAGAAGTTATTTGCAAAGTTCAAAAATGTGAATTTTGATTGCGCGAGGTTGGTTTTCTGGGACATATTGTGTCAACATCAGGTATTCAAGTCGATCCGAACAAGATTTTTGCAATAATGGATTAGAAGTCTCTGAGAAATGTATCTAAAGTCTGTAGCTTCCTAGGACTCGCCGGCTATTATAGACAATTTATGAAAGGCTTTTCGATGATTGCGAATCCGATGACGAAATTGATTCAAAAAGATGTTAAGTTCAAGTGGTTAGATAAATGTCAGAAAATTTTTGATCAGTTGAAAGCTTTATTGACAGAGGCACCAGTGTTAGTTCAGGTTGAAACGGGTAAAGAGTTCGTAGTGTTCAATGATGCATCGTTGAATGGTTTAGATTGTGTTTGATGCAAGAAGGAAAAGTTATAGCTTATGCTTCAAGACAGTTGAAATAGTATGAAAAGAATTACTCGATGCATGATTTGGAGTTAGCAGCTATTGTGTTTGCGTTGAAAATTTGGCGTCACTATTTGTTTGGTGAGAAATGCCACATCTATACCGATCACAAGATTTTGAAATATTTGATGACTTAGAAAGATCTGAATTTATGACAACGGAGGTGGCTTGAATTACTAAAAGATTACGAGTTAGTGATCGATTATCATCCGGGAAAGGCTAATGTCGTTGCTGATGCTTTGAGCCAAAAATTCCTATTCTTTCTACGTGCGATGAACACTCAAATAGCTTTGTGTAATGATGGTTTGATTGTGGCCGAGATGAAAGCGAGACCATTATTTTTACAGCAGATTTGCAAAGCTCAAAAAGCCGATAATGACATGTTAGCAAAATGAGTTCATTGTGATTCGAACCCTGATTCGGAGTTTCAAGTTGATTCCAATGATTGTTTAAAATTCAAAAGCCAAATATGTGTTCCAAGAATTCAAAGTTGATTCAGATGATTTTGAATAAAGCACATAGTAGTTGTTTATCTGTTCATCCGGGAAGCACGAAAATGTATAATGACTTGAAACAACTATATTGGTGGCACGGCATGAAAAGAGATATCTCCAAGTTTGTTTCGAAATATTTAATACGTCAGTAAGTCAAAACTGAGTATCAAGTACCGTCGGGTTTATTGCAGCCAATCAATCATGACTCCCGAGTGGAAATGGGATTGAGTAACTATGGAATTTGTATCGAGTGTACTCCTATCTCCGAGAAAGAAAGATGCAATTTAGGTTGTTGTTGATCGATTGACGAAATTAGCTCATTTCATTCCTGTACGTACGGATTTCTCACTTGATAAGTTAGCTGAGTTATATATCTCCGAGGTTGTGAGATTGCACGGGGTACCTATTTCCATTATTTTAGATAGAGATCCGAGGTTCACATCGCGATTTTGGAAGAAATTGCAAGAAGCTTTAGGTACAAAGTTGCATCTTAGTACTGCATTTCACAAGAAAATGGATGGTCAATCCGAACGAGTTATTCAAATTCTTGAGGATATGTTGCGTTCTTGTATTCTTGAGTTTGAAGGTAGTTGGGAGAAATATCTACCACTGATTGAGTTTGCTTATAATAATAGCTTTCAATCGAGTATTAAAATGGCATCGTAAGAAGCTCTATACGGACGTAAATGTCAAACACTGTTGTATTGGAATGAGCTCAACGAAAATAAGATTCACGAAATTGATATGATTAGAGAGACTGAAGAAAAAGTGAAAGTAATACGTGATAGTTTGAAAGCAGAATCGGATTGAAAAAAATCTTACACAGATTTGAAATGGAAAGATATTGAGTTTCAGATCGGGGACAAAGTATTATTGAAAGTATCACCGTGGAAAAAGATATTGCGGTTTGGTCGAAAGGTAAATTGAGTCCGCGATATATCGAACCTTACGAGATTATCGAGTGAATCGGGCCAAGTGCTTATCAATTATCTCTACCGTCTGAGTTAGAGAAATACATAATTTGTTTCATGTGTCGATGCTTCGACAATATCGATCTGACCCTTCACACGTCATTTCCCTGACCGAGGTTGAAATTCAGTCTGATATGTTATATGCTGAAGAACCAATTCGAATTTTAGCTCGTGAGATCAAGGAATTGAGAAATAAGAAAATTGCATTAGTGAAAGTATTATGGCATTGGCACGGGGTTGAAGAAGCTACGTGGGAACCC
Organism: Gossypium rotundifolium; assembly: GCA_025506655.1. Taxonomy (NCBI): domain Eukaryota; kingdom Viridiplantae; phylum Streptophyta; class Magnoliopsida; order Malvales; family Malvaceae; genus Gossypium; species Gossypium rotundifolium. Next base: position 27,408,525 of record CP106728.1, read on the forward strand.
AAGGATGCTATGAGAAATCAATACCCGAACCTATTCATTGGTAAGATTTTCGGGGACGAAAATCCCTAAGGGGGGAGAGATGTAATAGCTCGATTTTAGCTAAATCAAAACAGTGGTTTTGAAACCATAAATTTAAGGTCAAGTACCATTTGAATATTATTTTATGTGTTTAGAGCATGAAAGCATGAATGTGTGAAATTTTTGTGAGTTAATTTTAGTGATTGAATGCTAAATTTGATAAAAAGGACTAAATCGCTTAAAATGCAAAAGTTGCATTCTATTTGTTAAAGGCACTATTTAGCTATGAAATTTAAATGTAGAGATGGACATAAATGGCCTTTAATTATGTGATTTATAATGTTTTAACTAAAGGATAAAATGGTATTTAGTGAATTAAGTTATATTAAATAAAATAAAAATAATTTTATGCTTAATTGTCATCTTCTTCAACCAAAATAAGAAAGAAAATAAAGGTTTTGGAAGCTTTGAAGGTTCAGCCATTGTTGTTCAAGCATGTAAGTCCATTTTAGCTCGATTTTTTATGATTTTTATGTTTTTGTGATCGTTGCATCTAGAACTAGCTAGCCCGTTGATAAACGGTAAAAGTAACATATTTTAATCCAACATTTAGCATACTTTTGGATGATTTATTTCCTGAATTGTGTAAAAAGATGTTCTTAATCCTTTCTTTTCATGTTTTATACTCAGGAAAGCACCTAGGGACAAAAAGAACAAAAAACGGGCTTAAAATGGACCGAATGGGCCATATCACGAAATCAGCACAGCCTGGACTTAAGCCCACATGGTCGTGCCTCTTAAGAGAAGTCCGAGCATGTCATGACCACGATTCACACGACCGTACCTCATTAATAGCTCACAGACTGGCCTGCCCACAAACACACACGGCAGTGTCCATGGGCGTGTCCTGCCATGCATCAAGTGGAGTTCTACTCGAATAGGGTACTTAGAGGCAAAGAAACACATTCCAAAGCCTATTCAAACACCTTAGTAGGAATTCTTCTTGAATTAGGATATGTAGAGGCCAAGTAAAGCATCTCAAAGCCTATATAAACACCCTAAAGGGTAACTTAAGCGGGGAGTTCGGCAGAAGCCTTTTGCCAAGGCTTTTGTGGGGCGGTCACTTAAGCTGTCAGCTAGGCCAATAAGCTGAGCCAGAAGGCCAGATTTGTGGGAATCACTCAAAGATAGCCAGTTGATCCATCTCAAGAAGCCGGAATCCTACTCAAGACGGCGGATCTCTCCTTCAATTCCTTTAGGGGGTTTTAGGGATTTCTTATGTTTTGTTTTATCTTTTCTCTTGAGATGTTTTATTTTATCATTATGAACTAAACCCTTCAGATACCTAAAGGGGATGAAACCTAAATGAATCTTGTTATTATTTTCTGAGCTGTATGATAAATACTTAGTTTGTTCTTCATTATGTGTTCTTAATTCTTGTGTTGATATTTTCGGGATATTAATTCAAGTGTGATGTGCTTAGGTGGTAGAGCAAAAGTCCCTGCTTAAGAGTAGATCTATCATAATTAAGCGGATTTGATCGCTCGCCTAGAGATAGGGTGACGAGATTTTACCGGATTAGGGTGAAACCTAATAGAGGAGTCCATAGATCGAGTTAATGCAATTCTAAGGGTTTTAATTAAAAAGAGATTTCAGTTAATCAACCTAGGGTTAGACATTATTTTCCTCGAGAGAGGGTTTAATTAAATTAGGGAGTCCTACGGATCCAGCTAAGTGAATAAATCATCTGGTTCAGTGTTAGATAACAAGTGAAGTTTAGGTGGATTATTCCTAAGGGTATCGTCGTAATCAACTGAGTTTTTCTAAAAGTTATTTCTTCAATTTGTTCTTTTTGTCTTTGCGTCTTATTTTAGTAATTAGTTAGTTTTTTATTTAATCAACCAATCACTTCATATTTAGGCTAAATAATAGAAAGTGAGTATTAGTACTTTTAGTTCCTTTGGGTTCGACATTCTGGTCTTGCCTAAACTATACTACTATTCGATAGGTGCACTTGCCTTAAGTCGTTGTCAGAGTTAGTTTCCATGTTCGATCATTCTCTTTATAAATTTTAAAACTTGACAATTAGACGATCAAGTTTTTGGCGCCGTTGCCGGGGAACTAAAATATTAAGAAAGCTTAATTTTTATTACTTTAGCCAATTTTTTATTGCAATTTATTTTCATTATTATTTTTTTTACTTTGCTAATTTTTATTCTATTTGCTTTTGACAGATAATTTTAGTTTATAGAGAAGATGGCACTGAATAATTATCAGTGGCAAGTCATGAGGACAATTCCTACTAAAGCAGCCAGTGTCTTCAATCTCGACATGGTTACCAAGTTATCTAATCAATTAGAGATGATGAAAAAAAAAGATTGATGGTTTGTAAAATCTCTCGCAAGTACACCCAAAAATACAATATGATTCGAATTTAGGAGGCGTGACAAATCCTGAGTATCCACCCTACGGATATGGCATGAAAAACGAGCAAGCTCACTATACGGTAACTATTCTAAACCTCAAAATAATTTTTATAGTAACACTTATAATGCAGGTTGGAGGTACCATTCCAAATTCTCATGGGATGATCAAAATAGCCAAAGACAGGAACTTCCTCCAAATTTTCAACAATCGCCTCACCAACAGGAAGAGGAGTCGAGTCTTGAGAAGATGCTAACAAAATTCATAGCAGCCACAGAAAATCCAGATTCAACAACCACCTCACCAACAGGAAGATGAGTCGAACCTTGAAGAGATGCGGCAAAATTCATAGCAACCACAGAAGATTGTTTCCAAGACACTGAGACAACACTTAAAAACCAACAAACATAGATTGAAGGGATCAAGAACCAAGTTAGGGAACTTACTAAGTCAGTTGGAAATTACTAAGTCAGTTGGATAACTTGCAAAGTTAATTTCGAACGACCGCAAGGGTGTCTACCAAGCAACACTGAAACTAACCCAAAAGAGCAAATTCAAGCCTTAACAGCTCATGATAGTGAAAGGTTAGTGGAATCTGACTAGAGGCAAGAACCTGTGGTAAGTGAAGGTAAGGTTGAGGTAAGCCAGGATTTACCAAACCCGATAATTATAGAGTACCAAGCTCGTGTGTCATACCCCAATGTAATAAAGAAAGACCACACAGAGGAACAATTCGATAAGTCTCCTGAACTTTCAAAGAAATTTTATATTAACTTGTTATTTCTTGAAGCTCTTTCGTAGATGCTAAATCCTAAACCTCGTGTCGATAAAGAAGAAATTCATAAGGAACGAAGGCTTTGGATCGATAAACTAGACGATTAGAAAACACACTTCAAGGAGAGACTAAAAACACACGAAGCAAAAACAAGGCAAATCCACGACGAACTTAATGATGGGACAAACCAGCTTAAGATAGGAGATCGTACTCACAATCTTCCCAGATGGAACAATCGAGGTAACTAATCCTAAATTCAGCACTTTTGAGGTAAATACTACTCGACTTAAACTTTATATCAAAAACTGAGTTGATCACATGAGAAAGAATTTTCACCTCCTCAAACCACCATGACCATACAAATAACAGGTAAGTCTAGATCAAGACTTTAAACGAGTGCTTTTCGGGAGGCAACCCAAGCACTAACCCTATTTTTATTTTTATTTTTATTTTCCCTTTTTAGAATTCAAATAAACCAAAAGTGCAGATTTCTAGACCACACGACCGTGGCCGTGGCCGTGTGGTCACCACAAGTAGGTAAAAGGGCGTGACCGTAGACGTGTGGCAACAGGACAAAATTTTCCCCAAAACATGGGCCGCATCTCTATTTAAACTCCCTTCTTACTTTTTCTTTTCCAATTATCTTTCTTCTTTCATTTTTCATTATTTACTTTTACTTTTATTTTTATTTTTATCTTTATTTTTATTTTCTTTATTATTTTCTTCTTATTCTTCATACGATTTAGATTTAGCTTAGGATACAAAAAAACCAAGCTGGCTACTTCGAGAATTCAAATTCAATCAGGTTCGAGGCGCACCCCCACATTCACCTCCACGTTCACCTCCAATCTTATCCGATTTCTTTTCATTGACTTCATCCAAAATTCAGGAAGTTTCACTTCTCTTCCCATCTTATGATTTTGTGATTATTTTGATATTATCTATCTTTGTACATTGAGGGCAATGTACATCTTAAGTGTGGGGGGTTAACTATAGCATTATTCTCAAATCCCTGAATTATATCTAGTTCTTAAGTAATTTCCTCATATTACTAATTAGGATGAAATTTTTAATGATTTATGATTCTTATTGATATGTTTTTTAATAAGTCATAGCTAATTGTGCATTGATGATTTATACTTTAAGATACTAGAGAATCAAGCATGATAAGTCTATTTTTCAAAATAGAAAAATTTTCTAGGTTGTCGAACTGAATTTGAATATTACCTTGAAGTTTGAAATTTATAGGGATTGATGTCAAATACCTATAATTTTTGTGAGATTTGAGCCTTATAGAGCATATATTCTTTTTCATGCTCACTTTATTAATTATAAGTGTGTCAACACTGAATTGTTATTCTAGAACTTGTCTCGATTATACATGTCAAGACCACATTATTGATTTGATATACTGAGATGATAAAGGCACCTAGGTTTTAACCCACTCACCCCACTAAAAGCCTACCTTCATAATTAACCCCTAGTGAACCTCTTTGATCCTAACAACCCTTTTTATTGATTTACCCACTAATATTAACCCAAAACCCCGCTCGTATTTGTTATCACCATTCCTTTGACTACCCTTCCATCGAGAATTGATTTGATCAGTTGCCTAATTCCTTTATTTCAGTTGATAAAGTTCTTTCTTATATTATGTAAATATTTGATTTGTTCTTAAAAAATGAAGTATATTCATTATTAGTTCTATGTTCTAAGAGCTTGTACGTTTAAATTTAGCATCTTGAAGAAGAAGCTCGTATTATTAGTATTTTAAATTTTCATATGATATAATTATTCAAAATTATTAGTTCAATTCTTTTTATAAAATGAGGTAACTTGTCAATTCAATGTCGATTTTAACCTTCCAAATTCAGCTTTTATCCACACTTTTAACCCTAGCCCCGTTATAACCCTGATAAAGACATTTTGATTTGTATATCATCTCATATTACAGTGGTAGAGATTTGATTTTCAAGCAAGCCTATGAGATTAACTTTTCAAGTTCGACTTATGAGTGCTATTTTCCTAAACCTTAAACACTTCGAGTGATTTGAGTGAATCTTTTGTGAGGATGTCAATCCTTGTCGGTTTTGAATTAAAGGTAATTATTTAGATAAAGAGAAACACCTATGTTTTCATGCTACAAATATATGACTTAGAACTGTTTGAATCTTTAGGAGTCTTTGAGTTGAATTATCCATGTGTAAATTATCTATAATTATGATGAGACATTGTTGATGAGAATTATGAATTGTGGAAAGTTCGTTTTAATTGTAAGTTGAGAATTTTGCTTGAGGACAAGCAAAAGCTTAAGTGTGGAGGTATTTGATAAATCGTAAAAGTAACCACATTTAGCATACTTTTGGATAATTTATTCCCTGGATTGTGTAAAAAGGTGTTCTTAATCCTTTCTTTTCATGTTTTATACTCAGGAAAGCACCTAGGGATGAAAAGAATAAGAAACAGGCCTAAAACGGACCAAATGGGTCATATCACGAAATTGGCATGGCCTGGACTTAAGCCCACATGGCCATGCCTCTTAAGAGAAGTTTGAACACAACCTGACCACGATTCACACGGTCGTACCTCATTAACAAGCTCGCACACGGCCTGGCCACGAAACACACGTGCGTGTGCCCATGGCGTGTCCTGGCGCTTCCAAGTGGAGTTCTACTCGGAATAGGGTACTTAGAGGCAAAGAAACATATTCCAAAGCCTATTAAAACACCCTAGTAGGAATTCTACTTGAATTAGGATATGTAAGGGCCAAGTAAAGCATTTCAAAGTCTATATAAACACCCTAGGGGCAACTTAAGTAGGGAGTTCGGCAGAAACCTTCTGCCAGGGCTTTTGTGGGGTGGTTAGTTAGGTAGTCAGCTAGGCCAAAGAGCCGAGCAAGAAGGCCAGATTTGTGGGAATCACTCGAAGATAGCCAATTGATCCATCTCAAGAAGCCGAAATTTTACTCAAAACGGCGGATCTCTCCTTTAATTCCTTCAGGGGTTTTAGGGATTTCTTATGTTTTGTTTTATCTTTTCTCTTGAGATGTTTTATTTTATCATTATGAAATAAACCCTTCAGATACCTGAAGGGGATGAAACCTAAATGAATCTTGTTATTGTTTTCTGAGCTGTATGATAAATATTTAGTTTGTTCTTAATTATGTGTGATTAATTATGTGTGATTAATTCTTGTGTTGATATTTTCAAGATATTAATTTAAGTGTGATGTGCTTAGGCGGTGGAGCAAAAGTCCCTACTTAAGAGTAAATCTATCATAATTAAGCGGAGTTGATCGCGCGCTAAAGATATGGTGACGAGATTTTACCGAATTAGGGTGAAACCTAATAGGAGAGTCCATAGATCGAGTTAATGCAATTCTAGGGGTTTTAATTAGAAAGAGATTTCGATTAATCAACCTAGACTTAGACGTTATTCGCCTCGAGAGAGAGTTTAATATAAATTAGGGAGTCCTACGGATCAGGCTAAGTGAATAAATCGTCTGGTTCAGTATTAGATAACAAGTAAAGTTTAGGTGGATTCTTCCTAAGGGTATCGTCGTAATCAACTGAGTTTTTTTAAAGTTATTTCTTCAATTTGTTCTTTTTGTCTTTGTGTCTTAGTTTAGTACTTAGTTAGTTTTTATTTAATCAACCAATCACTTCATATTTAGGCTAAATAATAGAAAGAAAGTGATTATTAGTACTTTTAGTTCTTTTGGGTTCGACATTCCAATCTTGCCTAAACTATACTACTATTCGATAGGTGCACTTGCCTTAAGTCATTGTCAAAGTTAGTTTCCAGGTTTGATCATTCACTTTATAAATTTTAAAACTCGACAATTAGACGATCACCCGTGCCTTATTTTTTGAATTTTTTCATGAGTTTGTGAAGTGCCATTGATGATTATTTGAGATTTTGGATGTTTGATGATAAAATATGAAAACTTGATGATAAATTTTAATATTTTATAAAGTGATTTTTGACAAAAATGTCAAATAGGGATTATATTGTGAAATGTGTAAATTGAGGTGTTAAATGTGTGAATAAATGATAAGTATGAGCTGATATGTACATTAGGAAAATTCGGCTAGAATTTATTTTAATTAAATTGTGTGAATTTTGTGCATTTATGAAATATGGACTAAATTGTAAAAATATGAAACTTTATAGGCTAAAGTGTAAAAAGGCCCAAATATGTGTTTGTGGACTGAATTGAGTGATTTGATGAATAAATGAGTTAACTTTGAATATATATAGATCAAGAACGAAAGAAATCATATTTAGATCGGAAAAAATCAAAAGTTATCGAATAGTCGATCCAGTCCGTTTATCCCTAATACAAAGTAAGTTCATATGAAAATAAATGTCTTTAAATTGAATTATATATGTTTAATTGTCATTGAACTGTTACGATGTTGAATGATCAAATACAAGCAAGAATCGACAAGGTTACAATATTTGAAAGTCTCGTACGAACCTTAAGAATAGTATAGGATACAAATGTCATGACATTAGGATTATCGAGATGTGATTACGCGTAAGACCATGTCTGGGACATTGGCATCATTATATGATTTCGTATAAGACCCTATCTGGGACAGTAGCATCGATATGTGATAACATGTAAGACCATATCCGAGACATGACATTGTACAAGTTATATGTGATTTTCGAGTATCCTTAACGATTCCAAATGATTCAACGAGCAAAGTCAAGTCGAGAATGAATGTGTGAATGAGTTAATTGACTCTACGTACGAGATTCATACGAGTATTGAAAACAGAAATATTTGATGAATTCACTTATGATTTTGAATATGAGTTCAATGAGAAAGGTTTGTGAGCTTTTAGATGTTTATTCATTATTTGCCTATTAAAGAAAATGATGTTGATTCATGTGGTAATTTTATTTGTATATGGCTTATTAAGCTTTTAAAGCTTACTTTGTGTGTTCTTTCCTTGTTTTATAGATAATCGAAACTAGCTCGGACTCGAGGATCATCAGGAACATCGTCACACTATCAAACAACTTTTTGATACTTTTGATGCTTTGTAAATATGGTATATGGCATGTATAGACTAGTGTTAAGATGTTATGCTTTGAGTTATGATATTAGCCATGAGATTTGGCTCATAAATGCTGTAAATGTGGGTGTGTATTTGGCCATTTGAGTTGGCTTAATTTATGAATTTAGTAAGTGATATGTGATGTATATATGGCATTGTGTTTTGGCATGTTTGGTATGGTTGAAGATGAAATGGTATGTTGTGGCTTGATTTTAAGATGATGATCTAGTATGTTTTATGACATGAACTAGTTGATTAGATGATGAGAAAAATGCATAGAGAAGATAGGTAAAACTGTTGGTAATGGCATATTGTTTTAATATGTTTTGGATTATGATTTGAGTAGTGAAATGAATGGGTTTTAAATGGCATGATTTGTATATGAAATAGCATGTTTGGTTGACTATAAATGTGTTGAAATGGTATTATTTTGGTTGTTTAGGTAAGCATGACAAAGGGTGGCAAAATTGGTCTTGTAAATGACCTATTTTTGTCCACACGGGCAAAGACACGAACGTGTCTCAACCGTGTACGACACACGGTCATGATGCACGGCCATGTGTCCCCTGGTGTTGAAGTTAAATTGAAGTCAGTATGCTCCACACGGCCTCACGCACGAACGTGTGACCGGCCGTGTGGTACAAGTCAGTATCCCCTAAATGGCACACGGCCTAGCACAAGGGCATATGACTTGGCTGTGTTGCATAAGTCAGTATACCGTACAAGATTGGCATGGCCTAACACACGGCCTGGCACACGGGCGTGTGTGGCCATTTCGAAGGGCACACGGGTTAGACACACGGGCGTGTGGTCAGTTATATGACCGAAGTCAAAATGTACACCCTATTTTCACACAACTTGGGACACGGGCGTGTTTGGAGCCGTGTGAGGCAAACGACCTGTTCACACGGGCATGTGACCCTTATATGTTTGAAAATTTTCTAAGTTTTTAAGAATTTTCGTATGTTAACGGTTTAATCCCAAACCATTTCTAAAGCATGTTTAAGACCTCGTACGCCCTTATAAGGGACAAAGTGATAATGATTGAATGGTGTTTGAGAATGGATGCATAAATGTATGTTATATGTTGTGATTTGATCGGTAATGCCTCATAACCCTATTTTGGCGACGGATATATACGATTTAAGGGTATTACACTCCTCATATCCTAAGTAGAGAGACCCAATCAAAGTCTCTGCATAAGTAAAAAAATTCATCAAGGATTATCCAAGGGGCCCTCTATTCAACGTCTTCGTCTTCGAGACTCTAGGGAATTGCCATCCATTTCTCTTTAGAAATGTTGTCTCGTCTTGAAATAGCCACGAATTCTTCAACGAGGAGTAGTTTTCGGACAACACTCAATAAGAGACATTTTCTACCTTCCAAAAGTGGCTGTGGAACCAAGCTAACAAAAGTTGTGCACACCCAATAAATCTTCCTTCACCTACTTTTCAACACGCACTTAAAGATCTGAAAGTTTTAGCCAAAATTGTCGGGATGGGCGTGACCCTTTTGTCAAGCCGATCAAATAGGTCAGAAACTGCATCATCTATGTGCCCTAATACTTTGAGAAAGATAACCAACCTGTAAATACTCAATGTGAAGACATCAACTCTTTTCTTTGTATCCGGATGTACCAAGATCAAATCCACAAACTTTTCTAAAGGATGCATTTACTATCTCCTTTTTGTTTAATTCAAGTTGCAACTCATTGCTCGTTCATCCCAATTATGGTCATTAGCCTCTTTAAGAAATTCGTGATGTCAACTTTAGAATAAGCTTTGTCGGCTTGGATCTTTGGGCAACGGAGTAGAGTTGTGTACTCTTCTACGATGGGCACCAAGTCTACCTTCCCAAAAGTGAAGCAACTATAGGCGGGATTCTAACACTGGGCAAAAGCTCGGAATAAGTGCTTATCCACTTTGACATCGAGTAAATAAGACAAATCACCATAGTCACGATAGAATACCTACTTGGTTTCGTCATCCCATTGGTCTCATATTTCTTTCAACTCTTGAAGATTATTCTGAGTTACACTGATGCAAGTGAAATTCTATAGTTCTGACATATATCCCTCCGTCAGGCCATCGCCCTTCTCTTGTTGTGTCTTCTCGAACCATATTCGTATGGTCGCATTGTCTTTCACTTTATCAAGAAATCTATTTTTCATGAAAAACTCTATTTAACAACTAAACGCAAATCAACACCCTTTTCTATGATGAAAATGCAATACAATCAAAGCCAAAACAAAATGAAACAAGTCAATACATTTCATCACTACAGCAAAACAGACTTTCTGCGGCGTTTTTTTTTTGCCTTTAACGGCGCTTAAAAATGCCGCAAAAGACGTCGCTAAAGATCATGACTTTTAACGACGCTTTGATAGAAAACGCCGCTAAAGACATAACTTTTAGTTGCGCTTTTATAAAAACGCCGCTAAAAGTCATGATCTTTAGCGCCCTTTTAGGAAAAAGTCGCTAAAAGTCTAATATTTAACAACACTTTTTCAAAAACGCCACTATAAGTAATTATCTTTGGCTAAGCTTTTTTTACAAAAGTCGCTAATTTGGTCATGAAAAATAAAATAAAAATTTAAAATATTTTTCATATCAAAAATTAAAAAAATAAAAATTTTGCATTATTATTAGATCTCCGATTTGTTTGGTACCGAAACACCACATTCTATCTCACATCAATCTACATTTTTTCCTTCAATAAATGACCAAAAAGGAAAAAATATACAAAAAGGAAACGATATATTGCAATTCATCAATATTCAACGGTGGAATCGAATGAATTAGTTATTTCCAGAAACATACGCAAAAAGAATCAGACTGTAACTTCGAAGCTGATGAGTACAATTCCGCAAGCAAATGTAGACACTAGAATCACAAGAAAGAAGAGATGGGAATCAAATTCTATTTACATGATATTCCTTGCACTTTCACATAAACTTCCTCTAGTGTTCCAAGTAAACTAGAAAAAAGATAGCATTCATACGCACGTTATAGGAATCCAAGATGTGTATGGGTGGTATTTGTTGTAAGTAACCTTGTCCAGCTTGTAAATACATTTAGATGTAAAGTCATCCACCAGAGCAGCTGGATTATCCCAATCTACCGAGAGACTTGTTATAAGTCTAACAACTGCTATTAGACTGACTTTTGAGGCAAATAACCTCCATACTGTTTATGACTGTGCCAAAGAAAAGTTCCTCATGCACATGCAATCATTTGTATGCCAGACCAGATAAGACCATATAAATTTCTAATATTTCATACAACATATCATTGCAATCTCATAAATAAAAGTAAAGTCAGCCAAAGGGGGAGATAAGTATATACCTTCAACATCTGATCATGTGATATAGTGCCAAGAAATCTTCTATCATGAGAAAAAGCTATAATAAAAAGTAAGCAAGCATTTTCAGTAATCAAGGAAGAACAAAAACTACAAGGAGAAAAGCACAGAAAGAAAGCCACCAACATTTTAAAAGCTTAAATGGCAGATCTGATTTTAAATTAAGATGGTAGTTAGTTGTTCTTTAGCACCAATTAGCAACAATATTGTCTATAGTCTATACCATTATATAAATAGCTGAGAGAAGGCTTTCGTTTGCATTAATAAGCATATATAACATGCTAATATTAAACGGCCTACAAGCAAAACCAACATATCACCTTTTTCCACCAGCTTTTAAACATGGGCCTCTTGCTTTCTTAGTAATAAAGCAAATACATCATTCTTTCAAATAAACAAAAGCATATATAACAGGCCAATATTAAGCAGTTATAAGTACGTCCAGCATAGGCTCTGTCTGGTTTCAACTTTTGAGGCCTGCATTTGTTTATTTTCCATTTGCTTGCTTATCTTTTGTGATTAATCAGACACAACCTGAAAAGATTTACATTCAATTAAAAGGAAGTAAATACTTAAAAGAAACAACCAACCCAAATATAAAGGTTGAAAATATAAGTAAGATGATATTATTCTATGTCAAATTTTAAAATCTGAAATTGTAAATATTCAAACAAATTTAAATCAATGTTAGAGCAGGCAGATCAAATCAACATCCAAATAAATATCTCCTTCCGTACCCAATTCTCACCTGATGAGTCCATTCTCAGATCCTGTAATGAGTCTATCTTCATCAAGCTGACACAACAAATATTAAAATGCAAAATGTTTATTGGTTATTTTAAGCCAACCGATATTATAAGAATTTGGAAACCAGCTTATCTTCATCAACCGTGCTTTTTTCTCATGCTAGTTAAGTATCTTCTTGCCTTTTCATTACGAACCTGTGAACAAGAATAGGAAAAAGAAGTTAATAGCAGTTGTCTTTATGATCAAAAAACTGCTCAGAAATATTGACGTGCGTACTCGAGAGATGGTATCTTATGAAGGTGTACCAAGGAGATCAGTCATAAAATCCAGCTGGTGAACTACATTTTTGCCAGGAAAAAGTGGCTTCCCATTTAATACCTCAGCAAAGATGCACCCTATACTCCATATATCAATTGCAGGTGTATACTGCATTAATTTAAAGCAACAAGGATAGCAATCAGAGATCGGAAAATAAACAGGAACGCCACCATGAAGCATTTATTCCAAGTAACATGAATGCCAATCAAAACCTCACAAATTAAAAGAAAACCAATCATGCAGCAACCATTAAAAGTAAAAAGAAAAAGAATCAAAAATTGGAAAATGAACAGAAATCCATTGTGAAATGCTTCATCTTATATGTTGCTAATACAGGATGGGATATATAGGCCGAAGGATATCATAACTTGCATGCTACATTGCTAATAAAATGTTTTTTGTATGTTCTGCTAAAACCAAATTTGAGTTTGATAAAATAATATGGATAAAAGTAAACAACACACGCCATTTCAAAAAACTTTGCATTCATTAAAATTTGAAAAGTATGGAAGTGGGAATGACGTGTACTAGAAAATAATTCGAGTTCAGTAAACATTCAGAAAACTCATATTAGCATAAAGATAGATACTTTGAATCATTCATTTCGCATTAGAACATCTAGGGAGACAAAAAGCAATCATTTCATGATATAAATTGCTCAGTACTACATGCTAGGAAGTTCTTATCAACCTAATAATTCACCTATATGCATTTTAGACAGGAACATTTTTTAAAATAGCCACACTTTTAAATTCAAATCTTGATCCAAATTAAAAATTTAGATATACATAAGAAACTGAACAACTAGAAAGAACATTGCATGCACCACAGAATGAACTAATATAGCTTCATCCAATATGATCTCATACAGGGAATAAATGCATCACATGATTTTAGGTTTGTAGAGTTCCAATCTTTAAAGTCTATGCAAGAGGACGTCTTTACCTTGGAGAAAAAACATCCACAGAGTTCTGGAGGTCAATACCATCTTGTAGCAACGTAATCCTGAAAATGCCCAACAAAGAAGTCCATAAAATCAGCAAATCAGTTCTTTCTATTGTGATAAATGTAGGAAACAGTTATAATCTGAAAACATCAAAGACTGGTAATTTTAAAAGGCATATACCGTCCAGAAAATTGTCATAGGTGTATCATTAAATGCAACTCTAGCTAAACCAAAATCACATATCTTAAGCTTGCAGTTTGCATTTGCCAAAATATTCTTGGGTTTTAAGTCTCTATGGTAGACATTTGCTGTAGCCAAAAAAGCAAATATCAGATACATTCTGCAGTCTACAAATATAATCTATCCTGTCCCCAGCACAAGACACTGAGGGTGATATAAGAAAACAGAAAACATATAACAAATTGAATTAGAAAAATAGCACTGACAAACTTTAGAAAAATAGCAGTTGTTACCAAAGATGAATACAACAGAAAGAAAAAAGATTTGCTAAAGTTGAAAACAGACTTTGGAAACCTAAAAATAATTGGAACTTGGACATTCGGACTAGACAAAATGTTTACCAAATGTTATGGCATATAAAACAAACAGTTTTTACCATTGAAAAGGTCAGATGAAAAAGATATAGCTATAAACCAAGTGAAAGTCTCAGCACATGCAGTCGAGCCAATATAGAGTGAAAATTACCAGTGTGAATATATTTCAATGCACGCAGTAGCTGGTAAAGGAAAAACTGGTAGTGCTCTCTAGTCAAATCATCATTAGCTTTAATAACTTGATGAAGATCTGACTCCATGAGCTCAAAAACGACATAAATATCTTTGAAGTCCCTGTGGGATGGAGGCAGCATAATGTGTTTAATCTCAACAATATCAGGATGCCGAAGAAGCTACTTAAGAAATGAAATACAAATATAATTTTCTATAATGGGATAAAAAGAAGAAGTTAGATGTGACCGTCATCTCATGCTGGCATTTTACAAACAAGACCAAAAAGAAAAATCAATACTTTTAACAACCAAAAGCTCCAAAGGTGCACCTCAGTCTCTTATGTACTTCAGCAAGCTGAGCTCGAATCCTTGATACTTCTTTTGTCATTTCCTGAAAAATAGCAATAACCCAGGCACATAACAGAATTAACAAGAACTTGAAAATCGAAGATAAAAAAGGACACATGTAATGTCAGAAAACTTCTTACCTCAATAGATTGACTGCTGCAAGGGGCCCAAAATAAAATAAATAAAAATTAGATTCTTCTCAACATCCCTCATAAGCAGAAATATTTATCTGGAAGAAATTGAGATAAAGGCGACATACTTTGCACCTAGAAAGTCATGTATGTTTAGATCATGATCCAATTTCATCAAGGTTTTCTTCAGTGCCTATATTCTCAATCACAAAACCCAAAAATTAAAATCTTCACTTGGTAAGGAATGAAGAAGAACATATTGAAGAATGAGTTGCAAGTAGTCTTACTTCGAGGCTCTCCAGCTTCCTGTTGCAGACCAACGAAAATCAGTTAGCTATAATGTCATTTCAATATGAACATACCATTCACTGAAAGACATTAAAATTCAGATTCGACACCTCTTTGCCCTTTCTTGCGGCGTTAATTGTGCAAACTTCACAATAACCTCTTCAATATTGCTGGTAAAAGCAAACAAGCAAAGTGAGCCCCATTTGTTACCTTTCATACAAGTTATCCCTCTAACGGCATCTACTGTATACATAAATACCTAAACGCATAAATATAACATTATTTAGACACTTATACCCAGGACTATTTTGAAGTGATTGATATGAAGCTGAAACTGTGCATAACTCAGTAAACAAAGAATCACTGTAACATAGACTCTGATACATATTTGTATATTGTTAAATAAAGAAACCCAAATAAAGCACAAATCCAGAGATCAAAATGGCAACCAATACATCATTAAAATCAAAGTCCACCAAGCTTAGGCTGTGTAATTATCAAAGTTGCTAAGAATAAAAATGTGAGGTGACACTTGAGAAAAATTGAATTTTTATCTGCAGTGGGTATAAATCATTTTCGAATTACTATAGCTTCTACTTACGCTATTGTTATACATGATACAGACATAAAATTATTTCACCATCGATACTGAAAGCCAATAGATACCAAAAGGTTTAATATAGCTAGAATTTGCAAACAAAAATGATATTAAATTATTCAAAAGGTGTAACAGGAGGTGCAGTAGAAACAACAATGATGGGAATAAACATCATAAAAAGTATAATCTATGGCAAAATGAAGAATAAATATATTGAGGAAAGTATGAATTAGACCCTCCAAGAATATAAAATAACATTCTCATTCTTATGATACATGCGCTCTCCATGGAATAAGGTAGGCTTTCCTGTTGGAGAAAACATTAGAAGGATAATGTGAATGTCACATAATATTGATAATTCCTTAGCTTTCTTCAAGATTCCAGTTCTGCGTTTCGAATATGTAACTTGTCTGTTGCTATAGCTCTCTAACCTTTTTATTTTTAGTTCAAAGATAGAACTCCTGTTTCGGACCAATTCAGCATATAACACTTGAAAAGATAATTCTAATCTTATAAGCTAATAAAAACATGTTCATAAAGTACAAACAGATTCTTCAAATGGAATATATTTTGAAACATTAAATGAGATAAGAGCTAAAACCAAAGTCTTTACCAGATCTCATATCTCCTCAAAGTTAAAAGCTTTAGAAATCAAATAAAAAAAAGTATGAGTAAGATAATGTCAATAAAAAGTATGAGTAAGAAATATCCCATCTTCTTCGAACTACAACCAACGATTAGCAATTTTATGCATAACATAAGCCATAGAAATGAATTCTGTTAGGATATGATCAATGGAAAGATACACTAATATCAATGCCAATGCCACTTACTTTCTATTTCAGTAAGTACAATACTTTGGATTTCTGAACGATGAGGGCAACGTTTAAGTAACAAAGATGCTAAAACCTTCAAAATCACAGCTCAAAACAAGATCAATACATAATTAATGAATAACAGAAGGGCAGGTTAATTTGGAGTCCATATTCTTCTTTAGGAAAAAATTTATGAATGGCGGCGTGCTGTTAAAAGTCATAGAATGAGCACCTCTTTTGTCTCCGGAATAAGGAGGCCTTCTTTCCCTGTGATAAGACAAGAATCTTCCAGCAGAATCTGTTTAAATTAATAATTACAAAAAAGCAAAGATTAAAAATAAAAAGCGGGAGTTGTAAGAACTCATTAAAACACCCAAACACATATAAAAAGTTTCAATCTATTTATACTTGAAGTTTGTAGATGTTGCATCTGGATGCAATGGAAGAGGAGGAATCCTCATTCACCTACGAAAATTGGGGAAAAAACAACATTAAATAAATAAATAAATAGTATGAATGATTTCATGTAAAAGGAATATATATATATATATATATATACACACACACACACACACACACACATGCATGTAAGGAAAAAAAAAAAAACACACACACATGGAGGGCAAGGCGAGTTGACTAGAGGTTTCCAGGAGATGGGTTCTCTAGGAGTGTTGATAGCACCACCGCCTTTCTCAAACACTTTGCTTCCAGGTTTGACCCCATTTCTCTGTCTGGGTCTGGCGAGATATAGCAGTTAAAGCTATTGGTGGTTTGGCCAGTATTTTGTGGAGATCGGAGAGGAAATGAAGGAATCTGTACACTGTCACTTACACTGATAAGTAGTTTCAACGTGCTTGTGCTTTACTAACTGTAAACCCTTGTTCTGCAATTGAAGAATAAAAGAAACAATATAAAAATAGAAAAAACAAAACAACCAATTTTATAGGATAATGAACAACTTGAGCATGGACATGCGATGAGCAGTGGGTGGATTAAGCTTCCTGAAAGTTCGTCATTTAGGGGAAATTTTATATAGTACACAATTTTTTTTTTTTAACTTATATTTTTCTATGATGTTTCTATGTTTTTATTTTAACCACTGTTATCATTTTTTGAATTTTTATTTTATTATATTTTGAGAGTTGAATTATTTAACTAAAATATTAAATATTAAATTTTAATTTTTAATTTTTTTTTAATTTTTATTATTAAATTTAAAAATTTAATTATTATTATCGACTCTTTTACTTAATTTTTTTATATAAACATTATATTTTTAAGTATAGTTATATTAGTTGTTTAGATTTTTATATAAATGACATTTAATTATATGTATACACCTAAATTTTGATATAGATACATTTCGTAATTATATATGAATTTTGGTTTAAATATATAGTTGAAACTTTAATTTTAATTTAATCATACACATTATTTTAAAATATAAATACATCAATATATTTTTATATTGAATAAATATAATTTTTATGTATGCAATATATAAATAAAAATGATGTTAATTATATCAATAATTGTGTTAATATTTTACAAGATCTGAATAAAATTAAAGTTCATGTATACAATTGCACATTAAACCATTGTTCATGTATGCTTTTGGGATTTAACCCATTTTGATATATATTTTTAAAATAATAATTTATATTTATCTTATTTTAATTTATATTCTAAAAATCAAAGATTAATCCTTAACGTTTTTATCAAAGCCTTAAATCTTAAAATCCTAAGTCCTAAACACAAATCCTAAACCTCAAACCTGTAACCCCTAAAATTATAGACCTTAAATCTTAAATCATTAAATCCCAAAACCTTAAACGCTTGTCATAATTACTACAGAATCTAACACCAAACTTAAAGTTAAACTTACATCGCATTTTAACCTTAAAGTTAAATTTATTTTAAAAAATAGTATTTTAATTTTTTAATTTTAACATATATTTTCTATGTTTTACTTTCAATTATTTTCTACGTATCATTATTTTTTGAAGAATATAAATATTCAATTAAAAATAATTGTATTTTAATTAATATAAATAGTTAGGGTTTAGGGGTTTCGATAAAGCAAAACTTTTAAATAGTTTAGTTATCAATTTGTAACTTTTCATAATTAAGTTAATTTCAAATAGCAAAATAAAATTAATTGTAAGTAAAAATGCAATCTCACCATTTTTATAGCATATATTTTTATAATTTTTAATGATTAAATCAAATTTGATATTCTCTTCATTCGATAAACCCTAAACCCGTGAACCTTAAACCATACACCCACAAACCCATAAACTCATAAACTCATAAACTCAAGCCATAACCCTAATCCTAAGACTAACTGTAAACTATAAACTCTAAACACTAAATCTTGAAATATTAAACTCGAAACCCTAGTCAGCCCATACAAACCACTAAACCCTTAATTATAACCGTAAACCCTAAATTATTTAGATAAATTTTGAATATTATATATTCTTTAAATATTTTAGGAAATTTAAATAACATTTTAATTTACTAATTAATTTTGTTTCTCTACAAATGCATGGATTACCAATTTTTTAATTTTAATATTATAAAACTTATCTATTATCCCTAAAATAATTTAAACTATAATTATAATTTTAATATATATATATAAGAAATTAAATAATTTAAACTATAATATATATATATATATATAAAAGTTTTTTCTTATAGTGGCTAAACCCTACATATAAATTAAATTTTTATTCATAACCTTAACCTCTAAAGCCTAATAATCAACCCCTAAAATCATAACCCTTAAATTATTTATTTTTGTGATGTTTTTTAAAAAAATACAACTAATGACATACTTGTTACGGCGTTTACAAAAAAATGCCACTAATTCTCGATCTAACAACTATAGCTAACTACAAAATGTCGTCGTATTGATTAACATCTTTGCGGCGTTTTTGGCGAAGCGCCACTAATACTCTTCATTTAGCGGCGTTTTTCTAAAAGCGCTGCTAATGCTCAGATCTTTAGCGGCGTTTTTTTAAAAGCGACACTAATGCTCAGATCTTTAGCGGTGTTTGGTAAAAAAGCGTCGCTATTTCTCCTTTTTAATGGCGTTTTGGAAATAAACACCGCTATTACTCAACTTTTTGTAGCGGTTTCTTTCAAACGCGCTAATGTATAATATTTGCGGCGTTTTTCATTAAAATGCCGCTAAAAGTCTGTTTTGGTGTAGTGCACAAAGCTAGAATACAAAGCAAGAAATAATAAATAGAACATCTATTCGGGTAACCACTAGAGGTTTGGTATGGTTCTACCTAGGGTAGGTTCTTAGAGCTCATTATATGTGACTCGGTTCTAAAGTAAGGGTCCTTGAACCAGCAGATTCCTCAATCCTTACCCATTATAGGCTCATATAGACCGAGTTCGGTTCAAGGGAATGCATTTCCCTATGGCTATATGGGGGTGAAGACCTTACGAAGACATAGGTATCGATGTATCCCGAAAGCGATCCACTATCCTATACGAAGGTGAAGACCTCATGAAGGAATAGCTTCCAACTCCCACTTAAAGAGTGTAAAATGGAATGATTATGCAATGCAATATATGGGAAAACATACAAAGAGAAACTCTCGAACCAATAAAACATGTGTATTAGATCGCTATGTAACCCGATATATCAGAGACAAAACATGAAGGATGAAATGCAATGAAAGGATCGTTAATTTAAAACAAATTTTCAATTTTCGACAAAAAGACCAAAAAGTAATCAACTCACAGCTTGACTCTCTTATTTATTGTAACACCCCATACCCGAGTCCGATGTTAAGACTGGATACGAGACATTACCATGCTCGAACTCACTTAAAACATGTACTTACGGGCTATAAAATTCTGTTCCGAATTAAAAACTTCTCTTTCTTAATCTAATCATACATTTCATGGGCCTACGAGGCCTTAAACACGTATCTGGAAACTTTCGAAACTCAAATGAAAACTTTTCCTTAAAATAGGGGTCACACGCCTGTGTGTCTTGGGACACGCCCGTGTACCCCTAACACATGCCCGTGTCTTCCACCCGTGGTCGACACTGACTAATTACACACGACCTTGACACGCCCATGGATATAAACCGTGTGCTATACCTTGATATACTGACTTACACACACGGTTTGGGGCACACACCTATGTTCTAACCGTGTATCACACACGGCCTAAAAAAACGACCGTGGGATTTGCTCGTGGCCTATTCTGACTTAAAACACTAAAGTAGGGTACGCATGGCCTAGACACACGCCTGTGTGTCTAACCATGTGGGCACTTAGAGGCTATTTACCAAGCCAATTGCCACATTGAAATCAAGACCAAAATCATGCTCAATTCAATACATTTTTCATAAACATTACTATATACTTCATTGATCTCAATAAACATACATACTTAGTCAATTTTGGCCAAACACTTAGCCATATACAAAAGACTAATAAACTTAATAGCCAACACTTTGGCTCTTCTTAGAACATATTCTCAAAATGAAATGCTTCCTATACATGTCATACTTAGTAAAATAACTTGGCTATACCAAAATAGCGATTGATAGTGTGCTCCGAACTCCGATGACGATGATCCACGAGATTGGCTTGGCAGAACTACATAGAAAGAAAGAATAAAAGACATAAGCATTTAGCTTAGTAAGTTTGCATAAAATGCACATAGCAACATACTTGATTAATATAAACCATTTGACATAAACAATGGTATCATAGATTTCAGCTATAAAGCTTACTTACTCATACTGATTCTTACATATCTCATGATATTTACTAGTCTCATCCCCGTGGGATATATAATGTACCTGTATCACTTGATCACATCGATCAATATACTTTAACATGATAATCATAATCTTTCCTTCATCATTTATAACATGGATAATGCTCATTTCCAACTTGATAATAGCTTTGCTTACTTATCTTTCTTGTCATCTAATTTTAACTTTACTCATTTGTCCGATGAATTTCTGCGAATAACTGAGGATACTAAATCTCTTCCCACGAATTTGATACCAAAGCCATACCCTAGATACGGTCTTACATAGAATATCTCATCTTGGTTTTGAGGCTATGTCTTGACATGGACTTATACGAAGTCTTTATTGTTCTCACCAATGCCATGCCTTGGCTTGGACTTACATGGGATCTCTTTCTCTTGATAGCTTTTCAATGCCAAGCTTGCCTTGGACTTACATGATATCTGCTCAATGCCAAGCTTGCCTTGGACTTACATGATTGCCAATGCCATGCCTTGGCTTGGTCTTATATGGACTTCCTTATCTCATGTGGTAGATCGAGTATCCTAGGAAATTCATCTTCAATCGGGATTTGCTCATACTTAATCTCATTGATTTCTTTGTTTAACATAAAATTAAACATTCCATGAAAATAGTGTACATTATACTAAGAAATTCAATGATAAAAATCATAAAGCTTAGAAATCATACAACTTACCTCAATATACAAAATGTATGTAGATATGCAATTTAGTCCTCGACTTTGTTCTTGCCTCGATTTCGATCCAGGCTTCATTTTTCTTGGTCTATAATAATAATTCAACTCATTTAATAATCACATTGACTAAATTGGCCCTTAACACATACTTTGGAAAAATTACTATTTTACCCCTAAACTTTCTCATATTTGCACTTTTGCCCCAAGGCTCGTAAAATGATTCTCATTCAAATTTCATAAACTTCATGCTTAGATGACTCATTATCTCAACTATAGAAATAGCAAATTCTCACTATTTCTACCATGTATGACCAAATCTCATAAATTAACAAACTAGTCCCTACATGCATTTTTCATGAATTTCACATAGAAAAAGATGTTTATCTAACATCAAACTCTCATAAACTTCCATAAAACATCATTTAACAAGCATGTCATTCATGGGTAGATTTTTGAACATGCATCTTAGCTCATTTCATAGCTAAAAATAGCTAATTCATAATACGAGAACTTCAAAAATACGAAGAATATTAAAGACGAGGCTAAGATGAACTTACTAGCAAGCTTGAAAAAAATTAAAAACCCTAGCTATGGAGTATACAAATTTTCGGCAATGTCAGGAAGAAGATGAATAGATTTTTTTCATTTTTTTCCCATTTTAATCATTTAAATTAATTAAATGACCAAAATGCCCTTCTCTCTAAATTTTTACAATTTACTCTCATGTCCAATTTTTCCAAAATTATAATTTGGGAAAATTTCTACTTAAGGACTTCTAATTGATATTCTAAAGCTATTTCATACAAAAAGCTTCTAGAAACTCATATTTTACAACTTTTGCAATTTAGTCCTTTTGGACCATTCAACCTCAATTTAACAAAATTGCTTCATGAAATTTCACACTAGCATGCAAACATGGCATAAACCTTAAAAACTCATAAATTCACCTTGGATTCGTGGCCTTGCACCACTATTTCGACTAGGCCCTAAATCGGGCTGTTACATTTATCCCAGTGGAGTCGCCATGCTGTCGAAACCTTTTTTTTAAATTGATTGTTTATTTAAAAAGAAAATGGAGTCGCCACTAATCCTTTTTAATTAGGTGTGATCGAATCACCTCAAAGTTTAATCATTTTAATAAAATGTTAGATTTATGAAAATTATTTTCTGTTTACAAAAATCTGGGAAATGGGTTCGGGAGTCGATTACGTATGAGGAAGGATTAGCACCCTCATAACGCCCAAAATTGGCACCTAGTTGATTACTTGTTATTTTTAATGTCGGAAGTTGAAAACTCGAAGAGAAATTAAAATACGATCCCTCTTTGCATGATTTTTTTTAATCACTTAACTAAATTAGAACTTATTTAAGAGGTCTTCTTATCTTGAGGAACCAAAACGGAAACGTCATATCCCGTAAGTTAGGACACAACATCTCGAATTCTCAAAAACAAGATTGCTCATTATTTAATTATTACTTAATTCTTATATATTTTGAATTTTAAAAGGATGCTCGTTGATCTTGGTTCAAGAAAAAAATCATACCCCCTAAGTTAGGGCATCATTTCTCGAATCCCTAAACAAAGAATATCGCCTCGAAAAAAAATCATTTTTATGTATCAGGTAAAACAAATATAACATTTAATGCGATGTACATTTGATTTATTTGGGCATAGTATAAAACTAAATAAGTATATTTAAACACGACTCATGGCATGATTGTAGCAAAATAAAATAAAATGGAAATGTTTAAAAAAAGAAACGATGATATACTGAAAATAAAAATAAAATGTCATGCTAGTAAATGACAATGATATAACTATAATAGTAATAAAGCACCAATTCATAATAACAAAGGGCCTTAATCATAATATAATTACTATTCTAATACTAATATAAATAGTCAAAGAAAGATAAATAATAATAATAATAATAATAATAATAATAATAATAATAATAATAATAGGAGCAACAAATGTGCAAATAAAAGAAAAATGAATAATATAAATTTTAAATATAAAAGGGTAAATAAATAATAAATAAATAAATAAATAAACAGTTCCCAAAAAGCTGAAATTAAATAAATAAATGGCTGAATCGAAATTTAAATGAAATTAAAAGCATAAATTGTGATAAAATAAATAAACAAGTAAATAAAGGACTAAAATGTGACGTGCTAAAAGGAACAGGGACCAAATGGGAAATTATTCCCAACTCCATTAAACGCTCTGTTCCTTTTGGCAAATCGTAAGACTAAATTAAAAGTAATTTAAAATAAAATGGTGCAATCTAAAAAAGAAAAAAAAACAAAGGAATTAGAACCATATTAAAAAAGGTTCAAAGGCGGAAGGACTAAGGCAAAAAAATAGACCACTTTACAAAAAACATGCGGATCCCAGGCCTTTGAGCCGCCGTGAGACTTATGAACATCGGCCAAAATGACATCGTTTAGTCCTGCCTATATAAATCTTTTTTTTTCAAAACTTCATTCTACAAAGTTTTTTTTTAAAACAAAAAAACTTTGAAACCTATTTTCTCTCTCAGCCTTTCCCTTAGTTAGGCCTTTGAGCCGCCGTGGGCCACCGTGGTGGCCACAGGTCACCGGCGATGGCAACTGCCGCCTCCGGAGACCGGAATCTAAAAAAACCCTTTTAAGCCTCGTTTTAACCCTTTTTTAACTTTTTTTTAACCTTTTTCACCCTCATTTGAAGTAAAAATGACGAAAAATCAGAAAATTTTTAAGAAACCTTTAGGTTTCTCCTACTCCAATGATACTGTCTTTCATCAGAGACAGTGACCTCGGCCTCGCACGGTGAAGAACAAACAGCGCAGGTAAGAAAAGATTCTTTTAATTTATTTTCACAAAAACAAAGTAGATAAAAAAACAGATTACAATAATAATAATAAAAACAAATTACCTCGTTTTTTTTTTAAATTGTTGATTTCTTTTTTGTATATTTCTCTGTCTTTTTTCGTTGTAAAAAATACATCTCCAATCTCTGGCTTTTATAGCCGATTACAAATATATTTTTCTTTTCTTTTTTTTGTTGTTTCTACTATTTTTATCATCTGTCATGTTTTCTTTTTCTTTGCAGGTGTTTGTGGTCAACGACGATGGGAGTTGCTCCTTTGCCATTTCGGTGCAACGATGACAGAGGAGGAAGTCCTCGGGCGATGCATCCGTTGACGTGGCCAGGAGTAGCGGCGCAGGGGTCTAGGGTTTTTAGTTTTTGAAAAAAAATTAGGTTGTTGGCTGTTGGGATTTATTTTTGGGACATTTTGTAATTGGACTTTTAATAATGGACTTTATTTTTGGACTTTATTTATTTATTTTTGTTTGTTTTTTGGGTTTAGTTTGGGTTAGTCGGGCAAAATTGGGCTGTTACAATATTTAAAATGTTAAATGTTGCAATTTTCATTTTCAGTGAAACGGAAATTTTCAAAAATAAAAATTTTCAATAATTTATCAAACGCACTTTTAGTTTTAAAACACAACTTAAATTTTGCTTCCTAAATTTTAAATATTAAGATATTAGAAAATAAGTTGGATAAAAATAAATTTAAAATATAAATATCATAAAACTATCTCTCCTCAATGTCATTTTCATTTGAATATGGTAAAATGGAAACTAATAAATAATCAAAATAATTAATTTTTTATAATCAAAATCAACATACCCACTAATAAGAAAGTTTGATCCTCCGTAAAATAATGCAACATTTAAGGTTTCCTTGATATATCTTAGGATCTTTTTACAACATTCCAATTCTCTTTACATAGATTCGCCATGTACCGACTAACCACTCCCACTGCTTGTGCAATGCCTAGTCTTGTACAAATCATAGCGAACATTAACTTTTCCACAACTGATACATTTAGTACTTAAGACATCTCCATCCTCTCTTCTTCACTGCTAGGACTCATACTGGAGGATAATTTGAAGTTAATAGGAAGAAGGGTAGAAATTGACTTACAAGCTTGCATGTTGAATCGTGACAAGATCTTCTTCAAGTAATTCTTTTGTGAAAGCCAAATCTTCCTATTACTTCTGTCTTGGTGTAATGGCACCCCTAGAATCTTGTTTGTTGGTCCCAAGTCCTTCATTTTGAATTCCCAAGCTAATTGTGCCTTTAATTTTTCAATATGATCTTTGTATAGGCATGCAACCAACATGTCATCTACATATAACAACAATATAACAAAATATTTTTCATCAAACCTCTTGAAATAAGAAGAAGGCTCTACATTGAGCCTATTGTATCCAAGGCTCATGATGAAGGAATCAAATCTCTTGTATAAACACCTCGACACCTGTTTTAGACTGTAAAGAGTTTTGTTCAAGCTGCAAACTAAGTTCTCATTTCCTTTTTATTCAAATCCTACAGGTCGAAGCATATAAATTTCTTCTTCAAAATCTTCATGAAGAAAAGTAGTTTTAACATCTAACTGCTCTAATGTAGCACACATTGCCAAGACTACCCAAACTATTGTCAATCGTACCACAGAGGAAAATATTTCATTAAATCAATCTTCTTTTGAGCATATCCTTTTATCACCGATCTTACACAATACTCTCCACTTGATTGTCACCATTTCGTTTGATTTTAAAGACCCACTTGTTACCAATTGTCTTCCTTCCTTGTGGTGGAGACACAAGTTCCTAGGTATTATTTTTATGAAGAGCTTCAATTTCTTCTTGCATTACCGCTATCCACTGAAAAGCATCTAAGTGGTTCATTACCTCCTAGAAAGTTAATGGCTCTACATCCTCTTTTAAAAGAAAAATATGCAATATTGCCTTCCATAACATAATTTGAGTGTCAATCGAGACACCTTTTTACACTATTTGAATGGCGAATTGTTGGAGCTTCAAAATTCTCTGGTTCTAATTCTTCATGCTCAAGTTCTACTTCAAAAAAATCATTTTGTTCAAACTTCTTTCCACCTATATCATTACAGCCATTGACTTTTCTTTTGAAGTGCTATCATATTTTTTTTTTTTGTAGCTTATCTTTTTCAAAGATAACATCCTTGCAGATTATAACTTTGCGAGCAGTGAGATCTTATAAGCGATACGCCTTTACTCCATCAACATACCCCAAGAATTTATATTTTTTGGATTTTGGATCCAACTTTGTAATTTCTTGGGCATCGTACATCACGTACACAATACTTCCAAATATATGGAGGTTTGAATAATTAACTGGTTTACTAGTCCATATCTCCACTGGTGTCTTCAACTCAATTGCAGTTGATGGAGCCTAATTTACCAAATAACATGCGATATTGACTGCTTCTACCTAAAAAGTTTTCTCTAAGCTCGTAGCTCCCAACATTATTTTTGTTCTTTCTAACAAAGTTTTGTTCATCTACTCTACCACTCCATTTTGTTAAGGAGTGTATGCCATTGTGAATTGTCGTTTGATGCATTCTTTCTTACAAAATTCATCAAATTCATCACTTGTATATTCTCCTCCATTATCTATTCTGAAACACTTGATCTTATTTCTAGAATCAAGTTCCACTCACACTTTAAAAGTTTTGAAAGTCAAAAACCCATATGCCTTCCTCTTAATAGGGTACACCCAAAATATCCTAGAGTAGTCATCAATGAATGGGAAAAAAAAATACTTTGCTCTGCTTAGCGATAAAACTGGTGCCTTTCATACATTAGAATAAAAACATCAGTTTCTAGAACAGCCTTGCTTCTACAATTTGATGTGTTGAAACTTAAACGATGTTACTTACTTGTAATACAATGTTCACACAAAAGAAGTGATACCTTTGTTAGACTTAGAAGTAGCTTTTGCTCCACAAGAATTTTCTTTCCTTGTTTTGACATGTGTCTAAGTTTCTGATGCCATAGCATTGCAGAATATGAACTACACGAGGCAACAAATGCTCCTACTTCTTTCAAAGTCTCTCCTTTCAGCATATATAAATTTGCAACTATATTTTCTCCTTTCATTACCACAAGTGTTCTATGGAACACTTCCATGACTCTTTTCACACTTTCAATTTTACTAGCACTATTATCCAACAATTCGTAGGATAATACACTTTTCTTTAAGCCTTCCACATGTCGTATTTCTCAAACAGTTTGAATTGTTCTATCATACATCTTCAATTTGATAGTCCTAATGCCAATGATCTCTAAGTCATGATCATTACAACTTTACGTAGATCCTCTTGAGAGGTTCATAATGATGAAACCATTTTCTTCTAGAGGTCATGTTATATGTGGCTCCCGAGTCAGTAAGCCATACATCTACAAATCTTTTCCTGCCTTCCATAGTCGTTGGTGCTTCACAACTGAGAGCATTTCCATCATCTAAAATGTTTGCAATATTTCCTTGAGGATTGAAATTTTTAGGTAAACTCCAACAATCCTTCTTCAAGTGGCCCTTCTTGCCACAATTGTAGCACTTTAAATTCTTCTTACTTCTCGATTTTGATCTACCATGATTGTGACTCCTACTTTGCCCAAGTTATGTTGATCTTCCTCTCATCATCGTTAAAGACTCTGCTTGTTGTGGATTTGTTTGTCTGTCTTCCTTGTTCTTGGCCGATTTTCTTCTTCTAAAATAGTAGCTGCAACAACATTAAAGACTAGATAATCCATAAAGATGTTGTTTGTCAAGTTGATAATGAGTTGATCATACAAATCAGGCAGGCTTTGAAGTAGAAGTTCAACACGTTTTTGTGGCTCTATTTTATAGCTTAGAGATGTAACCTGAGAAAATAGAGTATTCAATGTGTTTAAGTGTTCTGTCACTGAAGTAGATTCTAACATCCAAATAGTGTAAAGTTTCCTCTTAAGGAAAATTTTATTATGCAGTGATTTGGCCTCGTACAATTTGGTGAGATATCTCAAATCTCCTTTGTTGTCTTCATCTTTTCTATGCTTGACAATACATCATCTGCTAATGTTAAATGAATATATGTAATAGTATTCCCGTCCATCTTGCTCCATTTGTTATCATCTGTAAAATTTATCAACCTGTCACTGATAGCTGCTAGGCAATTGTCTTTCATCGAGATATCATTTATCTTTAACTTCCACAATGAGAAATTACTCATGTTGAACCTTTCAATCTCAAATTGTGTTGTCATTGCTTCTATAACATATAGCTCCCACTATTTCATTATTTGATGTGAATAGTGTCCATCAACTTCGATGAGTAAGTATTAATGTAACTTACTTTCTATTATGGAGGATCCACCTTTTAGTGGCAACCATAGAGAATGTGATAAGTAGATATACACACTCAAATTTGGCTCTGATATCACTTGTTGTTAATACGATCGTCATAGAGCAAAATTGCAACTGATAATTTGAGAGAATAACAGTGAAAATAAGGAAGACACGAATTTTACGTGGAAAAACCCTTAATTAATATAGTGAAAAAAACCACGGGCAAGGATAGAAGAAATTCATTATGAGAAAACTAGGAATTACAATTTCTCTCAATTGAACAAAGAGAAAACAACTAAAATTCTATCCTAATAAAAGGAGAAACAAAACTCTCTAAAACTTTCTAACTTCTCTGGTTATGGAATGATTTTGGGATTGAGATTATTTTAAATACTAAAATGGTTAGGCTATTTATAGTTAAACTTCAGGGACCAAACTATAAATAACCCATTAATGTAAGAGACTAAAACAACAATTATCCTTTTAATAATTTTCCAACTTGCAACAACTAGCCTAAGGCTTTTTTTTTTATGGCTTTCAATGCAACCAACTTTAACTTGGCATTAATCAACAACAATGGCAAATCAACAACAAGATCTTCCCCAAAATTATCTAGAAACTAACTTTGATACCAATTGTTAGTGATGAGATGTTGATCGATTGTATTATGAGTTGCAACTAAAGATACAACTAAAATTGAAAAGTAAAAATAATGCACATAAGAACTAGTTAAGTAGTTCAAAACCATTTCCTATGTCTGCAAGACTTTGCCAATAGAGTATTACACTATGAATCAACATTACAAGATGTGATTTAAGCACAATTCACTCACCATATTACAACCTCACTCTTATATATTCAACTAGATTCACTATCTTCTAAGTCTTTCCTTCTTGAAAGCTTATTTACAAACTGAACAAAAATAGTTTGTTAACAAGTTCCTATACTGAATAGAATACTACTGTCTCAAATTCGCACTTAACCCAATAAAATAAGTCATAATATATCGATAGTGTTATACTTGTAAACCTCCAATTAGTATGATCGATCAATGCTCCTTGAATTCCTTTCGGGTAAGTGCTCTAAAAAGGCATACAATAAAGGTTTCTCTTCTTTACTTCTTCAAAATTAGTATCTCAAAATATGGTAAATAGATCAGACTAGGACTCTTCAAAAATATTCTTAATTCATTGAATAATTGTATCAATCACAAAATCTTGTATATTGTTGTTGAAAATATTTAAATATATATATATAAATGAATAATTAATTAAGATATTTAAGTAAAAATATATCAACAAATAAGGCAAGCTGTACAAACTGAGTTGGAACCAACAATATTAACATTAATAAAATCAATTGTAAAAATAAACATCAAATCAAAATCACTCAAATTCTAATTTGATAGGCTCATAAAGTCTCCGAAATTTCAAAATATTGGAGAAACAAACATCAAATATCGTATTTAATATTAGATAACTAACATAGAACAATCAAATGAAACTAGCTTAGAAAGAGAACTACTTGGTTTATTAATAAATACATGGACCCAAAATAACAAATCGTTTTCTTCATGCATACACTCAGCAAATGATGTCGAATCATTACATTTTTCACATAAAAGAAACCACTGTGCAACTATAAACGCCCTCTAGGAAAGCTTCTCCCTTGTATCTCTATCTCTCAATATATCTCCATTATCTTTCATTTTAAGTAGTCTTTCAACTCTTTCTATAAACCTGAAGAAAGGAAGGAAGCTAGCTGAATCCTGACAGCCTAAACCCAATGGCTAAAACCTGTATCTCAAACTGCATCAATGACACCAGGGTCCCTCTCCCAGTCAGGCCAACCTACGTGAACCTCTATAAGTGGCCGGAATCTGATGCTGAGTTTGTAAGGTCACTGAGCTCTGACTGGCGCAGTAATGGAGGTCGTGCACACCCCACGGTTGTTGATAGCATTTCATGCAGGCAAATATACCTGAGGAGCTACACGTTTCATAGGAACAACCAAACCGAGACTGAAAACACAAAATGTTTTGGCAGATCATCAGTTAATAGGAAGGAAAAGGCCGGAAAGATCAGTCCTAGAAGAAAAAACAAGTCCGAAACTGTGGCCAAAAAGAAGTGTACGGCTCTCAGAAGGGCCAAAGAGGTCTCTTGTGCCGCCCTTTTGGCCATGTTTCGGAGGCTTTTGGCCTGCACATCCAAGGTTGATGTGGCTGATCATCATGGAGATTGAACATTTCTTTTTCCCTTTTTTAATCAATTTCGGCTTTCAGTGCTTCTCTTTTTTTTTTTTTTTTTTCAGTTTTTAAATAACTTTCTAATAGTATTAAGTTGTTATTTATTTGATGCCTTTTTGTTCTTCCTATCTATGTTATTTTTCTTTGTTAATGGCTTTTACTGATATTATGATATGTTAATGGTTAAAGTGCGAAAAGCATTATCAGGAAATGGTTTTAAATTTAAGCAAATGTATTTGGTTGATGATGATCGGTATCATATGTAAAATGCATCCGTCTTGTAAAATCTTTCAGCTATTCAAAGTTATATGTCTAATGCATATGTTCATATTCAACATTCAACTTCAAATCCAAGTATTGTATTTTCTTATGATCAAGTGAACAGGCCTTGCCAGGTTGAGTCACCTAGGAATTATGATTCAATGGTTGCTACAACATTCTTTATAGAAATCAAAGTCTACAGGAGAAATTAACTATATATTCGAATTCTTTTAATATATATATATATGGGTTATTATTTATTAATTAAAATTTATGGGTTCCAAGTCATTCATGTATGTAACAACAAAAATTAAGAATATATAAGCCTTGTTGGTCCATGAACTATGACATGGAATCAGATTACTCAAGGCTAAAAGTCTTTAGTCTAAAGTCAAAGAAAATCACGATTACTAATTCTTAAAGAGTAAAGCAAATTTGCGACATAGTATATAGAAATGATGGTGGCATGGTGGCTGTAGTGATGGTGGAGGTGGGTGTGAAAATTCGGGCCGGCTGAATGCTCAAACACTTTTTAACTCTTAATTTTTTAATGTTTTACAGAATTGGTATTCATTACCAGTAGATAAATTTATAAATTTTCAGTGAATCATGTATTTATAATAAATTTATACACGAATAATGTATTAAATATATATATATATATTTATATTTTCTATTGACTGTTTCATGTCTTGAAAGGGATGGGGAAGGTCAGCACCAGTTGAGAAATATTATGAGCAGAAGAAGTAATCCAAAAGAAAAGAAGCAAAAAGAGGATTTGAGACTCAATCATAGTATAAGCAATCATGAAAAAGATAATGTATTTTTAGTGTAAAACAGATCAAAAGAGAGAATGTAACTTACAATGCAAGTTTTCTTGGATTAATCGACCATGGAATTTTATATTTTTCTTAATCCTCTTTATTTTGTACTAGTTATTTGGAATATACTAAATCATAACTTTGGGTTGTTATAGTAATTAGTTAACCAATCTGAAATTTTCATTTCATTCCATATTTATGTTCAATATATATATATTTTAAATATGATGTTTTAAATATATAAAATTTCAATATACACATATTTTGAGCCTTAATAGGATTAGTGTTTAATGTGAAGAGCTGTAAGACTAAAGTAGGTAAATAATTGGTATATAATAATCTAATTAAATGCATAAATAATAGATTAGTTATCACTTACCAATAATTCTCCTTGTATTACCCGAGTGTTTAGCCTTCCTTTTATTTTACCTTTTGTCACTCTCACTCTTGTGGGACATACAACAGAAATAAATGCCAGTAACTACTACGATGATTCTGGAAAAAAAAAAATTTACTATGATGACATTGACATAATTGCAATTTCTTATGGTGATAATAATGGGATAGTAGGTAAACTGTTTGAGGTACAATGTTCTGAAATCTGAGTTTCTAAACCTTTTAAAATAAGAAATAATGAACTGCAAAAAGAAAAAGACACGATGCAATATTTACACCACTAATAACACCATGTTGCTTCTGGAACAAAAGAGAAAGGAAGTGTATGATATTATCAAATATTTAACTCATTTGCTGTCTGATCATGAACATCATTATAGTACTAGTGTTTTTGTTTTCCTTAATTTTGTCAATGGAAAACGTAATTAACATTACTGATTTGTCTTGAGACGCCTGGAATGTTCATGGATACTTCTTTTCAATTTTATAAGAAATAATTGGTAAGCAATAAATATGTTGCCATTGACCCTTTGATGAATCTTTTATCTACAAGTGAGGTGGTTACCTTGTATGCTATGGTTCAAGATATTCGAATATGAATGTGAATATGATTCTTCAAATATTCCAGTCGGAGTTACCTACAAGGTACCTGTAGAAGCTTTGAAACTAGTCTTGTTTCAAGCAGGCTTTCATCATGAAATTGCTCGTTTCCAGCCTATTCTAGTCCCAAGATTGGGCTGGATCCGCAAAAATTTAAGACAAATTGGTGCTTGCATGTGCATTCATGCTCCCCCATCATTTGTTGCTGTTGATGCTACTGCAGCCTACTCTCTAATGGGTAATGGATTAAAGAGTGCTTTGAGGAATTAATTATTCTCAAGTGATGGTTATAGCAAATATACTAACTGGCCCGTTTATTGCCAACAGACATTTATTTTGTTCTAATAATGTTTTTGAGTGCTTTTTATGATTATTTTCTCTTCCAATATGAGAAATTCAAGGGTGATAGAGATTCATAAACAAATGAAGCATGGACTCAATGATTCACTCGCTGATTTACATCAATGCTGGAAGGACAAAACGTAGGATGCTTCAAGCTAAAATCATGCATTGTCTCTTAACAGGCCATCAACCAGGAAGAACAGTTTTATCTCACGTGTTCATGTTGATGCAGAAAGATAAAAGTAATAAATTATACCAGAACTATAGAGAATGGAATAAGAACGAGAAAACGACCAATCACTGTCGACCGATTAAAGTAAGATGTGCACCTAATAGCATATCCGAAACAAACGAGCAACGAGAACATTCTTAAAGCTCTCACTACGATCCCCAACCCTGCTGTACATGAAGGAGTTCACAAAATCCACGTCCACTTTAGAACAAAGCTTATGCCTGGTTTGTTTGATGACTAACCAAAGAGACCACATTATGGTGTATAGGATGACGAACCATTCCACCAAGCCTTGGTGGATCGGAGAAAACCATGTCATATTTGCTCCATAACATATAATTCACCTGCCTTCAGACTTCACCAGCTGTGAGAACACCTTACTCATTGAAGCACCTGAGAGGTCATCCACATTTGACAACACAAACTGTGCAGAAGAAACTGTTGGATCAAGCTGACTGAAATTGTTAATTTGTGGAGAAAGTTCACCGATCATGTTCGAGCTGTTCTCTTCGGGATCGCCATGAACAGCCTCCTGAAGTTGAAGAGCATACTCCAGATTCCATAAAACATCCCCCATGGAAGGCCTGTCAACACCGAAATCAGCTAAGCATTTCTCGGCAGTTTCTCCAAACTTCCTAAGAGAATCAGACCTGATCTTTCCTTTGAGATTAGAATCAATTATTTGCACCAACTGTCCTCTTTTCTGCCATTTCATTGCCCATTCAGCTAGATTTACCATTTCCCTTGGAAGAGTAGGATCTATTACTGGTCTTGCACAAAGAACTTCAAACAAAACCACTCCAAATGAATATACATCAGATTTTTCTGTCAGTTGTTGCCTTCTGAAATATTCTGGATCCAGGTATCCAAAACTTCCCTTCACGGCTGTACTGACATGGGTCTGATCGACTTCAGGTCCTGTCTTTGACAGCCCGAAATCCGCAACCTTGGCCATGAGATTCTCATCAAGTAAGATATTCGCGGACTTCACATCACGATGAATAACTGCTTTCGCATAGCCTGTGTGAAGGTAATGGAGTCCTCTAGCTGCTCCAATGCATATTTCAAGCCTTTGTTTCCAACTTAAACTTGGATGGCCCGAACCATAGAGATGACTCTTGAGTGTACCATTCTCCATATATTCATAAATCAAGATCATCTCATTCTTTTCATCACAATAACCAATTAAAGAAACTAAATGGCGGTGACGGAACTGGGATAGCATCTCAATTTCAGTCTGGAACTCGGCAAGTCCTTGTTGGGACCGGGGATTTCCCCTTTTAACAGCAACTTTTGTACCGTCATTCAGTTCTCCCTTGTATACCTTACCGAAACCACCAATCCCAATGACCAAACTTTCATCAAAATTATTGGTGGCTTCTTGAACAGCCAGAAAAGGAATGTGATAGCCAGTATTCGAATTGAGACTAGCAGTTGTTCCTTTGGAGTATTTGCTCCCTATAGTGTGGGAAGTTCCTCCATTAGTTGAAAAAGGAATCCATGTCTTCGATTGCCTCCGGTGTGCCACACGTCTTCTTTTTCTACAAAACATAAATAGAAGTCCTGCCAACAGCAGTCCAAAAGCCACCCCAACACTGGCACCCACTATGGCACCAACTTTCTTCTTTGAACTTGAACCAGAAGTATTGGCAGTTCCCAAGCCAGTAAGGCTGCCATCAGAATTGTTCAATTTCATGATTTCAAGCCCATTTAGTATGGCATCAGGGTAAGCACCACGTAAATTTGATGGACCGATGCTTACTCGAAGCTTGTTCATAGTAGCTGAGTCTGTAACAAAATCCATATAATATGCAGCAGCCAAAACATTACCCAAATAAGCACTCAGATCAAGGTCCCTCACAACCATTGAGGAGTCGATGAAAACATTGAAATAGAGCTGGTTAAGAGAAGTGCTGACAATATCACAAAAATGAAACCTAACTAGGTGCTGAAAACCGGGATCCACATCAAATTCCCAGGTCACATTGAAGTTGCTATTGGGGTCACCTAAGGAGTTCATCTTGGTGCAGCTACCATAAACAGAAACTGGAGCAATCTCTGGTGTTGATCCACCATCAACATACTTGACAGCTCTAGTATTTGATACAGTTGATGCAAGATTCTTTTCTATAAGGAAACTCTGATCAGGCACCCATGTTCGATGAAGGGTATCGTTCTTGAAGGACACCATGGGTCCCCCCATATTCACCCTAGCAACCGTCTCCAGTGCCTGCCACATCAAGCCTTGGAATCCCACTGATGATTTAACAGTACGGGCGTGGTCTGGAATGAGCTGATCAGGAACTGAAACAACTTCCAGGGCATTTATAAAAGCAAATGAATTCTCTGAAGGAGTGAATATGATGGCAAGACTATCGGTGGTGATATTAACAGAGAATTCTTTGACAAGATGAGCTCCAACACTGAAACTGCTGAGAAGGACATGGTTTTCAGTGGAAACATCGAACTTTGCCGAACTCATATTGTAAGTAGCATAAACAAATGGATTGAAATAAAGGCGAATCCAGAGTCTCCCCCGTTGGCTGATTGGAAATGTATACTTAGAAACACCGGTAAAGATTCTAGCTGTTTGATAGAGCCGTGAAACGGCAGAAGAGATGGTTGATTTCGAAGTGTTCCCAACAACACGTTGTGGTGTAGAAAGAAGTTTAGAGGCTAAGTCATCAGCCATGAAAACTCGACCACCCACTGTACTATTAGCTAGTGATCCACAATCAATAAGGTAGTTGTCTGCTGGTGTAAACCCTCTAGCAAAGAATTGAAAACATAAGACTGAAGAAACCCAGATGAGCAATTCAATTATCTTACAACCCATCTTTTCAAAATCCTAGCAAGTAACAGTAACACCAAAGCTTTGAATCTTTTTGTTCTTAACAGGAACTGAAATCCTGGATTCTTACCTAAGCTACAAATGGATTAATAGCAAACAATAATAGAAATTAAAGAAACAACAACAACTAAGAGATCTGAATTAAAGACAAAAGCTGGAAAAAAGAAACAGCAAGAGAACCGAATCAAATAGATGGAAAGATGAAACCTTTGAATTTTAGATGAACCTGACTCAAAAAATCAAATCTTCTATGCAACTGTATGGGAATTTGGCAGAGTTTTCGTTGCAATTTCCAATGCAGATAGAGCAGGGTGCATACACTAGCGGGTTCAACTTTAAACTAGATTACAATATCTCCCACTTAATTGTTTCTATTTTTTTTCTTTCCCATTTTGGTTCATATTCTTAAATAAACAGTACACAAAGAGGCTAAAGGTGGTGTAACAAAAATACAAATAAGCAGCACAAATAATAAGAAAAACACTGTTTAAATGTCTAATTTCTGGTTTGGTAAATCAACGATAGATGTAAAGTGAATACACTAGAAACAAACATGCAAAGAGATAAGAGCAAATTTAAACTTAGGAAATTTATGGAGAGAGAGGCGTCTTTATGGGTTTTAATGACGGTGGGTAGAAAACAGAGTTTTAAGCATTCTCGTAACATAAAGGTTATTTACTCTCCATCCTGCGAGTTGGGGGGTTTCTGAGCGGTGACTGGGGAAAAGCAAATGCCTTCCTCTGTAAACTTTAATGTCTTTTTAAGTTTTAATGGATTGATGTCAATCTCTTTTCTTTTGTTCGATAATTGATATCAAATTTCAATAAATAAAAAATTGAAACTGAAAATTATAAGAAATGAAATAAAACGTTTTGTGGGAGGGTTAAAATCTGCTTTTAATCCTTGTATTTTAATAAAATTGAGATTTAATCTTTATACTTAAAAAGATAAAAATTAAGTCAATCTTATTTTATAATTAACAATCTCAATTCAATTAATAACACCGTTAATATTACACATCAAAGTAGGATAACTTGACATGTTCATTGGGCTATTCTAATATTACGTGGCATATTATTGAAAAAATTAATTGATAAATTTTGACAAAATTTAACAACAAAGATAATGATTGGATTAGGATATTCAATTTGAAAATGTAAAAAATTGAATTATTAGCTTTTAAAGTATAGAAACTAATTTTGAAATTCTGTAGAAGTAAATGGACTAATAACATATTTTTAACCTTGTGAATGTGATGAATGGAAGTGCTTTCTTTCTTTTGATTTTTTTCTTTTTCCATTTGTATGGAAAAATAATATGAAATAAATATAATGCATTTTAATAAATATAAAAGATTAGCACATTTAAATGTCACATATAGTAGGTGATTTACCAAAATATACCAAAATAAAAAAATTTACGGAAATGGGTCGAAATTTGCATTATTTATGGAAAAAGGTCATTTCCCCTCAAAACGCGTCCACGTCGGTAGCGTTTTGGGGATCTGATGAGAAAGTGTGCCTTGAGGGCGCTTTGTGCCACATCAAGACAAAACACGCCGACGAGGACGCTTTTGTCGATGTAACAAAAGCGCCCTCAAGGCTTTCCTCTTCTGAACGGTCAAATTTTTTTTGATTGTTGGGCCTCCAACGGTCAGAAAAAAACTTATAAAACCCCCCACCCTTTTATTTTTTTCACAACAAAGTCCTTATTCATTTTTCTCTCAACTTTCTCTCAAATTCTTCTCAAATTTCTCTTAAATTCCTTGAAACTTCCTCTCAAATTTCACAATAGTCCTTTAATATTTACAAAAAAATCCCTTTTTTAAATTTTTTGAAATATATTTTTTTGATAAATTTTAAAATATCCGATCGTATTACCAATGGCTGGGGAATTAATTCGTCTCAACGATAAACACATCTCTGTTGATCAAATGCAAATGGTAAGTTTTAATTTTAATTTTTCAATACTATTTAATATTTTTTAGGTTTATGCAATTTTAATTAACTTTTATATTATAATTTTTTAAACAATCTGTAGATCGGGTGTTGCAATGTTATATTCGCAATATGCCTGGTCTGCCATCGCCGTTTATCGAGAATTACCTGCGGGAAGCGGGGTTTTGGCACGTGGCCATGATAGGCCGGGGGTGCAAGTTGGAGCCGAAGTTAATAAGTGCGTTGATAGAGAGGTGGAGACCCGAGACGCACACTTTCCATCTTCTATGCGGAGAGTGTACTATCACTCTGGAAGACGTACAGTTGCAATTGGGATTGCCGGTGGATGGGTCTGTAGTCACCGGGTTCGCAACTTCTAGCGATTGGACCGCCGTATGCTACGAGCTTCTGGGTGCCATTCTGGATAACATTTATGGAGGTCGGATCGAGATGGGCTGGTTACGAGACACATTCCTAGAGTCGAATTGTAACATCCTAAAATAGGGGCTATTAGGTTTGAATTGTTTTGCATATGTATGGCTTGATTGTGCATTAATTAAGGTGTTTTAAGATTTAGGTTTAAGCCAAGGGTAGGCCCGAGCTG
The DNA here is from genome assembly GCA_025506655.1 of Gossypium rotundifolium. Classification (NCBI taxonomy): domain Eukaryota; kingdom Viridiplantae; phylum Streptophyta; class Magnoliopsida; order Malvales; family Malvaceae; genus Gossypium; species Gossypium rotundifolium. The sequence continues at coordinate 27,448,061 of CP106728.1, forward strand.
TAGGAAAAATTTTTGTTTTAAGTGTTAGTTAAAGGAAGCTAAGGGGAGCTAGGCCTTAAGGGAATTAATGTGGAGGTTAAGACACAATAATTCACTTGGCAAAGTGGTAAGGGAGGTGCCACTTAGGGTCTTGGAAAGTGACGCCACAAGCAGTGTAAGGGGGACTTAGGTTCGAATCTCATGGATAGTCTTAAGGTGATTTTTATTTTGCACTTGTTTGGCATGTGTTGGTCAAACTTTAATTAAGCTAAAGTTGGACTATTTTATTTTATGGATAGTAGACTAAGGAAAAAGGCAAGTGCTAAGTTAAGGAATGGAATCAAGGAGTTTTGGTATGTTAAGGGGACATAAGGCTTGAAGTATGGAGTGATGTTTTGGAAATTTTTCTATGGCCATTTGATCATGAATGAAGACGGTATAGGGGGCTAAGGGGGTTGGCTTAATTTTGAAAGTGATTAGGAGGAAATGAGGAGAAAAATGTGGGATTTGTGATGAGATGTGAGTTGGCCAGCCAAGAAATTCTTTGATGACCATTTCGGTCATGTGGGTAGAGGGGAGTAGCCGAAATTCTCTTAAGGGGTTTAGGTGTTTATTTTTTTGGGTTTCTTTTTCTAGTGTGGTGCTGAAATCCTAATGCCATCAAAGTGCCATTTTGGCCATTTTCTTTTGCCAAAAACTTGTTCCATTCTCTCATAAACCTCACTGTTTTCTTTCATAAGTTGAACCACACCAAAAATTTACCATTATTTTTCATTTGTACACTTTGGCCGAATCATCCATTGACCATAAGAGTCATTTGTTACTTTTCTTTTCTTCTCTTTTTCCCTCATCTTTTTCTTTTCTCTTCTTTTCTTTTCTTTTTACTTTGCTTAGGCCGAATCTTCCTTTGGATACCAAAGCTAAATTGCATCAAGTCTCAACCTTCTCTTTTCTTTTCACAATCCATCAAAAACCGAAAGCACAAGTAAGCCTTCGCCGATTTCTCCATCTCTTTCTTCTTCCAAAGTCAATCACTCATCTATAGTAGCCGAATATCTCTGTGGTTCCAAGGTAAGTGAAGTGTGATATTCGCCAAAGGCCATTTTTTTGTAAGCCTTATGGGTTGAAGCCGATTCTAACATAGTTACGTGGGAGGAGTTCATCAAATCGCAAGGTGCAAATCGTTTAGGCTTTGGGTTTCGGGATTTAATCGACTGTGCCAAAAAGGTGTGTAGTTGTCGCACTGATCTCCTGTTGTTTGAATTTGTTGTTATGTTTATATATATATACGTATAAGATGTGTATGATAGCCAAAAATAATGGCTGAGATGGTGGCTACCCATGGTGGGTATTCGGTTAACCAGGTCAGTTTTATGATATTATTTTACCATGGTATATGTGTGGAATTGTGATAAGCATGTGATGTATGCTCATTGGAATTTTACTATTATTTGGCCATGATACTGACATATGCATAGGGATTGGGATATGATTATTGAAGGACAGGGTGTACATTTATGTACGTGGTTTAGTGATGGCTACGAGCCTACGTGGATTGATGATCGACTCTGTGCCTCATCGTGGTTGGTATCGGCTTTGTGCCATATCGTGGTTGGTGATGGCTATATGCCTCATCGTGATTTGATGTTAGCTACAAGCTACATCGTGGATTAACGTTGACTGGGGTCGCGTTGTGGATTATACTGTGATTTATTTCACGTGGACTAGTGGCTTGACCACTTGGTGGATGGCATTGCTTGCCAAATTGGTGTGTAGAGGTTGGAGGGTTGATTTAGTAATCCCCTAGTGTGTGGTGGCTGGATACGGGGGTGTGTAGAGGATGGACCCTAGGCTGGGTTGGGTGCATTTTGCATTATTATTTGATATGTGGATTGGTGTGGTTTGGGCTAAGCCCATGTGTGGAAATCTATGGACTAATTACACACTGAGTCGGTTTGACTCACCCAATTTTTTACCAAACAATGCAGGTGATACATGATTCTTGGATCGGGCTGGAGCGGATACGAGGTGGCCATGCAGAAGATGTTTTTCATTGTTTTATGCACTTTATATTTTCAGTATTTTGAGTAAATATTTATTGTAATAAGGGCCACTTAAAGTATTTGGGGACTTTTATTGTGTTCGAGTTGGATTGACGATCGAGATGATATTTGGAATGTTTTATTTTAGAAAGCGATTTACATCATCAAAACTTATATTAAAGTTTTAATTGAAATTGTAACAACATAATTTTACTTAGAATTTTAAATATACAATGTTTTTATAAATGATGAAAAATTTTATGTTTTCACCCTTATGACAAATTCTTTTCAAACTTTTTCCTCAGTAGCATTCTAGATTCGGCCGTAGCGTTTGGGCCGGGTTTGGGGTGTTACACGAATAATGATTCGACTGAAATAAAAAGAATACGGTATGCTCGGGCATACATTTTTGAGATGATTGGAGGCTATCTGATGTCGGACCTGTCTCAAAACCTCGTACACCTGAGATGACTGCTGAAACTCGTTGATTTTAGAGCAGCCGGTGAATTGAGTTGGGGGTTTGTCGTGCTATCAAAATTGTATCGGGAGATGTGCAAGGTGACGCGGCTGAGTAAAGTGAAAATCGGAGGTTGCCTATCACTACTGCAGTCATGGGCACGGTTTCGATTTCTATTTTTACGTCCTAGAGTCGACCACCCATATACATTCCCACTCATAACAAGGTAAATTTAATATTATATTTTACAATTATTACGTAGATTTAAAGTATAAGTGTACGCTAAAAATTTATTTAATTAGGTGGAACCATTCGACGAGTTATGTTGGAATACCTACCTCGCTTGAAGATATACGACTTCTATTAGAGCAACGATCGGAATCACAAGTAAGTATTAAATAAAATATATTTTCGTAATAAAATTGTCGTTTCGAATTTCGTATTTATAATTTAGTATTTCGTATTTAGTATTTACTACTATGTATATAACTAATATTTTGGTCATGTTAATATAGTTTCAATGGGCACCATACGAGGATTCGACAATTTGGGTAGTAATTCCGGAGGAGTTCTTGCTAAATCAGAATAACCGTAGAGATGCACCAGTCAGATCGGGTTCTACGACAATTTCGATTCCTACAACCGATTCCCATGCCACTTGAGGTGCTCGATGATGAGCACAAAGTCGACTTACGGTAGTTCCACACGGATTGGCCAAGATTTTGGTCAGCATATATCGAAATGTGGGAAAACCGGTATGATTATATACCTATTTAGGAACCGATCATCGTTCCTGAGTTAGCGTGCGTGCCAGAATACATGCTATGGTTTAGGATCCATGGCAAGCCGTATTTATTGTCGGAAGAGGAGATGCGACGATAATTTTGTGAACAAAGAGAACGACGGGGCCCTTTAAATCAAAGGAGAGGGGGTGATGAGACGAGATCATCAATAACGCTGACACAGTCACCAGGCCCATCAACAGCGTCCACACAGTCATCGGGCCCAACACTTCAGCCGATGACACCGACATCACAGCCTTTGGCCTTTATGCCAGATGCGTACCCTAGCCTTTATATATATCCTAACCCATATATGTTTCCTTTTCCCAGTCCCACTGCAGGTTGGAATGCATGGCCCGATTCGAGTCTGTTCTCGACTATTCCGACTACTCCAACTACTCTGACTCCGCTATTGGGGAGCTCTTCTTTTTACTAGTCTCCTTCGCTTTATAGGATTCAGACACCCCCGCCATGGTTTATGCAAACATCTCCGCAGTCGTTATTTTATCAAGGTGGGTCATCCTCCCAATACCCATAACCAGACCCACTGCCGGAGGAACTAGAATCCTCGCCTGAGGTTCCACGACCCCGCCGGAAACTAGAAGAAGGAGGAATCCAGCGCGTAACCGCTGACCACCCCCATGTGACACTAATTCCGACCGGCACCAACGTTAATTCCAACCGCCTTTTTTTATTTTTTAATTGTAATATAATTTTTTTATTTTTTAAATAAAATAAAATTTGTTTTTTTTTATTTTTGTTTGTAATTTAATTTTAATATCTTTAATAAAATAGAAGTTGTTTATTTTTTTATTGTAATTTAATTTTAATATATTTAATAAAATAAAAGTTGTTTTTAATTTTTTTGTAATTTAGTTTTAATATCTTTAATAAAATAAAAGTTATTTATTTTTTGTAATTTAATTTTAATATCTTTAATAAAATAAAAGTTGTTTTTTATTTTTTGTAATTTAGTTTTAATAACTTTAATAAAATAAAAGTTGTTTATTTATTTGTAATTTAATTTTAATATCTTTAATAAAATTAAAGTTGTTTATTTTATTATAATTTAATTTTAATATCTTTAATAAAATATTTTTTATTTTTTTTTGTAATTTAGTTTTGATATCTTTAATAAAATAAAAGTTGTTTATTTTTTAATTTAATTTTAATATCTTTAATAAAATAAAAGTTGTTTATTTTTATTGTAATTTAATTTTAATATCTTTAATAAAATAAAAGTTTTTTTATTTTTATAATTTAATTTTAATATCTTTAATAGAATAAAAGTTGTGTATTTTTTAATTTAATTTTAATATCTTTAATAAAGTAAAATTTATTTTTTGTAATTTAATTTTAATATCTTCAATAGAATAAAATTTGTGTATTTTTTGTAATTTAATTTTAATATCTTTAATAAAATAAAAGTTATTTTTTATTTTTTGTAATTTAATTTCAATATCTTTAATAGAATAAAAGTTGTTTATTTTTTGTAATTTAATTTTAATATCTTTAATAAAATAAAAGTTGTTTTTTATTTTTATTATAATTTAATTTTAATATCTTTAATAAAAATAAAGTCCAAGATTTGTTTTTTTATTGTAATTTAAATTTTTTTTTGCAAATTAGCCCTTCTACAAAAGTTCACCGTTTTCAGCAAGAAATAGATAGAATTTACACAGCCACCAAGAGACAAAAAAGCTAAGAAGACTATCAACTATTCCGATTTGGACATGAGCAAGATGTATGGCCTAGGTTCCTACACCATCCGCACAACCTGCGTTGGTTGGCCGTTTCTCGGATATCCATATTGTTGTGTATTCTAGTCAAGCAAAAGGTCGACCTTTTGGTTTGCGCCTCAGTTGTCTATTCGGCAACAGCTTATACGGTGCAAGCAATACAGACAGCCACTTACGTCCATCTGGGACTGGTGGGAATACGTGTCTCCAAACATTGTACATGTTTTCTATTTTATACACTTCGTCGACATAGCTCATGGGATCCAGATGGAGATTCTGACAAGCCGCAAGTACATGAGCGCATGGGTAACGAAATGCATCAAATATCCCATAGTCGCAGGTCCTATTTCTTAAGTGTACACGATATTGCCAGCCAACAATACCTTGGTTCGGTCTGTCAAACTCCACCACATGAAACCATATGCTGTCGCGATCGTGACACACTGTGTGCATGGTGTTAGCTCGTGCCTTCCCCTTGTTAATTTCTCGCAAGACCTTCGCGCACCATACATGGCCTCCTTGTATTTGGCCTTTTTAACTCGTTGCTCGCTTCGAAAATAGTGCCGCTAAATGAAAATATGTCTCTCACACAACCAATGTTATCGAAAAATGGCGCGTTCCTTTTAGAACAAAATTTATGCATTCGGCCAGGTTTGAGGTCATATGACCATATCATAGGCCGCCGTCGTATGCTTGTGTCCACTGTTCGAAAGGAGGTAGTTTGTGCCTTATTCGTTAACTTCTCGCAAACTCACTAACATCTCCTGAAAACGGTCCTTATTGATCCCGTACCCTGTCAATATAAGTTGATAGTGAATATTACATACCACTCTTCAATTTAGAATAAATTGAATATTACAAACGAAATTATATTAATAGATGTTACATACCCATATTGGTCACTTGTCGTCGTTGACTTGTAGATCGATGTTGCCCATGGTAGTTGGACGCAACATGCCTTAGGCAGTACCGATGGTGTGTACGATGCCACAGGCTTTCCTGTTGCTCTATTGCGGCTAGTATTCCAGGGCCCCGATCCGATATAACACATATATCAGGTTGGGGGCAGACATGCCTCCTTAACCCAGATAGGAGAAATCACAATCATCAGCTGACTCCCCCGGTGTTATTGCAAATGCAATTGGAAGGATTCTCCCACTGCCATCCTGTGCCACAGCTAGCAATAGTCGATGCGTATATCTACCATACATAAAGGTACCGTTAATTTGTACTAATGGCTTGCAGTATATAAATGCATCTCGGCATTGCTTAAATGTCCAGAACAGAAGCTTGAACACTGTGCATCCACGGAGCAATCGATCATTGTAGTTCAAGGTCTGTTATGCTACTTGGGACATATCTCTCCAGCACTTGACACCACTGCCACACTTCATTATATGAAGCGTCCCACCGACCATGTAACTTTTCCAACGCCTTCTGCTTGGCTATCCAAGTCTTCCGGTAAGAGGGCCTATACCCCAATTGGCTACAAATATTGCCAATTAAGGCCGGCACTATAGTCTTGGGATCGGCCTTCACCGTCGGTATTATTAAGTCAACCAACATCTCTGAATCCATCTTTGGATGATCTTGTGAAACACCTATCAACGAAGTACGTTAAATAATGCAACATTACGTAATATTAGTATTATTCAAAAACATTGAACACATAGTGATACTGTACTGGCAAGACATGTATGTGGACCTTTGTACTTTTTGATCTCCCACAAGCTTGTCCTTTTCCTCAACGAGGCCATGATTTTCCATGAACATGTACCGTCTTACACTGCAGACTTTGCCTCGTACTTATCGAGCTTGGATTTAACCATGTTGTAGTCAACCCCGTTCTTGATGCTGTATTGTTTCAATGCACCAAGAAAAGCATCCTTGTTGGAAAACTCTTTACCAACTTCTAATTCGCCCGAATCCAACGACGAACTTGTACAGTCACACGTCCGGTGTGGTAGTTCAGAAAACTCCAATGCATCGTCTTAAGATAGATCGACATTATGCATGTGGGCTAGAGGCGAGTACTCCCTGATTAACAGATCTTCTTCTTCTTCATCTGAACCGTCCTCAACATCTCTAGGTACGGTTGGAATAGGCTCCGGTTCAAAAAATAATGCAACTTCTGCACCATCGGGCCCGGGCTCTCGAGGTGGATCCACATTGGACTCATTATCTGACCCACCATAATCTGCAATGAACGAGGGCCCCTAGCCGGTGGATGTTGTAGGGAGTACATTATCCCTCTTTAAACATCTTTCGTAACGTTCTCAATCATATGTGGATTGCCAACCACTAGAAGTTGATGACGTTCCCCAATACGTATCTCTATCATCAGACGTCTAAGGAAGGATATGCATGTCCCGTCTACCAACCGAGTGTCATGCAAGGGTTATGTTTTCCATACTACCACCAAACATAGGCACATCCGTATTCTTCCTCCCACTAACAGAGTTTCGGCTTGGGGTCGTGTATTCCCCTCGAACAGCAGTAGATGTTGAGGTCAAAAGAAGATCACTTGGCGATGAAAATTGTACATATACCTCAAGATAGAGTGATCTACTAGCAAGATGAGTCTCCACCATTGCCTCAAAGCTCTGAGGACCTTTGATGTCGAATGAGTCATATCTCACCGGATCAACCGAAGCGCAAAATCTATACTTAATAGACTAAACTTTCATTGGCGTTGTTCCGAAGATTTTACGCTTAATTCTTTTGTGAAGTTCTATCAAATCTATGTTTCGATTAAAACCTAGTCGTGCTGTGTTCTCTGATAAAAAAATAACCCCATTTTTGGTGTCACAAACCTCACCATCGTAGTAAATAATAGTATTAATACGTGTACTCATTTTCAGTTTCTATTTTTCTTTTGCCTCAATTTCTGTTATGCAACCTGAGAATGAAATTTGGCTGATTTATAGTCTAAGGATTGCCAGAGACTACTGTAGCAAAAGAGCGTCCACGTGGGAGCTCTTTTCAAGATCAAGGTCGATGACAAAGCATCCTACTTGAAGCATTTTGGGCACTATTTGTTCAGAAACGTCTTCTCAAAATTATTTTACCGGAGACTACTGTAGCAAAAGAGCGTCCACGTGGGAGCTAGTTTCAGTTCTCTTGTTGACAGTGCATCCTGCTTGAAGTGTTTTGGGTACTATTTATTCAGAAATGTCTTCTCAAAATTATTTTACCGGAGACTACTGTAGCAAAATAGAGTCCACGTGGGAGCTCTTTCTAGTACTATTGTTAATAGTGCATCCTGCTTGAAGCGTTTTCGGCACTATTTGTTCAGAAACGTCTTCTCAAAATTATTTTGCCAGATACAACTGTCAAAAAATTTCAAAAATTTTTTATTTTGCTAACATATTTCCCCAAAACCCTAAACATATTTTTACTAAACCCTAATTAGCCTTATAATCTAATCCATTAATTTTTTCCTAAAAACCCTAAACCTAATGACCCTAAAAAATCCTAAACCCTAGCCCTAAAACCTTAAAACCTCATACCCTAACACTAAAAACAATTTGAAAAGGCGTTGGGGAAGGAGGGCAAAAGGCGCCTTGAGGAGCTTTGTGCCACATCAAGAAGCGCCTCGTCGGTAGCGTTTTGTCTTGATGTGGCACAAAGCGCCCCTCAAGGCGCTCTTTCTCTTGCATCCCCCCAAAACTCGCTGACGTGGACGCGTTTTGGGGGGAAATGGCCTTTTTTCGTAAATAATGCAAATTTCGGCCCATTTTCGTAATTTTTTTATTTTGGTATATTTTGATAAATTACCCCACATATACTACTCGGCTATGGAGAGTGTGATTGATAAATTACTAAAATCTTCAATTTATTAAAAATTATATTTTAAAACTTTTCCACTTATTCTTTTAAATTAAATTTGGACTTTCAATTCAATTTAAATAATAAAAGTATTTTAATTTTAAATTTAATTGTAAAATATTAGTTATAAAATATTTTTGAATATTTATTAATTTTTAACAAGAAATGAGTTTTTTAAAACCAAAATTCACCCGCTTTAGCCCATGAATAACTCTAATTCCAAGCATTGTATAAAAAATAATAATATCGCTTAAGGTATGGTATCCCTTTATGTCAACTAGTTACTAATATAATGGTAAATTATTTGTGTTGTTTAAATTATGGGTACATTATCTAGTATGTCACCCAACTTTTAAAGTGTTTTCATTTTAATCACATTAAGCGTTAAATTTCTAACAATGATTGATTATATTTTGATCACCTAAAAATATTTGTTTAAGTATTGATCTCAATAAAAAAAATCACTAAAGATTAAAGTAAAAAAAAAAAAAGGTAAAAACTAAAATAATGTATTAAAAATTTGTCATGTTTGCCTCCTTCCAAAATTTCTAATTTTTCAATATTTAAATTTCAAAACATCAAAATTGATTAAATAAAATGTTTTAAATTTTTATCTTGCATTAATTTTGATGTTTCAAATTTAAATTTTCAATATTAATTTTTTTACATTTTCAAAGAATGAGATAAACAAGTACAATTTGACAAATTTTAAATGCATTATTTTAGTTTTACCACTCTTTCACTTTAATCTTTTTTTTCCCGAATCAAGACTTTAAAAATTTTGGAGATCAAAATGAAAATGACTTAAAAGTTGGGTGACCAAATAAAATGTAAATATAATGTAGATATGATATGGCCTATATAATTAACCACTATTAAAACTTTAGTGCTTATGTGACTAAATTGCAGGAATTATTGTTGAGTGACTAAAATAAAAATACCTTATAAATTGGTGACCAATGAATAATTTACCCTTAAATTATTAATATCAAGGGTTTTTTTTTTTGAAAGAGTGAATTTTCTCTTATAAGTTATAATATATAAACATTTAAATCTAACATTATAAAATTATTAAAATTATTTAAATCCAAAATTTTATTTAAAATCCATAAAACTTTTAAAATTACCAAATTTTATAAAATTCGAAATATTATAAAACTTACAAACATTTGAAGTCTAGAGTAGAGATGATGGTAGATCCCATCCATAACACCTTTCAAATGATATATTTATTTAAACTAATAAGTAATAAAACTATTCACTAGTATTAGGTGAAGTGGGAAAATACATTATATTTTTAATGAGAGATAAGTTACGAATTTGAGAGACGATATTATTAAAATGATAGCTACAAACTCCAAACATGATTCATAAAATGACATGAAGAACAAGAGCAAAATAATAATAAATAAGATATTTATTATAATTTTCAAAAATATAAAATTTGAATTTTTATATTTTTTGAATTCTTTTGTAATTTTTGTTGAGAAAGACCATTTTGGTCACCCCTAATAAAGAATACCAAAAGGAAAATAATAACTAAAATTGAACTACAATTACTTACTTAAAATATATTTAAAGAGGACGTGGAGTGCAAGTGTCAAAATTTTGATGAATTGTTACTGCTAGAACATAGTTGGACTAGATGAGTCTTTAGACAAAATTACTTCCATAATCACCAACAATGTCCGCCTTGTTGGAAAATATGGACATCACATATATAATAATAGTAATTACATGTTATTATTTACTATCATAAAAGATTAACCCAAATTAAAAGTGATCTAATTTGGTTAAAGTTTATTGGATTTTAGTTCTTAAATAAAGTATATGTCAAATATGTGTAGATACTCTTGTAATTAATTTCTAATTGAAGATGGCCTGAGTAGAAATTAGGATTAATATGTAAAAGTTATATATCAGAGTTATGGTCCCCAAATTACACATATATAACTTTTCTAATATTTCATCTTTAGAAAAGAGAGAGTCATATTCTCTGAATTACTTGTGTGCTACTCTGGAAAATCAAAACCACAAGGTCGAATATTTCAATAAATTAATAGATTCAGATATGCTTCCGCATTTAGTTTTGTTCTTGATGATTTGACATGATAGATCATGGGTAATACAGTTTCCGCATTTAGTTTTGTTCTTAATGATTTAACATGATAGATCCTAGTTAATAAAGTTTCCGCATTTAGTTTTGTTCTTTTAGTTTTGTTCTTGATGATTTGACATGATACATTCTGGTTAATAAAGTTTTATATCAGATCTTGTTTGTACAGTTTGTTACAAGTAGCATCTGAGCCTTGTCATGTTAAATCATTAAGAACGAATTAATTCTTTATTATTTCTGAATTGATTTATTTTTTTCAAATTTTATAGTTATGATATTTTAATTATATACTATGTTGAATCTTTGAGATTCTTAATTTTTTTTGGGTTTTGATTCTTTAAAATTAAAGTTTTAGAATTTTATAAATATAAATTGGTTTGATATTTGCATATGGGTCAAACTTTATAATTTATGCGATTCTTGATTAACTTTTTAATCTGACGTCAAATCGCTCTGCCAATTGTCAGCAATTTCATTCCAATTTTCTGCTGCTAAATGTCGATCATCCTTTGAATTTGCTCTTTTTTGCTGCAATTTCATCCATATTTGTTGTACCAATCCATCTAAATATCATCTACTTACCATTCTTAAAGCCGCTGTCATTCTCCTTGAAAGTCATTGTCGTGCCTTCAATTTTTGTTTCCATCTCTTTTTTTTTTTTTTAAAAAAACCACAAACAATTATATAGTTTATATTGTTGGATTATTGATTTTTTATGATTGTGATGTCATGTGTATGCATGTGTGGCCTACTAAACTTTTCTGGGTTATTATAGTTTATTTGATAAATATACTATTGTTGAGATTTTGGGTGGTCTACCTTATTTGGTCACTTATTTTCATACATTTTTTTTACTTTTTTTTATGATTTGCATATGGTAAGTGAGTAATTCATAACAAACATGCTGTTCATACTTTGGGAATTTGAGTTTTTGTTGGAATTTTTATTTGGTTTCTTTGTTCAGTTGACTTTTGATTACTAGTTTTAGACTTGTTTTTCCCTCAAAGCATGCTCTATTGTTGTTTGTTTATTTGCAAACTCCATGTTTTTCTTTTCTGAGAATTTTGACGTTGGATGATTTAGTGTAAATTTAAACGAATTATGTTTTTTAAGCATTAGTCATAGCATCATAATGGTGGAATTGTCTAGTCGGTAAAAGGAATTGTTTTCAATCTATGAGTAATTCATCATCATTATTTTTTTAATTAAATCAGTCAAAATTAAGGTTTTTGGTTATGATAGTGGCATTAAAATAATTTTATTTTGGATTATTTAGGAATATATAAAATAATTAAAAACTAGTTTTGACCTTTAACTGTCATGAAAATTTTAAATTTGAATATTGATATATTTATATATTTTTAAAATTAATTAATTAAAATAATAAGTTGCCAAAGTGATATCTCATTATTGAAATTATTTTGTTTTAAAATATAAAGGTTGTATGCATGTAACTTAAGTTACATTAATCTTGATCGCCCAAAGGAAAGATAATATTTAACAAAATTACATACATAGCAATGTGGTAATAAATGACGATTATTCATTTTTTTATGTGAGAAATAAATCGGCCCAAAGGAATATTTATTGTTAGACATATTTTTATTGCCAGTCTTTGATTACTACAATAAGATATACTTACAAGTTGATATTTTTGTCCAAGGATGAAATATTAATGGAGTGTTCGATATCTTGAGATGAGATTTATCTTTATACAAGTTATTTTGGTTTAAATTTGAAATATTTTGAAACAAATAATTTCATATTTTAGCGTTGAGATTTAATTAAGGATGCCTAATATTTTAAATATATTAGTTGAAACAAAATGCCACCAAAGTGACCTTTTGCATAAATTAATTTATTTAAAATATCAAGATAATTATATGTTTTTGTGATTCATGTGTTTATTAATTGACCTAAAGGTAAGTTAATATTTGGCAAAATTTCAATGACATTTGTGATGATAAATGTGTGACAATTATAAGGTATTTTATGTTAGCAATAAGTTAGTCCAAAGATTGATTTATTGTTTGACATAATTTATTATCAATGTTTGATTGCTACAATAAGAATATCGCTTACTGTTAATATAACTGTCCAAAGATTTGATATTAATATTGTGTTTGGTATCTCGAGATGAGATTAACCACTCTTTTGAATTTATTATTTACTTATGAATATTCATGTGAGCTTGTTTTTATTTATTTTGTTCTATATTTAGCTATTTCATCTTCTGCTGCCACAATATCTACTAATATAAATTCTATACTCATGCTTAATGGGACTAATCTCAAAGAATGGAAAAGGCACTTACGTATAGTGTTTGGTTGTATGGACATAGACCTTACACTAAGGGAAGAACAACATGCACTTCTCACTGTGGCAAGCACCCCTATTGCTAAGAGGGATTTTGAGAGGTGGGATTGTTTAAACCGTATGAATTTAATGATCATGAGCACAACATTCCATAAGCCTTTAGAGGCACAAAATCTGAAGAGATTACTCAAGCCAAGTGTTTCCTTGACGAAATTGAGAAATGTTTTACCAAAAATGATAAAGTTGAGATGACATCACTTCTGACTTCTTTGATGTTTATGAAGTATAAGGGTCAAAGAAACATGATGGGGTACATTATTAAGATGTTCCATGTTGCTTCAATACTTAAGACATTTAAGATCGAGTTTTTTGATAAATTGATTGTTTTTATGGTTTTGGTATTGTTTCATGCACAATTTAACCAATTTAAAATTAGTTACAACTGTCAAAAGGAGAAATGGACTTTAAATGAGCTCATTTTTCATTGTGGGCAAGAGGAAGAAAGGTTGAAACATGATAAGTCTGAAACTATTCATTTGGCCAGTGCCTCTACAGATAACAACTTACATTCTGAATAGAATACCCATTAAAGAAGCTGCAAAAACACCTTATAAGCTTTGGATAGGTCAAAATTCTAGTTTAAAGCACTTTCACATTTGGGGATGTCCAATTGAGGCATAGCCTTATAGGCCACATGAAAAGAAATTGGACTCCAAAATAGTGAACAACTACTTTATTGGTTATTTTGAGGGATCTAGGGGCTAAAAGTTCTACGATCCCACAATTAGGGATATTTTGATATGGAAACTACAACATTTTTTGAGGATGTTAAGTTTGGAGGGAGAAATAAAGTTAGAGACATTGCTTTTGAGGAGGAATTGGATTCTAACTTAGTTCCTACTATCACTTTTGACGATGTTCAGGTCCTCATTACTATCATTGATTAAGAAGTGAATCCAAAACCTCAACAAGGCAATGTTGAACAACTTCCTATTCAAGATGAGATAATTGTTCTATAAGAACAAACTCAACAACCTCAAGGGAAAATTCCATTAAGGAGGTCCACGAGAGACAGTAGAAATGCTATTTCAGATGATTATGTTGTATCTCTCCAAGAACATGAGGATGACAATGGAATGATGGAACGTGATCCAATCAACTTTCGTTAGACCATGGAAAGTTCTAATTCTCAAAAGTGGATTGATGTCATGCAAGAAGAGTATAAATCTATGCAAGACAATAAAGTTTGAGAACTTGTATCATTACCTGAAAGTACAAAACCAATTGATTGTAAATGGATATTTAAAACCAAAAGGGATGCAAATGGTAATATGGAGAGTTATAAGGCGCATCTTGTAGCTAAAGGATACACTCAGAAAGAAGATATTAATTTTACAGAGGCTTTCTATCTAGTTTCATCGAAAAACTAATTCAAGACAATCATGGCACTTGTTGCTCATCTTGATCTTGAGTTAAGTTAGATAGATGTTAAGATTGTATTTTTCAATGGCGACATTGAAGAAACAATTTATATAGTACAACCGGAAAACTTTGAGTCACGAAACCTGAAGAATATGGTTTATAAATTAACAAAATCCATCCATGGACTCAAACAAGCTTCCTGTCAATGGTACCACAAGTTTCATCAAGTAATTGTCTCATTTGGTTTTGAGATGAATATCGTTGAAGATTGTGTGTTTCAAAAATTTAATAGGAGGAAGTATATATTCCTGGTTCTATATGTCGATGACACACTATAGGAAAATAGGGTTTTAATGGCATTTTTAGTGGCGTTTGGACAAAAAATGCCGCAAAGATTATACATTAGGCATTTGAAATAAAACGCCGCAAAAAATTGGGCAATAGCGACATTTTTGGCCAAAACGCCGCTAAAAACAATAAATAGCAGCGTTTTTATAACAAACGTCGCTAAAAACTGAGCAATAGCGGCGTTTGTAATAAAACGCCACAAAAGGTTAGAGATATAGCGGCATTTTTCCAGAAAATGCCACTAAAGGTAAGAAATAGTGGCTTTTGTAATAAAAACGCTGCTAAAAATCTAATTATCTCAAAACTCGAACGACGTCGTTTTGGTCCCCGTTTAATAATTCAATATAAAAATTGTAAAAAGGCCCAATAATAGTGGCGTTTCTGTTACAAACGCCACAAAAGGTTAGAGATATAGCGACGTTTTTCTAGAAAACGCCACTAAAGGTAAGAAATAGCGGCGTTTGTTGTAAAAAACCGCTAAAAATCTAATTATCTCAAACTCGAACGGTGCTGTTTTGGTCCCCGTTTAATAATTCAATATAAAAATTGTAAAAAGGCCCAATAATATCGGCGTTTTTATTAAAACCGCCACAAAAGATTAGAGATATCGCGGCGTTTTTCCAGGAAACGCCACTAAAGGTAAGAAATAGCGGGGTTATAAAAACGCCGCTAAAAATCTAATTATCTCAAAACTCGTATGGCGCTGTTTTGGTCCCCGTTTAATAATTCAATATAAAAATTGTAAAAAGGCCCAATAATAGCGACGTTTTTATTAAAAACGCCACAAAATGTTTGAGATATAGCGGCATTTTTCTAGAAAACGCCACTAAAGGTAAGAAATAGCGGCGTTTGTTTTAAAAACGTCGCCAAAAATCTAATTATCTCAAATCTCAAACGGCGCCGTTTTGGTCCCTGTTTAATAATTCAATATAAAAATTGTAAAAAGGCCCAATAATAGCGACGTTTTTATTAAAATTGCCACCAAAAATCAAATTGTTTCGAAACTAGAACGGCGTCGTTTTGGTCCTCGTATAATAATTTAATATAAAAATTATTTTATTTTGGGGTTTACTGTTTAGTGTTAATAGTTTAGGGTTTAGTGTTTCAAGTGTAGTATGTATTGTGTAGGTTTGGGGTTTATTATTAAGGGTTTAAGTTTTAGAGTTTTAGGATTTATATTTAATGGTTTAAGGGTTTAGTGTTTTGGGTTTCGGGTTTAAAGTTTTAAGATTTATGATTTTGTATTTAAGGGTTTAAGAGTTTAGTGTTTATGGATTAGAGATAAAAAAATGTACATATATTTAGGGGTATAAAATCCTAAACCACTAAACCCCTAACCTTTAATCTCCAAACTTTAAACCTTAAAACCTTAAATTATTAAATCTTAAACCCTAAATCTATATCATACACACTGCACTCGACACAATAAACCCTAAATATGTACCCCTAAATATATAGTTCAGGGTACTTTAGTAGGGGATATAGTTTAATGGTTTAAGGTTTAGAGGGTTTTAGGGTAATTAGTGTTATTATTTTAGGGTTTCAGGGGCTATAGTTTAGAGTTTAGGGTTATGAGGATATAGTTTAATGGTATAATGTTTAAGGTTTTGATTATTAGTGTTAATAATATTAGGTATTTTGATTAATTAATAATATTATAAAAATATAGAGAGTAAATGATACTTTATTATTAGTGGCGCTTGTATAAAAAACGCATACAAAAGGTATGAATTACGGTGTTTGTTTGAAAACATACAAAATCTATGAATTACCGGCGTTTGTTTAAAAACGCATACAAAGTTCTCGCCAATTAAACGTCATTGTTTTCATATTTTATTCTTGGTGCTTCTTAAAAGCATACAAATAGCCGTGAAGAGATAGCAGACGGCGTCGTTTTTTGTTAATAGTGGCGTTTTATTTTAAACGCCGCAAAAATCATGAAAAAACGTCATCGTTCCATCAGTTTTATTAGTGGCGCGTTTTATAAAACACCGCTAAAGTTTATAATTGCCGGCGTTTTTGAATAAAAACACCACGAATTTCATTTAGGATTTTTGCAAAACGTCGTCGTCTTTATTCTTGTATTAGAGGCCCGAATTTGCTTTATTCTCTGCCTCTGTTGATTTCCCCGTTTTCCCCCAAATTCCCACAACTTCTTCTTCCCAAAAATTTTTAACCTAGTTTCCCAATATCCAATCTTCTCTCCTCGATTTAACTGTTGCAACTCTTCGCTTCTTCTCTCTGCCGATGCATCTTCTCTACTCCACCGTCGTTGGAATTAAATGGGCTAGGGTATTTACCTCTCGCCATAATTCTATCAAAATTATCTCCTTCAGATATTATTAAAGTTTCTTGCGCTAATAAAAGGTTTAGAGGTTCAGCTTCTAACGATTCCCTTTGGGCTCAAATTTGTTATCAAGAACTTCAGCTTTCAACCCCTCAAGGTTATTATGGAAACCCTCTACCTTGTTTTATGGTAATTTTGATTTCATTTTTCCAAAACCCATTTCTTTATTTGTTTTTCTAATTCCTTTCTTAGTTTGGATGCTTGGATTTTTTATTCTTCATTGTGTTTTTCTGTGAAATATTTTGTTATTATTATTATTATTATGCTGATGTTCTTGTTATTGAATTAGGAAAAGATCTAACTTTATTATTATTAGTTAAATCAGTTTATTGCCATCGATGACTCAAACTCTTGAAATTTTACTTAATGAATTGGAATTTATAACGAGGAACAAATTTGGCTGAAATATTTAATAAATCAGAGACTCAAATTTAGGAAATTTTAGACGAAAATAAGTTTGAAAGTTATATGTTGTAAAATATTTTATGTTGTTTAATTTTCTAATTCTTTTCTTCGTCTGGGTTTCTTTAATGGATTTTTTTTTGGATAAAAGTACCATTTTTGCAAATAAATCAGTTTAATGGGACCAGAGACTCAAATTTTGGAAATTTTATAAGAAAATAAGTTTAGAATTTATAAGGAGGAAAATATTTGAATAAACTATTAAAATAGGCCCTGAACCATATTGTTTTACTTAGATAAGCCCTTATTCTTTTTCTGCACCATTTCAACATAATTTTAAAAATAAGTTATGGTTACAAATTGGATGATTTCTGTATTGAAGCTGAGTGGCGGCCTTGTTATTGCTTGTTCTACCTTATTCTCTTTTAAATTTAAAGAAATGTTTGAAAGTTGATAAAGTGTGGATTGTGTGCTATTTTTGCAGAGTGAAATTGCTACTGTGTTGTTAGAAGTTATTGGGTATATCAGACTCCCCCATGATCAACTTGAGGTGATGATTCTTCCACACCGACTCTTTAATCTTTTAACAGTTTCTGCCATACTATTTTCAAAAAGTGTGTTCTTTGCAGTCTAATATGTACTCTTCCTTAGAATTACAAACAATAATTAAAGTCGAGTAATCGCTTGCTGAAAATTACTTTTTTAGCAATGATTTTGGCTTGATTTCTCTTGTTTGTGCATGTATTTTATCTTGTGCCATGTAACCATAGAATGCAAGCAGAGAAAATTTTGCCGACTTTTGATGCTGACTTAATCATCATGGTGTACTCATTATCATGGTTGTCATTAGATGTAAAGTGTACTCTCGTTTTTACTTTTAGCAAATGTGTTTATTTATAGACTTGAACTGTTTTGGCATATTTGTTTTGGCATCTGAATTGTAAGTAATTTGTTAAACAACCAGTTGTATTATATTCTTGACGGCAACACATTTTAGATTACTGAGATGGACATGTTTTCTTTATAGCCTTTTAAATTCTTTGAGATGGACATGTTAAAAATAAGAATACTAATTTGAATATATGTGTAATACATATACATATATTTGTATAAAATTTCATACTAGTGTTTAATAATGTATGTGAATAGACTTTTTGTTTTAATAAATTTCATATGTATTTATTACTGATTGTATTGAGAAAGGTATCCGTACTTTGAAAGTGAGTAGAATTGAAGAGGACTTAAATCGACTCTTGAATTGACTATTTTCTTTACACAAAGAATGTGAGTATTAGTTTTTAGTAAATAGCATTTTGTAATTAATCAATAGCATTTGTTAATTATGTGTTGTTTGTATTTCAGTTACTGCTTCCTACTGCTCCTCAACTGTCGGATTGGATTTGCTACTAATAACTTAACAGGTATGAAATTAGTATTATTCTTATTTATATTCATTTGATAGAAAAATATTAGATATCCAATTGTTAGTCAAGATTATTAATCTTTTGTATTTACATTGCGACCCTGCTTTCTCGGTGAGAGTGGAGTAGACCATCTTCTTGAAATTATTAAGGTACGTTTTAGTTCAAAATTCAGATCGATATGATTATATCATGATGAATTTGTCCAAATTGTTGTCCAAATTGTTGTTTATTATCCCGCTTGGTTGGTATATATCTTTGTTTGTTCTATTCTTTGTAAAAAAAAAAGATTCAAAGTATATAAATTTGAAACACGATGGGTTGCCTTATATCTCATTGTAAGATATAATGATCCTCCCGGTGTACCAATGCCACGTATGATGAATCTTAAAGAATTTCTGTCTAAATTGATGTTTATTATTGTTGTTTATTATTAATAATGGTTGAACAACCTCCAAATTGCTATCTAATCATGCCGCTTAGATTTTTACAAGCTCCGTGTATTATTTTTTAAAATTTAAGGTGCAGATGCGATATAAAAATAACATAAACAAAATATAAAAGTGAATTGTTAAAATATGTTATAAATTTTTATATTTTAAATTTAATTCTTATACTTTTTTGTTAAATTTATTGTTGTTAAATTTAAAATGTAAAATTACGTTTCGATTAACTTTAATTTAACAAAATAATAATAATAATAATAAAAAAAAAAAATAATAATAATAATAATAATAATAATAATAATAATAATAATAATAATAATAATAATAATAATAATAATAATAATAATAATAATGAGACCTAAATTTTAAAATTTGTAAAATAAAATGACTAAAATCATGCATATAATATGATATAAAATGATAATACAAAGTTGAATTTTGCAAGTTAAGATAAGATATTAACATAAATTTTATATTTTAATAAATATTTTAACATAAATTTCATATTTTAATAAATATTTGCAAGTTAAGAAGAGATTAACATATTTTAATACAAACTGTCACTACATATAATATTTTGTTATCGGTATAATAATATTGATCATTATTTAAATGGGTTTTATTATAAAAATAAATTATTTTTTAAAAGAAGTAATTTAAAACTTTTAAATTTAAAAACTTATAAATATTTTGCTATCAATATAATAATATAGATCATTATTTAAATATGTTTTAATATAGAAAATAAATTCTTTTTTAAAAGAAGTAAGTTAAAAATTTTTAAATTTAACAACATCAACGCAAATTTCAATTATAAAAAACATATAATAACATTTTCCAATTTACCTCAAACGAAAAACTAAAACCAATTAATATTTAAAAAAAAAACTACAATGTAATTCATGCCATATATGTTCACACCTCAACTGATTCTCGATTTGAAATTTTAATTTAACTTACATAATACATAATACATAATACGTAATACATAATACATAATACATAATACATAATACATAATACATAATACATAATACATAACTTACATAAAATTATTTAACTTACATAATTTTAATAGCTTTCATCAAATTATTTAACTTACATAATACATAACTTACATAATACTTGTATAGATAAAAAAAAAAGATTCAAAGTATATAGGCTGGAAACCTGACGGGTTGCCTTGATCTCACTGTTAGATATAATGGATCCTCCCTAGGTGTAACAATGCCACGTATGATGAATCTTAAAGAATACATAACTTAATTAATTTTAAGATCAACTTTCATAACTTACATAATTGATCGCTGAAATCAGAGCTTTAAAATTTATAAATAGAATGATCAAACCTGGAAACTAACTCTGACAACGACTTAAAGGCAAGTGTACCTATCGAACAGTAGTATAGCTTAGGCAAGACCGGATTATCGAATCCAAAGGAACTAAAAGTACTAATACTCACTTTCTTTTTATTATTTAGCCTAAAATATGGAGTGATTGATTGATTTAATCTAGTTTAACGACTACTAAGCTAAAGACGCAAAGACAAAAAGAACAAATTGGGAAATAACTTGAAGAAACTCAATTGATTACGACGATACCCTCAGGAAGAATCCGCCTAGACTTCACTTGTTACTTATTACTGAATCATAAGATTTCTTTACTTAGCTTGATTCGTAGGACTCCCTAACCTATATTAAACCCTCTCTCGAAGCGAATAACATCTAACCCTAGGTTAATTAGTGGAACTCTCGTTCGCTTATAATAACCCCTTAGAATAGCAGTAAATCGATCAATGGACTCCCATATTTAGTTTCACCCTAATCCGACAAAATCTCGTCACCCTATCTCTAGGCGTGCGATCAACTCCGCTTAATTATGCTAGATCTACTCTTAGGCAGGGTCTATTCCTCTTCTACCTAAGCACATCATATTAGATTAAGAAACATAATTAAGAACAAACTAAGTACTTATTATATAAATCAAAAATCAAATAACAAGATTCATCTAGGTTTCATCCCCTTCAGGCATCTGAAGGGTTTAGTTCATAACAAAATTAGAAAACATCTCAAGAGAAAAGATAAAACAAAACATAAGAAATCCCTAAAACTTCCTGAAGGAATTGAAGGAGAGATCCTCTGTCTTGAGTAGAACTCTGGCTTCTTGAGATGGATCAACTGGCTATCTTCGAGTAATTCCCTGAATGAAAGCTCGCGAAAGGCTTACATTATCTGCGACTTCTGTTTGACTTTTGCCGAACTCCCCATTAAGTTGCACCCTTGGGTGTTTATATAGACTTTGAGATGCCTTACTTGGCCCCTAAGTATCCTAATTCAAGTATAATTCCTACTCGGGTGTTTGAATAGGCTTTGGAATGTGTTTCTTTGCCTCAAAGTATCCTATTCCGAGTAGAATTGCTCTTTTCTGCGGCAGGGACACGACTATGGTACACGCCCGTGTAAATCGTCTTCAGGCCGTGTCTCGATTCTCTCGATTGGGGCACGGCCGTGTAAATCGTGGCATGGTCGTGTCTTAATTAATTGTCGAGGCAC
Source organism: Gossypium rotundifolium (assembly GCA_025506655.1). Classification (NCBI taxonomy): domain Eukaryota; kingdom Viridiplantae; phylum Streptophyta; class Magnoliopsida; order Malvales; family Malvaceae; genus Gossypium; species Gossypium rotundifolium. Next base: position 27,470,258 of record CP106728.1, read on the forward strand.
GGCCGCAGGCCGTGTCGATTTCCTCTTTGGCCCAAATTGACCCGTTTTAAGCCCGTTTCTTGTTCTTTTCATCCTCGAGTGCTTTCCTGAGTAAAAAAATGAAAAGAAAGGATTAAGAGCACCTTTTTACATAAATCAAGGGCTGAATCATCCAAAAGCATACTAAATGTGGGCCTAAAATATGTTACTTTTACGGTTTATCAAATACCCCCACACTTAAGCTTTTGCTTGTCCTCAAGCAAAATTCTCAACTTACAATTAAAATGAACTTTCCACAATTCATAATTCCTATCAATAATGCCTCATCATAATTCATAGATAATTTATATATGGATAATTTAACTCAAAGACTCATAAAGATTCAAACAATTCTAAGTCATATATTTGTAGCACGAAAAACATAAGTGTCTCTCCTTATCTAAATAATTACCTTTGATTCAAAACCGACAAGGATTGACATTCTTACTAAAGATTCACTCAAATCACTCAAAGTGTTTAAGGTTTACAATTAAGCACTCAACAGTCGAACCTGAAAAGTTAATCCCATAGGCTTGCCTGAAAATCAAATCTCCACCACTGTGATATGAGATGATACACAAATCAAAAGGTCTTTAATCAGGGTTGTAACGGGGCTTGGGTTAAAAGGTGTGGATAAAGGCTGAATTAGAAGGTTAAAATCGAGATCGAATTGACAAATTACCTAACTAAAAACAATGAACTAGAAAATAAATGATTACATCAATTGAAACTTTAAACTAATAATAATACGAGCTTTTTTCTTTGATAATTGAAATTTAAATGCACAAGCTCACTTACTATACTACTAAACTGAATATACTTCGATTTTTCGATGTTTTTTTTTAGAACAAACTAAAGTAAATACATAATAAATAAAGACTTTATCAACTGAAATAAACTAATAAGGTAACTGATCAAATCAATTCTCGATAGAAGGGTAGTCAAAAGAATGATAACAAATTCAAAGGGTTTTTGGGTTAATATTAGCGGGTAAATCAATAAAAAGGGTTGTTAGGATTAAAAAGGGTTCACTAGGGGTTAATTATGTGGGTAGGCTTTTAGTGGTGTGAATGGGTTAAAACCTAGGTGCCTTTATCATCTCAGTATATCAAATCATAGATGTGGTATCAACATGTATAAACGAGGCAAGTTCTAGAATAACTGTTCAAAGTTGACACACTCATAATCAATAAAGTGAGCACAAAAAAGAATATATGCTCTATAAAGCTCAAAATCTCACAAAAATTATGGGTATTTGACATCAATCCCTGTAAATTTCAAACTTCAAGGTAATATTCAAATTCAGTTCAACAAGCTAGAAAATTTTTTATTCTTGAAAAAAATAGACTTATCATGCTTGATTCTCTAGTATCTTAAATTTTAAATCATCAATGCACAATTATCAGTGACTTACTCAAAAACATATTAATAAAAATCATAAATCATTAGAAATTTCACCCTAATTAGTAATATGAGAAAAATACTTAAAAACAATATTTAAAATTCAGGATTTTTCGAATAATGATGTAGTTAACCCCTCCCACACACTTAAGTTTTACATTGTCCTCAATGTACAATGCAAGATAATAATAAAATCATAAGATAGGGAGAGAAGTGAAGCTTCCTGAATTATGGATGAAGTTTTTGAAAAGAAAACGAATATGATTGGAGGTGAACGTGGGGAAGCGTCTCGAACCGTTTGAAATTGAATCCTCAAAGTAGCCAGTTTGATTTTATTGTATCCTAAACTAAATCTAAATAGCACGAAGAATAATAAAGAAAGTAAAAATAAAAATAGGAATAAAAATAATTAAATAGAGATACGGTCCACACCCATGTGCCTAGCCGTGGTGCCTACACGGTCACGACCCTGGCCGTGTGGTCTAGAAATCTGCACTTTTGGTTTATTTGAATGCTTAAAAAGGGAAAATAAAAATAAAAATAAAATAAAATAAAATAAAATAAAAATAAAAATGGGGTTAGTGCTCGGGTTGCCTCCCGAGAAGCACTCGTTTATAGTCTTAAGCTAGACTTACCTGTTATTTGTGTAATCATGGTGGTTTAAGGAGGTGGAAATCCTTTCTCATGCGATCAACTCGGTTATGGATATAAAGTTTAAGTCGAGTAGTGTTTACTTCAAAAGTGTTGAATTTGGGATTGCTTACCTCGACTGTGCCGTATAGGAAGACATTAAGTACCTCAAAAGTGATTTCTTGTGATTTCTTTATTTGTCTTGAGGTCTGAATTGGTGATTCGAGGATCTTCCTTATTCAACAATATCTGATCCTCTATTTTAATGTGATTTATTGTTCCTATCAACTCGTTTGGGGTTTCCTTTGGTTTCACTTCGTGTGGTTCCGATTCTTCTTTAATTTGTGTTTCCCACTCTTCTAGTTTGTCGACCCTAAGTCTTCGTTCCTCATATAATTCTTCTTTGTTGGCATGAGGTCTAAGATCTAGCTCAGCTAGGTGATTTCGTGATGCTTCCTGTAAAGAAGGTTGAACCAAATGGTTATCAATAAAATTAACGTTCATACCTTTATTACTCGATGTCCTTTCTGAGTCAAGAGCTTGAAGAGTGATTGTTTCGTTGTTTACACGAAGTGTGAGTTCACCGAATTCTTCCTCTGTGTGGTCTTTCTTTATTGCATCAGGATATGGCACACTAGGTTGGTACTTTGTAATTGCTGGCTTTGGTATATCATGGCACATCTCAACCTTACTTTCTCTTACCACAGGTTCTTCCCTTGGGTTTGGTTTGTCTAACCCTTCACTATCGTAAATGGCTTGATTGTGCTCTCTCGGGGTAGTTTCAGTATTGCTTGGCAAGCTTTCTTGTGGTAGTTTTGAGATCAGCTTGGCAAGTTGTGCGACTGCATTAGTGACTTCCTTCACTGACTTAGTAAGTTCCCCGACTCGGTTCTCATTGTTTTTAAGTGTTTTCTCAGTATCTTGGAAGTGATTTTCTGTGGCTATCATGAATTTTGTCAGCATCTCTTCAATTTTTGACTCCTCTTCTTGTTGGTGAGGTCGTTGTTGAAAATCTAGAGGAAGTTCCGGTCTTTGGCTATTTTAATCATCCCACGAGAAATTGGGATGGTACCTCCAACCTGTATTATAAGTGTCATTATAAAAATTATTTTGAGGTCTAGAATAGTTACCCGTATAGTGAGCATGCTCGTTTTCCATGCCATATCCGTAGGGTGGGTACTCAGGATTCGCCACGCCTCCTAGATCCGAATCATATTGCATTATTGGATGCACCTGCGAGAGACTATTCAAACCATCAAACTTTTTATTCATCATCTTTAGTTGGTTAGATAACCTGGTGACCATGTCGAGGTTGAAAACACTAGCGGCTTTTGTTGGCGCTGTCCTCATAACTTGCCACTAATAGTTATTTAGTGCCATCTCCTTTATAGACTAAAATTACCTGTCAAAACAAATAAAAGAAAAATAGCAAAGTAAAAAAAATAATTTTTTTTGCAAAAATAAAATTTAACTAAAAATAAATAAATTGTGGAAAATAAAAAAATAATGGCTAAAGTAATAAAAATAGAGCTTTCTTAGTATTTTAGTTCCCCGGCAACGGCGCCAAAAACTTAATCGCTAAAATCAGAGCTTTAAAATTTATAAATAGAATGATCAAACTGAAACTAACTCTGACAACGACTTAAAGGCAAGTGTACCTATCGAACAGTAGTATAACTTAGGCAAGACTGGATTATCGAACCCAAAGGAACTAAAAGTACTAATACTCACTTTCTTTTTATTATTTAGCCTAAAATATGGAGTGATTGATTGATTTAATCTAGTTTAATGACTACTAAGCTAAAGACGCAAAGACAAAAAGAACAAATTGGGAAATAACTTGAAGAAACTCAATTGATTACGACGATACCCTCAGGAAGAATCCGCCTAGACTTCACTTGTTACTTATTACTGAATCATAAGATTTCTTTACTTAGCTTGATCCGTAGGACTCCCTAACCTATATTAAACCCTCTCTCGAGGCGAATAACGTCTAACCCTAGGTTAATTAGTGGAACTCTCGTTCGCTTATAATAACCCCTTAGAATAGCAGTAAATTGATCAATGGACTCCCATATTAGGTTTTACCCTAATCCAAAAAAATCTCGTCACCCTATCTTTAGGCGTACGATCAACTCCGCTTAATTATGCTAGATCTACTCTTAGGCAGGGTCTATTCCTCCTCTACCTAAGCACATCAGATTAGATTAAGCAACATAATTAAGAACAAACTAAGTACTTATCATATAAATCAAAAATCAAATAACAAGATTCATCTAGGTTTCATCCTCTTCAGGTATCTGAAGGGTTTAGTTTATAACAAAATAAGAAAACATCTCAAGAGAAAAGATAAAACAAAACATAAGAAATCTCTAAAACTCCTTGAAGGAATTGAAGGAGAGATCCTCTGTCTTGAGTAGAACTCTGGTTTCTTGAGATGGATCAACTGGCTATTTTCAAGTAATTCCCTGAATGAAAGCTCTGGCAGAAGGCTTCTACCAAACTACGACCCCTGTTTTGGCTTCTGGCGAACTCCCTCTTAAGTTGCACCCTTGGGTGTTTATATAGACTTTGAGATGCCTTACTTGGCCCCTAAGTATCCTAATTCAAGTATAATTTCTACTCAGGTGTTTGAATAGGCTTTGGAATGTGTTTCTTTGCCTCAAAGTATCCTATTTCGAGTAGAATTGCTCTTTTCTTCGGCAGGGACACGGCCATAGTACACGCCTGTGTAAATCATCTTCAGGTCGTGTCTCGATTCTGTCGATTGGGGCATAGCCGTGTAAATTGTGGCATGGCCGTGTCTTAATTAATTTTCAAGGCACGACCATGTGGCTTGAAGTCCAGGCCGTGTCGATTTCCTCTTTGGCCCAAATTGGCCTGTTTTAAGCCCGTTTCTTGTTCTTTTTGTCCTCGAGTGCTTTCCTGAGTAAAAACATGAAAAGAAAGGATTAAGAGCACCTTTTTACATAAATCAAGAGCTGAATCATCCAAAAGCATATTAAATGTGGGCCTAAAATATGTTACTTTTACAATTTATCAATAATTTTAATAGCTTTCATCAAATTATTTAACTTACATAATACATTACTTACATAACTTACATAATACATAACTTACATAATACTTGTATAGATAAAAAAAAGATTCAAAGTATATAGGCTGAAAACCTGACGGGTTGTCTTATATCTCACTGTTAGATATAATAGATCCTCCCTAGGTGTAACAATGCCACGTTTGATGAATCTTAAAAAAAATTTGTTTTAAAAATCAAATTCTTGTCAATTAACAATTTAGCCGTGTAATTTATTGTCAACTTTAGACTTCAACAACTACGAAATGGATAGGACTTGGATGAATTTGTTAAGGGTAAGCAACGACTATAGAAATGGAGTAGAAACTTTTCTGAATTTCACATTTCAAAATGCAAGCCAAGGGAATATGATTCTTTGCCCGTGTAAGAATTGTTGCAATATCAATTGGCATTATCGTGAAGTTGTCTACGAACATCTTGTTGTTGATGGCTTTGTCCGGGGGTACAAAAAATAGATTTTTCATGGAGAGTGTACATCTAGTGTAGCATCTTCATCGATGAATCGAGGTTATCCTCATAGTTCTTACAATCAGAATGTTAGAGATGATAACATGGAAGGCATGTTGCGGGATGCTTTTAATATGCGCAGTGATGGTTTAGGGTCATTTCCACCTGACTTGGGTGCAACCGATGATTATAATTTTGGTGGAAATACTTTCAGTGAAAGAGGAAGAAGTGTACCTAATGAACAGCCAGATGAAAAAGCGACGAGGTTCTACACGTTACTTGGTGAAATAAATGAAGAATTGTATGAGAGATCAAAATTTTCCAAACTGTCTTTCTGTATTCGTCTTTTTCACTTGAAATGTTTGGGAGGATAGACCGAAAACTCGTTGACAATACTGTTAGAGTTTCTGCAAGAAATGTTCTCGTTTGCAAAAATCCCTCAATCTTCCAAAGACATGAAGAAACGGATAAAGGATTTGGGCCTTGGCTACAACAAAATTCATAGTTTCCTAAATGACTGTATGTTGTATTAGGGCGACCGAATAAACCAACAGTGTTGTCATGTATGCAGTCAGTCCCGTTGGATTTATAGAAATACAGAGGATGGTAACGAGGATGAACACGATACACAGTCAAGAAAGCAGCTAGGTAAGATTTTACGGTATTTTTCGCTAATACCAAGGCTTCAAAGCTTTTCATTTTGTCGAAGATAGCCGAGTCAATGATGTGGCACCATGATGGACGAACCGATGATGGATTGTTAAGGTATCCTGCAGATTCTTTAGCTTGGAAATCATTTGACTCTAAATTTCCAAGCTTTGCAAGCGATCCTCGGAGTGTGAGGTTGGGGCTAGCATCTGATGGATTTAACCCTTACAAAATCATGAGCACTGTGTATAGTACATGGCATGTGGTGCTTGTTCCTTACAATTTGTCTCCATGGGTTTGCATGAAACTATCATCCTTTATCTTGTCTATGATTATCCCTGGAGAGAAAGGTTCCGGGAATGATATTGACATATATTTGCAGCCACTTATTGAAGAGTTAAAACAATTATGGGCTGGTGTTGAGACATACGATGTACTTAGAAAGGAGAACTTCAATTTACGTGCGGCTTTGATGTGGACTATCAATGACTTCCCGGCCTATGTCAATTTATCTAGTTGGAGTACCAAGGGACGTTATGCTTGTCCTTGTTGTGTTGCACAAACATGTTCGCGACGGTTATATAATGGGAAGAAGTTCACTTACATGGGGCATCGTCGGTGGTTACCGAAAAATAATAGATTTAGATTTTAGAGTGCTCAGTTTGACGGTACTGAAGAGTTTGGAGAAGCTCTTTCGTAGACCGGTGGGTCCGAAGTATTGCTCATGTTGAAAGATATGAATTTCATTTATGGGAAGATGAATCAACCGGGCAACACGCAAAGAAATAGAAGATATCAAGGGATGAATCTGATGATGAATCTGATGAAGAGGATGATCCTAATGAGGCGGACTTGTGGAAAATAAAGAAGTATTTTTTTTAGTTGCCTTATTGGGAGCATCAGATTTTACGCCATAATCTTGATGTCATACACATTGAGAAAAATGTCTGCGAGAACATCATTGGGACTATTTTGAATGTCGATGGAAAATCGAAAGACAATCTTCAAAGTCGACTTGATTTAGTCCATATGGGAATTTGGCGTGAGCTTTATCTCCAAGCACTTCCTAATATGAAATATCAATTGCCGCCTGCTATTTTTTTAATGTCGAAGACGGAGAAAGAAATGTTCTGTATGGTGTTGAAAGATATAAAGGTCCCGGATGCGTATGCATCAAATATATCCGATGTGTGAGTCTTAAAGATCGAATACTATATGACTTAAAATCGCATGACTGTCACATCTTGATGCAAGACTTACTGCCAATTGCTATACGGTGTTGTATGTCGAAAAAGGTGACGTCTTGTGTAATTGAACTGTCCAACATAATGAAAGGCATTTGTGGCAAAGTTTTGGATGTTCAAGAACTTGAGACACTACAAGATCGAGCCGCATTGACTTTATGCAATCTGGAGAAGATCTTTCCGCCTTCCTTCTTCACAATTATGGTGTATTTGTTAATTCATCTCCCTCGTGAAGCAATACTTGGTAGACCCATTTTCTATCGATGGATGTATCCCATTGAAAGGTCTTACTTTATTTGTAACTTATTCCTTCATTCACCTAAATGTTTTTAGTTGCAACTTTTGATAATGTTCTATACCGTGCTTAGCTTCCTATCCAAATTGAAGTCTTACTGCCGTAATAAATGTTATCCGAAAGGATCAATTGCCAAAGGCTACTTGACAGAGGAATGTATGACTTTCTGTTCGAGGTATTTGGAAGATGTCGAGACAAGAATGAACAGACCAAGTAGAAATGCTGGGCTCACAGATCATAACTTGGCCGAAACTTATTTATTTCAAAGTTTTGGAGAACCGATCGGCAAAGTTGAAATTGCAGAATTAGACGATATATCGTGGGTCCAAGCACATCGATACGTTCTTTTTCATCAGGATTCAATGGAACCATTACGCAAGTAAGTTCTAGAATTTGATAAATACTCATCAATTATAATTTGTTTGTCTTCTAACAAAGTAACCCTTTTTTAAACATAGTGAGTACAAACAAATATTGAGAGCTCGTTCATGGTCCCGAAGATTACATTGACGAGAAATTAATAAGTTGTTCGCAGAATCATTTCATGAATGGTTAAGTCAAACGGTATGCAATTGAAATTTTTATTGACAAGTAATAATGTTTTCTTGTAAAATTTATAATTACTCAATTTACTTTCGATTCAATATGTTTGGAGTCGGAATGATGTAAATGACGAAGTTAAATGGCTTTCACAAGGTCCAAACAGAATAGTGAAAAGATATAGGGCTTTCCTCATCAACGGATACAGATTTTAAACAAGGTATCGCGAGAGATTGAGGAGAGCCCAAAATTGTGGAATTGTTATTAATTCTTCAATTACAAGTTACGTTAGTGCTAGGGATAGTAATCCTATCGAGGGGAATCTGGAGTATTACGGACTTATTACTGACATCATTGAGTTGAATTATTACGGCAAATAGAAAGTTGTCTTATTTCGAGGTGATTGGGCTGATGTGAATACGGCTCGCGGAATTAAAAACGATCAATGTGGTTTTACAATGGTGAATTTCTCTCGATTGATTCACACCGGAGAACAACTGATAGACGAGCTGTATGTGTTTTCATCTCAAGTGAAACAAGTTTTTTACTTGAAAGATCCAATTGATGAGGGCTGGTAGGTTGTACTTCGAACCACCCCTAGGGACTTGTTCGACATGGGCAATGAAAGTAGTAAAGATGAAATCGTCGAAAGATCAGAAACTCTGCCTTTTCTTGAACAAAACCTAAATGAAAATATCTCTAGTACTAGTACACAATTTCAATGGGTTCGTCAGGACGTGGACGAAGATATTTACGAATTATGATGTAGTAAGATTTTACGATTTTTTTAATTTATATGTAATATTATAATTTTAATCTTGTTCATTTTATATAATTTAACTATTTTATATGTACCATTATTGTTGTCATTTGTTACTAAAATTTTAACTATTTTATGTGTATTACAGGAAAAATGAGTAGAAGAAGATTGCGAGATTTAAATATTGTAAATTCGGAAGAGGGCAATAGCGAACAACAAACAATAGTTGGATCCTCGAGTGTGCCTGGCATAGATGATGAGCCTACAGAATTACAAAGTAATGTTAAATTTATTTTACATGCGTGTTGAATTTAATTATTGATTCGTTTTTCAATTTTAATATAACAATAATATGTCATTGTTCAGCTGAGACTGGTGGGATGCGCAGAGGTCGCGGACGTACCCTGCTTAAAGACTTATACGAATTAAATCACGTCGAGCGTGTGAAAGTAAGGAGAAACACTCATGGCCAGCCTGTTGGCCCTAAAGCTCGACTTCTAGCAGGCTATCTGGCCATTATTGCATGAAATGCAAATATGTTGCCCATCAATTACGAGTCATGGCATCACATGCCTGATGCAAACAAAAAACAAGCTCTCGATAATGTTAAGGTAACAAAACGTGAATGTCATTTATAATACTTTGGTTAGTTTAATTTATATTTATTTTCTAAACTTATGTTTTTTTAGGAGAGATTTGCTTTGGAGGTCTCCGATGACTATATAAAGAAGACACTGGGAAAAAAATGGAGAGACCATAAAAGTACACAAAAAAAATTATTTTAAGAAAGAAATCAGCCTTGAGGATAAATTGCGAAATGTCTCGTCGAGAATGTTGAGGTATCAATGGGAAGATGCGGTTATATTTTGGAACTCAAAGAAAGGAGAGGTATTACCTAGTTGTAAACTCTTATAAAATTTTCGGTTTATTGTATTTTGTATATACGTAATAATAATTTCATTATGTAGGACCGTGAGCGTGTTGGAACGAGCAGCAGGTATAAACAGACATTCACGCACACGACAGGGTCCAGAAGTTTTGCTTCTGTAGCTGATGCCGAGGTATGATAATTTATTAATTCTGTCAAATATTAGTAACTTTATACTATTAAATTATATTTTTACTACTACACTGTAGGAAGTCTCCACTGGTCAAAAAGTTGGACGCGTTCAGCTTTTTGACATTACGCATAGGAAGAAGGATATGTCACCGATGACATCCGAAGCTGGAGAGATTATGGTAAATTTAGTTAATAAATTTTGATTTATTATAAATATTTATAATGTTTACTTATAATAGTTTAATTATTCGTTACTAGTTTTAAATTAATAATGTTAAGTTATGTTGCATTCATTCTTATTGTATATATATTTCGTTTCTAACTTTTTCATTAATTTATTAGGAGAAACTAAAGGAGAAGAAGGCACAATATGAGGCGGATAACATAATTATTACCGATGTTTTGGGTCCTAAAAGGTATGGTCAAAATTTTTATGCTACATTTGCTATTTTTTGGCTTCATTTATATGATATATTTGCTGTTTTTTATTACTAATGTTTTGGGTCCTGAAAGGTATGGTCGGGTCTGATTTTAAGGATCTGGTGTTACCCCGACCCAATATTTTGGATTCGGCTCCCAACGGTACATGCCTTCCGGTAGTCAATCGCAAGCTGAAGTTCAGAGGTTAAAAGACCAAATATCTCAGATGCAAGCAAGCACAGTTTAGCAAATTGCTGAGGTTGAAAGAAAATATGAAGAACTTCGAGCGGCAGCAGCAGCGAGGGAGGCAGAGCAGAGCAGAAAATACGATGAGCTCCAACTACAGCTTCAGTAGATGATTCAGATGTTTCAGCAGTCGCAGAAGCCGCCATCTTAGTCCCTTAGTTTCTCTTTGTAATATTATTTTTAACATTGTTACATTTAACATTATTGTAAGAATTGTTTCAATTATACTTTATTTATTAATTTATATCATATATCTTTTATTAAATTTGAAGTATCGTTTAGATTTAATGCTTTTGGTGAGATTTAAATGTTATATTTGCTGTTTTGGGTTGAAATTATATGCAACTGCTGTTGTTTTTGATTGGTTTTAATGCAGGAAGGGTAGGATATTGGAGAAAATGAGCATTGCAAATCTGTGAAAATTAGCGGCGTTTGTGATAAAAGGCCGCTAAAAGGCCAGACTTTTAGCGGCATTTGTGGGAAAAAAGCCGCTAAAGCTAAAAGTCTAGACTTTTAGCGGTGTTTGTGATAAAAGTACCGCTAAAAGTTTGAACTTTATCGGCGTTAGTGATAAAAGCACCGCTAAAACTCTGGACTTTTAGCGGCGTTAGTGATAAAAGCGCCGGTAAAAGTCAAGACCTTTAGCGGCACTTTTTTACAAATGCCGCTAAAGGTCTTGCAGCTAAAGTTTACGGCGCTTCCTTTAGCGGCGTTTTTTGTGGCACTTTCTAAAGCGCCGCAAATACTATTAGTGGTGCTTATAAACACCACTAAAAGCTAAAAAAAATACCTCTAAAAGTCTGTTTTGGTGTAGTGACATTTTGCTTTCCACTAATGGTATAGTCTTATTGCACGAAATAAAGAGGTTTTTATCTAAGCATTTTGAGATAAAAGATCTTGGGGATACCTTTTTTGTTTTAGGAATTCAGATACATTAAGATCGATCTCGGGATATTCTTGGATTGTCACAAAAGAGTTGTATCTATAAAATACTCAAAAGGTTTGGCATGCAAGGTTGTAGGCTAGGTGACACCCTTGTTGCTAAAGGAGACAAATTTAATCTTAATCAATGCCCAAAAAGTAACCTTGAAATTCAGGAAATGCAAAAGATTCATTATGCATCAACTATTGGGAGTATAATGTATACTCAAGTATGTACGTGTCCATGTAACACCCAAATCCAGCCTAGACATTATGGTCGTATCTGGCAATATCACACGATAGTGTTTTTGAAACCTCGTTGTTACGATGAAAACATTCTATGTTATTATCTTTAGTAAACCTTTTTTAGAATTTAAGAATTCATCTTTATCCATTTAAAACATTTGTTTTGAAACATCCCATGTTGCAGAAGCTTTAATAAAACATTCTAGGTGATCATGCGTTTAGAATTACTTTAACTTTTTAAAAACCGAATTTCCTACGACCAGCAAGTATAAATCCATAAAGTAAAATAAATAAATAAAAACCCTAATTTAAAACCAAAGACCCAGAGGGTCCTTAAATTACAACCCAAATAATTCATAATAATCAAATCATAAATCGTAAATTGAAAACCATGAAGTCCAAAATTTACTGTGATCACTGCTCAGTCCTCCGTCGAACCGATCCATCAAGTCTGGGGATTACCTGTGCACATTAAACAAAATGGGTGAGTTTACGTAAACTCAGTGTGTAATCCCGCAAAAACAAACAAACAATCGATATTTATAGTGCACAGTTAAACAGTCTTAGGCCTAAGCCCTTTTTAGTGTCAGTGACAGTTTGGGCCTTAGCCCATCTCAGTACAGTGTTAAAATGCAGTAGGGCCTTAGCCCATCACAGTATCAATAGCAGTAACAATTATGCAGTAGCAAAATCCTACCCAACCAGCCTCTACACACCATTTCCGTCCAACCCTACACTCTATGTGGGGATATAATCAACCCACCCATCCCGACACTTCAAGTAGTACTGAATGTGGTACAATGCAGTAGTTTGCAGCTAAGCTACCAGTAAATTAGGCTTAAAGCCTTTCAGTACACTTCCTCCGAATAACAACCCCCAACCTAATGCAATGCAACATACAATGGATGATATGCTATTATGCAATTTCAGTACATATATTTAGTTCAGATATTAACTTGCTCAGTACAGATATCATTTAGTCAATTTCACAAATTTAGGGGTCTAAGTAGTGCTTACCGACCCTAAAGTAGGTTCACATCGACTTGGGCGACCCGTGCAACCTTAAAAACATTTCGATAAAAATGGGCCCACATGCCCATACGATCTGCGTGTGGGCCCACACGCCCTTGTGGCCCACTAGGCCCAAATTGGCCTTGGCCGTGTGATCCATTTTTAAAGTAATCCATGCTAGCTCAACACTCATATATGTTGTCACTATTTACTTATATGTTCATTCAAAGTTGTCTACTTGAGTCATTATCACTAAATTATTTATATCTTGAGCTACAGAATTTCAAATTAAGATTTGCTTGATGTTTTTGAAACTATACTAAAATACCTTTCTACCATAAAATTTTCAGAATTTATAGTTTACCAAATAAGTACAGTAAAATCTTTAAAGTTATCCCTATTCTGCTATTCGACATCTTCATCCTTTCCTTACTAAAAAATATTTATCTCTTAGTAAGGAATTTAGATAATGTTTCCGTTTGTTTCTCTTGAAAATAGAATCATTAAGGATTTAAACATATAAATTTAAGCTCCTAATTATTTCTTTACAATTTTTGATGATTTTCCTAAGTCACAATAGGGGAACCCGAAATCATTCTGATATTGTCTCACAAAATTTATTATATCTCATGATTTAAAATTTCATTGCTTACACTGTTTCTTCCATGAAAAACTAAACTCAATAAAATTTAATTTCATATTTTATTCACCCTCTAACTCAATTCCCACTATTTTTGATGATTTTTCAAAGTCAGACTACTGTTGCTGTCCAAAACTATTTTAGTGTAAAATGTTGATTTCCATGTTTATAACACCCTTATTTCCTTTCTCTATATTTTTTCGCATCATTTTCTCTTATTTCTCGACAGCAAGCAATTTCGGCTTTTTGCCAAATCCCCTTTTCTAATTTCGGGTACACACCTAATATCATTTCTGATGCGTAAGCACTCCTAAGCCTCCAGAACTTAAAAATCGACCAACATATCTCTAGATTAATCACTTAATTTGATTTTAATCAACCAATTTCAGAAGGAACTTGACTAAAAACCTAGCAAAACCCTTACCTCGCTTGAGTAACCATGACTTCACACAATCACAACATTGATTCAAAACCAACAGCCCCTTGATTAACTTCTAAACACCAAAAAGGAATCCCCCTTTTAGAGATTAAGCAAGAATGATTAACAATAGACGAAACCGGTACTTACCGAACATGCGCAACCAACAATGAACAACTGAATCAATTGAAAAAAAAAAGAAACGAAAGGGAAAAAATTAATGGAAATTTCGGTAGCAACTAAGGGAAAGAATCGGCAAAGGAGGAAAAGAAGAAGAAGAAGAAAACGTCAGAAAAAGTCTGGGGAATTGGAGAGAAACCGAAACTCTACTCTCTCTTTTTTTGCAACAAAAAGATAATCAGATTATTTTCTGATAACCTCTGCCCAATTATCTCCTAAAATCACTCCCTATTAACCCACTGAAACACAACTACTTAGAATTTTGCCCCAACACAACTCTTAGCCGAAATTGGAGCAAAAATACTGTCTCCACGCCATCATAGAATTGAACACAGGACCTCCAACACTCCAACACTCCACTTAACCACCAGACCAGCAAGCCCATTATGTTATATACTTATCAACAATTAAATAAAAGCCTATTGACCAAAGATTGGGCTTTATTCATAAAAATACCAAAATTTGCCCAAGTCATGGCTTGAACTTGGGACCTCTCACACACTCCCAGAACACTTAACCACTGAAGCATATACAGATTTGTGTCATACATCCGCAAAAACAAAAATTTAAATTTTGGGGCATTACAGTCCATATGTTGCGTACATTGTTGGGATGTTAGGCAGACATTTAAGCAACCTAATATGGACCATTAGATAACAACCAAGAGGGTTATGAGATATCTTCAAAGAACAAAAGATTACATATTCACATATTGCAGGTCTGATAAGTTAAAGATCATTAGGTATGCAGACTCCGATTTTGATGGAATATTGATGCAAAATTTTGTCACTAGGGTGCAAATCGTGACAATATTTGGAAGTCCTCTATTCCAATAAAAACAGGAGCACATCAAAGTTAAAGCACATAGACATTAAGTTCCTGGTTGTTAAAGTAAAAGTTTAGAGTAATTAGGTGCCTATAAATCATATTGGGACAAATCCATTATTGCGGACCCACTTACTAAGGGACTACACCCATGGTTTTATAAGATCACACTGGTCATATGGGTGTAATGACATTTCATGATATTCAGTTTTAGTGGGAGTTTGAAATTTTAAATGCTTTTCTATTATAGGCACATTTTTCAGTTATTTCAGTTTACTGATCGTATACATACGTATATTAAAATCAAATATATACATAGATAGATTAAAAAGAAAATACATACATAAAATTATTACAAAATCAATAATATAAAGAAAATAAAATAATTCTAATACTAATTATATAAATGCATGTATAAGTTAATGATGGATAAAAGTACTTAAATTAAATATTATATAAATCTTTAAAATGCAAAAACATATAAAACGAACATTTTGAAATTTAATATTTATATAATAGATTAAAACACATACAAATGGAAGATAAAACAAATTAAAATATTGTAAAATCGATAAAATAACTCAAAATAATTTATTAAAACAACTTATATAATATATAGATCTCTTGCTATAAAAGGAAATTGCACAGATTGTGCATGAAAACTAAAAAATACTAAATCGAAATAAAAATAAGAGTAACAGTCTAATTTGCAAATAAAGAAATTGATTTAAGCAAAGTCGAGGACCAAGATAAAATGAGTGCAAATAATTAGGGACTAAACCAGAAAATATTCCCGAAGCTCAAAACGCTGCACACAAATTGGATTAAATCGAAATGGCATGCAAATTATAGGGACCAATTAAGAAATAATAGAAAACACATAATAAATCTAATCAAATGGCAATACAAGAATAGATGGACCGAACGCGCAAATATACCATCACCGCAAAAACGCGCGGATCCCATGGACATCAGGTCGGGTTGAAACGGGTCATCCTATACGACGCCGTTTTGAAGCCATTTAATCAGACTTCAAATGACGTCGTTTTGTTTGGTTTAAATAGGTTACTAAACCTAAAATCCCATCATAAATTCGGCCCCTTTTTTTTATGAAATCAAAATACCCTAGTCGCCTTAAAAAACAAAGTCAGAGCCCCCCTCTCGCTACTCTGTCGATCCAGGAGCCTACGCCGTCTGACTACCATTCCACCACTGTAAACAGTGTATGATGGCATGCGGTGATACTCCATTATTCTCGCTTAGCACCAAGATCCAAAGGCTAAATGATTCTAACCTGAAATCCCCGTCTCAGGCTTCGATTTCGACGAAGGAGATGAGGGCTCCGATGGTCCCTTTTGCGAAGGTAACCCTCCTTTTTTGTTTGTTTATTCTCTCGATTTAAAAACAAAAATGAAACGAAAAAGAAATAACCAAAATAGAAAACCACCTTTTTTTCCAATTTCTTTATGTATTCTCTATTCTGTGTTCAAATCGTGAAGCCGAATTACAGTGGTTGGTTTCGATCCTTTTAAAGGCCAAAATAAAAATAAAAATGAAAATAAAAATACAACTGTTTCTTTTTTATTTTTTTTGCTGCTATTTGTTTCCTTGTGCAAGTATGGTATGGACGTGGCTGTACGGAGGCCATACAAGCGGTGTACAGAGGCTGCGACGCGCGTGAAGGCACGAGGGTGGCTTGCTGTTGGGGTTGTTTGCGGCGCTGGTAGTTCCAGGAACCTCTAGGGTTTCTTGAAGGGTTGGAATTTTTGGGCCAATCGGGCCTTGGGATTTTGGGTCTAAATTTGTGTAGTGTTTTGGGCTAGTGGGGTTAATTCAGGTTTTGGGCTAGGTTATCATTAATTTGTAATGGACTGGTGGACTTTATTAATTTTGGGATTTTTATATTTTATTTTGCTTTGGTTATGGTGTGGGCCCAGGTAGATTGGGCCTGCTACAGCTGCCCCTCTTTGCTCGTTGTCGTGTAACAAGAATAGAGCAAAGACTCATAAAAAGGGTCAATCTTGCCCGGTCTCACCGAATCTTGACTTCTTAGCGCTTCTTTCCTTCAAGTAGCTTCATTCCATCCCACTGTATTTTTAGGGGCCCGGGAACTAGCGCTTCAATCCCATTCCGATGTAATTCAGGGATAAGAGATTCGTAGTTTCAATCTACTCCACTAAAACTTTAGAGAAATATGGATTGATCCTCATTGTAAACTCAGAAAGGAGGGATTTGTAGCTTCAACCTACTCCACTGAAACTTCGAGGAGATAGAAATTCAGAGAGAAGAGATTCGTATTTTCAATCTTCTCTGTTGAAACTTCAAAGAAATACTGATTGATCCTCATTGTACACTCAGGGAGGAGGGATTTGTAGCCTCAACCTACTCCACTGGAACATCGAGGAGATAGAAATTCAGAGAGAAGAGATTCGTAGTTTCAATCTTTCCTGCTAAAACTTCAAAGAAATAAGGATGGATCCTCGTTGTAAACTCAGGGAGACGGGATTTGTAATTTCAAACTACTCCGCTGGAACTTCGAGGAAATAAGACTTGAATTGCTTCGATCTGCTCCTGCAACTTCAAGAATGCCAGATCTGTTATATTCAATCTTCTCCACTGCAAACTCAGGGAGATAAGATCTAATGTCTTCGATCTGCTCCTGCAACTTCAAG